>OV656740.1:2569500-3850500 GCA_927399415.1 Macaria notata | reverse complement strand
AAGCCATGGTTACGAAATTGGTGTCACTATCCTAGTCAAAATCGCATTAGGGCGTATGACCTACTTTTAATGACTAATATTATAATTGTTTTGTAAATATAAACATACTTACTTACTCACTCAAATCATTACTTGCTTTAATTAAGTAATAATTATTATTCTATTAATTGTTTTAGACTATTCTTAAATTGTTTCTCGGATAGCATAAGAACAACTACGCAATTGATTTAAATTCTAATAAAATTATATTTGATACTTCGGTAAACGTATCAAAAAATCTATTGCAAAATTATTCAGTGCTCGATCAGTAGGATAACTTCCTGATACAAATACATATTTATTTTAGATATTTGTTATATAATATTTATTTGGTCCTTAGCATTTAAAAGATTAGAATTTCAATAAAAAAACTTGCGAAACTTTTGTTCAAATTATAAATTAAGTAAACTGCAACCTTTTGTTATCTACCTAGTTGCTACAAAATTTGCATGTAATGCTAGTTAATGGGCTACCTAGTTCTTTTTGTAAGACCTATTTGCTTGACTTATTAAAAGTTTACTTTAAAGTTCATCAGAGTTTGTCAACCTCTAGTTTCCAATGCCTATTTGTGTTGAATACATGACGTATGCTCACTAACTTATCAAGTTCCAAATGAAATAAAGATGTTCTTGGTAGAGGCAGTAAAGTCAGTTCAAGAGAAATAAGGCAAAAAAACAATTGAGCCTGTCCAGCCACACCAAAACCAGTTTTACATTAATGTTTGTGCAGGAACAATGACACACTTGTCTTTAAAAACTTTTATCTGAGTTGTGGTGAACCAAAATTAACCATTGACGGAACTCGAAGTAGGCGAAGGGCGGCAATTTGTTGATCACGAAGTCATTTTACATAATTTTGCGAGGTTACTACGATAGAGGAGATGCGTATAAATATTATGTAATTTAGAGGTCCTCGAGATAAATTTGGATGCTCTAGTTTGAAGGCTTTGTAAAAGAAATGTAAGTAGTGAGTAGATACGTGTGGTTTTAATGTCACGTGTCTACATATATATTAAATACATAAATATGTAAAAAAAACTAACCACAAAAAAAAACTAGTAGTAGTAGTAGTTAGTGGTTAAAAATTGGTACCTAAACTCAATAGCTCAATACTCTGCTGTTGAATTCGTGTGTTTATAGTTGTCTCCATTTGTCGTTATAGTATATGGGTATAATATGTATATGTGTTATATATTTATAGTTATTTGCACGTATATGTAATATGTGTTATTTGTTATTGTATGTATATATATATATATATTATTGAATATTTTTATTATTTGTATATATTTTCTCTTTTTGAACACCCCATCCTTTATATTTCTTTCGACTCCTGTCCATCCTACGATTGCCTGGAAGAAATCGCTATTAGCGATAAGGCCGCCAGTTGTGGCACTACTTTTTTAAGTCTTTTGTGTTTCTGTTTGTCTTTTTTTTTTGTCAATGTGTGTTACAATAAAGAGTTTATCTATCTATCTATCTATATGTAGGTACATATCTTTTATAAGTGTAAAAAATTCAGGACATATCACCGCGCCTTCTAGCCCCATAAGCTTATGCTTAGTTTGACTGAGAAGTTATCTAATTAATCAATTAGGTAAGTAGCAAGACTATATAATTCGTGAATTGAGTACTATTGGGCTAGATGGCGTTGTGTGCCATATCCCGAAATATTTATTTATTTATTACTTAGTAAAAAAAAACAATGAGATAATTTACTAGTCTAACTACTTATCAGCATTCGGTGTCTTTCCTCCGTGACAAGTCCCCATGCGAACCAGAATTGCAAGCCGGCAGTCAGCGGCATGGCATTTCAAATGATAACTAGTCATCCGGTGAAAATGTTATTGCAACTGGGGTTTACCAGCTAGCAAATACGCAACAACATTAACGTAACTATTTAGCAATAGTTAAATCCGATTATTAGAAACGCTTCATCAGTATCGTTTAATTTCCTTGTGTTATTGTGAAAGCTTTTTGACAAATATTCACGTTGATTTGTACAGTTATGTAGTTGAATACTCTTGAGCAAGTCTAGAATTAAGGGATATTATACCTATTATAATGAAAGCTTTTTATTAATAAGAAAACATTCAGAGGAATTGACTAACTTTTTTTAAGTCGGTAAAAAAGTTTATTAGCTCAATAAGATAGGAAAAAACAGCTGTTAGTCCCACTCCAATAAAACTATGCGCGTGAGTTGTCAAACACACGGTCACAGGTCATTTATATTTTGTTTGGCGTGCTACATACTGATGATCGAGCGCATTATATTTCTAAGCACGTTTTACTCAACCATTGTGACTGTATCGCCACTTGTATGTAATGGTATAGTTCCGTGCAAATATACTTAGCTAAATTATTTATTCAAATAATCAATTAAAATTTAGGAAAGAGATGAATCAAAGTCCTCGTAATTAATTATTCGTAATTACTAATTTATATCTGTAGTTTTTTAAATCTATCAAGTTAGATACATTTTCAATGACAAATTTCAGAATATAATTAACTGAGGTAAGCGGAGGTCTAAGTACCTATTGATAAAAACATGAATTAGTATGTTATGGCATACTTTAGGAAATATGTATCTACAATAATGTGAAGTCAAGGTACACTATTTTAGTTAATATTATATTTATAGGTTTTAGTAAGCAGGCTAAGTAACCTATGCATGTACCTACTTATTTTGGTATTTAACCATAGATAGGTATATTTTTAGCATATCCGCCTGGCCAAAATGTATTAAAGATAAATGTTTAAGATATTACTCATAAGAAGATAAATATGTACTACGATGTATGTATACGAGTGTACAGTATCTATATATGAGTACCTACATACATGCATGCTCACAGTATTGCGAGTCGTCCTTTCCAGCAATGCTCATGCTTTACGATCTGTCTTATGCAATGTTTTGAACACCAGCTACCGTGGGTTTTTACCGCACCTTGACAGATTGACTCACTTATATTCCGGTACGTGACTGTTTTAAGGGTCCAAATTATTAGTAACAAATGAGGTTTTACTTTTTTTTACAGTAGAAAAGGCTTTATACCATTATAATGAAAGAAAAATGCGATGAAAAAACAACGTACTAATTCCAAAGAATTTCATCCATATGACTACTTTTTACTACTAAATAGTAATAAAAACAGAGCTAATAAAATTATTTGGCACTTACAAATGCTTATTTACTTACAGATGATTGGATAATATTATACGACTGAATAATTTAAGTATTAAAACGTGTTACCTCAAAAGTGTGGCCAGTTTATCAAGGATTAGTTAGCTACGGCATTTTAAACGAAGGTCGTCCCACTTCCTCCGGCACTTCCATGCCTTTTTAGGCTACTACTATATTATAGTTACTCGAATTTGTATCTTGTATGCATTCTAAAAAATGTTACTTACTTATTTTTGTTTGGTGCATTTGGTAACAATCGCACTAAACAAATTTAGCTTTAGCTTTGTTTTAACTAAGTTAATTTAGCTTCACAAAATCCATTTGGTTTTCTTCTGTTAGCTGTTCAATTTCTCAAAAAATATAGAATTCGTACATTATGTTCCTTGCAACAATTTGACCAAAGCTGAATAAATATTAGTAGCTTATTATTATTAATTATAGCTGACATGGACTTCAACAAGGCTAGCACGGCACGGGGACTAATAGTTTTCCCACCATTTTTATCCACATGTCACCTACCAAAAAGGTGGATAATAATGGTGGATTAATTATTCGTCCCCGTGCCGTGCTAGCCCTTCAGTATCCCGAATTAAATGAATTATATTTTATTCTTTATTAAGTTATATTTGTTTTTCAGATCTCACACGCTCTGGTGCTTTGTGGTTTGGCTGCTGTTTGCGCCGCCCAAGCTCAGCCACAACCGCAGTCCCAGCGACCTCAGGTGTCAGACACAGCGCTTGAAGATGCACTCAACGACAAGAGATTCATCCAGAGACAGCTGAAATGCGCGCTCGGGGAAGCCCCTTGTGATCCTATTGGAAAACGATTAAAAAGTAAGTTTATTAACATTTTTTTATACAAACATACCTACTGAAGACAAATCGTTTCGAATTCGCTGTTGCGTTGATTTAAAACAACTTTTACAAGTAACAAAAAATCCAAGGGTTTAAGACGCATGGCCTAACAACATATCTAACTTATACTTTAACCATTGGCAATGTAATAGCACGATGCATTTTACAATGATTAAGGCATGTTATTAATGGAGAAGTCATTATGCTGCAATTTATGTAAAAATACTTGTGTTACCTAATTAATGTTATAATTTATCATTTTCAGCTCTGGCGCCTCTGGTGCTGCGCGGTGCTTGCCCGCAGTGCTCTCCCCAAGAAACGAAGCAAATCCAGAAAACGCTCTCTTATGTCCAAAGGAATTTCCCCCAACAGTGGGCAAAGATCGTACGCCAATACGCGGGATAAACTCTCTAAACTTTTATTTATTTATATTGAAATTATTATGTACTTAACAAATTAAGTTCTATTTGTACATAACACGAAAATGAAAGATGAACAAAATCCAAATTATTGTTATAAGCTCAAAGTTAATTTTAAGCTAAGTATTTAAGTGTACAATATTGAGATAAATAGGAAGAGGTAGATTATTTTAAAATAAAAATGTGTACAAACATTATAACGTCAGTTCTTATTTCTCTTTTAGGCTGCGATAAAAATTGCAAAGTGCAAAAAAGTGCAAAGTCTGAATTCGAATGTGTATTAAGATTATTTAATAAAATTATATTGATATTTAAAAAATCGCATACAAGCCAAAATATATATTTGAAATAAAAAATATTCCGAGACAATGCACACAGCGCCATCTAGCTAGTTCAGTTCATAAGTAATATTATCATTAACATGACGCCCTAAGGGCCTCTGACAGGGCACTGTCGCACTACGACAAATTATAACTCCGATGGGGAAATTTTGTGACTGATTTCCTGTACTCCATCATCAGACTTGGATTGGAAGATCATCTCATGTGAAACTACCTCTCAAGACCATTTTAACAAGCTCAAATACGGTTTGTATATTATGTACTCCGCTATGGAGATCCAGTGCCCAATGCTTACCTTCCGGCTTCATCATCAACTACATTAACATTATCCATGTAAAATTTAATTGCAAAGATTTTGTACCGTGTCGGTGACGGAAGTAAAAAAAAATAACGGATTAATTTCCTACAAACTGATATTTATAAAAAAAAGGCTTAAAACTTATTATGCCCTTAGGTATATCTTATTTTATTATAAGTATAGATCTTTGACTATATACCCAGGGATAGATATTCAAACGTATAGATAGATAGTTAAATACTTAGTAAAAGCGTGGTCATAAAAACATTCTTGTCTATGCTTAGTTTTTTTTTATAATGGCAGCACGTAGATATTTTTTTGTCATGGTGGTATTTGCTGACGCCGACGATGTCCATTATTTCCGTCGGTCATTTCGATTCTTTTTTATTTTTTTTCATATATCGATAGTTCTAGTAAATTAATTTGGAAGTTTTAATTATTTTTAAAACTATTTATTGATGTTACTTATAAAATTTAGCTATTTTAATTAAAGAAGTGTACCGTTTAGAGTGTCATTGCTACCAACTTTATAGAGCAAAAAATTATATCGTACGCAGTCGGTGATATTTACAAATTGTTATTTTGCCACTGTTTTGACAAATAATACCTAAAACCTCATCTATACTAGCCCCTAGAAGTAGTTCAGCTGGCACTCTTTCAGAGTCTACGCAAATTATGCACTGACCTGTGAGAAATGTTATGGTAACAACCACTCGGCGTACATACAGTGACTTCTTGATAAAATATGGTCGTGCGTTTTGTCTGAACAGCTAGTGGTGATGTGTGAGCAGACTGAAATTGATTATTTGGATGGGGATGTGGTATGGGTGAAGCTGGGCTCATGCTGGTGGCCCGGCGAAGTGGTTGGCAAAGAAAAGCTGCCGCCAGATGTATTGCCTTCGTTTCGGAAACCTCCCATAGCTTGTGTGAAGTTCTTTCAGGAAGATGCATAGTAAGTCTATCTAGTATATTGTACTAATATTTATAAGCGAGTGCCAACATCTATCAACATAAGTAACTTCATATTTCCATTGTCATGAGTCCTATTGTGAAGTGTATTTACATAATTAGTGACATAAGAAATTTCGGGATTCTGACCAGCATCTGACTAGATTATAAATATTGGTATTGAACTTTACTATACTATCCCACTTCACATTATAGACATTATCGTCTCAATAAATATACACTGTTAGACAATAGGTATACATTTTCCATGGGGTTCATTTAAAATAACCTCTTACCTAATTCAACTATGTATATTATCGATTGGTCTATAGATCTTTTCAGTCAATATTCAGTAGAAACATTATTCTTACAATGAATTATATTGTACTAGTGTGTGGCAGCAGCTTCACTCTCATCAGGAAGTATTTTTATGAATTTTGGTTTCATTTTAACTTACAACCCCTATTTCACACCTTTAGAAGTGAAATTAAGAAAAGTGGTTTAAGGTTAAAAGAAATTTATTTCACACTGAGATAACATTACATTAATCACTTATGAAAAACCATATCTTAGCAAATGCTTCACTGTAGTAACTATCTGCATGCCAGATTACATCTTGATCGGTGCATTGGTTTAGGCTGTGTTTTGATAGATCAGTAAGTCAGTCACCTTTGAGTTTAAATACAAATATATTTAAATTGTTCTGATTAAATATACTACCCAAGAATTTATGTATTTTGACATGATTCTGTGAAGTCCCAGTAGGCTTGGCAACTTTCTATCTTGAACAAAACAGAGAACTGTAGTCCAATACTGCATATTCATTATGCAGGTTATTGTAATGAAATATGCTGCATATAATATATTTAATTAGTACATGATCTTTTACTTTTTTCAGTGAATTTGTGAAGAACATCAGCAATATATACAAGTACAACTGTAGCCGTAAAAATGAGTTCATCAATAAAGGCCTGTGTAAGCATGAGTTTTGATAAAACCTCTATACCTAGGTTATAACGCTATGGCGCTGGTTTCCGACTAGCCTCCTCTATCCGACCAATTTGATTTTTGTTAGCTAAAACGTATAAAATAACTGTGACACTCCTGAAATGGAATGCTTTCGATCCGCTCACTTTTTGTCAATAAAGGCCTGTGTATGTATGAGTGTTGATAAAACCTCTAAGGGTTATAAATATATATAAACCATTAAGTATTGGTGTTTTCCATTGGCCATAGTACTTGTGATATGTACTGTCTGTGGAGCATATGCGATCCTTCCCAGTCTTCAGCCAATTCCCTCATCATATACAACATTTCACCCTACTTCTCTTATACATGGTCCATGTATTACCTTCTCAGCCTTCCTAAAATTTTCTTCATAAAAGTGTCATGTCATATAAGGTGACCAACTATGTTCCTACTTCACTTTTCAAAGTTACCATTATTGTGAGTGTTTTTACCTACCGAGGTATGTGAAAACATGTATTGTAAATATAATTAATGAACATCTAAATGTAAGTACCTAAGTACTTAAAACTTGTAAACTTGTAACTTTTGAACCACACTTTGTTGGTTTTAATTTTATTCAAAGTGTTTATCTGATATTTATTTATAAACACTATAAAGAAACCATTTCTGTCCATATAGTTGCTGTGATTTGTGTGTAAAACAAATAATAATGTTGAAAATATTTTCCAGATCTATTCCGTACAAGACATGGTCACATGGAGAAGTTTCCAGATGATGTCCTGCGAGCGGAGACAGCAGTTGGAGGTGACATAGAGATCCTCACTAGGGATGAATTTCAAGAAACTAAGAAAGAGAGCTACGCCGGCCTCTTCGGAAACCCTAAGAAAACACCTAGCTCAATAAAGAAAGGTATGCATATATTTATGGTATTAAAAAATTACATGGCTGTAATTTATCACAGAGCTTCTGTAAAAAATTTTGTTTAAATATTTTATAAAATGAAGAACAGTATGATAAGATGGTAAAGAATATTAGCATAAATATATTTTTTGCCACCAGTTAAAATACATACATCTATAAATGAATAAAACCTTTTTAATATGTATTATGACTTAAATAGACTTACAAATCTCACTAAAAGAGGTAAAAATATCTTATAAGGGTCGGCAACTAACTCTAGCGGTGACCGTTATTGCACAGAAGTACAAAATAAGGTACCTGAGAGGGGCTAGCGGGATGAAGGGCGGGCGTGCGGGGCGCTGATTGGCTCTCCAGTCACTTGCCGTACCCCGCGTACATACGCCACTTCGCGCACATCCCGTGGTACAGTCGCGTTATTAATTTTATTATTCAATAACTATTTTTGTTACGTATGAATTTATTTGTTGAATTTAAACTTTTAAGTTTGTTTGTGACTAAAGTAAATATGCATAAAACAAATAAATATTTCAAGACATATCACTCAGCGCCATCATGCCCCATACTAAGCTTACGCTTTTATCATGGGTACTACATAACGGATATAATACGTAAATACTTTTTTTGTAAATACATACTTATTATACATAGAAACGACCAGACTCAAAAGAAAAACCTAATTACAAATTTTAATATGCATCATTTCTTGTGTTATGCGGGAATCGAACCAGCAACAGCAGCAGCAAGAACCTTGATTAGAAGAACAAATACTGTTTTGAAAAGTCAGGCAAGGAAAATGTTTAATGACGTGATTTTTTTGAAAAAGTGTATCTATCTAATTAATTGATTCTCCGAAACAAATCAAAATTGAGATTTACGAAGTTACAAATACTTTACTCAGTCATTCGGACAGCAACACTAAATTTGAGTTTAGATTAAGAGTTTATTTTTTATTTATTTTGCATAATTCTATTTAACAAAAAGATAATATTGGAGTCCAAAATAATAGTTACATATAATGTATTGTGTGCGCGACAGTACACATGCGCAGCAATCCCCTCCACGTATCGGCCAGCGCTAGAGATATGTGCCGACCCTTATATGTAGAGGTAAGTATAAATCTTTTTCATTTACTCAGGGTGCTATTAATATGGATGAAAATAGAGCATGTACTTTTAAAAAGGTGATATTAATAAACAATAGAATATCTGTACATACTTGTACGAAAAAATAGTAATCTAATTAAAGTTTATATGTACCTAACAAAAATCATTTGTAATCAACAGGCTTTAATTATATAAAAAATATGAATGAATAAAAATGTGTACATCTGGAAATGTGATGGTCTACAATGTGAAATCGCCTAAGACGATAAGGCCACCCAATGTGCAGCAATTTAAATTTAAGTCTATTTTCTATTGTGTAATTTCTGTCTTTTGGTGTACATTAAAGTGATATTCTATTGTATTCTACATCAGTATTTGAGAGTATGAGCCTGAAGATGTATTTTTGTGTGAGTAATCTCTATGTCAATTATAGCTTGTTTGTACTTCATTGTTTTCATCTTTATTTGCAGGAAAGGCAGGCAGGGGGCGACCTCCTTATGAATCTCCAAGCACTACAACTCCTCGAAGACAGGTTGGCTTTGAATTGATGTAATTTTAACCTTCAAATCTGACATGAACTTTGTCGTATTTTATTAGCAATTGTGTTGTATTGTTGTGTTGTGTTGCAATTTTATTAACATCTTTAAAATTATTACAGATGGTTGTATAAAAAATAATGCATAATTTTTAGTAATGTGTACCACTATGAATCTACCATGAATTTTTTGTCATACAAATTTATTTTGTTTATTTCCAGATGAAAGAAAAGACTGACTACAAAGTCCACATTCTAGTGCAAGGCTCTAAGCCTGCACCATTGGACTCATCCCTTCCTGACGCGAAGCCCAGCACTAGCAGCGAGGATGCTCCAGCGTCAGAGGACAAGCCACAGGAAGAGAAGACGGAACATGAAGACAAGCAAAGTATTGAAGATGCCAATAATACAGACGTGGACGCGGCCAAGAACATCCCTCTCCCGTCTACTCCTCTCAGGTCCACTCCCAGCATGGCCCCTTCTAGCTCGGGCATATATTCATGTCACGCCTGTCCTTTTACAACAACGCGCCTAAACGTTTTAATAATGCACAACAAAAATCACAGTGTTTCATTCGTACCATATACGCCAACGCCAGTAAAGAAGAAGACCAAAACACCTGTCAAATCTACACCTACTTCTTCCAAAACACCTAAGCCGCGTAAGCCTCGAAAAGAGAAAGCAGATAAACCGCCGAAGAAGGCCCAAGGTAAAAAACGTACATCGGGAGACGCTACTTCTACTACTACTACTGTGGAAAGTAAAAAACCCAAGACTGATGAAGAAATAAAGAGCAAACTGCTAGCGGATTGGGACGATGACGTAGATGAGGATTCTAATGACGAGTCTACGAGAGTATCTGCTCAATCTCCAGAAGTGCCGGTGGGTGCGGAGTCTCCCGCCGTGCCCACGCCGGCTGAGCTGCCCAGTGCGCAGGTTCCAGCTGTAATGTCGCCAGACAAAAAATCTGGCAGCTCTTCATCTACTGACAAACCGGAATCGAGCGACTCCAAATACGAATTTTGTGAAGACGAAGACTGGCCTGAGGAAACCGACTTTGGTAGAAAGATTCCGCGCGTCAAAAACCCGGTTAGAACGGACGACGCGAAGAACATGGCTATCGACGATGACGAGGTCGCACGGGAGGTCGCCGAATTACTCAACAAAACGTCCGTCCCGGAACTTCCATCTGTTCCAGAACCCCTTAGAATCGAGGAAAATTTTCCTGAGCCTCCCATCGTAAAATCTCCAGACAAAATTCAAGAGAAAAGTCCCGAGAAGCCGGTTGAAACACCTGTAAGTGAAACTCCGCCCACTAAAGCAATTTTTAAAACGAAAACGTTTTTTCGTAGCCGTCACTCAAGAAGCCAGGATGTAATCGGTAAATATGTGGCGGAACAATTAAACGCTGTCGAACGGATGGATATCTCGGAAAGTGACATAAACGGCTCAGAAGCTGTTTCATCACCAGAAGCCAGGGACTCGCCGCCAATAGAGCCGGTCAAGGTGGCCAAGCTGGCACCGAAAATACAATTAAAGAAAATGAAGGCAGAAGCCGCACAGTTACGTGAAAAGGAAAAGTTGGCAAATGAATTAGCATTTGAAGCACATCCCTATAATCAATTAACTGTAGCTGCCACTGAAATAGTTAAAGAGATTCCAAATTCGGAAAACAATGTAAAAGAAGAAGAGGCCAAGGAATTACCCGTACAACAAGATGTGCTATATCCAACTCAAGAAATCAAACCGTTAAATCAAGAATTTCTCAAAAATTATGATGAGGTGTTACAGGATACATTAACCCATAAAGATATACTCATGGAAGAAGATATAAGTGAAAGTGTTAAAGATACATTACGCGATCAAGACACAGTTTTAAAATCTAAATTTGAAGAGGAAATACCGAGAGTAGACGTAAAAACTCCAAATCGTGAAGAAGAATCAACTAAATATGATGAAAATCTAACTCAATGTCAGGAAACCCCTGCCAAAATAAAGGAAAATTTGACTGAACTTGAAAAAGAAATATCAAATAATGGAGAAGTTGTTATACATTCACCTGTATATGAAGATGAATATTTAGAGTATCAAAAAGTGGCGTCTAACCACTGTGAGCAAATACAAACATCCACATATGAAAATGAAACTACACATGAAGAAGAGGAAGTACTCTCAAATGACATATCTACTGAACATGATAAAGACTACAATAAAGATAAGACCTCTGAAGCAATGGAACATTGTAATGAAATTGATCAAGACTTAAATTCTGAAGAACCAGAAGTAGAAGAGCCTCTCATACATGATAAATCAATACATGAGCCGTCATTGCTGGAAAAAGAAGAACTAGAGACTCAGTCCATAAATAAAAAAGTCAAAGATCCAATTTCAAAAGCCCAAGACCAAGTGGGCCTATATTTGAATGAGTCGACAGCATCTGCTGTGGATGCTCTATTGAGTGTTTCTAGAGAAACAGATAGAGTGCCACGAGCCGTTACAAATTATTTACCTGAAGATTTGTTTGAAGATGACAAAGACACTGATGTTATTGAACCTGTACTCGTTGACAACAATGAGTTGGTAGAAAATATACAAACTCAAGATAGCTATTTACCAGAAAATCGCGTTACGGAAAACATGGAGACTGAAGAAATCCAAAATCATGTTGAAATTACGCCACAAATACTAGAACAGTCGGATACTCCGGAGGTATTTCATAGTGAAGAAGTTTGTGAAGAAATAGTTGAAAGCACATTACAAGACGAGAAATCTATCGATCAAGAAGATAACATCGCCAATGGTAGTGTTGAAAGTGTGCCTTCAGAGTCTGATCTGCAAGTCGCAGAAGCACTCATAAATTTACCGGCGACTGCGATACAGAACCCGGTACCAACTGAACTTAATGATAGTTCAGTTACGTCTTTCTCGTTTGACCATGAAAATAACCATGAAGAAATAGTTCCTGCTCCAGAAAATGATCTCATAAATGATACGGAAATAACTTACCACGTAAATGAAGTGGAAACAGAAACCGTCGACCATGTCCCTGAGAATGCAGCGGATGCTGATAATTTAAACGCTCGCTTTGAGACTGAACAAGAAAAAAGCGAGAATTTGAATGCGGCTCAGTCTTTAGTCCAAATGTCAGAATCGGTGGAACACAACATCGGGTTGGCCGACCCTATAGAGCCTCAAGAAGTCACCGAACCTAGCACCTTTACATCGAAACCAAATAACGGCATCGATACGAATTCCATCGAACAGACAATGGCTCTCTTAACCAATGACAACAGCAGCGCGATTGAAACTCCTAAGACGATCATCGCGAACCAATCTTCGTCTAAATTGTTAAAAATTTTAGAGGAGCCGTTCGTACCTAAAATCATCAGCAAGTCGAGTCCGACGAACCAAATTTTGCAAGGCAAAGAGAAGATTTTAAACTTCGATGTTGCAAAATCTACGTTCAACAAAAATAAGAGCCCAAAACAGAAGATTATAATCAGGCGAAACCCTGTCACAAATAAAACGGTGCTAAACAAAGTGACGTCGGTGCCCGCGTCCGAGAAGATCATCCTGTCTCGCAGCGGCGGCGTGTCGACGGAGAGCTCCGCCGTGCAGCGCTACACCATCCAGACGGCGGCCGCCGCGCCCTCCGACGCGGGCACCATCCTCATCCAGCAGAAGGTGCGCAAGCTCACCAAGCCCGCCATCATACAACCGAAGTTGCAAAAAATCAAACCGCAGACGTCGCTGGTTGTGCCCGTTACCGAATCCAAGACTGGCAACAAAACGCAAACGAACGAAGAAGCCATGTTTGACATCAACTCTATGCCCATTGTGCTCTCGGAGGATCTCTTAACTCCGGAGAGTATAGAAAAAATGCCCGTAGTCATGTCGGACGGCAATATGATCGGTCAATCGCAAAGCGCGCCTCGCAAAGTTATGAAGCCGAAGCAAAATGTCCTGGAGCAAGAAAAGATGGTGATAACGAGTTCCCCGCACAAACAGCAGGAATTGAAAACGTTACTGTTGAACCCCGCCGTGGAGGCGCCCAAGTCCGCCACGCCCAACATACTTTCCAAGTCGGCCAAGATGCGCGGAGCCAAGCCCATGCTGGTCTTCGACAAAGCGACGGGCAAACAGAGAATAATCATGACGAAGCCCGCCGAGGCGGTGCCTAAAGAAATAAAGCAACCTCAGCCCGCCCTGCTGCAGCCGGCGGGCGGCGCGCCCAAGACGGAGAAGTTCATCATCCTGCCCTCGGCGAGCCCCGCGCCGCGCGCCCCCCCCACGCGCACACAGAAGATCGTCATCGACCCGCAGACGGGCAAGGCGCACATGTTCGTGGCGAAGGGCCCCGAGGCGCCGGCCGCCGCCGACAACAAGGCCATGGCCGCCAAGCTGGTGACGGGCCCCGACCCCGCGCAGGGCAACACCGTGATGATCATCACCAACGCGCAAGGAGCGCAGTCACGCATCGTGCTCACTCCCAGACACGAGAAGATCCTGTTTCCCAACAAACAGCAGCCGGCTGTACCACAGCTGAAGGCGATCTCGCACCGCATCGCGCCCTCCGCGGTGGCGGGCGCGCCGCGCGCCGCCGTCAGCGCTGTGGGCGCGGCTAGGCCCGCCCTGCCCGTGTCACCGCGCGCGCCCGCTCGAATCGTGCCCAAGCAGAACAAGAGCGCCATCATCACGTCCAAGGGGCAGCTGATAGTCGGCGGCCGCGTGGCGACCACCGCGCAGAACATAGCTCCCATGCCGGAGCTGCGCCCCGTTCAGCCCAAGCGTATCGTCACTGCGGAACCTAAAAAGACGACGCAAGTCGTTTCAAAGACGACCTCGGAGCCGATCATATTCCTTCAGCAAAAATCGGGAGCGATGATGCAATTGACGGCGGCGCAGTTCGAGCACTTACAGCGCACCGGACAGATCATGCCCAAAAACTCCGTGTCCTTGCAGGCGGCGCCCCGCGCCAAGCCGGCCGAGCTCGCAGGCAAACGCGGCCGCAAGCCCAATACCTCGCCCACGCCCGCCAAGAAACTCAAGCAGGAGGTGGTGCTGACACCCGCGCCCGCGCCCCCGCTGCTGGTGCCCGCGCCGCCCGCGCTCATCACGGTGCAGCCCGGGGGGGCGCTCCCCCCGCTGGTGTCGGTGGCGACCAGCTCGGCCGAAGATTACTCGGCGCTGGACAACTTCGAGGAGCTGCTGCCGTCGACGGCGATAGCTCGGCAAGCGGAGCCCGCGCCGGAGCCCGCGCCGGAGCCCGCGCCGGCGCCCGAGGCGCCCGCCGCCATCTCGGACCAGATCCTGGCCGTGCCGGGCGAGCACTTCGGCGCGCTGGCCGGCACCTTCTACCTGTGCGTGGAGGAGAACGGCACCTACACGCCCATCGACAACCGGCCGCTGGTGCTGGAGAACGACCAGCTCGTGCCCATGGAGACGCCGCCGCAGCCCGAGCGCCGCGACATCCTGGAGGCGGCGCTGGCCAACAGCGACGTGTTCCGCGCGGAGGCGGCGCGGGACGAGGCGCCCGACTTCCGCGACCTCAACGCCAACGTGTCCGTGCACTGCCGCGTGGCCGAGACCAGCAGCCTGCAGCAGCCCATCATGTCCCCGGCCGAGCTGCCCTCGTCGGGCGAGCGCGCGCCCCCCGCGCCCTCGCTTGAGGCGGGGCTGGCGGCGCTGGGCGTGCTGCCGGCGGTGCCCACCTCGCTGGAGCTGCCCATCACGGTGACGGACCCGCGCATTGCCCCGCGCGCGGCGCCGCCCATCTCCATGCCGCTGCTCACGGACGACGAGCCCGAGGGCAAGTCCATGCCGTTGCTGTCGGGGCCCAGCTAGTCGCCGCGCGCGCCACCTAGTGCCACTCGCGCACCGCAAACTGTGCAATCATCGACGCACTCCTTTTAAATAATTATATCTCGATCCGATTATTCGAATCATGAAAGTGCGATATATTGTACGCCCGTAAGTAGTTTAGGAATCGCTAAGTTAAATTATGTGTGAGCGGGGAGTGTACAGAGGACGCGTTGAGAACGCGCTGTAAATACGGAGCGGGGGACGCCGGGAAGTCTTGGACTCGTGTAGATTACCTAAGTGTAACGTTTTTACAATGTTAGGCTTAAATTATTTAGATGTAAGAATTTTACGTTTGTAAATGACATATAATTTTAAAATTGTTAACTCGCAAGTGTAATATATATTTACTTAGGTTATTATAGTATTTTTATAAAGGCAGAAGTCGGAAGGCACTAATCGATTCACGGCGCCGCCTTCAGAGGGCGCTCTCCGTCGCTATCACAGACTATATATCATACTGTAGCGTTAACTTTAAGTACAATATTGTTGATTTATTTGTCATTATGCAATTAAAAGCACTTATGGTTTGTTTGAATGAAGTATGTTACGCCATGTTTGTAGTTCGGTCTATTATAGTCTACGAAACAAATATGAGTCTTTAGTGATTAATTTCTGTGTAGTTTTAATAAATAAATTTTAATCGACAATTGTGGTTTGAATTTAAACATGGCTATTTCCTAAAATAAGTCGAGTTGCAGGAATCTAACCTACCTGAGATAGTCTTCCCTGCATGCTGAACAGCAATAAAAAGTTAAAAAAGGAAACAACACGTTTGATTCAATAATGCTTTATTCACTAGTCCTTGTGGCATTCACTAAAATAAGTTAGGCGCCGAGAGGACCTTAGAAATACAATAATAGGCAGATATGGCATTGCAATGTTACAGGTGTTTATACATTGGATTATGTCTATGTACAATGCTTACTCGATCCTATCACAACGCGGGATGCTTATATTTCTACTACTAAACTACACACTACGGTAACAATGCTTCATAAATTCGTAAAAATTACATGATGATTCGTAAACAACGAAAATGAATGATACTTAAACCTATATAATACTTTAAAAAATCCTTCGAAACTTCCATTTCGGAGTCACTCCCAAATAAAAAATTAACAATCTACAACAGTCAAATTGTTACTTTGGATATCGTTCGTACTTTCATTAATAAAAAAAATATGTTTATTAAATACAAAATTATTGTACAAATATGCAAAACTAGGTACATCAGTGGATTCTATGTATGACATTAATGCTTATAAGATATCACATGATAGGGGGCTATAAAAATACATATTTTATTTGCGCCCAAATGCTTACGGTTACTCTGTAGGTACTCTATCTTGTTGGTAAATAATATTTTGAGCGGCGGGTAGTACCTAACTACTTAATTCAGCCACGGCGGCATCGAAGTACTTTAAAATTGCAAGGAGTTTGATATTCAAACTGCCGGTAATCCTATATTCAAACTGCGCGTAGTTTATTGAACTTTGGGAAGTTCTATATTCAGACCACGTGTAGTTTAAAGATGGCGGACGTTAGTGTCTAGTTTCCAAGATGGCGGATGTTACTGCAGGGCCTGTCGCGTGGTGTTGGGCAGGAAGAGGCACATGAGGCCGCCGCTGGCGAGTAGGACGGCCACGATGAAGGTGGGTGCGGGGCAGTACGTGTCCAGCAAGGCAGCGATCACCACGTTACCGATGATGCCGCCCAACCGGGCCGCGACCATGGACACCGCTACACCCGTCGCACTGTCCACACAAACATAAATAAATACACAGCATTGACACAGATGTTGCATTTGTAGTATTTGTAACATACTTTGACTAAGTAGTTTAAAATTACATATTGTTACTCTGAACGAGCTTATTCTCCATACGAATTAATGTTGATTTGATGAGCAATATACAAATATCAGGCATTACACATACCATGAGTTATGACGACTATCAATTCTATTTTTACTTTAGCAAATATGTAATTGCTCTATGATCCATGTACCTATTTGTATATTATTTAAATACTTGTACCTATACTTTATGATTTCCATGTTTCATCGATTTTTGTTGCCACCGTTAGCCGCAATGAAAATTCTAGAGGGCGCAACATTCATTTCAAAAGATATAAATATTATAATCTCAACTCAACTGACCGTAAGTTAGTAGGGAAGACTTCAGTGATGAGGCAGTCGAGCGAGGCGTTTCCGCACGAGATGACGGAGCTGAAGATGGCGCTGACTATCAGGTTGTTGGTCTTGTTGTACACGAAGTACATCGCCGCCGAGCACAGACCCGCCGAGAAGGTCGCGAACACTGAAAATAATGATGAATGTTAGTAAATTTGTGGGCCGTAGATAAACATGCTTCAAATATTTGGTAAAAGTAAAGTAGCCGTTGGCCGCGGTTGAACATTGAGGTACACCTCTTTACAGCTCACGTTTGCCTGGTAGGTACTTTTTGATCCTACTAGCTGTCTTATTCGTTATATCAAGAATACAGAAGCTAAAAAAAGTCCTGAGACTGCAATCCCAAGAATAATGCCTAGTTATTGTAAAAGTGACTGTTAAATTTCTGAAGCCTTACCCAAGAAGAACTTCCTTCCCAGCCTGTCCATACCAAGCACCGCGAATATATTGGACGGTATGGCCGCAGCCACCGTGATGAGAGACTCCATGAACACATCTGAGTGTATGTGTGAGTCGCAGAGTGCTTCCGCGGAGTGTGTGCCCTGCTGGGTGACGTATGCTGTCACTTGGCAGATGTCGGCCTCGGCGTTGTCGTTGTTGCGCGACCACTCGTCGAACCGGTTGAACATCTCGGGGAACCACATCATGAGGCCGTAGTACCTGGAATTGGGAAAAGGATTGTTAAAATAGATGGTTCAGATGGCAAGATGTTAGAATAGATGGTTAGTGGGCTTATCTAATTTACTCCATACCTATAGTTTCGATTTAGGTAATTGCTTTCTTGGCAGAAGCATTTTGAGAACTAGCTTTGGAAGCAAATAATGCTCAAAAACGATAGCTTTAATAAAATAAGTCAGCGATGATTCAAACGCTTTATCTTTCTAAAACAGGCCATTAAATTGATACAAGTGACGAAGTAGGTAAGTATAATATGTTCGGTGTTGTAGTTTAAGATAGGTAAGTATTATAATAATATGCTAAAGAGACTCACCCGATATGGAAGGTGAAGTTAATAGTGATAGAGATGGTGGTGAACTTGAGTATGGGCGGCACGAAGAGCTGCTTGCTGTGGGACACGATGTCACTCAGCATCTTACGCAGCTTGGACTTGGGGGGCTCGTCCAGCGCCTTGGGCTTCTCAGGCTTGTTGGTGCGGACCTGGAACATGGGTGGATAATAAAATTAAGAAAATGTGAAAAAATATTATTTGTAACAATTTTTCGCTGCGACTGCTGGCAGTGGTATATGGAGGACCACACCTAAAAACTACTACTGTTGATGTTTTAAGCCGGTTAAGGAGCGCAGCGGAAGAACACTGTGTACATCTGTGTGTCTTGTTTCATTACAATGGATTTCCGCAAAGTAACGCCTGATTCAATATCTTATTTAACAAATGTTTTGAAGAGCTGGTGGCATTGGCTTATTTTGCATGGATAGATAAAAGAGACTAACTTTCAATGACATCAAACACTGTTGTTTTACGACTTATTAACAGTGTACTAATGATAGTTTCTATTTTACTAATCATCATCATCCGCAGACCTTTTTAACTCAGCAATGATAAACTTCCCTTTGTATGTGCCATAAACATCAGTTCTGTTATTATATCTTTGCTTGCCTAACACATATGTAGATGTAGAAAGGTAATAGTACATTGTTACCCTAGAGGTGTAAGCAAATAAAGCGGATAAAATTGGAACTAAAATGTTCTGATTGCAGAGGCGAATTCTTGGCATAAGTGCTGCCGTCAGTCGCGCGCAGAGTTTTTACATGTTAATTTGACAGCTGTCAGTTGAAAGCGATTCTCCCTAGGGATGAAAAGTATTACTTTCAACCCGCTCCTCAGGCAATTTCAGACCTACTTTCAGAGTATGAGTAATGAAAAGTATACTTACAACATGGTCATCAACCAGGATTTGCTTAACAGGGTATTCCTCCTTACTCCGTCCAGTGTTCATGAGGTAGATTCCCCGGAACACCTCCAGCGCTTCTTCATGGCGTCCACACGAGATGAGGAACTTAGGACTCTCAGGCAGGAGGAACAGCAGGGCTGCCACCACGAATGAGGGGAGTGACATCACCAGCAGGAATATACGCCACGAGTTGTAGACGAATCCAGCTGTGTTCACGCCGATTTCTGGAAGATGTAGTTCAAAACTTGTTATTTTTTTGCTTTTTTTTAAAGGATAATTTGATTGGGGTTTCTAAAAACAAAGCATTAACATAGTCGGAGCGTATCAATATGATTTGTAGCACTTCCGGCTTGAAAAGCTTACTACATAGAGGGACTAAAAATGGTGGTCTACCGTAGGTACTTTATCTGTCAGTTTGTTGCCAGTTTTGTTACAAACCGATGCTTGTTCTATTTCTATTGAGTCTATTTCACATTCTGTAGTTTATCTAAGTCTTTAACATTATATAAAAATAATGTTGTTTATCAATGTCACGGATAAATATGCGGGTAGAATCAATAATTCTACGGCCAATTAATTTCTTCAGGTTTGTATTGGAGTAGATGCAGTTACTCGAGCAAGATTAATAATATTTAATATATTATATTTATATTTTTTTATTTTTATATTTATTTATTTTATTTTATTTATAATATATTTGTATTCTTACAGCTATTATAAGGCATCTCTGTATCGATAAGCCTACAGCTATATTATGTACCTACAATAGCTACATTTGATATAGCCGTTTAAATATTTAGTATTTTAAAGATTTTCAACCAATTTCTTAAAACTAATACATACCTAAATTTTCAATCCTTTTGTATGTACCTATATGTTTGACCGGCCTGTTAGCTTAGTTGGTAGTGGCTCTGCCTTCTAATCAGGGGGTTGCGGGTTCGATTCCCGCGTGACACAAGTATTTATGAATTTTAAAATTTTAACTACCAACTTGAATTAAAAAAAGTATAATTAGTTGTATTGTCTGTCTAATTAGTGTGGTCGTTTGTATGTATACTAACTATTAACAAAAGAAAAGTTTTACTTATACGTATTATATCTGTTATCTGGTATTCACGACACAAGCGTTTGCTTAGTGCGGGGCTAGATGGCGCTGTGTGCAACGTCCTGGATTATTTATTTATTTATATACTAACCAGCAGGGATGATAACCCAGGCGAGTCCGGCCACGAACAGGTTGCCGAGCGTCCAGAAGGCAGCCATGAAGCTCAGCATAGCACCTCGCTTCTTCTTCGGCTGGAACTCCGCGAAGTACGACCAGATTACTGGACCGGAGCCACCTAGCCTGGAACGTAAGAAGAACAATATAATATATTTGCACAGCAAGAGGTGTTGTCGGTTAAATAAAATAAATAGTACAAGCGGTAAAGATGGGTATGATCTTGATAACAAACCCAAAACAGGGCTATCTGGCTTAAGTTTTTTACCGCAACGGATGAGTCATCACTATATTTTTTTCTGGTGCTAGTAGCTATCCCAGAAATTAAATACGACCAGGATAGTACCAAAATATATACGGTCGCAACTGCGTGTACTCTTCGGTACTCGCTGCGTTTACAGATGCATAATAAGCATACGATTGTTAACTGGTAAATCTTACGCATAGCCTATGGGCGACGGTTAAGCAAGCAGTCAAACAAAAAGTAAAGAAGTACCTAAAGTCAAATGAAATATTATGGGTAGTAACAAGGTACTTACGCAGCCCCATTCATAAACCGGAAGAGCATAAACAGCTCGTAGTTCTGGCTGAAGGAGGAGGCGACGATGGCCAGGCCGTTGATGACGGAGATGGCGATGAGCACGCGCTTGCGGCCCAGCGAGTCCGCCACGGAGCCCCACGCGTACGCACCCACCATCATGCCGATGAAGATTATGCTGTTCAGCCATCCCTGGAACAGGTGGAAGGTATATGTATTGAACATAGATCATATGTAAAAATTGACGTATTTATGAATAAATTAATATTTTGATTATGATTATTAGTGTTCTAATAAACGGTTGCATTAAGTGCTTGTAAAATAAATATTGTTTTCTTGAAACTGTAATAATTAATGTAATTGGCTTCGGCCGTTTTGATTATTATTAAATAAATAAATAAAAACAATTTTACTATCCACACAATATGTACAGATGTAATCTGTGGTACAGGTATAGGTCACGGTGTAGATTTCTTAAAAACGAAGGAATGCAAGCAAACTTTGATCGTTCACTTAAATTGGTAGGTACCTACATAACACGAAGAAAGTTTGTTTACAAGATATAAAAAGGCTGTTAAGTTTTCAAGTGTTTGTGTATTACACATATTTGTATATGTACTCAATTAAATAGCCTAACAAACTATATACACAAATAATGTCTACATCATCATCATCAGGGCCTAATTCTCACATATAACATCAGCCAAACTACATAACTAAACAAAAAGTGTATGCAATCAATACAACCATGTCATAATGATTATCACAACCGTATAAAATAAATGGAATTGCCAAATTAAAGAACAATGCAGTTCACTAAAGGACGCGTCGTTTCACATGAATTTATGAATTCCTGAAACATGCGTGACATCATCTTCCTTATTTGTGAGAAGTACCTACAAATGCAGGAAATGTTATTAGATCGGAAATAGAGGTTTTCCAAAAGTGAGTATCTAATAAATGCTAATTGTACACTGAAATAAAAGGACAAATGACCACAAATGCCAAAATTGTGGTAGGTACATATTTTTGATTCGATTGCCGATAAAATTATGATTAGACTACAGATATTTCAGCTTGGGCTGCATTTGCATAAAAATTATGTATTTTCTGCTTCGTATATTATATATTATAGGTACCTACTATAAAATATTCTGGCGTAAGTTTGCGGAAATGAAATGGAGAAAATTATTATTATTAATTATTATTGTTTTATTATTTTCGTAACGTTATAATACAAAAATTTAGTTTCACGTTTTATGGATTATTAATTTTTTTGGTTATTATTCTCGATTCTATATAATCACGTGCAGCTGCAATGTACCTACTTAGCATTAGTATGTGAGAACTAATCTGAATAACAACGACACAAACAATCTGACTCCATAAAGCCAACTTTAAATATCATCATCATCTTTGTGTGTCATTTTTATATTGGTCAGTTGGCAAAACTTCGAACTTTATATGACTGTTGCGAACTCCGGTGTCCAAAGTTTTCAATCCACTTAAATATATGGACCAGTGAAATGATTCAACGATTGCTCCAAGTACTTACTTAAATATATGTAATTAAAACGGTTTTCACTCACTAACTTAAAGTTTATGGATTTTTAGTTGAAACTTAAGACTTGAAATGTAAAATTCTCAATGGTCAATAAAGTCCGGGTCCTATTTATTGTTAGTCAATATATTGTTAACATAGATATCTAATTATTTTTCTGCTAGCCTTTTCCTCTTAATCTATGTATGACGTATGCACTACGTAATTATATTTTATACATAGGTATATACTTTTCGACTGTTAGAAGTTGAAGCATGAATGGATAAGCCATTCAGGCATAATATAAGTTAACCAGCTATAATGCAGCCTGCCAACAATACGCGTCCAATATATGTATGCATTATGTACTGATTTGAAAATTTTATATGAGTAATAGTCAGGTGATTTTACTTTGGTAACTTAGTGGTTTAATATCCGCCGAGTAAAACGTAGACTCAAACATAAATTCTACAAAGGTTTTTGAATAGAAATAGATTTTGGATGGCCATGGTACTAAATCACTTTCATGGTCTTTCTCGATGTAAGTAGGTACTTTTTATGATATCAGCTGTGAAAAATCAGTCAATTAGTCTATGCATATAAAACTGTTCATTAACTCTAAACATCTAAGGCAGTGTCTTTCCATGCGATTGGTAAGAGTTAAATGACACATCGCTATGTTTTGCATTCGTTCGCATTATGCAATGGTACTGTATAACTACTATATTTATCTAGGTAGGTGTGTTGTACTACGATGTTTACTATCGTATATTCCAAGACACGAGGAGATATACTATACTTAGGTATAACTTTAGAATATTTTTCTGTAATATAGCTCCGGCGGAGTAGCAAAAACGAATTCTAAACCAACCAACCTTAAATTTAAGGTTGCGATAAAAGAAAACTAAACTACTGGTTGATGATATGATGTGAACTATAGGTAAACCACAGAACAACGATCGGGCCACATCGCCCCCGCGCGCGCCCCCCCAGGGCGACAAGCCAAGGACTTCAAAGCTCTGTGACTATAAACACTCGTAGTTATAGAAAAATAGTACTATGCTAAATAATATTTTTCTTATCTACTTATATTAGACCAAACTCTTCAATGAATTAAATTAATTTTTAGAACTATATAGAAACTACGGCTTCAAATATAGTCGGCAATAAAAGTTTTTACTCAAATAAAAATGTTATTGCCTATTGTTACACGAACATGATAGCAGATTCTAATTAAGAAATACCTTTTCGTACTTCTCAAAGCTTCCCACGATATTTACAAACGGTTTAAAATTGTATCATCTTTTAATAGTTGATGCTTTAATTAGAGATATAATAAATTCCCTTTTGCGTATATAGGGAAAGAGTATGGTGTGTCTATTTCCTCTAATAACATAACTATATATTTAGGTAAAATATATAATTTATATATGTAACACATTTAAAAGTGAATTGTAACAAAAACGTAGATAGGTACGATAAATGTATGGTGGCATAAAATTAAATATAATAAATAAATAAATAATAATATAAATAAAAAAAAAATTAAAGGATAAAATAGACAAGTGTTATTTTAAATGTTACTTATTTGCACAATACAAAGCAGTTTTTTTTTAAATGTATAAGGTTGTTTTATAGTACAAAATATAAATAAATTATCAATCTATAGCCGGTTGGGCAACCTGCTCTTTTTTATTTTGTTTCATAAAATGGCAAATGAGTTCAGTAAACTTCTACATATATACCTATGTATATTATGTACCAATAACAAACCTAAGCCAGCTCGTTGCCCTGTCCTTAGTGCGAATATTAATTGAATTGTGTAATAAAATACCTACAAGATGCTGATTAGCGAAATATATTTTATCTACACTAATGTTGTAACATTCTACTTATGTTTCCAATACTTGACTTATAATTACTACTGTTATAGCACAGACAACAAAACACTCAATTTAAGCAATTTCACATGATGTTATAATATCCACATCGATATCGTAATAGCTCATTATAACATCGAAAAAGCGTGACCAACCTGATTGCAGGGCCAATCAGGTTGGTCGCGCTGCACTCTCGTTGGTTAGATTTTAATGGCGGCAAAATCACTGTGACTATACACGTACGCGTGAATTTAATTTAATAAATTATCAATGCATTAGTGAAGATAAAGTAGTGTATGCAACTGCATATAACACGGGTATTAAAACACTCGTTACTATTATGAAACTCGCGCACCTTAATTATATGACAGTTGCATAAACTACTATTTCCGTCACCCAAATACAAATTTCATAATAAGCATCTAAGCATTACGAAATTCGTATTTGCTCTGCAGGAAGGTTATAATCTACAATTTTGCAACTAATCAGGTTTAGTTTAGAAATCCTTGAATTTATAAAACAGTTCTCTTGTTATTTACGAATGTGCAAATACGAGCAATATTCTAAACAGTTGTGGCAGTCATTAATATGTATTTGTGACTCGAATGGAATCAATTAGTTATTTATATGCAAAATGTATCGTTGTTCTGATGATGCATTGTAAGATGTGTGCGGTAAGAGTAACTTGAGATCAAATAAATATTTAAATGAAAATGCATTGATATTGGCATATTTGGTGCCGAGTAACCACCGTAGTCAGAAGTTGTAGTGTCTTGTTGACCAGAATTGGCTTCTCTCATATTAACTTCAATAGCTACGTGGCATCTGGCAATAATGCAA
Source organism: Macaria notata (assembly GCA_927399415.1). Taxonomy (NCBI): domain Eukaryota; kingdom Metazoa; phylum Arthropoda; class Insecta; order Lepidoptera; family Geometridae; genus Macaria; species Macaria notata. The sequence goes on along the minus strand of OV656740.1, from coordinate 3,824,910 downwards.
GGATCTTCGGTACATATAATAAAGCTGAAGAAGGTAGAAAATCTGAACATTGAAGAAATAAAAGAAAAAAAGCTTTTGTCTGTCTATTTGAACGCTCATCACGCAAAACTGCTGAACGGATCTTCATGATTTTTGGTTCGTAGGTAGTATGAGGTCCTAGAAGTCTTAAAGGCTACTTTTTATCCCGAAATAATGCCATTGAAACCGCGGGCGTCTACTAGTTACAGATAAAACCGCGAGTGCCTGAGTAACTGCACTGTTAGCTTAATTGGTAGTGGTTCTGCCTTATAATCTAGGGGTGCGGGTTCGATTCCCGCATAACACAAGTAATTATGAGTTTTTAAAATTTGTTATTACTTGTGTTGAGTCTGGTCGTTTCTATGTATAATAAGTATGTACCCGTATTTACGAAAGAAAAGTATACATATGTATTATATGTATTATATCCGTTATCTAGTACCCATGATACAAGCGTAAGCGTATGGGGCTAGATGGCGCTGTGTGATATGTCCTGAAATACTAAAATACTCTGGAGCGTACTTACTTTAGTATACGTGGTGAGGTTTAGGTCGCACTGTGCCGAGGGCAGGATGAAGGACATGGAGATGACATCCATCTCCTCCGACGTGCTGACCAGCCCGCACACGGCGAGCAGCAGGTAGTGGAAGCGTCCATATCCTGGGAACAAACATATCATTATGACTAAGTGTTTGTTTGTTCCACATTCATGCTGCAATGGAGCAACGATCATTGTGATACCAGCATTATGCTGAGTTGGGGCTGTGTTGTGGCAGATTTTATGTTTATGGTTTGTTATGTTCTTACTAAGAGTTGATGTTTGTTACGTATTTTAAATTACGTTGCATTGATTCTCAGTAACCCTGTAACATCATGAATTCAATTGAGTTGGTTCCGGGTAAGTGACAAAGCGTATTCTGTTTTAGGCCTCACGGCCGCTTTACATTGGGCTGTGAGTGATGAAATAGAAGCTACCTTATCGAACATCATAATACGCAACATTAACGAAAATTTACTAACTTAAGTCTTATTAGAGTAGATAGTTCTTTTGACTGTACAAATTCTAATTTTAAGACTCATTTGCATGTTTATGCAAATTTGTATGTAAGAAATGAGGCTACCAAAACCACTAATACATTTTTAAAGTTATCAAGCTCCAATGAATGAGTAAAGCATCTTTCCCACCGCATTACTGACGCATTCGTCAATGATCACCCGAGCCAGGCCGCGTAGTTATTTAATACAAGTAGTACAAGTGTGTTGTTTTGTTCGCCACGGGTCTGTTCCGAGAAGTGCTTGTGTACAGGTTCCGTTGCAACGTGAGCCCATTCATAAAGTTATCGATATGGTGGCACTGGCATTCCAGGGAGTGCATACAGGAATCAGGCTACCCGTGTAACTGCTGTCTTACTTAATCTGTGCATTGATACTTGTGACGTACTCATTTTAAGTAGCATTGTATAGATGCACTTAATGCAAGGTATCAGCCTAAGAAGACTCCCCATATGAATGAATTTTGGGGGAGTTACATCTTCAGTCTTAATGATATTGTAGTTAGAGTTGTAAGTTGTGGTTAAACTAAATAAAAAAATTACGCAAATTTTCGTGCCAAAATACAAAGTTTCGTGACAGAACTTTTCAAGCTTTTTACTAGTCGCATAAAAATAAATGCAGTCGCGTTTTGCCTCTAGCTATTCATCTATTTACATCCATCCGGAAGTAAAATCATAGAACAATAACATATAATTACAAAAAAATAATAATGGGTATTGTTGTCGTGCATACTATATTTCTTTGTAATGCAATCTTTTTATTCGTCATGCATTATTGTGTAAGAGTAAATATAAACAACTGTTTTGCGAACTAATGTAAACTAAAAATGTGTACCTAACTTTAATAAAACACTGGGACAGCTTGGCGCGCTAGATGCAGGTACATATGTAGTATACTCGTACGTATAGAGTAGGTATGCAGTATTATGCAGGTAATTATGCAATGAAATGTGAACAATGCACTTAACAGTGAATGCTTCATTCTTTGTTACTGTATAGGAGCTCGGTGTTAGATTTCATGTCGGCGTGATTAATGAGTCTATTTACTACTACTTAACTGCCTACTTGACACATGATAGCTTTAACTTCCTATTACTTACTACTTTGTTAAAGGCATTGTGAATACTTTTGACAAAGTCATATTTTTGTATGACGGAAATTAATATCATTTGCTGGTTTTAATTGCCCTTTTTGCACCAATTCGCTGACATAACGGCAAAGCTTTGGAACACTTTACCAGAAGCTGTGTTTATTGCGAACTACAATCCAGGGGTCTTCAAATCTAGAGTTAATAGGTATCTTCTAGCTAGGTAAACGTGTTACACCCTAGGCTTAATATCAGGCAAGCTGTAGTGAAACGTTAACCTATCCCACGTAAAAAAAAACATGTTTTTGTACATGTGTAAAATACATTGTTTGTGTAAAAAATATTATAGTTACTTACCGGTTAGTTCGATAGCCCTCTCGAAGTCAGCTTTTTCTGAGTTCGAGCCCTTTTCTGGGTCCTTGCTCTTCTTCAGAGACGGTACCACGCCTGAAACGTAAATATAAAAATCAGTTTTACAATTAGAGTTGAATAAAATATACCTAAAAGTGACATAAGGTTTTTCTTATAGCGAAACTTTGAAGTCTATAATCATCTTATATTATCTATCTAATGTAAAAAATCTACACTATAATTGATAATCTAGTTAGTTGAATCGTGTCAGTTGGAGGTGCCATGAAGCCTTCAGCGAGACAAGGTCCATCCGTTATCACGATATGTAGGTAAAATAAACACTGCAAAAACCGGCTCCATACAGACTTACCTGGCTTTACCAAAAATATATTTGATGGTTTAGTTTGTTTTGTTTTATAGTTCGAATGAATACATATATAAAGTATATATGTATGTAACTACACTCAAAAATATAGACAAGGTAAATATATGACAAGCTTATTACATGTTAGCTATATCTGTTCGATATTTTTGAGTACTATGATCAATCTAAATATCTTTGGCTTAATTATTAAGTATTACAACACTATATGCGATGAAAGCGTGAAGTTAGCTTACTCGTACGTTACTAAGCATTAGCACATTCAATGTTTTAAGACACTTTATTGCTATTAATTTTCAGCTCAATTATTATCAATACCTGTCTTACACATAACCATGTATAATATCACGTCCATTATCACCTGCTAGGAAGTGTCCTACACCAGTACATGGGAAGGAAGTATTTAGGTTCACGCACTATGTGAGAAACATAATCCAATATCATAAAGTATCATATTGTTTGCATTCTTTGCGAGCTTACTTATGTACCTACCTACAATTTATATATGTAGAGCCTTATTACAAAACGTGGTTTAACTTTAGTCCAGAACTTTGAAAATACTGAGGCTTTTTTCGTTGCTTGAAATTTGACTATCTACTGTCATAATAATCAAACTGTTACCAATAAAAAAATGTTACCTACGATAGTCAACGTTTCAATTTCAAGTTGAAATTTTTGTTTTCTGTAAGTGATGTTTACTCAACTGTGCAATTTAAAACCACCGAACATATCGATATTTCACTTAAAATTTCTCAGTTTGATGGCCTATCTTCACACTTGACATTGGCAGAATTGCGAAGTCATATCTTCGCAAAAGCCATAACAAAAAAAATGTTCCAACTTTTTATTTTCCAAGTTCTACTACTAATATTAAAACTCTGTTTTGTAACGGAATGTGATTTACAGTTAGTAAAGAACCCGTTTTACTTTTAATGCCTGCTGTTAATAGATTGCTACTCTAATAATATCTCTTTTTTATATCATTTTTTAGAAAAAGGGGTCCTTCTCAATTAGACTGATTATTTAAATTTAAGTTAGTACATGCAAAATATGAATACTTTACAAAAATCATTTGTGTAGTTCGGCTGTGGAGCAAACAACACTAAAGATTTTCCAAAGAAATCTTATTTGTAGTAATATTTATATGTTATATTTACCAAGCTCGGCAGCTTTGGATCCTGGGCCGTTCAATTGAAGGTCACTTTTTACATCACAATCTGTAACAAGAAATACCAAATTTAACAAAAGAATTTATGTAAATTATCCATATTCTTCGAAATGTAGATATTTTTTTATGATTGAAAACTATTTTTGTGTTGTTTAATTGAAAGAGTAAAATTGACCACATTTAGCTTGATGGAAAGTGATAAAATTGTGGTTACTGCTACATACATTCTAATGAGAAGATAATGTTTATGATATCTCCGACATATTAGCTAAATATTCCACACTAACCAAATAAGTAGTTTAGCATAGATACACCTTTACCCACAAGATGATGACAATTTATTATCAGTAGCGCTGTTTATGTTGACAGTGGAAAATCAACCGCAAAATAATTATAGCCTTGCGTCACGAATGTATGCTCTTGTCTAAAGCTACCCATTCGCACTAACTCGATAAATGGGCCATGACGACTGGGTATTATAAGGTACAGGGCTTGTACCATGATCTTATGTTATGTTACTTTATAATACAATCAATGCCTCTTCTTCTATCTATGGGTATTTCCAAAATGGTAACCGGGAAAAATTGACAACAAAGAAGCCGAAAATGTCTTGTAATTTTAAGCCATTTTGATTGGAGTGTTTGTTAAATAGATCATCTTCACATCACAAATTTAAGGGCAAGTCCCTTGTCTGTGGAGCATGCGTTATGCCAATTTCTTGACCTCCTTATACGACATGACGCCCGCTTTCTCCTTTACTTGGTCCATATATGACTTTCTCGGCCATATATGGACCAAGTAAACGAGAAGGCGGTTGATAGATACAAATAGAGTTTTTTTCCTAGAGAATTCTATGGTGTTGGTATTTTTTTTTTTATTATAATATTAACTAGTCTGTTACATTACCTCAATATTATTGATTTTTCTGTGTCGTTGCTCAGTATATTGATAATGGTAACACAAAATGCAAATAAGTAACTATGAGTCACAAAAATATGTAACTCTAGAATGTTGCAACACAAATATTTCACGGTCACGCTATGTTATTAGTGGTAAAAAGCTTATTGGTATTTTAAGTGGTTGTACATTTTTAAATCTAGGTATATTTGTATACTCTTTTGTGAAATAACTTCAACCTATATGACTACAATACTATTAAATTATTCAAACTTATAATTCCCCTCTTGTTTGTGAAAAATATACAGTGTAATAGGGTATTCCAAGTGTAGCATTCTCGTAGCCGCTACGACTTCGTGCTGGACTCTCTACGCAAGCTACGCAAATGCTACGAAATATTGCTACAAGTTTGTGTCCTATTTTGAATATTCATTGTTCATACTGTTTCATTATTTTTTATTTGAAAATCATCAATTTAATTGACTGGTTACCTGAACCGACATTTTAATAAAAATATTTTTTTAAACGTAACCATAAAATTTGTGTCACTAAATTTTCAAGAGACGACACCAACAACTACAAATTGAGGTTATAATTCGTCTCTCTATAATTGAATAAGTATGTATTTAAGTTTTATCATACAACTGTAAGATTTGAATTGTGATTGGGACTGCACCTTATTGCCTATCACATTGTTAGGTGATTGGCGTCAGATTTAAACTTTTTAACAGTAGTTATCTCTAAGAGTAGATACTCACTGTGAGGTTTGGGCCCGGGGTCAGTTTCTACCATCCTATGCGGGCAGGCGGCGAGATGTCGGCGGGCGCACGGACTCACGGAGCACAGGCGGAACTACAGCGGGCGCTGCCAAAGGCGATCCGCTCGGCTGTAACGATACATATACAACTTGATAATCTTAAATAATGTAATAATCTCAGGGATATTTAACACAGCGTCAGTTACCCTCATAAGCATTCCCATTTGGAACTTTCAGTTTGTTCCATCAATTAATAGCATAGTTACGTGGGATTGTAAATTGTTTTATTTTATATGTTTGAAACTTTTTAAACTACAACTACTTAACATACATTTGTTTAACAATTTGAACATGTAATTTTGCAACAAGCCAAAACAGATCAATTCTTAGTTACTTTTCAAGTACATAGTCCTATTTTTGTAACATCAGACGAGTTTTATGGAGTTACGAGTGTATTACAAGTCGATCATAAAGAGAACCAATACATCTTTCCAGATGCATGGTTATGTAAATAAACGGCCGCCTGTTGAAAAAGTCATCATAAAATCTCTTTATTTCGATAACTGGCAAAGTTTCAAGTGTTTTGCTTTTACTGGTAGCAGTAAGTAAATAATAAAGTGAAGCTTTATTACCTTTTTACATATTTTTAAAACATGAATCATCTGCTATATATGACGATATTTTGTTTAAATCACATGTCATTCGTACAGAGAAGGTCCGCAATTATTGCAAGTGTATTTTCAACAAACCATTTTAATTTCGTAAAACTTATCAGGGCTTATTAAATTTTCGCTTGCAATCGTAGTCTACATTACCAGACAAAAGTAAAATTAAAGTTCTTGAGCTAACATTAGGAAAATGCCTAAACATAAATACGTACAACCCATGTGTTAAATTCAACGTTCAAGTGTATACGTAGCATGTTTTCGACGCGAAATGACGAAATCAAATAAATTTGATCACCCGATAAATGCCTCGCTGATATTGTTTTATGGCGATTCAATTAACAAAGATGTGCAAGTTTTTTAGAAATACTACCGTTTCAGGTATGACATCAAAACAAATTTATAGATATGTTCGAGTACGAGTGGTGTTCGATTCAATGTCATGATTCGAGGAAGTATTTGGTTAGCTGTATAGTTCGCGGCTAATTGTCTGATTGTATAACAAAAATAAATATAATTTTATTTCTCTCCTCTAGACTGTATTTAATAAATTGCCGTATTTACCGAGAAGCTACCACACGTCCAAGGATGGGTGATCAAACAATACGTAAGAAAAGAAAGAGACGGTCAATAAAAAGGTCGCAGCCTAGTTTAGTTTTTTCCGTAGTTACAGCTATTACGCGCAATAAACACAATTTTCATTAAATCAAAGGTCTAATAATAATAATTACTAGAAATTATTAAGGGCGGCATTAACAAAATTAGGACAATTGATTGTAATTTCTTAAATTAAATTTAAAGAGAGTTATTGACAAAGTAAAATATAGTTACATATAAAATATAAAAACAAGGGAAAAAAACTAAACATACTACTAACTACTACAAAAAAGGGGCAATAATAATAATAGTTACATATAGTATAGATCTGCAACTTCGCGGGAACGCATATCAATTGACCTTTGTGAAAAGATAAATTAAAATTAAATCAAGCATTTGGCATACTATTCTCGTATCAATCGCTACTACGTCGTTTAATTCACTAATAGTATAGGTAGGTACTTAAAATTATTTAAAATTCAAAATACGAGTAGGTATATTCATTACCATACCTCATACCTGTTTTTCTTACCGATATGCGCTACTAAAAGCAGTTTGCGAATTTTAATATACTTATAATTTAGATTAATCGCGAGGATGTAGTTTATGTCCTTCGAAATATGTGGCGCCAACATTGTTGTATGATAATTTTTATGATGTCGCTTTTTTACAATAATAAATGTGTTTTATAAGTTAATTTTATGAGGTACGAACCTACAGCGACACATTTACAATTAACATACGTATTGAAGAGAACCGTTAGATTTAATAAAAATAAATTGTTACTCATTATCCATGCGCAACCATTAATACTTCTAATTCTGTTCAAACTTTAATGTTAATTTCTTTTGTAAATCATAGCTAGAAATATTTCCAAAATATATGTATTATTCAAGTGTATATGTTTTATACAATCTCGTTGAAGCATAGCAAACATATAAGAGAAGAGACGCGCAAGGCGGTGTCTACCTCCTTAGTTTAGCTCCGTAGAACTAAGTAAAACTAAGCATTGCATTGTATAAAACTGACGAACGTACAAAAGCCGGGAAGCACCTGTCATAGCACCATTGTGCCGCAGCCTTTACTCCGATGCGAAATAATTACATTATCACAACCAGTATTTACAATATTAAGAATATCATATTGTTTTCTCCTCAACACGCTGTGGTTTTGTGGCTTTTTGTGCACGTGACAGTAAAGCATTTGACCACCGGTCGCTTCTGTACAAACAACTCTAAAGTTGAAACGTAGAGTCTTTCTTTACCGAAATAGAACGGAGTCATAAACGATTCTGCCAAAATAATAATAATTCATTTATGGACTCAAAGTTACACTCTCTATTATAAATAAGATTGATGAGACTCCCTGCGAGTACAAACAAAACAAATCATTGCCAATAAAGGCTTATCAAACTATTTATCGATGCAAACTAAAAAAACAAAACTAAAGAGTGTTTTACTAAGAGTTTGACAGCATGGCGTCCTAGAGTTTACCTCCAAAATATCGAGCTATTGAGCTACCTTTTCCACAAGTCGTAAAATGTACAATGGCGCGCCCATTGAGTGAGGAAAATACTATAAATATGGCTGGTCATGGCTGCGGACACGTGGCCCACTTATATGCAAAGTGGATTTCAGGACAAGTGGAAGCATCCTTCAGTGCAAGGAGACAATATGATGAAAATTATGTGATGCTGCACCTGATATTCTGTTTCGTATTTTCGTATTTGTGTACAACTCGATAGCCTAGAGTTAGCATGCCTGTATACAATGTAGTATAACGCGTCGCAGCATGCGAAAAAAAAACATTAATAAGAATAATGGAATGTGTTCATTCGAACATTCGAAATTTTAACCATATGTGTATTATAATAATTTTCCTTTTTTATACCTTCATCGGCTTCTATAAAAATAAATCTACAAATTTACTCGTAAAACTCAAAGGTGACCCACTGATTGACTGACTGACTGACTGATATAGTGATCTATCAACGCACACCCCAAACCACTGGGCGGATCGGGCTGAAATTTGGAATGAAGGTAGATGTTATGACGTAGAATCCGTCCGTTAAGAAAGGATTTTTGGAAATGCCACTTTTAAAGGAGTGAAATAGGGGATGCAACTTTTTCTTCCTAATGCGAGCGAAGCCGCGAGCACCCACTAGTTAGACATAAGTTTGTCTTAGTAGCAATTGTTTACTATGTTAGTAAGAGTTTAAAATAGCCAAACTAACACATACGCGATAATACTAAAATGTGATTGATGTCAGACGGAGATGCTGAATTTACCTATGTTTTAGAAAAACTATTATCAAACTTAGATATAATATTTTGTAAAAAAATGATTAAATGTTGCATGTAAAAATAATGCTCACACTATTATGATGGGCAGTTTAATTATAATTATGTACGTAGGTTATTATTTTAGGGGAAGGTCAGGGTTAGAGGAGTGGTGCTTTACTTTCTATAGCCTTGCCTAGGGGGCGTGGTAGTACTTATTAACAGTAATATACCTAATTGTTTCTTTGCTTTAATTTGTTAAGTTTTGATTTCATTTAATCTGATTGTTAGTTTTTTCGTGTTATCACGGTCGATACTTAGTAACTGAGTAAAATAGAAATAGTTGTAAAATGCTATACATGGAGTGTTCTGTGGGTCACAATTCACATTGAGCGAATCATGTTGTAAACGCGGTCAGTCTTTGGATGGGTGACCAAGAAGTGTCATTCTATAATAGCAGGGATTTCACGGTAGGTTATTGTTAATATTTTTATTTGGGTGATTCTGTGGGGCAGATGATTCTGATTGCAGCAGTCGTTAAAATAAGTTTCTAGGCCAGTTTGAAAACTTTAAGCACCCGGGTTTGATATTCTCATAAGAACAACATTTTTATCTAACCAATGTATGCATTGTTAACATGAGTAGGTACACTCAGCTCCAGTATGAACAAACAGACTCAAGCCATCAATCTCCTCCACTATATACATATAGCACAGTCTTCGCAGAATTATAATTTTGGCGAAATGTAATCTGCATACAGATTGTCAAGTATGCACAAATTAATCTTTGTCACACTATTAAGTAGTAGAATACTGACACAGCAGATAGATTTTTGTATAATGTTGGTGAGAACTTTTCTTTATAAATGATTTTTGTTAATAAATTAAGCCCAAGGTTTGTTTGGAATATCGACATTTTTGGGCACGGAAAAGGAAAGATCCAACTGAAAGCTAGTTATATTATAATTAGGTACAGCATCCATTAAATTATATGTTATATGGAAAGATCTTCACGCGAAGTTTGGTCACAGAGAATTTGGAGCGCCGTGATAAAATGTAATATGCAGGAGTATAATATGATAAATATACATATATATTATAATAGGAGTATGAGAGATAGGTCGACGACAATATTCAAGTCGTGGTTTCTTTATGGATGAGGTCTGCACAAGATCGACGCAACTGGCACATTAAAAGAGAGGCATATGCCCAGCAGTGGGATGGAGAAGGCGGTGGATGATGATGATGATGCAGGAGTAACAGAGATATAAAAATACTGCAGCAATTTTATAAAGATTAATAGACTCGTATATGATCAAGTGATTAAAAACATTTCCTGCTCTTGAATGCAGTGACTGATCTATGTTAAGGTCAGCAAGCACCTAAAGCCAGCTTTATAACATTACGCGTGGATTAAATCGGAACTAAAACACTCTGACCGAGATATAACTTCGAAGGTCATTATGTAGTACAAGTGCTGCCATTAGTCACGTATTGACTATTATTTGACGGAATCCAGTACTTGTAATTTTATTTTTATTTGTGTCTGTTCATACGCATGTCTTATTAAAAAGTTCCTATAATACAATATTAATATTAATTTGGTATTTTTTAAAAAAAATCTTCACAAGAATAATTTTAGATATTTATGTATCTTTAATGAAAATGGTTCTGATCAAAATGATTTTATTTTAATGTTTCAATCTACTTTTACGAAGGTATAGTCTGTTTTGTGTAAATAAATAAATAAATAATACCTATAACAATTTTATTTTTGAAGAAATTATACGGGAAGCGCCTTGAATATGTACCTATACCGGTTTAACTTCTCACATCAAAGTATCGGACTGTATCGAATGAAATTACTTTTACTTATAGGTGGTTATAATGGTGAAGGAATCTGAAGGATTTATTACTTTCATTGAGTAATCTAATGTCATTTGTATATACATGTACTTATTATAATGAACGTTATAATTGTATTTGTATTTTGCCCCGCTGATTAGCCTAGCTATTCAGCGGGGCAATGCAGCCAGCATTTTGGGTTCGCTGCCTTTTGAAAAAGTAGTTTAGGTTGTTTATATAACGTGTTTACAGATACAGATTCTCATACATACCTATTATTATGATTGACATGATTTTAATAACAAAAAATTTTTATTGTTTTATTAATAAAACTAGACATATGTAACTTCTAAAATTTTATAAAAGCCTAATGTTATAAATTCAATTTGACGAGATATTGTAATTTGTGTGGCATATTCTGTGATATTAGTACTTATACCTATGTATGTTACAATTTTACATTATCAATAAAGATTCTTTATCTTTTTTATCTTTATCATAAAAATAAATCAATTTATTGTGTTTATTAGATATTATTCTATGAAAAATGTGTCTCTAAAAGAAATCCTAAGCAGTTTTTGCAGTACAATGTATGTATAAACTAAGAAAATAAATACAAGAATCTACGAATAGATAAAGAAAATTGTAAGTCACAGTTGCTTTGTTACGGTTTTAGCTAAAACTCACGTTTCATTTGAGTATTTACAGTTTAGTTTAAAAGTCTGGTAGAAGACCTAAGTTAACCGACCACTAGGTATTATTGTGTTTAAATGTTTATTTTACATAGTTTTAAGTATTTTAAAATAAAAATAAGTCAAAAACAAAGAAAACCATTGTACTGACTTCGATATTTTATTTAGCGCGCGTTGAAGTCTTTTTAACGCGATTTTAAACAAAGGTTGTTTTCTTGTCACATTATTGTCTTTTTGGCTCATTTTTGTATTTATTTGGATCGTTATGTATTTTACATATGTATTTAATAATTACATATAAGAATATAAATTACATTTCAACATGCATATTTGATATTACCCCTGGTACCTACAGCTCTACAACATGTATAAAAGAACTATTTTAATTACTCAGGTAAAAAATATATAAATAAATAAGTTTTGAAATGCTGTTCAGTAGTACTCTTAAAACTTATTATGACAAGTGAAATTTACTATGGATGGATGTCCAAAAAACAAAATAATGTTATATACTCATTACTCGTGTTGTATGATCTACAAAAACATGTTTTGTGTAAATGTTCTATGATGAATATAATAAAAATATATAACATTCAGATGAAACCGTAATAAGTAATACTCAAGTATAAATATAAAAATACTTAAGTATATAACAATTATAAATGCATTTACAGAAAATTTTCGGTGTAAATTGTATTTTTTGTAAAAATTAAAACGAATTGAATTTTCGGCTCCATTATCCAGCCGCCGCAATTTGGTCGAGTTTACATCACCGCGCCGGACATTTTGTGTGCCTACTATTGTCAGAGCTGGGGCTTAATCCTACAATAGAATCGGTAATTACGTCGTTATTATAATAACAGTAGTAATTCAAATCCATTCAGATTGGGCAGACGATCATCACATTCAATTTGTGATCAGCAAAATAAATAATCGCTTACCAGTTGCGCGATGAAGTGGAGATTCTAAACTACCGGCAAGAAGTCCCGAAACACATGATCTGCGAGCGCTGAGAGTTTTCGATGTCACAAAAAAGCGTATAAACTCGCGTCAAAAGTCACTATTTTGATGCATGTCACGTCACTTCCCGTCCTTTGAATTCGCATGGGGTAGATTGGCGAAATTATTTGATTAAGTTTTGTAGTACGGAGCACTGTTTCGTCAGTCGCGTTCTTACGAGTGTGTGTGAGAGAAGTAGAGCGTCACAGACGTGCGTTCGCAAGCAAGCAGCGCGGACTAGTGGCGCCGCCAGCACAGAGGCATCAGTTTTGCACCACCACCACCTCCCCCCTACTGCAACTTATCACACCATATTGTTTCAAACAATTAAACGCTGGTACTATTTCCGTGAGCTCTGATTACACCTATTCTTGCAGTTTTTACTTCGCATGAAATGTGGCAATCGATTGCTTTGTAAACATGCGAAGTATGAATAATAGGATAGTTAGTAAAAATTACATCGCATTGAACTTACAACTTTGCTCAGACATGATATGTTATAGTAGATTACAAGGTCATATAAAATCTACAAAATCCCTTGAAAATGATGCAAAACTCTACGGATATAATCATTTTAAAATTAAAATAAAGGATTCTACAACTACTAAGCATGCATTTAAGTAAATCATCACATACATTGTAGTAATATTCAATAAAATATTCTTCAACGTGTATTTTACTTCTTTTATTTGTTCTCTTTTTCTTATTCCATTACAATAAGTTTGACCTGCAAATATTATTAAAGACTCGTCCTCAAGAATGCTACCACGTGGTTGAGATCTCTACTGTATGTATAATAAGTCAAACCAATAACTTTTAGGTGAGCTAAGGATTTACCGTGGCTTAGCTAAGTGACTACATATTTGAAGCCTGTTGTCATAGCAAGAATATTTTATGTATCAACAGGCTGTGGCTAAAATGTAAAAAGATATATCCAGAATATTATTTAGTCTAATAGCATTTACTCGTGAAAAGTACGCCTTAATCGATTAAGATAAATTTGGAATGAAAACAGCAAAAGCGATTTTAATGGCGTGTTTTGTAATAATTTTATTTAAGCTTGAAAAAAATAGCAATAAAATAAAAAGTACTTGTTATCATAATTGCTATTAAACGCAGGACAATAAATTCTCAACTAGGTAATTGCGTTTTAAATACAGGTCCTCAATCATTAGCTGACTTAATTTGTAGGAAAAAGTAAAATCTGGGATAATCTGAGCTCATTTCAGATCAGGAGTGAATTGTTTTCTGATGACACTTTTAATGCTCTCAGCATCGACACGCCAAGGTGCGTGATCGATGATCGCAATATCGACAAAGGCTGTATTAAATGGCTATTGAGAAATAGATGTTTCTATCATACTTTGTAAATACCTAACGCGTCTGTCCTTTGGTTTATTTATGAGAAATTAACCCTATTCTTCGCGTCTTCGCGCGGTCGTTGGTAAATAGTATATAATGGCGGGATAATAGCGTCTTATCTTGCAATCAGATCGCCATTAATTTATTTATACTGTTAATTGAGCTAACAAGAGACTGCCTATATTTTCAGATGCAATAAAATGAGGGAGGAGTTATTTGGAACAGTTTTTGGTCAGCCACAGTTTAGTGTCGAAGATAAGTTGCGATGTTTAAATTCCGAAACAACTTTACGGATTAGGTCGCGAAACAAAAGCTGTTTTAGAATTAGGTATATCAATAATGACAGGAAATAAACGAATAATAAAACTGTTGAAAAAATACGAAAGAATTTTAGTTTAATTTCCTGTTCTTATAACTCACCTACTTGAAAACCGTCCTAGATTTCAGTGTCAAGAGTGTTAATCTTGTGACAGTATTTTTATTTGATCAGATGGCAGATGTAGGTAATTCACACATAATAGTACTAAATTTACGCGCAAAACAATAGAATTTCAGTCAAATACAATAAGTCGCAGATTGTACAATGTACACCATAAGTAGGTACTTACATAATATATACCATAGTACAACAAATTTATTTAACTAACAATCACTGAAAAGTGACGTTATGTACGTTTTTATTAAGTGCATTAACAGTTTGCTAGTCAGAAACTGGAGATTTTCATATTTCACATTTATGAATTCGTCAACTATTGTAACCAAATCTAAAACAAGTTTGTAAGTAAAATAAATAAAAATATTTTTATTTGAATCAATTCAATTTTATAGTATAAGCTTAATCTATAATACTTTCTAACATTATAGGTACAAGTAAGTAAAAATATAGATATCAATTTTAAGCATTTTGATTGGCTGATTGTTTTCTCAGACACCCGTAATGCTTGTGATAAATAACTTTGTACGTTGAAGTCATTAATCATTTAGAGTGGTGCAGAGGGTAGAGTTGCAGACATTCATGGCTATTTCACTTGAAGTTCAAAAGTGAAGGCTGAGGTTGGCCGTTGACACGAATTTAACTAAAATATGTATGTATATGTAAATGCATATTTTAAATCTTTCTAAGCTATTTTATCACTAAAATTGTGTAAGTATAACCAATCTATAATTATTTTATTACAGAACATTGAAAGACGAGCTCTAATTAGACTATTTGGTATATACAATACAATACAATATAACTTTAGTATGCACACCAAAAATAAATATATTCGGTCGGTATATATTCGGTCTCGGAATATCATAGGCTTTTTATCCCGAAATAATTCGAGTGAAGCCGCGGGCGTCCGCTAGTATACAATAGTAATACCTACATAAAAACAAGGGAAGAAAAACTAAACAGACTACTCTCCTACTCTAACTACAACAAAATAAAAAGGGGCACTTTCAAAAGTTGATTGCAGTATACGTTGGTATACTTACAAAACTTACTTTGTTAGTCGGTGTAATTACAAGTAAGGATAATTTTATAGATCGATTGTGAGCGAAAGATTGATTAACCAAGCAACTCACACGTCGAAGCTTGTATGTCAGGAACCGGTCTACCAAGGTGAAGGCTTGCTCTTGTCAAAAGAGAATTTGTTTTATTTATACTGCAGGTCTAGTGCACTTGTTTCATTCACTTATTATTTCATCATCAACATCATTAGCCTGCTATCGCCCACTGCTGAGCATAGGCCCTCTTCTTGTACGCCACTCGTCCCGGTCCTGCGCAGTTTGAATCCAGGTGCTCCCTGCGGTTTTTCTAATGTCGTCAACCCACCGCATTGGTGGGCGACCTCTATTTATTCTATTTGTAACATGTTAATTAAAAAAACAATTGTTATGTTTGGGGAAGTAACTTTCTATTGCAGTTGTTAATCGAACTACTATTATGAAGTTTTGTGCCCAATTTGCCTAAGAAAAATCCCCCAACGAATTAATTCTGCGGGGGAGTCACGACCCTCAGTCATGGGGGAAATACGACTCTATATACATACTAAGAGAGTACTGGAAAAATATTTGTCGGACGGGATCTATTAATACTTAGTCATCTACATATAAGTTGGCAACACCGTCAGGCGCCATTTAATTTTATTAGATATAAAAACCCCATAAATATCTAATGCACTGTCAATCACACTTCAATTACAATAAATAATAGCATAATAGCAAAATCCTATTTATAATCAAATCACATAAACTGCAGGTACCTCCCCTTTGACCACAAGATATAGAAGAATACCATTCTAAGAATTTACATAAAAGTGTACGTACTAAACTGAGTAAACAAAGATATAATGTAAATTTTCCTCCTCGTTTTATTGCTAAAATTAATGTCACACTCTGAAGACCTTAGCTAAGATGCAAAGTGATTGAATTCCTTTGCATAGGTGAAAAGTACTCGTATCTTTCAAATATTTTTACATATGTACATCAATTAGGCATGATGTTCCATAATAAAAAGAAAATAATAAATAGAGAATAGGTAGGTATGTAGATAAACTTAGTTTATCATTTAAACATTTAACTTTGAAAATATTTTACTTTTAAGTTTTACTGCCATCATTATCATCATTTGACAAATTCCATCTACGAGAGATAATATTTTTATGTACCTATGTAGCGTTCAAGCTTTACTTTATTCTTCCAGTAACTTTTCTTTTATTGGGATGTGATCTGAAAGCTTCTAAAATATAACTAACTTTGTTTCCTACTACAAGAGGAACGATTGGAGAGCTGCATACATTTTTCGATAAAAATATATCTTGATGTATTTACTATATGTATTAAATATTTGTAGATAAACTAAACACGTCCGTAGAAAGTTGCTTTCTCCTTTTTGCAAGGATACTGGTTTTTGGATTGTTTATTTTGTCCATAAGTAGGTGACAAAACATGATAGAGATCTTAACCAACTTAATGCAATCCGCAATGTTACCTGCCTTCGTCTCGGACCTAGATATTAATATTACTCGATTGATACTCAACAAAAGACATATTCCCAGAATTTCTATCCAACTGAAAGCTACCGTTATTGCTTCTCTACTATGACAAACAATCTATCCTCATATCCCATTCCAAATCGATTGAGTATAATTATTTAGATGAAACGATTCAGAAACTGTATTTACATTTTTTATAGTTACTTAGTTTTTTGGTATTGTATATATTAGTCTAGTGCTATAGAGTCTAGATGTTTATCTCGTCCATTAATCAAATTTAACACGACGAGGAAAATTGGTTTATTTCATGAGTCAGTCAGTCCTACCTACGCACTATTCATCAACTTTGTTGTTCATCTAGAAGTGGAGTGATGCACAGAATCATGTTAGAGCGAAAGTGCATTTTGTTGGTTTGTTTGTCTGTGTTTGTTCTTACATATGCCGCAACCGAGTTAAACCGAGCGACGGATCGTCGTGAAAAAACTTTGAATAAAGTGGGAAAGTGACGGAACTGCCTTCCGATAGATTCTCAAGTACCGAGTATGAGATATTGCTTCACTAATTCCAGTCGTAAACAACTTTTGCCAAATTGATATTTAGGACTATCGATCAAAAATATATTTTTCTACGACTGTCCAAATATTTTCAATTTAAGGATACATTTTTTTGGTGGATTTATATATTACTATTCCTTTGTAAGTACCTAATAAAATTGTACAATAAGGTAAATACTTGCAAATTAGATGTCGCATAATACGCAAATGTAACTTGAAATAAGAATATATTAAATCACATGACATCTTATTATTTCCTTATCGGCCGACGACCATCCTAGACCAGTTTGCGCTTTGTTATCATTACAGAATAATATGCAAAAAAATATTTAAATAAACATAATTAAGTAGCCATAAATTGTGATATCTTATGGCATATATACCTTCCTCAAGCAGCTAATGTGTTTTTTTATCATATACTAGTCGCAACCCGTAGTTTTACCCACATCTACACACACACACACACAAACTTTCGCTTTCATTATATTACTGGGAAGTAAGAGCAAATAATACCTATTACACAGCGAAGAAGAAACTATACACAACATTACTTTGTTGACAATTCATAACTGTCGATCATTTATTACACCCTAAGAAACTATATCAATGTTATATATCTACATAGTTAGATACATATCTATCTATTATCTACAGTCTATATAGTTATATAGACTAGTATATTAACCAAACACATACGTAAGGAATATTTTCGTCACTAAAATAATAGTTGTGTTGAGCCCCGTTTGGTATCATTGTGCAAATATTGTGTATGATCCGAGATGATTTATCAATGTTTGCATGTTTGCACTCGGGTGGCGAGATGTATAGTTTTATAGTCAGACAGGGATATTTTACTACTTGATTTTATAGTATAACCAGCTTTTGCGCGAGGCTTTGCACCCGTTATTATACTTATAAACCTGCGTCTTGAAACACCCTATCTATAAAAAAAACTACATCAAAATCCGTTGTGTAGTTTTAAAGATATAAACATACATACATACATACATGGGGACAGACGCGGGAAGCGCCTTTGCTTTATACTATGTAGAGTTGATAGTAGTGATGAGTGTGAGTTGATAGTATGGAATCATCTGCCAAAATAGCCTTGTCGGTGTATAAGATGTGTCGTGAAGGATGCTGTCAGCTACTGGGCTGCGCCTGAGCAAACTTGAGATACGAATAGAAAACAATTCGATAGGGTTGCCATGACACATACAATTAAGTGGAATATGAAGCTCCTTATACATACTTGTTTTGTCTATTTTGCAACTTTTGTAATTTTTAGATACGATACTTTTGATTAGAAAGACTTACCTGGATATAAACTAATTTTCGCAACGTCAAAGTCGCTAATGAATATAACATAACATACTTCTAGTATAGTCCCAAAAAAAGAAAATATATATTTTAGAAAAATAGTGTATAGTAATTTTTTTTCGTTATATCGTCATGTCTATTTATAATTTGCATTTATTATCTTACTCCTCACTCGGAATAAATTTGTCTATTCAAGTCATAATAACTCACCGTGAACCAGATGTTTCTTAAACAATACAAATCTAACATGATGAAGAAAAAAACCTATTGCAAAGTTCAGAGAATCGCTTATTTTAAACAAAAGCAAAAACCGACTTCAACTCTACTGTCACGTTACTGAACAAATCTAAGCCAATCAAAAAAAACTACAACATAAATTCATTTGCTAAACAAATCTAAGACCGCATCAAAATCGGGCTGATAATTCAGTAGATATAGTGTATATAGCAGCGCCCCCTGGTGAGTTGTCATCGTAATACATAACTAAAAACATTACAGAAAACTGTAACAAAATCCAACTAGTAGTTTTGGAAATATGGGTAAAATTGGTTTGCATAAACTTTATCAATTTGTTGGTTTATTGGTTTTTTCTCAAAAAGTACTGAACTGAATGAAAAACAATTTTTATGGGACTATCCCGGAAACTATCCTAAAAAAATAAAATGAAATCGGTTGATAAACAACGGAGTAATCGCGTAACATCCCCACAAAAAAAAAACTTTCAGAAGACTTGATAACCTCCTTTTATTGGAAGTCGGTTAAAAATCAATTCTTCTACTTATTAAGGTTAATGCTGACTTTAGTCAATGGTTATTATATTAAGTGTTAAATCCATATGCATGGCTGTCATACTGCAAGATAATTGAATTATATCTCATGGAATTTAAATTAGCTAGATTGATTGTGAATTGATGACGTTTTCAGGTCACCATTATCATTATGAAGCAAATTAATGCGTCAATGTAAATCTGGAACCGAATCATCTTTGACTTCATTATTGTCTAATATAGATTTTGACTCAGAAATTTTATGATTTAAGGCTATACATACGTAAAAATACTAAAACAAGTGCATGATAAACGGTGTCTCTGATTTCCTTGCAACACAGGACCTCTGGTACCTAGCGCAGGAGTCAGTCATTCCACCGCGTACCAATACTTTTTTATGTATTTGCATATCCTACATCACATAAAATAGGTACGTTTTACATATGTATTTTTTGACCAATAAACTATTTGATTTGAAACTTATTCATATAAATTTTCTGCAAATATTTTGTATAAAAAGATAGTTTTAAAAGAAACCTAACTTAATTCGTATTGGTTAACGTATCATGCTAATTAAAAAATAAACAATGCAGTATTTATAGCCCTCTATTAGAGGCACATCTTTTTAACAATAATTAGGTGTGCTTAACTATAAATCTATAATATGTATAAAGTTTAATCATAACTTATAAAACATAAAGTAACTGACTAATATTTACAAGTCCTAAACATAATATTAAAGTATATAATATACCTAAAATAAAATATGAAGTAAAATAAAACAAACAAAAATTAATCAAAGAGCCCACCCCGGATCGCTCCCGGCGCAAAGGTTCCCATTACGCTCGCCGCGTTGCCACGATGAATCGCGATGGCTAACCTTTGCACCAAAAATGATCCAGAGCGGGTAAAATAATAATAATAATCTTTTTAACTACTTAAAATAAAATGATATTTATCATATTATTATTATTTTATTCGAAGTGTTTTAACTATGTAATTTTGTTGTGAAATATAATAAAATATATCACTACTTAGGGATTTACATATCACATTTTAATGATTTGAAACATCTTGTGAGCTATACGCTTTTTCATTAATTCATATTTTAGTCAACAATGTCTATATTACTTCACGATTTTGTGTCTGGAATTTTCCTCTACCCTTAGAACGAGAGTGTCGAACTCTGGCATCGAGAAGTTTCGCTTTTCTGGGCCTCTAACATCTCCAAACGTGGGTACTATTCCACATGCCAATTCATAAATGGCTGTGATTGGTTATGCTAGGTTTCGTGACTAGAAGCAGACAATGCTCCTGCACTCATCCACTAATGAAATAATGGGGCATGATAAAGCACGCCAAGAAATAGGGCAGCTGCCTACGTCTATGCTCTCTGCTGTATGCTCTAACGGGACTACTGCGTGATACAATCATTCACAAATACTAGTAGTCAAACTGTTGTTGACGAAATTGTTAGTTAATATATGGAAAATAGAAGTATATAAATAGAGGTAGTAAAGCTAAACAAATGCAAATAAATTTATTCATAAAACCGGTTACAAACATGACTATAACTTATTGTTTGACAATTTGTTAAGTACCGGTAGGTCCTGCACTAGGAATACCCGTATCGTAAATTTTTATTATAATACAGATATTTATAAATAGAAAGTATTTTAATTTGGTTCGTAGCTACACCTAATATTCGTGTATTAAAGTATTCGTAAAAAATCGTTTAGTCAATCGTTTTTGTTTAATTAACAGCTGTTTTGAATAGAATGCACTCCGTTTCTTTGCAATACAAACATAACGGCGTAATTTAATTTGTAGGTATTTAGTAGATATTCGGACAAAGCGTTCCAAATCAACTTTTTTATTCAAAGGCTTGAGAATGGTTCTTCCGTTTTTCTTGTATCCTTCGGAATACAATTTTTTTGAGGTAGGTATTGACTGAACAATGACCTAAAGCGGATTTAATCAGTTTATTAACAAGTCTTCTTATTCGTCACGTCTTTCATATTAAGTAATCGAAACACAACGTAACATCTTTAACATAATTTAGGGAGAGGCGATAACTAAGTACACAGAGAGATCTGCAGAGGGCGTCAGTTGCAAAACTGTGACTAACTGGTGCTAATCAACGGAGGTCTGTCAGCTCGTGTTGTGCCAATTATCGATATTTACCGGACAGGTGAAATATCGAACATTGCTCATCTGTACGGTTTGCAGTCTGATGACAAACGCTCTTCGCAAATAAATATACTTAGAAAATATTCTGCGAAATCAGAGTTCGGAAGCCAGTGCAGAAATATTAAGAAAGTGACAATAAAAAAACTTACCGGAAAGGAGAAGTGAAGTGATGCGAAGTCGAAGGAGGGTGATTGTTCCGCCACACAGGTGGCTATGAACAGAGCTGATGGGGTGAACTTAAGCTAGAGTAGTCGTTTCCAATAACACTCTCGAAGAGTGTGAGGGGCTGAATCACAGCGCAGCCGCTTATATTTCCACTCAAATCAACACCGACAATCCTAGCGCAAACACTGAACAAATACTACGCTGAACACCTAAATGCTGTTTGATTAGAGATTGAAACGTCACCGAACAGCGTAGAAGGCTTTTCCGGAGATGTGAAAAAGTTGTTTATGTATATGATAATAGACTCTATACGTGGTTCAATTACAGAATTTAGTTCGTTTTCTTGGAAATGGTATATTTATTTGGTTAATTCTTGATAAGGTATAAGCTTTTTGTGTATGTACAGGGTTTTATGGAAACAGAGACACATGGCAAACGAAGAGAGTTGTATTAGTATATATTCCCTACATATTCTATCCTGAACTAGGTACTTAATACAGACTTCCGCCTGAAATGAATTTAACGTTTACCACATAATGTAAAATAACTAAATCTATTTCGCTTTTGAAACATTAAACATGTTATTCATTTTCCTTTTCAGTTCATTTTTTCTTACATACTTATGTATAATTATATAAACATATGATTGATGTTAATGATTTTATTTATACATAAAAAATACAGTCTATCATCTCATCAATTTTATTGTAAACAATTTTTTTTATACGAACACCGAACAAAGAATTCATTGACATCCTTTTCGACTTTTACCCTGTATGTGTGACTGAGTAAATGCAAAACAACAGTTTTTCCTATTAAGGTGGAATGAAGTCTTCAACTAGAATCATCTGACAAGATCATGTTGCATGACTTACTATTGAAATAAGGGTTTTAAACTATTAGACGAAGTATTAACTGGTTTATAAATACAAAGTATATATTAAACTCATATCAAGGGGCATACGGAGTAACTCGATAAGTAAGTTTGTAATATCTCATGATTTACGGGGTAATTCGGTAAGTGTTTACTATTCGGTACTTTGTATGACAGTGACATACTCTGGTGTCGAGAGTCTCAAAGATTTATTAATATAAATAAATTAATATTCCGGGACATTGCACACAGTACCATACATATAGCGCGTATACATATGTTTGATGATCTGTATGGGCGTTTCGTATGTATGGTATTCGCCGAGAGACGATCAAGACGTTTTATGAATAATAAAAAAAGTTAAACATGAACATAAAGACGAATGAAAGAAAATAATAGTAATAGGCGCAGAAACTATATTGCGCGCGCTATATACATTAAAATTTATCCTCAAATATCAATCAATCAATCAATATAACTTTATTGTACACCAGAAAACAAAATACAGAAACAATTTATAGTAAAATTACTTAACCTAGGTACATTGGGCGGCCTTATCGCGTAGAGCGATCTCTTCCAGGCTTCAAATATAGTAATTTTATTAATTTTCTCATTTCATATAACCCTGTAGAATATTTATATGGTGTTGTGCTACTTGTTAATCGGCTCGTATAATTCGGCATTGAAGGATAACATACATACACTCACACACTATTTGAATTTATTGTCATGTGGCCCAGATATACTAATGGTAACGAATAAAAGTTTATCAGACGCGACTGACAGGTTTTAATCGACGCGAGTTTTACTCGATATTCTATGTAGCTCATCGGTGCATTCTGAATGGAACCAGCTTCATTGATGATTAAACTAATGTTCTTTAACTTAACCAAAATATGTTTGGTATTTTGAAAATATTTTTATGACATATTTTTATCAAGTTATTTTTTAATCTTTTTGCAGTGTTCAGACATTTGACAACTAGATTTTTTGACACCACAGCCCACAAGCAACTGTTGCTGTTGCAGACGCTGCAAGGTAGCAAGTCCATACTACAATTAAAATATAGATTTCATTTTAATACCACAGAAAAATAAAATGCTACAAGAAATCATCAATCAATAGGCTTGCGTCGCGCTGCGAGGAAGCCACGATTGAGGAGGGGGTGAGACGTGTCCTTTCTATACGTAGTATTATTAGTTATATATATACTGTCAGAGAGGCCAAACATTAACCTCCATAGAAGACCAGTGACAAACAAGTTGCGCAATGAAACGGGAAACAGCAAGTAGTCGAATCCATCAGTGGCATGTCGCGGAGACAATTGGCTGAGGCTGACGAAGCTCATCTATCTTTAGCCGGCAATGTGACACCGTTAACAAGGCGTTAGGTGTTCCTTGCAGCGGAGTAAGCAGGCAATTGTAGCAATTTATCAATAACGACACGATCGAGGGTTCCGGCTGCGGCGCGATTTCGGCCATCGGCACTCCGCCCGCTGATATACTCGGAATGGAGGCATAGCATAGAAGTGGACTGGTCTGAGCTTCTCAGAGTACCATTTTGTGAGCGCACGGAACACTGTTACGGTTTTATACGCGTACAGAGCACTATTAGGCTCATTTTCACACATTTGATCGTGAACTTAGTACGTACATATCCTAATTAATTTAGCTTAGGTTTAAAGTCAACTTGAGTGAGTACCGGTCAATGTTGAACATCAGTCTCCATCTTTCAAAAGAGTGAATAACTGTGTTTACTTATTATATTTGAGAAAATGTTTTTGTAATTTAGTGAAATGGATCTCAAATTCAAGCGTACCGAATGAGCGTGTATGTTACTCACGTTTCATTCATAACTTACTTCCGATAGTCCTAATCTGTAGTAGTTAGTAATAGTTAGACTTATAAATTTACAACTGTTTCACATATCTTATTAGATCATGTTTCTATTTTATTATAGGTTTTAGTTTTGTTTTTTTTTAGTTTTTTTTCATTTTTTTTTATTTATTTATTTTTTAGTTGTTTTTGTGTCTTTTATGAATAAATAAATAGATAAATCTGTGTTGAGTTATTATATTTATAAACTTTTGTATTGTTAACCTGGTGGCCTGTCTATTACTATACTGTGTCGATGTCAGTCATCACGCTCCGCTCACACGATCACCACGTTTACTACTGGCCTACTAGCACTTGGGACAACTCGCCTTGTTTAACTAGTTATTTATTTATAGAACTATTTGTTTCATCATGTCCAATAATAACTATAAGCAATCACTATAATTAACCCTCAATTGGGCGCGCCTAAAAAGTTGCATGAGCGGTCGCGTGGGGTGTTTGGCACCCCAGATTTAGGAAATTAAATAAAATACGAAATACATGCAAAATCAGACTTTTATTAATTAGAACATTTGAACTGACATATTCATCAACTTTTAAACGTATTTTTAACATAATTAACTTGCTTTTATATATGAAAAATAATTTTTTACTAATCCTAGTTTTTATCGTCACAATTTTGACAGACTATATTCATATAGTCATTGCACACATGTTTTTGGCATTTCGAACATTCAGTCTTTGTTTTCCTGTCCTTACTTCTTGGACATACATGGCACCTTTTGTTTGATTGCGATCGGCCTGCTTCAGAAATAAATTCTTGGTCCTGTCACACAGTCACCTGGGGTGTCGTGCACCCCAAACACGCTCTCCGAGCCCAACCGTCCACGACAGAGCGTCGCTCGCAACTGAATCGTGTACGTTTTACGTGTTTACGAAGCTACCTAGAAGGCCAACGCGCTAAATTCTAATTTTAAGAAGTTGTGAGCCTGGAAAACTGCTCTGGGGTGCATGACACCCCACGCGACCAATTAAGGGTTAAAGGTCTTTAGAAGCTCTAAAAATGTAACCCATTTAACGATATAAAACGTTTTAGCAGTTATTCTTGACACACTACTTTTTCAGGAGTAGACAAGAAGTTATTTGTAGTATAGAGTCTTAGAACAGTTATTTTTTTAGTGAACATTTGTAGTACTTTATAAACATTATCGAGCGATTTAGATGTATAAATAAGTACCCTTTGGTATATATAACCGCGTGCGAGTTTGTCGAAGATGTTTATGCTTTTTAATGGTTATTTAGAAAAAGAAAAAGAAGAAGCAATTACTCGCTCTCTCTAAAACCAGTATTCTGGTGAACTATCTAGGTCGGTAGTCAACACGGTAGGAACGTGGCTAGATGTAAATACAACGGTTATTGTCATCTTTTCTAAACTGCCAAGCAGAACATGCTTCCATTCTTCGGACCCTTGATGATTATCTCGCGTCGGTCAATCTTGTGATCACGCGATCTCTACCACGTTCCACATGTTTAAAGTACTACTCTAGAATTTTATTTATTTACATATACTTGCGTTACACACTACTTGGGATATGTATTTAGGATATGATTACTAGAACAAGGTTCCATAAATGTAGTAAATAATTGTGAGTTAATTTATGATTACTTACAGAAGAAATGAGTAAACTAGAGAAATATGATATTGGACGGTATTCGATGATAATTGAGAACGAACAACTTTTCAAAAGACTTTATCTATGTAGATGTATGTAGGTATTTGGAGATAATAGAATTAATGACTACATCAGCAATACAGTTTGTGTGTAGACATTATTTTATTGATGGCTAGTTATATAGTAGACAGAGTTTTTATAGGTAGTGATAAGAAGACATGAAGGAAATCGTTCACTTTGTACACTAAGTTTTCATTGAACATAAAATACTGAAGTTAAAGAATACAAAATGAGGTTTCATGTTTGACCCAGTTCGTGTGCGTTTTATAAACACTTAGTTACAAATTAAAATTAACAACTAAGTAGATAACTAGTCTTTATACAAAGCCTGCATGCCTATTCAAAAAAACCTATACATAAATAAATGGGACTATAGAGAACACATAAAAAAATTAAGTTAAAGTTTGAACTAACGAAAGAAAACGAAAGTCCTTAAGTTATCTACAGAATATCCTACACATCTATGGCATTGCACTACGTTTGCACTTGCAAGTACATATGTACTTAATTGATATGTATATTATGTACCTACCAAAAAAGATTCTGCTTACAAGCAGTTTATAAGTACTCTATGTGCTTACAAACAAAACTACGTCAGAAAAACGGTAGCCGTACGCAAATATATACTAAGCCTTATTTTTAAATGATAAGACGAATGGATATAATTTATTACGGACACACTGAGATTATGTGGATTTATAAGAACACTACGTACATTTATACTACGTCATGAAAAGGAAAACGAACATTAAGTACATAACTAATCTTAATGATTAATTTTCTTTAAAAGCCTGCCATATTAGTAATGGCGAGGAGTAAAACATTTTTTTTATACCATACCACCCTAGTCCCTTCTACCGAGACCCTAGTTTTCTGACGTTTGTAAGTCCTTGGTATTCAAAAGCATGTATGTACATATACTAAGAATAGGCAGTTTGCAATTAATAGATTTACACCAAATTATATCTGTATAACAACTGACAAATATACCGATAGTTCAGAATTTTAATACGTTAGTAGAAGAACATTATTTTGATCTATCCAACGTAATTAAGCAAAGCTATAAAATGAGCATCATTTTTACGGGTTAGGGAACCTTGAACGATCCACTATAAAAAGTTTATCGAATGCACTTGGGCAGCCTTCAAATTACGGAACAGCGAAATAAAAATAAGCATTCAAGTTAGATATAGAAAAGAACGACATGCAACATTTAAAGCACCTGTGGAGTAAAAACAATAAATAAATAAATAAATAAATAAATATCCTGGGACATTGCACACAGCGCCATCTAGCCCCACACTAAGCAAACGCTTGTGTCGTGGGTACTAGATAACGATAACAATGAACACAATGCTTAGATAATACGAAACGAAACTACATAAAGTAGGTATCTATCTAACTGGCACGTGAAGATACCTATTTAGTTTCGAATTAAAACTGATAACGTCTGTTTTATTCCAGCATTAAAGTAGATAAAAGTGACTTACGAAAACATAGTTTCAGGTCGCGATGTCTCAGTCGTAGTTTTTTTGAAGGTGAAGGGTTTGATCGCATGCCGCGTCTCAGTGCACAATGTGGGGTCGTGGGAAACTGTAGTATGTAGTGTGGGCTGCGAGCGAGCGGTGTGCGGTGCGTCGGCGCAGGCGGGCACTGAATGAAGCCAATCTCCACACTGGCTGACTGCACGTCCTCCCAAACAACGCGACCCTAAATCACTTCCCTTTATGAAATAACTCAATAACAATCCTCTACAACTCAAGCGATCGTTAGCGTCAGTTACTTTGTAACCATACATACTTACACTCTGTTTACGTGGAGCTAATCGTGGTAATTAGTTTATGATATGGCTATTGTAACACCGAATCTCAAGCTCATCTAATTGTTATTATGTTCTAGTATTTCAATACACGGCGCCTAATAGCATAATAAGTAATTGGTCACAACAATGAGTAGCTGTATAGGTTTTTGTGTATAATGAGGGATGCTCGTCCACCGATCGTCACTTAGTGTATGGTATACATTGTTCATTAAACATTTAAGCAATGTTATTTAAAAATACTGTTCAGGGCACAATAATATTAACTAGAAAAATACTTTTCCGAAACCATGCAAAATAGCAAAAGAGAATTGCATAAGAATATGGATATGGACTAAAGGTCTGAAATAAATGACTTTTATTTTATTTATACCTAAGCTTAATCAAAGGGATCGCATCACCTTCTGTCAATCTCCTCGCAACTAACTTCCTCCCTTCTCCACCACTCACCAGGATATTTGTCATGAAATTGGACCTAATAATACAGGTATGCTTAGTTACTGAGATATCTAAAAAAAACACCCTGTATCTACGGCTCTTGATTAACAATTACATTAATATTATAAAGGAGAAACTTCGTAAGAATATGAGTAATAATAATAATAATAATAAAATTTTTATTTATGATAAACTTAAATCTATGTACAGTTTTAGAATTTGCAAAACCTACACTAGGTATCCAATCGAATCCTGTATTGTAGGCCTGCAGTTCTTCTTACCGCATCTACAACGTACCTATTTTACATTTACTTACATATAATATTAATAAGTACCTAAATCATTTTGAAGTGAAAATTTAAAAGCAAAACAAAACAAAAATTCAAATAAGTTTGCTTACACAGATGGCAATTTTGAGGTTATAATGATGCATGTTACGTTTAAAAAATTATGTACCATAATCTGTTTTGTTGTAAATGATATGTATATATATATTTTAAGTAAATAAGATAATAAGATGAGTAGCCTATTTTTACATAACATTACAATTGCGGTTAAGAATAAATATCAATGTAAATATCGATTATAAATATCTATATATATTATAATATAAATATCGATTCACTTGGTATATTAAATACCAAGTGAATCGAATATTCTTTAAAGTCGATAATACCGCTGAAACGATTTGCATAATATTAAGAATAGGCATATGTACATACTTTCATCACGAAGCAACACGGGTGACGCAGGAGAAGCAGAACATTAATTAAATGCTGATTAATATGAGACCGAGACACGAATAAGTTCCACACGGTCCTTTACTTAAAACTGATTAAAGTTCTCGGAACTATTGTCCTCTATTTTGATCTGATTCGGCTACCGTGTGTTTATGTATCCCACATTATTCGGAGAAGTTTGTACTTAGCTTACTGAGATTATACTTAGTTTATTAGGTATACATTGTAACATGAGCAATGAGCCTGTTTGTACGCACTTCCGTTCCCATACTTTTCACAGCCTAATAACATTATAAAGGCGAAATTGCTTGTTATCGCTAAGTTTATTTGTTATGGTAACTCTACATTAAGGTAAATTGAAATAAAATTTAAAGCTCTGTTAATTAAGTTATCTTTAAGGTAAGAAATATATAAATTCTAATTCTAAAAATTATTAAGGATACAATTTAAAAATTAAAATTTCAAAACAAAAAAAAATAATACTACCTGCCATTGTATATTTAAAAAAAACGCGGTATTTTTGTTACGTTTTTGTAAACGAGCATCTGAAAATAACAAATTAACTTACTTTCCATTTAATAAGAGGGAAAATAGCAACGCCCTAATTCCCCTCTTAACAGGGTAAATGTAAATACATTTAAGTATGCTAATAGAGAAATTTGAATTTGAAAAAAAAATAAACTGGCTGGACCTACTTATAAAAAGTCACAATACAACAGTTTGTGCAGAATGGACATACATATAAATGGCAAGTCAATAACAGGTGCAAAAGTAGAGCACTTACGTTTTTAACAGGATGCAAGTCTTACATGTTCCTCTAGATAAACTGCGGATACGTATAAATGCAGAAATATTTAAAATCCGTCACGGTTCAATAGATACACAGTAATCGTAGAAAACGGTCATTGTGTTATGCAATACATGCTATTTCGCAGGTTGTAAAATTTCACACTTGCGGTAGCGGCCAGTTTAAGATAAACTAACACACACGGCATTTATGGTGTACTTATTTGCAAGGGAAGTTTATTGTTTCATGCAAAATAGAATTAAAAACTATTATTTTGTACGCTTATTTGTAGGCTGTAACTAACTTGGGGTGTATGCTCGATGCTAAGAATCGACAGGAAAGGTGCTTATTCTATAAGTTAGTTTATTATTTAGAACAATTCACCGAACTCTTTTCTTTCGTTTATATTTCTTCAATGTAGTGTAAATAGGCTTCTTCTAGGCGAGCGTGCTACGTCTTAGGTAGTAGTGCTTAGCTTCACGCAGACTTTAGTAATAGCACAGACAATAGGTACCTGCAAGCATAAGCCAGTTTTGTGTTTGAAAATGGTAGCTTGTAACCATTAAATAAGATCTGAGCTCAAATCTGCTTCATTCTACAAGCTATACGGCGCATAAGTAGTACCAAGCAACATACTATACCTGTAATCATGGTTATTGTGCCATAGACAATAGGAACCAAACGCCAGACCTTCAGCGAGACAATGCTATCTGGAACTAGATAAATCCGATCTCGAATCTAGAACGATCCCGAAGATGCACAGAGTTTGTACCAACATCTTAGTAAGATTTTACACTTACATGTATCGATCGTGGCATAAGGTTATCCTATTCGACAAAATTGTGGTAAGATGTGTGGTCTAAAGTATTTTTTATTTGTTGGTGGACACTTCTGCCAGATACCTACCTACTAAAATCTTGTCCTGTAATGACTAACAAACAGCGACTAGTTAGGTCCATAGTTTGTTGATAATGAAGCATCCCACGATCTTCTTTATCAATTAATGCTGTTCATTCATAATTTTGGGAGTTGTAAGGTATGTCTGTAAAATGTTATGTTCTGATTGGTTGTGATATCAATAAGTACTGATATCCGTGGGTCGGATGACTCGTAAAATTGTAGGTCCCGGCTGTTTGTCTAGTACGGCAGGCGTTAAGCCATGTCAGAAGCTTGATAAACTCTCGACACCAGAGTTGGCCACTCTCATTCGATAAGAAGAATAAGACATCAATACTAGGCACAGTTCACAATGTCAGAATCTTGGAACTTGTGGTACAAGCCCAGACAATAAAAAATCATTGCGCGGATGCGTCACCCGTTATTCTGTTAATACAATGGTGAGATGGGCCGATGAGGGCTGCGGCGGACGCGGCGCCCAATCTTTTCATTGGCGGTGACCCCAGCCCGGCGCACCACCGGGGCCATCCTACTTGTAAATTGCTGTTTAAGGTCAATGTTAACTTACATATTAGTCAAGGTGTCGAGCTAACTGTGGCTCGGTAGGTGTCATCCCGCGCGTCACGTACGCTATACATGATTATATGTATATACTATACACATTGACCTCTTGTGCATCATAACAAATATTGGTGTGATTCGGCAATGACATTTCAATCTTTTTCTTCATAGGTTTCGTTCTCATGTATTTTATATCCTTACGGACTTGTGTTCCTGATGTTAGGCGATTTTTAAAGTATTATCTCATGACATAGCGACTGATGTTCCTGTCTTGTAAGTCTTGAAGACCCTGAAAAATGAGTTTCATTTGTATTCGTAATCGACTCAGTATAATAATAATAATAAAAAGCAACCGCAGGGGCGACTTCATGGAACCGCAGGGGCGACTTCATGGAACCGCAGGGGCGACTTCATGGCGAGTCGTCGGTGAGTGGCGTCACCGCGGACCCCGATTCCCTGGGGGCCAAATGAGACCCCCTGCCTCCCGGCTTGCCTTGATTGGCCGTCCGGGAGTGGAAGACGCAAGAGCTCAGTACCTAAGCTCCAGGTTGGAAGTGTTAAAGGGCATAACGCCGCTAGTACCGCTCAGAGAACGCGCAGCACACCTCTCGACACCCTAAGCCACTCACACCAATGTTGCCCTTCCGGCGTCATCTTAGGCTGCCTTTTGTGGAGGGCCCATTTAGTGAGTGGAAAGACATCACCCGCTATAATTTTTATGAATGAGGCATAACTGGCGGGTGCCGTTCCTCGTACAATAGACCAGTTTAATTAAGTCAATGAACAACTCAACACAATAGCCTGTAATATTAATACCATGTCTGCAATAGTTACTTTATATACCTAACATCCTCTATCTGTAATTTTTACTTAATTTTAAGTACCTATAATATTGTAAAAGGCCTCTCAGTGTTGGCTACGGCCCCACTGATGCCTTAAAAATACCCGAGAATCTGTGAAGTGAAATAAAGAAAATAATAAAAAGCAATTAAATCAAATCAATTGCTTTTGAGATGTACCTGTCAATAAGAAAAAATAAAGTAAATATAAAGTGAAATTATCACCGAAGACACAAACAATATAGGTACATTAGGGGAATTGCAGAATTATTGTAATTTACAAACTACTTTCATTTTCTTACGTATATGTAGGTAAATACCAAACGAATAAAGAAAAGAAGGAGCAGAAAGTTGGCAGATACGCGCCGTTTTATGTTGAAAGTGCCGAGATACGTACACAGCGATTTGCTCCTACATTTATAGGAAGGAGAATAAACTTTTAAACTCTACCGGAAGCTGCCTGTTTGTTTGCAGGAAATACCTGCGAACAAACCCTTTGCTCTTCAAATCAGGAGTTAATAGGTAATTTCTAATTAAGCGAGTGCTACACCCTGGGCTCTAGCAGCGCTTAACATCAGGCGAGCTGTTTTGAAACAAACCTATATCTCGTAAAAAAGCAAATAACGATTATATTAACTGAGCAGTGTGCAGCTAATAAATATACAATTCAGGGGTCTCCAGTACAGAGTATAGGCTCTTTCTAAGCAAGCATGTTACGTTTTAGGCTAAAACAGAGCTTAACATCAGGCGGTCTGTAGACAACAACACAAATCAAACGACAATTCCTGAGCACTGGCCACGTAGTAAATGTACGTGGGCCTGTACAATAGCACCGGTTACCGGCTCCGTTACAACAGATGCAAGTCCAGTGACCTCCGATCCTTGAATGGTGCATCGCAATGTTATTTGTTTATTAGCGATCTGACGACGCGAGAGCGGAGGAAATAGATAGATCACCAGCATACTGTAGGAAGTTTCATCACTTAAATATGTCTAGATGGTTCGTGTTTTGATTCTTATGGATGTGTAAAAACTTTAACCTAGATATTCCTGTCAGGATACCTATATGATCCTGGGGCCAAAACAGAAATTGTGCAGTCAATTTCAATTTCAAAACGTCTTTATTTCACATATAAGTAATTAACAATAAAATATGCTAGTGTACATTAAGTAGTTATAAACTAGTTTCCTAGCATGTTTTGACATGAAAGTTAGTACGTTTTCAAGTAGGATTACCACTCATATATAAAACTTTGCAGTGCTTTCATCTCTAGTATCCTGATATATATATATCAGGATATATATACTTACTCGTATACTTTCTATCGGCTGTAAAATTATTTAGTAAAACTTCAGCTATGTAATGTATTTCTATAAAACTACAAGCTTTAAAAGGGTACGTGACTGTGAAATCAAAATACTATATTTGATCCAAATTTAATTTATTATGAAAACATGAGTTACAACAAATGGCCTCTTAAAACATAAATAGTATAGCTGCTCGTTAATTTTACATAAATAACCACGGTGTAATACAACATTTGAATGGCGGAGATAATCAAACAAAGTAGAGTAACAAAGCGATTATCGCCGAACTGTCTGCGTGTTTTATGCACGTGCCATATTGTCACTTTATTTTCAGCTTTGGAAATTTACAACATTTACGCTTTTCACATGCGTCAAAATATTCTCAAATTTTAAAGACAATGTGTGTTGAAACCAATCGCCGATTCAAATGCTATATTCAATTCGAAAACCTTGAAATTTCATTTGCCAAAACAAGAAACGAGAAATACATTTTTGATCCCAAATAGACAGGCGCTGTACTCGGTATTACACAGCTATTGAAACACTGTCGTTCTAACAAACACACTAAGAGAGAATCTTATACAATAAGTTGACTATTGATAACCTAGCCACCTTAGTACTCAAACAAAGACTTACGGAAATACCGTAGAATGCACATTTACGATTTTAAGAGTATAGACAACTTTGTATTTTTATGCAAACTATTTGATAACAAGAATTCAAAATTACAATTCATTATTAACTATTATTTCTTAACGATTGATTTATCAAGCATTTTGTAATCAAGGAAAGCTTGCAATACACTTAATTCTTAAATTAACATTCTCTAAACTGTATGTAGCCCATATTCATATTGAACGATATAATTTGGCTTTTTTTAGAAAGAGCATCTTTTTATAAACAGTTCAGAGCTGATAGTTACTTAAGTCTCTGTTTAAATATAAGGTGGTTTACTAATTAAGTACATATTGGAATTAGAGTAACGTAATTGATCTAAGAGCCGTCTGCTGCGATCCTTGAATGCTGTATAAACGTGAATTATCTATTTGCTATAACTGTCACTTTATCTACAAGGCAAACATTTATCTATTTGGAAAGTGCAGCTATTGTGAGGAAGTTATGTTTAGATACTATTTTTAAACTCTGATCTAACATATGACAACATTAATAACTAGGTCTGCATACTATAGTTTGTTCGATTTCAAACGGGTTTGATAATTATAACGCCAATACATATATCTATTTCTCTTTGCTATTAAACTGTTTGTACATAAAACTTTGGTAATTACTGTAAGACAATTTCAATTGATTAAGTTGTCTACTGTCGGTAAAGCTGTGATGTTTATATAAAGATTTAATATGTGAAATGGTGAAATTAAGATGATAACAAAACGAGACATTATTATATTTGCATTCCAAGAAAACGTGACACGGGCAAGCTGAACTAATATTGCCGAATTAAATACAACACAACCAACTGTCAACACAAAAACTGTGTGTTTGCATGAAATCGAACAACTACAGCCTCTGAGATGTGCGCATTTAAAGTACATACATATTTGTAATTATGTAGGTAGGTACGAGTATAGAGATGCACGCAGGAACACAGTCGATAAACGTAGTAAATAAATAGCTATGTTGGTGTAATTCAGGGCTTCATTTGTACTCAGTTTTGGGATCAAGAACTTCAATATGAACGGACTCGATACTGGCCGATATTACTTCAGTCGTATTGTTATCCATCAATTCATTAAAGTGTAACTCACGAAAATGATGTTATCGTGTATATATTATACAATATCGAGTCCAAAAACATCACCGTGTACAACTATCAAATAATTCTAGTAAAATAGCAAAAGCAAAATATGCACGATACATGATTATGTATGTCAAAAGAAATACTAAAAGTCACTTAATGTTACACAAAAAGCTCAGTATAAAAAGTAGCTTAGAAACGTATATAAAAACTAACAAAGTATCGTACAAATAAATTAGAAACAAAAACAACTTTGTTCTCTGTGATCACAATGTAGAAAGGCGAGAGAAGAATCAAGTCGCACAAACAAAGCAGAGAAACAAACTAGACCCTTGCTAGGACAAATCCATGAAACACAAAACTTCATTAAAATTGCGTTCGCACGTAAATTGATTAATAAAAAAGGCAAAGAAACGAATCTTGAGAAAAAGATGAAACTTTTTCTACGTTTTACCAAACACGTTCCACGGATCCATTTTTCCTATCAAAGGTCTGGAAACCTAACGATCTAGAGCAAGCAATATATTATCATCTCGGAAAGTAAACAACCAACCACCTTAACCGCTAATTTATGTACAATGCAACTTAAACGACACAAAATTAGAGAGATTAAAGTGCACAAACACGCGAGTGCATTTAGCCTTAACGTCTTAAAAATGACCAGATATAAATAAATCGAAATCCATTCCCAAATATCCTACCGGAAGAATGAATAAAGTTGATATAATAATTAAATAGTAAATATTAAATTAACAACCGCCAAACAACGCGTCCGTCTAACCTCTATTAAAACTCTTTCAACATTCAACATCAGTTCGCACCACTGGTCGTTAACTATCATATCAATTAGCCTACAAATATACCCCTTACGTAACAATCTTATGTAAAAATATAACTATCTATCTCCCTAGTCCATTTTATATTATGCCAATATGAAAACACAAAATATATTAACCCTTAGACGAGATTACATATTTTTAAATACTAATTTCGAAATGAATCTAGCTGTATTAAGTGTTACACTAACGTTATAATTAATAGAATAAGTTAATGACTAAATCTAGAGTATCAAGAGAAACGAGCTTACAACTAAAGAATCTTATTTTTGAAATCATACAAAAATACGATATAACATGATTTTCAGGTCAATTTATAAAGGAGATTCCTTCATGTGGATATTTATGACGCACGATTTGATTTCTAATTTATATTCCACACTTCATGTAATACAGGGAATGTAAAGTAACACATTAATTCTAGCACCTATACATGCATATATTACTTTATATAAATATTAGCCGTTGGGATGTTAGCTGCAATGGAATATAACATGTTAGAAACAAACTGTGATGTTGATGCATGTGTTATAAAATTGATTTCAATTCTGGCATACCATTTCTTATATCCATATTTGATTGTTTTTAAAATGATAGCAACGGCCATCATAATAAGGACACCAAAACCAAGGCAAAATTAATTTCATATTTGGTATCCGTAACAATGCGTTACCAATATACTAAATGATACATATTATTGAAAATCCCACAAAAAATCATCAACAGGTTTCAGTTTTTAGTTAAATTTCATTGATTTGGCTGCAAAGCTAAATTAGCTGGAATGGATAATTCATATTAATATTCGATTACAATTAATTTACACGTAGATCTACAATTTATTATCTACATCGACTATAATATATAAATAGTGTCTAAGTTTACAAGTATATTATGCAACTTTATAATACGCGTTATTACAAGGCGCTACATTTTGATTTCACAATGAGATATGAATGTGCTGCCGCCGCCGGCTTTTATGTACTAATATTTTAATGAGTATTGATTAGAAAATGTACACGATCCATGCACTATTTATAAGAATCTAGTGTTCAATATTGTACCAAATTGATTCAGTGAATGAAATGTAACTAGGTACATTTAAAGTTTGTCAATTATAATCATTATTTTTCATAATCCTGTATATTTATGCCCCGCCCGGCCTTAGACCACATTATTAGGTATATAGTAGACCCACTAATTACATTTTCATATTATATTGAGATCGAGATAAAACGAGCGTTGGCATTTTTACTGCATCATCTGTTTGCACATTCCGTCATAGATATGACTGGTTGGGGATAGCATAGATATCAATGAACTGTCAGGTAAGTATGAATCATTAAGTGATTCATTGCAGTCCGGTAGCTAATCAAAAGATCTATATACTACAGCTGTTATTGATAACTGAATTGTGAAGAAAATCATATTATAAATAATTGTTCATGTAACCATGCTTGTCTCCACATCATTGCAGTTATATTCCGACGCTCGCCTCACTCTCAATCCATGTATTAGGCTACTGGTATCTAGCGCAAACCTTTTTACTAGCAACTTTAGTAACTCACAACTAACAACATTCGTTTTAAAGTATACGGAATTTCATTAAAAACATTTGCTGTTACATACATTTCAGTTCAGCGAACCACGAATTTTTTGTATGGAACAACTGTTTTGTTTTTACGCTTTATCCAAAAGTTGTAAACTAATTTTGTTATTTTTTTTTAAAGACAATACATTTCTAATATTTTGATTTAGGTACATATTTTTAAATATACATACATAAACATATATGTACCTCCTATTTTACATGTCTATTTATCGCATTTATTAATTTCAGTTTACGAAGCGTATGGAAAACGCATTCTCGCGTTCCGGGCATGTCGTTAATTCTTCGAACACGCAAAGATGTGCTATGAGCAGTCAAAGTGTTAAAAAGTTTTTGCTCAAGTTACCACTCACCCTGTACAACATAACAATCCTATCATGATAAAGCATAGTTTACATCAGTGGGTCCTCACCCCAGTAGGCTGGTTAGGGCGGGCAGCAGGTGTGCGCGAGGGGTCAGGAGGCGCGGGTGCGCGCGCGGCGTGGCGCCAGCAGGTAGGAGGCGTCGAGCGGCGCGCGGTTGCCGCCGCGGGACAGCAGCCGCCGCGTGATGCTGTTCACGCGCTCCTTCTGACGCTGAC
The DNA here is from genome assembly GCA_927399415.1 of Macaria notata. Classification (NCBI taxonomy): domain Eukaryota; kingdom Metazoa; phylum Arthropoda; class Insecta; order Lepidoptera; family Geometridae; genus Macaria; species Macaria notata. The sequence goes on along the minus strand of OV656740.1, from coordinate 3,786,174 downwards.
GCTTCTCGGCCGCCGTCAGGACCAGGGCTGGGGTGCTCTGTGGGGAGAATGAATATTATTAGTTACCTGATAAGGTTAACCTCAATAACTAGGTTACATGAAATAAAAGAAATGGACCGAACAGGGAAAAAAGAGATACCTACTAAATAAGAGTCAAAAGAATGGGTGAAAATGTGATTAAAACTGTCCGAAATTCAATTTTCTACCCACATTCATTTACAAAATTGGTAAGTTAGCGTGAACAAAACAAGGTTTTTTCTATTCCTAGACGAAAAATAACGAATCTCGATTCTTGCATAATATAAATCCTAGCTTACCTTAGAGGTGTCCGGGTAAGTGATAGCGGGCAGTTTCTTCTTGCCATCCTTGGCGGGTGTCTTGGCTGGCTTCTCCGCCGGCGCCGCGTTCTTGGCCGCGCGACCCTTCAGGTACTCCGGGGACACTTCGTGAGGCTGCAATAAACATTATTGTTAGATTCCATTTGTAATTACTACTACATTTGTACTTTTATACCGACTTCAAAAAAACGAGGATATCAAGTTCTTTTGAAAGATTTTTTTGTTGAATCTGGTTGCTTCTGTACAATAAGTACATATAAGTATTTATTTACGTAGACAAGCATGCATGTAATAAATCTAGTTAGTCGTTATCTAGTGTCCATAACACAAGTATCGGGCTAGATGGAGCAAAGTGAAGTGCTTCAGAATATTTATGTATCAAAAAGTAAATTAAAAGAAAACAGCCGTTTGACTTCTTTGTACCTATAGAATACAAAAGATATCAAAATTATATACAGTACTCTATAATTTGTTCTATTAAATTCTGGGTTCATGTAATAATGTACATAGCTTATATTTAACAGTAAATACAAAAAATAAAGTAAACATTATTCTTTTATATGTTGTATGGATGAGCTAAAACTGTGACATGTATTGCATCACCAATACTGTTGAATATCAATTATTGTAATGTGCCAGAATTAGCTTTAGTAAATAATTAAGTATTATTTTGACATCAAGCCAGGTTAGTAGCCTCATATTAATTAAATACAACTAATTCAAAATTCATATAGACAAGAAGTGACCGAATTGAAAATGCAAATGGTTATTTTATACAAAGAGGAAATTGATTGAAATTCGCATCGAATTCATTATTCGGGCAATAAAATTAAATAAACGTCCTTGACGTTTTGTAACATGCTAAGAGCAGTTCCGCAATAGGCATTATTGGCAATAACTTGATGCAATGAAAAACTGTTATATCACGATTTCATTTACGAAAATGTATGTATGTATGATATAGTCTTTGATACTTCTCGTCTTTTGCGGATTTCGCAAAAGCAAATGCCAATAAACTTACACTTCGTACAAAATAATTAATTGATTGTATCTGTTATTCTCACAGGACACAAAATGCATTTTATTTGCATTATTACAAACTGTATATGCATAAAGCATAGTTTTAACTTGATCTTGCGCGTAAGCTACTCTAATCACACGATATCACAGTTTAGTTTCATGAAAGTGAAATTGTATATATCTTGACACATCAATCCGAACATTTAAACCCAACGTGGTGCATACTGTTTGGTTACTTCAGCTACGATATTTTTGTATTTTATTTAAGATGTTAAGAGTTATTTTGTATAAGATATTTTTGCGAATAGCTGGCTTCAATCTTTTTTTACGTGAGATGGGCTACTACATCTTACCTGATGTTAAGCAACGTTGTAATCTACGATCTTGCGCGCTTACCTACAAAAAACCGGTTTACTCTCGACTTGAAGACCGACCAATCTTTATGAAACTAGTGAGTGCTCGCGGCTGCACTCGCATTAAGAAGTAAAACTTGCATCCCCTATTTATTTCACCCCTTTAAAAGTGGCATTTCCGCGGATGGCTGGACGGTTTGGCTGTGCGTTAATAGATCACTATTTCAGTCAGTCACCTTTGAGTTTTATATATATAGATTGGACTATACAAAAGTCATCATCATCATCCACAGCCTTCTCTATCCCACTGCTGGGCATAGGCCTCTCTTTGAATGTGCCAGCTGTGTCGATCTTGTGCAGACCTTATCCATAAAGAACCCGCGACTCGTACAATGTCGTCGACCCATCTCGCTGCCGGATGACCTACCCCCCGTCTGCCTGTTCTTGGCCACCACTTAGTAGCAGTTTTGCTCCATCTATTGTCGTTTCGTCTAGCCACATGCCCCTATACTCCAGTAAATAAGGTTCATGTTCCCTTACCGCATAAGTCCTGGTGAGCTTGAGTCGCTGCGGGTAGTGGTGGAAGGCGTACTGCTTGGTGCACACGGGGTACTTGGGGCGAGATATCCGCGCGAACAGGTGCGCGGTGCGGTCCACGCGCAGCTCGCAGATGTACACGTGCTCCGGGGCCGCGCCCACCGGACGACCCTGCGGAGAGGAATACGACTTAGGAATGGGTTTTCAGAAATCTCGTGGAATCAGGAACTAGTTTTAGGCAGCAATATATGTAATAAATGGAATACATTTTAGAGTGAAGATTATGCATTGAAAGATCCACAAACACATTATTGACGACATACGAAAGGCGAAAGGAAATGGGTTTGCACTTGGCTTCAATTCGCCCGATGGTAAGCGATCATATGATCTAGGACTGACGGTGTAATAATCAGTAAGAAATGATTTACTTTCGTTATGAAGACCGCTATATTAAGAAACAAGGAGTCAGGCAGAAGTAGAATAGAATATCACATTAATGTACACCAAAAGACAGAAATTACACAATAGAAAATAGACTTAAATATTTTAAATTGCTGCACATTGGGCGGCCTTATCGCTTTAGGCGATTTCTTTCAGGAAACCTTATGGACGGACATTACTTAGAACAGTAAACAGGCAGTGTACTAAAGGTATACTTAGATACATATATTAGTTAAAACACTATTACACACTCAAATTATACACAAATATATGCATAATGTAGCAGAGTAAGAGAATACTTGTTACCTTGCAGAAGGTGTTGAGGTCCATGACCCAGCACTGCGACATCACCAGCTCGATGGGCACCGCCTCGTACAGCGGCACGCGCATCACCTCGTTGTGGAAGAACCTGGAAAGACGATACCTCACTGTTAATATATATTTTTTCTAATTATTCGTTTTGAAAACGAAGGAAAGTAAGAGGTTCGTATGCGAGTGACCAACTCTGGTGACAGAGTTAATAATAGGTCTGTAACTATGAAGTTTTTTTCTTACATTTTAATGGTTGTAACTTTTACGTACAGCTATATTTTTTCCAAATACAATTTTTATTGTATCAATTGTTGAATTATGTACCTTTTAGATAAAAAAAAAAATACTAGTGCATATTACTTATAGGGAAGTCATTGAAAACACCTCTTTCAATGTGTCGTCGGTTTCACTACTTTAACTAGGTATATTTTTATCATATACTCTGTTTTTGAGAAATTGATATACGCAGTGCATAGCTTTTTTCCATCTAACTATAGTTATCAATTGCATCTAAATCTGTTCAGACATTTCCATACAAACATTAAAAATGTTTGTATGGAAATATCATTTTTCTCAATTTCGTCATACAAATCGGCAATTTCATAGGTAAAGACCTAATATTATGGGTGATCAACTAAGGCTAACATTGGTCATGTTTTTTTGTGTGCACGTGCAACGAGCTAACAGTCTGTCCGGGCGATACTTTGATCGAAGATGTGCATTATGCATGAACTGGAATGTGACTGGCCATCTTAACTGGTATTCTATTTTCTATCGTTATAAAACGATACTACTACTATCGCGGATAGAGAGAGTTATCTATCCTCGATTTATCGTATCTGTTATGATTTTCAGACATCTCTCTATCCTCGATTTATTATCGTCCTGTCATATTTCTGACTAAAAGACACTGCTTATCCTGTTAAACTCCAAAATCAATGTCCATATATAATGAAAATAAATAAGTGTAACTAATTTGGCTTCTTAAGTATTTTTTTACAATGTTTTGTCATCACGCTATTATAATCTTAAAACTCTTTTTAGGATTCAATATATACATAACGATTCATATATATATTTTGTAAGTCTTATCTCTGTCTTATTGACATTTTGTGGTCCTTAATAGAGAAGGAGCTGGTTTCCGAGACACAGATATTTTTCTAGTTCATAAGCCAGAGACTTTGAAACTTTTTGTGTCTTGTGTATTTTTGTCAATAAAGAACTGATTGATTGATTGATATATAGGTACTCACTTCCTGGTGGGCTCGTGGAAGGTCTCGTGCGGGCGCAGGTAGTGGTGTCCGTACACGTAGCGCTCCTGCGTGTCCTTGTGCTTCCACAGCCGCTCCACGCGGAAGATGTCCAGCTCCGACACCTGGATCGAGCCGATGGTCTGGTACGTGTGCTTGCGCACCGAGCCACCCTGGACACAGGAACATGGGGTTAACATATGGTTAGCGAGAGATGTAACTGATATAGAAAGTAGTTGCACGGCGAGGAACATGGAGAAAATTATACATTATTATTTTTAGTGTACCTATTTCTATGACACTACTCGACGATGCCTCTTTACAGGTGATTTTAACTTTAAATACATATTTAAAATAATTAATTACCCTTTAAAATAGGTTACTACCAAAAAATTTACATTTCTCTAAAATAAAATCAATAAATGTATTGATTATAAAAACATTGACGAAGTAAATCTTGAAATGTGCTTCCCTCTAATGTATTAATTAGAGTTATGAAAATGTAACGTGACATGATTTCGAATAAATTATTTCATTTAATTTCAAGTTTTACTCAGAGAAAGAGAAAGCAACCACAAATCCCATATTGCTATGTGATTTAATAGTTCTAATCACAGTTTAATTTTGACTCAATTTAATTTAGATTATTGACGCATAAAATGGAAGCATAATTCTGTTTTATTATTGGTAAGTATAGGTAATTCAGCGTGCCAAACTCCATGTTATGTACCTTGTACATATGCATTTTATTAGGTTTAAAAAAGGACATTGCAGCCCTATATGTAGAGTATTCTATACCTAAATGGTTTAGAATCAAGGTAACTTTACTTTGATTGGTTTAGAATACTTACTATTCTAAGATTATGAGTTAAATTATTAAGTGCTAACCTGCACTATGGTTGTTTTAATTTAAACTTTATTTTTTTATTCTAAGATTGACAAAATAAAACAAGTTACCTTATTCGGAGCCCCATCATCTTTCTCCTTCCCCTTGATATTCTTGACCTTCTTCCTGTCCACCCGCTTGGTCTTGGGCGAGTCTGCGTGGTCTCCGTTCTGGCTCACATCTGGGTGTGCGTCGTCTATGGGTATGTCTCGCAGCACGTACACGGTGTCTCCTTGCCGCACTTGCAGGTCCCCGCGCATCAGGGAGAAGTAGAACTGGTGGCCCTCCTCCGTGTAGTCGTCGAGAGGTATCTCACGGTCAACCTGGAAGAGAAAATAGACTTTGATTTAATGCATGTAAATTAATGGAGGGCAAATTCGATAACTTAGAAAAACCAGTGAGATTTGTGTCTTTTATAAAGTAAGCTCGCATTGACATCTTCCCAAAGAATACTATTACCCTTTTTAAAAAAAGGGCATCTTCCTATGACCTATGGATTGATTAATACAATTTATTGACGGAAAGGGACAGATTATCAAATGAAATGACAGTTACGTGGTTGTAATATGAACTAATGATTGGTATTGCAACATGAATAATTACTGTCGGGACGGCTTATATTGTGTATAAAGTGACACAGTACACTCACCGGCCTGGGCTTGCAGTAGTGGCAGTAGTGGCAGGCGGCCGTGTCGGACACGCGCATGCAGCGCGCGTGCTGCCACACGCCGCAGCGCGCGCCGCCGCACTGCACCATGAGCCCCTCCTCCACGTGCAGCCCGCACACGCACAGGATCACTTCCTCTGCACGTGCAAACGGATATTTACAATACATGTAAAACAAATAACAATCGCAAGGAACATGAGAACGTTACTGGAAATATAAGAATCATTCGCGTAGCGTACATTTTTGCAAGAAAATAAATATCCTGAATATGACAAAATGAATAAGAACATCCACTTCTGTTTCTTGATGTATATTTGCCGGTGCGGCAATGACGAAATAATTTGAACACTGGTATATATTGAGATGTATTAAAGTATATTGAAGTCTTTAATTAGATTAACATTTAAACTTATATACTTAATACTACGTGTGTTTCGTGCTACTATGTAAACAGCATCTTATCTTCATAGGCAGACAGATCACATATGCAGATAAGAAGATGTCGCCTTTTGCTCCTGGCACATATACTTGTAGTAAAGTTGTAATGTGATGATGATTTGTGTATGGTAACATTAAAGTGTTGCTCACCAGTCTTTGTTTTTTGCAGGAACCCAGCGGGCAGAGGATCTTCGGGACCGAGGATTTTCGTCAGATGTTCTACGAAATCAGCCTTGGCGGTGTTGTAAGCCTGGAAAATAAATGTAGACAAATTTATATAATGTACAACTCAGCTAGGAGGCAAATAGAGATAAGGTTAACTTAGAACTTCAACTAAAACTCTGGAGAAATATGTAGTGTTTTTCCGCTGCGATACTAGAACTTCAGTTTTATTGACTATCTTAATATGATATTAGCCCTACCTTGGCTTGAACTAGCCCACGCTCGAGTACTTGCCGCTAGACAAGTTGCTCTCACTGACAAACAAGGCTGTAGATAATGATGACACTCACCTTCTTGAGTGTGACAGCGATCTTCCCTGAGTGAGACATGCGCCCCTGCTCGCGCATGATGCCGGTGAACACTGCGTTCATATCCGCATCGAACTGGCCCACGCTCGAGTACTTGCCGCTAGACAAGTTGCTCTCACTGACAAACAAGGCTGTAGATAATGATGACACTCACCTTCTTGAGTGTGACAGCGATCTTCCCTGAGTGAGACATGCGCCCCTGCTCGCGCATGATGCCGGTGAACACTGCGTTCATATCCGCATCGAACTGGCCCACGCTCGAGTACTTGCCGCTAGACAAGTTGCTCTCACTGACAAACAAGGCTGTAGATAATGATGACACTCACCTTCTTGAGTGTGACAGCGATATTCCCTGAGTGAGACATGCGCCCCTGCTCGCGCATGATGCCGGTGAACACTGCGTTCATATCCGCATCGAACTGGCCCACGCTCGAGTACTTGCCGCTAGACAAGTTGCTTTCTATACTCGGCAGGTCAAGGGTGGCTCCGTCGGACTTGGATTTGGACTTCAGTAGCGGCGCGCACAGAGGTTTATCTTTATCGTCTGCGAAATAAGTTAAGAGGAGGATTAGTTACCAAACTTATACAAAATAAGTCACTTACTTCCCTAAAAAAAAAGTAAAAAGTTTTTACTTTAGGTCACGATTTCGAGCATATGTACATATTGACGATTTCGAACGTTAACGTCGATCGATATCAATATTTTACGTATATCTCGACGGGACTATTATAAGCATTCAAATATTTCTAGATTTATATTCAATTTTAACATTAAACTCACCTTTCACCCCTGTAACAGCAACATACAATGCTTTGAAAACCTTAGAAAGCCTGTCCTTTTTCGTCAGTGTGGCGTCATCTTCCAAGCTGACCAGTCGCTTCACACTGTCCTCCCTGGGCGAGCGCAGCGATTGCAATCTTGACAGGAATACTGTGGGTTTCATTGTGTCTGGCAGTTCTAGGGGGTTGACCATTGTGACTGGGGTCGAGGGGGGGAGGGACGGTGCGGGGGAGGGGGCTGGCGGAGGCGCGGGGGCAGGCGGAGGGGAGGGGGGTAGGGTGATGGAGAGACGGTCACGCATGCGACGCACCTGTAGGAAGATAACAACTTTGTATTAGAAATACCTATCATCATGTTTAATACAAAACTTACTTTAAGCACCTTGTCAAAATTTGTATTTTTTAGAGTTAAGGAAAAATGACTTCCAAGAACTTTAGTGCAGTGAAAACTTATCTTGTTCGTTGAATTGATAAAGCGTGGCCCTAGCAGTTTACAATCTAGCGCACTAGCCTAAACGAAACATTTGGCAAAACATTACGTCATACTTACACATTCAAGGTTCCTGAACAGGAAGCAGTGTCGTTCTTTGACCAGATTCCTCTCCTTGGCCGTGAGTGGTTTCATCTGAGGCTCCTGCCACAATTTGTTCAGATGCTGCTGGTACTTCAGTATGGTCATATTCTTGATATCGCATGTACTGACTGTCTGCTGTTCTGACTTCTTGTTACATTTCACGGCTTTTCTTGGTCGGCCGACGCGAGGTGGGTTGCCGCTCGAGCCCGCTGATTGGTTGGAAGCGTTTGAGGGTGTTCGTGATTGGGTCTTGACTGGCAATTTGGTGATGCGTTGTGATTTGCCGCCAATCACGCCGCGGCAGTCTTCGGAGTCGCATTTGCATGGCTGTAATTTAAAAGAAAATATTATGAGATTTATGATAAACTTTATTAAGTAAGTTCGTGTGAGTGTGTTAAGCTTTGGGAGTCATAATTTCTTGAAAAGGGGCCAAAGGGCTTCTGACAGGCAAGGGCTAACAGTTGTAATAATAACTAAATTAATTAGAAATAGACATACATTCTAGACTACAATCGAAATTAGTATTAGTTTCTCTAGTTTATACCTCAAATATAAAAAGTATAGGCGCTTACCTGCCCCACAGCTGGGTTGAAGAGTGAGAAGTTGTAGTCGTAAGTCAACTCCTCGCCCGGCTCGATGTCACGCAACGCAAACAATGCCATGCGGAATGTACCTGGAAATTAAAGAGGTAGGTACATATTAATGCAACATATTATAAGTATATGTACTCAAAGTGAGACAGTTAAATGGTTTTTCAGAAATACAATCATTGTTATTGTAACTCCTTAGTCTAGTCATGTAATTGTAGTATCATCAGTTAGGGGACTGTGAAGTCTTTGGTACCTGGGCCACCTTGATGCAACTCATGTGTATCAGTTTTAACGGGTCCTAAGCGATGTTCATGGATAATACCCGTTTTGCATGCTATCTGAGTCATATCCACACAGGGTGCAAGCACTCCATGACATGTTCTCAAGTGGTTACTTTTGAGAACTGATTACAGTACCGTAGTTATTCCTAGCAGCAATTGTAGCACATACCGTTGGAGGTCCACTTCTGCATCTCGCAGTTGGGGCGGCAGGAGTGGTTGACGAAGCGGCCGTCCCCGCCCATGCGGTGTCCGTCGATCACGAGCCCGCCGTCCAGGTGCAGGCAGTAGTGGTGCGTGTCGCGCGCGTAGCGGGTCGCCATGCGCTCCTACAGACATCCACATTATTGTTTAAACAAAATTCAGCTTTCTAGCTATCACCGTTTATGAGATACAGCCTGAAGACAGACAGACAGATACGACAGACAGTCAGAGGAGGCTTAGTAATAGGGTCCCGTTTTACCCTTAGGGTACGGAACTCTAAAAAGAACACAAGTACGATACACTATATACAACCATGCAAAGAAGAATTTATTTATTCATTTTAGATATAGGTAAATTAAAATTATATCAAACCCTGTTAGTGCTAAGTAGATGGAGTAGAATTAATTTAGTGTAATGTAATTTTAAGAAATAAATGTAATTTTGGTCTGTACAGTGTGATGCTGTAAGGTGAATAAATGATTTGATTTGATTTGAAGGTAACTTGCACTGGTACATTCAAATGTTCCTAACTTAATCATATCCAAAAAAAGGTACAAATCTACGTACCACGTAGCAATAAGGCTTTATGAGGATTTGCTTCAGATCCAGATTTTGCATACATAGGATACATGCATAAATGTATACCTTGCATATTATTACAAAACTGTTTCTACTAGCAAAAAATCATCCAACTTTCTTAAAATTCTTTCCCACATTTTCATTAAACTGTTTGAGAGTAATATACAAACAACCCTTTTAATTCTAGTCTTAATTACCATTTTTTTTACTTGGCGTTTTCGGCTACATCGAACATTTCCGTCACAGTAAGTAGTGAAGCTAGCCTGTTTGAAAGTCATATATAGTATTTTTTTTTTTCGGTAAATATGTATTTATAGTGCACGCCAAAGACGTGATTTAACGTTATATTTATATGGCGTACCTTGAACTCTTTGTCGGACACGACCTCCCCCACGTACTCCAGTATGAAGTCCCCGGAGTCGATCCTGTGCTTGGTGCGCACGCCCCAGCCCTTGTTCTGCGTCATGAAGCGCTCTAGCCCGCCCGCCCACGCGTGCCGCTGGATGCGCTGGTTCTTGCACTTGTCACTGGAATGTACCACATCATTTTATTATTATATCATTCGTACGAATTGTTTTACAACAATGCTATATAAGTTGGCTAAACATCGCTTTTTATTACTATTTGACCACTAGATCAAAATCTCTGTCAGATCGAATCGAATGTCGCATATATCCGTAAGTACACGGGCCGTGATTGGATGGCTGTGGCAGTAGAGCATGCATAATGAAGAGAATTAGAAAATCCAAGATTAGTTTCGCAAAAGGCTGAAGCAAAAGAAAGACACCACTTGAGACGACACCGGGGAAGCGTGTCTAAAAATGTTCACTCGTAAACAAAACGCCAATCGTATAAGATCTTTTGCGTCTGACAGATCTGTATGATTGGCTAAAACATTGTAGAGTGCGGGCGAATCTTTGATCGGCGTTTAATTATTCAGTAAAAACTTTATTTTGAGAACTTTACGCTGTGTAAACGACTTTTAGGGTTTTTTAGTCGCTACTTTTGGTACCCATGTGTAAGGTATATGGTGACTCACCCGCAGGGACAGAGCTCGGGCGAGCACTCTGCGTAGACGAGGCGGTTGATGCAGTCCTCGTTGCAGCACGAGGCTGAGGCGCAGTTGCACGCCACGCTCTCGCACTCCTCCGCGGACGGCTTCACGTCATAGTAAACGTCTGCAAAGAAAGGACACATCATTTACACCACATAACAAGATAAAGTGAGTCATAATGGACCCATGAAATAATAATAAGGTATACTTCTTGACGTGTCCACCACGATTTATCTGACTCAAGAGATCTCGATTCTCCTAAATAATTAATTCTGCGGGGTAGTCACGACCTTTAGTAATTAGTAAATACGACTCAAAGAAATATATGGGCACATTGGGCACTAATATATAAGAATATCGTCTCGTTTTACTTAAGAAATAGTTGCTCTTCTTAATATTGTCTAATGAAAATACGGCTCTAATCTTATTTTGTTAATGTTTTAATAGCATTCGTTTATCGACGCCCAGTTAATTGAAAAATGCCCTCGCTTTGCTAAGTGACTTCATAATCATCATCTTCAGCTCATCAATGCCCACTGTTGTTCATAAGCCTCCTCCCTTTTCGCCAGTAATCCCTGTCTTGCGCAGTTCTTCACCAGTGACTTACTTGTACGTATCTTCTTGTAGTTCCAGGAAGGCACGGGCTGGTTGTAGTGCTGCTGCCACCAGATGTCATAGGGCAGCGTGAAGTCGTGCAGGCGGCGCCGCACGTAGCGCTCGCAGTACGGCGGCGGGGACAGCAGCCCCGGCGGGAACTCCGTCTGGCTCACCAGGTTCTTGCCCTTGCCTTCCGGTTTTGGACTGGAATAGACGTAATAAATAAATAAAATAAATATTCCGGGACATTGCACACATCGCACTAAGCAAACGCTTGTGTCGTGGGTACTAGATAACGATTCTATAGATAAATATTTGAGCATGGCATAGAAAAACTTTTACAAAATAACTACAAGTTCGTAAAGTCAGTTTTAGCAATTTCAGAAGGGTTACAAAAAGCTAGAAAAGTTTCATTAGAATTATTAGAAAATTTCGTCGATGCCATATATAAAGCAATGCTTTTGTACAAAATTTAAGTTATACTCACTCTTCTTTGTAGTAATCGGAGAACAAGCCGGCGACCAAGAACTTCTTCCGTAGTCGTGGATTCCTCTTGGAGACAATAGGCTTGTCTCTGTTATCCACACTGCTCGCCGGGCTCTGGTCCCGAGACGGCGCGATCTTCTTCTTACAAATAACGTTCTTAGAAAGCACGTCGATACTTTTTTCAAAGTCGATCTCTTTCTCGTTCAGCGGTAGAGGATCGTTCTCGTCATTGTCGCGAAGCATGTCGATGGAAGGTTCTCGAGACTTCAAAGGCGCTTTTCGGCTCACGACCGTGTCTATTGAACTTTCTCTGGAACTAGATTGTACCTCGCGGATTTTCCTTGCAGCTGTGGATTTTCTTCGCGTAACGATGCTGACTGGCTTTACAACCTTCTCGACTTCGGGCTTTTTACTCTCCAGCTTCTTTTTAGGTTTTGTGTCTTCATTGTTGTTGTTCCTCGTCTGTCGCCTCTCAGACGGACATAAAACAGCAAGACTTGATTTCGGTCTGAGACCCATTTTGGTGGTTTTTTCCACAACTTTTCGTTTGGATAATATTTCCTCAATTTCCTGGGACGGTGACATAGCTCGTGTCTTGCGTTTTAGTCGTTCCAAGTTGTCTAAGCGACCCACAGGTTTATCGGCTGCTTTGAGGTTTAGTAAGCTCAATGGAATGCTGTCTTCAGGGTCGTTGCCGAGAGAACTGGTCAAAGAAGGAATACTGTCGCTCTCGCTTAGAACTTCCCATTTATTGACGTGTGTTTTGACATCTTTCTCTTTGTTTTGTTTCAGTTGAAGCGCTGGAGCCCGAAGAATTGATGTGGTGTTTTTCTTTTCAACCACATTGTTTGTGGGAACAGTCTTATTATTGTTTTCTGAAGGTACTTCTTTGCCTTGAAGCTTTTCTAAAGCAACAACAGTCAGCCGAGCCTGCCTTGGGCATTCGTCTTTATTCAATACCACTTTTAGTTCTGGCTTTTTGTTGGTCGTTCTTTCTAGGAAACTGCTCATAGCTTCCCCGTCTTTAGGCACTCTTTCGAAGGCAGATGAGTTATTGTCGGTATCCGAAGTAAACTGACCATCAGAAGTAGTATTGTGCAAATTATTCGATTCCACCTTTTTCTTCTTTTTCTTAACGCTTGGGAAACCAGTCCTGTTGAAAGCTTTTCTTCGTCTATTCCTCTTAGTTTTATTGTCACTCGAGTCAGGAGTCTCAGGCTTTTTCTCAGGTTCTGCAACTTTCTTGGGTAGATCTTCAATAACCAGCTTCTCAGCTTGCACTTTAGGAATCAACACTTTAGAAGGTAAGACCAGTTTACTTTCTCGTATAATATTATTTAGTTTCTTCTTTTTTTTAGATTCATTTGAATCTTCATTTTCGCTAAGATTTCTTTTAGATTGTCGTAAATTGTGACCGCTGGTTTCTTGTATTTTGTCTGATAAAACTGATGCAATAGACTCTCCTCTTTTTGGTCTGATGATTGGATCAGGTGTTTCCGATATTAAAGCTAATGGTATTTCAGCTTCAGATTCGATGGGTACCAGTATAGTGCCCTTATTATCTGCCTTTCCTTTAGGCTTTGTCTTGTTATCTAACAAATTCGTACTGACACATATTGATGATTTTGGTATCTGGTCTTCTAGATCAACCGAAGGCTCGAATATCCCGGTCGGGCGGTCTACATTTACGACTACAGATGCTTCGTTAGTAGACTGACTTTCAGCCGCCTTAGATTTCTTAGCTTCCAAAGATTTTCCTTTAGATACAGGCGACTTTATGACCGTCGCTCGGGTACTGATTTGTGATATTTCTTTATTTCTAGGCTTTTCATCGCTGCTTCTAGAAGAATCAGAGTTGGAGTTCTTTTCCTTTTCTAATATTCTGGATTCGATAGATTTGCGTATATTATTGTTTAAAAGTGTGTCTAGTACTTTGGTAGCTGCACTCGGGTTGATTTTGGAGACGAGATTGCTTGTGAGACCCTCTAGTCTATTTTTCTTCCGTGTCATGATTTCAGATTTTTGTGCCGGAGGTATCGCGCTTTTATACAAGGTTCGCGCAGACATACTCTTCATGGGGTCCATAAGAGTAGGGCTGCAACTAGTGGAACTACTTTCATTGGGCTTGCTTCTGTCAGTATCCATGGGATTCGATTCTTTACAATCTTCCTTAGAGTCCGCTGAACTATCTTTTGAAACATTTAAAGTATATTTTTCTTCAGACAATTTCTTGGATAACGATTGCACAACTTGATCTAAACCAGATGCGGCTTTATCAGCTTCAAGCCTATGCCTTTTTTTAGGAGTTACTATTGGAGCGGAATGTCGCGCGGGGGAAGGCTTGCTTTCAGATCTAGGCGATGATACTTTGTTTACATCTTGTTTCGTAGTATCTGTCTTGTTATCTGTGTCTTTAGTTTTTGGTAAAGATTTCTCTAAATCGTGAACCATTTTGTGCACAGCTTTTAATTTTTCTGAAGTCTCGTATATTTTCTTGGAAAATTCAGACTGTTCCGCATCTGGCTTCTTGATAGTCAGTTCATCATCGGTGGCATTAAATGAATTAGGGGAATGATTTTTAGTTGGTGTTGTGTTGTTCTGATCGATATTAATTTGCAAACCTTCAGCTGCGTTATTTAATTTTGAAGTTTTAGAATCTTGGGATTGTGGTGAATTTTTACCAGCTTTAGGCTTTTCAGTTTGTTTGCCTTTAGGAGAGTCATTGTTGCTGCTTTGTTCCTCACCCATACAATCTGTTTCCGTGCACAGAAACTTTTCAGGGCTGGTTCCATTCTTTGAGTTGTCATCAAATTCTGAAGGCACTAGACTCAGACTCAAGGAATTACTAGTAGACGAGTTTATGTGGTAATGGCGTTTCTTGAGCGGCAACTTGTGCTCATTTGTATCTTTACCTCCCTTGCTCTGTGATTCTGCAAGTTGTTTCTTGTGTCTTCGCTTCGAAGTAGGTGTGGCTGCCTCGGTGTTATCCGAAGTCTTCCGCTTCTTGGACCCTCTTTTGGCGACTTTCGGTGGGGCCAAGTCTGGTGGCGGTTTCTCGGCCTCTTTAATTTTAGGTTGGCTCGGCGTAACTGCCTTGGGTTGACTGGCTACTAGTTTAGGCGCCACTTGACAAAGTTTGATAAAATTCGCTACAAGACTGTCCATTTCTTGAGTGAACTCCTGATCGACAAGATCTACAGCTTTTGTGTAAGAATCTCCTCTGCACCTAGAGACTGATCGCGACCTGTGTCTCCTTTTACTTCTATGCCTATGGTGTTGGTGCTTATTCTCTGTTTTTACAGTGATTCGAGAGGGTCTCTCGATTGTTTGTTTTAAATTAATTTTAGGTGGCGCCAACACAACCGTCCGTCGATGTCTCTTCAAATGAAAAGAAGGCTTTAAATTAGGTTTTTTGAAGTTGAGAAACACGTTTCGTGTTAGAGACTTGTTGGGTACATAGCTGTTCTTAGCCTTTTCAAATATGTTAGGCAGCGGTTTTAGTGTTGTCTCTTTTTTAGAGGGGCTCGGGAACGGGGGGTTGTTTTTGCCTTGTTTCCGAGAGCGCGGCGACAATGTCCTCGGGAAGCTTCCTTCTTTCTTACTCGGTTTGCCAGCTGGACAGATTGGCGACATGCCAAATTTATGTGAGAATGTCGGCTTCAACGCCGGCAATGTGCTTCCAATGTAGTTCCCTTTATTTGGAGATTTCAGCAACATATTATTGTTGTTATGGCTCACTTTGAACAAGTTGTACGTGGTGACAGGGCGCTGCCAGCCGCCGAACACAGGCCCGGGTGCAAACGGATCCGACGGATTAGTCCTCAATATATGTTTGCGGTTCATTTTCGAAAATCCAAACCCATATTTCGCCGGCAAAGGGTATTTAGTACAAACACTAACATATTTGGGGCTAGCACTAGGATTACGTAGGTAGCTTTCACAGTCCGATTCACTGGAGCTATTCCCAAGCGTCAAGCTGCCAAGTGTCTTGTTTGCCAATAATATGATTTCCTGATCGGATACAAAATGTTTTTGATTCTTGTAGTACGAACGATCTCGCACCGATCTAGTTTTCTTTAGTTTCTTCATGCGCCTGCGCATACTTCTAACGCTATAATCGGTTTTGTATCCTGATTTGTCACTCTTGTAACCAGATTTATAATCACTTTTGTACCCTGATCGGTAATGATCACTTTTGTAACCAGACCTGCAGCCGAAGTCACTTTTGTACCCCGACTCTATGAGCCGGCTGCAACTCTTGTATGGTTTAAATTCATGATCACTTTTATATCCTGAGAGAATGTCTTTGTATTTGGGGTTCAAATCAATTTGTTTCCACGTCGGATCGAGTGGGTCATCCGCGGCCGCCTCGTTTTCACTCTGGTGATCTCTCCATGCGTTGCCAAAGTTTTTGTTATTCTTCTTGGGCATATTCGCTAGCTTGCTATTCAGTTCCTTGCGTTTGGCGTACACTCCCGATAGTACAGACCTGTTATTTGATGTGGAGTCATCGTCGCTGTCACCAGAGACGTACTGATTCTTATCTTTTAGAGTTTTAGGCGCACTTTTTGTAGGCTTCGCTTTGGCCTGCGGCTTCCGACCCGGCTTCTTCCTTGGCGGGTATAGTACCCTGTCCGTGGCGTACAACATTCTATCTAAAGCTGCTATATCTAGTTTGTGGTCGTTTCTCTTGGTTTTCTCAGCTCTGTTTTGCTCTTGTTTGAGTGGGACGGGCGAGGGTGCTTCCGTCTTGATCTGTTTGACCTCATTTTCTATCCTCTTCTTTTGATAATCACAGTCGCTGGAATCAGATCTATTTTGTGCTCTACTTCTGCTCTTGGACTTGGATCTCATCGCCCGCCTCTCTCTGGTTGAGTTTTCTTTCTGTGTGGACTTTCTCGCGAGTCTACTGTGTACCTCCTCAACTTCGTGTCGCCGCAACGGGGAGTGTGTCGGGGAATTGTGATTAGACAATATCCCAGAGTCAGGTGATACATTCGGTGGGTCATTGCTATTGTGGAAATTTATGACATTAACCGCTGACTTATCTTCCTTCTGAGATTCTTCTTCCGGTTTCCTGACTTTCCGCGGCCTTCCCCGCTTCCTTCTAGATTCTACAACGACATTCTTTACGTCTTCTTGAGATTCAATCGAGTTGGTGCTTATAGTGTCGAGCTTGTGAGGATCTATCAAGCTGGGAGAGTTCATTTCTGTGTTGATAGTGAGCGGAGAGTTCTTGAGTAGATCGCTCGCACTGCCGAGATCCGCGCCTCCTTGCGTGATGTCTAGGGTCATAAAGTCGTTGTTATCGACGCAGTCTTCCAGGCTGGGCGGGTTAGGGATGGACATCGTGACGTCTGTCGCGGATGTGATTTCTTCTAGATCTTTGTTGATCTGCGTGAGTTCCTCCGTCTGCTGCGGGCTGAGATGCGGCGAGGCGGAGAGGAAGTTGGCGGCGATGGGAGGGATCTCTGGCAGGTTGTTGATCTGACCGAGAACACAGTCACTGATGGAGCCGACGCCCTCGATGGGCGTGAGGGGAGCTGCGCTGCTGAGCAGGTGGGTTTGTGCCTCGAACTGCTGCAGTAGGGATGAGGCGTAGTGCGAGGCGGTGGCGCGGGTGTCCCGGCCTCCGCACTCGGTGTCGGAGCCCGAGGAGTCTGCCGTGGCGCGCTGGATGGCCGCCGACACTAACTGCGGTGTGAGCTCCATTTCACTTCCCGACCCGTCGCCTGGAAACAACAGGGTATTCAAAGGTTAATTTAGCATTTATTTTAATTCTTTCAAATAAACCTCAGTTACATCAATCCGATTTGAAATAAGGATATGTTTTCTTTATAAGCCAGTTCCTGTGATTATAAACACCAGGGCTCACTCGAAAAATTATTTAGTTACTTTACTTTATTATTTCACAAAACGCCGTGGCAATCGACTGAAACTTGGCTAAGAGCGCGTCGGACCATTTTTTCCTTCCTAACAAAAAACTACACAAAACATTACTAGTCTTTTGATTTAGCGAATAACGACGAACCACACACACACACACAAGTTTCAAAACTATCAATTTATATAAAAAAAACTAGCTATTAATTAATCCAGGTAGACAAGACACTTGGTCGTACCATTATCAGCGATGGTCTTGTCTTCAGCGTGCGGTTGTGCGCCGAAGCTCTGGTAGGCGGGCGGCGGCGGCGCGCTAGTCTGCTCCGGGAATAGCGCCGCCAGGTCCGCATCGTCGATGATCTGAGGAGTACAGGCGGAGTCAGTGTTTAATACACTTTAAACTATAGTGTCAGGGTTGCATGTGCATACAAATTGTAGTATCGTTAGTCCGCATTGTCGATGATATGAGGATATATTATTTGCACTTAGAGATAAAGTGTAAGGGTTGCATTTTCATGACATAAAAATATAGGATTTGTGTTTGCATACGTATAAAGAGAAATAATTTATCAATAAGCCACTTTTATTTGAGTCTTAGGTACTATGCTACTGATTATTTGAAATTAAGCACGAGTACTGCAAGTGAAGTTACTTCTATAAAAAAAAAAAGTTTTGAAAAAAAAAAAAATGCATGTTTATTCAAAAAATTCAGTTATTCAATCATTGCTTCAAATTCATAAGTGAAGTCTGTACTGTTTTGCAGACTAATCCTACGCATATCATTGTTTTTTCCCAACTGCGATTGATGTTACACTTTTTTATTATAATACATACTATGGTTATGTAGGATTTATTGAAAATGTAGTTCCGACGCGTCAAATAGCCGGCCGGAAACTGTACCAAAAGGCGAACTTAGCCCACTGACCGAGTCCTATTATGTCCATTATAGAAACCGGGATAGCAGTAATTTTAGCAATGATCGATAAAGGTCAGCTCTCGGCACAGTTTAGCGCCAGGAAGTGTAACTAGGTTCCACTTTTTCTTTCATACGTGAACTTTGATTTTGATAAATGGAAGTCATGTTGCAGCCATTCTAATTTAGCGAGACCCGATTTCAAAGTAGGCGAAACGTAGTTATTATAGTATTTGCTTTACAAAATGAGTCAATAGTAAACTGGCTCACATGCTGCCTGGTGGTTAGCAGGTAATCAATGAACAGACGTGATGCAGCCCGTGTAGGTATGTACATCTCACGAAATATTACATTGAAAACTCCTTCTGTTGGAGTCGTATTTTCTCATTACTAATAGTCATACATGACTCATGACTCCCTCGCAACATTCATTCGTTAGGGGAGTTTTCAAGGGCTGATACAACGGTGGGCGCACAAGTTCTTCCATGGATTCTAGAGTAAATAGGTCTTCTAGGTAAACATGTTGTAGCCTAGGCTGCAGCAATGCTTAACATCAGGCAGGCTGTAGTCAAACGTAAACCCATCCCACGTAAAAAAAAATGGAAGAGACGTGTTCTCTGCTCATGTGGTCTTCAAATATATCAGTCACGATGTTCCCTTCACCTTTAAGCGGGAGTTTGAAAACGAAGAAACAATATAAACAATATATGACTGGCCTGTTAGCTTAGTTTGTAGTGGCTCTGCCTTCTAATTTAGGGGTTGCGGGTTCCCGCTTGACACAAGTATTTATGAATTTTAAAATGTATAATTACTTGTGTTGAGTCTGGTCGTTTGTACCTATATGTATAATAAGTACATATGTATTTAGAAAATAAAAGTATATAAGTATTATATCCGTTATCTAGTGCCCACGACACAAGCGTTTGCTTAGTGTGGGGCTAGATGACGCTGTGTGCAATGTCTCGGAATATTTATTTATTATTTTATTGTTACCTGTAGCTGGCAAGCAGCGGCGAGCGCGGTGGAGTCATCTGCGGACGCGTGTGCGGACCCGCCTGCCGCGTCGGCGGTGTCCGAGTCCGAGGACGACGATGACGATGACGACGACGACGACGAACTGGAGGACGAGGAGGAGGAGCTGCTCGCGCACGCACCGCTCTCTGCCGTCGGGGATGTGAACTGGAACAAACAAACCGACAGGTTCATATTTTGAATACAATAAACAAAATAATCAAACGGTATTTCGGTAACATTTCACATTGCCCCATTTAAGAAATCGCAATAGACAGTAGATTACACACATCTCACACTCTATAGTACTACTATAGAGTTCTTTTGAACAATCCGTCAACAATCCCCCGTTTCAGTCGGATAGGCCAAAACCCAAACTGTCAGTCGTTCAAGCTACTGACAGTTACGGATAACATGATATTGAAATGCGATTTTTTCTTCTTCTATGAAAATAGTAATCTATGGATAGAAATATTCCCTCCGAGCCCTCTGAGAGATAGATAGGCATGACGGATAGATAAGCTGTATCTATCCATGGTTATTGAAACGAAAACGAGTTACTATTGGTAGGATATTTAAACTGAGATTGAAGATAGGTAGGTTATTGCAAACGGCCGTAAGATGTTTCCCCGGGTCCTGCGTCATCTATAATTAACAAGCATTATATGGTAAATTTGACAGGTAGTAGATCTTTAATTAACTAATGATCTGCGGCTTTATTCGTAGACTACATACAGGAGTTTAAATTTACAAAAGAGCAAACAAAATAGGTTAGGTTATTGCAAACGGCCGTAAGATGTTTCCCCGGGTCCTGCGTCATCTATAATTAACAAGCATTATATGGTAAATTTGACAGGTAGTAGATCTTTAATTAACTAATGATCTGCGGCTTTATTCGTAGACTACATACAGGAGTTTAAATTTACAAAAGAGCAAACAAAATAGGTAGACAAACAAACAGATATAAACATTAACCACAAAAGCTCAGTGTGACGCCCAATGGTAGCTGAATCACGCCGGCATTGCACCAGCCACATATTTGTAGTATTATTTTGTCGAGCGCTGCTATTAGTGTGCGAGATTGATTTGGCGCAACTAACTCCGACAGCGGTGTCGCAACGCTGCGACTCGCTCGCTGACCGCAATACACGCACCTTGCGAACTTACATACGGTGCATACATCGTATACTATGCCACTACTAATATTATAAAGACGACAGTTTGTGTTTGTATGTTTGATACTTCTTCGCGATCAAACAACTTAATCGATTTGGATAACGTTTAGTATTTATATATATCAGGATTATTATAGCTTACATTTTATTTTGGATTAACGCTCGTACAACTACGAAGCGCCGCTAGCTAGTTCTACATACATTAGCCTTGTTTATCTTTTCGTTAGACAAACTTGTCAGGTTACATAAGATTCAAATACAAATACAAACTTATTAAGTTAGTGAAAACTAGGTACATAAGATCATAAAGTACAACTATGTGCAACTATAATGCGAAGTACTAATTTATGTAATACGGGTAGCTGAGTAGGTATATTATTGCTTGAAAAAATGCTGGCTCTTAGTAATATTTTAAATCCATCTAAGCGGCTACGTAACATTTATACCGGATAAATTGTTTCAACTATTCCAGTTCTCGTGTATTTATGTACATACATCTCTATCGATGTCCGTATTGGCCACAATCGTGACCCCGCGGTGATACACAATTAGCCCAAAGTGGGCCCGGACGGACACAATGACGATTATGTGGACCGTGTATATGCCCCTCTATAGAGTTCCCAGCTTGGCTTTACAAGTACGAATGCTTTGCTCACGACTCTCGATGGTACAATGAAAGGGATTTACAGCATTCTAGCATTATTTGATTTCACTAACACGCTGTATCGGTGTAACCAGCTTCCTTCACCTCGCACGTTTCGCTAAACTAATAACGGGGAGCCGTCTTATCTCCATCGGACAGCATTAGGACCCAGTTTCGACTTAACAAGCGTTTCGCATTACCCGCTATGATTATGAATAGTATAACTTTGCTGTTGAAACTTCAAGTCCGGTGTAAACAGAACATACCTATTGATGAATCGCAAATAGATGGACAACAATGACGAAACCGTACAACCGCTAACTTATTTTGCCGCTTTTATTCTAGCAAAACTTTTCAGACTGCTGTGGGTTTTCCTACACAGAATTCTTCGTTTGCGTCAGATTTCTAGAAATGTTGGGTTACTGAATGCTGCAGAATATTTTGTATAGTGCAAGACATCTCAATCACTAATGTGATTTGATAGTTTGATATACGAATAACTACTAACGTGTACAGAACACAGATAAACTTTTGAATAAAATGTTAATAAAACACCCGTGTTTCGTAAGCGTACAAAAGGTGAATGATTCAGCTATTTATAGTGGCCAGTGAGGGGCATGTGTTGTTTTCACCATTAGGTTGATTTCCAGCGGTGCTAATCAATAAGGCAGGGAGGTGCACCCTCGCAAGGGTTGAAGTGTCGCGTGGCCGCCGCCTTATCACCGCCGGCATATCAAATGCAACGGAAACTAGCGGGACCATAACATATCCAGCCTATACAAACCACTTGCCCGCAACGCGAGCTTTTCATTACTTACGAGTTTGAATTTAAAGGCACATTATATGGCCTTTTCATGTGCATGCTTAACTTGACGCTTTATTTCAATTTATTGAGCGGCCTTTCGACTTTCCTTTGGCAGAAAATCTTGGCGGACGTGTTGTAGAAATTATAAATGCCCACATGGAGACGATTTAAATTATGACTAGAAAATCGTGACTACTGTGTATGAACGTACCGCAGCTTTGAGAATTTATATAGAACAGACGTACTTGATGACATTATGAGCGACAACTAGCATTTAATAAAATAAGACAAGTAAGCACCCGGTCCGCACATCGATCTCGAGCAAAGCATTAGTAAAGTGAGATACCGATCTAGAGCAATGAACTAAATCATACAATAGCCGTACAATACATAGACAAATATGAAAGCCGCAGCATTTGAATCGACAATGGGTTAACAGTACCTCAGTCAGCGCCGACACGAATATCACATTAACCGCCTCGTGATCTCTACAGATTTATATCTGACAGCCAACACAAACAAATAGGAAAGCCAGACCTGTGCACTTATTGAAATTGAATTATAATTTTAGAGCAAAAGCTTCGACGTTCGATTGCCAGAAACTCGTATAAATCTCTACCAGTAGCGAAGATTACAAAAATAATTGAGTAATATAGTGATTGAGTTGACAAAATATAAGCTAATGATTCTATACAGTAGAGCTAACCGCAAGCATCGCGTTTGAAACTTCCAAGAAAGCAAAAAACCTAACAACGCTTGTAATTTTTACCAAATAGGAATATAATTTTGAAATGAGCATAACAACAAGTCATGCTAAAAATCTATTCACGGCGTTAGACGTCGGTAAACAGTTGATGGTGCCGGTCAACGACCTCGTGCCAAATGTCGAGAACAATACTCCGTGAAACGTTACAGAATTATTGTATCTCACAACATCGGCCGTATTGAGAGCCCCCTAATTGCCTCGTGCGGCCGTCATCATTGTTATTGCTCTCGACGCAGTAAATAGGAAGAGAGTAACAGTAACAAGGTAAGAGAGGCTGTCGTAACTATCGATTGGTAATAGGCAGGAATGAGAGGCGTCGATAAACAAAGAGCGGCGAGACAGAACGAGGAAATGTTGCGGAACGTTGGCCCGGAGGCCGTGAACTTGACTGTGACAGAGCGGCGTGGGGCGCACGCTGCCGCCGCACTGCGCCGCCTGCTCCGTGCCGGTGCAGCCTCCGACCACCAGCCCACGGAACATCAAGCCAGCCCATGAAAAAACTTTACGACTCACAAGTACAATAAACACATTTCCACCCAATTACAAAGAATGCCCATCTCCATTCGGTCAGAATTGAAATTTCGGGCATTCGAAACTCCATCAAATTAAAACGACGTAATGACATTTAAATATGCTACAATGGACCATCAAAATTTCTGGCACTTATTCCAGCCTGACTAACGCCGCTTATAAGGCTTTGTGATCATTTCGCTTTCCTAATTGGTGTTTAAAGTATCCAAACAAACATCCCACGCTCGACCGGTTATATTCCTGTCAATTTGGGAGCAATAATGATTGTTTAATATCGGTAAGTGCGGGTAAACGTGTGCACGCGGAAGTGTCCACGAATGATTACTGGTCTCCCATTCTCGGCGTGTCAGCGGTGTTTCACAACAAGCGCTGCAGGAGCCGGCCGTGCCCGCGCGGCGCGGCCGAGTGGCCGGTTGCCTCACCGGCGACATGTGCCACGACAACGATCGACTCCCGATTGACAATTCATTCTCTCCCTTACAAGCCACCGCAAAAAGGTCTTAATCGCACGCACTAATCTGCACTTGGTACATTTTGCCAGGATTGATAGCTGGCTACGAGGCCGAACGCTCACGTAATTGGTAACGATTATTAACAGAATTTATATTCGATAAGTTGACAGCTCACGGCTGGGTTCGGATAAATTCAACTCAAACCGCGACTGAATTTAAACGTGATATATTTATACAGTGGTGTCGATTGATTTACTTTAATTATATAGTACGGGAGGGAGATTAATGTATTCGGTTTACAGTCACCGTGGGAACAGCGTCGACAACAAAGCACAAATCAAAGGAAAGGTTACAAGTCAACACGATTATGTTCAGGCTCTCGATAACGATCTTTTAAACAGGGATAGCATCGGTCGCGAGCGTGATTCCTAATGAGCAAATAAACAGACGAACTAGTTGATTATATAGTAAGGGCCTAGTAATAAATAGGTGGCGTGTATAATCACCTGCTTACAAATAAGGCGGTCGGTGCAGTTCGCACCGAGCAAGTATCTGCGGGCGCTGCTAATAGGCGATCCACGACCATTTTATTTTCAGTTTTAGTTTTTATCGTCACTATTACTTGCGCCTACGCAGCATCTACACATACATTTATAAATTCAATACTCCATAGAGTATAAATTGAACAGGGTTGTAATCATTTAATCCGAGGCTTTATTGACATATCTTCAGGTATCGACGCTATCTATCAGGAGTAATTAAATGAAACTAACTAGTTTACAGATGGTTCGAGCAAAAGCGCAGAACAGTCGGAATATATGTACATGACGTCTGTCGATGTTATCGGCGAGACAGGCGATCATTGGCCATAAAAAGCTAGCAATTATAACGTAAATAGATGAAATATAACGAGTTCTCGCGAAGGCTCGCACTGGGAACCAGTTGAAAGAGCCGCACATGTAGATACAACATTAATTGGCAGCCCTGGACGGCGGCTATCCGGTGGCGGTTGAGTGTACTCATCAAGGATATCTGCGCTCAAGGACGCGACGACGACTAGGCGATCGTGCTCGTCCGACGCCTCTTATTATTTCTCCACAGACACATCTTGTTTTTGCCTCCACTCATTTATATTCATGATACGCATCGTCGGTTATCTCTATATAAATTAAAATATTTCCATTCGTCTTCGATGGAAATCTAAACATCGAGTGAAATACTTCAGCGTCCGTTGGACTAAATTTATCTCGACATGACAGCGTCGCTTCATTCATAATACCTAAAGTGATTATGAAAAGTATGAGCGTCATCGTGTCTTTAAGTTTGAACATTGATCCATTATACATTTTATTGATACAGCGGGACCTTGAACGGCAATAAAGATAATTTTATGTGATTATTTAGCGCATACTCTCGCATGGTTTCAATAGCTCCATGAACACACGCGCACATGAGTCACGTAGCGGTTCAACTAGCAACCGATGTATCCGATGTAGCCACAATGAGCGCCGAACGTTTAATTGGCGCCTTTTTATAATGGCGTTATTGAATACAAACGAGTCAACGAGCATCACTAGCTCATTGCTGCGGCCAATTTATTTAAAACACTTTTTGTGAAATCAAATCCGACAAAAACTGTAGTCTAGGAGGGCACTCACCTCGATATTTTCGAATGTGCGAACCTCATTGTCTGCTACTATTTTTTGTGGCATATGGCCAGTTCATGGCAATTTAAGCAGATGGTATATACGGCTTCGGATTAGTACTTAGCGCTGCTTGAGGAAATCTTGAAACAAAAGATGTGTCGATACGGATTCTGAGAATTACAGGACGCGAGATATAGTAGCCCGAGTAGCGTGTAGTGCGGTGCTATCGATGTATCGACCAGGCAGCTTTACAAGGCATTCATTGAGTCAAGGATGTATGTAAATGCACATCACGTCAACAAAGAGTACTGCGGCCGGCCCAAAACATACAAAACGACCAGAACGCAAGGGCAAAAAGGACTGTTAAAGATCAAATTGTAGGTATTGTACCAAACTTAAGGGACGCGCTTCCATGAACACAAAATGACAAAATATTCATATTTTTTTAGGATTGCAAATCATGTTGAGGTGAAGCCACCAGGTAAAATAAACAGAGATAAGTTTTATACCTAACAACGATGTGTCTTCAACTTTTTGTGTAAAAAATTAAAGCATAGTTTATTCGGATTTTTGCAAATAAAGTACTGGCTGTGCAAGAAGTTACGATGTCTCTGGAACATAACTCTAGACATTAATTTGTGAGACGGTCGGTCGCGGCAATGGGAAAGAATTGCATCGCACATCAGTGGGCTCGTCGAGCAAATAAGAGTAATTTGCTCCACACTCGCATACGACGAATAAATCTAACGAAAACCCACGCGGTTGGATGCCATCGTGTTCTATCTCGCTACGGTTTAGGTATAAATGTTGCGGCGAATGTGGATAATGCGGGAATTATGCATAATTCCCGGGAATTATGCATAATTACCAGTGCTCTTGGTAAAAGTGAGAAAAACATTCGAATTAATCACATATACCGGTAATTATACCTACATAATAACCATACGCCTTTGGTAAATGTAGTAAATAATGAAATCAAACATGGCAAAAAACAAAACAGGCAAGGAGGCACCGCACTGAATTATAATTTGTCGGTCTTCAAGGCGAAAGCAAACTGGTTTCTTCTTTACTCTACTCCACTCCACTCCACTCCACTCCACTCTACTCTACTTTACTTTACTTTATTATTTTTATTTTATGTTTTGGCAACCAAACACCAAACAGAAGGTTTGAGCTCTTGATCCTTTACTCGTGCGATTTATTTATTTTATTTGTACATGTATTTATTCTAATAATATATTGATTCTGAAGTTTGATTTCATTATTTTCTACATTTACCAAAGGGGTATGGTAATTATATATAATTACCGGTAAATATGGATAATTCACTACATTTACCGTGTGCGTTGGGAATTATGCATAATTCCCGATTATCCACATTTACCGTGACATAAACACTGCTACTCAGCGCGATTGTCGCTTCATCATTATGTTCGGTTTAGTAAATTATAACATGAAGATTATTTCAACTTGTGATGTTCCTCAGATCTTCCTTCAAACATAAATCACTTCATTTATTGATAGACAACATCAGAACAGTAGAATCAACAAAAACCAACAAAGTAGTAGAGCTCTGTCCGTACAAAGAGCGATCTGGATTTAGATCATTTAGCAAAAAGAATCCGATCTCGTGGTATATTTTTTGCGAAAGAATTACAAGTTTTTGCGAATAGCTTCCTGCGAATCCGTCTTTCCGTCTGACAAGTCGCAGGGAGCTGAATATGTGGCATTTATTGCGCCATTAACACGCTGCTAATAGTTTATTGGCGCCCATCTGCTAACGCCGAGTCAACTTTGCATGTAAAACTGTAGCTGCTAACTATTTGGGGTAGCACTCGCAGATGAAAATATTAACAAGTTTGTAATTAAGTAGCATGTCTAAGAAGTTATTCATACAACGATCTTTGGAAAAAGGTTATGACAAATAGGTAGCTAAATTATTAGGTACCTAGAACAGAAAGGGAGCTTGAAAGTTTGTGTAAAAAGTGCATGGTGGACAAAGACACTCACACTTAGTATTTTTATCTTTTGTATTTTGCAGGTAATAAAGTCTTTAAGTAATTACCGACTAACTTTTAGCGATAAGGTCGCCATTTGTGGCATTAGTTTTTTTTTTCGTTTTGTATTATGTTTTTTATGTGAGTGTCCAATAAAGTATCAATCTATCTATCTGACGAGAGTTTTAAACGATATACATCTTATAGGTGTGAAAACATAAAAATTATATGCAGAGATATTTATTAAATTTGTAAACTCCTTGTAGAATGTAATAGGTACTCACGTTACGGAGGTTGTTCTAGAATTTCCAACCGTATTTCAGATAATGACGCTACGAAAACATCCGATCCAAGCACTTATTAAAAGATCTAAAACGACGTGTAAAACAAACACGTCTGGATATGCAATAACAAACTGCGCAATTGACTTGTGAATGAAAACTGTACAGTACCTAAGCTTAACAAAATCAGAGTAATAATTCAGATGAGCGGTGGATATTCAGTTGTTTACTGAGTTTAACTTCATTGACTAGCCTGTTAGCTTAGTTGGTAGTGGCTCTGCCTTCTAATCTAGAGGTCGCGGGTTCGATTCCCGCATGACACAAGTAATTATGTCCTTTAAAATTTTATAATTACTTGTGTTGAGTCTGGTCGTTTGTATGTATAATAAGTATGTATTTACAAATGAAAAGTATATAAGTATTATATCCGTTATCTAGTACCCACGACACAAGCGTTTGCTTAGTGTGGGGCTAGATGGCGCTGTGTGCAATGTCCCAGAATATTTATTTATTTATTTTATTAATTATTCTTCATAAAATTATTAATCATATAAAGAAAGTTACGAAGTATACAATATACAATTTTGGTATCATTCTCTATGCAGACTATAAATAGAATTGAAGATATCATTCATCAGTGTAAAATTTAATTCGAGAACATGAGTCATCCGTGGAAGAATCTGAGCGCCCATCACGATGTATTTGATCAAGACAACTCTGCAATTAATTATGCGGCGGAATCACGACACCCGGTAATATGGAATACGACTCATCTAGGAGGACATATCAATCATCAAGCAAAAAAAAAAACTCGTTAAAAGTAAACGTTAAGGCCACGATATTTCACCCGAAAACGCTTTGCGCTAGGAAAAATGCCTACAGTTGCTTTTTCGCATGCAACTCCACGCCGTATTAACATAAAAACAAGGGCGAGCATCGCGCGCATAGCTTCGGCCGACGAGTCTTGTCCACACACAAACAATTTTGCACAATTTGAGCAGTTTTGCAGACGTTTTTGACGAAATAAATTCATATAAAATCAGCAATTCAGAATATTCTATTCATGGTTTTCTACTCCTCTAAATAATAACATTACATTTTAGATATAAATAAATTGGTTTAAATTTCTACATAAATAATTTGGAAAAAAAATATTTCAAAACAACTATTTTTCAAAAAATAAAACTATTGAGCGAAGTATACGTAATCGTGTTTTCGCGTTTTTTATTGTCTTAACACTGAATCAAAATACATAAACTGAAAAAAAAAATAGCTCTATCTTATATACATAGGTACTTCTATTTTATTTGATTTTTATGAAATGTCCATTAGCACCCCGTCTTAATAAACTGGCTGACAGTCAGTAAGGTGAATCAATACGAAGGTAATATAAAAAGTATAAGCAATCAAAAAGTGGAAAACAATTAAGCGCACAATGAAGAGTTATTGTAAGCAGATCCGATTACGATCAACGGCAAAACATGATTAATATTCGAGCACATGTGCCATTGCGCGTGAAGGTTATTTACACGAGTCAGTGGATCTCAGACAAGACGCGACGATCATGACATCATTTTAATTTTTCAGCGAACACAATGTTCATCATTTAAATTGTTAAATGGTGAAATTTTATTGGAGAATCGTCATTGTTCTCGGGTAAATATTTTCAACGGTGTTTCGTTATGGTATTAAATATTGAAACGAAACGAATTTGTGTGTTCCGCGGCGTTGGTAGATGCAAAATTAATACTGATATTGATTTTATTTGTACCATGGTTTTTACAATTCAAACTAAACTAGCTTTGGTTTCGCTTGTTTTTCTGTTCGGAAGTTGTACCGATGTGACTCATATAGAACAAAGAACACAGTAGGCATGTAATTTTTACTCAAACATAAATGGTGATACCTACAATATTACCCTGCCTATACTTTTTACTAACCCCAATTTTGGTCTAGTCTATATTCCGGTCATTACACTTTAAATTGATATTGAATCATAACTCGTGCAGAGACGGCCTACATACATACATATCTATATCTATACTAATATTATAAAGCTGAAGAGTTTGTTTGTATGTTTGTTTGAACGCGCTAATTTCAGGAACTACTGGTGCGAATTGAAAAATTATGTTTGTGTTGGATAGACCAGTTTTCAAGGAAGGCTTTAGGCTATATAACATCACACTGCAACTAATAGGAGCGAAGAAACAATAGAAAATGTGGAAAAAACGGGGAAAATTATTCATCTTTCAGGGCTTCCGTTGCATGCGCTGCGAAAACGGTTCAAGATAACAAAAAAATGTGTATGAAAGAATTATTTCTCTTGAAATAATCTAACAAAATGTCTGCAACAGTATATGTCTATGTTTTAAGGTTAACTCACTAGAACGGTTTTTTTGGTAACAACTATTCCACGCGGACGAAGCCGCGCGAATCAGCTAGTATACATATATAAGACGCCAGATTCACGCTTTCATCATAGAGCTACATAACTCATTCGCACAGAATGGGCGTTGTAATTTCTTCCTGACTCTGGTGTGTATGTGCACAAGCAATTCACGAGTTATCAAATGTAGAAACCGCAACACTGATGCAAGAAGAGCCGCGCGTAAATGTTTATGACATGAAACATGCGCGCGCGCATATACTCGCTTCTACAGAACATTAACAGGATTATACGAATAAATACGCGGATGATCAAGGTTTACTGATGTCAATATTAGTTATTTTCAACGAATGGACTCCATTAATTATATTAAAAATGTTACTTATAAAATGATTATAGCGCTCTGTTTAGACACCTTGATTTGTTATTATTTCGTTCACATTACTAGCTTATAAATTGCTATCGAGCTGTCGAGAGATTAAGTTAATTGCTGAATTAATTAATCGATTTCTCTAGAGCTGCACCCGATCATTGCTAGGAAAGCTCACGATCATTATCGCCTTATCGTGAATCAGGATCGTCGAGATATCATTACACAATCTGGACGTATGTAATATACTCCTTAATGCGGGAGAAAATTGTACTTCAAAGCTATCTATCTATCTATATATTTATATTCGTATTTACTTTTCCAGTCGTACACTTTCAAACTGTATACACAACACATGTCCCACTGACAGCATCCTTCCTCATGAGACGGGGTCCTAAAATACATATAAAAAGATAAAATGAAGACATAAAGACTGCATAAAGAGGTTACTCACAACAGAAGGTCGTTTCGGTAAAATTATGGTCAAATTGGTTATTCACTTTATTCAACTCATTGTGGAGCGGATAAAAAAATATAAAAGTCCGGGCGTGGGCTGTGTCAGTCCACGGCTTGTTAAGGAATTAAGTAATTGAACCAATCAAAGTTTTAGAATCTATTACGAGAGACGGACCCAAATATTCCTTGTTTTTCAACTCTTAACGTTTATTACTACGCTGTTATTTAATTTTTCAACAAGTACAAAAGCCTACAAAACGGCTCTTAAACACTTTTAGCTATTTCTCATTAAATATTTTTGACGCTAAATGCATTTCAGAACACTTGTGCAAGTGAACCTAAGAATATTCAGCCAATTCTGACATATCAAGTCATAAGTTATTCAATTGTAATAAACTAATGACCAGTCACGAATCTTGCTCGACTAGTTGATTCATCTAATAAATAACGTATTCAAAAGATTAACATTACGAGACGCGAAATAATATAGGAGTTTTTATTTCGTGCGATGAGTTCAAGGTCTTACAGATATATCATATACACCTAGAATGTATACCTAACTAGTGATAGCAAAAACTAAACGACATCTTTTTATGCAAAATACGAATAAAAACAATAGCAACCGACAGGTAGATAAAACAGACATTCATGCTATATGATGTCACTCATTCCAGTCAACCTTACTCTGTCTTGGGTAAAGTAGGTAGCAAGGAGTAAATTATACAAGATCTGGTACATGCCTAATCACATATATTTTTAATTAATTTGTATGTCCATTGTTATTTTCATAGTGTCCTAGCCTAACACAGATGACCAAGCAGTGATTTGTATCGAAATGCGTGCCCCCAATGGACAGCAGTTTGTAAGGCAGACTACCAGTATGGTCTGCAATTTCTTAAGTTAATTAAGCTAAAAATAAGTGGCCATAAACATACCGAGCTATTCATTAATTTTGTATCGTAACGTACACCTGGAATTGATATTTGATAATTACAAAACATCATCATTATCATGAAGATAGCAGGAAATAGGTGGAGATGAGAAGCACAAAATCGGGCTGAGTGGCGTGCTTTGGGAGAGGCCTATGTCCAGAAGTGGACGACCGTGACTGATGATGATGATAAATTACAAAACGAATTTCTCTACATGTAGGTGAAGACACGAGGTAGTTCCAGAGGTATTTTTTATATTGTATACTGTCTATACAGTTGTGTATGTAGGTGCGTCTGCGCATACAAGTGTTCAACTCGGCTCCGAAATAAAACCACGACAATGTTTACGCGATCTTCAACGGAAATCTTTAACACGAAATATATTCCGATCGAATATGACAACGATACAGGAAAACTGATAATTCTGACACCGCGACGATTTAGGATAACCGAGGTACGAATATATTTGGGTGCGAAGTCATTCCTCTTAATATTGTCATACCTTTTTCGTTCGACAAGGCATCGGACTTCGCTAATATATATTTTATCAAAATAAATATTTTACAGAATAAATTGCACATCTACAAACATAATATTAAAGCAATTAATCTGATAATGTTAATGAAAGAACACTTGTAATGCAATTAGCGCAGTTTGCTGTAGTTTGTAATGACTTTTATGTAGTTGTAGCAGTAAACATTAATGACTGAGGACTGCATACCGCTTCGGTAATACGGATCAATTAAATGTTAATGATGCTATAAAAGAAATGATTAAACTTAATATTCATATTAAAAGGATGAAATCTTAAAGCGTGTAACTGAGACCGCGGTTGTGACGAATATGCAGCTTTTACTCTACGTAGGGCTTTAGGGATGTTATAAATCTAAGAGCTATGCTTTTAAACAATAGTCCAATACTTATTTACATTAAGATTGATTTATTGCAACCATATATCCTAAGACATCTAAGAATATGAGAAAACCTATATTGGTAGGTCGGTAACGTTTTACGAGCAGATACGTGTCGGTTTGTGAATTAGCCACGGACGGGCATTATTCATGGTCACTGGTGTTCTGTGCCGAAACAATATTAAATTATGTAACACGCCGCATCAGTTGTTCGTGTTATGTAACAACGTAGTCGGTATTTAACTCTCTCTCTTTGAGTCGTATTTCCTCATGACTGAGGGTCGTGACTCCCCCGCAGAATTAATTCGTTAGGGGAGTTTTCTTGGGCAGATACATCGTGGTGGGCGCCCAGGTCCTTTCACGGAAGACGCATGTTTTTGGATATTATGGTCCTCAGACATGTCGGTTTCCTCACGATGTTTTCATTCACCGTTAAGCGAGTGCAAATCTACACATTACTTGAAAATACAAGTCATTGGTGTAGGGCGGATTCGAACCAGAGTGCGTCTGGATGAAAAGCAGACACTAGAACCGCTGAGCCACACTCGCTTCAATTATATTTAACTAACTAACCCCCAATAACAATTCGCCTTCACGGTTTTTAAATACAGTAAAATAAATAATGTTGATATAATACGGCAGGTAAACTATCAACGCGCGCGTTCAATTCAAGAAGCGGTTTTTGCGGCCATACAATTAAATCCCGGGCTCGTTTTAATAAATATTGATTATTATTTGACGTGTAATGAGAATAAACCGCGTTGGACGATGTTAACGCTCATTTATATGTTAATAAACATTGCTTCTCTATTTACCATTAAAGTGGCTACGTACTCAATAACGGGGCTGTGATAAGCAACGCGAGGAAATCGTAATTGCAAGAAAGTTTATTGCGCCCGCCGTAAGGGTTGCTAGGGCTGCAACAATTATTTCTCATCGTTTAAAGTGTTAGTATGATATAGGCTACATCCATAACTATGAAAAAGTCTTTAAGCTACTTTTTAGCTTAGCATATGCGGACTATTCAGAAATGTTATATGTTTGAAATGCATTCACAAAATCAATATAATATAATGTAATCACTAAAGCGTAAATAGAAGCTTTTAATAATTTCGCCAAAGCACAAGTCTAAAAGTAGAACAAAGTCTAGTTCCAGTGAAGTAGCATGAAGCGATATTTCTGCCGGCAAGTAGCCGTTTCTGTCATATTTCTAGGAACATTGCAAGCAGCCCGGTGCAGCACTCAGATGACACGATACTGCGACTTCCTTATCCGACCGATGCAATCGCAGGCCTGTCTCATTTGAATAACTACCAGTTAATGTTAATATACCGCCGTGAAAAAACGGTCAAGGGCACTCCTATTTCACACAGAGAGTTCTGCATGATAAAAGAAAATTCAATTTACAAGACGAATCGCAGAAAGGCATTTCAACTAATAAACACTGCGCTACCTACAGCGGCGAATTCTAAATCATAATTACAAAGTTTAGTACGGCGGCGAACGACATAAACGTTAGCTGTCATATTTTATAGGTAGTAAAGTAGCGAATACGGACAGCGATATGCAGACATTAATCTGAGCAGCGTTTACTTTGGAATTCCGTATAGTTTCTCCCGGGTTCCCGCAAGGTTCAGATCGTGACTCCGCCTCGCGTCGGCGCAATTTGCTTACCCATACAGTGTCGGTGCGCCCGCGCCGCTCTAATCATGTGTAAAATATTGCCAGGCTCGTCACCGCGGCGCCGAATCGGGACTCCACGTCAAAAGTCACACAGCTCCGAGATTAATTGAGCCCGATAACCGAGGCACGATTAAGGTCGACGACACTGCCAGCTTAGAGCCTTATTTGCGAACTCGATCGTGAAATGTTGCATGCTTTTCCACGACTTCACGAATAAGATTACGCGCCGACAATAAAACAATATGGGGAATGCGAACAATTCGAGGCATTGAAACCACAATAAAAGCTATTGGTAAAATAATCATTCATACGATTCCCATAAACGCGTGGAGAATCGGCGCGATGGAGCGAGCGCGTGACCCCAGGGCGCGAGTAACGAGAGGCCGGCGGCGGAGGCGCGTCCATTAGAACAATAGCAGCAGAAGCATGCGATCATAAAGTTGCACCGACCAGCGAAGCCGTACGACGCGACCTGCCCCAACGCAGCGCGCCCCGCACCGCACCGTCTGTAGGCTTTCACCGCACAAGCCACTCGCTGCTCATTCAAATGTAGGTGAGGCGCGAACCCCGTGAGGCCCAGCCTGCCTAGATTTAATCTTTTCTAGATTGGAAATAGCCCAGTTCTTCAAAAATATTTGGCAGCCGTCCGAATTCTCAAGGAATTTTACATTATGTACCGGCAGTTTACATTAATTTCAGGCATGTCGATTCTCAACAACGATGTACTGAATACTACTCGTATTCAGTGTTCAGACAGGCAACACTCAAGGATTTAGATTACTAACGTAAGAAGAGGCAGAGAAGCAATAGGATCAGTGATATCTGTCCTGAGAATCATAAAAGCCACAATACTAACAAATCCTCCCATACAATATCCCGCGCAACGTAGACTTCCTACTCGTGTAACAGAAGGTGTTCCCACGCAGGGAGTTCAGTCCTCACACGGATACGTCGGTTCCGATCGCCGCCCCCGCTAATTGACTTCGTACCACAAACGAAATAATACGGATGGCTCGCTGCAACGGCCTCATTTGAATAAGCCACTACGCATGTTCCTGGAACTACGACTTGGAAACAAGGACTAGTGGGAGGAGATAGTGTTTTCATGCTATTTGGTTCACGTTTAGCTGCCTAGTTAGTAACGATCATCATTGTACGTATGTCATGTAGACGAAACATATTAAATAACTAGTGGTTGCTCGGGGTTTGGCTCGCATTAAGAAGGAAACACTTGCATCCCCTATTTCATCCCTTTAATAGTGGCATTTCCAAAAATCCTGTCTTAGCGGATACCTACGTCAATACCTACCTGCATGCCTTTCAGCCCGATCCGTCCAGTGGTTTGGGTTGTGCGTTGATAGATCACTGTCAGTCAGTCCCCGATCCATCCAGTGGTTTGGGCTGTGCGTTGATAGATCATTATGTCAGTGAGTCAGTCACCTTTGAGTTTTATATTATTTAGATGTAAACAATATCAATTGTTTCGATAAGAGCTATCTTCAAAAGACAGCTTTCTTGACTTAAAATCCATACAAGAGACCAGAAAACCCTTAATAAGCACGAAATTGTGTGAGTGAACTAACGCGATACGAAGAGACTATCTCTCATACATCTAATTTATTGTTTATGACAAGCTAATTTGTAAGTGCGGTTGCAGTGTAAGTCGGCGTCGTGAAG
Organism: Macaria notata; assembly: GCA_927399415.1. Lineage (NCBI taxonomy): Eukaryota > Metazoa > Arthropoda > Insecta > Lepidoptera > Geometridae > Macaria > Macaria notata. The sequence continues at coordinate 3,749,742 of OV656740.1, read as the reverse complement.
GTTGGCCGCGTTCCCCACAGTATGATAGCACGCTCGAGGTGAGCCCAAGGCCGCGCCGCATCTGCTCTCCAGATACACATCGCGAGGGGATACTACACACTCACTGCACTAGTTACATTATAATACCACTTGTTGTAATACACGTATGATATGCAAGAATTATAAGTTAATTATATTTAAAAATACTGTTGCCATTCATTCCTTATGTCGAATCATCATCGTCATACCATTATATGAATACGAGAATGAGTTTTTTGCTTTATTGATACTTGTTTTCATTTTCATCTATGAAGCACTGGATCTAAGTTATTTTTAGTATGGAGTAGGGATACAGTGCAGAGAGTGATATGTCACTCTCTGCACTAGCCTATGGGCTATAACATAGTCCTATCTAGACAAAATTAACCCTTTATAATACCGTGCACGAAACAAATTCACATTTTCAAAGTTTACTCTTATAAAACCTTCTTGTTTTAAGTGCATAACAATGTTGTGTAACGTGTCCGTTTTAGCCCCCACGATACCCATCAGATCCGACACATATTCAACTAATGTTTATTAATGTATACCGACGCTGGGGTGTGTTGGTTAATTAGCTGCAACAGCTCATAATTAAATCAACCCGTGTTAAGCCAAGTGTATGATCAACGACAGAAGCGGAATCTTGTATCGTAATTCGTAACCATTATGAGAATGGATGGATTATTATTTATTAACTGTATATGCATCGCATTTGTAACGGATAATGCCAAGGGGCCGCCTGTTTGATCGAGCCAGTAATAACTAGCAATAAGTAGACTGAGAAAAGAACCAACAAGTTACATGTACAAGATAGAGCTCGGACCACCTGGGTACTCGGACATTACAGTTACTCGTTCGCTTGGTAAGAATATAAACATACAAAACAATGAAACAGCAAAATATCGACAGAAGCAAACTGGAGAACAGGATGTGTTAAAAAATATACAGGATTGTTCCTCTAATCATAAGTAAGGAGACAGCAGCAATCCGCAAATAGCCGCGTGGGCGACGATTATCCGATGTTATCTACACTGCATGCCCTTACCGGGCTCTACTCGGAGACTAAACCGATCGCATCCAATATATCATGCGCAATGTAAACAAACCGCTATCTGATCGATGTTAACCTCCTCTCAATTAATACCTAAATACACACTCCACTGATGAGAAAATCGTAAGCGATACAGCTGCTTCGTACGCACACATGAACGCTGAAATTCTCGATCGTTAACGTACAATAAATAGCTCGTAAAGTTCAAGCTTAAGGTCTGCAAGACGAGCGGCATTACGAACAATGAGCGTTACCGGCGCATTAACGCGGGAAACGATCGCCACGCCCGACACATCGAAAAATAAAAAAGGCACTTCATAAACTCGATAAACTTTTAACTCCTTCCTCGTTGGGCGATTTAAAACCGCAGAATGATGCATAAAATAAGAGCTCGTCCGAGAAGTAAACAGTGGTCAATTACGGTGGTAGCGCCCGGCTTTGTGCGGGTCGAGAAACAATCGAAGCGGTGCGATGCCGAGATACCGGCCCGTAATAACTCTAATGGCGAGATAAGGCCGCCACCGCAGCGCATACAGAGCGAGTGCAACCCTGGAGCCGCCACTCGGCCCCAGCCTCCTGCGTATGAACATCGTGCTCGGATGCGGCATACACGCACTACCAACTAATTGCAGCCTGCACAAAATACACATACCTACAACATGTTTACATATTCACAAATACATATAAAAGTCTGAGACATAAGCACCGGTTTGACAATCAATAATACGATGGGCGATGATGACTGGTTCGAGTAAACCTTGTTCCCTACTCGGAGCAGGCTCGCGACGCGCCGCGGGACCAGTTTACGCCGACAACCATGTAAACGATTTATTCCCGACTCTCGTTTTGCATTACCCGATCGGAAGCCAGGGTTGAGCCACAGACTGTATAATAGTTGACGTGAATGCAGTCTTAGACGTTTAATATACTCGTAGTGGAAATCTGCATGCTTATTTTCCGTGAGAGAGGTCAAAGCTTCATCGTGTTTTATAATGGCAGGATATTTTATTAAAAGCTTGTTATAGTATTATTTACTGTTGTAAATAATCATCTTAATATGAAGTAAAATATAGAATTATGTGCGCGTAAAATCAAAAAGCTTCGTAGCATGTACATAGTCTTAAAGTAAATCTAATGGTGGTGTATATTATGTACTAGCCAAGAATAAATAAACGTACTAGTGTGATATCAATTCCAATGCTTGTTAACATTAGCAACACAACTAATTGACGTAATGAACGTTATCAACAACAATCTACACTGAGTTAATTGCGATGAGGAAAATGCTGCGAAAAGACTGTAGAGTGTATTTCAATGTTATGAATGTCAAGTATTTAGGACGTGCAGAATTTCAATACGTCGGATCTTGGATACCGTTTTTGTAATTGCCTGAGTTTTTTTTAAAGCGCAAGATATGGACTATAGACAAAAAAGGTTAAAGACTTATGCCCAGCAGTGAGTACTATGAGCTGATGATGATAATGATTTTATACTAGCTCTATCTAAAAAACACAATGAATACATTTTTCGAAAGGTGGTAATTTTTTTTGGGCTATATCAGCTAACAAAACAATGCAGAAATAATAGTCAAAATCAACAATATATTTTTTGGCAAATCAATAAACAAAGCCTAGAACTAGTTATCGCAACCCTGTTGCGTACTGTCCAAGAGTCCATATCATATACTTTTTTTACAAATCAATAAACAAACTACATAATGCATAAAGCCAGTTATCGCAGCCCTGTTAAATAGTGCAGTTGTCGTAGTCTATGAAGCCGCTCTAAGATGGCGGTTGGACCGGATTATACATATATACATATTTCTTATACATATGTATTACCAGAGACTCTCTCGGTGTGTCAATAACTAATGATTTATACTAACGGTTATGGAACTCGTAAACTTATGCCATGGGGATACTTTTACATGGGACTTGATTTACTAGAAATATTTTAAGTTTCATTTGGTCGGTGTCATTTTGTATTGCAAAGCCATGTGAATTCTATGGGGTAATGTATATAACTTTAAGGATAGTTACACACAAGTATTTAAGTTAGTAGCTCATTATTTTGAATGATTTTCACACACATATTATAGAACACCTACATTTGTATTAGTGTTTTTGAATATTACATGTATAACCTAGCAGACTGTATAAATAACACATACAGTTAATAAATAGCTTAATTAATTGCTAACTAATAAAATTTTAATTAAAAATTATAATTTTTAGGGTTCCGTACCTCAAAAGGAAAAAACGGAACCCTTATAGGATCACTTTGTTGTCCGTCTGTCAAGACCCTTTTTCTCAGGAACGCGTAGAGGTATGAAGCTGAAATTTATATCAATTACTCAGGTCTACTGTCCCTTGAAGCTGTGAAAAAATCAAACTTCTAAGCCAACGCAATCAAAAGATACAGCCATTTATGCCGCAAATTTTCGACACTTGCAAGGGAATCAAAACCTACAGGGTGCTTCCCGTGAACTCAGAATCTTGAAATTTGGTACGAAGCAACGTCTTATAGCATAGATAAAGGAAAAATTACGAAAACCATACATTTTTAGTTACATCACAAAATATTTAACCTTGCAGGTTTGTACGGAACCCTCGGTGCGCGAGTCCGACTCGCACTTGGCCGGTTTTTATACTTAATACTGAATACAATATAGTGTCTAAGTTGCTTTGCAGTATGCAATTTAATTACCAGTAAATTTTTCCCCAATACCCAATTCATTGCTAATGACTAGATATGAATAGTCTCAATTCAACTAAACATGTCACAAACGTACATAACTCTGTTAATTGGTTTCTTATTCGATAGTCATTTAATTAGTCGCTATGAAATATTAATAGATGATTGATATCGTTATATTACCGCACGTTAATTAATTCTGTTTTAATAACATCTAACCGAGAACTAGTTATGGAACTATGGAACGCTTTGCCGCTAGATATTAGAAAAGCACCATCACTAGATGTTTTCAAACACAATGTAAAGAAATTGTATTTATCTTCTTTGGTTCTGACATAAGTTGCTATATTTGTTATTTTTTTTTGTCTCTTGTATTATGCTATTATGTATGTATGTATATATGTATATATTATTGTTATATTTGTTTATGTTTATTCATATAAGAAGTATCAACATTTGCTCTATTTTTCATTATTTTATTTAATATCTAAAACACCTCGTCCTACTCGTTTCGTTTCAAAAATATATCCCTGCCAGATTGGTTGCCTGGAAGAGATCGCTCTTAGCGATAAGGCCGCCAATTAAGACGCTGGTTTTAATTTGTATGTTTTTTTTTGTGTGTTGTTTCGTTTGTGGTGTTTTAATAAAGTATTTATCTATCTATCTATCTATCTAGTTATGAAGTAGATAGACTCGTTGAGATTTTAAGCGTTATGGGTGATAGGTATGATAATATACAAAGTGACTCAATTACTTACCCAATATGGGGAATACAGTACAAATTTGACATATGTTTACATAATGTACAATACATACAGTCGAATACATATTTAATTATCCGATATAAAAGAGACAACCTACAAATGTTACCAACAAGAGCTCTGTTTAAGAACGACTAAACAAATTTACTTAACATATTCATCCGCAGCTTACCTGACGTAATACATACATCTAATAATCATCCTGTAAGCAACAAGTATATAGAGTCAACGCACCGACAACGCGGTCTAAAGACTTCCGTTTCACGCGGCCGTCTACAAAGCAGGTGGATTTCAAATCAACAGATTCATATCTTGTGAAAATATTATAAAAGAGAATGCGTAGAAATGTACATGCGAGGATGAAATCTTGACATTGAATGATATACTTAAACCGAGTAGTATTCACTTAGTAAAGTACTTTTATGTAAGAGTTTTACATCCTAGACTTTAGTGGCGCTTTATATCAGAGAAACCACCACTTTAACATTGAATGTACCTGTATGGACATTTTACCAGACTTTCAAACCAATAAGCATAGCTCTTAAGCAAACAATAGCTCTAACAAAAGATATTAAAGATCAATTGTCAGCATAAAAACCAAAATTACTTTGTCAAACGCCGATGATTTGTTGAGCAAATATTATGAATCCCTTCGCGTGAATAAATTGGATGGTCATAACAGGCCCTAACCAGTGAGCAAACAAAGACATTAAAGTGGCCTTACTAAATATTTAATTGGCACAAGAGGACGACGATTCAATGCGGTTATTAATAATACTGGTAATGCAACAGGCGGAGACGTGCGTGGAGCTTTACGAACACAACCGTCTATACAATTGCGACCGAATGAATTCAATTTATAACTATGCATCATATAAATCGAGAATCTCAGAGTTATTCGAGAGATAGACTTTGATATCTATATTGCTGCTACTTTCAAACGTATATTAATTTCATTATCATGTTTACACGCCGATAGCAATGTTTGGTTTTCATCATAAACCTGTCGTATACAAGCTGTAAATTATATAATTACTTATCAATTGCGCGTCAGTAACTACAGCGGCGGTTTCATTACAATCACATTACAAATAATAATTAAAGATATAAAATATCTATTGTACAACGCCGGTTGGCACGTATAAATTTTCCTATGTGGCATTGTTATACCATTATGTTTTAGATTGGTTTTCACGAAGTTTAATTAGTATACGAGAAAACGTTAATCTATTATGCAGATTAATGGAATCAATTCTAGAAAACCATTAACGGGTAAGGGAACTAACTACACTATGAGATAGCAGTCGGAATAATAATTTCATTGCGGGTTTATCGGATGGAGTGGCTGGCGCGGCGTGGCCAGGCCGCCAGAATGATGGAAAGTGAGAAGGCAGCCCTCCGCACAAGGCATAGACGAGGCCCGACCGGTTCCAACAGCAATTCCAGCAAATCAATGCCTCGTATAATGAGATCGAGTTTAGCAGAGGACTGTCGGTCGTTTACTTGCGCGTCTGCGCATCGATTAAGACTACCAAACTCCCATCGCATGCCATTGCGCACTTTTTGCGGATATCACCAAAAGCCGGCGGTTGCGCGGCGACAAAGGTGTTCGACCGGTTTTAGTACTTCGCGTCCCGCCTTCGCCGTCATAAGCGTCTGCAAATTCAACAGCCGTCAAATGCCGCGAGCCGCCTTCAATACGTACGCTATGCGATGCACATTGCGATGCATTCGCAGGACATGTTCCACCACATCATCATATTTATGCCCATATTACCGTAATTGATCAATGTAATTGTGGGATCGACGACAAGACTCAACTGGGAGGACGACTTCGTTTGTCGAATGTCGCCGAGATTGCGCCGATGCTGTTTTTTTTTTTTTTTTTTAACTTGAACGGGTTTGCACTTGACCATAGTACCTGATAGCAAGTAAGGCTATGGCCTAAGATGGAGCGTGCTTACCCGATAAGAACCGATTCACTCTCGCTTTGAAGATCGCTGGATTATAGTGCGTGGGGAACAGAGAGCCAGGCAGGGAGTTCCACAACCTAGCTGAAATATACCTATTTATATAATTTCAACTTAACTCGATTCAAACGTCGCAGATTTTGCTAGAACAATAAACAGGCTCTCAATAAGCCGTAATAAGGGTAGAGTATCGAGTGTTTGCACTTGAGCGAACTGCATTGAATCATCGCCGACATTAGATGAGACCGTACGAGTTGCGTAATCGGTCATTACAGTAGATCGTTATAACTGCTATTACTGGCTCAATGACGCTGGAAAACAACAGCTCTATTAACAGGCGATGATATATGCAAAATAGCAAAAAGGTTTCCTTCAGCACACGATAGCTGATGATACGCAAAATAGCTATACATCTTCAACGACTCAAATTAATTTACATATTAACGTAGCGTTCGCCACGAGTGATAAAACACACGCGAAGTGAAAAAGAGTAATTAAATGATGGACATTAAATATAAAAAAAGAATCAAAACAACGATAAAAAATCAGTTACCACACAAAGCTGACGATAAAAATAACAAGAACGAATGACACAAAAACGTTGAGCTGATAAACTTGGGCATAAATATTTGATATCGAGTCAATTGAACTGATTTAAATCTGTTACAAAGAGAGCAGCATGATTGTTAGAAAGATAGGATGACAGGGTTGTATAGTAGCTTCGAACTTAAAGGCGCTCGATGTAAATCCCTCGGGTAGTGAGTACCGTAATCTCGTTATACCTATTAGATAGGCGAGATAAGATCGAGGCTTTAACGGCGAAACACATCAATCAAGCTCTCTTCTAATGCATTATTGGACGTAAAGCTTCCCGTGTTTTAATGAGATGCCAGAACTCGAGTGCAATGGACATTGGACATCTCGCCCGAATCACAACATGTTATATTCTATGAATAAAAACTACGTGACTGCGAATAATAAATCTTACGTCTATTTTCTCAAGTAGGTATCTAACAGCGAACATATACTTTAATTGTCCGTCTGTCCTTGAACCGAACAACGACACCAAAAAACTATTTTATTACACAAAAAAACCTCATCATAAACGATCACCAAATATAAATTCGTTCTCATGACATTTATAAAAAACTTTATCGATTTTATTTGACACAAAACATTCACAGATTGTGTTTTTACAGCGTGCCACTTGTTCATTATGTTATCTGATTTTAATATTGATGCGAATTTAATCTATTTTGCATTCATTAGTTTTTATCGCGATGACATAATGCTCGTTGTCTTATCCGGCTCTGAACGTTACAGAATTCATTATAATATAACTATTACTTCTGATAACGATTTCTGAATCATTTCTTTGATCATTGCGATTTATTTGCTCTGTATACAGTAGTTCCGTGGTGCAGCATTTGGTAATTGCATCTAAAGAGCGTAGAGATAACGTTATATCGGGCGATGCGTGTGCATTCCTCCGCAGGCACGCGAAGCGGTCATGCCTGATCGATCACAATTTCACGGTCAAACAAACCAAGTTTGATCTGTCTATTACATGGCACTTATTGCTTGTTATTTGAACAAATGAGTTCAACGAACAGAAGCCAGGCGTCAAAGCACGGATCGTGCAAATGAGTGGTTTTATTGGACCGACCGAGTCTGAATCGTAGACTGAGATTCTTTTCATCTCATGTTTGTTACAGTATCCGAACTATCGCTCGCGTCGTGAGTTTCAGGCGTGTGAGAGAGCTATTTCTCTAATTGGATTAGTAAATTGATGTTTAAATTACGCTCCCACATTCCTTTCGAGTCTCGTCGCTACGTGCAAAAACTCTCCGTTAGAGATAGACCGTTTACCATAATTTTATTCAAGTGCGTCCCCTTTTGAGGTAAGGACATGTTACAAATTATGTATCACTCACGACGCTAACTAGGTCTAGCATGAATAATGCTAACTTGTGAATTACAAAAGGCGTTAATAGGCGAAGTGAGTCACACGTGTGGTGGTTATTATCGCCTCGGTCGGGTGCCTGCCGCCGGCCCGGGGCAGATAATGCCGCCGCGTCTAGACAACGCTCAAGGTACCATCTAACGCATACGGCCATATTCATTGTACGCAAACAACTTGTAGGGCCGTGTAAATAAACTAGCCAGAGTCTACTAGACACAATTTGTTATTCGTCCGAGCTGACCGTATTCAAATTAAGACTAGTCATCAATTCAAATGCGAAGGAATTGTAGTCAAAAGTTTGGCACTAGATCATTTGCATACCGCTGGTAGACGAATCCAATAAATATCGCTATTTCTTCAGGGCTGCTTGAATACATTTTGGCAGTGTTTGAGCTACATTTAAAATTACAACGACAATACTGTTGCTAATGTTGATTGATATGTTTGAACTTTATCGCATTAACCGACTGACATTCTAATGGATGCGTTCCAAGTATTTTTCCAATATAAAATGGGTTGAAGAATAGTTTGAGCAGATTTTTTATGTTGAAATTTCATGTAAAATAATTGCTTGGAACTATGGCTTATTATGCCTACAAACGTCAGTGCATTCGATGTCGGAGCATGTTTGCGCTGGAATTGGAACTGATTCTCAAACGATGACAAAGTTTAAGTTTATGACTAAGTTTTATGATTTTGAGGGTGTCTTTTGGGTAACCCCATCATAACATGCCATCTACATCATCATCTACATCTGCACTACAACTTTCTTTACTCTTATATCTATGCTGATTACGCTAATCTCATACCACAGTCCCTTCCTCCTTATAGTAAGGTGCGCAGCCATTCACCTGACAGTCATGCTGGTCGTGGTAGGAGCTGACGAGCTGGCTGACGTACTCCCACACCTCGCCGGGCGCCGTCCAGGCGGCCGGGGCGCTGGCCGCGTGCCGCATCATGCCATCCCCCTCCCCACTCTCCCCGGACTGCTCCAAGATTCCGCCGGAGGAACCACGGGCTCGCACCCTGGCTCTACACTCGAGGAGACTCTTGAGCGCAACAATACGCTCTACACTGATATATTCCTCGAAAACTTTCGAGAAAATTACAGAGATCCAGATACTAAATTGCACTTGAAACACTTTTGCTTTGCTTTAAGATTTAGCGGTCCACGGGCTCGCATCCTCTAGAGTTGATTTAAGCACAAGAATTCGCGCTTCACTGATACTATTCTTGTGTCAAAACCACTAAGATCCCGGTTCCAAATTGCACTTGTAAGACGTTACCACGCATCGCATGTATCACAGGTATTCGCTCGGTGTGTCTAGCGCAGCAGACGTCCAGCCGCGTTGACGAGCTATTTATATTGTTTTATCCTCAATCACGAGCAACTAGGTCGCGGTCTGCATCGCGCGGGAATGTTAGCACACCTTCTTGTAAACATTGAACGTAACGCTGCTTTGGTGTTTGGGATTTAGAACGATTTTATATTAGAATTTTTGGGCATCTTTTTGGTTCAAATTCTACTACAAGAGTTGTCTTTACCGAATACGATGACGGAATAAAATTAATATCACTCAACCCGTAACAAAACTAAATAGAAATAAATGTTTTCAATTTTCTACGCGACACGAAATTATTATTATATTATAATATATTATTTTTCAATCAATAAAAACATCGTCTATTACATTTTATAATTATTATTATCGCCGTACGCGATGTACGGTGTGATAATAAAATAAGTAAGTATTAAAATAATTTCCGTCCGAAACGAATCGTCCCGTTGGCTTATCGAGGGTTTGTTTTGCACCTGCGAGAATCAAATCAATTTGTCATTATCGGGTCGTAATGATTGCGGTGAGGAGTGTTATCATGTTGCAGGCTGCACCGGCCGGCGCACTGATACCGCGCGACCTTGGTGCTAAGCGCCTGATAAGGGAAATTCGGCAGTCTCCCCCCCGCGCCCCGCGCCCGCCTCCCGCCCGCTTATCGCGACCACTGTTTGTTTTGCATGAAATTAGTGCCGCGATCCACATTATAATGCGGTGACATGATCTCGAATTAATGAACTGTTCTTATTTGATAACGAGACGTGATTTTTTACGCTCGAATCCAATAAGAATTTCATTTATATATTTTTTTGTATACATATTTACTCTCCAGAACACAGAGCCGGTGTAATTGAAAACATTTATTTCGTAAATTGTTTTAAATTTAAAGACTTTGCACTAAATTCCAAATTTAGGTCTAAATCCCAATTACCACAGTTTCGTTCACCAACACAACTTTTCCCGTACACAAACACAATATTGATCACTGCAAATCACTGGATTCCACATCGGTATGAATGATCGGTTGGCGGGAAAGCGTGGCCGGTACGCGTACGCAGAACGTGGTGGCGCGCACTCGATCCGAGCGGCGCGCGCTACGTAATGACCGCGGCGACGCGTATTCGCGATCCCCACTCCGAGTACGCGCTATCAAACCAGTTTACGTGAAAAATTTTAATTCCTCGACCGGTCGCGCTTTCCTCCCCCGTGCCAGGAAAAAGCGCAGCACCCTCGGCGGAAGTGCAGCGAGGTCGGCACGCGAGCCACCGCGCCTTAATTAAATGCAGCACACCTACCCGCCGCCAGCCCCCGCCACTAATAGCAAGTGTGTATTTCATACTCATTACGGTAACAATGCACTACACAACACAATAACATCTATGTTGTTCAATAAAGCTCGCAGATTTAATTTTTTTACGAAGATTTTTTTTTAAACTTCCATCCAAGTGACAATTACCGTTTTCTGAATATACACTCTTAAAAAATCGAATATTCATGTCACAAATTAAAAATAGGTTGCAAAGAACTAGGACAGTATTGGTTGTGAACTATCTTAATTCCCAGTAAATATCAGCTGAACATAACAACTTTCTCCGGTCCGTTCCACAAACAATAACAGCTCAGTGAAACTACGAGGAAAGCAAAGAGCACCTATACATAGCAATCATTCATATCGATTAACAACATATAACGCCCACCGCAACTGTTCAGATTTCTAAATTGACACAAGGCTCGATTATTGAGAAAGTAACTATTCATTTGATCGACTAATGGGACTGAGTGCGATGGGTGGCGCTAACTAAACAAACAAACTAATGAGCTTTCTATATTTTGAATATGTCATGTTATAAATCATCTATAAAGTATCATTACTCGTAACAAGTAAAAAAATACCAATAAATTGTAGCAATGTTTTGCAGCTTCATACACAAAGCCATGTTTTCCATCGAATAAATCGCCCGCAAGACCTTGACCTCAAATATTCGCCTCCCGACTTTGCAAGCGTTTGAGCTCGAATCAAACGCGCGAATATTTTGGAAGCGCGCCAACTGGCCGATCGAGCCAGCGTAACTCGATATAAAAATGAGAATAATATACCTCGTATAAACACAAAAGGATTTTCGGGGAACAATTAGTTTGAAATAACTGTGTTATTGGGAAAACGATATGACGTGCATAACAACGTAAGTATACAACTACATACATAGTAACATAGGCGATATACCTAGATGTTTATTTTAACAATAATTTAGTCATCAGACAAGTTTTAGGAAATCCAAACCTGTTCAATAAATTATAAGTCCAATGAAACCAACTAGACCAATCGACCAAATATTTTCCTACTGAAATTTATCAATTTGCTTACAGATTGATAAAGAATACGCTACTGTACAAAACTCATACGATATCTTAACGAAATCCAATATTCAAATGATCTCACACGAGTAAATAACAATATTCCCATGCTCGTTTCAATCGAGTACCAACAAAATGTACAGAGCTAAGCCAGAACGATACATCTGCTTTGTAACAGACACAATTAATAAATTATAGGGAATTATTGGCCAACAGAATGGCGACGCGTCTCATCATATGAAGGGACTGTGGTAAACATGAATAATATTGAATAAACTTCAAGTTTTTTTGAATGAGCAGTTCTTTGTGTGAAAAAACTGGATCAGTGAGATCAAGACGACGCATATTCGAGGGTGATGTGAGTATCAGTGTATGTATAAGTACAGACAGGGTGGCTTGAACGGCTCACTTGTCGTAGGATATGGGGTGCCTTTGTAGGTCACATGTAATACTGGCTGCAGTTGTTATTGCGGCAGGAATATGCAGAATAGTGCAGCGTTAGAAATGTATGTGTAATTTCTTCGCTATCATTAGGGGCGAATATTTAACTTAGATATTTGTTTTGTGATTAAAAATAGTTTACATATTTTCTTTATAATCAAGCCAAACAATTAAGTAGTCATTTAGAATTCATTATAGAAATCAAAGCTTGCTTTGCTATGTTAGTTTCTTTTACTACAGAGTGACAGACAAGCAGCGACGGATGATCGCGATTTTTGGTATATGATGTACATATTATGTTTTTTAACGAATAACGCAGGCGAAGCCGTGTCCACTAGAAAAAACTGAGCCATACAAGTATTCCTAGACAAGTATGAAACCAGTGACTTTGTAAATCCTTGGGCATTAAAGCGATTCTATTATCGGGTCCCCTAAACTTGTTACTCAAGGGGTCGACACAAAGACAAGTTAAACAGCAATAAACTGGAGGCAGGCAGCGACTTGATAAAGCAATAGCAGTTTGACGGAATGGTTACTGACGCTACAAAAACTTTGAAATGTTGCTCTTGCAGGAACAAAGGAAATAAGGCGGAATATAAATGGAAGTGTGAAGCAAAATGTGACGTTTGCTTGAAGTGAATTGAAGAATTTATTTGAGTATCTTAATTAAACTTGTATAATATACAATGTGTTTGGGGAACGATGTCGCAGACTTTAAGTACTTATACTTAATTAAAAAAAATGAAAAAATTATATGTTTTTCAGCTATTACATTTTTTTTACTAAATGAAATATGGTTTTTAAAAATATTTTTTCGCACACCTATTAGCTATACTATGATCTCCCAAATGAGACATTTTTCAGGCTTATAGGAGGCTCATACGCCAAAATATCATTAAATTAGCACAAGCTCCCGTGATTCCATAACATAAAAAGTAAAATGGGTGCCATTTCACCTAGGTAGCAAAAAAAAATAATTTGAAGCGAGATTTGTCGATGCATTCGACAATATATATTACCTTTACAATCTGCGACATCGTTCCCCTCGTAATCGTATGATTTGGTGAAAAAAAGAAAAAGTACACAATTCACACACATAGAAATATAGTCAAAAATAGTATAACGTACTAAAATATAGACGTGATAGTAAGTGGTGTGAATGTTCCCATAAGCTGGTATGGTGTAGTGTCTTTAGTGATCCATTGGAAACTCTGGCTGACACAAAAAGCGGTTTAAATATTAGTCTAGGACTATGAAAATAAAAAGTCGGTTCTAAGTCTGAACTACATTCAAATATCACATACAAACTATCAAAATATTAACTTCAAATTAGAACATTGATTTATCATTGGTAACATTTTTACAGTTTGATTATTATGACAGAAGAAAGCAAATTTTGAACAATAAGAACAGACTCCATATTTTCAAAATTCTGGACTAATAGTTAAACCACGTTTTGTAAAAAGAGCCTGGGTAATTAAATTTCAGGACTCATGAAAATGGCTTAGATAGTATTAGATACAATTTAGCGCTTTACTTATTTATAACAAATCGATCAATGCTGAAACAGCTTTTTCACTGAATTTCGTGAAAAATATCAATGAGGCATAAACAGAGACTCATAGTCAAATTAAAAATACCTAGAAAGCTACAGACTGATATATGAAAAATATATTTCACTGTTTCAGTAAGTTTAGTAGCCTAGATCAGCTTATAAAACTAGACAATATACGAGTTTTACAAATAGATTCGCGCCCTGAAACCAGATAGAACTATGACAGCAAAGGTGGCAAATATTGTTGGATGGAGAATAGAAGCACAAAATCAGTTCTAATATTTCTTGGGAGAGGCTTATGTCCAGTAATCTATACTAATATTATAAAGCTGAAGAGTTTGTTTGTTTGTTTGAACGCGCTAATCTCAGGCACTACTGGTGCGAATTGAAAAAATATTTTTGTGTTTAGTAGACCATTTATCGAGGAAGGCTTTAAGCTATATAACATCACGCTGCAACTAATAGGAGCGAAGAAACAAAGGAAAATGTGGAAAAAACGGGGAAAAGTATTCATCTTTGAGGACTTCCGTTGCGTGCGCTGCGAAAATGGTTCAAGATTTCAAAAAATATGTATTAAAGAATTATTTCTCTTGAAATGATCTAACAAAATGTCTGCAACAGTATATGTCTATCTTTTAAGGTTAACTCAATAGACCCGTTTTTAAGGTAATAACTATTCTACGCGGACGAAGTCGCGGGAACCAGCTAGTGGATGGATACAGGCTGACTGAAGAGGTGATATAAAAGGAAACATAATTTGTAGCAAAACATATCACGATTCTAAAATTTAATCATCATCCATACAGATCTTATAAAGGTTTTATTTTGTAGTTTTACAACTATATTAGCATATTTATTTGTAACAGTATTGTGGTGTGGCTGTAGATAGTGAAATACCGGAAATGTTTACTCACCTCGGCAAAGTATTTACCAAGGGAGACCAGACATGATAAGATAACAATATCAAAGGTGTTTTGGTGGGCATATCATGGCACTGGGAAACTTGCACCATAATAGCAATCGAAAGATGTCTGTGATCACTATTTGCTGGATTACGGATGTAAATTTGTATGCGCACTTGGTAATAATCTACTTATACATATTATATAGCTGAAGATGGTCAAAAATCTGAACATAAAAGATATTAGAAAAAAAAAATTGTTTGGGTATAACAGAACATGTTTCAGCAGTTTTTAGATTTTTGTCTGTTTGTGTGATTATTTAAACGCCCAAAGCACAAAATCGGCTGAACGGATCCACATGATTTTTGGTATGTAGGTAGTATGTGGTCTTGGAAGTGTCATAGGCTTTTATCTCAAAATAACGCAACGGCGTCCACTAGTAATAAATAGTTTTATAATATCAAAGAATTACTTACTGTAACTGAGCGAGAATAATATCTATAGTACTTATACTCAGATTGTATAGGAAAATGAGTTGGCAATTGAAAGAAACAGTAAAACCATTCTTGAAATCTATACTAATATTATAAAGCTGAACAGTTTGTTTGATTGTTTGTTTGTTTGAACGCGCTAATCTCAGGTACTACTGGTGTGAATTGAAAAATTATTTTTGTGTTGTATAGACTACTTATCAAGGAAGGCTTTAGGCTATATAACATCACGCTGCATGCAACCAATAGGAGCGAAGAAACAAGGGAAATTGTGGAAAAAACGGGGAATTTTTTTTATCTTTGAGAGCTTCCGTTGTGTTCGCTGCGAAAACGGTTCAAGATATCAAAAAAATATATATATGAAAGAATTATTTCTCTTGAAATGATCTAACAAAATGTCTGCAACAGTATATGTCTATCTTTTAAGATTAACTCATTAGAACCATTTTTATGGTAATAACTATTCCACGCGGACGAAGTCGCTGGCACAGCTAGTGAATTATAATGGTTTTCAAAGTGTAATATACCAATTGGTGGGATTAATAACTGATTGTTTTGGTATATGTCTAAGATGCCATCAATACTTAGAATCACAGCCAGAAGTCAAATGTGTTGTACAGAAGCTATTTTGTACAGTTATACAGTTGCTTAGATTAAAGCTTGGGTGTAAGCATTGGTCGGCACAGATGGCACATACAAATGGAGGCCTATACCCAGCAGTGAGATCCCAAGATCTGTGGATGACGATGATAATGAAGCATGGTTCCCACGCCTGGCTGTAATTCGACATTGAATCTGCAATTTTATAATGATTAATTGCACATTAAAGTATTTATAAAAGATCTCTCTCTTCTAGATTTCGATGTCAGCAGTCAAATACTAGTGTATGACTGTTTTTGTGATGATATTGTTTCATATTTGGGTAAGACATCTGTACACTATCCAACAAGATTATTTGTTTGATTCTCTTTATTACAAAGAATGGGTGGGTTGATGGTACCTTGTCCAGATTTCATTACTTTTTAGAGATTAACAAGCAGCTCCATCGAGACTTGTATACAAAAGCCATTGGCTGAACTGGGTTTGAACCTCATGTCTCTATAATATATTACTAATTTCTTAACACTATATCAAACAAATTGTATAAAGCACCAATCTTTCCCACATCATAGAATGCTGATGGTCTGTTTTATTATATGTCACAACAGTCAAGTAACTAAAACTTTCAACACAAAACTCGGATTTGCTTCTTTCAATCGCGCTTATATTATAATTGTGTCGCAACCAACCAGATTTGCGATTGACATAGAACAAGGAAGGCTATATGAAGTAGTTATTCAAAAAACCTACATATATGGTTATATGAGATGGCCCAGAACCAAGAGGAGTGGCGTCTCTTTGTGTTGAAGGCCAGGATCCACTTTGGGTCACAGCACCACATTAGTAAGTAAGTTATATAAAAACCACTCACCTTAGTCCTTGGCCTCCCACGGCCTCTCTTCCCTGCACTCTCGGCTGGTTCTTCACTTTTCTTCTTCACACTACCAGCCTTCACACATGCTTTCTCCTTTCCCTTCAGGGTAGTGTCCTTATCACTACATTTCTCCTCATCACTCCCACTTTTAATAGAATTCTTAGCCTTTGCTAATGGTTTTTGTGACCCTTTTTGTGGCAATAATTTGGAAACAGTCTTCAATGGGATGTCATCATCGCTGGAGCAGTCCAACGAGCATTTACTGCAGGAATCTGAGCTGGAACTACTGTCTGACAGTTTATTCTTTTTCTTCAGTGCTACTTTGTCTTTCAAATCTTTTAAAGTTTTTGTGTCGCTTTTCTTTTTTGCAGTTGGTTTGGGTGATATCTTGGGTGGTGGCTTGCGGTGTGGGATGGCAGCTATCTTGAGCTTGAGCCCGGTGTCACATGAAGTGACAGAAAAGTGTGGCTTCCGAGTGTTGCCCGGCTTGGCCCCGGAGCACTCCCACTCACTGCCTGTTGAATCACTGGAGCTCGAGTTCTGGAATGTGAGTGGAGAGCAATTAGTAAACTTTATATATCTGCAAAAAAAATGGCCTAGTCGAATAACTGCCATGAGATGAACAGCAAAAACCCATAAATAAAATTTTTTGGAGAAGATAAACATTACTGTTACAAAAATATTTTTCAATAGGTCACCATATGTGGCAGATTCTTCAAATACTTGAACAAGTGGTATCATACTACTAAATAAAACCAAAATTTTTATGTGTTCGGAACACATGGTGGTTCCATAGTTTTTTTTTACACTCTCATGCCGCAATGAAATCGCATGTTCTGTTCAATGTAGTTTCTGTTTTGTTGTAATATAGCACCCTGTGAGTAATATACCCCACTTTCTATACCAAAAATATTTCATAATTAACCTGAGGGCATCAACCAGTAAATCATAAATATATAATGTAACACCAACCTCAGAATCACTGTTAGAGTCCGTATCACCACTTGATTCTTGAGTTTTTGGCAACTCTGTGCCCATTTCTAGAAATAGAAAACAAAAACATTGAAAAACATATGTACTTAAACTTGGATCAAAGAAAAGTTTAGTAAATGAACATCTGAATATCATTAATATCTTCAAAATAAAATTCTACAGGAAACTCAAGCAACTATTTTACTGTGTGAGAAGTTTTGTGTTAAATAAATTCTGAAATTTAGTTTCTTCTATTGTTATCACAGTTCCTGTAAATTACTACTTTGTGACACTACAAATAAGATAAACAGAATCATTAGAAATTGATTAATGAGGTATATATATTTATATCATATTTGGCCTTGATCTGCACCAGCCTTGGACATTGAATGAAAGATAACAATCATTACTCCTATGACATCACTGACATTTGTTAACATAAACAAATGAACTACAAAACCACTGGGTTGAATTTAAACTTTAAGTTTCCTAGTCACTGGCCCCTAGTAAAAGAAAGTAGCTATGGTCAGATTTGATTGGTTCTTTGAAGAGTATGAATACTTCTGTTTATCTTTACTAAAGTAAGTAAAGATTGTACACAGTAAACACACAGCCTATTTCATAACATTAAAAGCAATGAATTCGCAAGCTCAGATAGTTATCTAACAGGATCACACGCCTCTATTGAAGCTTTTTATAACAGATTCGTACGAGACTTGTACATAGGTACTTACTTCAAGGTTGGTCAAGATGTTTCCAAATAGAATAATATCATTTCCTTCATTTCAAACATGGGGTATCCTCAAGAATGACAACCTGAAAATGTTAAAGGAAGGAGTCACATTTCAGCTCCGTGTAAGAATAGATATTTACGCGTTATTTTCGGCCAATATCTTCACATTCATGATAATTTGTTGGATTGGTTGAAATGACAGTTCTGACGACACTCGCAGGACCAGTTTAGTCACGATGTAGGTGATTCCGAGCAACGGTTCCAACGTGCACCGCGTAAACACATGAATCTTCTTGCACTAGCACTGTGATTAGCTAATTATAACCAATTCGGCAAATACCCATATAAAAACGAGGGTTTATCATAACGGTTTACCCGACATTGGCGCCAAATAATGCATACGTTTACAATATACTCCGTATTTACAGCCGTAATCCTATTGAATTTCACGTATTCATCAAGCGGCGAAGATTTCCACTTCCTCAACTCACCAGTAAACTATTCAATTCAGTTAAATCAGCAATAAAATTAAAAAGAAATTATTCTAGACAGTAGCATAACACTTGGCCTCCATGTTTACAAATTATTTTATACAAAAATGTTGAATATTGTGTAGATGCGTACACACACAAGAGAAAGTTTGTAATAATCGGCGTTCTCTTTTACGCAACGGAGGATATCGCTTGATAGAGTGAGATCACACATATCATGTATGTATAGAAATTGCCGTGCAAAATGGCGGCTATCAATTTACTTAATGCAAAACTAATTAATTATACCTAAATCACAAGGAAAGTTAAGGTAAATATTTGATTATGTAGCTAATTTTTATCTAAGACATGCAAAAAAATATGATTCAATCATTTTTATCAGTTAAACACTCTAAAAAAGATGCAGCTGCTTATATGTTTATTGGTCAGCTACGCCATCTGTCGTCAGAATCTTGAATCATTTTGAGAATGTTTAGTATTGTTTTGTGTAGATGGCAGTAAACATTAGGCTAAGAGAGGTATTGCTAGTGATATCCCTACCTAAATTATTAGTTTGCTTTACTTGCTTGCCATGAATGCGGTGTGGCCAGATCACTGAATTATCAATTCTGCCACCTTGACGACAATTGTGACAATGACAATTCGTCCTACTGACAAACACTGACAAGTACCGATTACCGACCGAATGTGATTTGTGAAATGAACATTGAACACAATCTATAGTTTTATTTACTTTCATCTTTTCTTTAATTTTATCATGAATTGCTTTTTTCAGTACCCATTATAAACTGGTCGACAAATCTGCATAACGTTGATATTTTGTCTGTAGCTCTTCATATTGCCACATACTCGATATCAAGGAACAGCATAAAGTTACAAAACTTTGACTCTTAAAATATTGCTAAAATTATATGTTTTTCTTAACTATGATTAAAATAGAAAAATAAATATTAGGTACAAGATTTTAATTTTAAATATCGTTTAATTCGTTGCATATTATTATGGTTTCAGAAAAGGTAATGCATATAACCTACTTTGCTTATTACTTTGTAAACTTTCAGAATTCATAATGGATGAATATGAAGTTTGGGAAGATTTATCAAATATCCCTGCAGATCCACCGGTCATGAGAGATATATGTGAAAATTGCAAGTAAGACATGCCACAAATTTCTTTCAAAAATCTAACAAGTCTGTTACACATGTTAAGTTCTAGATTTTTACTAAATTATTAATTTACAGGAGACCAAAAGTAGTTTGCTGGTGTCCAGCACTGCCAACGGAGAGGTTACGACCAAGGAGCACTGTTATCCTTCTCCAACATCCTGCTGAAGAGAAAAGATGTTTACGAACTGCCCCTATGTTACTACTTGGTCTACAAGAAGATAAGTGCCTTATCTACAAAGGGAAAAAGTTTCCACAGCCCAGACATGAAAACCTAGAAACTCTATTGACTCAACCCAACACAATACTACTGTATCCTAGTAAAACAGCAATAGATATAAAAGACTTAGAAAATGATTCAGATTGCTATAATCTTGTGTTGATTGATGGGACATGGCCGCAGGCAAAAGCTATTTATGCTTCCAGCCCTATTCTGCATAACATTAAGCAGGTCAAACTTCTGACTAATACCACTAGCAGTTATTTAATTAGAACACAGCCCACTGAAGGATGTCTGAGTACTCTTGAAACTGCAGCAGAGGCTCTGTCTCAGCTAGAAAAGGACCCTACTTATAGAGAACAACTAGTAGAACCTTTACACATGCTATGTAAATACCAGTTAGAAAATGGAGCTGTTACACACCAGTCTAAAGAATTTTTAATAAAGACCAGAATGTATCCTAAACTAATAGGTAAAAGATTGTCCAGATTACTAAGATCTACAGATGAAAATATTTTAAATGATAATACATAGTTACCGTAAAATGCTGCAACTTTGCCTAGATTTTAAAGTTTTTTCTCATTGGCTCCTTAGAACTAAAGAGTATCGTATATTATTTTAATTGACATTCAAGAGTGAATCTTAAGCAATGGGAATAGAATTCTTTATTCCTTAAAATCACATAATACCTTCTTTAAATTTGGCTTAACAAAAGAAGGCAAAGTTACTGTCAAACCCGCAACATTGCCTAGTAGTATATTGCAATATTTAAGGAAGATAGAGACGCGTGGTATACTAATACTTGCATCTAAATTAAATAAGTTCTATATACTACAGTAGGCAACTTACGCATCTATTTGTTTTTATTTTTTTTGCGAAAGTAGGCAATGTTGCAACAGCTTCCCTTGGATTTGCCTATAAAAGTTAGGGTTGCCTCTTACAGTAAACAAAAAAGGCATTAGTAGGTGCTTACTTTTTAATATGAGGTAACTAGGTTTTTATTCAGTAGGTAGTAAAAGCTTACTTTTTTAATTCTTATATCTAATTCTTTGTGATAGGTACAGGTAACAATTCAATAAAACGTTTGGAGAATTACAATCTTATAAATAAGTAAATAATTTAAAAAAATATTTAAAAAAAATCTTAATATAAGTACCTACTTATATTAGGTAAGTAACAGGGTAGGTTTAAATACTGTAAAACTTTTATTATTTTTTAAAAATAACTCTTATCTTCATCATTCAGCAGCTGATATTGTGTTGGGCTCCCAGATATTGGTAAAATGTCTATTGCTTTTACAACAGAGTCTTCCGGCACATCATCTTTATCTGTTAAACACACCTTATGGCTGTTACCCATCTTCTAAAGCTGTGGGAAAAATATTAATAACATGGGACAGTTTTGCAAGTTTTCCATGTATATTTAACATCTTAAATCATTAAAAAAGGAACGATACCTACGCTTGTTGTCAATTTCTTGACCTCATAAAATAGACAAAAGAAAAATAGCTAGTTATAGGTAATAATTTTAATTTCATGCTAGGCAAAGAGCGCATACCTACTAAAACATAAAAAAGATAGTCACTGACCTTCTTTTTTATGTCGGCCAAAAAAGTATCAACCCTAAGCCTAGGCAATGTTGTAGTAGTTTATCCGCCAACCTTACACAACATTGCCTACTTTGATTATATAGACTTACAATGTTACGATACGGCGTATGTTACTTAAATAATACAAAAGAGCATATTTTCTTTGCTATAACACTGTCTAAGTAATGAAAAAAGCGTAAAGATACTCACAAACAAAATTTTTTCAGGAGCTGTCCTGGAACGTGTCGTTCGCCTGCCATAGAAATTGTCACTGACACTACATTTTTTAATTTCTAAAGAAAAAAATTAAGCAGTTTTGCTATTTGTAATAATGCTTATTCTATGGGTGGATCCATGGACAATATAAACCCAAATACGCTGAAATATTTCAATTTTATTGAATCTAGGCAAAGTTGTGGCATACCGGCAAAGTTGCAGCATTTTACGGTACTAACTTCTGTTAAATAATTACTGTAAATTACCTGCTTACTTTTTATGTTTAATAATAAAGTCTTGTATATTTTACGTTAAATAATAGTGGTTAATTATTCTAAACAACTACCTAGAGTGAAGATCCAATTTTATTTTGTTACTCAAAGTTAGGAACTATTAAAGCCACAGACCACTGAGTAGTGGAAGAAGGCACAGAATACAAAGTACGATGGTAAAAGCGTTTAGTAGGTGATAGACAATATATTCAATGAAATGGCTATTTTCTAAAAAAATCGAAGCAATATGCACATAGTAAAAATTTAAACATCCTAATGTAATGTAAGAGTAACGGACGGCTTCTCCTATTAGTAAGGCAAAAGAATCGATGTGCTTGTTGTGGATATAATGTTACCGACATACTAAATACCATAACTTATGTTTATCAATTAGAATTAAAATTTAGTTCAACCTTTTTACATCAAATGAGTACAGTAACCTCTTTGCATCAATGAGTTCAACCTCTTTGCACAAAAAGAGTATTTGCTGGCTGTCAGTTTGACTGGTACGTCAAACTGACAGGAACGGAAAAAGATTAGAGATTTTGGCGGAAAAATAAGAGCCAAGCTCGGATGAGCGGATGCGCTTGCTTGCTTGCCCGTTCAGAACTGTTGTACTGCAAATTAAAGCATTTACTATAAAAAGTGTTTCTTTTATCATTTAACTACGTAAAGTTTCCGTACGAGTATCTTCATACAAGTAACAATAGTTGCTGGTATCCCTGCGAGGCATCGCAATGGAGTTCGGCAACAATAAAATCAAAATAATTTCTTTGATTATACGCCCATGGTAGACCCAGTGTTCCATTTCATTCGGCCAATTTTAGGGACGATTTTATTTTCAAAATTGAATGTGAAATTTAAATGACGATGAGAATATTTAAAATCATGGCAAAAATGCATAAGGCATAATAGAAATTAAGATAAAAGTAAACTGGAGTGACAGTGAGAACTAAAAGTATATAAGCTAATTGTCAAATTTATTGTGACGTCGGCTGTCAAAGTCAAACGAATATTCTTTCTTTTTCGGATTGTCAAACAATTTGGAAACATGGCTGAGGTTTGTAAAATAATTTAAATATTTCATCGCCTTTAATTCAAGTAATCTTTCTAAAACTTGGCCCAAGTGTTGTAGTGCCCAATGAAAGTGTGATTTGTGGATTACCTCCCGGTGATATTTATGACAGTGGAAAACAATGTTTACATTTTCAGGTCGAAGAAATCAAGAAGAAGCGTACCTTCAGGAAGTTCACCTTCCGTGGGGTTGACTTGGATCAGCTTCTGGACATGCCCAAGTAAGTATTTTAAACATACGCCATCGTTTGAAACATGGCATTTCTGGTCAAAATAATGAAGCAACCTAACCTACAAATACCGACCAATATCAGCTCCCATCGAGTGTTTTTTAATTGATTTGCAGTCATTTATGATACTGGAACCAACTTATTTAGTTATCACGCTCTCTTCATTATGGACTAGGAAATGAAGTGCCTGTAAACATGAGAAATGGTGAATTTTCAGTGAGCAACTGATGGAACTGATGCACGCCCGCGCCAGGCGGCGATTCGCCCGCGGTCTGAAGCGCAAGCCGATGGCTCTGGTGAAGAAGCTGCGCCGCGCCAAGAAGGAGGCCCCGCCAAATGAAAAACCCGAGATTGTCAAGACTCACCTCAGAAACATGATCATTGTCCCCGAGATGGTCGGCTCCATTGTTGGTATCTACAACGGCAAGACATTCAACCAGGTTAGTGCACACAATTTTGTATCAATTAGTTACTTTTTTTCTAATTTTGAAGACCTGTTTTGTGTAGACATGTGTGAAAGGCTGATGATAATATAGGTACTGTTCTTTCGTTTTGACAAGTTTTTATTGATTTATTCAAGTTTACTCCTAGATTATGTGCCAAAAATACATTGTAATTATGCTCCTTTCATATGGGATTGTAAAATATAAACATTATTTTGTGATAATGACTTAAATGTTGTCTGTGTGTGTACACCACATTGATATTGAAATACAAATTATGCTCTGAATTTGGCATTATTATATAGGTATATATATATATATATATTTATATTTTATTCTTCCTTTCTTGGTGGTGATAACACATAGCCACTAAATCTTATGTTGCTTTTGATGGAGTACTATCAAGCAGTTTTTACTTCTAACTAACAAAAAAATATTAGACAGCAAATAATTTCAAGAATTATATAATTTTAAAAATAATGTTTGTTTCTTTCACTAATTTAGGCAATTAAAATGGTACAAAGTATTTCGTTTCTCTGATGTTTTCTTACCATATAAGAGTGGGCAACTATTGATGAGTTTTCAAACAGCTTTGAACCAAAAGCCCTGTGATATGGCTTAACAACTGCCATATAGGTATTATATTTTTTATAATATGTTTTGACACTAGTAAGCTTGGTAAATCATGATGAGTGGTGTAATGCCCAAACATGACTGCAGAAACCCAGGAGATGTGCTATGTCACTAGTTTTGACACTAGTAAGCTTGTTAAATCATGATGAGTGGTGTAATGCCCAAACATGACTGCAGAAACCCAGGAGATGTGCTATGTCACTAGTTTTGACACTAGTAAGCTTGTTAAATCATGATGAGTGGTGTAATGCCCAAACATGACTGCAGAAACCCAGGAGATGTGCTATGTCACTAGTTTTTTGATTACACAAACAACTACAAATATTGACTACAAACTATGATATTGTAATGATTTTAGCTAGAGAGAAAAAGCTTATAACTCTACCTAAGTGATGTATAATAAGAGAGCACACCTTCAGCATACTACCTAATACACTGGATAAAAATGTTACTAATAAGTTCAGAAGTGGGATAATATTTTCTTGAAGAGGAACATGGAAGAATTAATTAATTTGAGTCATTTGATAATCTGTGTGTAATAAATCAATTTATTACCTATTAAAGCAGAATTGTGCCCACATATCACCCATAGTGACAAGTTATTATGCACTGATTGAAAAAAAAAATGCCCCAATATTTGTATACTGTGGTACCTTGTTGTAATTCTATTATAACATTATACCAATATGATAATGTGAAAATGTGATTGGTCTACCATGTGTTTATTGGAATGATAAGTGCTAGTGCTTTTTGGTTTAGTAATAGAATAGTATAGGGTGTCGAGAGTGACATAGGCTACATTTTATGTTCATACCAAGCAAAAAAAAAAACTGCTAAATTGTGGAACTCCCTGCCTGACTCCCTGTTCCCTGCGGAATATAACCTTGTGATCTTGAAAGCGAGAGTGAATTGGTTATTACTGGGTAAGCACGTTCCATCCTAGACCGTAATGATTGCTTACCATCAGGTGAATTACGGCAATGTGCAAACCCATTTCTTGTAAAAAAAAATGCAGTCTTAGCTGCAGGAATCTAGTTTACAAGTAGTCCATGCTTTAATCTTACCTTTTCCTACTTCCAGGTGGAAATCAAGCCCGAGATGATTGGCCACTACCTGGGCGAGTTCTCAGTCACATACAAGCCTGTGAAGCACGGTAGGCCCGGTATCGGAGCCACCCACAGCTCCAGGTTCATCCCACTCAAGTAGAGGGCTCTAGGCTAAGATTACACAAAAAACAACATGGGATAATAAATGTCTGTGTTGCCAAGTTTTGCATTTTATTTTATAGTAGATCCTACTAATGTTGTATAGGTAGTCACATTACCGGAGTCAAGGCAGGATTTTTTAAAAACAATTTTAATTTTGAATACTTCTTCTTAGTCGTTGTCTTCATTGCTGAAGGTCGTGTCTAGCTTGAAGTCTTGATCACTTGGTGCACTATGCTTCTCCATGATGTCCTGTCCTCTGCGGTTTTGAGAGCTTGGGTTATTGGCAAGCCTGTAAGGGTCTTAACTAGGTCAGACCAGCGGGTAGGTGAGCGGCCGCGTGATCTTCTCCCATCGACTTTGCCAATTACCATCAGTTTTTCTAAACTGTCAGGGTCTCTACGAGCAATGTGTCCGAAATATTTGAGAATTCGCTGAAAGCAGATAGCAGACAGTCTTGTGGTTATCTTGAGCTCTTTTAGAATAGATACGTTGGTTCGGCGTGCAGTCCACGGGATACGCAACATCCGTCTCCAACACCACATCTCAAACGCATCTATTTTGTCTCTTTCTTTCTTCCTAATTGTCCAGGATTCGGCGCCGTAAAAGAAGATAGAGAATACCAACGTACGCACCAGCCTCACCTTGGTTTTTCGGGATATGTTACGGTCTTTCCATATTCTAGTGAGTTTAGTCATAGCTGCTTTGGACATTTGGATCCTCCTGGCTATTTCTCTTTCCGTGCCACCCTCATTAGTTAGAAGTGAGCCAAGATAAACAAACTGGTCAACGAACTCTAGGTCTCTGAGTTCATTGGAGCGAATTAGCAAGCCAGGTCTATCTACCATCATGATTTTGGTCTTGGCCTTGTTGATGGTGAGGCCGACTAACTCACTCTCTCTCTCTACCCTAGACAGTAGTTGCGCCAGTTCTTCCTCAGACGATGCAAATAATGTGGTATCATCCGCATACCTCAGGTTGCTGATCTTTCTGCCACCAATGGATATCCCACCATCCCAATCCTCTAGGGCACGTCTCATTATATATTCCCCGTATATATTAAAGAGGATCGGGGATAGGATGCATCCTTGTCTCACACCTTTCTGCGGTTTAAAAGGCTTCGATAGGACATTGTTCACCTTCACAACTGTGCTTCCATTTTGGTATAGGTTTGCTATCAGACGAACGAGATGATCGGGTACTACCATTTCGATCAGGATTCTCCACAAATATTCCCATCGTATACAATCGAACGCCTTAGAATAATCGACGAAACACATCAACAATGTTGAACTCACGGCACTTTTCTACGATCTGCCTTACATTCACAATCTGTTCTCTAGTGCCCCGCCCCTTAACAAATCAAACAATTTTGAATACATCTAAGTTGAATACAGATTACAGAGTGACTTAATTCTTTGGAGCTAGTTTTATTTATAGAATTACAATTCATATCTATCCAGACTATTTTCTAAGAAGGTAGACACATCCTGCTACCTTAGCAGCAATGCTGACAATGTCACAGATTAAAAGGAAATTGTATTGTGACACCTACTGTAGTTATGAACTGAGGTGATAATGGCATGGGTTCCTGAGATTATGGACTAGGTAAAAGTTGTTTGTTATTAATAAATAAATAAGAAAAGGGGAACAAGCTAACAATAGGATACTGTGTACTTGAAAATTAGAATAAAAAATAAAATAAAAATAGCCTTTATTTCAGATGTTTCAGTTAATAATTAGTAATTAATTTGGTATTCATTACAAAACAAAATTTCAAGTGTCATTAAAATGGGAATATAACAACAAAGAACTCATTGCGAAATTAGTTTTTCCATGTCCGTAAAATAATCTTCGTCAGTTGATGTTTAATATATTCTTCCCATAATGTCCAACTTTGAAATAATGGTGTTATTTGTGTCAAAAGTTTCTTTGAAGTCAATGTTTGTATGCACGCTCCATCTTAGGCCATAGCCTTACTTGCTATCAGGTAAACTATGGTCAAGTGCAAACCCGTTCAAGTTAAAAAAAAAATGTTTTTATGTGAGTGCGTCTGTCGCCTCTCTGGCGTAGGCCTCCCCCAGTTTAGTCCACTGCATTCTGTCTCTTGCCAGTCTCTTCCACGTTTGCCCGTGTCTCTGGGTGAACACGTCCTCCCATCGTCTATGTGGTCTGCCTCTCTTGCGTAAGTCACCTCTAGGGATCCATTCTATTACTTTTTTTGTCCATTTATCATTCTTCATTCTGCAAACATGTCCTGCCCAATTCCATTTCAAAGTCCTTATGCTTTTTACTATGTCTCTTATCTTTGTCTAATTTTCTTATTGCTAATTCTGTCCGATAATCTGACTCCTAGCATACTCCTCTCCATCTTTCTTTGACATATGGCTAGTTTATTTTCATCTTCTTTTCGCAACGCCCATGTCTGGCAACCATATATCAGGCAAGGTAGTATTGCGATGTCATATACTTTGCTCTTGATGGCGATGTCAATATCTTTGCTTTTCATAATCTCCTTGAGACTCCAATACCTCTTCCAAGCCAATCCGATCCTTCGATCTATTTCTTTTTCTGTCAGATCTTTGAAAGCCATCGATTGGCCCAAATAGGTATATTCAGTCACGTATTCTATGTTTTCATTGTCTACCGTTATTTTAGCTCGTCTCCCGTTTGTCATTATTTTAGTTTTTGATGCGTTTAATGATAGTCCGACTTTTTTACTTTCTCTTGCAAGGTCCAGTATCATGCTTTCTATTTTTTCTGGTGTTTCAGCAAAGATTGCGATGTCGTCAGCGAAACGTAGGTGACTTAGCTGTTCTCCATTTATATTTATTCTTTCGTTTTGCCAATCTATATTTCTAAATATCATCTCCAGCACTGCACAAAATATTTTTGGTGACATTGGGTCTCCTTGCCTTACACCTTTCTTGACTGCAAATTCTGGTCCACCTTTTTCCATCCTGATCTTCGCCGAGCTTTTAGAGTATATATTATGAAGAACTTTGATATACTCTTCTTCAACTCCTTGTTCTCGTAGTGCTTGCCATATTGAATTAAACTCTAGGCTTCCGAATGCTTTAGTAAAATCTATAAAGCCTATGTACAGGATTTTGTTGTATTCTATATATCGGCTTATAATCGTGGTCACTACCTGAATGTGGTCAACTGTCGAGTACCCTTTCCGAAATCCTGCCTGCTCCTCTGCTTGGTTTTGGTCCAATGTGGGTGTTATTCTTTTTAGTATTATTTTTGAGAATATTTTGTATATATTAGACATGAGGCTGATCGGTCTGTAGTTGCCCAACTCGCTCCTATCTCCTTTTTTATGCAACAAAATCGTGGTTGATTTGCTCCATTCCTCTGGTGTAGTTCCTTTCTTCAGGATATTGTCAAAGAGCTTTTGTAGCGGGGAAAGTAATAAATTACTCAAAACTTTTAAAAATTCGTTCGTAATGCAGTCTTCTCCTGTAAATTTGTCATCTTGTTGAGTCATAATTGCATGTTTTATTTCGCTTGTTAGTATATTCGGTAGTGTCATATGATCCAAATTATTAATGTCGAAGTTTGATGTCTGTGTTGTGTTGTATAATTCTTCGTAGAATTTGGTCGCTTCTTTGATTATTATAGGTCTCTTAGTTACGATTTTATTTTTCTTCGTTCTTACATTCGCCGTCCACTCTTTCTTGTCTGTAAGTTCCTTGAACGCTTTCTTGATAGCTCCTTTCTGCGGTTTAAAAGGCTTCGATAGGACATTGTTCACCTTCACAACTGTGCTTCCATTTTGGTATAGGTTTGCTATCAGACGAACGAGATGATCGGGTACTCCCATTTCGATCAGGATTCTCCACAAACATTCCCATCGTATACAATCGAACGCCTTAGAATAATCGACGAAACACATCAACATTGGAATGTTGAACTCACGGCACTTTTCTACGATCTGCCTTACATTCACAATCTGTTCTCTAGTGCCCCGCCCCTTAACAAATCAAACAATTTTGAATACATCTAAGTTGAATACAGATTACAGAGTGACTTAATTCTTTGGAGCTAGTTTTATTTATAGAATTACAATTCATATCTATCCAGACTATTTTCTAAGAAGGTAGACACATCCTGCTACCTTAGCAGCAATGCTGACAATGTCACAGATTAAAAGGAAATTGTATTGTGACACCTACTGTAATTATGAACTGAGGTGATAATGGCATGGGTTCCTGAGATTATGGACTAGGTAAAAGTTGTTTGTTATTAATAAATAAATAAGAAAAGGGGAACAAGCTAACAATAGGATACTGTGTACTTGAAAATTAGTATACCTACACATTAATTCCTACATTTTTCACAGTTCGGTTTTGTTCATTTGTTTGCTTCTTATCGAATGGCCAACCCTGGTGTCGAGCATTTATCAAGCCGCCCTAAGGGCCTTTGACATGGCTTAACGGCAGCCGTACTAGACTACAATTTAACGTGTCATCCGGCCCACGGAAGCGCCCAAAATGGAATGCCACTTTTCGGTCACCCATCCAAGGACCTGACCGCGTCGACCTTTCATTGAATGCATGGATTTAGTGTACAGGTACTAAATTCAATTACTGATAATTATTTTTATGGGATCTAAAATCTTAGAAAGAAAGTTTAAGTGTTTACATTTGAACTTAGGCTTTTAACTTAGGGTTTTTACATCTGAGGCTACTTAGTTTACATAATTATTTACATAGCTTAGCTCTTGAATATTTTGTTTGAGTTATTATCAAGTGAAATCAAGATTTTTGAAGCTAACAGTATTTTACAAAATATATTATCAAAACAGCGATAGTTGTAGGTACTGCTATTGCTGTTTTGATAATATGATTTGTGAAATAAATTGTACCTCAGACTAC
This sequence comes from Macaria notata, assembly GCA_927399415.1. Taxonomy (NCBI): domain Eukaryota; kingdom Metazoa; phylum Arthropoda; class Insecta; order Lepidoptera; family Geometridae; genus Macaria; species Macaria notata. Next base: position 3,718,607 of record OV656740.1, on the reverse strand, counting down.
TTATTGTATTCTCCACTATCTAGGGTGAGAATATAACTTACTTATCCATGACTGTAAGTTCGTAAGGGACTCTATAATGATTATTTATTTTTTACACAATATACATATAATGTGGTGGCTATATTTTTATTACATGAGACAAAAATAGCTTTAACGAAAATCTCTCCCATTTTTTATTTAATTCAGTCATGTGGTTGGAAAAGTGACAATCATACACAAGCTTATTCGCGTCTACAATAACTATAAAAGAAAACTATGACTATTCTACCCTAACTTCTGCCAGATGTCGCTAGTAGTAGGTACGCGAACCGCAAAATACAACAACCATATTACAAAGAATATCGTAGGTTAACTTCTCGAAGGCCGCATAGCTTTGCCCAGTCAATAATTCCATACATTACGCGTTGATGAAAAAACAATTACCGCTAACCACCGACCAAATGTAGTTTTAATTGGTCGCCAAAAAATTAGTCGAGTTTTTGCCGAGCAATTAAAATGGAAGCCAACAGTAGGTACGTCTGGGGTTAATAGGAGTGCATTAGCTGATAGTGGCATGGCGTCTTGTAACGACATGGCATAGTCAAGGATAGGCCGTGCATTTCCCATGAAAATTAGTTCATAGGTTCAGTTTCGATAAGTAAAATATGAAAACTTTCGTGAGACATTTTATCAAAAGATTAACTAAAACGGTTTTCACTCACGTGTAAATCGCGTAAATGGTTTACGCGTTTCGGATGTCATGACACCCATCTTCAGAACGTTCGTCCTGGGCTGCGGCAACACGCAGACTGCGCGCCGCCGCGCGAGCGGCCCGCCGGGACACGGGCGCGGGGGCCTGTGGTGGTGGGGGTGTAGGCGAGACGATGTTACTACTCCCGGCCGCTTCGTCCTCGGGTCGCTCCACTGCTTCATCAGAGGCAGCACCATCGACTGATGTACCGGCACACACAAAACTGACCGTATCTTGATCCAAAGCTCCAATGATCCTTCTCTTCGTCATCGTATTATCGTATTTACGCGATTTACACGTGAGTGAAAACCGTTTTAGTTAATCTTTTTTTAAGTAAAATATGGTTAACTACCGGGAAAAATCACACATGTTTTTGGCATTTCGAACATTCAGTCTTTGTTTTCCTGTCCTTACTTCTTGGACATACATGGCACCTTTTGTTTGATTGCGATCGGCCTGCTTCAGAAATAAATTCTTGGTCCTGTCACACAGTCACCTGGGGTGTCGTGCACCCCAAACACGCTCTCCGAGCTCAACCGTCCACAACAGAGCGTCGCTCGCAACTGAATCGTGAACGTTTTACGTGTTTTCGAAGCTACCTAGAATGCCAACGAGCTAAATTCAAATATTAAGAAGTTGTGAGCCTGGAAAACTGCTCTGGGGTGCATGACACCCCACGCGACCAATTAAGGGTTAGGTAATAACATCAACATACGCTGATGTTATTATGTAAAGTGTTGGGTACCTATCATCAGAAAGACGGATACCGAATCCCATTGCATCCCATTCATCTTAAAAAAGCGAAATTTCTGTATGTTTGTTACTTGTTTACGCTCAAGCGGCTAACCCGATGTGGATGAAATTTAGTGTAAACTTTGATTAGACGCTGGAGCCTTTAACATGCAGCATTATTTTTATTCTGGATTAACACGGGTTAGCACCGAGGGACGCTGCTAATGAAGCATCTATACACAACTATCTATTTACAACTTTACACATTATATAAATTATTTATGTACAGTGGTAGAAATTTAGAGTGCTCAATGCGTTCACAAAAAGGTGCGCTTCAGCCAATCTTTTACAGTTTTATGTCGCTGCCATCTTGTAGCTCATCGAACCTAAAGCCGAAAGTGAGGCGCTACTTTAGCCAGTCCATTACAGTTGTATGTCGCTGGCATCTTGTGTCTGATCAAACCTGGTGAAGCCGGCCCGATCCAGTAAAGGCCGGCGTGTGCTGCCGCGGCCGACGTCGCCTCATCGCCGGCCCTTTTTAGTCTTGACACCTATCCTATATGGATGTATGAATTTCCTAAATGTGTCGAACTAATTATTGTCTCGAGATTACTTTAGGTGGCTCTTAACAAAGGTGGACTCGTAAAAGGCTACACGTGTTTGAGGTTCTGGGGTTTACGTTAGATGTGCTTATCGGTTTTTTGGTAGTTTAGATGTGAACGCCACTTTCGGCCTGCAGCAAATTAGGTAAAACAGCCATATTTATATTGCACTTAACTTTAACTGGTCATTTTGTTTAGTTAGTAAGTTCACATGCCCGTGTCAGATATTTACTTACATACATGTATCTGCGATTTAATATAAACCGCATTCGAAACGCACATATCTTTGCACGCCAACAAAATATGTCATGATATTTTTGAAAAGTTAAAAGATTTTTTGCACTATATTTACCAAAATTAATAATATGATGTACCTAACAATGGATAGGTATATAAAAGTTCTACATTTGTGACGCTATTTACTCAGTATTATTAATGTAAAACAATACATACTTACATGATATCTACTATAATATAGACATAGGTAGGTACCTTCATTTGCCACGATGTGCAAGCATGCGACGCCTGTCAACATAATGCATAGTAATATAATATTATATGACATAATGCCTTCAACATCTGATACACATCCACAAGCGTATTGGAAACAAGGAATAATAAAACTACTGCCAGCTTGCAGCGCCGGCTCCACTAAATACCTCTCTCTCTCTTGAGTCGTATTCCTCATGACTGAGGGTCGTGACTCCCCCGCATTACTAATTCGAAAGGGGAGTTTTATTGGGCTGATACATCGTGGTGGGAGCCCAGGTCCTTCCACGGAAGACACATGACCTCGGATATTGTAGCCCTCAAACATGTCGGTTTCCTCACGATGTTTTCCTTCGCCGTTAAGCAAGTGCAAATCCACACATACAAGTCATTGGTGTAGGGCCGGATTCGAACCAGGGTGCGTCTGGATGAAAAGCAGACGCTGCTAAAAACAGACTGACACCGCTAAGCTACACTCGCAAATGATAAATACCTATTAGGTAAGTCTATTAAGGCAAACTATGGTGTCGAGAGTTTTTATTTGAATACGTAATAAGATTACGTTTGACTACAGCCTGCCTGATGTTAAGCACCACTGTAGTCTAAGATGTAGCACGCTTATCTAGAAGAAACTTATTTGCTCTGGATTTGAAGACCCCTGGATTGTAGTTCGCAGGAAACACAGCTTTTGGTAAAGTGTTCCAAAGCTCCATACAAAGCGCTGTGTTCGACACTTCAACCATAAAACGGTTCCCTTCAAGAAATCTGGCTGCTTGTACGAATTCGCAACATGATGCGAGTGACATGACATGCAAATAACAGCATTACTTACATCTTTAATTTCTTCTATTGAAATGTCAAGAACAAGCAATCAAGCGTTGAATAATGGTCATGAGGCGCTGTTTAATTAGTTTGCAGCGAGCCTCGGCGATGTAGTCAGCAAACTGCTGGGAACTGGAAATTAATCAGCTCGTGGCTTCTACACTCTCTCCCGTTACATACTTACTTACAAACTTCTTTAGGTTTTACACTTTCTGGACGTAGTCGAATTAAAGGCAAACGTGTCAAAGTCGGTTACTCGTACATAAGAGGAGGTTTTTTGGTGTTAGACTTTTATCATGTTATTTTATTCAGTTTCATAAAACATTAAATAAAACTTTTCTACGTCAGTAAATGAAGCCCCTGGGCTGGAAGTATTGAGGTATCCGTTTGTGATTACCAATGTCTATCCGCTACCATCGCTGTCGAATCTTGGATGGGTGGCCACGGTAAAACGAACGGAGACGGGTATTTAGGTAGGTACAACAGCGCGCTTACGCGCGGGTCTAACAACACGATAGTACCTACTTAGATCCTGTCTGTCCGTCATAGTACTGTAGTCGTTAAACCATGTCTAACTAACTAGACGGTCTGAAAAGTCTGAACACCAGAGTTAACCACACTCGTACAAACTATGTAATACTTGTTATGTATTCTGTGCTAATACTACATACCTATACTATATGCTATAGTTTAGTTCTTAAAACTAAACTATATGTAGTATTACATACCTACACATGAAACGTAGGAAAATATTTCATATCTAGATCTCGGCATCTGCTACTAATCGATTGATCGAGCTCGCCATAAAAAATAATTCCACAGTTGATCAACTGTATGCATTATAAACAAACCTACCTTACCTCCTTACCTTACCTAGAGCAGTCTGGTATCCATATAATTATTTCTATTTTTCTTAAGATTTAAAATGTTGTTCAGTTAGGATTTCACAAAGAAAGTAACACAGGCTACAGAAACAACGCTAGACATCCTCTAGTTTTTTGAAATTGGTGATGTTTTTTTTTAATAAATTTCATATGCGTTTGCTAATTTAATTAATTTTCTTGAAAAGCTAACGACTATAATGACGTACTCGTAGGTACGTGTTTATATGTGAATCATTTCACTTTAAATTGTTGGCGTAAATATGAGACTTATTCAATTGATTGATTTTGATTCACAACTATAGGAAACCCTGAGATACATACATACATATACCTAGCTACCTACATCTAAAACGTCATATAAGCAGTCAATTAAAGTTCAGCTGAAAGAGGTATACCAATGAGTAAGATTTGAAACAAGGAAATGGTACATAATACATAATTGATTTGACGCAAAAGATTTGCAAAAATACAACTGCTCAGGAAAACCTGTGTTAATGTATGTAGGATAGGTACGGCGACGGAGCAAGTGCTGCGATGAGACCGAATAGATTTTTGTGTGTATTGTGGTAGCAATAGGGCTTCATTTTGTTAGGTGGTAAGTATAACAATTATCTCTGCGTAGATACTGTTATCAATAGATACCAGTAAATATTTTTGTTTTATACAATAAAATTGAATTGTACTAATACCAGTAGACCCTTGAAGTAATTATGTGCTTAACTAAATAGATGCTTAAGTTTCAAGCTGCTAATCTTATTAAATTATAACCTAACAATTCGTTAGTAATAATGTTAATTATAACCCAGGGGTCTTCAAATCTAGAGTAAATAGGTATCTTCTAGGCAAGCGTGCTACATCTTAGACTATAGCGGTGCTTAACATCAGGCAGGCTATAGTCAAACGTAAGCCTATTTCGTGTAAAAAAATATGTTGTAGGTAATATCTATTGGCTGTAGGTGCTTCAATTGTACTTATAATGTTTTCAGAGGATGGGTGATGGTTGTTCTATAGATGTACTCGTACCTAACGGCGCCAGCGTACGGATGGTATTAAATACCTACTGGGATGTAATCTTAGCGGCCGAGTAGGTGGACCTTCTTACTGCATATATATTTAATCAGCTGGTAATATCGTGCCCTGGTTGAAAGCATGAGTAGATGTTCCTACCTATTTAAAAATGTATTGATATTTTTCTCAAATATTAGTTTGCATATTATTTCATTCTTACAGGCTTCAACATCATCCTTATTCTAATCGGGTATTTCTTGCTGAACTATTTTTATACATGCTTCACAACGAAGGAAATAGCATTTTGTAACGTGTATTTCAGCAAGTTACTCGTAAGTAAATAATTAATTAATTGAACAAATGTTCTGAAGATTGGATTACCCAACACTAGTTTTGTTGTTTGTGTTGTTTCGGGGACAAATCGGACAACTGCCCTTGTACAATTCATTTGAGATGAAACAATGATTTTCAGCGTCGAACAGTTTATCTAGTACTTACTTATAATATGATGTGGTAGTTACCTATAATATCTTCACATGATGTATAAAGCTGAAAATTTCCAGCCGAAACACTTCAAACATGCTCTAATGTAAATAATATCATATACACCAAAAATAACACCGTCAAACAAAACGCAGCAAAGGGTGGTCGCCGTTCGTTCCATCGTCAAAACTGGCAGAAATCTCGTCCTAACCAGAACGAATAATTGTTATAATTAAGAGCTAGCGAGTAATAAGGGTGCTGTTTATAAGAAGTCGGGCGAAGGCTTGGCGGGCTTTGGGATCGCGGCGAAGCGCCCGCACGCACGTCACTCGACGCTCGCGCGCGGCCGAGCTCATACAGCAGTATAGTACACCGGTGAATCGTGAAGGAAGAATACCGGTTTCAGTGCAAATGATTTTTATATCGGATTTTAAGTGAACCGTGCATTTTTTTATCTTGTGGACTTACCGCGCTGCCGGTTTGAGGTGAGTGAAGAGATTAGTTTTTATCAAAGTGTTTATTTACTGTGCTATTGTTTGGATTTGTCTTACGAATAATTGAGATGTTTAGTGTCAGCTGGTGGCTCACGTTCAAGGTAGTTTTGTTGTTTGTAAAGAAATGTATAAGGAAATTTAACTTGTATTGTTAATGTCGTATTTTATGACTGAGGGTCGTGTCTCCCTCGCAGAATTAAAACATCAAGGGAGTTCTATTGGGCAGATACATCGTGGTGGGGTTCAGTAGAAATTTTTACCTACTTAAACGATTAATTTCCTTGTATTTTTAATATAGAAGGAAATTAATCGTATTTGTAGATAAAAAAAAATAACTACTGAACTCAAACATACCATTTTTATATCAATCAAAACTAATTCTCGTTAATAGTTAGTGGTTTACGTCTAACGTATTTTTTTGATAATGTAGGTATTTAATAAATATACGCTTCTTGTTTTATACATGATAAATATATATTTTTTACAGTTATTTAAATATTCATACTGATTGAACTGTTAAGCAAAATGAACATATTTGAGCTGCAGGCGACTGCATAAATCAAGCCCATTTCAGTCAGCTGATTGATTTGTATCTATTGATATTGATATCAATAAGACATTGCAAATTGGAATTGAACAATGACTGCGATGCAGTTTATCATTTCAAGACTATAGTACTGTAGTCAACTACACTTCATATGATGAGGTTGAGATAACGAACCCAGTAAGTGGTATTTAAAGCGACAATAAACGGCTATAGATTCAGTAATAAGCACATAATACAGGTAGTAGGTATAAAAATAAATAAGGGTAATTTAATATGGAGACTCCCTAACAAAACCTTATGTTATGTAGGACAAATATTTGTTTCACGTTATTAAGACGTTTATCTCGACAAATTCGGTTCGTAATAAATTTAAAAAATTCGTCAAATCAACATATTTCATCCTTGCTAACCCTATTAACCTACCATAAACCAACATTACTGTAAGGAACCACTTGGGCGTCTAGTCAAAAGGTAGCTACCCACGAAATATCAGCTTGATAGTAATAAACGATGAAATGTGTATCAGGGATCCTGTACTATAATATCAATAATAATAACATATGTCTTTATTGCACACCAACACAAGTTATATAGTACAAAGTAAAATATGAACAAATAATAACGTACAAATGGGCGGCCTTATCGCCTTAAGCTATTTCTTCCAGGCAACCTTTGGATGGATACGACAAGTAGAGATTTTTTTTTACATGATATAGGCTTACGCTTGACAACAACTTGCCTGATAAACGGATATAAAACCTCTGCATCCTAAACCTGCATCCTGCAGATAAACGGGGTCAGAGGTGTACTAATTACAAATATAAATAATAAGAGTAATAATAAGAGAAACTATAATAAGAGTCAGACCCATTGTTGGTAGGTAGATAGGTATTCCAAATTTTCGGAAGCAATGACTCTTCCGCGAACTAATATTATCTTTGAATATAACTAACAAACGTGTACGGTGAACCCGCATGAAACTAAAGATTCACTTTAAGATTTACACATCTGACGTAAAGCAGTTTACAGTAATTCCCCACGCAGAGCTCGTAAAATACCACTAAATAGTCTTGTTACCCTACATTTTATTGCTTACAGTGTAAAGTATAGATTACCTAGACATTCTAGATACTCTCGTTTTAACAAGGTAGCTGAAACTCGTTAATCTTGTATCGCCTCTCAGGCTTAGAGTAAAATACTACGTACAAAATACAAAAAGAAATTCCGCGACCCTGCCAGGATTCGAACCTGGAATCTTCTGATCCGTAGTCAGACGCGTTATCCGTTGCGCCACAGGGCCTATGCGTGGCTCGTGGCATCTACATCGATATAAAAATCGAAATTTATTTCTAATCTCCATAACAATTGAATTTTATTAGTTGTGCCCCGCGGCTTCAACCACGTTGGACATATAGAATTAAAATGTTTTTGTACTATCAGTTCTGAAGCATCTTACAGCATGTTCTGGCAGCTTAATTTGGGAGCCGAATTCATCAGCTATACATATAGAGCTGTAGTGATCATAAGCTTGACTTACAAGTATTATAAAAAATTAAAACCTACTTTATCAATAGACACAGTAATTTATTTGTAGCTTTTCACGTGAATATACATACATAATGAACATTATGCGGAAGTGTTATAACATAAACATTTTCGCTTTAAATCCCGACCATCACACTTCTAAGAAAATGTAGCATTATATGTAAGCAAACAAGTTTTGTTTGGATATTCTGATTTAAAACTTTTGGTGTAGACATGGTTTTTCCCTTCAGAAACGCAAACTTGTGAAGTTAGTCAAGTAGGTATTTGGTGTATTGTTTCTCTCTCTTGAGAGTCGCTATTCCTCATGGCCTGTGTCATGGCTAAGGATCGTGACTCCGCCGCAAAGTTAATTCGTTAGGGGAGTTCTCTTCGGCATACAAATATGTACATCGTGGTGGTCACCCAGGTCCTCCCACGGAAGACACATGTCTAGGATATTGTGGTCCTCAAACATGACGGTTTCCACACGATGTTTTCTTTCACCGTATGTGAAGTCACCGTGACGTTTTCCTTATGAGTGGATTTGCACTCTCTGCAAATCCACACATAACTTGAAAATATGTCATTGGTGTAGGGCCGGATTCAGACCAGGGTGCGACTGGATGAAAAGCAGGCACTGGAACCGCTGATCCACACTCGCTTTTTTAACATAGGTTCAATATAAACCAAATTCAGAATTAATAGCACCAAAGTTCATACTAAACAAAATAATTTCGTATTAAATTAATTAAGACTTTCAGTATTGTCAAAGTTTCCTTTAATAAACAGCATCGTAATCATTCCTTCTGTTGCGCCCAATCCCTTATCAAAACATTCAAACACGACATACCTAGGTGTATCTACGGCTACGTACAAACCCCATCAAACATATAGCAAACTTACTTATATATGTACATAGATATACAGGATATACAGGAGTACTGGCCACCCGGCTAGGACATTTTATGCTATAGATTTTTGGAAAGCGGGCTAAAGATATTTGATATTTGACGGTCATGACCTCACTTTGAGCTTTTAATATATTATGTTGGTCATACCACATAATACAAAATACATACGTAGCTTTAAAAACACTCGCGCTTCACTAGGATGTACTTGTAATGGTGAAATTACACAACATATTCAAAATAAAATAAAATCGAATTGATATTTTTTGCAAGTACTTACGGATTTTTTTATCTTAATTTTTGGTTACAGTTACCTCTAAGTGATTGCTTGCGATGCTTAGTAAATCGTTAGCAGCAGTTGCAAGGGTTGTTATTAGTTGCTACAAACTCTGTATACATTGCTGTTGATTGAACAAGGGCGCTCCCTGGTGACGCCAGACCACCATCACTTTCATAATGGCGGATGATTTAATTTTACTCACTTTTAATTTGGAAAATCGTTGGGTAGGTAAAAATAATGATAAGATTGGCAAACTTTGGTTTCAAGAGATTTTTTAATAGCCCAAACGCGGATACGTTGTACTTTCTTCTGAACTTGACGTTACGACAAACGCTACTCAACCGAATATAAAAAATAATATGTAGAAAAACAATAAAAGATATCGTTATGCTGTTTTTTTAGAAAAACATTTTTTTTATTTTATTTATTAATTAAAACGGCCAAAAGCCAATTACATTAATTAAGATTACAATCACATTATAAAAAAATTAAGAAAAAGAATTAGTTTCACAAAAAAATAAAAATAATTGAAGAATGGTAGACCACTTGTCACAAAAATGTCACAGTCACGATTTTGATCAAGGAATGCGTTGAAACCAATCATGGCACGGCATATTGGGTTATTTTTCCGAGCTTCAGTCATAATAAAACAACTTATGCCTGCGATTATCTCGATGCCGAAGGTAGTTGTCAGGGACATACAGATTCAGTAGCCTATCATGCAGATCTGCGCAATCAATGTCATTCCTCAGCACTTTTGCACAAGTTTTTAGTTGGTCAAAAGCACGTCGAGTCTTCAATGAGTTAAACCCCAACTGGCCTTGTAAAAAAGCAGTGGGATACAAGTATGGATAGTAGCCATACAATTTCTTGTATAGATTTCTCAAAAATACTTTTTGGACTTTTTCAAGCGTATCAGTATAAGAAGCATGGTACGGGTTCCAGACACATGCACTGGCTTCGAGCTTACTCCTTACTAGTGTATTATACAAAAGACGAAAAACGTGGGGATCGTGAAAGTCTTTTGCATTACGCAAAACGAAACCAAGCCGCCTGTATGAGTCCTTCGCAGTAGTTGCAATATGGTCTTTAAATTTAAGACCGCGATCGAAGGTGACACCCAGATCTTTCATAACAGTGACTCTATTAATAATATCTTTGTCAATTACATAAGATAAATGAATGGGTCTCTTTTTACGATCAAATGTCACACAACATTTTTTAGGGTTAAAAAACATTTTATTTTTTATACTCCATTGGTATATGGAGTCAATATCTTTTTGTAGGTTATAACAATCAGTCCGAGATTTAATTTCTAGTGCCATCTTCAAATCGTCAGCATATAACAGACATTTGGCAACATTTACTGTCCTGACCAGATCATTGATCATGATTATGAAAAGCAAAGGTCCAAGGACTGAACCTTGGCTCACCCCAGATGGAGTGAAATATGATCCCGAGACATAAGAGCCATATTTTACGAATTGTTTTCGATCACGTAGGTAGTCGGCAAAAAAGGCAAGAAGATTGGGGGTAAAACCTATATTTCTGAGCTTTTACAAATTAAGATTTATATGTAAATAGTGTAGGATTTCAGTGAGGAATGTAGCAGTAGCTTACGTAATACAGGCCCACTGAGGGACCTAGCGCGTGGCACGGTCACAAACTCAAGTACAAAACTGAAATAGTAAGTAAACATCTAGACACTAAGAAAAAAAAAATTTGTACGCACTATCTTTTGGCATAATAAATTATTTTGATTTTTTTTTTTGCAACAGATTATCATTATCAACTTTATCGAAAGCTTTGCAAAAATCAAAGTACAATAAATCGACTTGAAAACCCCTATCCATACTCTTTGATATATAGTCGACAAGACATAAGAGGTTTGTATTGACCGATCTCTGTGGACGAAAACCATGCTGTTCCTCACAAAGGTATCGATTCACTTGCCTGTAAATTTCGTCGTGGAGTATATATTCGAATACCTTTGCGGGAGAGCAGAGAATTGCAATGGGACGATATTCATCCACAGCCGTTTTATTGTTCGTTTTAGGTATAGGTGTAACCCTCGATACCTTCCACTGACTGGGATAGACTCCACTCTCTAAACAGAGATTGAAGATGTGGCAAAGTGGGAAGGTTAGGTGCTTCCGGGAAGCCTTCATAATAATTGCAGGTAAATTATCAGGCCCCGGAGAAGAACCAACCCTCAACTTGGCCAGAACATATTCAGTGTGTGTCATAGAGTAACTATAAATCATTTCCTAGACTATCTTTTTAGATAGATATATTCCGTCTTATTACAAAACGTGTTTTAAATATTAGTCCAGGACTTTAAAAATAAAAAGTGGGTTCATGTGGTTCAGACATCACATACAAGCAATCAAAATGTCAACAAAAAATTGGAACTTTGATTTAACATTGGAACATTTTGACAGTTTGATAATTATGACAGTAGACAGACAATTTTCGAACAACTAAAACGGACTTGGTCTAGACTTATTTTAAACCACGTTTTGTAATAAGGCCCATTATGTATAGTTTTTAGTACCTTCTTCTTCTTTTTACCACACAATATAATTCGTAGACAAATTGAGTTTTTTCGCGTGTCGAAGAGTGCGACGTCCGTAGCGCACCAATCGCGTAGCTGCTACTACGTAGCAAGCGACATTGTAACATGCCGACACTTCCGTGTGGAATTAGATATGTACATAGGTATCTTTGGTAATAAAGCTTCGAATATTCTAATACGACACTATTTCTTTTTGTACTATATTTTTTAGTATTTTAGACAAATTAAGTTTTATAATTATGATTAAATATTAACGAGTGACATAATTATTAACCATGTCATAGACCCTTTGGGCGGCTTGATAATCTGTCGACACCAGAGTTGGCCACTCTCATTCGATAAGAAGAAGAATATTATTAGAAGCGTATTCTTGACCCACTAAAAATCATGTTAATACATATTCCGTTCATTGGTTGCAACGTGAATAAAAAACAAATAGGTCAACAAACCAACATACTCGTTTTCATTGTTATAGAAGGATTAGTTTGATACTAATAAATAAAGCATACTTCTTAAGGATGGTTTGATTACGCTGATGGTTCGTTTGATGGTTTGAAGAGGCCCTTAGGGCGGCTTGATAAACTCTCGACACCAGAGTTGGCCACTCTTATTCGATAAGTAGATAAGAAGATGGTTACGCTAAAGGCACTGTGTTGTTTCGATAATTTTATCATACCATAAAACTATTTGCAAATGCCGTAAAAATAGGCGTTATTTTTGAGGTTCATACTAAAGCTACCTTTAAAAGCTTATACAGGGTTATCAGGAAAGGGTATGGTAAGCTGAAAATCCCTAAAAGTATCCGTTATAAAGATTGTGTTCTGAAAGTTTCAGCGGGAAACCAGCAAATTTTTGTTTCCATACAAAAGTTGAAAATTATTTTTTATAAAAAACATAGCACAACCCTAACTTACTACGATTATTAATAACCAGTTACTCTTAATTTTTTAGTAGAACAGATAGTTCAGGCGACCCGTGCCGTGACCAGCATGCTGGCGCATTCTTGGTGCAAAGAATAAGCATTGCCATCCAACGTGGCAATGCCGCCAGCATGCTGGGAACGTTGCCTACAGTTATATAATTATATGGGTGTTTTAAGCTTATTAAAAGTTTTAGTTTATAAGTTAGTTATTAATTACTTAAGTTTTAAATTATTAAACCTTATGTTATGTAAGTAGTAATAATATTTTCTCTGTGTAACCGTGTGATAGCTAGCAATAATATTTAAGTAGTCTTGTTCACGCCGTCGAGGGATGTTCCAAGTAGCTATGTAACTCAACAGGTGGTAAATAAAACAAGTGGGCGAATACAGCCTTTGTGCCGTTAACCCTAACGGCACAAAGGCTCTATTATGTCAGAATAAAAAGTAGCCTATGACACTCCTAAGAACTCATACTACCTACATACCAAAAATCATGATGATCCGTTCAGCCGTTTTTGCGTGATGAGCGTATAAACAAACAGAGACAAAGAGATACAGATAGAGAACGAGTTCTGTTATAAATTCGAAGTATCTCCAAACATTTTTTTTCTTCGCGTTTAGACTTTCAAGCCACTTCAGCTTTATTATATGTACATATCGATACATATCTATAACTCTGATTAGAGTCTGCGTACCTACATTTCTTTTGTTTTGTGTCCTAAGGCATCGGTCAATTATTACAACTGTGTGTTATATAAACAGTGCCTACCCTTGTTCGTAACAAACATGGGAAGTCTTGGAAATCCAAATTAGTCGCGCGATGGTAAACATTGCAAGTCGTAGTAACTGCTTCTAAGAACACTGTGTAGGTAGATGGATTGATTCAGTAATATGATCGGACAAACTGCGACATATTGGTGTACAGGGTTGTTTATAGCTTGACACCTACCCAAAAATCCATAAAGCTGTCTTCTTTTTAGATGTAAATAGAAGACATAAGATACAACCATACAATCGTCAAAACATTAAAGCGTCTGTAACTCGATTGATGAATGTTCGTAAATCCTCAAAAGCCTCAAAAGGATTTCAATTATATTATCTATGGAGCTCTTTCATTACTATGTGTTATACGCGAATAAACCAAAATATATACTAAAGAACAAATAACCCTGTAAACATAAATAATGTAAGTACATAGACGCTACTGTTTGAGTACATAGCGCAAAGGTGCGAATTGTAGATGTGCTTAGGAAAACTAGCAGAACAAGCATTCCCTTATAAAGGTGACGAGTTAATATTGAATGAATACACACCTTAGATCCAAGGACAGAAGCCTGGCTGATCATTTTGCGTTTTCCTTTTATATTGGTACCTAAATAACTATTTATGTATCTCGTGCTGTTATTGAAGGAAAAGGGTCATATTTAGGCACAATTTTAATAGGATGACCTGGATTAGCTAGATATCGCCATTTCAGTTTCTACATGTCACTATCTAATTGTATTATGCTAAATTAAATATTAAGATGTATTACAGAGAATAACATTTTACTTTTGTCTTAATTTAAAAAAAATTACGTATGCTAAATTCCGTATGTGGAGTGGTTTTGTTCTATAATAGCAATATGTTATATGTAAGTTTTGAATAATAGTAGTTTATGCAACTGTCATATAATGAAGGGTATTAAAACAAATTCAAATTCAAATTCAAAATATATATTGCGGAATATAGGTTACACAGTTGTTAAAATATTACATAATGGACCTCTATACTCCCACCCATAGGGCACGCAATTTACAGACAACAAAATAAAAATATAAAAAATACAAAAGAAATCTTTCATTTAGAACATTAAGATTGTTTTTTAAATTTTATAACATTTTCACAATCGCAAATTTCAGCTGGTAATTTATTCAGAGCATTCAGTCAATTATATGTTACAATCATTAAAGTCTTATATCAATACCTAAATCTTTGTCCGAAATAAATTCATCTACCGTATAATATGCTTTGCCTACAAGAAAGTCGTTGAGTTGTCTTTTAAATATATTAACATTGGTTTGTGATCTAATGTCAATGGGTATTTTGTTGTATATTAGAGGAGCAATACCAAACACACTTCTATTATAGGAGGCTGTTCTTCTATTGTGGGCATATATCATTCCCTCACGTCTACTACCCGTTTCAGTCATTTTGAAAAGGTCAGGGTTTGTTTTTATGAACATGGCAACTTCACTTATATATATTCCGGGGACGGTGAGTAATTTTAATCTACTAAAATGATTTTTACATGACTGTGTTTTCTTCAGGCCGCATATAGCGCGAATACAACGTTTCTGCGCCAGTAGCGCTTTTGAGTTTAATTCTTTTGTCGAGTAGCCCCAAAAAATAATGCCATATCGTAGGATTGAGGCAGCATGACCATGGTATGCAGTTAACATCGTGTTTTCGCTCACTACCTTACGCATCTGATACAAAGCATACGCTGCTTGGTGCAGCCGATTGCATACAACTTCAATATGATACTTCCAACCCAATTTGTTGTCAATATTGATGCCTAAGAATCGTGTCATATTGGTTTCTTCTACTTTCTGTCCGTTATAGTCTATGTCCAGATTAGCCGTATCATTGTGTTTAAGTCTAAAATACATAAATTTGGTTTTGTCAATATTTATCTCTAAATTATTGTTATTGAGCCAGGTTACTACTGTTGTCAATGTATCGTTAATGTCAGATTGTATGTCATTTAAATTTGAATTTGTAAACAGAATTGTACTGTCATCGGCGAACAATGTCAAATGGTGATTCGTTACATTTGGTAAGTCGTTTATGTATATGAGGAACAAGAGCGGACCCAGCACACTTCCTTGCGGAACACCATATTTCACCTCGCGTATATTTGAATTGAATTTCATTATTTTCATTGATTTATTACAAAGTCTACTTATTTCTGTAACTTGTAGCCGATTGCATAGGTATGATTTTATAAGGGTGTGTACATTGCCTCTTACGCCGTATTTCCACAGTTTATCTAGTAGTATTCCGTGATGGACTTTGTCAAAAGCTTTTGACATATCCATATATATAGCTATTGCACATCTTTTTTTGTCTAGGGCTGTCATGACCTTACTCAGAAAATTGTACACTGCCATATTTATACTCTTATTTTTTCTAAATCCATACTGGTTGTGTGCCAAAATGCCCTTACTTTCGAAGTAGTTATATAAGCGGTTGCTTATTACTTTTTCAAAGACTTTTGACAGTACGGGTATGAGTGCTACTGGGCGATAGTTCCCTACTATGGATATATCTCCTTTCTTATGAATTGGTTTAACAATCGATGTTTTCAGATCCTTCGGAAATATTCCTTTTGCTATGCACTTGTCAATAATATAACTTAGGACTGAGGCTATAGCTGCACTGACGTCTTTAAGAACAGACGTAGTAATACCATCTGTCCCAACACTAATAGTGTTCTTTAAGTGGGTTATTATGTTGTATATCTCTACTGGGGTTGTAGGCACAAAAAATATTGAGTTATTTTGAGACACTTGCGAATACGACTGATAGCTATTGTTTTTATTGCTAGTTTCTGTTGCCATGTTAATGAAATAATCATTGAAACAATTTGCTATATCAGTAGGGTCTGTCGATATATTGTCATTTCCTGTTTTGATGTGAGTAATGGGTACGTTTGGGTAATTTTCTTTTTGTCGTCGCAATCACATCCCAAGTCGCTTTTCCTTTGTTAGTAGAGTTTTTTATATAATAATCATTTTGTGCACGCTGTGTTAACTTAATTATTTTTTTATATCTCTTTGAATATTTGATGTAGGCTTCCCTGGACACACGAGTGTGAGTTAGAAGACCCGTGTTATATGCAGTTGCATACACTCTTTTATCTTCACTAATGCAATTGATCAAACAACAAGAGTAAAAGCTGACAATAGTTAATTTTTATATAATTTTCTAGATTTTTCTGGCAAAAGATTGTGAGTTACTTTTGTTGCCAATTCTAGAATATCCGGAGGCGTACAAATATCATCGTCGCTATCCATTTTTAACTTTTAATTTGTATTTAAAAAACAAAACACATTGCGAAACATTAAATTCACGCGTACGTGTATTGTCACAGTAATTTTGCCGCCATTAAAATCTAACTATCTCTAAAGCGCGACCAACCTGATTGGCCCTGCAATCAGGTTGGTCGCGCTTTACCGGTGTTATAATGAGCTATTACGATATCGATATGGATATTATAGCATCATGTGAAATTGCTTAAATTGAGTGTTTTGTTGTCTGTGCTATAACAGTAGTAATTATAAGTCAAGTATTGGAAACATAAGTAGAATGTTACAACATTAGTGTAGATAAAAATAATTATTTTCATCTCATTAATATTTGACACAAACATAATCTGCCGTAAAATCACCATTACCCACTTCGAGATAGCAAATACTTAGCAATCGTCCACCATTGTTACTGCGATAATATTACGCATACTCTTCGAGAGGTCAATGCTGGTTTGTTTCAAATTATGTACGGTATTATTATGTATGAGTTTGCGTGGCTACCTCGTGGTCCGTGGGTTTCCCCAAGAGCGGTGTGAACCGGTGCGAACCAGTGCGGTCTTGGTTGAGAGGCTTTGCGCAGAACTCAGAGCTTTCACATGCTTATTGTAGGTTTATACATACTATGTGGATTATTAGTGTGTGTTAAACTCAGTGTACTTACTTATAGGTAACTGGTGTAATTTTTAATAGTGAGAATAATAGTTTTTGTTGTTTGTTGAATAGAACCATATTTTTATAGTGAGATGAATAAATGTGTTATTAAAAATCGTCAAGTTTGTAAATGTAAGTGAATGTGAATAGATGTATTGTAATGTAAGTTTGATGATTAAATAGTGTTCCTACCTTGTCCCAATAACTTTTATTTTAAAGTTTCTTGGTGTATTACCTAAATTGTGCGTGTAATCTTACTAGGTAGGTACATCAAATGCATGCTATTTTGCATCATGATGTTATGTTTTGTGATTATTTGATGTATGTCCCGGACCAAAGTGCACATTTTCTTAACTAATAAATATCCAATAGGATAATACGGTTCTTGAGGAAATTAATTAGTATCTATTTGTAACCAACCATTAAATTTATACTGACGCTAATTACTAGGTACGTCATAAAACCGGGTCAAATCAATCCTAATTGTAGATAATTGTTTTGCTATTTAAATTAGCAGACTTATTTTTAAGTAATTAATTGATAAAACAAGTTCCTATTTTATATAAATATATTTATACTAAATTATAACAAAAAAACGTTTTATACAACATTCAGTAATTAACCAGGATCAAAAGTGTTAATAACTTTTGTATATGGTTTTCTTTTTATTTTCTTTATTTAATAAGTACCTATCTAGGATACTGATAATAAAGTCCCTTAGTTTATATTTAGTTTTGATAGCTTTCATTTTAAAGTGCAACTGAATTGGTTCGCCTGACAGTTAATAAAATAAAGTAAGCAGCGCTGATAGCCAACCTTTACTACTTGGAGAAGCAGCATAAGCAGTAAAGTAGAAGTCACAAGTTAAAAAAAGAGTTTTCCATGTTGCAGGCTAAGAGGGGTGAAAAGTATGTGGTTGCTGACTACCTCCCATACACCGATAGAGCTCCGCGCCGAGTCATACAAGACCAGCTTCCGGTAGTCCACTGACTCGCCCGCCATGGAGGATAGCAGGTTAGTTCTACCACACACGAAACGAATACAGGGAAGTCTTTGAGTTAAATAACTTTTACACAAATATCATCATCATCAGCCTGTTATCGCCCACTGCTGATCATAAGCCTCTCTTCTTGTACGCCAGTCGTACCAAGTACAAATATACAACTAAAAAAATATATATGATTATAACAACTCGTTAATTAATATGATATAAATTCAAACCAAAGGTTTTCTTTGCCGTACCTGTGTTGTGTTTCCACCTTACAGTAGGTCTCAAGAGAACCTGGAGTGCAAGGTGCATCCACTCCCACATCATTTTTGTTAAACATCATATATTTTGTGCGTGTTTAAAAACTATATAATACTATATTATAAAAGCGCAAAGTGAAATCGCCTGAAGTTATGGAACATGCTCGATGATCTAGCTATAGCGGTTATTTAAAGACACCTATCGCATAGGGTTCACTTATTCGTTTGTGAACCTCACAAAACTCTGTCTCTCCTGCTGTGCATGTACATACATAATATGTGATCAAATCTTTTGTAGTGTTTTATTTACGTAAGACCTTTTAAAAATATCTCTCGTACGCAGTAGGTCAATGCATAGAAACGATGACCTTTGCATTTTTAACACATTTTCCTTAAAGATTAAGGAAAACCATTCCATATTTGTATTATAAATGTTTTAGCACAAACTTAAATAATATTTAGTAGGTATAAGAAACAAAAAAATGGTAATAAAAGATGAGTCTTACGCTTGACTACAACTTGCCTGATGTTAAGCAACTTATCGCTAAGAGCGATCTCTTCCAGGTCTGTCACAATATTATAATGAATAGAGGTTTATGAGTAGGTTTAAAGATACTAAATGATGGTAATATCTAGATTCAAAAGCAATAGGAAACAGATGTCATCATCATGCACTGTTGAGCTTGAACAACTTCTATCAATCATCGCAGAGCTCGGCCATAGAATTAACATGAAATAATTACAGATTCACCGTGTCATCGGTAGAAAATGAGAAGTCCAATGGCATCCACACGGGTGCCAGCATCATCACCCGGCCGCTACGGTCGTCGGCCGAGACTGCTGTCTCCGGAGCACCCGCCCCGGGGGCGCAGCCCGACACCTGGCTCCACGACGCCGGCTGGAGGAGGAAGAGGTCTCTGGCACAGCTCACCAGGGAAGCGCTGCCGAGGATGGAAAACTATAGGAACTCGAAGCGGGCCCTGAAACGGCCGAGCTTGGGAGAGCTTCATGGTGACCATCTTATTACTGAAGAGGTAAATATTCTTTGAAAAAAGTTACCAATATAATTCAGTACCAATGTGATATGAATGTATCACGTCGGCGTGGGTAGAAAGTGGCTTATCATGCGAAATACATAAAATACCGCAAGAGCTGTAACGAATTTAAAACCAGTCCTCTATGCATACATGCGAGAGTTACCAAACATTACCCAGCCCGAGTCGGGTAGGTACACACAATTAATAAGAGAAGTAGTAAAGGCCGAATTTTATCTACATATACTAATATTATAAAGCTAAAGAGTTTGTTTGTTTGTTTGTTTGAACGCGCTAATCTCAGGAACTACTGGTGCGAATTGAAAAATTATTTTTGTGTTGAATAGACCATTTATCGAGGAAGGCTTTAGGCTATATAACATCACGCTGCAACTAATAGGAGCAAAAAAACAATGGAAAATGTGGAAAAAACGGGGAAAATACTTCATCTTTGAGGGCTTCCGTTGCGTGCGCTGCGAAAACGGTTCAAGTCGTGGGTAACAGCTATAATTTATGAAGCTGAAGAGGTTGCTTGCAAAAATAAATATGATGCCCAAAATAACTATTCCACGCGGACGAAGTCGCAGGCACAGCTAGTGTATTATACGGACTTGACCCAAAGCACTCGGGAAAAGCATAACGATGTACCCGATTAAACTTAAAATTTCTACATCTCCTATCCCTTAGCCTTATCCGTAACATATACAAAAGTAACTCCGATTGACTGAGGTAAACAATAGCCATAAGAATTACATTAACGTTCCTTATGATAAAGTAATTCATTAACGCCGTCACTACAAGTACCTAGTATGTATAAGACATGTAACCTAACCTGCCTGGCGGGTTTTCCTCGCCAAGACAAAGTACGTAACCATTCACGTGTAACACAGATAAATAACATAACATACTTACATATTATTATATAGATATAGACCACTTAGGTGTGTATTTTATTCTTAACAAAAAAAAATAACGTATATTAAAGTGAGGATACAAAAAGGGTACAGTCAAGAAGGCGTAAGCTGAGCTTTGCATTTGTGTGGGTGAAGTATGGCAGGTGGGCGGGGGAGTGAGATGGCGCTATCGCACGATGGAGAAGCCGATTGTCTCACCTACACTATCTATGTACACCCACACAAATGCAAAGCTCAGCTTACGCCTTCTTGACTGTACCTATATTTTGAAAAGTTATCATTTCGGTCAAATATTTTTTTAATTATCACACGAATCTAAACCGAATATACATCATTTGGAGTAACATACACAAGATATTATTTAATCATTTTTATCTTATTATCGGGCTGCCACTCAGACTAAGATAATGGTGAAGTTGTTCCTGCTTCGGTGCAAAACTCAGACTTGACAAAATCAAATCCACGCACATTCCAACCTATTCATATACATACAACAAACACAATGAAATGTTCGTTTAAAATTATAATTCAAATTATCAGTATTATTTATAGAAACCAGTTTTGCTCACATATGTACCTCGGGCGGGCGGCCCCAGGCGCCTCAATCCGGTGTGGTCCAGTTCCGACCGCCCGCCCCTCGTTCGAACTCCATACAGCCTGCTACAACCGTGACTCATATCTTTATGCTTATTGTCTTATTAAAGCGTGATATCATCAAATCTTAGAAGCTGTCGATTTGTGAGGAAGGTTTTTGTCCATATTTTGCACATCAAAACATATGTATTGACCTCCAAACTTCCTTATGAAGGTGGCACCCGATGATGATGATGTATAAAGTCGTGCTTTATAGCTACATAGGTAATTGACAACAAAACAAACTAGCTTTTTACAAAAAAATGATGAATTTTGATTCGTTTAGAGTTTGGAATGTTTTGATATATTTTGACGGTATTTAGACCGAGGCTGATTGAGAGGAGTAAATACGAGTTATGACTAGTTTTGTCCACCTTCAAACATAACCTTTCGTTCACTAATTAAATACAATAACCAAGCAAGAAATTGTTATGATAGCCGTCTGCTAGTTCCATACAATAACCACATCGAATGTGTTTCAGCTGCTGTGATTTACTGTAATGTTGTCTAACTCGGACAGTGTGTGTCAATCAAGTTACAGACATACAAACATGCAGACAGGGCTAACAGTCACACTGTTGACTGTAACCATTTGCAACACGTTTATTGCTTCAAAAGATAATAAACCATTGTTTGCATTTGTATCTGTTGCTCTTGAAAACACGTGATTATTTTATAATCTGATCTGGATTTCTCTAGGACAGGTACTTTGATATAAGCTGCCACTTCATAACAATGACATCTAATTAAGATTACTTCGTTATTATTTGATGTTATATTTTCTGAGATAGGTATTAAAGTCCCGTGATTTGTTTCAGGACGAGAAGGAGCAAAGACAAAGAGATACAAAATCACCAACACCAGCACAAGGAATCAAGTTAGGATGGATCCAGGTAACTTTATTATATTTATAAACAAAATGTTTTTTTTAATCACATACATATCTACAACCCACTTCATAAACTGAAAACTCTGACTCATAATATGATGGAAAGATTGAGGAGGCAATTGGGTTATTTCTTCCGCAATACAATGTATAAATTGTCCAAAGCTAAAACTAAGTAGAAGACAGCGACAGAAAAAAACAAGCTTCGGGAAAAAGCATCTAATCGCAGCCACCCATTATCATTTTTCCTAAAAAACAATAAAACAAACAAAATTTAAACAATTCGTTCTCTAGCGGGATCTTAGAGTACAAGACAAAAAGTTGTAAGGAACCATTAGCCTAACTCCTCCTTGTTTCCAGGGCGTATTGATCCCATGTCTGCTGAACATCTGGGGCGTGATGCTGTTCCTCCGGATATCGTGGGTGGTGTCCCAGGCAGGCATCGGGCTGTCACTCATCATCATCCTCATCTCTGCCGTGGTGTGCGTCATTACCACCTTGTCGATGAGCGCTATTTGCACCAATGGAGAGGTCAAAGGAGGTGGGTACAAACTTGAAAAAAGTATAGTTGTAAAAGTTACGACATTGTTTAACTGATCGAGCCAATACGACTGCAGTTTTTATTGAAAAACATCGACTGAAATTGCTCATTTCGTTTTTCTAATCACCAATAACGTTATTAATTGAAGAGATTAAATGAAGAAAGTACCTCTGTGCTTTGTGTTTTTCGGAAGTGATAACCAAAGCCACTTATGATTACATCGAACAAGATACTCACCCCTACTGGCTATTACTGCATGCTGCAACTGTTTTCATACTCGTGTATGAGTATATATCTATAAATGAGTAAATATGTGTAAAATCTATAACATATTTCAAGGCTTCACGAGATTGCCCAGCGACTGATGATGACCATTTCATGCCATAATTAACGGTTGTTGTCACTCACGTGATGGGAGCATTTGTTACTTTATAGCACACTTCTATACGTAGTTTTTCAATGTTAAATGCTGGCAAATCAACATAATGGTGGCAGATACGATCTCTCAGGAATTTTACTGTATTATTATGAAATACTGGCAGGCGTTAACTGTGCTGCAAACGATCATGGCGGACATTAATAAAAACCACGTTCGGTTGCAGTGATTGGTGTGATTTGTGAATCCATGTTATCAAGTGTAATTAGGTGGATATTATTTAGGTGTCTGAGATTGTAGATATGCTGTGACAGGGACATAAACATAAGGATTAAAATAAAACAAGTAGTGTATATTTTATTACTTCTAAGTTAATATAAACAACGGAATACCATTATTGATCTTTTACTGAAAGTTCACATTTAGTTGACGTTATTGGTTGTTTTATCAAAATTTGAATTTTGCCTAATGATTATCACAATACGAGTTTTTATAAAATAACTAACCAATTAGATTTTTATCGCTTTCGTGTCTTGAGTCCAAGTTTCTAGTCTAGGTAGTTTATGGCTGAAGACTGTTTTCTTCGTGCAGAAACGAATCCCCTAGATATAATGAGTAATAATGTTTATTTCTTAAAGGAAAGTAAAAGTAATCTAGTGAGATTACTTTTACTTTCCTTTAAGGCGCGATGCCCATAATCTTTGCTGGATTTCCATCATCACATACGATAAATAAATAAAAGTACTTTAATTTTTGTGAGTGACAACGAATATATTTAGATTCTTATGATTCTTCATTTATCTAAAGAAACAAAGCAAAATTGCAATTCAGCGTGGGAATGCAGCCAGCGTTCTTGTCTCAATACCACATGTGGATGTTTTAAATTTAGATTGAATGTAGGTACATAATTACAAAATAACTAAAAAAAATGAACATATTATGTACATTTTTTAAGTTTAGTGTACATAATTATATTGTTTATTTGTTTATTAATAAACAAATTGTTTTGTAAAATTATCTCTAACCGTCCCATAATATTCCAGGTGGCATCTACTACATAATCTCGCGTTCCCTGGGCCCCGAGTTCGGTGCATCAGTGGGCATTATCTTCGCCTTCGCCAACGCAGTCGCAGCCAGCATGAACACCATCGGCTTCTGCGACTCCTTGAACGACCTGCTGAAGCCTCACGGGATCATAGACAACGGAGTCAATGACGTGAGGATCGTGGGAGCGGTCGCATTGGTCGTCATGTGCATTATTTGTGCCGTCGGCATGGATTGGGAGAGTAAAGCTCAGGTTAGTCACTAGTGTGGATGTCGTAAATCGGGAAAAATCCAGCAGAGGTATGATTTCTGGAGAATATATGATGAAATCCTCATGGAGGGCATACTTAACCTGGTGAATTTTTTGGGAATGGCATGAATCTAACCAATATAGAAATATCCGTTTTCTAGTATCTACCCATGATTAGTCCATGATACAAGCGTAAGCTTAGTGTGGGGCTAGATGGTGCTGAGTGATATGTCTGTGCTTTAAAATCAGAAAATACCGGTTGTAGGAATAGATATTGATCGGTTCGGTGTTGACCCTAAAAACTTGAAACAACAGAAATTCAGTAAATATTTAGGTTTTACGCTTTAATTAGTTACTTTCCTAAATATGAATTTTCTTAAGCCATAATAATATTCTTTACCCCAGTACCCCATATCTACTAATTAGGTAAATTCTTCGGACACACTTTGTATTCACAAACTGTACAGTTCTCAAACGTAAACTTCCAGATTGATGTTTGAATCAAATCTGCGGCCAATAATAGCCCGAGATTACTCCAAATGATTTATGAACTTCAAACGGAAGTATTCGCGTACCGATTTCAACACAGTCATTTCTATTTCAAGCAAACTTACACATTGAATTATGAGTATCTTTTTGGTTACATTTATGATGTATTTGAAACTTCAGTTTCATAGTTTGGTTCTTCGAATTATAGAACTGAAAGTTCTAAATTAAATTGTTCAACTTTGTTGTACTCTGAATAAAGAATCCTTCATAGCAAAGAAAATAAGTGTCAATTTACCAACAATACTATTGTAATGCCCTATAAGTACTTTCATTGATGATGTTGCTGAACTGAAATTAGCATATACATAGAAATAAATATAATTAGGGAATTATGTGAGTTGCTTGTACTCCTAAACCACTGACTACTTCCATGAATTCTGAAAAAAACTATCAATTGATTTCTAGGTATATGCTAATTTCAGTTTAGCAACAACATCAATGAAAGTACATATCTATGTAAATCAATATTGATTGGTTTGGTAGACAAGACATGAATGGCATCACCTTGTGTAGGTTAGTCGGCCACTCACACAATATTTTATGGACTGAGAGCCGTTTCCAAGAATACACGACGTGAAGCAGTGCGCTTGAAATTAGATACAGATCACATCTCCTTTGTCTAAAGTATCTTTGTATTACTTACATATAAGCGCAAGCTTAGTATGGGGCTAGATGGCGCTGTGTGATATGTCCTGAAATATTTATTTATTTTATTTATTTTTATTTATATTTGTACATATGTTAAAGTAATATTTTGCACTGATGTTCCTTTGTATTGACACCAATGTATTGCTGTTGTCAATGACTTCGAGATTAAAAAGTAAATTTGGTACGTATTCAAAAAGACAATGATCTCACTAATTTCACGTTTACTACTTAATTTCAACGAAATCGGATCAGCCTTTAGAACACGGAGGAGGCACCAACATAGAAGTTTTAGGTCACTCACAAACTATCGTCAGTATATTTGCGTGTGAAGATACAGGGCAAATAAATACCTCAAATTGGACTCGTTCGGGGGTTCTCGTCCCAATTGACCCGGCGCAGTCCATTTGACCTCACTTTACCAGAATTATGTGCACTCAAAGTACCTATGTAGGTACTGTAACTGCAAGTATAGCTGGATGGCTTGCAGTTGATTGAATCGTAGTTAAATTACAATTCTAGAAACACACAGGCTTCCTACGCACTCGGAGAAAATTGCTCGTAAAAGTTGTCGCGCGATTTTATCTACGAAATTTGTGTTATTTCGGGTACAATTATCAGATAGACGTAATTTAATTAATTATAATAGGTACACTACTGGTACACATAGACATAGGAGGCACATTGGACTCGTTTTACTTTTAAATAACTAAACTAATTTTTTTCGAGTTATAGCCCTTCGTCTTCTTATTCTTATCGAATGAAAGTGGCCAACTCTGGTGTCGAGAGTTCATCAAGCCGCCCTAAGGGCCTCTGACATGGCTTAACGAGTGCCGTAATAGACAAACAGCCAGGACCTACAATTTAACGTGTCATCCGACCCAAGGAAGCTCCCAAAATGGAATGCCACTTTTCGGTCACCCATCCAAAGACTGACCGCGCGACCTTTGCTTAACATTGGTAATCGCATGCGATTGCCTCCGCAAGCTGAGCTACGGCCCTATTAAATAGGTTTCTCAATAAACCGGGGGTAAAAACTGTGGGTTTTACGAAAAGTTATAGACAAAGTTTTTTTTTCATAGAAATTACCTATCAATCTATAAAATAAAACTTCATAATAATTAAGTCGTGTTTTATAGGCAAGTTCCATCCAATACAAACCTATCTACAGAGTAACTGATAATTTCCACAAAATCAACAAATCCATCGAAAATTGTGACGTCATTGTATTATGCACCATCTGATTTTTATTTCGCAAATATTCTAAAGTCGTACAACAAAAGTTGTTGGTGTACTAAAATTCCTTATATTTTACGTAAAATACTAATAACTCTGTACTTATACATATATCGTATATGTTTAGTTCGTAGTGACACAAGATTGATGTGGACATGCGAAGCCATTCCTTTAGATTAACTTAATTGCTTTAATTTCTAGTGGGAAAGCTTTCAAGTCCGCAAATTACACGTTAGGTCGTTCATCATTTCCGCAGGCTTCTGTAAAATGGCATGTCTAATGCCTATAAGTTTTTTAATGGTTGTGCAAGTGAACAAGCCACAAAATTACGAAAATTAAACATATAATCATATAAGTAACTCATCTTTCTTTCTTTAACGTTTGTTGGTCTATTTAGCTGCTATTCTGTTTCTTGCCAGATTAAGAACAGCACCAAATAATTAAGAACCATGCAAATGATAACTTAAAGATCACTTATTTACCTAGTTCCATATTTATTTTAGAAAAAATAAAATGTTATAGCCGGAATTTACAATTTACAATTAACAAAAGAAGATCTTATCAGTTTGTAAAACAAGCATACATATATATGTATTTTTTGTTGTAGAACTTTCTGATCGCCATCATAGTGGGTGCTATGGTAGACTTCGTGGTGGGCACCATCATCGGACCTCGAGACACCACTGAAATTGCTGAGGGCTTCGTTGGTCTTAGCAGTAAGTGCATTTCACTACATCTCTTAGACCAGTTTACAAACTCAGTTAATGGGCGAGCACGGTCTCGCTCAGACCACAAATGGTCTGTCTAATTCTTAGTTTTATTTTCGTACATATATCATTTAGTTTTCTAGGAACGTCGTAACTCTCGTTGAGTTTTTCATAAATCAGATTTTCACAAAAATAAGAATACATACGAGATATTTAGATAAGAAATTTAATAATTGTTCTATATCTGTTGGATTACAAAGTTTATGAGAGAGGTGGCGTATACCTTACAGAAGAATAAGAAGATAATAATACAAGATCCCGCTCCCGTTGTCTTCACAATATGTTCTGTTCGTAGCGGAGACTCTGTCAGCTAACTTCGGGCCCGACTTCAGATACAGTGAGAAGCTGGACCAGGATTTCTTCAGTGTGTTCGCCATCTTCTTCCCCTCCGTGACCGGGATACAGGCTGGAGCTAACATCTCGGGAGATCTGAAGGTACTCATATATCTTAAAGTATCTTGTAACCTTTTTTTTACATTGGATAGGTTTGCGTTTGACTACGACCTGCCTGATGTTAAGCATTGCTGTCGCCTGGGGTGTACCACGCTTACCTAGAAGGTTAACTCTAGATTTGAAGAGGGATTAAGAACTTAAGGCTTAATTTAATGTCCTCATCATCACGTCTTATCCCTTATTACTGAGGGTCGTGATTCCCCCGCAGAATTGAGTAATTGGAGAATTTCTTGTGGACAAGTCATCGTGCTGGGCGCCCAAATCTATTCATGGAAGGCACATGTTCTCGCGATTTACGCATGATTACAACGTCGCCATAATATGTTTCACAAAGGCTATATGAATGCTCTTAACATCAGGGGAAGTATTCCTAATACTCTTCTATAGGGAGCGTTTAAATAAATATTGCCCGCCTCACGAAGAAACAAACATATTACAAAAATATATATGTACCTAACTCATCGTTTCCCTGAGAAATTACTTTTCTTTGATGTCAGAACTAATTACATAAGTAGGTTGCGAAAGTAGGTGTGGCATAGACAATATATTATGTGTAGTTTGTGTGCCCGCTATCGATGAATATACTCATTTCCTAGTAATCGTTCTCATTTCGACGAAGCGCCCGAAGCTCAGCTAGCGGAAATCGCATGCGATTACCAATGTTAAGCAAAGGTCGATGCGGTCAGTCCTTGGATGGGTGACCGAAAAGTGGCATCTCATTTTGGGCGCTTCCGTAGTCAGATGACACATTAAATTGTAGATCCCGGCTGTTTGTCTAGGACGGCAGTCGTTAAGCCATGCCAGAGGACCTGGCTTGATGAACTCTCGACACTAGAGTTGGCCACTCTCATTCGATAAGAAGAAAAAGTACCCATTCTTGTATTTCCTAATATTCCCAAGGTCCGCTTCATTTCTGAGTAAATGATAAAAATAACTTTTTATTAGCTAAACTCTGATGTTTCTGAAAGACGAGATTGTGTATGCTTATGAATAAAATGTAAACAAGTTTTCTATATAAATGTATGCCGGATTTATTGGCTTGCGTAAACCTTTTTATTTCGTCCTACAAACAAACAATGTTGATGGACAAACTTAATCTCGTCTTTAGCTATATTATCATTAAAGAAAGAAAGAAAGAAATAAAATGATTTATTGTAGCAATTAATAAACAAATGAGTACAAACAAGAAATACACATACGTAACTACTTAAATTAAGATTCATATTTGCCACAATACAACCCCAACTCAGCATAATGCTGGCTGCATAGCAACCAGCGCTGGTCTTCCGTTGGGGTTGGTGATGACGTCACGCACGTCATTACGGATGGCCTTTTTTTTACGTGTGATAGGTTTACGTTTGACTACAGCCTGCCTGATGTTAAGCATTGCTGCAGCCTAGGATATAAATTGATTACTGGTCTATCCTTGCAGAAATAATTCGTTAGCGGAGTTCTTTTAGTTCGATACATTGTCGATACCTACATACATTTATATGGAGAGTACAATTTTAAAGAAGGAAATAAATTAACATATGTAACACTCGAAGTTAGGGACTACTTACGCCATCTATGCACTAAGGGTGGAACCATGTATTGCGTCATGGAAACTTGGGCCCGCGTCGTTCGCTCTCTCTTTCCCACTCGTGGTCCCAGCTCGTATGCATGAGCGAGAAGAAGGAGGCGCCATGCGGCGACCGCCATGAAGGTATCTGTCTTATTTCTGAAGATCATCCTTCATGGCGGTCGCCGCATGTCGCCTCCTTCTTCTCGCTCATGCATACGAGCTGGGACCACGAGTGGGAAAGAGAGAGCGAACGACGCGGGCCCGAGTTTCTATGACGCAATACGTGGTTCCACCCTTAGTGCATAGATGGCGTAAGTAGTCCCTAACTTCGAGTGTTACACATATCCAAATAATCACATTCAAAGTTAAAAGTCAAGCATTTTTTTTTATTTGTGCAATTAGTGTCAAACACAATATTTGGGATACAATCACTAGGTAATGGCGATCGTTAAAAACCGAATGAATACCGGCATTAGTGCTCACTTAGGTATATATAGATGTATAGAACGCACGTGCTCTTTGTAATCGACACCACATCATAAACTTAAATAAATAAATAAATATCCTGGGACATTGCACACAGCGCCATCTAGCCCCACACTAAGCAAACGCTTGTGTCGTGGGTACTAGATAACGGATATAATACTTATGTATATACTTTTCTTTTGTAAATACATAGGTACCTATTATACATACAAACGACCAGACTCAACACAAGTAATTATAAATTTTTAAAGTGCATAAATACTTGTGTCATGCGGGAATCGAACCCGCGACCTCTAGATTAGAAGGCAGAGCCACTACCAACTAAGCTAACAAGCCAGTCATATGTACATATATATGTATGTAATATCTATTTGATACAAAATTACAAACTTACTGCGTTCAGAGATACGATATTTACTTGAAATATATTTTAACTCGTTTACTGTTAGTTCGTTTTTTCGTGATAACATTTATTGGGAATTTTTTGAACTAATTACACATGTATATTAGGTACATATTTACGGTGTCACATAAAAAAAAATTAAAGAGTTAGAGACACAAAAACTCTTGCATTGCTTGCACACAAGCCTTTGTCAATCCCTTTTTTCAATATTACTGATAAATAGATAGGTAATAAATTAGGACCAAGTACAAATTATGCCAAGTGTTTAATTGAGGTCTCTTAATGATGAATGAAAACATCATAAGGAAAATATATGTTTATGGACCACCAATCATGTGACCACAGAGTATGTGTCTGCCGTAAATTCATTCCTTCACAAAAAGGGTGTGGCCGTCTAGGAGTACTTCCTTAATTAATCAATTCTGTGGGGGAGTGACATGACCCTTGGTAATTAGGAATATGACTTGTGGAGGAGGAATTAATTGGACGTCAGCAAGAACATAAACGTAATCGAAATGTGTAAGGTAATTTACTGTTACCTCGGGAAAATGCCTTTGTAAAGTGGAATGAGTGACAAATGACGTCAGAGCTACGTCATGGAGAAAATGGATCCAAAAATAAACGCAACCTTTTGATTGAAAGTGCATATGTACATAGTACATACACTAACCTTCCAAGTAACTTAGATATTGAATAATGCGTTACTTTGCGGAAATCCATTGTAAACGAAACTCTGGAAAATATGTACATAACTTTAATTTATCTGAATGCTGACCATAAACATAAAGATTTTTTATGAAGATAAACACAGCGCATTGATACGCTGACTTTTAAAGTTCGGGTTTTCATGACAGCTGCTAAAGGAATGCGTGACATGTACTTATCAGGACAATAAGTTTCTTGACTTTATCTGTTTTTAAATAATTGTATTATATGCAACTATTATAAATTTACTCTCTTAATTTCAAATATGAAAATACCGCGAGAGGGAAATCAGAGGAGCATATTTTTAACTTCTTTAACACCTTCATTGACTTCAATAAAGAATTGAGTACTTCCAGCAAATAACATCATAACCATTTATAACAAGGTAAATAACAATCACATTAAATGATTGCGCAAACAAATCTACTGAGAATGTCTCACCCAATAGATACCTAGGTCAATTTATTTGATTCGGAAATTTTCGGTGCGGTCATTATTTTTGTTCAGTAACGGACACTCATCGATTAGTCCAATTGGGGAGTGTACCGAATGAGTCATCCATTCGCAAACAATGTTGCTTGGGAAAAACAAAACGTAAGAAGAATCGCAATTGCGTAGGTATTAAATATCGTTCATGGAACTGCGTTTCATGGAAGCGTGTTCGTGATACAAGTGTCTAGAGCAATTGGGCTGATGAGCTTTTAACAAATTGAAGACGCTGCTGTGATGATGTTGAATAACAAGGAAAGTTTCATGTTTAATTTAACAACAATGTAGGTTTCATAAATTAATAAAACACTGACAAGTACCTACAAGCACAGGACTTAAATCAGAATACGTGGGATAGGATATTCTTTAACATTGCTTTACTAGAGCTGCTATTAATAGCTGAAAAACTTTCTACAGTAGGCGTTGAGTAATTTTAAGACGGCACAAAATCAAGTTAACTAAGTAGTATGATAGCAGGAAAACCTCTATACAGTTAACCAAACAGATGATGTACGGTCTGTAGTGAGGCAAAACTAGGAGTGGATGATAATGTCAAATGGAAAATCTTAATTCCCCAGGACCCAGCATCAGCCATCCCAAAGGGCACTCTGCTTGCCCTGCTAATCTCTATGCTGAGCTACGCCCTCATGGTCCTGTTCGCCGGGGGCGGAGCCCTGAGGGACGCCAGCGGGAATGTCACAGACTTGCTGATGATGAACGGGACCATCATAGACTACAGTGACCTGGCTAACTGCGTGCCTAACTGTACTTATGGATTGCATAACAGCTATTCGGTAAGAGATTTGTTTTTTCATTTAGAATTTAGCATGTATCCTTCATTAATTTTCTCAGTCCTGTTGAATATTTTTTATTTCATTATCTGCCTGATACGTATTAAAATCTTCTAGTTGCATTTCTTCTTTTGAAACGCATAAATAGCATCAATATTCTTGACCTCAGAAAAGAAAGACACTAGCAGTAATTTTGGTATGGGCCATAGAGTCATATAATATACCTACCAGAAAGTATGGGGCTTCGAATTTCGTCTGTTTTTTTTTGCCCTAGGATCTTTCTTAACCCTTACGGGTATGATAACCTTTCCCTTGCCTTCCAGGTAATGCAACTGATGTCATCATGGGGTCCCTTCATCTACGGCGGCTGCTGGGCGGCCACGCTGTCCACCGCGCTG
This sequence comes from Macaria notata, assembly GCA_927399415.1. Taxonomy (NCBI): domain Eukaryota; kingdom Metazoa; phylum Arthropoda; class Insecta; order Lepidoptera; family Geometridae; genus Macaria; species Macaria notata. The sequence continues at coordinate 3,685,471 of OV656740.1, read as the reverse complement.
ACCAACCTGCTGTCAGTGCCGCGCCTCATCCAGGCGCTCGGCACGGACCGCATCTACCCTGGACTCATATACTTCTCCAAGCCCTATGGGAAACATGGAGAGCCGTACAGAGGATACGTGCTGACGTTCTTTGTATCACTCCTGTTTTTACTTATCGGTGAGTGTTTTTTTTTGTGTAGATGACATAACATATTTTATTAAATGAGTATTAATCATATATTTATAGCTTGTACTATAAGTATATCTATATAGTACAAGCTATATCTTTTTTATTTTACACCTGGAACCAGTTTATGAACTGTATCAGAAAGAAAAAAAATACGCTCTAGGTAATCTAGATCGGATAGCTTCTGATCTTATAGATTTTCCTCTAATCTTACATTCTTATGTTACAGCTGACTTGAACACAATCGCGCCTCTAATCTCCAACTTCTACCTGGCTTCGTATGCTCTCATCAACTTCTGTACATTCCACGCGGCGCTGGTGCGCCCGCTAGGCTGGAGACCTACTTTTAGAGTGAGCATCTTTGTTATTTTTTGAGCTATAAAACAAAATAGAGATTCTTAATATTGTGATCAATTATGGACTTGTCATGTCCTGAATTATCTTGATTAAATGCTACGCTTTGTGACTTCTTTGTGACTTTGCTTAAGAGTTTTGTTCTTGTTTTGTTACAGTAGGTACTCAGACTTGTCAACGTCGTTTTTGCTGGCTTCAGAGTTATTTCCGAAAGTTTTCTAATCAGCCTATACTAACGCAATCTTATTCTACATAATCTATTTAAGCATAAAAAAATATATATGAGTATTATCACGTATTATATCCGTTATCGAGTACCCGCGACACAAGCGTTTGCTTAGATGGCGCTGTGTGCAATGTCCTGGAATATTTATTTATTATTATTTATTATCAATGTTTTTGTATAATAATATGTTAAAATTCAATTCAATTCAATTGTAAATATTAGTTTTGAATGAGAAGATAACCGGGACCGGTGGCGATTTCTTGTATCGGAGGCCAAGACTCACTTTGGGTGCGCCAGCGGAGTAAGCAAGTATGAGAAAATAACAGGATCTACATGTTTTGTTCGCAGTACTACAACGTGTGGCTCTCCCTGTGCGGGTTCCTGATGTGCGTGGCTATCATGCTGCTCATCAGCTGGATCATGTCTCTCGTCACCTTCGCTGTCTTCTTCACGCTCTACCTCATCGTGCACTACCGGAACCCTGGTAAGATTTAGTTATACGCTCTTAGGTTTTCTGAATGTTCCACAGTGGGATACTATAAGAACTTAATGTGCATTTGAATGCTAGCGCAAAACACTGCGATAAAAGCAAATTAAAACAACTTACTCAATTTTAATGGCCTTCTGAGGAAGGTTCCTCAGAAAATGAAGCTCGTGAGTTATTTCAACTATTGTAAAATTTTAAAAGTTTGTACAACGGGTTAAATTACTGAGTTCTATTCCAATGTTTATAAATGTGTATACTAATACTCTATTACACGAGACTAAAATGTCTTGTTGGCTACATGGAACTTTTTCGAGATCAATTTTGTAATCCCATTTGTATTTCAGCAGCAAGTTTTGAATGGTCACAAATAGCTTGAATCTAATTCGGTCTGTTATAACATTGAACTCATGCATGAGTAATTGCGCCATTCTGCCGCGTTTGATTCACATCGCTGTAACCATTTCATGTTTGTATATGATTCCACTTCCGAAAGTTATTATACGTCGAATGCCGACGTGCTACAAATATTGGCTTCTGCTGCGGAAAACTGATTCATTCAGTTATTAATGGTTTCTTACAATTTACATTTAATTAAAATAAGGTACATAGCTTCATGGAATTCAATAAAAACTACAAACAGCGGTTTTAAGTTTGTAGATACGCGTATACAGACATCAGATTACCTATGCAGTTAATTCTTATACATTTAGTTCTGTCAATCAAAGTTTCCTGTGAAATAGATCTTATATTGCGTATCATTTGGAACATATTATAAGCACACACACATACGCACAGCGTAACTACTTACGCTAAGGTTTTACCAGAGTACCAACCAACATTTTATTACTTATACTTCAGCTTTTTTTTTCTTTGTCTTCAGACGTGAACTGGGGCAGCAGCACGCAGGCTCAGATCTACAAGACGGCCCTCTCCAGTGCCCACAACCTGGCTCGCACGGGCGAGCATGTGAAGAACTACTGGCCGCAGCTGCTGGTGCTGTCGGGGCGGCCGCAGTGCAGGCCGGCGCTGGTGGACCTCGGCAACCTCATCACTAAGGCTGGCTCCTTGATGATTGTGGGAGATATCTTGGAGGTAAGGCTGATCTCAAATAGATGCCTGAAAATGCGGCGAATTGGTTCCAGTAAAGGATGGTACGGCAGTGTTTGCTTCGCGCTCAACTTGGCGGATAACACTACAACAAACCACCAACACGTCATGTTAATAAAAAAAGCTTCTATGTGTCTTTGAAATAGTCAATAGTCCTAATCCAAAATCATCAAGAAAAACACTTTCATTGTATTCGGACACTGCTTTTCCAGACGTAACTATATACTATTATTTTTTGTATTATCGGTCATTAAAATTTACCTACGTGTAATAACAAAAATACTAAAAAATAGTCTTGTCACCGAGTATCATGATCTATTTCCTTCCTTATTTTATGCGAGAACAAACTACCTACTATTTAAAACAACATTACGTTCAAGGGCAATCACGTTAAATATACATTAGACGAGCTATAAAAATGTTTACGAATGCTACTTACTCTAAACATACTTTGTAGATAAGGTTTCGTCTTAGACAATATCTATGTATTAAATATGTCTGTGTTGTCAAGGAAAACATTTTTTCCGGGAAAATTTTGAATACCTCTACGTAATAGAGTGAGATAAATATACTAAAAGTTGTCATGGAACCCACTGTAGGGCATAAGCCTTTTAACTAATACGTATTCATATATTATATCATACGCCATTACTCCCTGTTTTGTGCTTCCCTTGCCTAAGGGCTAGGGCATCTGTTACCGTGTTATCTACCTTCCGTTTTATTGATGTCATCTGTGTAATTTCGTGTATTTCAGGAGAAGATATCCTTCCGAGAGCGTCTAGCTCGCGGCAGAGCAGACGACGAGTGGCTTCGCGGTCGGAAGGTGCGTGCCTTCTGTTCGCGAGTGCATGGGTTCAACTTCGAGCAAGGTGCTCGGGCGCTCATGCAGTCCTCGGGTGTGGGCCGGCTGGCGCCCAACGTGCTGCTCATGGGGTATAAGGCGGACTGGACCTCCGCGCCTCCGGCTGATCTAGTTGCCTACTTTAATGTGTTACAGTGAGTACTTACTGAATAATTTACTTGAAGCTTATTTAATCAATCTTTTATATATAATATCTATAATGATGTTTGCGTAGGACGCATTATCTTTATATCATATCTTTGGCGCCCAACGTGGGACTAAGATAGGGCATAAGCTTACCTAATGTTTATTTTAGACATTTTTTTACCTGATGTTGCTAGTTTCTGTTTTTGACTTAGCAATATGCGCAAAGAAAAGGTAATTTGACAAAAGATTTCATAGACATGGTTAATACCTATAATGTTTTTTTTTTTCATTTTCAGTGCTGCATTTGAAAGCCGTCTAGCAGTGGCCATCGTCCGAGTGCCCGGCGGGCTGGACTACGGTGTGATGTGTGAGGGAGAGAGCAACACTGGCGCGGGGTCACTGACCGCCACATCCAGCGGCAGCGGCGACCTGCGCGTGCGCGGCGGACTCATCATGCACGCAGACTCCGATCTGGATATACGCACGCCTGATTCACAGCCTTCTAGCAGGCATAACTTATCTAGTAAGTCTTTTTCTACTACTGATGGGTGTATAATGGTGAATTTATTTGGTTTTTGATAAAATATGTATTTACCTAAAATGCATTGTGTATTTTTTCTCTTCTTAGTCGTTGTCTTCATTGCTGAAGGTCGTGTCTAGCTTGAAGTCTTGATCACTTGGTGCACTATGCTTCTCCATGATGTCCTGTCCTCCGCGGTCTTGAGAGCTTGGGTTATTGGCAAGCCTGTAAGGGTCTTAACTAGGTCAGACCAGCGGGTAGGTGAGCGGCCGCGTGATCTTCTCCCATCGACTTTGCCAATTACCATCAGTTTTTCTAAACTGTCAGGGTCCCTACGAGCAATGTGTCCGAAATATTTGAGAATTCGCTGAAAGCAGATAGCAGACAGTCTTGTGGTTATCTTGAGCTCTTTTAGAATAGATACGTTGGTTCGGCGTGCAGTCCACGAGATACGCAACATCCGTCTCCAACACCACGTCTCAAACGCATCTATTTTGTCTCTTTCTTTCTTCCTAATTGTCCAGGATTCGGCGCCGTAAAAGAAGATAGAGAATACCAACGTACGCACCAGCCTCGCCTTGGTTTTTCGGGATATGTTACGGTCTTTCCATATTCTAGTGAGTTTGTTCATAGCTGCTTTGGACATTTGGATCCTCCTGGCTATTTCTCTTTCCGTGCCACCCTCATTAGTTAGAAGTGAGCCAAGATAAACAAACTGGTCAACGAACTCCAGGTCTCTGAGTTCATTGGAGCGAATTAGCAAGCCAGGTCTATCTACCATCATGATTTTGGTCTTGGCTTTGTTGATGGTGAGGCCGACTAACTCACTCTCTCTCTCTACTCTAGACAGTAGCTGCGCCAGTTCTTCCTCAGACGATGCAAATAATTTGGTATCATCCGCATACCTCAGGTTGCTGATCTTTCTGCCACCAATGGATATACCACCATCCCAATCCTCTAGGGCACGTCTTATTATATATTCCCCGTATATATTAAAGAGGATCGGGGATAGGATGCATCCTTGTCTCACACCTTTCTGGGTTTAAACGGCTTCGATAGGACATTGTTCACCTTCACACCTTGTGTATTTTTTATGATGGACTAAATGAAATGACCTAGCCTCACATACGGATGCCAGACCTGGGCTCTAAGAAAAGAAGACGAGAACAAGCTCAGGGTATGTCAGACAAAGATGGAGAGGAGTATGTTAGGCATAAAACTATCAGATAGACTCCCAAACAAAAGCATTAGAAAAAAACAAAATTAGGGACTTAATCAAAACCATAAGAATTCTCAAGTGGAACTGGGCCGGACATATCTGCAGAATGAGCCAGGACCGCTGGACAAAGAAAGTAGTAGAATGGATACCAAGATCGGACAAGCGAAAAAGAGGACGACCACATAGAAGATGGGAAGACATATTTTACCAGAGACATGGAATAGAATGGACAAGGTTAGCAAGGAACCGTAAAACATGGAAGAAACTGGGGGAGGCCTACGCCAACGAGGCGACAGCTATGACACCATGACGATACTTACAGACGAGAGAAATCGGACAATACCATGACATTAAAATTAACATTTCCTGGAACCAATAACAAACTTATGACATTTTATTTAATAAAACAATTACAGTGATGATGATGTTATTGGAAATTCAATGTAATGTGTGAGCATGCTCCGTATAAATAGCTGAATAAATGGCTTTTTTATTTTATTTATTTTATAAATGAAATGAACTTGAAAATATTTATTTACAAAAAACAATTTACAAATTATGAGCATATCTAGTGATTATTTCACTAGGGTACATATTATTTGATGGCCCGTCAGGCCCATGATTAGGGCCCAGGACATAAATTTACATTTTCATAACAGACACAACACAAAAACAATAAAGACAAAAACTCGCCGAGCATTTTGTATTGCATATTGACTTCAATTATTTTCCTTATTGTTTCAGATTTATTGACCCTAACGACATCCCGGTCGTTCACAATATCAGAATGCAAAGAAAAGGAGAAGGTGGTGAAAGAAAAACGCAAGAAGGATCGTAAAGCCAACGACATGCATCGCCAGGTCATCTACAACACTTCGAATGGACTTGAGATATCTCAGGACCAGCTCTCTCAAATGACTATATTCCAAAGAAAACAGGTAAACGTCTATAAGTTTGTCTTTAATATAGTAGGAACTCCAGAAATACATACACTTTCAAATCAAAATACTTTATTGTACACCAATAACAAAAGAACACAAGAATAAAGATTTTTTTTAATGTTTAAAATTTTTAAAGGATGTTTTTAAGTATTTAGCCATGTAAGTAACTAAATTAGTATAAGTAAAATAGTGTTTAAGTTGATATTGTAAGAAAAGTGCAATGCCCTAAACTTCAAACAAGCAACAGGGTCACACAATTCAGTTTTTTTAGAATTAGTTCTAAAATGTAATTTTGTATTGTGTACAGCATATATAAATAAATAAATAAATAACATAGTATTGGGACAGAGGGCGGCCTTGACTTGACTCGTAACCAACGCCATTTATTCAAAATTTAATGATCGATGGCCAAACAGTCATTTCTCACGGGTTTGGCTTATTTGTCACTGCTTTAATACGAATCTTTATAAGATGTGAAGGTAATTCTTTCGAGGCATTCGATACAAAATTGTCTTTAAAATAGGATATTCAAAAGTTGCACTGATGCTGCTTCTTCGATGGTTGATTGTCTATGATATTCTGTGGAATGGACAACTGTATTCTCTTCTCGTACCTATTACTTATTTACGGAAGTGCCTTGGTCATTTTCTCCATTATACGTGTTGTTGTTGCAGGAGTCAGGCACGCTGGACGTGTGGTGGTTGTACGACGACGGCGGCCTCACCATCCTGCTGCCGTACATCGTGTCGCAGCGCTCCGCCTGGGCGCACTGCAAGCTCAGGATCTTCGCGCTCGCCAACAGACACCACGAGCTGGAGCTGGAGGAGAGGAAGTAAGGACTACTGACATAACTGATTTTATGATATTACTAGTAGACGCCCGCGGCTTCGCTCGCATTAAGAAGTAAAATTTGCATCCTCTTTTTCACCCCTTTAAAGGTGGCATTTCCAAAAATCCTTTCTTAGTGGATGCCTACGTCATAACATCTACCTTCATTCCAAATTTCAGCCCAATCCGTTCAGTGATTTGGGCTGTGCGTTGATAGATCACTATATCAGTCAGTAAGTCACCTTTGTGTTTTATATATATAGATTTAGATACTGGAATTTATATATTTAAGGCCAGTTGGTGCTCGCGGCTTCGCTCGCATTAAAAAGTAAAACTTGCATCCCCTATTCCACCTCTTTAAATGTGGCATTTCCAAAAATCCTTCCTTAACGGATGCCTACGTCGTAACCTCTACCTTCATTCTAAATTTCAGCCCGATCCGTGGCTTGGGCTGTGCGTTAATAGATCACTATATCAGTCAGTCAGTCAATCAGTCAGTCAGTCAGTCACCTTTGAGTTTTATATATATAGATTTAGATACTGGAATTAATATATTTAAGGCCACGATCCCGTGCTGTTGGATTTCTCGCCCAAATAAATTATCTTGTTTTTGGGACGTTATGCTCGGATAGCACCAGGGGCCTATTGTAACTTTTTTTTTATAAATGACAATGTCCAATTAGAGTGTTTAGGTCTTTTTAGGTCTCAAGCCTACAACAATGACTTGACAACCAACCACCAATGTCAATTTTCATACATACGATCCTGGGACGTACCAAAGCGATATCTACGAGTAAAATATTAGGATTTGCAGCTATCATTATTTGACCTAACCTACTATTTGTCTACAGCATGGCTAACTTGCTGGCCAAGTTCCGCATCGACTACTCCTCGCTGACGATGGTGCAGGACATCACGGACCCTCCGCAACCTGACACCAGGAAGATGTTCGATGAACTCGTCAAGAAGTTCACTGACGAGAATGCAGATCCAGGTAAGAGGGTCTAGTATGGTTTTAAAAAGATGTTGAAAATTTATCTTTTTCTCTTCATTCATTTTAAATAGAAGCTTCCTGAATTCATTCATTAAATTTCATAATAACATTCACAAAGTATTGCTCCGTCAATACTTTACTCGATACTAATTACAATGTTATTTCAAGGGTAAATCTCCCTCTCTCTTTCAAGTTCTGCTATTGGATGTATCTTATCTTCTACTTATCATTTCGTATGTAACCCATTCAGCACTTCACTCTTATTTGGCTTTACTTTGACGAAAACCACTTAATTAAAAACCACTTATCTATGTCCTTATCTCCAGAGTCCCGTATAAGTGAGACGGAGCTCCTGACGCTGGCTGAGAAAACCAACCGTCAGCTGAGACTGCGCGAGCTTCTACTTGCCAACTCCAAGGACGCGCGGCTGGTTGTCATGTCGCTACCTATGCCGAGAAAGGTAAAATTTTAATTCTGACCTTATTCTCACGTAACTATGGAGTTATAAATAGACATTTATGTATTTGTATTTCTGGAGTACAGTGTATACTGGTAGTAGGTATGACAGGTACAAGATTTTAGATGTTTGAGATTTGTACTGATTAGAATATTGCGGTATGATCCTGTGAAGTAGCATAAGTTGTCCATTTATTCAACTGCCTAATTCATTGCGCGTCATGTTCGAGTAGATATCTCTGTCTACTGTCTAGCATAGCACTTTGACTCACGTAGTTTTATTATTGAAAACTTAGTTTCCTAACGCATATTATACATTGAGAAAAGCTATAAATTGTCTTTTTAATTTTACCTACATAATAATGATACCAATTTACTTAGGTACGTCAATTATTTGTTATTCAACGTTACTAAATAAAACTCGTTACTTAGGTACGACTATTAATATATTGTACTAATTCTCTATTACTAATAAAATAACATTTCCTCCAGGGCTCAGTATCGGCCCCGCTGTACATGTCCTGGCTGGAGATGATGAGCCGCGACCTGCCGCCGATGTTGTTCGTGCGCGGGAACCACACCTCCGTCCTCACCTTCTACTCGTAAGGAACGGGCTAATAATATATGACAGAAGAGGATGAACAAAGAAGAACGATAGTGGGTGCTCCAAAGAGTGCTCTTTATGGAATAAATACTTTTTGGTCGGGGTATCACGAGAGAAGAGGATGAAGAAAGTAAATGGGTGCTTGCTGTAGAATAAAAACTTTTTGGTCGGACATGTTTATAATAGAGGTACAGTACACGGTATCGCTCCTAAAATTTAATGTGAATCTGTTACCGTATTTTTGCAGATTCGTTTAAGCCAGTTCCATTTCTGTACAGATTGCTTCTTGGACCACAATCTTTGCTTTTGCATTTCGCTTAAGGTAACCTTTTTCAATTGAACACATTGTACGATTTAATCCCTTACATAATACTATGAAAAGTTTCTAGTTCTACAGAACAGTGTGTAATGTGTTATGTTAATGACATCCTCACATACAAAGTAATATAAGTTAGTTAGCTGTGGCTGCTTATTTATTTTATTTATTGCAGTTACTATGATCAACCTTGTGAACTTTTTAACTGACTTCAATAAAAGGAGGTTATCAAGTCCTCTTAAGGTTAATTTTATTCTCGTGTTTAAGATACTCATGAAAAAAGAGCTAGCTATAAAAACTAGTGAGCACCCATACCAAGTGAACAGAATAATCGAATAATGTAATTAATTATAATATTCCAAAGATCTAAGCTATTAGCTAGTAGGTACGAATAGTATTAAATGTTAATAATTAAGGAAGGTAGGTACTTATTTTGTACTTATTGTAGCAAATTGTCGTTCGTTTATGTAAGTACAACCAATTGATTACAATTACGCGTAGATAATATTACATATTTGTTAATTAAGTACTTAGAATAAATCGTAAGTGTATAAAATATTGACAGATAATTATAATTTGTGAGTACACACCCCCAGTACACGAGTAAGCCATAAATAAAATTAATGTGAAGTAATTAAGTACAATACAAATTTGACATTTTATTTATATTAATCATCTAAGCACATAGTATAATAGGTAAATCTAGAGTTATTGGGTATCTTCTAAGCGTGTTACAACCTAGGCTGCAGCAATGCTTAACATCAGGCAGGCTGTAGTCAAACATAAACCTATCTCACGTAAAAAAAACATAGTGCTAATATAATGCGCCAAATGAACAAACTAACATTATGTTTAAACCAAATATTGTAACTTAAAAACTTAGTTACTAAGGAAAATAGAAATTAAGTTACTTTAGGCAATTTATTTTTGTAACTTGTTTGAGTCTTGTTGGATCTGACCAATTCACGTGTAAAAAGAACAAAGACAGCTTATTTTTTTAAAATAAATGTTGTTATTCATTGTAATTTTATTTCATTTCATTTTAACGTAAGGCTTTTTCTGAACCTGTCCTAAAATTATACCACATTGACAGAGATCTCAACAACCACAAAATTTATCGTGCGAATAGGCAAACCGTGGAACTCCGACCTCTTATTTTTTTTTCTTTAATGGTATTTAGGGATACTCCTGACGGGGCCAGGGTTATTATACAATAAATTGTTCTTTACTTACATATACATATTTGCTGAAAACCAATTTTGTATGTAGTAACTCCCTGTAAATCGGTCGGATCTCTGTTGAACTTTCGAGTACTTCTTTAGTCTTCAAGTCGAGAGAGAAAAATCTTCAGTTAAACCAATGTACGTCCGAAATTCCTCATGATCTGTGGCTGCATTTTGCTCAAGTTCTTATCATACAAAGGTTTTATTAAAAAACCGTTAACCGAAAAAAAGTACATGCTATTTTAATCATTTGACAGTGATTATTTACTATCTTTCAGCTAGTAATTGTGCTTGTCAATTACTGCTAGCTACCAGCTCAAGCAAAATTGATTTTTACCACCATAAGCAACGACATTAATAATACCTAATATTAATGCCGTTGACCATAAGATACAATGTACAACTAAAAAATCTTTTAGCGTTGCATCACTTTTTTCAAAACGCGTTCCCTTGTTGATCTGTGATACAAGAAAATTTATATTTTATTGAGCTTCTTTATCTTTCCTTAAGTGAAAATGGATAAAGAAACAGCAAATAGTCCGCTATCAAAAACCCCTGTCGCTAGTCTAAAGTCAAGTAAGTAAAAGTATCCAACTTACAGCCCTATGTAGTACAGTACCTGCAACATCTACATCTGCTGTAGTAGAGCAGGAGCAAAGGAGAAAGGCAAAAATCCTACCTTTACCATTTCTTAGAACTATCTTCGTGCATTATCGGCCGGACAGCGTGCGTATTTTTATACAAACGAAAAATAGCTATCCAAGAGGTCTAGAGAGATAAAAGAGTAACCGCATAAATGTACATAGATCTATAAACAATTGCCGATAGGCTGCACTTATACTTTGTATGAGAGTGGCCAACTATAGCGTCAAATTTTACATATGTAGATTGATGACTGCTGAACTATCACAAACATTATTTAACTTACAATATGTTACACTTGAACATAGCCATGCACTTCATGTTAAAAGAGAAGATGATACGGTAACACTTATTTTGTAAATACAGAGCGATCTGATATCATTTAGCAGCCTGGTAAACGGAGCTAGAGCCTGTTGTACAGTCAAACACACCACATTACCAGTACTATATGCATAACATTATATATCTTTACTAGTTTGAATACTTGCTGTAATTGCGAGAAATACGAAAAGTGCATATTCTTTACTTTGATAACATACTGAATTCAATTCAACAAAAATAATTTTCTTTTTGTGATAAATTTTATTTTCAAATTCAGTGAAAACTAGTAAAGAAAATGACTGAAAACCGGCTGAGTATTTGCAGGCAATTTGGTAAGTTACATTATTAATCGTCGTTTTGTAAAAATCAGGGATTCACTGAAATTCTGATCTTGTTGATCATGAAAGCGTTAACGAGAAATAACCTGAAACTGGTTTTCAGATGAAATTGAAAGAGGACATACTTTTCACGCTTCGATGGAAAAGGAGGCAAGTTTCAATCGCATTTTTTTTGTTGTTGCTGTATTGTTAACAAGATAAACGTTACAAAGATCCCAAAAACTCAAGCGTGTACCGCTAATACTGCAGATAAGAAATAAAAAATATGATTATTCATTAAAGAGGATTGGTATGTTTGATTATAATAATGGAATTCGGAAGCGAGTGTGGTAACGGTTCCAGTAGCTGCTTTTCATCAAGACGCACCCTGGTTCAAATCCGGCCCTACACCAATAACATGTTTTTTCAAGTTAAGTATAGATTTGCACTCACTTAACGGTGAAGGAAAACATCGTGAGGAAACCGACATGTTTGAGGACCATAATATCCGAGAACATGTGTCTTCCGTGGAAGGATCTGGGCGCTCACCACAATGTATATTCCCAAGACAACTCCCCTAACGAATTAATTCTGCGGGGGAGTCACGAGTCTCAGTCATGAGGAAATACGACTCAAGAGAGAGTATGTAATTTACAAATAGGCACATATATTTATGTTTCCGCAGCGGTTGAAGACAGCGCTGGAGGACAAGACAGACGGCGGCCATGTTGACCCTACTCCAGAACTTACCACTTATGGTATTAAACTTGGGTGGATACAAGTAAGTTTTTAATGCTGTAAAGAAAAACATTTTATTGCCAACTAGTGGACGCCCGCGGCTTCGCCTGCGTTATTTCGGGATAAAAGTAGTCTATGACACTCCCGGTACCTTATACTAACTACATACCAAAAATCATGAAGATCCGTTTAGCCATTTAATCCGTTTAGCCGTTTAAATAAACAGAGACACAGATAAATAGACATAAAAAACTATAAATTGTTGAAACGTGTTCTGTTATCAATTCTAAGTATCTACAAACTTTTTTTTTAAATATCGTCAATGTTCAGGCTTTCGACCTTTTTCAGCTATAACACATCTATAGATAGATAGATAGAAGATATTTGACTAACGTTATATTGTTGAAACGTAAACTGGTTCTTATTAAGTAAGTACGATCCATCTTAGACCATGGCTATTGCTTACCATCACGCAATTTATGATCAAGTGCAAACTACTACAGAAATGCTGAGTGATTCCAATATTAACAGACACAATTGATTGCCGCGTAACAAACAATAAAATGTCCCGAAATATTTATTTATTTATTTAAATGAACGCGTTGTACTCTATTGTATGAAACGTTGAAGATACCTGCGATGAATATCTAACTTTTATTTTAGAGTATTTCAAACACTTCTCCATAGTATTTTCTGTGTCGCCTGAAACGAAGCTATATTATTATTGTGCTGGTATGAAAGTGGAACATTTTTTACAACATATCTATTACAGGGCAATATCTGAATATTGGAAAACAGAATATAAAATATTAATAAGTACTATTTTACAAGTCATATAATGGTGATTGCTTATTAAGACACATCTATAGCTAACCAGCCTGTCATCAAAATTAAATGTCTTTCAATCGATTAACAAAATAACATTTAAGATACTGGTCTGTACTGAACTGAGGACCCTACTCTGACAACCTTACTCTTTGAATCATTTTAGTTCCCAAATTTAGATACTCAACTCGTACTGTAGCTCCTTTTCCAGGGCATAAGGTTGCCTGGAAGATATCGCTTTCAGCGATAAGGCCACCGCGTGTGACCTTAGATTAGATATAATTAGTTTTATGTACTGTTTTTTATTTATTTGTGTCAACAATAAAGTGTTTATCTATCCATCTATCATACTTTTTTTGTACCCCAGGGCGTGCTAATCCCATGTCTGCTGAACATCTGGGGCGTGATGCTGTTCCTGCGCATATCCTGGATCGTGGCGCAGGCTGGCATCGCGCTCACCATCATCATCATCATAATGTCGGGGGCGGTGTGCCTCATCACCACCATGTCGCTCAGCGCCATCTGTACGAATAGCGAGCTAGAAGGAGGTAGTGTTTTCTGTAGAAGCAAACAAGCTATCAGAAGGTGGCACAAATATAAAACATTTTCACTCGGTTAAAAAAAATAATGCGACTATCATAGAACCCATTGGAACCCATTATGTGAATGGCTACGACTTTTTTGTGTTGATAAGGGATAATGGTTGTTGCAAACACATTCTTCATTCTTCTCTGAAAAATTAATATAACACATCGAATATTAAGAGCTATACGAATTTAGTTACTAACAAAAACCATATCCCAATCTCTTAAGTATATTTCGTAAAATAATTATTTATAATAAAATTATTATTAGCGACCTGATATTTGATGGTTAGCTTTACTTGTAGTAATATTTATATACATATTATGTGAGACTACTACCACAGAACACAGAGTTCAACTTCTACTAACCAAGCAAATGATTACTTTCATCTGTTGTTTGTTTATAGGAGGCGTCTACTACCTAGTATCAAGGTCCCTAGGAGCCGAGATGGGTGCGTCAGTGGGCATTATCTTCGCTTTCGCCAACGCAGTGGCAGCCAGCATGAACACCATCGGCTTCTGCGAGTCTCTGAACGAACTCCTCAAGTCATATGACGCGAAGATCCTGGACAATGGCATGAATGATACGAGGATCATTGGAGCCATAGCGCTGCTGGTCATGTGCCTCATCTGTGCTGTTGGTATGGATTGGGAATCTAAAACCCAGGTCCATTTGATTTTATTTATTCTATGAAGCCGTAGACAGGTTTATTAAATACCAAGCTTGGTAGGGTTCAAATTTTAGTTTGGCTGCGGACATGTTACATAGCAGAAAAAAATACACGCATGTAACCTATAGGTTTGAGTTTATGTAAGTTACAAAAAACAGAGCGGGATATTAAAAATTATTGTTAAAAATTCTCCACGTCTCCTTTTTTATTTTATGTAATATCGTTTCGTGAACTTTTAGTTCACTTACTTATATACGATTCGTTTACTTTTTTTTTCAGAATTTCCTAGTCGTTGTTATCTTGCTCGCGATCGCAAACTACATCACCGGTGTCAGTATGGGACCACAAAGTAATGAGCAAATTGCTAAAGGTTTTGTTGGCGTCAACTGTAAGTTATCATCAAGTACTGATTGTGTCACCTAGACCTAGATTATCATTATTTATTATCAGGGACGCTATGCTTTAATCCAAAGAGACCATAATTTATCTCCATTTATAAAAAAAAAATGTTACATATGATCCCAAATTTTTTTAAATAAAAATAGTGCTTTTCGCTAATGAGTCATTGCTAATATTAAACCTATTTCTAACCCTCGGTCTATGTCACTTCAGAAAACCCCTATACAATATTCGTACTATTATTTGACAGTAGAAACAGCGAGAGAGAACTGGTACCATGACTTCAGGCGCACTGACGGAGTCATGTACAACTTCTTCAGTGTGTTTGCGATGTACTTCCCGGCTGTGACCGGGGTGCAAGCTGGGGCTAACATCTGTGGAGATTTGAAGGTCAGTTATGAAAAATACTAAACTAGAATAACTTATGACTAATTAATTTTAACACATTTTAAAATTGCTATAGTTTGCAAGTCTTTATAAAAAAATATGTGATCATGTTTCTCAATAAAAATAAAATTAAAATAAATAAATATTCTGGGACATTGCACACAGCGATGTGATCGCAAAATAGAAGACCGCAAATTTCCATTCTATCTGAGCGCTTTATCAAAAGATATATGTACTTACGATTGCTTTTCTTTACTGTAAACACAAATAATCGATTACGGTCATGTTTGTTTTGAAGAACGTTACTTACTTGGTATGGATTTGATACTTTTTACAATGTTACGTTACTTACTAAGTTACGTTACACAATGTTACGTTACACTTTTATCAACATATCGTATTTGAAACGACAAAGAAAGTTCTTAAGTATGTTTTAACACTCAATAACTTACGCGCTACTTTCTCGTATATCTTATCTACTTGACTTGGAGATTATCTTATCACACCAATACCAAAAATATATAAAGCCAAAGGTATTTAATTTCAACGTAACATGCGAACCTTAATCATTTTTTCCCTTTTTCGTTTATTTAGATACTTAAAATACAAAAAAATACGTTTTCTATTCACCAGAATCCCGCTAAAGCCATCCCCAAAGGCACATTCCTGGCCGTCCTAATATCTCTATCCTCGTACCTGGCGATGGCTGTGCTGGCCGGCATGGGAGCCCTGCGGGACGCCAGCGGGAACCCGAACAACCTCAACCATACCGTGCTGGCGGAGTGCAAGCCAGATTGTGCACATGGATTGCATAATAGCTATAAGGTAAACAGATCTTTTTTTTTAAGATCGTTGCTAAAGTAGGCGATTTGCACGTCTTACTGGTTAGAATTTACCGCACTATATTTTATTTATCTGTAATCAATTTTGTTAATTAATTATTGTTATTAATTTAAACAATGAACTGGCAACTCACTTGTGTCCATATGTTATGGAACAATAACTGTAACACCAGCGGAGTCGTCGATTTATGCCAGCTTTAATACGTATTTATTTATTCATAGTTGCATAATTACGATTTTCCAAAAAAAAATTACATGTGCCCGAGGTATTGGGGCGTAGCAAGAGACAATGGCTAGGCTTTATGCTAGCCAGTATTTTACAGGTTTGCACTTGGCCATAGTTTGCCTGATAGCAAGCAAAGGCTATGGCCTAAGATGGAGCGTGTTACCCAATTAGTACCGATTCACTATCGCTTTGAAGATCGCTGGATTATAGTGCGTGGGGAACAGAGAGTCAGGCAGGGAGTTCCACAACCTAGCGGTACGAACAATATCTATATCTAAATATCAAAATAGTCAGGTCCTTTAGGCAAAGTCAGAATCAACGTGAAATAGAGAGAAATAGTGCACAAAAAGTACTGTAGACACCTCTTTAAATTAAATAAATTAAGTTATTTAGTTATAAGTAAAGACAACAGACCAATTAACCAACGCTGGAACAACTCAAAAACGTCTTTAATTTCCAGATAATGCACGTAATGTCTCTATGGCCGCCGCTGATCTACGGCGGCTGCTGGGCGGCCACGCTGTCCACCGCGCTCACCAACCTGCTGTCAGTGCCGCGCCTCATCCAGGCACTCGGCACGGACCGCATCTACCCTGGACTCATATACTTCTCCAAGCCCTATGGGAAGCACGGGGAACCTTACAGAGGATACGTGCTGACGTATTTGGTGTCGCTTCTGTTTCTGCTCATAGGTAATGTCGTATACAATATTCATGTGATTTTTTCAGTTCTTACATGCAATTTTTGAAAATATAACTGCTAATATATTATACATACATAATGTATGTGGTATATGCTTTAAAACAATAAAAAATATATCAAAATCGGTCAATCCGTTTAAATCCTATCACACATACATACATATAGGTAAAAACGGCTGCTCAGATACACTGAGACGTCATACTTATAACCTTCCTCTTATACGAGTATGTAAAGGCTTAAAAACCTGAATTATTTCTTGCACACTTTTAAAAGACGAATTTTTATTATCTCTGTGTCAATAAATGTACATGTTTAATTTCAGCGGATTTGAACACAATAGCGCCCCTTATTTCCAACTTCTACCTGGCATCGTATGCGTTGATCAACTTCTGTACATTCCACGCCGCATACGTCAAGTCTATCAACTGGAGACCTACCTACCGAGTAAGTATATTAGAGACTGACGGTCGAATTTAAAACTTGAAAATTATTGACTGAAATACAAAGCTCTAAGCCCCAAATAATGCAAATAAATAAGGAATGGTAGTTCTACTGCCTCACCATAAAATTTGTATTATAACAAATTAGCCTTTATAGACGAGTACCTACACTGTGCCAAACGATACCTGTGCAAATGCCACTGTGGCCGAAGGTACTTGTGTTAAAATATCATCTACTGAAACAACACTGGAATCGCTGGATATACCTTTAACATGTAAACTTATTTCGTTATAAATATATTTTTATTTCATTTTCAACACAAAAATGTGATCTTGGCATCAGCCGAACACTGACGGTGACTACTGCAAAAGTATGAGTAAATGCTAAATTGTAATTGATTACTTTATTATCCAAAAATAATTATGGTTTCAGAAATACAACAAATGGCTGTCACTGTTCGGGTTCCTGATGTGCCTGGGCATTATGATGGTGATCAGCTGGGTAATGGCGCTCGTCACTGTCCTCATATTCATGGCTCTTTACCTGCTGGTTGTCTATACTAAACCAGGTAGGTACTGGAGATTTTAGAATCTTTTAGCTATGTGATGAAAAATCCGAAAACATGGTGTCTTCCGTGGAAGGAGCAGCAGGGTGTTCACAAATTCGGAACGTTTCCACCAATCATAGCAGTTACAAGGAGTTCTACGATTAGCTTTTGTTTTCCGAGTGGCAACGTTTTGAATTTTTGAAACACCCTGATGGACGCGATGATGTGCTTGCCCAACAAAACTTCTAAGGAGGATCTAAATGATGATTATACTAGTATAATGTACTTAGGTTCAATCACAAAGAACGAGATGGCCGGAAGCAGAAAGAGACAACGCACATTCATCGTCAATGTTTTACCCAATATTACTCTAAGGTTACCCTTTATTTATTACGATGTCTACAATATTTTTCTCGAACTATCAACCCACACACGCTTCCTCTGCATAGAAGCGAGCTGGGGCAGCAGCACAGAGACGCAGCGCTACAAGGACACGGTGACCACCATAATTGAGCTGTCGAGGCATGTGCTCACCACCAGGACATACCACCCACAAGTGAGGGATAAGTTTTTGTATTTACCTACTTGCTTTTTAAATACATTACTTGAAGTGAAAATTACGATGGTATGCCTAAATCAAATTTTTACTTTACTTTTGTTCAACTTGCTTCGCTGCCTAGCAAAACAGTCACGAATATGGTGACCTGATTTTTACAATAAACACATGTTGAAAGTTCACATTTAGGATGCGGCTTTTGATCAACAGGTTTTGGAGTAGGTTCTGTCTTAGAGCTAGTAGTGGCGAGTTTTTGCTTTTTGGTACATTGCATCTGCTTATGCCCCAGCTCTCCACAAGAGTAAACTATTGTTCAAAGAGCTTGGAGCTGATCGCTTACCAACTTGTTCCTTATAATTGCCATGTTGCACTGTTGACCACCGCACTATGCAGGTAGCCGCAGTTTCTGGTTTGGTAGAAGTAGCCAAATAACTTACCAGATCATTACAAGGCAAGTTCACATTTGTTGCTGCAGCTTTGACCTGTGGATCTGATATTCCTCGCAGCACGATTGCGGTGGTTAGCTCGTCACTGAGACCCTTAACAGTTCGTAAGCGTAGTAAGGACTTGCGTGCGTAATTCAAATTATTTTTTTTTATTGACAGAATACTTATTCTATTACGTACATTCTTTGGGTACACAATTTTCCAGGAGCAGTCAAGTATCAGGTACGTGAGGTAACCCTGAAAACTTGCACTAGTTTCCGCAAAGGACCTGTAAAGCAAGATTTCAGGAAAACCACCGCAGCACAATTTACATATTTACTTGCACAGCATCTGCATAGGCTTGGAAATTGTTAGAATTAGTGGACATTACCTCGTTCAAAGCGTTGGCAGTGTTTATTTTCTTGGCACACAAGCACTTTAAGTATTATTTAAAATTTGACCATTTGATCATTCGTAACCGACTCGTCCAACCATGACCTTGCGTCACCTTTTAAGCACTTACCCACATGTGCGAGGCGAGGCACTTACGTTTGTCTCATCGATTCTTCTATAAATATATATTTTTTAATTGCTTATACTTGTACTTCAGGTGCTAGTGTTGGCAGGCAAGCCGTACGCTCGGCCCGTCCTGCTGGACATAGGCCGCCTCCTCACCAAGCAAGACTCCTTCATGATAGTCGCTGACATCGAAACGGTACATTTAATAACTAATTTCAATTCGCTACGACATATATTTTATTGAGAAATCTCGCGATATGACACGTTGTTATTTAATTCCCGCAGAGTTTCTTATCACCATTGGAGCGATCGACTCGTGCAAGTTTAGGTCGAGAATGGGTTGCTTCGAGAGGAGACCGTGCGCTAGCCGTGCTACTACACGGATTTCAGGTAAATTTTCCAAAATTCATAAGACTGTTTAATAAGTTCACTAGCCTTAGCATATTTTTATACGAATTGTAGGTACATATAGTACCTAGCATGACTAGAATTATTATTGTAAATTAATCGTAACACGTTACGATGACTTTTAAGAAATCGGCTTTTCCTGGATTCTTATACATACGAGTATATTGTGTTACAGTTTGACAAAATAATTCTTATTTTTGCGCATTATTTGTAGGAAAAACATAGTAGGTCACACTCCACAATTCACATATATCATCGTTTCCGTGGAAGGCCCTGGGCGCCCACCTCGATGTAACAACTCCCCTAACGAATTAATTCTGCAGGGGAGTCACGACCCTCAGTCATGAGGAAATACGAGTCAAAGAGATCGTTTGCAGACGGAGCAGGCAGTGCGTGCGCTGACGCAGTGCGCGGGTCTCGGGCGGCTGTCTCCCAACATGCTGCTGGTGGGGTTCAAGAACAAGTGGACGAGTCGCGAGCACGCCTCCATCGCACGATACGTCGCTGTTATACGGTAACTAGCAGAGTCTATATCCTGAAACAAGTGTAGGATGTATGTACACTAAAGATTGACTAAGACTAAGACCTGACTCCCTGTTCCCCAAGAACTTTAACCCAACGATCTTTATAGCGAGAGTGAACCGGCTCTAATTGTGTAAGCTCAATCCCTCTAAGACCACAGCTATAGCTTGCCATCAGGCAAACTATAGTCAAGTGCAAACCTGTTTAAAATGATGGGTGTGACATTGCATATGTCTATTGCTAGACGAACCAGCGTCATACAAAAACAATGAGACTGTAGGAGTACTCACGTGGGGCAAATATTCAATGTTTATGTTAATTGTGAAACAAATCACAATACTGGAAAACATGACATTGGTGTAGGGACATTTTCTATTACCCATTCGTAGAATCCCAAATAAACGTAATTACATAATGAAGTAGGTACATATATATATGTATATTCCGAGCATTCAAAACTCATATCAATATTATATCCACTTACACTTTTATTAATTAAAAATGTCATTTCAACAATTTGAACCAGAATCCTAAATCAGCGGCTAACAATAATCTTTTACACCTTTCATGTTCGGTAAGTAGGTCCTTATTACCCCCAAATGAGGCTTGTAAGTAACCAATTAGCGCCCTAGGGTAATAATGTAGCTAGAAAAGCCCTAGGGCGGTAAGTAATTAAAAAAAAACTGTTCACTCTTTCAAAAAGTTCAAGTAGTAGACAAAGGAGGTCGCTTCGCTATTCAAACTCAAACGCCAACTTCTTCGTATGAGTATAATAGTCTGCAATTAAACCATTAAAATGTTTTATTCCTGTAATACGGGTTTTTTCTACTTACCTCACAATCGAGATGTAAAGCAGAGTAGTTAGCTCGGGTGTAAGCATCAATTGCACCCTCGAACTATAGGCGCCCTCGCTGCGCTCGTGCGCCTAACTATCTCGGGCTGCAATTGATGCCTTACAGCCCTCGGCTACTAATCTACTATTTCATATAGTATTAAATGTATGTATCAGGCAGGCGTACTCGGAAGGCCTGTCGGTGCTGGTGCTCCGCGCACCGCATTCGGCCCGGCCGCCGCGCCCGCTCAGCAACCTGCTGCCGGCATCCTCCTCCGTGGCCTTCCTCAGAGCTGCTGAGATCGGAGCCCAGGCGCGACTCTCTACTATCATGCGGGACAACTCGGGGGAATCTCTTGTATCACGCGTGACTAGGCCAAGATCTGGTTAGTTTTTTATCTTCTTCTTCTTATCGAATGAGAGTGGCCAACTCTGGTGTCGAGAGCTTATCAAGCCACCTTATGGGCCTCTGTACTAGACAAACAGCCGGAACTAAGTTTTCCATCAAAATGTATATACTACATAGTTTCTTCTAGGCTTTTTATAAGCTGATAGAAGACAGAATTTTGGAAAGTTCTTATTGGTGTTATTCCGGCGGCTTGTGTTTATTGGAATATTTGCAAAAGTTTACATTTTCGCGTTCAGCATAGGTGTAGTAGGGGCATATCTAGACTAGTTGTAGAGATTATAGAGAATTTATTTATTCTGTTGCAGAGTCATCGTCCACGGACTCCGAGAGCGAGCAGCTGGTGGACCACGCGGAGAGACAGCGGCGCCAGTCGCAGGCGAAACACTTCGTGATGCTCGCCTACCAACCCATAGACTTTGAACAGGTAGGGGTGTTCTGTGAACTTATAAATAATAATAAAAATGTTTATTGGACACAAATTCTTTTAATATTAACACTTATTAATAATGTAACTCGTATGTAATGTATAAATAGAGTTAAACATGGACACAACTATGTTACCATGTCGACGATAAATGATGACGGAAAAATATAATTCTGTACCTATAGGTACTACTTTTTGCTACTACTCAACTTTTGAACCTGCGTGTGTACGTATGTTTTTGCTGTAGATACTACTTTTTATTTTAAAGCTAAGTACTTAACTTCTGAGCGTGCCTGTGTATGTTTCATACTTCGTCACGGCTGTATACATTTGGATGAAATTGGACTAACACATAGTCTACCTTTTATACCGGATTAACGCGGGCATCACCGCTGGGCACCTCTAGTAAATGATAATTTTATATGTTGTAGTCGAAGCCAATCGACGCGTGGTGGTTGTGCGCGGACGGCGGCGTGGGCATCTTGCTGCCTTACATCATCTCCCAGCGCGGGTTCAGGCAGAAACGCACCTTCAGGATCTTCGCGCTCGGCAGGACGGAGCTCAAGATGCCGGATGCCCAGGAACAGTAAGTTTCTTATGAAACAAAACCCCACTTGATACCCCACACACTCAAAATTTGCTTTTGACCCTAGTTTCTTCTTGTCACACTGACTTTCATCTAGATGAGCTTTTTTTTAAGTGATGGATTTCCATCATGCCCCGCTAAAAGTGCGGAGATGCGTAAATGCATTTGCATTTACGCATCTCCGCACTTTTTGCGGGGCATGTCGAACTCAGAGGTAATGGACTCACTACAGATTAAAACTTGCCATGATACCCCTTCGTGTCGGCAAGGACAGGTTTAGCGGGTACCAGGTATATATACGTCTGCGATTCTACTTCAGTGTATGTATCTACAGAAGGATAATGGACCTTTGAAATTATTTTATTTATTATATTTTGTTGGACAAGCAAACAGCTAAATAATAAAATTAGTAACACAAAAAGTTTCACAAAGCCATAAACTTGTTTATCACTTATAAAAATAATATATTCGTATGTTGGTTTTGAAAGAAAAGTGAATTTAAATATAAATTTGCTATGGAGACAGATTTTATTCAGAAATTAATTTTCTATAATTTTTCCGCAATGAAAGAAGATAGAAAGAAATATTTAATGAAATCATAAACATTACCTACAAAATAAATAAATAATTGTATGCATTATGCAACACTATGATGTCTTGTCATAATTGTTTAACATTCTTATAAATATATTGATGTGAATTCAACCTCAGCTCTACATGTTCCCTGTTTGTTGCCAGAATGAAGCAAGTGCTAGCCAGGTTCCGCATCGAGTACTCGGAGCTGCGCATGCTGTCAGACGTTGACTCGTACCCGGGCCAGCCCAGCTGGGACCTGTTCCACGCCACCGTCGCCCGCTTCCGGACGGAGCAGCCTAGCGGTCAGTCACTGACTGGATTCTAATGGGATTAAAGTGATTTCATAATCACTTCAACCTTAAAAGGGTTAAAAATAACGGCGAAACGTTTCAATAGAAGGTGAATGGCGAGCACCTTCTCGCGAATGCGGCTCGTTTGAGTATCAATTCCATACAATGATCGTTAGTTACCTGTGCCAAAATTTGCCTCTTGTCTCAGGGGTGTAAGTTGTCGCTATAATAATTAAAAAGAGCGTTTACTGCAACCAGATTAAATCTAAAATGTAATAAAGTATTCTAACAATACAGTAACACTAAACATCGAGAGAGCTCTTCATTTGATAATGTTAAAAAAAACCTTAATAAACCTTATACCTGGCCACCAGATGGCATGATAACCGACGCGGAGCTAGCGAAGCACCACAACAAGACGTGCCGCCACCTGCGCATCAGGGAGCTGATGCTGGAGCACTCTGCCGGCGCCTCCTTCATTGTCATCACTCTGCCGGACCCGAGGAAGGTAAACTTAGAAACTAAAAAGTATTTCACGAAAGAAGTCTACGAATCATATTTGTAGATAAACAAAATATAGATAACAAACGTACATATAAGGAACTCTCTCGTTCTTCTCGAGCTGACTGGTTCTAGTTCAATGCGTTCCGTTGTATCTTCATGGTTTATGTACCTACTTACTTGCTTACTAAGCTGACGCACCGACCCAAACTGGATCCTGGCCTCGGATACCAAGATGGCGTCTCTTGCTATCAGAGGCCAGGACCGGTCCTGTGCTATCTCCCGCCACTGTGTAGCATGAAGTTCGCGCAGGTCCCTCTCCTCCAGGTCACGCCAGCGGTACCTAAGACAACCGACAGGTTTATGTGTTACCTATTAGTATTTTCTAAATGTCCCCTTGTCCCGCAGAGGATACCCGCGTGCTTGTACATGACGTGGCTGGAGGTGCTGAGCGCCGGCACGCCGCCCGTGCTGCTCGCGCGCGGGAACCAGAGCATCGTGCTCGATATATAACATTATTATAAAAAAGAAAGTTCTCAATTCGTTAGCTATTTTCTGTGTATGATTACGATATACGATTACTTCGCTATTTATGAACTGATTTTAAGTAATATTTTTTTATTCTAAAGGTGGTCCCATGACCTATTTTTAATAAATTCAGTACTTTTATAAAAATACAACACAATCCAAAAAACGACGCTGTTAAAGAAAATTGATGTTACTTTTTCATTATGATTATAATAAGTACTTACTCGGTATAGGATGGGCCGTTTTGTGTTTAGTTTTAAGCTGTTAGAGTAGTAAATACATAGAAATAAAATATTATCTTAACTTTTGTCTTTTTTTGCAGTGTCGTATAACAGGACAATGTCGTAAAATAAAAAGTCTGAAATAAATGTAATTTTTTTTTTTAATTTTCATTTTCATATTTTAGCCTAGTGGTAATATAGGATATGATAAAATAAAATGAGTGTAGTTAATATATTACAAGTTTATTTCACACATATTTCACAAGGTTTTTTAATTTAGAGTTTAAAAACAGAAAGTTATTAAAATATTTACAGATACAAGAACCAACAGACGCTCCAAATCAACAATTTCATTATACTTAAAATATACAATGAGTGAAACTAGTTAATTTGCTATTATTCTTTCTAGGTTCAAGTTGATTGCATTCGAACATATTTTTAATTATTATCATAAGACCTAATGGCAATGGAACTAGAGCAAATCAAATATGAACAAAGTATGGTACTTTTAAAATAAAATATAAAAAACATCCACTCACTGTTCCCAAAAACATATTACATATATTATATAGCAAGAATTTCATCTCAACTTTTCATTAAGTTTAATGTGAAGTTTATTTTTATTTAAATAGTTTTCAAAAGTTTCATACATAGACAGTAATTAGTTACACGTGTAAGTGAGGTTTATATAATTTATTTAAAGGTGCGTTAGTTTAGGTGTCCTATAAAAATAGCGTATCATTATAGTTAATGTGAATGTAATCAACTTGAACAGATACAAGTTCGTATGCTCCTTTATAAACGTGTTCCTTTCTATGCGTTAGCAGTTTATGAAAGATTGCGCTCTGACAAATGAAGGCGCGGAGCTGCGGTGCGATATTACTCTGTGACTCGATATATAAATGCCCTTTACTATACGCCATTTTGTTTCAAGTTAAGGTGCAGAGACCCAGGCGCAACTTCGTACAAACTAGTGCATAGTAAGACCAAAAACGTATGTAATTAAATTATAACTCAAATTGTAGGTATATATAAAAATACCTCGCCTTTAGTTTAGCACATAGAACTTTTAGTTCTGCAGTTTTCTCAAAAAAATACGTTTTCATACAAAAGATATTTTCACGAAAACTACTGAACTATAAAACAAATGCGGTTGATTTTCCAGAAGCTAGATCTTGTTAGATACCTATCATTTGAGGTATTAATCATTATTAGTTAGTTATTGAGTCTTACTATTCAACAGTTTATATTAAAATGCGTTCAGGTAAAAAAAACACAGAGTAAATGGTGTCCGACAAAGTTTTTTTACGTGGGCTAGGTTTACGTTTGACTACAGCCTGCCTGATGTTAAGCATTGCTGCAGCCTAGGGTGTAACACGCTTAATATGAGCAATATGAACCAAGTCGCAGAGTAGATTGTAAGAACATTTAATTCCCACCGCGAGTACAGCCGAAGTTAGAGATTCAAAGACGTGGCAGCAAATAGAACACCTCTACAGCGATATGTCAGTACAAGGACGGCCATTCTAATACATCACTTCCTCTGATAGATATGTGCTCTGCGATCATTCCAAAAATAAATAACCATTTCTATTGTCACACCAAAATATTTCATTTGTGGCGAAATACACGTTTCTTTTTTATTTTATAATTATCTATTTAAATCTCTCAGTTTTCATGAGAATCAAAATGAAATCAACCGTGATATATTGCGCGGGCGTCGCTACATATTGGAGCATATTTTAACATTACTCAGTCTATTTACGTAAAGATTTAATTTATAATAATTCGTAAAGACGTCTAGATGCCTTAGTTGGTGTTACATAATGGCTTGGCGGCAGCTTGCAAGCTCCCGTGTACTGCGAGTACCATTCTTTATACATATTGTGGCTATCACACTATATGTAAGTATATCCAATGTTAAAAACTCGTATAATGTATATTAAGAAGTGTACTCACTCACATACAAGTGGCCGCATGTTTGTTTGTATGTTTCCCCTACCAGCACCTCAGCGTATATAAATGTATGAAACCCCCGCACTCAATGAACCCGACACTTAACATAAACCATTAGTAGCTCAAATAAAATACGACTACATAAATTACAGACAAAAAACTTCACACAGCCATACTCCTTACGATAATGTATAAATAAATAGTAAAATACCTAAATAATTACGGAAATATTTTTTGGTTACAATGTTTTTTTTTTAATATGCAAATAAATACACGGGCGACGAGGTTTCCTTCCGAATATGCGATCTCGAATGTTCTTTGGGCCCGATTGGACACTTTCGAAACTCAATAGAAATACTATTCGTTGAAATGTATGAAGTAGTTTTATTTCATCAATTCAAGCATCATCATCGTTTTATTGGCAATGTAAAATATCGCGTCGTAACGAAAAGCTCTCCAAAAATGTATCAAAAGCAAAATGAAATGCAAGGAGAACCTGAATACAACGCGATATTTCACACTTCCAACAGTAAACGTACGTTTTTTTTAATATTATATACGTTACTGGTAGCTTTAGTATGTCAAAAGCAACTTCTTTTGTTCTACAACTTTTAGATATTTTTCGAAAATTCCCAAAAGTCTCAGACCAAATTTATAGCTTTTCGACACCCTAACTAAAGCTACTTTTAAAATTTTATTTGTTAGTTACCAGTAACTTATAAATTATATTGAATTGAATTCAATGCAATATAACTTATATTATACTTATAATTTTTGTGTAAATTTCGAATGTATCCAGTGGGGCCCTCTCACCGTAGCTACAGGAACGTTATATTTTACATTGTTAGTTTTAGTTACTTATGGCTAGGAGCGGATTGTATCGATGGGGCCAAGAGGCGATTGTGTATATACATATTATTATGTATACACGGCATTATACAACATGGCGCCCTACTGTATGCTACATGCAGCAATAATTGATTTATTCAATTTCGACCATTCTGATACGTTTATTATATGTTGTGTATTAAATCATGATAATTTAAAAAACTATTATATTTTCGTATATTTGAAAACCATTATAGCGGCTTTTTTATTTCAAAATTATCATGATATATTAGACAAAGTATAATACTAATGTTTGACAGCATCAATTCCTCGGAAAACGAGGCTTCAATACTTTCAACATTAAATTTCAAGCCCGTTTCTCTCAAGCAAAACTGCAAAGAGATGAATCAATTTGTATACATGTAAAATTTGCTATCAGAATTGCCGCCGAAAAATATTGCTTCCTAACCGACTTCAAAAAAATTAGGTTCTCCATTTTTGAACGTTGTTTTTTACCCTATCAAATATTAACCCAACGTTAAACAAGCAATGTTTGGACGTTACTTTCATCATAAGTGAGGCATTGTATGTCCTGTGTTGCATGCATGCAGCCTACAGCAGGAGGCAGCGTGTCGCGCTTCATTCCGACTCGTCCTCGTTTTCGTCCCCGAAGCCACTCAGCTCCGACACGTCCAGGAAACCGTTCATCGCCTGCAATAGAACAGAAAAAACTTATTAATACGTGTGGTGCGTTGAACTGATTCATAAGATTGCGCGAGCGGCGATCTTAGTCAAAATTATACATACGTACATTACATATAAATAATTACGCATACATAACAGTATATTGGACAGTCCTTCCTCCTCGCGTGTTCCTCATTAGCGAAGGTGACGTCCCCCCAGATTTTACTCATACCGGCAGTTTTCTTGGGTACGTACATAATGGTGCGCGCCCAGGTCCTTCCACGGTCCTCAAACATGTCGATTTTCTCACGACATCTATGGTTGCATGTATGGTTATTTCGCTGGTTACTTTAAGACTCATAGTCAGTGCTCGGATGTATGTACGTACCGCGTACTCGATGACGGCGTGGTGACAGAACACGTACTGGTCTGGCATCTGTATAGAGAAGGCGCGCTGTGCTCGTATGCGCTCCACTGTCCCGCGCACGTCCACCACACGCTCCGCTGCGAGCCGGGACGCACAGATGTCCAGTGTCAGGAACGTGCCTGGAATACCAGAGATAACACACGTGAAACTCGGCTGAAGGAGCTATTGACACGCAATTACCTAAACTGTGCCAATACCCTTAGGACAATTTAAAAACTTTAATGCTCGGAATATACGGGGCTAGTTTTTTTCAAGCTAGGACAACAATACAAAAGAAAAAGAACATTAAATATGTGTATTGACTCACCGGTCCGCCCGATGCCAGCAGAGCAGTGCACTACAATCGGAGGCCCTCTACTGTGACCCGCCCACGCGTCACCCAAACTGGAAACATAACACAAGGCACAGTGAGACACAGGTTGTAATTTAGTTAATATATTGTAAGTAAGCCGAAACAGACTACAAATTTTGGCCAACGGCAAAAACCGATCGAGATGGCACAATGCACACTTTCAGTTCCGTAACAGAAATATGCGTCCTTTCAGACATTCGGTGGCTACAAGTCAAGTGAAGCAATACAGAAAATGGCAAAATAAATGAATTATGAATAACAGTGTAGTGTTTTCTGTCTCTCTCTTCGAGTCGTATTTCCTCATGACTGAGGGTCGTGACTCCCCGCAGAATTAATTCATTAGGGGAGTTTTCTTGGGCACATACATCGTGGTGGGCGCCCAGGTCCTTCCACGGAAGACGCATGTAGTCGGATATTGTGGTCCTCAAACATGTCGGTTTCCTCACGATGTTTTCCTTCACCGTTAAGCGAGTGCAAATCCACACATAACTTGAAAATACAAGTCATTGGTGTAGGGCGGATTCGAACCAGGGTGCGTCTGGATGAAAAGCAGACACTGGAACCGCTGGACCACACTCGCTTGTACTGTCTACTGTTTCATTATTATCTTTAACTAGAGGAGTCGTCAACTCTCGGTTGATTTTAGCTACAACAAGTAAGTGTGTATAAAGCACAGTACTGACTCCTGTATCTGCTGCTGCTGCGCGCGGCGCACGCGCTGCAAGAAGCGCAGCAGCGGCGCGGCGCGGCCGCCGCCCGGCACGCCGTAGTCCGGCCACCGCTTGTACTGCCCGTGCCAGATGCGGCGCACGCTCTCCGTCTGCAATACGTATCATAATATGATTAGTTTTCACATTTCAAAACAAGACTAGGCATAACAACACTCAAAGCATTTTGCTCATTTTTAGCCTACCCTAAATAACCAAATTTCATCTCTTTGGCAAGGTCTTAAGCAGGGTACTCATCTAGCCGTGTAGCATGTAATGTATCAGATACTGTATCAAGTGAGTACATAGGCACGAGCCCGCTGCGAGCTGCTCGCGCGTGGTTCGCAAGGAGATCGCAGCGACCCGCCGAGTGGCGGTATCGCTGCGAGCACAAAGCGGCTCGCAGTATGCGCGTGGACGGCAACACGAGCGCTTGTGATGACTGTGGACGAGCCGTACTCACTTGAAGGCTAGGAACGTAACATGCTACGTTACGTGGCAGGTAACGTAGCATGGCAGGTGAGTACTCTGCTTTATAGAGGCCGATCACGACAGCGTCTACGTCTGTACTTGACAACTACGTAAGTACGTACGCTCCTCCCCTTTTCTCAACTATCTAGCGTGGTGCAATTTAAATCAGTCTCCTAACAGCCGTCAAATACAACCTAAGTTTGAAGTACCAAAACAGTACCATTATAGGACTTATATTGACAATGATCAGAGTATTCTTCCCACATATACACATATGTTATACACAAATTTAAAGCTTAGTGAAACCAATTTGTGTTCCTACTATAAACACATGTTTGTTTGTCCTATAAATAAAAAAATCGCCTTACCCTCAGGTCAGTGACCAGTAGATGCGTGACGGTGTAGTCGTCCTCCGTCTCGACGGCCTCGCAGGTGACCGCGTAGCCCCCGTACACCTCCCGGGCCGGCGGCGCCGGCGGCCAGTACTGCCCGCACTTGACGTGGCCGCGCTCCACCGTGCGCGTCGTCATCACCACCACCAGCGTGCCCTGCTCCCACACCATGCGCCAGAAGTCGCCGAATGTCTTGGGCAGGGGACCTGGAGATGTTGACAATATTTTGATCAGACAAATATTTTACTAGTTAAAATTATTTTGTTTAGAATAGACAACGATTTTGCAGATTAAAATTTATTGTAAGTCAATATTTTTAAAATATTTGTATTTGTTCTCCACCGTAAAAAAATATCATTCTGCCTTAAACTTAGTCATCAAGGATAAAATCATATCATTCATTGGTAACTAAAATACTTTGATAGAAGTTTAGACTGTAGAACTTGAAAGCATAGTAATGGGCTTGTAAGTAAAATTATTTACAATGTTTTAGTAAAATTTACTGGAAATAAAGCATAAATTGAAATTTCTATATATCCAACTAAATTTCCAGAAAGAAAAGCTGTAGCGTATACACGTCACTTTTACAAGGAAATATGCATAATTTCACGGTAATTTCGAGTGCGCATTGCAAACAGCAGTTTGTAGTAACTCTATGATTCTCGGAAGGCGCTAACATGTTTTGTAGAATTGGAACACATTCACCGTAACATGTAATTCGCCGCAGTATTGATTTCAGTTCGACTGCATGTTGCATGCAATTATATTAGTAGTAGGTATAACCGTATTAGTAGTAGGTATTCGACCTAGTCTCTTTTGTACATAGAAATCCCTTGATTCTACATTCGTATCTAACATGTTTCTCATATTTTAATAGCCCGATTTAAAGTTCTCGAAACTATTGGTATCATTGCGAAATTACAGCGTGGTAATAAATTTCTAGTTAAGTAGTAAGTTCGTGGTAGTAAATTTATTTACTATAGTTTCTATGTATAATAAGTATGTATTTACAAAAAAGAAGTATATATGTATTATATCCGCTATCTAGTACCCATGATACAAGCGTAAGCTTAGTATGGGGCTAGATGGCGCTGTGTGATATGTCCTGAAATATTTATTTATTTATTTATTTATAGAATGAAAATGACGGTGAAAATGTTTATTATTACGATGCAAATGTAATATAAATAAAATTATTTTAAAAAAATAGCGTCCTATCATTGAGTCCCTGTTCATATACTATATAACAAACTTTTAAGTGTAGAAGTTTCAACCGAACAAAAAAAGCGTATAAAATGTATGTGCCCCACAGTGTAGGTCTCCTGGGAGCCTGTATCGCAGGGCACAGCGACTCACCTTGCGTGCAGATGTATGCGTTCTTCTGCTTGTATCCGTCCACGTAGTTGGCGTTGATGTAGTCGGAGCTGGGCTCCTCGTCCAGCTGCGAGAGGCGCACGCGCGAGTGGTCGTAGCACAGCACGTCCTTGTAGCGGTTCTTCGCTATGTTCGCTGGTAATCTGGAACGATTAAATAACACGTTTAGGAAAACAATCAAACCCTACTTTTAGCTTTATGATATACAAGTGGGTGCTCGCGGCTTTGCTCGCATTATGAAGTATAACTTGCATCCCCTATTTCACCCCTTTAAAAGTGGCATTTCCAAAAATCCGTTCTTAGCGTCATAACGTCTACCTTCATTACAAATTTCAGCCCAATCCGTTCGGTGGTTCGGGCTGTGCGTTGATAGATCACTTTATCAGTCAGTCAGTCACCTTTGAGTTTTATATATTTAGACTTATAGATTACTGAAGTCTGAGCAAAATTTACGCCATTCTGACTGACGCTTTCGTTGTAAAACTTTTTGGAAGGAGCAAATACTGGCATAATTGAAAGTGAATTAATTATGCGGCATTAAAACCCAGTTTATTTAAAGTGTCTAGTCTTAAATCCGAGTACATGTTTCTCCCATGGAAGGATCTGGGCGCTCACCCCGATGTACCTAGTCAGGTCATAAGTATTGTCACACAGTAAAAACTTTTCTTTTAGAATGCTGGCCACAAAAAAGTTTATTGAATTCGAATTTCGAATTGTTCATGAAAATAAAAATGTATACTTTTTAGAATTTTACTCATTTTTAAATATGGAGTGGACGCTTAAAGAAGACCGTGTTGCAGTTATTGCATTGCATCGATGCGGTTACGCGCCAATTCAAATTTTTGACATACTGAAAAATTTGAATATAACCAAAAGATTCGTTTATCGTAACGATGAAGACTCTAGTGTATATGACAGGTCAAGAAGTGGTCGCCCTCGGTCTGTTAGGACTCCAGCAGTGATAAAAGCTGTGAAGGCGCGAATTCAAAGAAATCCCAAACGTAAGCAGAAACTGTTGGCCCTTCAGATGGGGTTAAGCAGAACCACGGTGAAAAGGGTGTTAAATGAAGACTTAGGGCTTCGGGCATATCGAAGAAAAACAGGACATCGTTTGAATGCTCGTCTAATGGACCTGAGACTGAAGAGATGCCGCGCTTTGTTGAAGCGGTACGCGGGAAAAAAATATCGGGAAATTCTTTTTTCGGATGAAAAAATTTTTACCGTAGAAGAGAGCTACAACAAACAAAATGATAAGGTGTACGCACACAGTAGTGAAGAAGCGAGCAAACGTATTCCGCGTGTCCAACGAGGTCATTTTCCATCCTCGCTTATGGTATGGTTGGGAGTTTCTTATTGGGGCTTAACAGAGGTACATTTTTGTGAGAAAGGTGTAAAAACGAATGCAGTTGTGTATCAAAATACAGTCCTGACGAACCTTGTGGAACCTGTTTCTCATTTTATGTTCAATAACAAGCACTGGGTATTCCAACAAGATTCGGCGCCAGCTCATAGAGCGAAGAGCACACAAGACTGGCTGGCGGCGCGTGAAATCGACTTCATCCGGCACGAAGACTGGCCCTCCTCCAGTCCAGATTTGAATCCGTTAGATTACAAGATATGGCAAAACTTGGAGGAAAAGGCGTGCTCAAAGCCTCATCCCAATTTGGACTCACTCAAGACATCCTTGATTAAGGCAGCCGCCGATATTGACATGGACCTCGTTCGTGCAGCGATAGACGACTGGCCGCGCAGATTGAAGGCCTGTATTCAAAATCACGGAGGTCATTTTGAATAAAATTTATTGTCATAAGAATCTATGTTTTGTTAAGTTCATTTTGGTATATAAATGGTTACATAAAGAATAAAGTTGTTTCAATTATTTTATATTAAACATGTGACAGAATTTATGACCTGACTAGGTATATGCCCAGAGAACTCTCCTAATGTATTAATTCTGCGAGGAAGTCACGACCCGCAGTCATGAGGAAATACGACTCGAGAACCTTAGAAACCAAACCAATAAATTGTGTCTGTGACCGAATAAAATACTAATTTAGCCTCGCTAACCCACGTAGCATACTAACTCTGCATTGTGGAAGGTGCCCTGCGGCGGGCGCGCGCGGATCTCCTCGTACTCCTGCACGAGGCCGCGGCGCGCCAGCTGGCGCACGCGCTGCGCGAGCGCCGCCGCCGACTCGCCGCCGCCGCCGCCGCCGCACTCCTCGTCCGACAGCCCGGGGGACACCTCGCCCGACGACCACGTGCCGCGCGCTGCGAGCCACAACAAACACACTTTAATAATATACTGCTTATAGAAAGAAAGAGAGAAAAAGGACCAAAACTTATAAAAGGGTTAGGAAGGTAGGTAGGGTTTAAGAACATTGTCATAATCCATCTTTGGAGAAAACGGGAAAAAAAATCGTTATCTTATTCATTTCGCCATATTGCCAGAAGTTGTAAAACTTTTGTTCTACAACTTCTGGCTGGAGGTTAAAAGGATTCATTACATCGACACAATAAAACCGTCTATAATTAATTAATGAATAATTAAATTTCGATAATATTTTACACTTTTCCGAATTACTGCAACATAATTTTGCATTGATTTTGTTCCAAAGAATTGAGTAAAACTGGAAACATGCATAAAGACACGGACATTTAAATTTCACCTTGAACTTAAAAGCTGTCGGTATTTCTAGTTTCGGCATTAGTCACCAGCACTATCATTGTAAAAGTTAAAGGAATATTTAGGAATTCTAAACACTTTCTTTACGAAAGAAATGATATTCAATACAATACAATATAACTTTATTATGCACACCAAAAATAAATTACAATATGAAATGAGCTTAAACTATAATAGAATGCACAAGTGGGCGGCCTTATCACCTTGAGTGATCTCTTCCAGGCAGGATATTCATATAATAAAATCTATAATATCTTTACTTATTATACGATCACAAGATATGTATGTCTATGTAGGTCGGTATATGCCAGTATTTCAGAGATGTTGGTAACATAAAACACACTTCACGTTATTTATAAAGCCAATTCATAATCTAAAATCCCATCAACGATTCCATCTCAGTCAAGTTCCATGAAAGCATAAGTATTCTCTCCGCTCACTTTGATATTTCTTTGATTTATTAAAAGCGAAACGTCGCTCGCTAAAAATAAACACGAATGAATAAAAATTGTATACGAAATGTATACGAAATCTTACTTTTTGTAGCATCATACAAGGTCGTCAACTCACAAATCAATATTAGAAAGACGACTATTTTGACGCCTCGCCACCAATTCCTTGATATTTCGAATATCATTTAGCTGCTGAAACCCGCGTGAAATTGCCTTGAAATCGGCGTGAAACAGGTTTACGTTACTCTCGCGTGAAGGCTTATCACTGTTTACGCGAGTATATGCGATACCTAGCAAAGTAATACAGTGGCACTTAAAACAATTTCTCTGTTTAATGCTCGATTCATTACGGTAAAATGGGCTTTATGTCCAGGCAATATGCACCAAATGATAGCCAACGTTTCTACAGCGAATAATTAATCTGTACTGCAACGTATGCATGTACTTGAGATCCAACATGCTATGTTCGGCATGTGATGTGATGTGTACGTCGGAGCGCCTCTGGCTGGTATTAGTAAACAAGACCTACCCGCTCCGGCCGGACTACGTGATTTGTTGCGTCCCATTAACGAACCCATCCCACCAATATTTTGACTATACAACAAAACTGGAGGGTTAAGTTTTCTATATCTCCATAAAACATGTACATATATTGTAAAACTTTCAAAATCATTTTATAAAATGTAAACGAAACGTACCGGAACTTGCAATTTTGCTGATCATTTCTTTAATTTTTTTACGAATTGCTGTTTGTAAACAAAATAGTGTAATTGTTTTGACATTGACAATTAGCGCCGGTGCCAAGGTTACCTTTTTTATTTGTTGCTCTAGCAAAAAGGTTAATCCACAAAGCCAATTTAATACAATAATTTAGAGATGTTTATGCGGTTTGTTTCAATTATTTTAAAGGAATAACATATTTCTGGTACATTCACAAAGCTCTATTCAGCTCATTCTTCTTCTTCTTATCGAACGAGAGTGGCCA
Organism: Macaria notata; assembly: GCA_927399415.1. Classification (NCBI taxonomy): domain Eukaryota; kingdom Metazoa; phylum Arthropoda; class Insecta; order Lepidoptera; family Geometridae; genus Macaria; species Macaria notata. Next base: position 3,649,289 of record OV656740.1, on the reverse strand, counting down.
ACTCTGGTGCCGAGAGTTTTTCAAGTCGCCCTAAGAGCCTCTGACATGGCTTTACATTAAGTTTATTATTTTCAGACAACAACGTGGAATACTTACTACTTAAATCTAAATCATCCTCGTCTCCTGAATTTATATGCCGACCTTTCATGTCACCATTGTACCCATGTGAATTCCTGAAACAAAATAAATCACATAAATAAAAACAATCTATTTCCTATCGTGTCTATTCGAATAGATTACATTATCTTCAGTAAATTTATGCGTCGACTTGTTGATTTACTTAAGTATATACTTAGTAATAAATGTTAAAAAACCAAAATTACCTCAAAGTTGTTTAGTTTAGGGTTTATTTACCTCTTTTATATATTTTTTCTATCTCTAGCATTTCGTTGAGTCCTAGTTTGATGAAGCCTAATTTATAACAAAAAAGTCCTCACACTGATTACTCTAATACTATTTACTGATCTATGTGAGTACTCATTGATATTATGGTATTATATAAATGTAGAAAAATAGGTCCCATGTTTTTTTATAGCCATGATATCGCTTAACGCCTCAACCATAAACCAAAGCCCTACGCAGTCGTAAGCCGTAACTCGCGACAAACTCGAGTATTTACAAGTTTGACACGAGCACTTGTGAACTTGGGTAACGAACGCTCCAAGTTGCCTAGTAAAAAACCAAAATTGCGTTCGCGAAACGTTTCAGTATAAAAAAATGGCAAAGAAGAAAGTTACGACAATCAAAGTTTGGAGCGTTCGTGTGGCTTTTCTTTGAGAGTTTCCCGAAATCGGCAACTCCATGAATGAATTACTCTGCCGAGATATAATGAACTTGCAGAGAGCTCAATTAACATGCTGCTGTTTTATTCATAACTTACTTATATTAGTCACTAGTGGTTGTCTGCTATTTCACTTGCGTTGTATCGGGATAAAAATTATGTTACTTTTGAGATTCCATAGCAAAACACTGTTGCCCATCGCTTCATAACAAGTGAATGAGGAATAAACAGAGCTTCATATGTGCGCTGAGCGCGCATGAGATTTCGGCATCATATTTTTAATGTATAATTCTTGGAATAATACTCTCGCGATTATAATCATATTCTGTAGGGGAGTCACGACCCTCAATAATGAGGAATACGTCGTGGAAGATCTATTTTAATTCCTGCAGCCCCATTTCACCATCGCACGAGTAGAGGTTCGGCAAGGAGGCACCGTTATACAGTTGAGATTCCAAAGATCGCACCAAGCGTTTTGCTTCGACTTTCATCGTGCGAACAGCCAAACTGTGGAACTCCTTGCCCAAATCTTAATTCCCCTTGAACTATAATTTGTCGGTCTTCAAGTCGAGAGTTAACCGGTTTTATCTAGGCAAGCGCGCTAGACCGTAGAGTATAACGTTGCTTAATATCAGGCAAGTTGTAGTCAGGCGTGAGCCTATATCATGTAAAAAAAGGATCTATCTTATTTAGTTTGTATTACCTAAGCGGGCTGGGGTCTGGCGAGTAGGGCGGGTCGCCGGAGATGTGCATGTCGGAGGAGGTGTCGCGCCGCGCCGCGCGCTCGCCGCTCATGTCACACGCCCCCGCCGCATCTATTATACCTGCGAACATATAGGACTGTGACAAATTGCAAGGCAATCAGCAATTGTTGTAGCTAGAAATAAAACGTACACATCAGAAGGCCAAAGTGATGTCACTATTGTTCTTATTTATTCACTACATAAGTACAAGCCTTACAAACTAAGTCCAATGCGCCTGCCTTAGTTAAATATAAAGTTGTATGTAGGTCTTTGTCTATATCATTTGATGACTAGCCTGACTGGGCTAGACACGAATGCAGTCTAAGATACCTACACTGTTACCTACAGCTGAAGTAGTTTGTCTAACTTTGTGCAGAATTAGCGCACGGATTGTTTGTTTAGAATTCATATTCTACAACTATTGTTTTTAATAGAATCAGTGTTAGAGATTTGAACCGGTTTTATCTTTTGAATTAATAACACTAGCACACGACTCATGTCAGTTGGCGCAACGTTACGTATTCAGAATTATAGCCACAGCTTTTTGCGCTAGCCGACAGCCAACGTGAAAATAGCATCACAATTTTCGCCTTTAGGCAATCCGATACAAATTTTTATTTCGGAATTGGTCACAAAAATTCCCTCCATGCTTCGGCTCATATAAAATTTATAAAATCAATTTCTGTAATGGAATTTTGCGCGAAACATTAATAATTTATAGAGAAAAATATATGTAAGAGGAAGGTACCTAGCTTCTTTTTTATTTTTCAGTTTCTGGCGTCCCACAGTTCCACTTAGGTAATGAGACACTTTTCAGGATCAAGAATATATTCATCGTCGCGTCCGTGCGATCTCAGCTTCAAGTGATATTATTATGGACTAGGTACTCAAACTTTTTGTTGAACGCTACAAAAAATGGCGCTTGCGGAATATTCATAAAAGTGAGTTTCCATTTATTAAATCCCCAGAAGCGTCTATTCTACGGCATTCGTTATTACAATATAGATTCATCATCATCATCCACAGCTTTTTCAATCCCATTGCTGGGCATAGGCCTCTCTTTAAATGTGCCAGCTGCGTCGATCTTGTGCAGACAGAAAGAACAATGTAGATTAACAATAATAAATAAATAATTACTTTCAGAACATACAAAACAGCTTACCATTTAGAGGTTTCGCTGGCGGTATATGGTTGCTGATCACATATTCGTCAATGGCGCCGTCTAGTTTGGAGTTCTGGAGATTGTTTGTGTAGCAGTTTTTACAGTGTTCTAACCTGGAACAAGAGAGATGCAAGATTGAGTATGAGACCTTTATTGTTTACAGTATTCTCCACACCAAGTATTCAATTCGGCGACATAGGTACACCTAACACGGAGTGTAAACCACGTGATTAGAATATACAATGCTCGACCCTTTCATGAAAATTATGATACCTATTACTCAAGATAAGAACTTATCTATACGCGGGATGATCTTAAACCTATACGTTTTTACCCTTGTATGAAAAATGTACCAAAAGGTTCCAAAGAGCGCTAATCTATACTAATATTGTAAAGCTGAAGAGTTTGTTTGTTTGAACGCGCTAATCTCAGGAAATACTGGTGCGAATTGAAAAATTCTTTTTGTGTTGAATAGACCATTTATCGAGGAGCTATATAACATCACGCTGCAACTAATAGGAGCGAAGAAACAAAGGAAAATGTGAAAAATAAACGGGGAAAATTATTCATCTTTGAAGGCTACCGTTGCGTGCGCTGCGAAAACGATTCAAGTCGTGGGTAACAGCTATAATTTACAAAAACTGAAGAGGTTGTTTGCGAAAATAAATATGATGCCCAAAATAACTATCTCACGCGGACGAAGTCGCTGGCACAGCTAGTAAGTATAATATATGGACCAAATGAGGCTTAGGAAGGTGCCCCGTGAAAAGGCGCTCCAATGAACGCTCTTCACCTTAGCGTCGATACATCGTGCTTTTAATAGCTGTAATCCTCTTACGGCCTCCATCCTATATCTGACTTATTTATTGCGAGGAAAATTTACGAAGAAGGAAATTAATCGAGCGATATTGTAGGAAGCCCCGAAGTTGCCTCGTAATACAGTTAAGAGTTCGTTTAAGAGGTCGTCTAAGATTACTTACTAAAATGATGTGTAAAACGTAGAGTATCAGAAACATTGCAGCTTAGTCAAAACCGACAACAGTAATTTATTTCTATATTTGACACTCACAACAACAGACAGAAATACACGACTACAAGCAAGTATCTTTAATGGTTCATGTCGATTCTGTGCATCTTACGAATGAGCTCATAAAATAAGTTAAAGTAACAGATGCACTCAAGTGTTACACGAGAAAACAACAGAATAATCATACACAAACATGCCATAAATCAAACATATTAACAATAAATAGCATTGTTGACTTTCTTTCATATATCTGTTGTCCTCGAGAATGCCATCAATAATTGTCATCGATAAATTAATTATCGTAATGCAGCGATTAGTATTTAAGTCGCGTCGCGTTGTACGGCGTCGATCCCGATTGATCTATCGCCGAAGACCTAGCTCAAATGACAATTATATAATAATCTAGGTGTCGTAAATCGTATTAGGCACCAAGTCACGTTGTGCGCGCCAACACGTCTCTCGCTTATTTGTTGAGCGGCCATTGAAGACGCAATAAACTATACTGGCTTACTTGGAACTAACGTGAAAGTGTAAACGCTTATAAATCATCATGAAATTAAAACTTACTTACATTTAATTCTCATAACAAAGGCATAGCAGCATAGCATAGCATAGCATTTGCTTATTAAGAATTGTAATATTTTTAACAAGCAAATTGACTGATTATTATTATTTCCAAATTTATTATCATACAAATTTTGACGAAGCCAATTTGGAATGTGTTTCCCACTAATTTTATTAATTATGGTTGTGAATGTGACATGACATGTTGGCAATAAATGATTTTATTTCTTTCTTAAAATAATACTCAACACATAGTTTGACAGCATCTTACTGCAGAAGCAAAAGTTAATAGTGAAGAATGTCAATGAATGAATGTCAACTTCGATCAAACGATACAGATTTTCGTACCTAATAAAAAATAAAAAATTTAATTCAGTCTATTTTGATAGAGTACTTTTGAGTAGTAACCATGTATTGCAGACGAAATAGTTCGTACTTTTGCGTGCGAAAGTAATAAACGTTACTATCTTATCTAAAACTGCGAAGGGAACGAATGAGATGGAACGGAATCAATTGTAGGGCATTATTTCTAGTATAATTATTACACATAGAATAGTTGCATTTCATATATATAACTAAAATATATAATAGATCTAAGTAAGGTATTCCAAAGAACGACATGAATTAATTATGTTTCATAACAGAAATGTCATCTTCAGTACACAGTATAAAGCAAAGTCGCTTTCCCCGTCTGTCCCTGTGTCACTAATTATGTATGGTTAGATCTTAAAATCTGCACAAGGGATTTTAATGTGCATAATCTTTAATTTGAGTATGAAGTAGTCAGAGTGATTCAAGCGGAAGATTTTTGCGAAACCGCGGGTAAAAGCTAGTAGTCTATAAGGATGGAAAATATAAACAATAAGAAAATTTATGCTAGTTCGAAAACGAACACGTGTAGAAGATAGAAGACACGCGCAAAATCTTTTGGGCGTAAAAAATCTGTCTATCAGTTGTTAAGAGAAAAAGGCTTAAAGAAACTTAATAATAAGTTGAAGTTGGAGGAAACTTTAACCTGAATAAAAATCTACAGTTGTTTTTATTCCTTTCAATTTAAAGTTTTTGGATTATATCTTATAATAATAGACCACTTGTTATTCTATTACTCTCTACGCTACGCTTTATAAAAAGATTGACGAACAAACAAGTAATTAATTACAAATGGTTTTACGTTGTTACTCGTCTAAACTATTAAACCTCAGACTACGTGTTAATTAATCCAAAACATTGTCACCCACATCCAACTGCTGGATGCACCCTTAATCACTCTTTGCTTGAAACGAAAACATTATAGTTTGAACAAATATAGGTATTAGCATTTTAAATTAAAACAAGTGAAGTTATTATGGTTAGTTCACGTGGGAAGGAGAACCAAGAATGGAAGCGGTCGCATGATCATCGGTCGGAGTTAGGTATATGTATGTAGTATACCTTTGTGCGAATTAGCCGCGTCATACCGACCTACAAGCAACCTTGCCATATTGTAATTGTATTTTATGATCACCAATATAAAACACGTCCCCGTAATTCTAAATATAAATTAATTGAGGATTGTAATAAAACACGGTTTCGGTGTTGTAATTATTCTGGTGCACCCTAATAAAAGTTGATTGATCTTGGATTGATTACGACGACTAAATACACGACGATGATATACTTCATTATGATATTTTTATAGCGACACAAAAGTTACTTAAAACCAGCGTTTATCCACAAATTTCCTCAAAAAAAATACTAACTCCTTCTTTGTGTTTAACGAATAGTCCGTGCGATACTGTAGGGTCTGTCCTGGGATTTACTATGCGTGCCAAATAAGAATAGGATCGCGTTTGCTGTCAACTTCACACGATAACTGTCAAAATAGTAGTGCTAGCAAAAAAAGTGCATAATAATTTATTATTCATATTGTGCAATAATTTATTGTTCATAGATAGGTAAAGATTAAGATTAATAAGGTAATATTAATAATTATTGTGTTATCATTATATTCATTTAAAAATACTATTCTTGAGTTTTATTAATGAATAATTTTGGATAAATTATTTCTACAGGTATGAACTTATAATACATAGTTAATGCTACTAATAATATTATATATATAAGCTTTTTCTTTCAAATCCTACTTATTTATAATTAACTAGTAGCGCTCCACGGTATCACCCGGGTTAATCCAAGATTAAAAGTTTGATCCTGGATAAAAAGTACCCTATGTTTGTCAGGGTGAATGTAGGATTCCAATGATAAAAGAATTTTTCAAATCGGTCCAGTAGTTTCGGAGCCTATTCAATTCAAACAAAATAATCAAATCTTTCCTCTTTATAATATTAGTGTAAAAAGAGTTTAAAAGAATCTACTACATTTTACGCCATATCTACATCAGATTCGGAGTAAAATGTATTAGATTTACCAAAAAACGTTTATTAAAAATTCAAATGGAATAAAATTTATGTAATTATTTTTTTGCACACCTTACACTTTGGGTATTAAGTTAGCGCGTATTGCTGAACAAAATGGCGTCTTGACAGACCTATTCTTATTTGGCACGCATAGTACTCGAGTGACCATAGAGAAGAGGACTGCCTTCTGTTTTTGTCGTATGGGTTATGGCCAACATTAGTGTATATAGTTTTCAGGTCTGTTCAGGCTATATCCTTTTCTGAGGTGGCTTAACTGCGATAGAATGAGATAACCTTAGGCAGGCTGTGGTCAAACGTAAGCTTATTCTGTGTAATAAAAACCATCGGGACCTGCTGTACACTGGCTGATTTCTAGGTATACAAGCGACTACATACCAAATTACACAGCTGGTGAGGTGCATAGCGACCAGCAGTCGCGATCAAACGTCTACGAAATGCAATAGCAAGACAAAAAATAAAAAAGAAAGAAAACATTTATTGTGGCAGATTTAACAGAAAAACAAACACGACTAAGAACATAATAAACAAACAAACATAAAATCTGCCACAACACAGCGTATTATTTATTCTGTGACACAGCCCTGACTCAGCATTATGCTGGTTATGTGAAAGCAACCAGCGCTGGTGTTTCGTTGATGGTTCCGTGGATGAGGTTAGATATAAAATGTCCTAGTGCATACCAGGCGGCGTGGTCAGTGCGGTGCTTGCCGCCGAGCTGCGCGGGCAGCGCGTCGTGCGGCACGTGCTGCGCCAGCTGCGGCGCGCTCACCGTGTGCACGCGCTCGCGCAGCTTCTCTCGCACGAACAGCCGCAGGATCTGGAAGGGCGCGTTGAACCACAGCGGCGCCGTCACTATCAGCACCTTCTTCAGCTTGGCCGGGTACCCGCCCTGCAACAATAACACGTCTAGGCTGTAGAGACATCCTCATCAACTTTGAGTCGCATTCGATGGAGGTGGAAGGTCGTGATTACCCTGCAGATTGATTAGAAGACTTCTTTTAGATACAACATGGTGTGGATGAGACATGTGCTCGGATTGTACGAGTATGTCCTCAAACATGACTTAAACGTTTACCGAAACCGATATTGTTTACCGCAATTTGTAAGGATAGTAAATATATAACAGCCAATATCTTATATGCCTCGAGTGCTATTTATAGACTAGTAATAAAATGCTAACTTAGTGCGGTGGAACGCTGCCACGCTGTTCGAGATAGAAAAGCATAATATCTAAAAAAAAATAAAAAAAAACATGGACAAGTTTTATTCCATGACGATGATCTGTCAATCAGTAGAAAACATCAAATTACTCGTACCATTACAAACTGATCGTATTAGCGGTTGCCTAAAAACCTCTCTAATTCGAGAAATTACCAAAAGGCACAAAACCATCATTTACTAAACCGGGTTACCTTTGATAGGTTCACGGCGATATGTAACCGAGATTACGTGTTCTTTAGCGACGATAATAGGAAAACGATTCAAGAACACGGATAAAAGTAGCGCTAATAACGTTTACTCAAAGTCATCAAACCAAATAGACCTTTCTTTATTGTTATAAAATTCCGACGCACATACGATGCAGAAATCAACGTCATTGGTCAAATATAAAGATTACACAATATGCCTGAATGCGGATTGGGCGCCGAGAACACGTGATAGGACTAGATGTTGATAGGTACTCACAAAACATTAAAGCATGGTTGGCGGATTTTTCAACAAGAGACAAATTATGGCTAGCCCAAACCACACTGGACCACAATTCGTCCCCTGTTGAAAGATCCGTCAGAAATCCGTGATAAAATGGCACCACTGTAGTCTGTGTAACTGGTCTAAAATAAACCTTCGCTTTAGATCTGATAGGTATATTGTTTAAACCTCTTTGTATAATAGTGTCTATGTTTACTCCTAATGATTTGTGTCAGACGGAAATAAACACGCGCTACACAAATACTACTTTCCGAGGGCACGGAAATAGAATTTATTAGAAACGCATCTGGGATTCGTGTACGATTGTTTATTTGGGAGAATATTTTTAAAATTACTCAGTAACGGTGCGGTTGTATGACGTAAAATAATAAAGTGATTGTGAGATACATACCTACGCTACGTGTTAAGGAATATCTAACATACGATAAGTTTGAAACTCTGAGACGCACTTCACTTTTAAGATTCTTCAAACAAAGATGCTTTCTTTTGCAAAAGGTCATGCAATCTAGTTCCCAGGATGTAAAATATAATAATTACAATAATTTAGAATCATAAACCTACAGCACTTAAACGTAGGGCGACCTAAACTAAAGTCGAAACAGTATTATGAAGCTCGCAACAAAATTACCTAACTCTCACTGATGAGCGGTGTTCGAGTTGCCAAAATTACTATAATGCGTGGGAAAACTGGGTGTCAACGGCACTATTCTAGCCAAATACTATTTTCTAGTTCATAAAGCGAGGACTATTAAGGGCAAAGGTGACGGCGGGCAGCACAGGGCGATACATGACTCCACTTCACTAAAATATGCTACTGCAACTACATAAATAAAATAAAATAAATAAAATAAAATAGCCATTTATTCATCCACTTTCGATAAAAATTTCATTACAATGTCCATAACTACTCTTATATAAATTTTATGTCAAATGAAAATAAAAATGTTAATGTTTTTGTAAATATGCTTATGCTTAATGTCAAATAAAATAAATATTAATGTCAAACATTGTTTTAGGTCCCTGTGTTACAGCTTAATTTAAGTAGACGTCGCCTCTTTGGCGTAGGCCTCCCCCAGTTGCGACCATAGCTTTCTGTCCTTCGCCATCCGCCTCCACTCCTGTCCATATTTGTGAGTAAAAACATCGTCCCATCTCCTTTTTGGTCTGCCTTTCTGTCTTCTCTCCTCGCGCGGAAGCCATTCTAGGACTTTCTTCGTCCATCTATTAGTGTCCATTCGGCATATATGCCCTGCCCAATTCCATTTCAACAATCTCACTGCTGTGATGATGTCTCTAATCTTGGTCTTCTTTCTTATTTTTTTGTTGCTAATTTTGTCTGAGAGTTTTATTCTGAGCATGCTCCTTTCCATTTTCCTCTGGCATATTGCTAGCTTGTTCTCATCAGCTTTCCGAAGAGCCCATGTCTGGCATCCGTATATTAGGCAGGGTAGTATAGCGACGTTGTATACTTTGCTTTTGATGTCTATGTGTATGTCTTTGCTCTTCATTATTTCTTTAAGGCTCCAATATTTCTTCCAAGCCAATCCTATCCGTCTGTTAATCTCTTTTTCAGTCAAATCTTCGAAAGAAATAGATTGTCCCAAATATATGTATTCGTCCACGTATTCTATAATGTCATTTTCTACAATCACATCCTGTTTTAGACCATTCGTCATAATTTTTGTTTTTGAGGCGTTTATTCTCAGTCCGATCTTTCCGCTTTCTCTCGCTATATCCCGTATCATAGTTTCTAGGTTTTTTGCTGATTCTGAAAATACTACGAGATCATCAGCGAACCTTAGGTGGCTAAGGTATTCCCCGTTTATCAATATACCCTCATTTTGCCAACCTATGTTTTTAAAAATCATTTCCAGAACCGAACAAAATATCTTAGGAATCTTATCTAATCTTAGGATGTATGCAAGGAAAAAAAAAAAAAAAAAACAGAACATGGACGTGGAAATCACCAAATGGAAAAAAAAATTTCAATGAAATTGATTACATATTGACAAACAAGCCAAAGCAGGTCAAAATTTTGATGTAATAAACCCAAACTGCAACTACATACATACGAGTAAATATATAAATACGTATGTACAATCTGTATATTTTCCAGCATGAAGACCAACTTTAATCAGATCTGTCAAAATGTTCCGACTCCGAGCCACGAGCGTCGCCAAGGCAGCGTATAAGTACTTAATGGACTCTTAAGAAGTCACTCGGCTCGGTTGGAGAGATCATGTCATTTTAAACCTATTCCACCGAACGGATTGGTCTCGACGAGTGACAAAGCTCGATAATAAATCCGTGTTACCGGCCGGTACTCCGGCGGGAGTTATCCTAATAAATATTTACGGCCGAAGCACCCTGTAAGCGCTCGAGGGTAAAATGAGGTCTTCTTTTAAAGGCACGACACGAAAATCCTGGGTTAACAGTAGCCCTACGTCACTGTCGCGACATTTCACGTTTCGCCTTCAGTCGAAGAGTTACGACTGCAATTACTTCCTCGATCACACCCATTCGGCTGATGAATACCTCGAAGTAGACATATTATAGCTCTCGCACACTTCACCATACTTTACATGTTTCGCATCATCAAATAAATCATCAAGTGACTTGAAAAGGAAAAGTTTATGTCTCGTTTGTCAACTTGAAGAAAACAAACAATGTGTTTTACTTCGTATTGCAGAGACCGCGGCTACTTTGCGGATAAATATATTGTTTAGTTGTTGTTTTCACAGCTGAGAGCACCGAGCAGGTGAGGGGAAACGAACTTCCTATTCGCACACGAGTTGTGTTTATATCATTCTTTCCGGCGAGACCATACGGAAAATTTACGAGGCCGCCATAAACTCAGCTTCTTCGCAACAATGCCTCTCGTAAATATAAAGTGCTGTGCTCGAGTAACCATGTATCCATATATCCCAGCAAGTAGACTTACGGTAGCAGTTCAGGTTTTACGAGCCATAGTAAATTAATCAGTGGTTTAGAGAGGCTAAATTAAGACTGAATGCTACAATGAATCCGATATTCAGTTGGTTTTGCGAGTAGTCACGAGGATCAAAGGAAAACATCTCAAGGGCGGCCAAATTAGGGAGCCCAAGTCTGGGATATACGTAAAGAAAGCCGGGGGTGAGAGTTCGTTGAACCGCGTTTAGCTCCCTCCGACTCATGAAATTATTATACCTGGCTGTCCCCTACAGCGAGTAGCAGATTCGACTTGAATACAGGACTCTGCTATCTGTCGAGCCACTCGCAGCCCAAAACCGCTTCGTTTACTTTTATGTTATGGTTTGTTTACCGTCCCAAACAAATTCGCTTTGTTAAATATTTGCAGCCTCATCGGCAGTTTTACTCCCCTTTTACATTTCTAATAATTCAAGTTTTGTGTAGTTGTTAAAAGCTTTGACGCCTATAAGATATCAAAACGAAATATTCAATTCAGGCCAAAATATTCTTCAGAATAATGACTAAGAAAGTATTAGGTTTGGGATCGTATTGCAATCAGTCACAAAAAGAGGTTTATTTTCCAAATGTTATGTAGAGGCAAGAAAGTGCATCGGCCAGCCCCCCAGGTGTTCCTCATTGTTGTCTGCAGTCTAGACGAGCCCAGATGACGTCAAGTCTGACGCAGGTCACATCTCCAGACGATCTGTGAACATCTAGGCAACGCCAGCAAAATAATTGCCGACACAGAATAAATGAACTTTCAAGATAATAACTTGGATATGAATTGTTAATTAAAAAGCACGGATCACGATTCAATTAAATGAGAGAATATTTAAAATATGGTTAAGTAGAATTGAAAAGTTTTTTACTGTGCAAACTGGAAGCTAATTAATCTGCTCAAAGGGGTTATAGCCCGCGGACCACCGTCCTTGTTTAGAAGAGCAGCGAATTTATTAGGTTTGATTAGCGCACCCGTCTGCGCCTGCTGTTTGTTCGGTCACGTACACGTTAAATATTCAACTGTTTGTACCTGCCCTCAATCAATATGTGACTGAAATATCCATATGTGTGGAACATTAATGGCACATTGTATCCATGATATAATACTGTTTCTGCTCCCGTTTCAGCATTAATTTCAAACTAATGAATAGTGCATAGTTGAAACTGTAGATGTGGTAAATAAAGGGCGCCGTAGTGCAGTTGAAGCTAGATTTAAAATAGTTTTCAAGTCGGCATTGTGTTTGCAAGTGGGTGTGGGTCCGCCGGCCAGGCTGGTTAAAGTTCAACAATGAGAGACGTCAAGTCGGGCTCCAGTCGCAGAAGTAGGTCGTGTGGCCGCGCCGAGATAAACCTCTTTGAGGCGCCTCCTTGCGCCTCTCGAGACAACACTTCGCACTCTCCTCGCGAATGCTAATTTACAAATCTCTAAAGCTATACTTGTGTACAGAGAGTTAATTTCATTCTAATGAATCCCGTTTATTTAAACGTTCATTTTATTCATTACAGAGAGAATGAATAACGCTGCTTTAACAATTTATTCATTGCCGTAGAGAAGGGCAGGCACTCAGTTTTAATTGCTTTCAGCTAATACATGTTAGTGCTAGTAAACAGGCAAATGTATACGAAAATCTATTTTATTTCAAGATTCAAGAACGCTTCCTGAAATAATTGAGTCTTCAAAAATGTAGGTATCGTGTCTTCCGCCGTACTCTTTCAAACAAATATTTATGAGGATTGTTAGATCTTAAGTCAATCCAAAGGGTAATTTCCGACTTCCCTTACAAACATCCTGTTTTGCTGCGAAAGCAATTACGCAAAATCTAGGCGAAAATACACACAGGACCGCGTCAGGTAAACATAAGCACGGCAAAGGAAAAACAGAGTGGATGACTAGTGCTTTTGCAATAGAGAATAGAGCTTGCACTTTAGCTGCCTACATTGGAGCGTGGCAGCCGAGGCTCGAAAGAAAAACGGTGTTTTTCCGGACTACATACATTCACTGGAATAGCTCTCGCTGGCGACATTCGAGGAATTGGATTCTAAGGTAGAAACCGCGGACGGAAACCGGGTTACGATCGCGTATGAAATAATACGGTAACCAAGGGAACATTTACGTCTAAATATAAAAAAATACCACAACTATAACACACATCGTAAACGAAGCGTCGTTTTGACACATTATTGATCACACTATCTGACGCCCTGAATATACGGAGGCCACAATATTGCAGGTGGAATGTAAGCAAAACCCGGAAAAACGTTGAACATTTCGTCACTCGTGAAATCGTGGCTTCCTATCGGTCGAACATTTTGGCAATACCGTTCACAACACTGTGAAAAATAAACGTGTGCCGTTTTAATGTGGCAAAGGGTTGGAAACGTTATCGAATTAACAAACGATCGTCTACGACGTAGATTGCTCGGTTCACAGGCTAGTCTCTAGTGTGGAATGCTTTTAGCGCAGCAAAGTGCATCGCCGGGGTTGGCTATCTACACATCTGCATAGCGCAACGCTTTGAAACCGTCAAAGGCTAAAGAGCTGTCCTGTTCCGCCTCAACGGAGAAAATTGACCGCATTCATGCTGTAAATGAGAAGCTCATCGTTCGTTCGCGAAACGAGGCGCAGTTGAACGCAGGAAGGAGCGAACGGCTGCCAATTAATACCTGATGAGGCAGTAAGTGGGAAAGTATAGGCAATAGAAGTATAGGTAAAGGTAGCTCGGTGGTCATTAGAGTATTGGCAGCGACAGTGGGGTGAGTCAACTATAGGTCCCGCCTCAGCGCGGTGTCGCAAGCGGCGGGGCCAGCACGACCGCAGTCTGCTTCGAGGCTGGCGCAGCGCCAAGTGACAATTACACCGATCATCTTTAGCTTACCAATACACGAGAACTGCTCTTAACAGTACCGTCCAATCATAGGACCTGCTATAACTATTCTCTATGGGTAAGGATACAGATTAACTCAGATGCAAAAGGTATCGAAGGTCACATAATATGCGTTTCTTGCCAACATAATATGCTCGTTTAGGTATTATTGTATACGTATTCCCCTGGTTGATATCTGTGTTCATAATTTACGTAAAAGTCCATAAATAAAAAGCTGGCGAGCGTGTGAATGCTCAATGACCTTTATTATCGGCTCTTCGCTATTAATTGCCGCGTGTCCCGGCCGGGTGGGCGCAGGGTGTAGACTGCACAAAATACATCACTACTTCGAACCAAGCACGTGTCTGACCTTTGCACGGTGAAATGTCGTTTAATTTCCCCAGTAAGGGGTAACACGTAGACAATATAAACTATAGTGATACCATACCACCAGTCAAGTACCTGACCATCAATACCTAAAACAGAGACTGCACAAGCAGCATTGTGATTGTATGTGGATGGATATATTATGAGGTAAAACAAAAAGTAATTGTCTACTTAGCGTAATATATCGTTAGATTATTTCGACAGATTTTACAAAGAGTAGTAAAGGTAGGTACATACATGCGAAGTCGATTTAAAATCAGCAACAGACGACGCGGTCAATTCCTTCGATAAGTTACCAAAAGTCGCACTCCAATTGGGCTTTTCCGCGGGTCCTTAGTAGTCATAATGAGGCGTCTCGCCGAGTGTAAACCTCAGGGTAAAACGTCACAAATATCAAAGGTAGAAACATAAATAAAAGCGGGGGTACTCTCTGGTTTTCGCAGAAGCCCCGCGAGGCTAGCGATCGATGTAATGTGTAGGTGATATTACATTGTGCGGACCAGATATAAAGCCAGAGCCGTGAACGTAGGATTCGAATTTGATTACAGTAGCGCACTGAATTGATGGCCTATTGCCTATGAAAAACCACTGGAGCGGTTTCTTATCGTTTTAATAAGGCGGCGTAAGTGCTAATAAGTACACAATTTTTATTCTTAGCATTTGCTAAAAAAGCTAGCCTGTCTCGAAATAAATTAACAATAACAACTAAAAAATAATTTGGACACTAGGAATTGTTTGTTTACTGATTTATTATTGTGTGGACTCAAGGAATATTTCCCATTGTAAATCACAGTTTTGTCTCCACCACACATTTGCCAAGACCTTCGCTAAACTAACCTGACCGGATTTGTAACTCAATTAGGTAAATGAAGCAAGATAGAGCCAAGTTGGTACATAACCAAATTGGATTCAAATACTGTGCCCCGTATTAGCATACAATGGCCAACATCTGGGCGCAGCTCACTCAGATTAATGACAAACTGACTGACTTATCTCTTGTACCTGTAGGACATAAAACATGTGATAAACTGACCTGACCAAATACTGAACGTGATTAAATGAAAATATCAACAGCTTGTGTAGAACTAGCGGCGCTCCACGGTTTCACCCGCGTTTATCCGGGATTAAAGTAATACTTACTATTTTATCCAGGTTCTAATCTAACCCATTACCAAATTTTATTTAAAACGGCTCTTCCGTTTGAGCGTGAAGAAGGAACTAACACATACATCCACACTCACAAACTTTGGCTATTATAATATTAGTGTGATAAGACTAGACTACTACTAGAGGTAGCTAGACATCTACTGACATCTATTGAGAGACATACTCTTTTTTTTTTAAATCAATATTCCAGTGCTAGCTCAAGTCAAATACAATGTAATTTCATCTATGTAATAATATATCTATGTAACATATCGCTGAGTAAAACAAAACTTACTTTTTATGACTAGATATGTACATATTGTCTACATTCACAGATCGTTATCTTATCATATCAATATCAGTCGGCATGGAAATCTCATATCTATTAACATATTAATATGTTAGATATATTACGTCCTCGATAGAAGGTACCGAGGCGTGTCTGTGCTCAGCCAGGCTTGGAAGCTGATCGTGGCAATGTGCGGGTCCACGGTGCATTCATACATCGAAATAGAACTTAGTACTTAGGAAAAGGCCTTTGTTAAGTCAGGCTCGGAGTTGATGGAACTTCACAAAAACCTATCACAATCCTTCGTCTCGGCAAGGACGGGTTTAGCCGACACGTCCGCTATTCCCGTCCGGGCCGCAGCACTTAGGTGTAGACCTAAACGAACCATCTAGTGCGCACGGGGCATTGTCAGTTTGAGACCTATACTGATAGTATATTATATGTACTTATGCTCCGTTCGTTAGCCTGCTTCCGATTGAGCTTATCTAATTTGTATTATGTTTTTTTTTGTTTTTTGAGGGAAATGTATTGGCAGCAGATCACTGTCAGTTTCAAACAATCTGAGAATGTGTATATCACATTCATGCTTCATTCGGAATCCGTTTCTCGAATGTGCTTATCTGTAACTGTGTTATCCTAAACTTTGAGGGGAATGTTTTGGCATCACCTGTCTTATACTATGTCGGCGCATTCATCACATAATCCCTTATCATGCGTATTGTGATGGTCACAAGCAGCAGCTGCAAGGTCGGTTCTCACCACAACGACGGTGAATTGGAATTACACACGTATGGAATGTACATCATTGCTAAAGCACATTTCACGCACCTATAGGTCAATATGCTACTCTAATATTTAAATTTATTGACATTTTAGTGTACATATTAGCACACCCTATGGGTAAGAACGTAGCGCTCTGTAATACCTGTTACCATCTTTATGTATCCTATGTTCTGTAAATAAATGTTTTGAATTTGAATTAGAATTTAAATTTAGTTGGAAATAAGCGAAAATAATCACTATAGGCAGGTACGAGTATGTATACTGTATGTACGTACATAATATGTATACTGTACAGTGACTTGTCTTACTATACGAGTAATATAAACATCAAAATTATGGTACTCGAAGAATTTCATGTGATGGTGAATCTTTTGAGGTCGAAATCGAAACGGAGAGTTTTACATATTGACTAAATAGTTACCTCTCTTTTTCTGCATTTTATTCTACAATTAATGTAAGTGTAATAATCATGTCATTCATACAGGTGACCCGAACTAAATTGCTCCATTGACCATTTCACTAAATATGTATAGACGGCTGACAAATCCAAGGTTCGAAATTACGTAACTATGGTAGAGTATAAACACTACTATATCGGTCGGTACGGTACTACCAAGTATTATGTTTGTGCAAAAACTTCCATTGATGACTAGTTTGGTATAATGGCTACTTGTTTAAGTTTACGAGGCGCACACCCACGCGATAAAGTCATTCTATTACGTGTTCTAAAATAACTTCACTCGCCTCCAAAGTGTGGACTTTAAAGTTCGTAATGTGCATGTGATTCATTGGCGCCGCTAACCAAATTAGCGATTAGTCGAGTAGATACTCACGAGGCACGTAAATGAGCCTACACAATTACAAAGCTCGCGTTACTGCCCGTCGAAACAACAAAATTCACGGGAATTTTGTCACAAAATAACTATTAAATATGTATTTTATGCGAGATGAAATACAGCCAGATATTTGAAGAGCAATTTCCATCGCAAGCTTTTTGCAAATTTCCCGAACAACCAAATGTTGCGCGATTCAGTTTAAATGGTTTTCATAGCAGTGTGGTGTTGCACACGCCATTCGAATCGACGAAGCGATTCTACTAACTTTATCCACACAACTATGTTGCAATCAAAATTACCTCGTCACGAACACTTTTTATGGTGTAAAGTAAAATAAGAAACCATTCCTACAATTGTACAAACAATTCGTCATAGTTGAAATAACATGTTGGTGTCACCTTGCCACAGCCACTTTATCAATATACGAGTTATGTATGTATGTCACCCAAGTGATACATATTAAGTACATCCTATTCACGGCCACTTGTTCTCTAAAGACCTTCAATGTTTCATTTGTACTAACAATGGCGTCAATTTGTAACTCGTAACTATTTGCATAATAAAAGAAAGAACTCCCATTACTCACAAAGTTCTCCCCGCGAGCGGCGAGATTAAAATTAGTGGCACAATTAATGAAAGGCCTTTACGTCTATTTTCAAAACGGAACTAGCGAGCCTAGTTCCGTAGAAAAATGGCGTGCATTTATGTTAATAGTTGTCGTTAGTTAGCGAGTCAGTGGCACGACATTTATATTTCACTTCCACTTTTCTCCCCTTATTCTTTTCCACCCTAGTTTTTAGTTGAAAGAGGTCAGGCGCGGTTCGTAACGACGCGGCTTTTTTCAAAGAAGTGTTTTTATTTAGTTGTCTGAAGAATGAGTTGTGTGCAGCGGATGTTTGGCGACGTCCCAGGGCGCTGGGCGTGATGTAGGTCAGGAATGACGTCCCGGTTTTGCAATGCGGTGCTTGGAGCCGCCGCCGCCGCCGGCAGCCGAGCCGGCGCGCCGCGACAAGGTGAGCACCGCCCGACAACTCCCGCCTCTCTCTATAAACCAATTTGTTACGATTGACGACACCGCTGCTTCCACGCCAATTACTCCCAAATCCGTAGGGATTTACTTTACTTCCTATTCTTTAACAATTCCACCTACATTTAGGAAAATTTGTCTGACACGCTTTGTGATTTTAAGGTAAAAGGAATATTAGTACAATAGAAACATTAATTAATGTACGATAGAAGCACGTTTGTTAAGTACGCTTCTGCTTTAGGTATTGCAGAGTGTGGATTTAGTTTGCAATCTGTGCACAGTGTGATTCCGCTCCATACTGCGCCGAACTCCATTCGACCATTACGTGGATCATATTGACGTCGCAAATAAAACGAACCGAACTGGGGTAAGTGCTCTTACCCTACTTGTTTTCGCTACCGGCGTATAGAGATGGTTGGAGCTTTATATAAATAAAGGCGATAGTGGTTTAATGGTTTCGCAGCTGTCTCCCCGACAGACACGCACGGCGCCAGGTGCGTCTCCCGGCCGCATTTCTCTTTTGATCGACGCACCGGCTATAGAGGTAGGCAACGAAATACAAATCAAAAACACCGTTACTATATTTTGGCTCGAACAAATACGGAAAGGAAGGCGCTCGGTGACGATGTTACGATACGACACTCTCCCAAAAGCAACGCCCGATCGAATATCCGAAGTGACATGGACACCGGAAGCCGGTCCGTGTTTGACTTCCACAAATATTTGAGTGTCACACACAATCTGAATGCAAACATATGCTTCCAATACGCGTGGAATAAGAGTTAGTTCAGTCATTTGAACTAGGTCCGGTCGAGCAAACATCACAAAAACGAAGGCCGATAGCTTAGTAAGTTATCATGTTTGCGAGCCATTCATTACGTAGCATCATGTCGAACGTACCATCATTCAAAGGGGAAGGAATAATGGTTTGTGGAAAAGAGCAAAAACATGTTAAGCAGGGCCACGGGACACGATGGAATAAATAAGCCGGTGGTAAGAGTGCAGCCTCGTTAGCATCATAGAGGCGGCACAATCAACGCGCGCGCTTGCATAAGCACAGAGATGAATATACGGCGATGATACAATAGGTGGACGCTCCATGGCTAACGGATACATACATATAATATATCAGATAAATAAGTCTTAATTGTCATAAATATGGCATAAATAGGTCTCACAAACGGCCTAAAAAGTTCTGGCCGTTTAGCCAAGTAAGGAAACCAGGTTAGAAACATATGCTGTAATACGACAGTCATAGAGCCATGATTCTGTGCATGTTTTGAAACTTCTAACAATCGAGTTGGCCACTTACTTGGACTAGTTGTTTCAAGAGTTTATTTAAAGGATTGATATTACATAGTTGTATATATGTATGTAGTTAGCAGTCTCATGGTTGCAATGCCGTTGATATACGCTGATCTCATTATGCCGGTCGAACGATGAAAAGCGCACGGCGACCGACAACCAACACCCGATATAGGACACTGCTATTGTAAGTAGTAACACCGCTATGTTTACACATGTAGGTACATATATTGAAACGCGCTAGATATGAGCCAACATTGATTTATCCGTATTTAACTTCGGATTGTCAGATATTATCGCATTGATTATATTATTGCGATGATTTTATGATTACTTACCAGTTATTTTGGGTGACATGTTTAGGTCAATACAATCGTTATTTCAGTACAAGAAATGAAACATTATATACGAACTTTTATCTACATAATTATGTTTTTCTCATTTGTTCCGGCATAGGTACATATTATATTGTCGTAGGCTTGAATATGTATTAACTACAGTGACATTAGAATCTAAATTAGATATATGTACTATTGAGTAACAAATGGATATGACCTTGGCTAATAGAATAGAATTTACTATCTTATCATATAGACTTTTCGATAACGTGCTGATCCACCATTATTGGAATCACTGATGCCCGAAAAAATGGTAATGTATGTGAATAAATTTGGTAAGACTATCTTAGTCGTTTCACTCACTGCTGAAGATTGCTGAGATTTTTTCTGTTGAGAATTGTAATAAAATAAATAAAATTAATTTATTTCAGGTAATTGAGACTTATGATACGGTAGATTATGGTAGATGTATATAGATTAAACAAAAACGTACCAAAACGGGCATCGTATAATCATGTTTTTGATATAAGGAGAAAAGTTGACTTGAAACTGAAATCAACGTTGTTTACTTTTACTTCTTTATCCCGAAACGAGAAGTGCAAGCGAAGCGAGTGTCACCCACTATAAGTATTTCAAAAGATATTATCAGGCAGATGCAGTGAAGTCCACGCGCGAGCTCGAGCCCGGGCGGAAGTAGAGCGCGACGGAGGTGACGCGACCTTCCCTCGGCGGATATTAATCATCCCGTGGCACCGGCACTTCCACTCCACCGGCACCCACCCGCCGCCTAATTGAAAACTGGACGCCCAACTTCCATAATCAACTTACTAGATCGCGTCATACCCGACAACAACTTCATCAATTTGCCAATCGCCAAATTGGCTGTCGAGATCCACTTTGCTGGCGGCTCGATTAACGATCAAAATTAATATCATTGCTTAGTTACGGGTCGTAAGCTTCTGGTAACGACGGCGCTTTCAAAGGAGAATAGACGGCACTTGGTGACATCGGGACGAATCGAAATCACTTCAATATACATTTTAGGTTAAGCGAATTGGTTCAAGCTGAACTTCATTTAAAAGGATAAAAAAGCGGCAGTCACCCAAAGTCCTAAAACTACTAACTACGTTCGTACGTCCTTGGAAGTAAATACCTGTCCCATATAATCCACGAGTAAGCCTTGACACATCAGATAAAAATGAAACAATGCCCATAATGATGGTAAGAGTGTGGAAAGGATATCCTGCGCGCTCACGTCATATAGCCAGCAGTAAGGATCAGTACAAACAGAACGGAAATTGCTCGTGTCTTTTACTGATTCTATATTAAACACGCCTGTATTTCTATATCCATAAGGGTCAAATCAGATTTGATCATATATGCGGGCAAAGTATTTTCTCTGAAATCTGTACTAACCCTGATTCCATCGAAAATTCTATAATGACTAGTAAACAGTCGCATTTCCTCTAATACCAGAGAATTCCTCGAACATTATTTTCCGTTCTATCTGAACTGGTTCGAGTAGCTGGGCTGGGCAACGACGCAATAGACGAGTTGTTGTGTTTACTCGATCGCGAGGATGGCGCGGGCGCTCGCACATTGAGCCGTGACTCACACAGACACGTGACCTTCAAGGTGAAGATATGTACATAGATACATGTGCTCAAGTATTTGTAAATCCTAGCTCGATGATCTGTAGAGATTCATCTTACCGGATACAATGCATATGAGACAAAAGGTATGATAAGGAAAGTTTGAAACAATTTTTAGTCATGAAAGTAAACTGTGATACTGTAAGGTAAAATCCTTGTTAATAAATTGATGTATCGTTGCACGCAACGCGATTGCAATTTACGTTCTGTAGAGGCAATCTATAGAAAATACAAAATATACTCTATCTACTATCAACGAAGATAAGAGTGTAAACAGTAGACTCACAATCGTCGTAAGCGAGACCTTGTTTTTTCCTCCGCAGTGATATAATTTCCGAGAAGCTCGATGTAAACATTGGAGTTTAATTTGATAAAATTGGGTACTCGCCAATTTGAGTGGTTTTACGCAGCGCTTGGAAGGCCGGACTCTTGGAAAACCGCTATGATTGGATACACTTATCTACCAGAGATTACTCATACTCGCCCAATGTATTCAAGTCTAATTATATACAGATGCTATAAATCTTAACTAATTAATAAACAGTTAATCGTATTGTCTCTAAATTCATTATCAGAATGGACCATAAATATCTGCGTTTGTAAAGAATGTGTCATTCAATTAAATTAATAGAAAAAAATAACTAACTAATTAACTATTGTATCGGTGTGATGATACGGTGACCACCAACGCTCGCTTCAAAGAATAAACGAATTCATGTATGTTGGAAACCCCCTCAATTTTCAATAAAGGAAAACAATCTGGCTATACCATTGTTTCGTTACAACGTTTAAATTTACCGTCTAAGACAAATTAAACGATAGTTTCTTCCGACCGCTGACGTTATCTCTTGGTAATTAAAATTTATTTTTTCCTATACATACATGACAGTTATTATACTGAATAGATGCTTTAGAATAGAGGTACGTTCTGTCATATACACAATATATTTCCTTCTAATCAGTAAGTAAATTGTAGATCCCGGCTGTTGGTCTAGTTCGGCAGTCGTTAAGCCATGTCAGAGGCCATAGGTTTGAAAACTATCGACATCAGAGTTGGCCACTCTGATTCGATAAGAAGAAAAAGATCAATAAGTGAACGCAGTCTTTCCAGTCCGTTACCGGTCAATGTAAAGTAGGTACAAACTATGATCGAAGCCGGTATAATTTCCGCGAGGCATGCGTCGGCACGTGGTCCGCGACCTTGCTCTTGGAAGACTGGTCGCGCCCACATCGGCCTCGCGACTCCGGTACCACAGAACAGAATACAGATGTACATACCTACTATACAACTATCGATACAAGCTCATTTCCAAACGCCCAAACGTCATGGCACCGACACAACCGGAAAAACATCGCGCGACAATCTGCAGAGTTGTTTAACGTTTTCTTATTATTTTAGAAACGCAATAGATAAATGTGATTACATATCGTAAATACAGAGACACGAACACAAACAATCTACTTATCATTTATTAAATCAGATTTAAATTAGCACATTAAATTACGTAACAGGTAGGTAAACAAGCGCTCGGCGCAATTATGTATGCAGTTGTGAATGAGTGATGAAAGTGGAGGCTTCACACACGATGAGGCTTACAACGGACTAGGCTCCGTCTCTAAATTACAGTCAAGCTGCTATTATAGTATAACTTTCAGTCAGTCACGCGTTAAAGCTCTATAGAATAACTTTCGGCTTAAAATACCAAGACCTTTGATCGAATAAAAACATTCCTGAATTAAGGTAGCTTTTCAACAAAAAAACTTGCTCAAAACAATCCCTTCTTTTGATAGCTACGATAACACAGACAGATATCTATATGAAGAGATAAGAAACATCTGAGTTATAATACTCCACTTTTTTCTTCTTTCATGTTCTACATTGTGTCTGTAGTGAAATGCGAGTTTAACTATAACCTTCAGCTGACATTAACGTCTCCGTTGAAGCTGCCTATTAATTTTACCGCGGCCATTACCTAGGGAGAAAGACGCCGTATTTCATAATATCCGTAATGTTTATATTTTCAAACATCGCTAGAGAATACGGCTCCTGCGTTACAGTCCGTAAAAAAACGTTATTTGTGGATTTTGTGGGAGCCATCGTGAAAACGAGCCAATCTGAATATAATGGCGCGTGAAACAATGCTTTTATTGTTTTAGAAGGAACGAGGCGAGTTTTGTGATGAGCGATCGTTTACCCAATTAGTATGCGCAAAGATACATATACAATGTAACACAATTTTTTGGGTAGGTATACATGTAACTATCCAATCATACAAGCCAAAAAAATCGCATGGTCTACGACAGTACTTAAAACATCTATGATTGGCGGATTCATCATACCGATAATAAGTTTTCACAATAAAAAATCGTGGCAGAACTGCGACAGGATATCAAATAATATCAATGTCAGCAACAAATAACATAAAAAAATACTTCCAAGATAGCTTTCTATACGACATACAGGCTGTCAATCACATTTTTTCAAGTAGCATTACGTATGAAAAGTTATGAGGCACGCCACCGCCGCGCCGCGCCGCCCACTCCGGTGACATAATCCATAAACCATCGATTGCCATCGCCCAGCCATGGATAATGCTACGCAATAAACGCTTTACATCACCAGTCACCACATATGTACGTATTATACGTAACTTGCGAGCGTATTGTGTGTCAACAGATCAATATAATGTGCTGATGATGACACCGGAATAGAACGCATATTTCAGCTGATGTATTTACTGAAACATATTAAAATTACTAGGAGAAATATTTTTAGATAGAGGCCGATGAGAGTTGTGTGTAGTTTATTCTTCTTCAAAGAGACATTATTTAAGGAAATAATTTTGTCTATAAGTAACATTAACCCATTGTCTTCCATTGGGCAGCCATCGATATAATACGCGCAATAAAACGTTTATACCGCCGTGCTGCGTACGTTAGTTGCGTACTTGCTGTGCGCTGTCTACTGCTAGGGATCAATACTAGAGTAACATCCTTTTTGGAGAATATTTTATTAACCAGCTTCTGAAAAGGTTGTATTTCCGGTCACAAGTTTAAATGATTTAGGAATCCGTTTAGAAAATTATTTGTTTATTTGATTCCTATCATTAGATATGAGAAAAAAAAACGTAATATAAATATAATCTTCGTTGATGAAATACATTTAGAGAAAATACTTTGCTGGTAAATAAAACAAGTCTGTCTAGACGTGTGCTCAGGAAAAACATCAAGACAAAAAAAAATGTATACATCATAGCTAACATAAATTATACTGTAACAACAATTAACTCGAATGTCTTGTTCTTGAAACAGAATTTATCTTTCAAAATCCCTACAAGGAAAATACGTTACGAATGAGTCAACGGTTGGTACTTTCCTTTCGGTTTTCCTCATCTTGAAAGCGATATTGAAAGAGAAAACCGTTCCCATGAAAGAAATAAAGATGGACAAAATGTTGCCAATAAGACATAGCTATCACTCCGAAAATTATTAAGAGACATTTATGTACTTAGTAATTACATTTACTGAAGCGCCCATAGCTCAGCTAGCGCAGGCAATCGCAGCTCAGCTAGTCAATGTTAAGCAAAGGTCGACGCGGTTAGTCTTTGAATGGGTGACCGAAAAGTGGCAATCCATTTTGGGCCCTTCCGCGGGGCGGATGGCACGTTAAATTGTAGGACCCGGCTGTTTGTCTAGTTCGGCAGTGGTTAAGCCATGTCAGAAACCCTTAGAGCGGTTTAAAAACTCTCGACACCAGAGTTGGCCACTCTCATTCGATAAGAAGAAGATTACATTTACTTTAATGTACAAGTGACCAGGTGCTTGCTTGTCTTATAGATCTAATCTTGTCTAGATAGAATTTATAACTACTAGCTATCTTGCTTTCATAATGATGACAATGCTTATGAAAGACAAGTCCGTCTCAAGCTTCAAGAGTCATCACTCAACACCTTTTTCTTCACAATGCGACGGCCGCCTTTTGTAAGGCTTTAAAAAGCAGGTCAACATTGTAGGCACTTCTCACGTCTTCACACCCTTGCCAACTTCCATACACTCTGTCAATAAGTCTGACATTTTCATAGGGCTATTTGCGAACTCGATTCAATAAACCTCGATCTAAAAATACCGCCCAACTCTCGATATTCCAAGAAGGCTAGGTAAAAGGCTACGAACCGCGGATCAAAGGAGAGAGGTTCGGAACGTTTCGTGGAAATCTGAAATCTAGATGGAATGATGTTCTAGGCAACCGCTTACTTTCGGTGAAATGAAATTCGAGCAGACAACAAAGATGTATGCAATTACATCAAATTGTAAGTGGAGATTAGGAGCATTACATTTTAAAGGATTTAGAGGCCAGACTGTAAAGATCTAATTAAATTCTATTTATGAAAACCGTGTACAATTAAACAGAAAATTATAACTAAAAGCTGCACTGATTATTCTTAAGAATATATTTTACTGAATCATCTTGTAAATATTTAATGTATTAGATCTAATTAGTAGATCTCTAAAATTATTGTAGTAACATCAAAGCGATGACCTGCGGTTTTACCCTAGCTATACGTACACCGGATCTACCCAACTATGAATGAGCACAAAACCCCAAGGTACGGTCCAAATGACTCGTCACTTCGCCGGAACGTTTATCGAAAATTACACCAAGTTGCGAAACTAAGACCCCTGACATCTCAGCACTTTCGACTAAGCTTCGAACAAAACGGCACATGCATAATTAATCACCCGTAATTGCCAAACTGTTGCCCAAGTAGTTAGTATACACGTTCCCACAGCTAACAATGCTCTGTCAAGGTTCAGGGGTGACTACAAACATGCAACCGTCCGTCCAATTAACAACCTAACTGTCAGTAAATAAGATCTCATTTTGCTAAACAAACGACACTTTAGCAATCTTCGGCCGTCTCCTACTGCCCCTCGCGCTCGTTGCAAACTCTTCGCATACAAAAATATACAATTGAATGTTTCTGTCGTAAACATAAAGTAGCTCGTTCGTGCGTGAAATGTTTGTGGGATCCATTACAAGGCGCGTGTTCGCAAGGCCGAACATTATCACTGAACATCTTTAAAAGCCATTTGCAAAAACAAAACTAATGTTTGTTGATGTGTGTCATGGAAATGGTTTAATTAGCATGCCATGATAACTTCGCATAATTATTACGAAGTACAGATCGCGTGAGTAATGTGTCTGCTGATTAGAACCGGTGTTATCGTCAAGATTTGAATATACGAGTATATACGCATAATCAAAATATTTAGATAACATTTTACTTATGAAGAAGTGTCACGAAATCGAATCATAATCGCGATAGCCAATCAAAAACGGTACGTAGAGTTAAGTGGCGACAAACAGGGAATACATAATGTGGTAGCCGCGTAGTAATATAGGTCACCCGGGCGGTTATCAGCGTACCTTAGATAAGCGATGCGGGACGTCTTCAGCGCTCAGCTGTTCCTATCGATCGGCCGATGGGCCGCGGATGCACTCACAGTATCACTCGCGCCAATAACAACCAATTTAGCGGCGATCCGCGATCACCACCTGTTTGCGGACGCTAATCAAAACTCGCACCGCACTTATCCTCGCGAACTTCGGCCGGAAACTGTGGACGAGCACTGATACTCGTTTAGCCGGTACGATGAGCACACACTCAATATTTATCTGATATCGGTGTCGGGTAGAAGGCACGCACGGGCACGAGCGTCGTGGCCGGCGTCGCGAGCTCGACTGACGTCAGGCTTCGCAGCGGCGGCGGTAGGGCGCGCGGCGGGCGGCGGGCGGCTACGTAGCTGCCGCCCAGTGCGCTACGGCGACCGAGCTACGAATTTCAATGTAAACTCAGCTGAAACGGGAACATAGCGCCTTCGAAACTTTCAGCTCGCCAAATATGTAGTGCTACGTTGGCTGTTGTGGCAAACAAAGCTCGCTCTACTTCCTACTTGTCTTACATTTAAACCGAACAGCAAACTGTACTACTTTCGTGTTACAACAACTCAAGTATAAGGAGTGTTTGCACGTGTAGTTTATTTGCGACCTTAAACAATTATTTAGACCTGAATATGGCCAGAGTCTGTAGCATTACATAATTAGGGTAAAACCCATAATCCCATAATGGCTAAATAACAAGGGGTTTTAGAATTGCCCGCACGATAAAACATGCAAATGATGGCATTTTACATCGTATGACAATAAAATATATCCTTACTTAAAGCCAAACTGGAAATAAAAATCATAAAAAACGGGACAAAGGAGCGACGGTTTTCACAAACTGTTCTCATATTTGCCGAAGTTTCGAAACGGGAGAATGTCGCAGTACTTGCGTGAACAAACTTTAAGCGACCGCGTATTCAAAACTTGTAAAGATTGCGAAAAATTCTCACAATTTTCTCGCACAAACAGAAAGCGGAATATAACAGGTATTTCCATTAATTGATGAATCGTGAACATTGAAAGGGAGAACGAGCGAGTTGATGAACATAGCACTAAGCCGTGGACGAAATTAATTATCGAATTAACACGAACAGTACACCTTGACATGATAATTGAACTGGCGACTTAATCTGCATATGATAATGATATTTTTTTGTCCTTATAAGATAGACACACATACCATGTATAGTTATTGTGTGCAGTGTTTTAGCATGATATTACAAACATTATTTCAGTTGGCAAGCTTGTTAGCTTGCCAACTGAAATAATGTTTCATAGGTAAGTATAGGTATTCGAATTAAAAATATGCTATTAAATATAGATCATGTTTGATCTATATTTAATAGCATATTTTTAATTCGAATACCTATACTGATGATCCTGATTTGTGAAAGAATTCTAGTTTAATACAATAAATGAGTTTAATTGTTTAAAAATATATACAAATTCCAAATTACCACAAACAAAGCCACCAAAATGAGAGGAAACTTACCACGACAATTTTAATCGCTTCGCTCGCTACACTCGCTCGTGCAATTATTTACAGCCCTTAGAAATGAATGTCCTCGGGCCGACCATTACTTTCGGTCCGTTTGAAAGCAAACTGGAAGGGGTTCAATCTCTTGTTTGTCGATTAATTGTCATAGTTGGTAAATACCAACACTATACAGGGTTACTGGTACATACATACATACATAATCAGTTATCGGTCTTAGTTGAATCGAGTTCCTTAATGTTACATACTATATTTGTCATATGGTAAACTCCAAAATTTGGAACATCGCCGCAAGGTGGCCAGTCTGTCGGTCTTTTATCGAATACATTTCGGAGAGTGTGCAGAGGAGCTACATAAACTGATTCCCTCAGCTCCCTTTTATAACCGAACAAGCAGAAATTCCGCAGGTAGACATCGTTTTATGGTAGAAGTGCCGAAGTGTCGAACACAGCGCTTTGCTTCTACGTTTATTGTACGGACGGCAAAGCTCTGGAACACTTTACCAGAAGCTGTGTTTCCTGCGAACTACAATCCAGGGGTTTTCAAATCTAGAGTTAATAGGTATCTTCTAGGTAAACGTGTTACACCCTAGGCTGCAGCAATGCTTAACATCTGCCTGATGTTAAGCATTGCTGCAGCCTAGGGTGTAGTCAAACGTAAAGTTATCAAACGTAAAAAATAAAATAGAAATGATACTATAATAGATAGCTATATCTATTCTATCTGCGCGGACCGGGATGAGTGGCGTACCAGAAGACAGGCCTAAGTGAGCGATAACGGGCTGATGATGATGAATGAGCAACCTTTTAGTAATGCCTATACTACAACAATACCGACCTTTTACAGAGCTAAGTTAGTCGAATTTTTCAAACAGAGATCGATCACGAATTGACATAGAATTAGCACTTAGTTTCTCTATAAAGGCGTAGTTATGTAGCCACCAGTTGATCGAAACCGATTCGCTTTAAAATACATAATTTTCTTAAAAATTCGCATGGTTATCGATCATTCGACCATGAAGAACAAATAAACAAACTAACGCACATACTATTTATCCTGTTAAAATTAGTGTGATTAGGCTGCAACACCTCTGGAGTTGCAGTGTCCATAGGCGACGGTGGCTGCTTACCATCAGGCAGACCTATACATTGTAGTTAAACAAATTGTCATAGTTTCTATTTAGAAGCATTAGGTTTGTGTTTTACCATTAATGATTGCAATCCTACTTATTCTAAGTGAACGCGTGCCGCTAATGGATAAAAGCACTTTACTTGAGAGTTCATATAAAATAAGCTACAAAAACCAATATTAGAGTTGTCTGACGGTATTTAGATACTTTTATTAAGGATCACATTTATAATTGGAAAGTGTCTGCTTTTTCTTACAATATCACTATTATAATCGATGATTGAAGTTTCAAGGTGGTTTTCTTTTGTGGTAAATTTTTAGTATCAAAATTGTCTAGACTGAAGTTTACCATTGGTACCTATAGGAAACGTAACTTCCTATCGCTATCCCTTTATTTAGTGATATGCATAAACAATTTAGTTCAATCACCATTGACTTCCGAATACATTTTTGCACGGTTAGCAGTTAGACGTGTCAAGTATCTTATCTTAAAAACGAGTGCCGTTGTTAATCGTAAAATTAAGGCCAATGAAGCGCATAATAAGCATGAGGCATTACTGACAATCGCACTAAACTGTTGCTGCACGCAATACAACACTTGTTGTAAACAGCAGCTGTGGCTCGCGCATTGGATAATAAAATATTATAAAGCTGAAGTTTGTTTGTTTGTTTGAACGCGCTAATCCCTGAGATTACTGGTGCGAATTGAAAAAATATTTTTGTGTTGAATAGACCATTTATCGCGGAAGGCTTTAGGCTATATAACATCACGCTGCAATTAATATGAGCGAAGAAACAATGGAAAATGTGATAAAAACGGGGAAAATTATTCATCTTTGAGGGCTTCCGTTGCGTGTGCTGCGAAAACGGTTCAAGATAACAAAAAAAATATGTAAGAAAGAATCATTCCTCTTGAAATGATCTAACAAAATGTCTGCAACAGTATATGTCTATCTTTTAAGATTAACCCACTAGAACCGTTTTTATGGTAATAACTATTCCATGCGGACGAAGTCGCTGGCACAGCTAGTTGGATAATAAAGCCACGAGTGGATATGGTGTTGGCCACTTATTTGACGAATCATACAGTTTCGTGTTTATATATAAAACTATATTTTTTAATCTGTATTTACTACAGATGAGTTTTACTATCAGGCAAGTTGTAGTCAAGCGTAAGCCTATTTCATGTTAAAAAAAAAAAAAGATGAAGTTTTGTGAAAAACTTATTCTATTCCACTCCCGTGTGGCTATTTACTAAAACTACTCCAAATCTAAATGTTACGCACGCATCTCGCGTTGTATCAGACCAAAAGGCATTATGTTACACCCAAAATCTTATCACCATACCAAAAATTACGAAGATCCGTCGCTGCGTTGCGCTCCGTGTTTTATACAATTAGAAGTTAATTGTTAAGAGTTCAATCACATAACTAATCCTTGAATGTTACTGGTAAGACGAATAATACGAATCAATATAAAATCGCAAACAAGTTTCAACACTGAAACCTTACAATGTTTTGCTCATTTCAATCAATTTATCGCGCATTTCTATGGAAACCGAACAAATGAGAAATTGAAACGAATAAATGTACCGAACGAGATTTATTGCGGTTAAAGTTTACTGTTATTTTATTTTTAAACGGAATTTTGTATTCTGTGCAAGTTTCATTGCGGTAGAGTTTAACGCTAAAGATCTTGGCCAAAGTGAAAAAGAGATAACGGACAATAGCTAACAATAAAAATATACATATGAACTTATTTAGTTTTTTTCTGTGGTGAGTGTTTCGCGCCAAATTAAACAAAAAACGGCACAGAGAAACACATTTTTTAGTCATCATCTGTAATTAATTTCCACAAAGTGACGCCTAAATAATAAAATCAATCTATTGTTACAATTACGTGCAGTGGGAAACACCAATCATCGATCATAAAAAACAGGGTCCACCTTTGAGCACAATGTTGCTTCGAGGGCATAAAGTTTATAATTTCTAGCTCAATGTTCGAGGGACTTAGTATTTAACCACCATACATATTATAATAGAGCTTAAGAAGGTCGAAAGTCTGAACATTAAAGATATTAAAAAAAATGTTTGGTGCTACTTCGAATTGATAGCAGAACACGTTCCAACAATATTTAGATATATTATCTGTTTCTCTGTTTGTCTGTTTATTTAAACGCTCATCACGCAAAAACCGCTGAACGGTACATCATCATTTTTGGTATGTAGGTAGTATGTGGTCTTAAGAGTGTCATAGGCTTGTTATCCTGAAATAATGCGAGCGAAGCCGCGGGCGTCCACTAGTCTATAATAAAAACCTACTTGTTATGTAACTGAAATAAATAGTCGACAAATTTAGTATCGAGTCGGTACAAAATCGGCGTGAAAGTGATAAATACGGCGTCGAAAGGTATTACTATTCCTGTCAAGTGCAGAGCGGCGGGTTTCCTTTGAATTCGAGCTATATTTAGATTTGACGGATCCGCAGCCAAAGTGCTTTTACATTGATAAAGTTTAAGCAATACTAGCTGCGCTCTACGGATTTAGCTGAGGGCATTTTATTACTTACTAGTGGATGCTCGCGGCTTCGTTCGCATTAAGAAGTAAAACTTGCATCCCCTATTTCACCCCTTTAAAAGCGGTTTTTCCGAAAATCCTTTCTTAGCGGATGCCTACGTCATAACATCTATCTGCATGCCAAATTTCAGCCCGATCCGTCCAGTGGTTTGGGCTGTGCGTTGATAGATCACTATATCAGTCAGTCAATCAGTCAGTCAGTCACCTTAAAGTTTTATATATTTAGATTTGTTACAGAAAGAGTCACACAAGCAGACCAAGAGATTTCAATCGTAGATATCATATACACACGAGATATTGTTGATATTAGTATTATTACAAATATTTTTATCCTTCTATTCCTACGACAGCATAGTTCATGATATGGGCAGGCTATTATTTATTCTGTGGTAAGGCTCTAGCTATTAACAGATTAAAAATTATAATAGTACTACTATAAAAATAATAAAATTTAATTAGAAAAGCTGCAAAGAGCATTTCATGCAGAATATAATTTAGGAAAGTAAATATTGATTAATTTAAAAAACCCACAAAAACAGCACACACGGGATGTCGGGCTGAAATTTGGCATGCAGGTAGATGTTATGACGTAGGCATCCGCTAAGAAAGGATTTTTGGAAATGCCACTTTTAAAGGGGTGAAATAAGGGATGCAAGTTTTACTTCTTAATGTAAGTGAAGCCGCGAGCATTCACTAGTATATAAATAAAATTGTATTTTCCCCTTGGGGCCCCAAACCCCCCATTTAAGTTTGTCTAGCCCTCTACCATTCACCCTGTATACAAATACTGTATTTAGTCAATAATGCCTGACTTTGCTGTACGACCCCAGTAAGAAGTTTCTTAGAGCTTCTCCAGTTAGTAAGTTTACATTCCGTTTACTATTTAATCATAATTTCATAATTTTATTTATTTTTTTAACACAAGAATTTTTACTTACTTAAATTGCATCATAATGAATTCTCCATGAATAACATGCCATAATCATTGTAAAATACATCGTGCTATTTTATATTGTGATGTGTTGTGCTCTGCAGTAGGTCTCTAAACGAGCCTGAAGCGCAGAGCACGTTCAGTCTCACGTTCACATTATACAGTTAATTAATATAAGTAAAGATAAGTTATAAGTTTATTATTTTTTGTTGTTTCTACTTTTGTTTTGATAGCAATCAAATATTCTCTTGGACACTTTGGATTTAATGTGTGAGCTGTGTTACGATACTGAATTAAACTTTAAATTTACCTTGAGCATAGTGAGTATCTTCTTGGAGAGCTGGTAGTCGAAGTTGGTGTACTTGGAGTCAGTCATGTCGTATATGAAGACGAGGCCGGCGCGCTGCGTCTCCACCGACTGCAGCGCCACGTCTAGCTGGTATACCACGCCCTGGAAATAAATAGGGTATACTTTAATAAAGATTGAAGTATAGAAACGATTCGTCGATTGTTTACTTATGTTAACTCTTTAAATATAGAAAAATAAGATATTTAATCAGGCGTTATTTTGCGGAAATCCATTGTAAATGAAACTAAAGAAATATAATAGGTAACTTTTACGTACAGCTATATTTTTTCCAAATACAATTTTTATTGTATCAATTGTTGAATTATGTACCTTTTAGATAAAAAAAAATGTATTACTAGTGCATATTACTTATAGGGAAGTCATTGAAAACACCTCTTTCAATGTGTCGTCGGTTTCACTACTTTAACTAAGTATATTTTTATCATATACTCTGTTTTTGAGAAATTGATATACGCAGTGCATAGCTTTTTTCCATCTAACTATAGTTATCAATTGCATCTAAATCTGTTCAGACATTTCCATACAAACATTAAAAATGTTTGTATGGAAATATCATTTTTCTCAATTTCGTCATACAAATCGGCAATTTCATAGGTAAAGACCTAATATTATAGTGTTTTGCCGCTGCAAACGTCCGTTTCGTTTTGTTTTCCGTCGCAGCGGAAAAGCACTACATATTTCTCCAGAGTTTCATTTATAGAAAAATAGCAATAATTATCATCAGCATCTTCAGCCCGTTACTGTCCTTTACACCTTAGACATATCTTCTTGTTCGCCACTTTTCCGGTCCCAGGCAGACGTTACCCGGGAGATTTATGTAAACATCGCCAATGCGGTGGGTCGGTGACATACGACTTTTCTTTTTAATTTAAATGAAATATTAAAAATAGCAATATAATTTAAAAAAAACTCGTCCTCCTCCTTGCGTCGTATTCCTCATATCTGAGGGTCGTGACTGCCACCATCCATGAGCCTGTCTCTGATGATCTTTCGCCACCTCTCTCTATCCTCAGCGTAAAAAAACTCGTAATGCACATATTTCCTAATTTTAATCTTATGTCAAATTTTATAAATAAAGTCGGGCCACTAAAAGGAGCTTTTATTTATTTTGATTTCGCATCACAATATAGGTATATGTTCCGATCTACATATCGTGTATTGACTGATGTATGAATGCTCAATATTTGTATTGTCTGCAAAGTACTACACGTTCAGTTTATTGCCGAAATTCTCAAATATCATTCGAGATTCATATTGAAAAGACGAACAGGAAATTGAAATTCCACGTTTAGAAATAAAGGTATTGTCAACTCAAGTCTGCGTCGCGATATCCGAAAATAAATCGTCAGATGTGTCTGAAAATGTATGGTACACAATATATTTTGTCACAAGTATTAATATACATATAGGTACTGAATGTATGTATATTAGTTACATACATTCAGTTATTACAGTTCAGTACTCAATAATATTATTACTATCGGTTTAAAAACTCTAACACTAAAGATGGCCACTTTCTTGCAAACCAACTTATTTACTAATGATACGGACTACACTATTATTTTTCAGGGTAATTAACATGTGCTCTCGTATAATTACATAAGGGTGGAATAATATGGCTATTCAGTTTAAATTTTGATAAATGATGTATTTTATTAAAATTACAGAGTATTTTATAATGCGTGTTTAAATTAAGTAAACGACTTTGTTATTCCCTTGTTAAAAATTAATATTAATTTATTTGTATAGTATCTTTTCTATTAATCAATGTTGTAAGTTTTGGTCAAATAGCCTGTAAGTACAGCATGTAACTACAATAAATAATTAAAGTCCTATTTGTCCGCGACATCTTAGCTACTAATTTTATTCATCTAAACCCATTTCGTGATGTCTGGCAGTAATGAATCTTAAATGGAGTTGGGAGGGACATGTGGCTAGACGAAACGACAATAGATGGAGCAAAACTGTTACTGAGTGGTGGCCAAGAACAGGCAGACGAGGAGTAGGTCGTCCGGCAGCGAGATGGGTCGACGACATTGTACGAGTCGCGGGTTCTATATGGATGAGGTCTGCACAAGATCAACGCAGCTGGCACATTCAAAGAGAGGCCTATGCCCAGCAGTGGGATAGAGAAGGCTGTGGTTGATGATGATGATGAAACCCATTTTACCCGAATCGTGTCTTCACATTTAAATGTAGGAGTAAAAATAAATTAGTCGGAAAATATCGGTTCACCTTTATTATAGTGGCACGTTTAATTAGAGACGCACGACCTTGCCAAATTAATTCACCAAATCAAAATAACTTGAAATTTGACGCGATTCGCATTTTACGAGATAAATTGCCCGAAGTTTAGGGCAAACGGTAAAGGGCATAGACATATTTATCCAGACTCCTAACTCTGTCATATCGATATACACATCAGCAGTGTGAAGTGGTCCTATTTGACTTGGTTGGAGCAACGAAATATTATACTGATTAGCTTAAATTAGATTTTACCACGGTTCCTGGCTAAAGAGAGTGTTTCACAAATTCAGAACATTTTCTCTAGGCAACGAAACGCCAATCTTGAAACCAATGGAACTTCTATGATTGGTTAAAATATGTCAGTTTACATATCTTCGATTGGTGATTCGGCTTCGAGCGAAATTTTCCCAATTTGTGAAAGGACCGTATTTCCGAGAGAAAGCAGTAAGGATTTTTATATGTCACTAGCTGTGCCAGAGACTTCGTCCGCGTGGGATAGTTATTTTGGGCATCATATTTATTTTTGCAAACAACCTCTTCAGTTTTAGTAAATTATAGCTTATCCTTATAGTTATCCACGACTTGAACCGTTATCGCAGCGCACGCAACGGAAGCCTTGAAAGATGAATAATTTTCCCCGTTTTTTCACATTTTCCATTGTTTCTTCGCTCCTATTAGTTGCAGCGTAATGTTATATAGCCTAAAGCCTTCCTCGATAAATGGTCTATTCAACACAAAAATATTTTTTCAATTCGCACCAGTAGGTCCTGAGATTAGCGCGTTCAAACAAACAAACTCTTGAGCTTTATAATATTAGTATAGATAATAATTG
This sequence comes from Macaria notata, assembly GCA_927399415.1. Taxonomy (NCBI): domain Eukaryota; kingdom Metazoa; phylum Arthropoda; class Insecta; order Lepidoptera; family Geometridae; genus Macaria; species Macaria notata. The sequence continues at coordinate 3,612,284 of OV656740.1, read as the reverse complement.
GCATATACGATTTCAGATTTTTCCCTCATAATGATGCGTCTATTGCATGATATCTTTGGCAAAATCTGTCGCCTGACCCCTGCGGTTTGGTTCTCATCGATAAATCAAGTGACAAAATCACTGACTTAGAATGTAAAGGACAAAAGGCATTCCTTTTAACTTCGAGGAAGTGTGCGCTTGAACATCTTTAGAAACCAGTTAATTTTATAGCATGTACAAGATAATTCAGCTAGTGGATAAAATACATATATCCACTAGCTAGCCACGTGATTTTTTTTTGTTAATTGAATAAATATTAATTGATTAATTATATATAAAAATACAAGCCATTTTTAAATGACATTTCAAAGTCAACTACGTCAATTTCTATAGTATCCGATACAGTGTAGGTATACTATAGAAAGTTCAAACACTACTTTAAGGGGTTGAGAGCTTAAAGAAAAATGATTAGGTTTTATCAAAACTATAATTCAATTGTGGGATCAGGCATAGCTTAGCACGGGTCACCGTAATAATTGAATCTCACTTTGAAATCAGACATGAGAATTTTTACACACACTGTAAATCATATTAAAATACTGCACGGATTTCGATACGGTACACAGTCAGTGTTATTATAGCTTTAGTTACAGAATAAATAAAATGCCTTTGAAAATACATTTACTATTAATCCTGAATATTAATAAGTTGTTTAGTTCATATAAACTTATAAACTCTGGCGTCCAGATTATTCTTACCAGCTCAGGGGCTTCCGACATGGTTTTAAGATTACTGCAAGAACTGTCTTATTTTTATATAGACAGATGTAACTCTAGTGTGCAAAATTGCCCTCTAACATGGCTTAACAACTGTCATACTACGTCAAACATCATGGATTATGGGAGTGTCACTTTTTGGTCACCCATCTCAGCACTGACCGCATCGACAGTGACTTAACTACTGACTTGTGTTGTTATCTACCTGTAAAGTAGTCTGGTGCGTAGTTTCTGTGGGGAAGTGTTTGTTGGCCGTAAATACAGCGATGGCAGCGCCCGTCGCATCTCTCGTCGTCTGCAAATAAAAAATAAGTTTTATTGTAATAGAGTATATTTTTAAGCAAGTAAAGCATCTTAGCGGCAAGGTAAAGTAAGTTAAATTAAAAATTCCCTAACTCTCTTATCTATATAGTCTTTTATCCTCATCATCTATTGAGTTCTTTCACAGAATTATATTATTAGTCTTATTTGATGTAAATAGACAGTTATGGTCCTGTCGCTAAGCAACTACCCTCCGCGACACAGGTGCGCCTAGTGCAGAGGGCAGGGTCATTAAGTAAAACACTGTTTATGATGCAAAATAAAGATATGTTTATGTTTATTTCAGAGAATTAAATATCTCAACACCAAAATTACATTAGGCGGCGTATTCTTTGAAATAGTGAAATACATAGCTCGGTTTTACAAACCATTCACATATGTAATTATTAGAAAAGAAACAATGCAAATTGGCAACAAAAACCATGAATAACACACTAATTTACTCGTTTTAGTAATTATAAAATAGAATAGAACAGAATCTATTCACATTGACTATGTATTGACAAATCTATACCTCTTGTAAGTATAATTCGTCGTTTTACTCAATCTACCATACCTGACTAATATTAGCAATAGTACAATGAAATTTTCACGCATTTTTCGCTCTGTTTAATGCACTAGACTAGATCGATCTATGTAATTAGTGTTCAATTGATTGATGCACCCTCATTCAAGCCGGTGTTAGGCAATGCTATTGCATTTTCCAATTGCTACATAATGAATACTGGATTGCATTGGTTTGAATAAGTTTTATGAATGGAATTTTGTATTTCAAAACCTCTCATTTGGTCATACTAAGCTGTTTTGTGTGTGTGTTCATCTAAGTGTATAAAATTTACATTTAAGGCAAATAAATGGCAGTTATGAAATAGAAGCATTGGATGCGGAAAGCAGAAGACCGTGTATTGCGGAGAATATTGACAGAGGCCTAAATGACAGATATAAGATAGTCTGCTGAAGTTAATGATGAATACTAGTTGATTGGCGGTTATATAAACACCTACCAGTATAGTAAATTTCCCCGTCTCAAGTTCACTCTTCAAGGGATCTTCGAAGGGCTTGAACTTGGTGAGTCCCTCCCTCCTGCGCGTGGCCTCGTGTTGTCTCCACAGCGCGTGCGCGCGCGCCACGTCGAACTTGCGCGCCAGCAGGAACTTGATGGCAGTGGCGCGCGAGATGCATGTCGCGCCGCTCTCCGTCAACGCGTCTAGGAAAGCCTTCGTAGCCTAAAAAAGATTAAAAATAAGGTTTTATATAATACGATTTTTTACAAATAGCTGGAATGTGACTATGGTTATTAGAAGCAACGCCCGAAGAACGCGAATCGGTGGTCGTTTTATTGGATATTTCGCCTAACATTAGCTTGTTAAGAAATAGCAGTGCCTTTTTTCAGTGAAACTATAGAGGCGGCATAAAGGAATGAAACTAAATTATTGTAACGACAGTCTAGGTACCTCTTCGTATAATCAATCGCTAGAATTTGGCAGCGTAATGGAGCGAAAATCAAGAAGATTCAAAGCCATTATAGCACGTTAACGTCAAAAATTGGATTTCATTTATCACGCTTGGATACGTGAACGAGATTGTGAGCTGTATTATGTCCGTGGTCATTAATCAGGCGAGGCCAATTTATCGTGTCCTTTACTTCATTACATTTCAAGCAGTCAGACTTGGCTATTTTGGCAGTAGATTTTATATTTACTCCTACGGAACGGTACACAAAAATAGCCTGGAAGTCCGATGGGAATAAAAGATTAATTTATTTGCCAATATTAATTTATGTAGAAGGTAAACGATGACGTACACGGCAGTCTATTCAGTTATCCACCTGAGAATAAAACCTTGTCACTTTCCCAGAGGCTGACTTCTTACGCGAGTGTAATGACGCGTAATTGATATAATTAATTCATCGTTTCATAACAATTACACGTCGCGCGACGGAGTATCGACCTGATTCGCTTTTCTTTGCACAGCTGAGGGAAAATTGTTTTCACACTTGATTACAGATCTGAGACGCGCGGTATTGACACCGAGTGGCGTGTGTGGGCTTCATTATACAGACGTACACAACGCCCGTGGAGCGACATCGCGGTTGCTCTGGAAACAACAGACTTGAGAAATTTGCTCAAGCTGCGTTTGGAAACAAACATGATATACATACATACCTACATCGAGAGAACACGGAGATTTGTTCAAGTTTAAACCGCAATACTGTAAAAAATCTTGAAAACACGTACCCGAAGACACTTCAGCAATCTGCGGAAGAACGCCAACTCCACCTTCAGGACAAACTCTCGCTCCATCGTCGAAAGGTCAATCACAAACGCACGACTCACTCTTCACAATCAGTAGTGAGATTTCACCGTCACACTTTCATAGCGGTAATCGAGAAGTACACAGGTGGCTATCGGACTGAATCCGAAATTACGGCTCTACGGTCACGGGCTTTACGCTTGACGCCCAAGGGTCAGCCCGAAACCGGAGACAGTTAGCTGCCTAATCCTTTAATTTATTGGATTAACCCAACAAACTTTCCGATGCGTAATTTAATTTTGTTTTCATGCGTGAGCGTACCTATCCCTTTTTCACGCTAATGCAAAGTAACTTTGAAACCTAGAAGTTCACTACCTACATGCTTCAGCGATTACCTTCATCGAGTTAGCTAGTTGGCGAAAGTTTCAAAGTTTAAAGGCAATCTTTCGTTTACAGCGATTTAACAAGGTTTAAAGACTTGACGTCGGCCTTGCGTCGAGTTGTTTATCGGAGACGAAGTTGTAATGAGCGGTAACGAGCACCGGGAGATGGGAGAGCAAACAAAGTGGCTGAATGGGGCGACGGGGGATATCTCAGTATAATGGAGTAACAAGGAACAAAGGTCACTGCATTGTATCCACGGTGCATCTCTTTGTTATGCTAAATGCACATTGACAAATATTTATCTGGCTAAATGTATATTGAAAAATCTTTCTCTGAATAAACGATAGGTAAATGTGGTCTACCGTGGAGCTGTTTGTGACTATCCAATAAGAATCAGTTCACTAACTTTACACGTAATTTGAATGTATTTAACTAGGAAAGTCGGAGGAATAAATCAATAAAAGGAAAGGCCCCAACTACGCAGCGCACACAAGTGGACACATAACTGGATATAAGGAAGAACTTGGAATTTCAAACATAAACGAGTCCATGTTAAAATTCACGGTCGCAGAGCGCGTGATTCAGACCGTGAATCCAATCTGTTAATACCTATAGTATTGTATACGGATGCAAATAAGACGAGGAGGCGAGGGTAATTCTTCCGGGATGTGTATCCTGTGGGTCTGCCGCCGGCACATTAATATGGGCAGACACGTGTCGCCGACGCTCAAAAATATAGCTTTATAGATACGATGTCTGTTAAAGAACTATACCTAATCTTGTTTTTTGAAAGTTTTGCAGATATTTATATGAACGAGATTTTGTAAAGAAGTAAGCTAATAATTTTTTTTTTATGGAACTTATGTTAATTTACTCGTTTTAAGTATGTATCACAACACAGCCAAAACATAGGCATCTGTGATAGGAATATACATACACTTCTGCCTTCTTTAGCATTTGTTATTAAAAATATTGGTTTTATTTAGGTGTCTTAGTTTGCAAGTTAGTATATCATAAACAACAACCACTACTTTAAAAAAACTGAAACGCGAAAATATTTTAGCTATTGTATGATCCAATGAAATAAACAATGCAATACACACTTATTTTCATTACACTGCGATAAATAATTATATATTCCATTGAAAACAATCCGAGACGCGTTGTCTATTGTTGACAGTGTTGTTTTGTAAGTCGCGGTTAGCAGCGGTTGTGCGTAGCCATGGTACGCACGATCGCGCTTGTTCGGGGCCGGTATGCTACTGTAGTACTGTCAAAATCAAGAAAGTCATCAACTGTACTTACCTGCACAAGTAGACGTGCTGTCAACCCGACTATAAATATCACTTATTTTATCGCATCATTGATGATGAAATGTTGGAATGTATGTAATATACCGTGATGTGTGTGAATGTTTTTCCCCGTCAAGTTCCCCTTTGGTCCTTGTGTTTCCAATACACGCGAAATGCAGATGGCCTAAAGTAATCCCATTCGGAACTTACTTTAAAAATCTAGATCAACCCGACGACATCGGAGTAAACTTGCCCGAGATTCAAAATAAGGTTAATTTGAAAGGAAACCTGACCTGAATAATTCTGCAGAGATTCTAGCCATAGCTCGGGATTTCCGTTACTGGAAGCTGGCAAAGTTTTAGCTGTTTATCATCGTTTTATGGGGTCAGTTACCGATGTCTTACATTATTTTCTTTTTCGGTACTCGCCTGAGAGATTTCAAGCTTAAACGAGGAATATCTTAAGCGGTAACCAAGCATGTTCTATATCGGAAACTGTGGCACTGGCAAGTATAACTTGCAATGCGTCATGAAATTACGTTTTTCTCCGAACCGTCCCGACAATGGCGTCGAGGTCTTATCCGCTCTAACAGTTCTTAGAAATGATATTTCCTGGCTCACACCTGAGCGAGCCTTCGATAGCGTGAAAACAAAGCGTAACATTAAAGAAACAAGCTCATTAATTCGATGCATCACGCAACGGACGCTGCGCAGGCGCGCCTTATTTTAGCGAGAATTTCGGAATGATGTAAACGTTAACATGTTACGAGATTCTCAAGATACAATAAGAAGTGTATAAGACAAACTGTGTGTTATTTATAATGAGTGTGTGGTGAGTCAGCAATGAGCAAACAAGGGATAGGTTAGGTAGAATGAATGACACTTGATAAAGCTGGAGTATGCGGGCGTAAACGAGTCAACGATACCAGACTTGTCAGCGGAGAGCAAGGAGATAATGTACTTTAGATGAATGAAAGACCGGGGAAATCCGTTACGGGAAACAATTGTAATCTAGCTTGAATAACTGATACTGCTGGGTTACAGAGTCGCGGTGTAAAGACACGCCTCCGTAAACACTTTGTCTAAAATCCTCGCGAAGCGTAAAAGCGCTTAAATTACGCTACAACGAAAACGGAAAGTGATACTCCTCACATTACGTGAAAACAAAATGAAACGATCAGATTTACTACGTACCGCTACCGGCGTTCCATGTTTTGAACATTAAATACATTAAATTTAAATGGCCGTCACTAATTACTAGAGTTACGTTGAGATGATATAACATCATTAGGATTACGTGAATTTTTATGATACTAGTAAGGCATAATCCATTCATAAACTTTCAGGAATCGTGTTATTTTAAGTTTACATTATTTAATATTGCGTGTACCATTCTATCGCATGGCTGATTCAATTTGTTGTGGATAAGGCCGAGAGATAGATAGATAGATAGATAACACTTTATTAAAGACACCAACAAACCATTAAAAAACACAATGAAACACAAAAAACTTAAAATTCGTTTCCAAATTGGCGACATTATCGGTCAAAGGGATCTTTCCGAATCTTTGCAAAGGTAAAAATACACTATGTCATTAAAACTAATTATTTTGGTTATAGACCTTAACATTTCCAAAAATCCGGGAAGAACTAAGAGGAATAAGAACAGTAGCAAGGACAGAATACACTAATTACGAATATGAATGAACTTTCGAAGTGCATCAACATTATCTCGATTCAGGAAGTTGTTGGGACATGCGCGCATCACAAACGCGGGCCAAATCTCAACCACGTCAGGGAGCGGGGCTGCACGTCCGGCCTCTCTATCAATCACACTTGAGCCCTGCTTATTGCTACCATTTCCTCTTTTAATCAATCCTTTCTCACAGTCCGTGCCGGGGATTGTTTCGCGCCAACTTTGAACGCGCAAAACTAAAATAACAAGTAATTTGAATAGGGACTTCTCATGATTGAGTAGCGGCTGTATCAGAGCATCATAGGTTTATTTATGTATCTGTATTTGACAATTTTAATAATTATTATTAGAGTTATTATCCTCCACCCCGCGATGTGTTCCTCATTACTGGGAGTCGTGACTCCTCACAGATTTTTACACATTAGAGAAAACTTCTTGGGCTCATACACTATACTATGAATTGAGTTGATAATCTTAATTAGTTATTTGCCTTAGTAAATGTTTTCTATATTTTTTTCTACAAATCTAAATTAATTCTAACTATTCTAAGTGGATGTGGCTTGGTACTTCAAATGTCTGTTTAATTTTTGCACCTGCTAACAGTGAAGGAAAATAACTTAAACAACCAACATGTTTGAGGACCACCACAAAATCCAAGAACATGTCTGTCTGTCTGTGGACCAATCACAGTGCCCACCCATTTGCCCAAGAGAACTTCCTTAATGATTTAATTTTGGATGGGAGTCGCAACCTCACAACCCTCAGTAATGGGGAATAGAAAGAAAATAGAACTTGAGATGGAGAACTATTTATCATAAAATTGAAAGCATGTTTTGGTTGGTTAGTTACTCTTTCTTAATTTTCTTGCTTATTGGAGCACCATTGCTACTGTTTTTTTTTAATGGTGATAGCCTATGTATTAATCTATTATCTAAAATATTTCCATACAAAATTTAATCCAGAACAGTTCATCAAGCTGGAAGAAACATACACACTATATTTGTTTATTTTCATACAGCCTTTTGGACCCATCTCTACCAAAAATATTTGAAATTTAGATATAAATTCATACTAATTTTTAGGTTAAAACATTCATTGACAAATAAAGTAAACCATGGAATTAGTTTAGTAGGTGCTAACTATGCAGGTATTCCTAGTGCAAGACCTACTGGGACCTTTACACAATGTAATTCATAAAACTTCTTAAGCTATAATAATGTAATAGGTTTTTATAAATATATTTTTTTTACATATTTGACTTGAACATAGTAAGTCTTTATCTGAACTCATAAGTATGTAGGTATGTACTTTCTGTCCAACCATAATTTGATCATCTTCATAAATCAATAAGATGTTTCATAATGCAGTTGATATATTTAACAGTAAATATAATTATTTCACAGTCTTCTTCTTCTTATTGAATGAGAGTGACCAACTCTGGTGTCGAGAGTTTTTCAAGCCCTAAGGGCCTCTGACATAGCTTAAAGACTACCATACATTTTATTTTACAGTAAAATGAAACAATACTTACATTTGGGAAGTAATTTCATTATAATCAAATTATCAAGTCATATTAAAAGTAAATCTCATTTTTTTGACTCATACTAATAATGAAAGTACTAGGTACCTACAATCTAATGGAAAAAAAAGTTCTACCACAGAAAATAGATCAGTTATTTGAAAGGTATGAAATGTTAAAGAAAAAGTAGGTATATTTTAATATTAAAATTAAATATCCATTAGAAAACCCTAACACCAGAGCAGCCCACTCAGAGAGAAACTAAATAGGTATACCTACTATGTATGACACAAGACGATTCATTACAAATAGAGCCAAGACACAAAGACAGTTTAGTATAAAGAATACCTATTACAAAAACAAAATGCAACTGCAAAAACTATCAACGGAAATAGGAGGGGCGATACGTATGTATGTAGCCACTCAACTCCAAGAACTCGATCTTGTTACGAAGGAAACCGGACGCTGTTAGCGGAGCTCGATTATAACCGCGGCTATATTCGATACCTGCTCTACCACAAATACCGAGCCAAGCCTAGCGTCAATTATCTACGTAGCCGTGCCCAACACTTTAAAACCCAAGAAAACACCATGAAATACTGAATGAAATAAATCAAAACAAACATTGATGACATGGTAAACGACGCAAGTTGGAGCAACATACCGTAAATTCTAAAAGTATGCAATTAATCTCCTGTAAAGTATAAAATGCATACGCTGACAATACCCGGTTTTATTCTCAACTGGATTTACTGCTCGTAAGTCCTGTAAATATCTATAAATCCAATAAAATACTCACCAACTCTTGATCTGGTGACAACGCCACCGCCATTTTCAACAAATTTGACATATGAATAAAAATTCAAACGTCATTGACCATTTGACAATAGGTATAAAAAAAGTGTTGCAATGACACAAATGTTCGTTTATTATTGGGTTCCATAAAATTCAATGTTCAATTTCTTAAAGATAATATTAAAATATACCTAAAATAAAATATGAAGCAAAATAAAACAAACAAAATGACACAAATACTTAAGATCAAACTCTTGCTCGGATTCATGAGCTTAGCTGTTTATGCTTGCCAAATTCAATTAAGAATAATAATTAAATAAAATAGTCTGACTTTGAATGTTAATAATCGACATTGGCAAAATGATGATAGTGCCGCAAGAATATTAAAAAAAAGTAGAGGTTGAAAGATTTTGAGGTTATAAAAATTATAAAAACAAATCCGTACATTCTCAAATAATTTTATTTATTCTATTTTCGCTGGGAAAAAAGGATTTACATTTAGAAACTTTAATCTATATTTCGACAAGATGTCAACCCGATGGTAAGTGATGATTTCTAACTCTAGGTTAAGATATCAATTGCTATAAAATTACTTTTAATTGAATGATACTAATGCGTATGTAACGTTTCAGGTACCCTATTTACCAAAGAGGCAATCCCCAGCTCAGAGTGTTTCTGCCTAATTTCTGGATGAAAGTAGTGCGTCCTCCACCAAAGCAGCTCCCAAACATCGTCCATTTTCAATGCTCCATGGAAATGACCAAACATGATATAAAGAATTACTTACAGAAAATATACAATGTGCCTGTCATACAAGTTCGCACTAAAGTAGCTCTTGGAAAATTCAGGAAAGATTTTGGTAAAGGTTATGTGGTGAAAGATGATGATGTTAAATATGCATATGTTACCTTGGTGAGTAACTTTATGGTCAAGTGCCAACCCATCCTCTTAAAAATAAACATCAAAATTAGAGGATCCTGTCCTGCCGACATAAAGTTTAGTGACTAATACATAATAAGCCCCCAAAACAAAAGGTTTAAAAAAAAATGATAATATTTTGGAGCTTGGCCTTATAAACAAAGAGATGAAAAACCTGTCATGACCTATATTGATACCTAGTTCAATAACCATAATAGTACATAACTAAATCATATACATTTATAATTGTTTCAGCCAAAAACTGAGAAATTTGAATTCCCTGACATATTCAAAAACAAGGATGATGATGAAGAAAACCAAAAATCCTTGGATGATGCCAAAGAGTCCTTCAAGAAATACATAGATCAAAACAAAAACAGGACAGATGTTCCCAGTTGGTTCTCCATTTAAATATAGCTGTAGCAAACATGGTAAATATAGTGTAAATAATTAGGTACATTAAAATGAGTTAAAATTTATTATCTCTTTCAATATCAGTAGTTAGACCATTTTAAATTATTTTGTGAGGAACCCTCACCTACTTATAATGAGACCTTGGAAGCAGGTGAAGAAATAAGTTCATCAGACCATTTGATGTTATAATTATATCCTGGAATATTTATTTATTTAATTGAATCCACACAAGATATCCTCTGAATGAACATGAAATAACTAATATGGTAATGACTAAGTTTGACTAAAAATATACATAAATATGTATATTTTTAGTGAAACTTAAAGTCAAAAAACAGTTAACCAGTTTACCTAATGGTAAACTGTTTTTAGCAAGCAATATTTTTCTACCCATTAAGCCATTTTGCAATCTAGCTGGTCATTTCATATTTTGTACATTTTACACCAAAGCTATAAAAAAGTTATAAAATGGTGGCAGGAGTTGTACACACCAGCTTGTCATTATGTATCATCAACAACATTTTGTTAAATCAAGATGTTACACAAACTGACTGTGATATACACATGATTTCCTTTATGATATGAACCTACAGTTACTACTTATTTGAATCACATTGAAAATTAAATTGCACTACTAGATGGAATCTCATTAAAACAAGAATTTGTGTTAATTTGTAACATTTCACTAACTAATACATCTATGTGAAATATGCTTTCGCAATCCAAACAGTATTAGCTAAATAAAACAATTGTGTATTCAATAAAGGTTTATTGAATGAGTCACAAAGAATAAACAAAGGAACAATTTTCTATCAAGAAAATCTGCTTTGTTTTACAAGGTATCTATATAATTTCTAGGAAATAGGGTATAATCTATTTTAGAAATTAACTAATTTGAACACAAAAAGAAACATAACACTTGGTGCTACTTTATCAAGTAAACAAAGAAGCTTCTATACATAGTAGACTAAATAAAGCACCAAATAGCATTAAAGTTAAAGAATCAATGGCACATTGAACTTTGAACTTTCATTATGTTGTTACAATAGAAAGAAATGTGAGAATATTTACAATACTAAACTTCAAGTTTAATGTACAAATATTCACATGAAATTTAAAACACTTACAATATAAAAACAATAAACTAACTTTATAGGCCTCTAGCACTCCAGAAAATTATTTTCAAAATAATATTCAGAAAGTGAACCTCAGCTAATCAGTCAATGTAAGTATTAAACTTATATAAATTGTAAATAACATTAATTAAGATATAATTTATCTAAAATGACATAGTACAGATGCAATTTCACCTACTCCACATAATATTAGTAAATTAATCATAATTGTGCTTACTATTACTGTAAAAGTGACAATTTGTGTGTAAGGCTTGTAAATTTGTAACTCCTTCAAACTCAAACAGCTTAATCAATTTGGATGTAATTTGCTATGGTAGTAGATAAGACCCTGGATTAACACATCAGCTACTTTTTTTCTTGGACAGCAAGGAGGTGTTGCTATTATTAGATGAAACTACATTAAATAAATATACTATATATATATAATATAGGTAATGAGATCTGACACAATTAGAAAATAAGAACAGGTAACCAGCTGTTTAGTCAGAAAATTGTGTAATTTTTGGATCAGTGGACCTGTTCCAAGTTTGATATTTGTTTTTCTTATTCAACAATCATTTTCAACATAAAAATTATTGAGCTGACATTTCTATTTTACTCTGTAGTATATACTCATATAGACTCTGTGATAGTTGATTGGAAATGTTTCTTTTATAGATTTATAAAAACTAAGTATTTACTAAAAAGAAAACAAATATCAATGCTGAAGTTGGATTGTGTGAGGCCCATAAAATCTCATTTACTTATGTGCCTTGTCCGCTGTGTACATACTCATCTAAGAACCCAGCCGAATGGCAGCGTGGGCACTCTGAAATGTCTAGTAGGAATGTGATCTGAAACAAGTCATTTAAAATATTTACAACTCATGTAATTCTGCCAAATTAAATAACATACATAATTGTACAGAGAATTATGACTAAGATAAAGATTTCAGACCATAAGAAAGTATTTTATAAACCATCCTATTTTTATTCATAATGAACATTGAATATTTAATAGTAGACAGACTATGCACTGTATGTTGGCAACATTTTTTAAAATATCAGCTTACTATTTAATTTTACAAGCAACAGGGTCACAAAATTATTATTTTTTTCAGAATAAGTTCTAAAATGTAATTTTGTATTGTGTACAGCATAAATAAATAAATATGTATACTATAGTTCATGGACTCGGGCAGAAATGTTGAATGAAAATAATAGGATGTATCTTTCTGAATTCAATGATAAACTTCTTTTAGCTTGATTTACAGCTTTTAAATTATAACATTATGCACATTATCTGCTTATTCACTGGTATATTCAGATCACATCTCCACCTGGAGCCCTGTTCCCAGAAAATTATAACCCAGGGGTCTCCAAATCTAGAGTAAATAGGTTTCTTCTAGGCAAGTGTGCTACATCTTAGACTATAGTTGTGCTTAACATCAGGCAGGCTATAGTCAAACATAAGCCTATATAATGTAAAAAAAAACATGTGAAAGTGAAATAATATGTTAATATGATCCCAGAATCATGTGCTATGAATGTTCTAGAGTCAATCAAACACAGGGTACATAAATAATTTAGACTAGGAATTTTATTTAGGGTGCCATATGGTATATGCGAGAAAAGCTTTAATATTAAGATAAGATAAGATAAAAGATAAAAATAATTTTATTTGAACTAAAGTATGTTGTCATTTTTACAGTTACAAAAGTACATAATTTATCTAGATTATAATTAGGATCTATTATTAAATAAGAATATTTACCCTGGGGTGTTGTTCGCATTGAAGGCGTATCCTCCCGTGGCAGTAATACCCACATGCACGGCAAAAGACTATCGTTTTGTCCCGTTGGCACGAGCACCTCTTGTTTTTGGTGTAGACATTTACAATGTCGGGCACACCGCGTCCTAGATTAGTCGACATTTTGCGAGGTACTCCTGACGCCGCTGCAGCGACGGGTGTTGATTGCTTTCCGCTCGTCTCCATAGCTTCAATTGAATAAACTGGTTAATATATATGTACTTCCAACTTATCCACAGAATTATACTTCGTACTTATTGAAAAGCGGGTAGAAGTTTCAAGTCAAAGAAGTTTCACGTTTCCCTCCTTGCGGTTTTTGTTTCAACGATTGAATTTTTCTGACATTTAACTTTTTTTAGGCCTGTGCACACTATTCCAGTTTACAGGATAGTAAATCTGAAGGTCAAAATGGGGTGGTAGTCTAGTAGGTATGTCTGTCTATGTCATCGGAACTTCCAATGTCATGTCCTATATTTTCCTGAATAAATGAATACAATGTGGTTCTAAGTTATTTGCTAAGTACTAAACCCGCACCCAGTTTGGGAATTTGGTTATTTTTTTTATGGAGCGCCCACAGCTCAGCTAGCGGAGGCAATCGCTTGCGATTACCAATGTTAAGCAAAGGTTGACGCGGCCAGTCCTTGGATGGGTGAACGAAAAGTGGCATTCCATTTTGGGTGCTTCCGTGGGTCGGATGACACGTTAAATTGAAGGTTCCGGCTGCTTGTATGTAAGTACGGCAGTCGATAAGCCATGTCAGAGCCCTTAGAGCGCTTGATAAACTCTCGAAACCCTGAGTTGGCCACACCACACTCATTAGATAAGAAGAAGAATGACCTGTCATGGTGTTGGCATTAGGTATAGTCTAACTCAGCAAGTTCTCATAGGTTATTAAAAAGGATAGCTTCAGGCTTTTTTACCAAAAACTGGTAAAAAAAAGCCTGAAACGTGGCTGACTGTGACGCCATAATATGCGAGACTCTGTGAACCGTATTTCCTCATGACAGGGTCGTAACTCCTCCGCAGAATTCATTCGTTAGGGGAGTTCTCTTTGTAAAATACATCGTGGTGCACGCCCGCAGGTCCTTCCACGGAAGCCACCATTTCCTTGGATATTGGGGTCCTCAAACATGTCGAGTGCAAATCCACACATAACTTTAAAATACAAGTCTGTGGTGTAGGGTCGGATTCGAACCAAGGTGCGTCTGGATTAAAAGCAGACACTGGTACCGTCGAGCCACACTCGCTTATATGCGAGTAGGTAGGTACTAATTAATACCAATGGCAATAGGTACCTACGTATAAGTTGTTTATGCCTTCCAATTATGTACTTACCGCATTTTTATGTAGGTATTCGTATCTGCCGCATGCATCTCACAGGAAGTAGTTGTATTGTTTGTCAAAGGTTTCCTGTTATCTCAAGTTATCACGCAACATGTCCGAGAAGGGTATAAAAATGAATTGAGGCAAGTTTTAATTCAGTATAGTTTTGAAGTGAATATGAAACATTTATCAATTTTCCTCGGGGTTATTTATATTGCTATGTTATTGGACATAGCATATGGATTGCCTGCACCCCAAGCAGATGCGTTTGAAGGTAGTTCTGACAATGTTCAGATTTTCAATAGGGTAAGTTTTTATCTCCCTGCTGTGGATCTCGATTTTATCTAGTTACTCAAATATTTTTCGTGGATAATTTAGTATTTTTTTTTATTCAGGAATTAATTTTAATTATTAGTAAGATGTTCTTTTTCTGTGTTGATAAGGTTACCTTTAACACCGAATAATGTTGTTAGATTTTAAAACAATAATAATAACAATAATTACTTTTGCAGTTTGTGAGGGAAGCACAATATCCGGATTTCCAAAAGATGCCTTCACCACCTACGCCTCCTCAAATACCAATGTTAGAAAGTATGCTACGCAAAAAAAGAGAAGCTAAAGGTGGTGGTTCCATGCCCACAAGAAAGGGATAAAGTTGAAGTTTTTTTTCTTCGTAACAATGACTTGGCTTGTTTCTGGACACATGATTTTATATTAAAGTGTGGTCGCATAGTAGTTTTGGTAGAGTTAGAGTGGCAAATAGAGATAAATCAGTGAAAATAATAGTTATTATTTATTATATCCTATATTTTAAAACCTTATGACTATGAACCGTTAAGTATATTCATAGAAATTCATGAAAAATCAGTCACGTACAAAAGTTTTATTAATAAAATTCCGGATACGTAGCCCAAACCAAAAAGTGTCAATAAAATATATAATGAGGGAGCGCCACTTGTAATACTTGTTCAATAAACATTATTTATGTTTTGCCTGACAATTTCACGGTTATGACGCCACAAAAATAAAAAGTGGTGTTCTCAAACAATTAAATTTTGTTTCACTACAAATTACATTCCTATGTAAGTAGGTATTTTCGTTTCTATTTATTTTAAACCAAGTAATTTTAAGATTAGTTTATAAATTTCAAACTATTGGTGCTGCCGGCAGCGGAACATGGCCCAAACTACCGGTTGTAGACACTAAAAAGACAGGAACCTCCGGAAAATAGGCGCCGGCCGTGTCAAGGAGTCTTAACCCAACCTTCTCCCGAGAGCCTCTTGAAGTGTTGGTTGAGTCGCTGTACTACAAACAAGACAGTTGACTGAAATTACTATCGGGACAATGACAATGAGGTTTTATATATACATATAATATCATTGGACAATGATCGTTAAATCAACATTTCATATGTATTTTTTTTTATTTATTTATTTTTTTATTTTATTTATTATTATACATATTAGTGTAGGAAAACTATAAGGAATTAGTTCCATTTCTACACTTTATGGTACAGGTATAAGGAAAGTGAAACCTAAAAGTGTAGAAATGGAATTCATTTCGACTCAAAATAAATCCGCATGTTGTTACAATTACCTACTTAATGTTGAAACAAAAGTTTAGTATAGTTTACTTTTATTTTCGTAATCACAACCAATATACTCGTCAGGAAAAGGACCAATAACCAGTAGGTATATAGGTAATAAGTACAAGTGGTTCCGCCAGCACCGCCTTATATTTTATACTATTGGCACAAATGATGTTGTTTCTTAGAAAATATTTTGTACTGAGCCAGCAGCACACTAGGTACATATTTTAAATTATACTTAATATGTGGATAGTCGCTATCACCACTATACCTACTGTATTAACAAAGAGAACCAATGAATAAATTAAATAAACAGGTCAAGCTAAATAAAACCAATGAAAACTTTGGAGATATATGTATTTCTTTGGACCGATGTTCGTGATTTGGAAAGGTAAGGTGTGGTGGTAGTATATTATATCTATTTATTTATTTATGCTATACACAATACAAAATTACATATTATGGAGGAACACACTTAAAAGCTAGGCAGCTAAAATTAACTTCGTACCTACTAGATAATCGCTCATACGATTTCGTTGCTGCGGGGACGAAGCGAAGCCTTACCTTTATAAATTGAACTTGAACAAACTAAACGTACTCTGCAAGTTTAATCATTTATGAGTTATGACTGGAAAAGTTATTTTGTGGACTGGAATAATAGCAAGTTGCACAAAATACTTGGTTGTCAGTTTACTTAATTGTCAACGTCAATAGCAAAAAAATGACAAGTGACAACGGAAATATAACCTCTCTTTCTCTACTTCTACTCAAAATTCACAAAATCTTGGAAGAAAATAGGGAGAATTATGTATAGTTATCAACCATTATCTATGTGAAATTCGTACTAAGTGTACAGTCAACCTGGGTAACTTTGCCCCAGTTTGATAGGTTTTTCTACTCCTTTAATATCATTTTATTCCCAAAGAGGTCTGCATCAATATGTTTCTGATGGGTTTTTCACCTGACAAACACGAATTTAGATGCTATTTTTCAATTTGATTAACTAAATGCCCCAAAGAGACCAAAAGTTTGGCGGGCCAAAGTTATACGAAGACTAGGGTAACTTTGTAAACACATGGATTGGGTGAACATTTTTGTAGATTTATGAATCTGTAGAGCGCTCTGGGAACTTTAACCCTATTTTTACAGATTAAAAATATGCATTGCTTAGTTAGACAGCTGTTACCCTTAAAATAGTACCAAGCTAATGTTACCAGTAGGAGAAAATAAAACTGCACTCATAAACATCTGCTTATATTTTAGGAACTCACATTTTGGAATATAGTTAAGCTTATAAAGTATTTAAGTTACTATTTTACAATAAGAACATATCAAAATAACTATAAATGTACTTATATAACCTTATTGAAACTATTGCTACCCCAGAAATAGAAACTAAAACTTAGGCTTATTCTCCCCATTCCATGTACAACAATTGGTCATCAAAAGCATAAGAGTTGCCTTTTTTTGTCACTTTATGGTCATCTAAACGACTGATTATGTTTTTTACGTGACATGTTATTATTTCAACCTTAGAAGGCCATTTCCACCCATCAAAAGTTTTCTGCATCACCGAAACTTTCACTTTTTCCTCAACCTCTTTAATGATTCTTCCTGCAAAGAGACAGTCTTCGTATTTTACTACGCAATATCCTATACTTTTGTTTACCTGTCCAACATCGCCCGTTTCTGAAGTTGTTTTCATTTTTTTTAAATCATCTTTTTCATCATTTTTCACCTTCTGTAAAACTCCTTCACTAACTTCATAATCTCCTACGACTTCATCTGTTAATATTTCATAGCCGATTTCTATATCTTCGTTTATTGGTGACGGAATTTCAGTAGCGATTAAGAAGTTTGCTGCCGGCAATGGGGAAACTGATGGTACATTGGAAGCCTCAACTTCATAGGCTGGAGTGTCGGTGGCAAAACTTTCAATCAACAGCGGTGACGACTGCTGGTGAGAGGGGCCTGCAATTGTTGATGAGGTTGATCTGTCCTCAGTTTTGGACTTATTCTTGGATCCTAAGGGGCGCCCCCTTTTTTTGATCGCAATAGACTCTGGATTCAATCCTTTTTGGTTCTTGTTTTTTTTGTTCACTTTACTCTTTTCTCTTTCTTTGTAATATTCTTCAACCTGCTCCAAAGACACACTCGTTCCTGCTACTACAGGTATTTGAAACTTTCTGTACTGCTGTATTTGTAGGTCGCTATCTCGAATTTCCGATATATATTTTATGAAATTATCTCCAACAGATTCACGAATTTCTTCCATAGGCTTTGAGTAATCTTTGAGCTTTGCAAGGACAACTTCACGCTCCAAAGGAACAATTCCGCAGGCCCGAAAACCTGCAATTATGTTCTGAGCAGCGTTTTCTTTACCCGCTTCTAGAGTTCTGGCCAGAAGTGTCGCAAACACAGGTTTTGGTAAAACGTTTACAATTTTACCCCTCTTGGTGTTTCGCCACTCTCCTAAAACTTTGCGCCAGTCGTTTTTAAGGGCACTGAAATACGCGACATCTAACGGTTGCAGGAGGTGGGTTGAGTTGGGTATTAAGCAGATGAATTTAACATCATTTTGTGCACAAAGTTGCAGACATTTGGCAGTAATGTGAGAGCTTAAATTGTCCCCTATGACCACTTTCTTCCCTTCCTTTTTTTTTAAAACAGGCAGCAGCTGTTGTTCGAACCAGTCATCGAAAGTTGCAGCATCTATCCATCCTGATGGTGTTACCGCCATCCGAGTTCCACGCGGAGCTCCCATCAACCAGTTGGACCACTTTTGTTTTCCTTTGTATATTATATAGGGTGGCACAAACTCTCCCTCAGCGTTACCGCAAAACATAACAGTGTAACAAGACTTGGTGGAGTTTCTAATAATTTCAGGATTTCTGCATTGTCGTCGAAATAAATGTTTTTGCTTTTTAGGTACATCGTGAAAACCGGTTTCATCGAAATTGAAAATATTACTGGGTGGCACATTTTCAAGTTCAACAGACAAGTTTTCGTAAAATTTTTCAATAATTTCTTGGTTGACTTGAGCTCTTTTCCTACTTATATTATGTGCCACTTTTTGTTTCAAGCACGTTTGACGCTCTAAGAACAGTTTGCCCCATTCCCACCCAGGAAAATTATTTTTAAAAATTTTGATGTGCCTCTTATTATCGTCCAAATACTTCTTGACTATTACTCTGACGTCTTGCATTCCGATGGGGATTCCTAGGTCAGACAATGCTATTATATGTGCCACTATACATTTTTCTTCGTCCTCTGAAAGGATGGGTGGTTTTCCAACAGCTTTAGTATGCTTTTCTTTTAGCTTATACTTCAGTGTACTCCTAGGAATACCATAATGAGCAGAGGCATTTCTCTGAGACATTTTGCAATTTTTTATGTCATTAATCGCTGTTTGGAGGTCTTCCTCAGTGTAACGAGTTTTTTTACCATATTTCCGGGTACCCGGAGCTGGACAAGGTCTTTTTCTCGGCATATTTATGATCTAAAATAGAAATTGGCAACTTTTAAACTAGCTATTTGGGTATCTTTGACCCGGGCCAAAGTTACCCCGATTTGCTTCAACTTTATTGGGACCCTAGAAAATTAGCGAATACTGATTAAATATGGACAAAACTACCAAGTTTTTTCATCTCAGTTCATGAAAATCGTTCATTCTTTATTATGAAACATAACTTACCACTGTAGAACTTATGTGGAAATCACTTGAGACACCTTTTTACCGCAACTTTTATGAATAAGCTTGCCGCTTGAAATTGAAAACGGAATAGTAAAAAAATATGATTTGACAGTGACAGCTATTTCGATGGATTTCGTTCGAAAACAAATTCTAATATACTCTATTAAAAATAAAGGTTACGATGCGTTCCTAAAAATTAAAAGAAAAATAAAACAGTGAAAAGTGATTAAGTGGGCCAATGTTTTATTAAAAGCTTAAGTTACCCAGGTTGACTGTAATAAAAATTACAAATAAAACAAATGGTTATATCGACACAATGATGCAAAGTTTGAAGCAAGGTTCTAATTCAATAGCGAAAGTTGGTAGCAAAATTAAATTTCCTGAAAAATTCAAGGGAACTATTTTAGAGAAATGGGCTGACTACTGGAAAAACTTGTATATAGATTACCGACAAATGCTACAAGACCTGCGAACTGATATACAGGATGAGCCCATGAAAACACTAAAATGGACGGCTATACTTGGAGGGACTTGGATTCTTGCAAAAAACAATCCTGTTGAATTAGTATTCAAGAATGAGCTAAAAGAAGTAGAAAACAATGCGGGAATGGTGGGAGACGAGTGTCTGAATAAACAATCTATTGAACATGTAAGATTCCTCAAAATGAGTTACAACGAAGGTTTATTACACTATAGAAGCTTGGGTATATTCTCTATCATGTACACTTCAGATTTAAATGTGTCTTGTGATCTTTATAAAGCTCATTGTTCATATATGAAGCCCTCATACTTTAGCTTCCCTTCTCGGATTGTGGACCTGGGTATTATGGGGAGATGGTGGAACCTCTACAGAAAAACTGCAACTTATGATGTTAATTTTGAATAATTGAGATTGTTCACTGTGAATTTGGCAGGAATAAATATTTCATAATAATGACTTACAAGACAAGAATCCCTGATCACATTACATGGAAACACTCACTAGAGATTATGAGAATTATTAATTTGTTGTATAGTTTGTAGTGAATGCCGTCTTGTAGTAATATTTATTTTAAAAATCTGTTCATATTTCTAATATTGATTCTTGTTAGCTACCTAGTTGTATAAAGTTGTTAAATAAAACATCTTGTACTAAAGAAAATGTCTGTAATTCATTTCTTATTAATAATGTTCAAATAATTTGTGTATAAAAACCATTAAAAATACATACCCAAAATTGAAATCAAAAATGTTTAGGCAACAGCACAGCACTCTTCCAATATTTGCCCAGAATTTCTCAGACACAATTATTCATAAAATCATTCAAACATAAGTACATAATAACCATTTTTGTTTGAATAAATATGTAACTATTTTGCCTGTGACTCAAATTAGTACTTTGTTCCAGTAAAAAGGAAGTAATAGCCTAAAATAAAAACCAACTGCAGAAAATAAAACTAAAATCACACACAAACATTCTATTCAGCAATTAACTAAGAATAACTTTCATTGCTAACTAGCTTGGACAATATGACAATGAACAACACAAAAGTTCTTCTCAATGATGGCAAATTAAAGGGCTATCCATACACTAGCCTTAAAAAATCTTAAAAAATATAGAATAAGTCTTTGATTATAGTAATGGGATTAAACAAAATCATCCTTCAATAAAAACAATAATAATGACACTGATTTCATGAATTATGCTCGTAAAAATGGAAATTAACAAAGTTTTACTAATGTAAATTAACTTTATAAAATGCTTCTAAACTAAAACACTCCTAAAACATGGGAATTAATTGTAGCACATAACATGACCAATAAATAAATTATTAGAGACTTAACTCAAAATGAAAAATACCAAATTCTACAAACCTGCAGGTATTAAACTAAGTGATTATAGTTAAATAAACATGCGCAACATTTTAATAAAAGCTGTAGTATGCTCTGCAAACCAATATCATAAGTTAAACTACATTTGATCACCATTAGATGGTATGAACTTTTACTGAAAAATTTCCTTGATAGATTAATGGGTCTAGTTTGAGTTTATGATAAAATCAATGTTTAACATACATAAATAAATATATTCTAGAAGCCTAGTTTATAAGATATGTTCCATGCAAACCACAATGTGTAAATAAAGTTTTTTATTCAGATGCTGCTGAAAATTTAAAGAGGGCCAAAGGACAAAGCTAAATTAATAATTTGTAACTATTAATTTATTGAAGGATATAGTTGATTTCTATCATTGAGTTCGTTTTTAATTGCATATTTTTTGTAATAACATGAGGTAAGCTGTTGTATTTATGGTATTGAATTAGACTATAAAATATATACTATACAAGGCAGGCTGTACATATTTTACTATATTATATGAATTATTGATAAAAACATTACTATTATCCTGAATAAGAGAGTAAACAGCACAGCACATTATGAAGCAATCAGTGAACAGAGTCCCTAGCAAACATTAAAAACCATGTTATTATTAATTTTATAGTGTGATAAGTGATATTGATTGATAACTCAAGCCTTCAGCCACTTGAGTTATATATTTTTTAACAAAAACAGGTTTGCACCGTAGCATAGTTTGCCTGATGGTAAGCAAAAGTTATGCTCTATGATGGAGTGTGCTTCTGGTTATCCAATAAAAACCGGTTCACTCTTGCTGTGAAGATTGCTGGATTATTATTTGTTTACGTGCAAAAATGTGATAGACTGTCCAGACAATGAGAATCAGAGGGTACAGTTCATGCTTGCTTCAGGGTGGACTGGTTCAACGTAATGATGTACACCTTTTAGATATTCAGGTCACAATTGTCATCAATACAAACATCTGCTGGTATTACCACCAAAATAGAAATTAATATTGATGACCAAACTGATACCTTTCCATGATCACCAATACTAGACTGTTCCATTAGTTTCATCCTATGTACTTTGTATATTGCTATTATAAATTCAATATTTGCCCATAACTACTAGGATTTTGACAATTTCGTTTCTATCACATTATCTCAGACTTGCATAAATAAGTTTTACAATAAGAATTATATACAACACACATTTATACATGCGAGAAAAAAAAACTACAAAATAAAAAAAAAACATCACAGATTACAGGGTGTATTTTTCTAAACTTGACTAAGTACTAGTTAAAGAAAATTAATACATATTATTATGACAAAAAATGAGGAAATTAAAGAACTCTTTCAATCTTACCTCCAAGACGTATTTATATATGATATTAGTATACTAAGTATGTCTGATTCACCAACTACAAACATCAGTATATGTGGCTGTGATATTGTGTGATCCTTAAGTTTATAATTTAAATCTAGTGAAATTGCCACTGTTGATAGATTGTTAATTGACGTTCAAGTGCACAATTTGACGCCTTTATTACTGTTTCATTACATACAGTCTGTATATCTATAGAAAGTAAGTAATTCCACTAGATTAAGTTATAAACAACTATTTCGTACAATTTTACGCCGACATGCATTTAGAAAAGAAAAAAAAGTAACTTCACTATCAACAACTCATTTTATGATATTCTATAAGAAACATAAAAGTAGTATACTAAATATTACCGAAAACTATGAAACAAAAAATCAATTACAAGCATGCTGAACTATTTACATAACAAAAGTTGTCACTTCTAACAGATTTTACGTTAAACATGCATATTTGGGGTAACCGGTACTTTAATAAGTAACACATTTTTTTATCAAGTCTTGGAAAATAGTAAAATTTGTATTTGCAATAAAAGACTATCCATTCTGTTCTAAATAGTCAATTTCTGCAATGGACAGTAGATATTGAAAAGATTTGATATTATTGGTATACCAATATTTAGTTGACTTAATTTAGAACATATTTTTTATATGAGAACACCAAACCGGTAGTTTTTGATGTGATTAGTGTAAACTTGTAGTACAAGATACCTCTACCCCTACGTACACTCTTTATCATATAACTATTAAAGCAGAGTACATACAAACATGCTCAACATTATATAATTAGCAATGTTTTCAATTATACATATTTGATTCAATACACTTTAATGATATTGATTATTTTATTGCTATATGTTGTGTGAAAGTTAAGTACCTATTTTAAAAAGACTGCATAAGTTGTTACTACAAGCAAAAATATTTTTCATCTGAATTATTTTTGTGTCAAAGTTCATTGAAATGCTCGTAAAATGCTTGCTTCAAAAGCCACAATTTTGATTAAACCATCAAAGTTTCGGATGAGATTGTATCCACAAATGTGTAAGTTTCCTGTAAGGCTTAAGGTAATTCCGTTTTTAAAATTCTATCTGATGGTCTCTAGAGCAAAGATAAGAACATTTTCTAGATATTAATAATTAATATTAATTAATTATAATAAGTGGCCTCATCATATGAACAGAATGACCCTTTACAACTTTGATGATTTAATTTAAAAAAATGTGGACTAGGTAATTTTTGAACCCAATACTTTTTTAACAATGGTCTATAAAGCTACTTTTGCTACATCATTATACAACGACACTACATTGATTGATGACTGAGAACTATCAATCGAGTTTGGGACAAACATTTTGCATTTCAGTTCAGTTATACTTGCATTGCTTGTTTCACACAGTTTCAATAACGATGGGGCATCACGTGAGCTTCCAACGCAATGGCTGAATAATAATCATTTCATCAATAGAAGTTTCATTACAAATCATTTTCCTGAAGTAGGTAGAACACATTGGCATTTCAAACTATGTAATTTGTGTGATCCAGACACATTGTGTTATTAACCACTTTAATTTAGCTTTAACTTGTTTTATGACATTTCCTGAACAGTTTCACTTGTCTTGTGACATCTGCTGAACAGTTTCACTTGTTTTGTGGCATCTGCTGAACAGTTTCACTTGTTTTGTGACATCTGCTGAACAGTTTCACTTGTCTTGTGACATCTGCTGAACAGTTTAATTTATCTTATGACATCTGCTAAACAGTTTCACTTATTTTAATGACATCTTTTGTAACGGTTTCATTTGTGTGGCCTCTGTGCTGAGTGTGATGTAATGTCAGTACACTTGCACTGCCCCAGCCTCGTGCCCGCCGCCTGCCCCCGTGTGGCGGGTACTAGAGTAGTATGATGTCCTGCCCGTGCAGTCCGTACGCGTAGATCCCTTCGAAATCGTCGTTCATGTCGTCATCATCCATAAACAATTCGTCGTCTGGAACAAAGCGATATATTCGACATTTGTACAACTGACAATTGGTCTACAACTTAAAATATTATACAGAAGATCAAATGTTTATGCTATTTATAATTCAAATGGAAGTTTTGTTAAAGTATATAAAATTTTTAGAAAATAAATAAATTAGGCATAAACCCAAGCAACACACATTTTCAAATATTCATTGAAATATACTACCACAAATTACAAAATGAGATGCAAAATAAACAATGGAGTAATAATAAAAAATTTAAGAACTACCAAATAATAAAAATTTTAAGAAAACAAAAATGAAAAATAAATAATGACTTGAACCTTATCAATATTCACCTAAACAAAAATGAAACTAAAAATAAATAATGACTTGAACCTTATCAATATTCACCTAAACAAAAATGAAACTAAAAATAAATAATGACTTGAACCTTATCAATATTCACCTAAACAAAAATGAAACTAAAAATAAATAATGACTTGAACCTTATCAATATTCACCTAAACAAAAATGAAACTAAAAATAAATAATGACTTGAACCTTATCAATATTCACCTAAACAAAAATGAAACTTAAAATAAATAATTACTTGAACCTTATCAATATTCACCTAAACAAAAATGAAACTAAAAATAAATAATGACTTGAACCTTATCAATATTCACCTAAACAAAAATGAAACTAAAAATAAATAATGACTTGAACCTTATCAATATTCACCTAAACAAAAATGAAACTAAAAATAAATAATGACTTGAACCTTATCAATATTCACCTAAACAAAAATGAAACTAAAAATAAATAATGACTTGAACCTTATCAATATTCACCTAAACAAAAATGAAACTAAAAATAAATAATGACTTGAACCTTATCAATATTCACCTAAACAAAAATGAAACTAAAAATAAATAATGACTTGAACCTTATCAATATTCACCTAAACAAAAATGAAACTTAAAATAAATAATTACTTGAACCTTATCAATATTCACCTGAATTCGAAAAGTAGATGTTCTCCCTCCGGATGTACTCATCAAAGTTGTGCTCGTAGAAGTCATCGAAGGAGTCCTCGGAGCTCATATCGAAGGTGGTGTCGATGAAGTCTGGCCGCAGGTTGGGGGTGCACAGGTCCTCCGTCATATCAACTGTCAGCAGCTTGTGTGTAGCCAGCTCCTGGGTTATATGACTATGGTTAAGTGACAGTACCTAGATTTATTTAAGTTGACATATTGTATGATTACGTACTTATTATTATGTTTGACATAATTTTAATAACAAAAATTTTCATTGTTTTATTAATAATACCTACAGATTGTAACTTCTAAAATTTTATAAAAACTGAATGTTATAAATTCAATTTGACGAGATATTGTAATTTGTGTAGCATATTCAATAAAGATAAAGAATCTTTATTGATAATGTAAAATTGTAACATACATAGGTATAAGTACTAATATCACAGAATATGCTACACAAATTACAATATCTCGTCAAATTAAATTTATAACATTTAGCTTTTATAAAATTTTTGAAGTTACATATGTCTAGTTTTATTAATAAAATAATGAAAATTTTTGTCATTAAAATCATGTCAAACATAATAAAAGGTATGTAATCATACAATATGTCAACTTAAATAACAAAGTTGTGGACCGAAAACTTGAAATTCTACAGGTTACTCGGTATCGTTGCAAGAAAATCATAACGACATGGCTCAAAAGTCACGACTACGGTGAAACTGAAGACATACTTTCAATAACTAACAAAACCTAACACTAAGTGGCCTAGTCCCCAGCTAGTCAGTGACCCTCAAATAACTCTAACCAGTCAGAACCCTGGCTTAGATGGAAAGTGAGGTACGCTGGCTGGCTGTGGCCTAGGCCACACATACAATTTTTTATTCATCTCGAAAATAGTCAGATTTGTATTAATCCACAACTTTTTTCCTGATTCTCTATCTAGACAGCATGTGTTTCACGTATTCGTGACAAAACTTGTGTAATTACTCGATAAATTATAGATACTATTATATTAACAAAGTTAACATAAAAAAAAAGAAACAGTGCTACTGGGCATCCTAATCTAAAATGTTCGAAGTCAACTTTCTCAAACCAAATAAATATATATTAAGAAGGGGTAGTATCCGTTGTATCTTTTATTATATTATGTATCTGTATACAAACCTTTATATATTATTTTATGCATATATTACCTTCATCTTACCATTTATATGCTCATATATATATATATATATATATATATATATACTATATCTAACACTTACTCAACAAACAGGTATCTTAGTCAATAAAGATTATTTCCACTTTTTGAACCATGACCTGGTATTACCTTAGCAGTCTGTGGTTCAATTCAATCACTCGCTCCATTCGTTCCTTCAACAACTTCCTGGCTCTTGTAAATAATGTAAAAAAAAAATTGTGTAGTAAAAATTCCATTCACAACACAGGAATACCTAGTGTGAATGGACTAAATCTCCAACATTCAATAATATATCTTGTTTAGCACACTAATTAGTTGCCTAGTATAGTTCTAGTTTTAAGTTATTGCATGTATATACCCATGTAATTTTGCAAATAAACGTTTTTATTATTATTATTATTAAATAAATATTGGTACTGTCACCTATACCTATGTATGTTACAACTTTAGAGTATCAATAAAGATTCTTTATCTTTTATCTTTATATCACATAGATGATTAAAAAGGAACTGTTGTTTTTTTTTATATTACAGGTGTCTCCAAACCATATTTACTTAAAATTCTACTATGATAAAAAAGATAGAACGATCTTTTGTAACAGAGTAGAATTAAAAGTAAATAGGGTGTCAAGACACCTGTAATAGATCCATTTACCTAGTCAGGTCATAAGTATTGTCACACAGTAAAAACTTTTCTTTTAGAATGCTGGCCACAAAAAAGTTTATTGAATTCGAATTTGGAATTGTTCATGTAAATAAAAATGTATACTTTTTAGAATTTTACTCATTTTTAAATATAGAGTGGACGCTTAAAGAATACCGTGTTGCAGTTATTGCATTGCATCGTTGCGGTTACGCGCCAATTCAAATTTTTGACATGCTGAAAAATTTTAATATAACCAAAAGATTCATTAATCGTACCATCAAACGATACAATGAAGACTCTAGTGTAGATGACAGGTCAAGAAGTGGTCGCCCTCGGTCTGTTAGGACTCCAGCAGTGATAAAAGCTGTGAAGGCGCGAATTCAAAGAAATCCCAAACGTAAGCAGAAACTGTTGGCCCTTCAGATGGGGTTAAGCAGAACCACGTTGAAAAGGGTGTTAACCCTTAACTGGTATCGTGGGGGTCGCGTGGCCCCCGCGAGTCTTATTTCTTGGAATTTCTCAAAAACTACGCATCGGCCGTGGCCGCAATTTTGTGTAATCTCAGTACGTAATGTCCCACCGCTGGTGCTGGACGTTCGGTGCTTCAACATTTACCAGAGTAACGTTACGGAGGTACGTACGTTGTGGGGGTCGCGTGACCCCCACAATACCAGTAACGTTATTTTTTTGAAAATACTTTATTTTGTGTTTTTGTTTTTCACAGTTATTTTCAAAAGATGTCGAGACCTTTGAGTGACAAAACAATTGAGGAAATAATGAACGATAATTTTGACGCCGAATCAGTGCTCAGTGATAGTCATATTGAAGAACAAATTAGTGACAATGAAGGTAATAGTGATTGTGAAGAGTTGCCATCGCATGATTTAGATATAAATGAAGATCTGGATCTTGATATTGAAGAATGTTCCTCAGAGAGTGAAAGTAATTACTACAACTGTTGCAGGACAAATTCAGAGAAATTTTATGGAAAAAAATAAGTATAATATATAGTATATATTGTTCCTTTTAGCCTTAAGAATAAATATGTGTTGAGTTTCATGAAAAAGTTAAATTATTGGTAAATTTTGATTTTATTCTAAAGTTTATTATCTTAATAATAAGGAAACGTCCAAATAATGTCTTTTTAATACAGATATAATTGTTATTTTTATTTATTTAAATAGATGTAAGAAAACGTTGTAAAAATTTTGTGATCTCTTATTAATACGTAAGAAACAATAAACGAATGAATAAAAACTCATTTAAAGTATTCGATATGCTTGTTATTTACTGTCTTTTTATATTTTTTCAATCAATTCGCAAGCGTTTACACCTTACAAGCCAATTTTAACTGGGAGCCGCGCGACCCCCACATAACCAGTTACGTTCGTAAAATTTACGATACCAGCTGAGGGTTAAATGACAACTTAGGGCTTCGGGCATATCGAAGAAAAACAGGACATCGTTTGAATGCTCGTCTAATGGACCTGAGACTGAAGAGATGCCGCGCTTTGTTAAAGCGGTACGCGGGAAAAAAATATCGGAAAATTCTTTTTTCGGATGAAAAAATTTTTACCGTAGAAGAGAGCTACAACAATCAAAATGATAAGGTGTACCGCACACAGTAGTGAAGAAGCGAGCAAACGTATTCCGCGTGTCCAACGAGGTCATTTTCCATCCTCGCTCATCGTATGGTTGGGAGTTTCTTATTGGGGCTTAACAGAGGTACATTTATGTGGGAACGGTGTAAAAACGAATGCAGTTGTGTATCAAAATACAGTCCTGACGAACCTTGTGGAACCTGTTTTTCATATCATGTTCAATAACAAGCACTGGGTATTCCAACAAGATTCGGCGCCAGCTCATAGAGCGAAGAGCACACAAGACTGGCTGGCGGCGCGTGAACTCGACTTCATCCGGCACGAAGACTGGCCCTCCTCCAGTCCAGATTTGAATCCGTTAGATTACAAGATATGGCAACACTTGGAGGAAAAGGCGTGCTCAAAGTCTCATCCCAATTTGGAGTCACTCAAGACATCCTTGATTAAGGCAGCCGCCGATATTGACATGGACCTCGTTCGTGCAGCGATAGACGACTGGCCGCGCAGATTGAAGGCCTGTATTCAAAATCACGGAGGTCATTTTGAATAAACTTTATTGTCATAAGAATCTATGTTTTGTTAAGTTCATTTTGGTATATAAATGGTTACATTAAGAATAAAGTTGTTTCAATTATTTTATATTAAACATGTGACATAATTTATGAACTGATTAGGTATATGTCTCCAAACTTTATTTCAGGTAACAGAGTCTCTGGTATCCCGCTAAAGTTGATTATTTTAAAATTATTAAAAAAAAAAATTTACAAAACGCACCAAGCGGGTTGTTAATGGGCAAGTGCCAAGTTGAGTTAAGGTCACAGCTCACTTAAACGACTCTGCTCCCACCCGGCAAGAAGAATATTATTCAAATTTAGTCTTTAAATATTGCTCTTTAGATATTTTTTACATTGTCATCATGAATTAGCAGAAAGCCCGCTGTCAGCGAGCTTACCGCCGTCAGACTGCTCGGTAGTTGATGCCTCGCTGGCCGCACGATGTAGGCGAGCGGTCGGCGCGGTACCCGCGCGCGATGCGCGCGACGCGGTGCAAGCTGTCGCCGCGTGGACTGCTGGGTGCCTGCTAGCTGTCGCCGCGCGGACTGCGAGCTGTTACGGCAGTGTTGGGTGGGAGCGGTGTCGGAGCAGAGTCGTTTAAGTGTGCTATGACCTTTAGAACGTCAATAGTGTCGTCAATTGTGTACGTCGCTAATAAAATACCCGCGGACATTACATTACCTCTAAGTTGGCCGCGGTGCCCGCGAGGCGCAGCACGAGCGGGCGCGGGTGGAGGGCCAGAGCGCGCACCGCCGCCGCCGCCACCTCCTCCGACACGCCGTCGCACCCGCACAGGTCTACATCCTGCAATACATATGTCACACATCATCTTTATGGCCAAGTTCATAACTCCAATCATAAACTTTTTAATTACATCTTGTATCTTTTTCATAAATATTAATTTGATCACCACACTAATACTATAAAGATGAATATCACGGCGATTCATCGCTCCGTTGCTGGCGGGAGTGGAACAAACGTACTAATAAACCCACTTTTTTATAATACACAAGCGCCAGTTAGTATGGCTACACGTCGCAGTTTGAAATGTCCGAGAATATTTTACTAACCTACTTCAAAAAAAGAGGGTCTCAATTCTTATAAAAGTGATTTTTATGAATATAATAAGTATATGTCGTACGTTGAGTTGGTGGCAGGCGGCGAGCGCGGCGGCGAGCGGCGCGGCGGAGAGCGCGGGGTTGCCGCGCGCCAGCAGGCGCTGCAGGCGCGGCAGGCGGCCCAGCGCGCGCAGCCCCGCGTCCGACAGCGCCTCCAGGTACGACACGTCCAGCACGCGCAGCGCCGCGCCGCGCGAGCACACCGCCACCACGCCCTCGTCACCCACGCCTGACACGAACAACACATTGTTTATAAAACCAACCATAAGTGATATTAATACGATTTTTTTGTATTTGACGAGATAGGTTTGAACTTATTGAGTACTAGTGGGTGCTCGCGGTTTCGATCGCATTAAGAAGTAAAACTTGAATCCCCTATTTCACCCCTTTAAAAGTGGCATGAACATGAACATCAACATAGGTACCGCACCCAGCCAGGACAAGCCTGCTCCGGTCAAACCGGCATACCGGGGGGCACGAGGTTGTGGAGCGTGGTTTTGTGCTAACGCTCCGGGATGGTAGTCGACCGGCTATAATAAAATAAATAAAATGTTTTTATTTCGGACAACATAATAGATCCAGAAAATGTGTTAGTAAACTAAAAACTATGAAAATTAAAACTAGTAAGGGTTAGTACAACTAAAACTAAGTGTTCTAAGGCGAGTATAAATTTGTTTTTTAATAAGTCATGTACTTAGGCGGCATGCCCTGTGGAATCATAGTCCGCACGAGATGCCTCCGTACAGACGCCTGCGGGTCGTCCGCTATTACTTTCAGGATGCTGTTGTCACTGCCCCGAAGCCTCCTCACCAAAGATGCTACCTTCTTTCTAATGATGGCGTGGAAGCCGTCTGTGTGGGATTCGGCAAACATTCCGGAGGCACTACAGAATCTGGGAAGTTTCAACAACATCCTGAAAACATTATTATATTGGATGCGCAGAGTGTCCAGCGACTTCTGTGAACACCTGAACCACAATGCACCCGTGTACAGACCCTGACAATACGCCTTGAAAAGGGTAATTTTAACTTGATCCGTACATCGGGCAAACCTGCGGGCCAGCATGTTCCCTCGAGCCGCCAGTGCTCTGCGCTCCCTCTCCACGTCTTCATCGTCCTTAAGGTCGTCGGTAAGTATATGTCCGAGGTACTTAAACCTAGTCACTTGTTTTAAGGCCATCCCATTGAGGGTGATCGGGGAGACGTAATCACGTGACTTACCGGCGGCCTTGAAGACCTTGAATTCGCTCTTCTTTACATTATAAAGTAAACCATGCGATGCGGCGTAAGTCTCACAGACCTTTAGCATCTCCGCAATATATGCAGCCAGACGCCGATTTGGAGAAGGTTGTTATTAAGGATAGGGATAAGCGTTAGTAAAAATTGTTTTTCGCCATGTCCTGCCCGTCAGATGTGTTCCTTCGTTAGACTACGTTCTTTCATATTTGATAGTCTTATTGGTCGCCATCTTCATG
Organism: Macaria notata; assembly: GCA_927399415.1. Taxonomy (NCBI): domain Eukaryota; kingdom Metazoa; phylum Arthropoda; class Insecta; order Lepidoptera; family Geometridae; genus Macaria; species Macaria notata. The sequence continues at coordinate 3,579,593 of OV656740.1, read as the reverse complement.
ACGTTTGTTATCACTTCCCACGATAGCGGCTCCTTTCGCCGTTCCTGCTCTTTTTGGTTTCCTCTAATAAAGTTTCTTGGTATTTTTTTCGAGTGGTGGTACTTTGAAGCATCTCGTAGTTTAGGGTTTTGTAGTCAAACTCGTTCGCAACGTTGGGCCTGGTTAGTCTTATTGGAGGTCTCGTAGAGTCCCTATTGGCATTTAACGTGAGTGCAATTAGATCTAGTAAGATGTCTCCGTTGTCGTTACTTGTTTGGTGTGAGAGACTTTTGCCTATTTGATTTTTATATGATTTTTATCGCGAAGTTCGTGTGTATCTGTGAGTCCTATGTGGGCGTTGAAGTCACCTAGTATGATTGTTATTGAGTTCCTTGGTTTGTTCTTGGTCAGTTGTAGTAGCCGAGTCGCGTCGTTTGCTGCTGATGACGTTGAATTAGACCTGTGCGTTCTAGTAATGGATAGAGAGGCTCCACTGCTTGTATCTATTGAAGCAACCATATTGTTTGTGTTTGCTTTAGTCCAGTTCAGCCTTAGGCCGCTGCTTTTTCTTATGAGAATAGCTTCGCCTCTTCTGTTGTTGTTTCCGCTTAGGTGCCACGTATAGTGACTAGATTCGTAGGTCCCGGATTTTAAGTGAGTTTCCTGTAGGCAGGCAATATGAATAGATTTTCCGTCTAGAAACTCGTCGATCTCTCGTTTTTTAGTCAACGTTGCGGCGCCTCTAACATTCCATGTGGCAATGTTTATTGTTTATGTTTTCATTTACTACCTGTTTTTGTTGTTTGGTGTGGCCTGGGGCGGGCAAGTCTGTATCCGGCCTCATCTGGTATCTCCTCTGAGGTGCTAGTTCCAAGAGTTAAGAGGTTCGGCGTAAGATAAAAAGAAAAAGGATGACCCGACCATTATAATGGCCTCGCAGCTGTGACGGAAATAAGCGGGTGATTTTAGCTGTATTGTTAATGTTCTGATTTATTGTTTGGTTTTACGCGTCGTATTTGTTTTGGGAATGGATAGCTGTTTTTGTTTAAGTAATATTTCACGCGCCTTTTTAAACTCTTAAGTCATTGTCTAAACGGACCTGCAGATGTGCGTAGTTTTTGTATTTAAGTATATTGCTCGTATTTCGGCTTTTGTGTTTGCCTTGGGAAAGTAGATTGTCTTATGGCGAGGTTTACCTACTTTCTTGTAGGTATATGGGTAATATCTGGGGGTTCAACCAGTGTTTTCGCATACGTTACGAGTAATTACGTCCGTGGTATGGGATCGCGTAATCTAGTCTAACCTTGTAAATTTTGCATGCTCTAGATCGGGATCCTAAGTCCTAAAAGAGTAATTAGAGATTGCTTTTAGGACCAACTGAAGTCAAGATGTTTGGGCCAGATTATATGAGCTTTACCAGATCGAAAGCTTTTATTTAGGGGGACTGGCTACAACGAAGTATTATTAGAGGTTTGCTGGTACGGGCTGCTTGACAACAGACTTGTTCCTCGTGGCAGATAGATAGATAAATACTTTATTAAAACACCACAAATGAAACAATACAAAAAAAACATACCAATTAGAATCAGCGTCTTAATTGGCGGCCTTATCGCTAAGAGCGATCTCTTCCAGGCAACCAATCTGGCAGGGATATATTCTTCAAACGAAACGAGTAGGACGAGGTGTTGTAGGCAGACGTCTAGACAATGTCCTAGGATATTGAGAAAGGAGAGACAGAAGAAAAGGGGTCCAGACCGCGTGTGGCTAATTGGAACAAGCTCACCGAGTTTTCCTTTTGTTGGAGTGGGTTTCCCCGCGCTGGGCGCTGGTACCGCTGTTACCGGTGGCCTCTGCTGGCAATGACGCGGGTCACTGGTTGTTACTCACTGACACATGCAAAGCTATAAACACGCGTTGTACGGCACTTGATTGATAGCTAGGGACCGTCAGGCTTTGCTCGCAGCGATTGCGCAAGCCGCTTGCAGATGTTGTGCCTATTGTTTAGAGGATCAATTGTATTGACGAGGCTCTATTGATCGTTCCCGAAAGCGACCGCTCGTCACGGCGTCCAAGACGAGACTCCTTTACCCCTTTAAAAGTGGCATTTCCAAAAATCCTTTCTTAGCGGAAGCCTACGTCATAACATCTACCTTCATTCCAAATTTCAGCCCAATCCGTCTAGAGGTTTGGGCTGTGTGTAGATCCCTATATCAGTCAGTCAGTCAGTCATCTTTGAGTTTTATATATTAAGATGGGAGTTTTACCAAAATCGGTCCAGCATCCGAGACATGGGCGTCCACGCATTATTGTAAGGGACGTATGTAAAAGCAAGATGCGAGCTGCGCACGGGAGGAGGTGCGAACGCGTCAGCGTGTTACTACCTTAAACTTTTACTTAGATAAAGAAATGAAACTCCAACCAATATTGAGTAACATTATTACAAACAATATTACCTGTACAGTTTTTCCTAGCGTTACAGCTGGATACGTTGAGCGACTCCAGATTGGTGCAGGACTGCGCAATCTGCTTCAACACCGCGTTCGTGACGTGCACGTTCATAAACAGATTCAGCACTCGCAGCTCCGTGAGGTTGACGAAACTCTCGCAGAAATCCGTATTCTGTGACAACACTGAGTCTACCGACTCGCTCAGAGACAGCTCTCTGAGTCCGGGCAGCTTGTTCAGTATGAGTGGTATGATTTTCCACATGGAGGCCGGGCAGGCGTCCAGTTTCAACGTGGTCAGGTGCGGGAGAGAGTCCATCGCAGCGCACAGCACTGTGCCTTGCAAGCTGTAGCAGTTGTAGAACGACAGGGAGGTCAGCTTGGGAGGGTGGGAACCGGTGAGGAAGAGACCGGTCACGTGCGTGTTGTTGGCCACGGTCAGACTCTCTACGCACGAGTCCGATTTCACTATTTGGACCAGACTCGAATCTGTGATCTGAAATGAAAATATATTTTATATAATAACACGCAGCAGTACTAAAGCTGGATAAAATCGGAGTATGACAATCTGCTTCAATAATATGTCTTGTGTAGTCTTAATTTGCCAGTAACTGTATGTTATGTAATTTATTTTTTATGTTTTTTTCTTTTCTGCATATATAGGTATCTACTGTTTAAAGTAGTATGTATGTGTGTATTCTGTAAGTAATTATCTTAAAATTGTTAGTTAGGTCTGCTTCAAGAGGGTTTAAAGTGCTCATATTTTTTTATTTACTATATAAAATAAGTCGGGATTTCCACGGTTTTGCATTCGTTGGAAAGGTCTCGGATTCCGTGAGGTTTATAGGAAAGAAAATTCAGGAAAAAATTTAACAGAAAAGGGGGAAAACCGGAAAAATCATTTTTCACATACAGCTCCATCTCTGATTCATAGCATGTACTACAAACTGGCGAAACGGAGTTCGCCGGGTTTGCTACTTTTCTATAATATTATATTATGTTTGTTTTAGCTTAGTGCCTGTTTTATGAACATGAACATAGGTACCGCACCCAGCCAGGACAAGCCTGCTCCGGTCAAACCGGCATACCAGGGGGCACGAGGTTGTGGAGCGTGGTTTTGTGCTAACGCTCCGGGATGGTAGTCGACCGGCTATGCAGCCAGACGCCGATTTGGAGAAGGTTGTTATTAAGGATAGGGATAAGCGTTAGTAAAAAATGGTGTTCGTTGATTATTGAGTTGACCCATCTTGGGGTTTGTTAGTGTTTGGCTTTGCAAGAGCTATCTTAATACGTTCGCTGTGTAATGTTGGTCCTTTTGTGAGTAATCATAACCGCGTCAGGTGGATCTTAAATGTGGGTCGAATAGATCCTATGTCGCTAAGGGAGTGTTCTTGTGTCATCTGACGGCCTTTCCTGGGGTATGGTTGGTGCCTGCCTGTTGGTATGTCGTTCTGTTTTCTCATCAGATTCGCTGTCGGTTTCTGCCATCTTATAGGTCTCCCTAGCAGCTCTTATAAAGTCTCCTTTGTTTTTCGCCATGTCCTGCCAGTCAGATATGTTGCTGGAGTAGTAGTCCATATCATGAGATAAATAATCCTCCGACGTATAGATAGGTCTACCAACTTTAAGGTCTTCCGTTGCTTTGATCTTTTGCAAACGGCGCCGGCACTCTTTAAGTGTATTTCTAGCCTCCATATCTTGAGGGTGATGCTTATAATGGAAGTTCGCCTTCTTTCATGTTTCATAGTCTTATTGGCCGCCATCTTCATGACGTTTGTTATCACTTCCCACGATAGCGGCTCTTTTCAGTTTTCGCCGTTCCTGCTCTTTTTGGTTTCCTCTATAATAAAGTTTCTTGCTATATTTTTTTTTTCGAGTGGTGGTAGCTACTTTGAAGCATCTCGTAGTAAAGGGTTTTGTAGTCAAACTCGTTCGCAACGTTGGCCCTGGTTAGTCTTATAGGAGGTCTGGTAGAGTCCCTATTGGAATTTAACGTGAGGGGCTTCAGGTCTCCCCATATGATTCTATGGTCAGATGGGATTGTTTTTTCACCTTTTGTATTTGTATTATTTGTATTATTAGTTTTGTTCTCTGTATTGTAGTTATTATATCATCATTTATTAATTAATGTAAGTAATTGGCTCGCGCCGTTTTAATTGATTTGTAAATAAATAAATAAATGATGTAATTAAAAATCTGGTTGTTTTTGGCTTCTGTCATTATGTGGTCTATTTGCGATGTTTTGTTTCCCGACGTCCAAGTCAGTTTACAGCTGCGCCGGCCGAATGATGTGTCCAATCGGAGATTTTCCCGTTACGTTACTTGTTTAGTGTGAGAGATTTTTGCCTATTTGATTTTTATCGCGAAGTTCGTGTGTATCTGTGAGTCCTATGTGGGCGTTGAAGTCACCTAGTATGATTGTTGTTGAGTTCCTTGGTTTGTTCTTGGTCAGTTGTAGTAGCCGAGTCGCGTCGTTTGCTGCTGATGACGTTGAATTGGACCTGTGCGTTGTAATAATGAATAGAGAGGCTCCACTGCTTGTATCTATTGAAGCAACCATATTGTTTGTGTTTGCTTTAGTCCAATTCATCCTTAGGCCGCTGCTTTTTCTTATGAGAATAGCTTGGCCTCTTCTGTTGTTGTTTCCGCTTAGGTGCCACGTATAGTGACCAGATTCGTAGGCCCCGGATTTTAAGTGAGTTTCCTGTAGGCAGGCAATATGGATAGATTTTCCGTCTAGAAACTCGTCGATCTCTCGTTTTTTAGTCAACGTTGCGGCGCCTCTAACATTCCATGTGGCAGTGTTTATGTTTTCATTTACTACCTGTTTTTTGTTGTTTGGTGTGGCCTGGGGCGGGCATGTCTGTATCCGGACTCATCTGGTATCTCCTCAGGGGTGCTAGTTCCAAGAGTTAGACTAAGGTCATTTGCGTGGTGCTTGTACTTATTACTCCTAGGTGATCAAGGTTTCAAGGCAATCAAAGTGGTTCCCCGTAAATATTAGACCTATGCTACCTGCGGCGTCGTTTGGTGCCTTAGGGGAGAAACATACTGTTTCTTGTAGCGGGGCTTTTTGAAAGATTTTCACGTTAATACTATAATATTCCGCTGCCGCTATAAGTATGTCTATGCCGCCCCATGTGCCATCTTGGTATTGTGATAGAATGTAGTCCCTGATTTGTTCGCTTTGTGCTGAATTATCTAGATTACTTCTGATCGCTAGGTACATTTGTGGATCGTTTTGGTTTTCCTCAACTTGGCGTGCGAGGTCTCGTCGAATGTGTTGGTGGTCAAAGGTTAGGCCATACAAGTCGTTAATTTGGTGGGCTATAGCGCGATACAAGCAGTTGCCGTCTCCTGGTATTTTTACGATAGGGTTCCCTATTTCCATATCTGCTTTGGGCCTTACCGTGGCGGTATCGCAGTGGACAGGGTGTCGTGGCTAGCTCGTGATATCTTTCAGGTATGCGCGTGATCGAGGCTGTGAAGGAAGCTTATATACTATGTATTTGTATTAGTTAAGGTATATCATGCACTATACTAGTTCCCCTTTGCCTTTAACGGAGAAGGGGAGTGCGTAGCACTCGAGTGAGTACTTGGGTCTCGTCTAACAACTCTAGGTACGAATCATTTGCTAGGTGTATGTTAGGATACTTGCACTTAATACCGGCTGTTCTTTTCCTAGGTTATCTATGTGATCTTTACGAACCCTTCCGTCCGGCGGCAGGTGAAGGGCTTTTAGTTCTAGCGTGGTGTCCAAGTGAGTTAGGGCTAATTATTTGGAATAAGTCTATTAATTACGCTTTATGTACTAGGTGTGCTATGTGTATAAAACAAACGTCTGGGCTTTGTTGTACGTAGCAAAAATGACTACAATTAGAAGTAAATTTTTGTTTTGTAATGATTGTTTAGCGGTTCGGCGTATTATCACAAAGGATGACCCGATAGTAAGGCCTCGCAGCTGTGCCGGAAATGGTTTTAAGAAGGGAGTTTTTGCCTGTATTGTTAATGTTCTGATTTATTGCTTAGTTTTATGCGTCGGTATTTGTTTTGGGAATGGATAGCTATTGTTTAAGTAATATTTCGCGCGCCGTTTTAAAATCTTAAGCTATTGTCCAAACGGGCCTGCAGATGTGCGTAGTTTTTACTCGTATTTAGGCTTTTGTGTTTGCCTTGGGAAAGTAGATTGGCTTATGGGATCGCGTAATCTAGTCTAACCTTGTAAATTTAGCAGGTTTTTACGGCAGTTTGTGTAGATATGTATTTTGAAATCGGATACGCTAGTAACGCGTAGGTTTGATCTATAAGTAACCGATGTGACCGTACGATGTTGGTTGCTGGTATAGGCTGCTTGAAAACAGACTTGTCCCTCGTGGCAATAAAGACTAGTCTAGACAATATCTTAGGATATTGAGGAAGGAGAGACCGAAGAAAAGGGGTTTAGACCGCGTGTGGCTAATATGGAACAAGCTCACCGAGTTTTCCTTTTGTTGGAGTGGGTTACCACGAGCTGGGCGCTGGTACCGGTGGCCTCTGATGGCAATGACGCTGGTCACGTATGTATATACGTACACTGGTTGCCACTCACTGATACACGTAAAGATTATAAACACGCGTTGCACGGCACTTGATTGACAGTCACTTTTCGCGGGGCCAGAGAATTGACCTAAGCTAGGAACCGTCAGGCTTTGCTCGCAGCCATTGTGCTAGCCGCTGGCAGATGTTGTGCCTATTGTTTAATGGATCAATTGTATTGACGAGGCTGTATTGACCGTTCCCGAAAGCGACCGCTCGGCACGGCGTCCACAACCAGACTCTTTAGCTTAGTGCCTGTTTTATAGACTAATAATAAATAAATAGATTTCGGGCTTGCAAACTTATGTGCCAATTAATGTGTAATCTAAGATTTCTCTGTTACCATTTATGTAGTATAGATATTTTACTATTATTGGTATGTTTCAATTTCAACTTTAGCAACAGCACAAGTTCAAATTTCATTTAAACTCACACTGAGAGCGGCCAACCCTGGTGTCGAGAGTTTTCCAACCGCCCTTAGGGCCCCTGACAAGGCTTAACAATGACTGCAGCCTAACAGGCGCGACCTTTTAAAAATAAATTAAATTTTAATTTTTAATTTACACTATTTTGGTAGGACACTATATGGGCAGTTGGACACTGGTAGAAATCACTCTATTAAAATTCAATTTATTTTTCAACAAATAGACTTTCTAGAGAATTCAACAACTCAGTAATCATATTACACATTATAGAATAGTTACCTTACTGCATGATATGAAGGAGAGAGATCTGAGCTGCTTGCATCCGTAAATTAATGGGTTCCAATTCTTTGTGTACATTCCGATCACCTGAAAATAATGATTACATTCAATTTAAATATGTATGTCAGGAGAGTGGTGAACACTTGCCTAATGCTGAAGGAAAATATCTAAATATCTCTTTATTTATGTAATTTTTATTTATAATGTATTTCATATAGCAAGTCACCTGTGACAGGTCAGTAGAACGTAAAATAACATGTACATAAATTATTGTGACGTCATGCTCATATTGAAATATTTCTATTTATTAGTGAAAACATTATGTAAGTTAACAAAAATAACTTTTAATATAAACAGTAAAAATTATAAGACATCAAATAAAGGGTATTTTTCGCGTGTACATACCTACTCGCATTCAATGTTACAAAAAAATAAAATATTAAATTTCATCGCACAGCAAAGTTACGTACTACTGCTAATTGTGACGTCATTTTCGTAGGGTTGGGACTTGGTAATCGATTATTTTTGACATCAAAAAAATATCGCAAAAACAAGAAAAGTATTTATCATTTCGATCTATCAGAGATAATGATTTATGTACTTCAAGCACAATGATTTTATGCGATTTTTTATATTAAAATAATTAAGGAAGGTATGTATGAGTTTTGTATCATAAAAAATATAGCGAAAAACATACAATCTTCATCAAGCGAAGACGAAAGCACCGATGATGAAATGCCGTTGCCGAGGCAGCTTTTTTAAAATAAATATTTTGTATCATAACTGTATTCTTTTCTTCTTCTCAATTTTCCCTTCCTTAATTTATCTGTAGGAATTTATTGTAACCCACAATACGACTTCGACGAATATTATTTGGTGATTGTCGGTAATTCACATAACATTTTTAGGATAGGCAGATGAAAATAGCCATAAGTAACTACAATCGATAATCGGTAAATTTCTAATTCGAACTATTACAGTACATCATTACAATTGTCAAAATGATATTGACAAGTGATGTTTCATATGTGTCACAGATGCCTTGCTATATGAAATATATTATACTGCACATATCTCTTGTTTAAAGTAGCATGTAATATATGTGTGTATTTTGTAAGTATTTATCTTAAAATTGTTAGTGAGGTCTGCATCGAGAGGGCTTTAAGTACTCGTAATTTTCTTCTATTTATTAAGTATTATATTAAGTGTGTTTTAGCTTAGTGCCTGTTTTGCAGACTATTAATAAATAAATAAATAAATCATGAGTAAGGTGTATGTAAATTGTACACTTAAGCATCCTTTACAATGCAATTGTAAAAAGAAGTGCCAAAATTGATTAATAATTAACTAACATCAGTCACAATCCGCAAAAAAAGGAATAATATTCACGAAAGAAAATTATTTCAGGATACCATTACTATCCAAAACCTTGTTTATCATTTTTTTTCGCCTTAATAGTTTAAAGCCTGGAAGAGATTAGTTTTAGCAATAAGGCCGCCATTTGTGGCACTAAATATGTTTATATTAATATAATTGGTTTTCAGTTGCCCATTATTATTTCTTTAGTGTTTTGCATTAAAACGTAAAAGAAAGTGGTGTTAGTTATACCATATACATATAACTCAAGAACGGCTGAACGGATTTAGCTGAAAATTGGTGGGAAGGTGGCTTAGAACCAGGAGACGGACATAGGATACTTTTTATCTCGTTTTTTTAGTGTAGGTAGTTTAGGTGTTCAGGTAACAACTCGCCTGATGATGATTTTTGAAAATGTATACATACACCCTTGAACACCGGGGTATGTCGGGCTCGGAGCTAATGAGACTCCATTACCGAATAAACCCTACCACGATGTCCCTTCACCTCGGCAAGGGCGGGTTTCGCGGGCAAGCGAGCAATATTTCTCCGCAATTCCCGTCCCAACCGCAGTCCACTGTCCGAGTGGACCCTTCCCTCTTGGTGGCACAGTAACGCGTGATTGAATACGTCACCTTGAGCTCGTCGAGGTTGGGGCAGAACTTGCCGACGGTGTGCGCGGTGCGGTCGTTGAGCGTGGCGCGGTGGTTGTCGATGTGCAGGCGCTGCAGCGAGGCGCCCGCGCGCGCCAGCACGCGCCGCAGCACGGCCGTGGTCAGCGGCGCGCGCTGCCACCACGTCGTCTTGAACACGCGCATGCCTGCAGGACAATGCAATCTCATACATTCAAATGTCTTTATTACAATCACATATGATACAATTAAATGCTACATTATGTGCACCTTGTGCTTATAATCTAGGATATATGCTAGGACTATAGACTATACTTACTACTAACACTAACCTAATTTTATTTTTAATTATTTATTTACTTTATTAAATCTATTGAGATCTTTAAAAATCTAAATATGGCATAATAAATCTAATAATATATTATAAGTTATTATATTATGTTGCAGTCAAACTCTTAAACAGTCAAAAGTATAGTCTATTGACTAGCAAAATCAGTCAAGAGTAGTTTTGGCCAATGAAGCTGGTTAAAAGTACTTTTGACTGAGGGACCTAGCGCGTGACACGGTCACAAACTCAAGTACAAAACTGAAATAGTAAGTAAACATCTAGACAATAAGAAAAAAAAAATTTGTACGCACTATCTTTTGGCATAATAAACTAATTTTGATTTTGATTTTTTGACTGGTTGTATCAGTACAGGATATTATCCCACTCACTCTGTATATAGTCCTGCACCATGCCCTGCCAGCGCTTGCTGACGCGCTCCGAGAGGATGAGGTCCATGATGGGCACGAACCCCAAGATGTGCGTGAGGCAGTCCCGGTTCAGGATGTCCAGCATGCTGTACTCCTCCTCTTCTGGAGACTCCTCAGCTGGCTGAAAAATAAGAGAAAATTCCTATACTGATTGATTTTAAGACATAGATAGAAAATAATCGTTTAAAAAAAAACAACTTCTAGTCTACTGTGACTTTACCGAACTAATCATAGCTTATCAAAGAAAACTGAATCAAAATCAGGCTAGTTATTCAGAAGATATAATGTATACAGCAGCGCCCCCTGCGCCGATCAAACCTTAACACATCACAGACAACAGCATCAAAATCCGAGTAGTCGTTAATATAAGTAAAATTGGTTAGCATAATTGGTTGGTTTATTGGTTTTAAGTACTAAACCCAATAAAAAAATATGGGATCATCTCAGAAACAATCCCCATTGAATAAAAAAATAATTATTGGAACCGGTTCATAAATAACGGATTAATCGCGTTACATACCCACAAAAAACACTTTCAGAATAGGTACTTGATAACCTCGCCTTCTAAATCGGTTAAAAAGAGTGGCCTATACGCAGCAGTCAGATACTAGGGGCACATGGGGGGATTGTCACGTGTTACTTTATAAAAAATATAGTTTTAATATTTACCTAGTGACACGTAAGACAAGAAGAAAAGAAAATTATTTATGTGAATCAAAAAGATAGAAAAGAAGAGACATGAAATATGTCCTAATGTATGTATCTACAATAATCATTCTGTGAACTAGAGAAACTTATTACATACTTCTGCATCTTGTTTTGCTGAACACGAGGGCTCTGGAACCTTCTCCTCCTCCTGCTGCTCTGAGGTTGATTCAGCTGCATCTGGGTTGCCTGAAGGTCCTGGATAGAATCATATTCATATGCATTTATTCGTAACAAAGTTATAAGTCATTGTTCACAATAATATTGCATTATATATCAATAAATTGTATATTACAGAATAAACACAAGAAAACTATTTGTATAGATTGTTGACCAATTTACATACACACTTTTGCTTCTCATTTATAATGTTCTGATTAGTGTCCTCTGCATATGACATACAGATAGATACAAGAAATGACAGTAAGGGACCTATCAGACAGAGAGCGGTCACGCGGTCAAGCGTTCTGCGTTCGCTTTCTGCGTTCGAGCGTCCAATTGCTCACAAACCCCGCTGTTGAACGGTTGACGCGGTACCACTAGTGCAGCGGTTCCCGAAAGGTGGTCCGCGGAACCCTGGGGTTCCGTGGGAAGGCCGCAAGGGTTCCGTAGAAAATAATAAAATAAAATTCCATGATAAAAACCTACATATTTACAGTAAATGTACGAAAAATATTTCATAAAAAATAATTGTTTTTCATGTATACCTTTATAAGGTAGGCAAATTCCCAGTTATCAACGTAGGGTTCCGCTAGGAAAAGTATAGTCAATTAGGGTTCCTTGTCAAAAATAAATTGGGAACCCCTGCACTAGTGTCACTATGTATTTTGACAAAAGTTCTTCATCGGAAGACGAATTATTGATTTTGTGGTCACTATCAGCGTCAAGAGGAAAAGAAAATACTGGGTTTGCCCAGTAAATAAGGATAGAGAACAAGATGGAGAATTTCATAGACTTTTTTCTAAAGGGGTCAATGATGAATATTTTTTTTATAATTCTTTTATTTATAGTTATCCTTTGCATCATATAAAAAACGCCTTTCACGTACTATCATTATTAGCTTTTCGGTCTCCATCTTCCTTCAAATTTGGTCACCGAAACAGGAGTGAACGCGCGAACGCGTGCGTTCTACTTGACCGCCGCTGTCAGAATGAGCATATCTATGTAACGTAATAGAATACAAAGAAAGCAAAACTGACCGCTTGAACGCTTGACCGCGTGACCGCTCTCTGTCAGATAGGTCCCTAAAAACAAATTAAATTTGTAATATTTGAACTTATCAAGCAGCCTAACGTAATAAACATTGTCGAGCTAATTTTTGTCATAATTATTAACGTAAGTGCTAGCTCGTTATTACAACTAAATTTAAGCCTAACGTAAGTTTAAAAAGGTCAGCATATCAAAGTGTGAAATGTCCCTTATATATACAATACAAATTTATTTATTTATTTCATTTAACTATGTACTAAAAGCTAATAGTTTATTGGTCAAAAATACATATGCAAAACGTACCTATGTTATGTAGGATATGCAAATCCATTAATAAGTGTTTGGTATGAGATAAGATGACTAACTCCTGCGCTAGGTACCAGAGGTCCTGTGTTGCAAGAAAATCAGAGACACCACCCCCTCACTTGTAACCATGTTTCTTTGCATTAAAAGTACATTAATTAAATGAAAACACTAATTAAAACATCTGAACAAACTGATATACTTAAATATACCAAACATATATGTATATGAAAAAAAATCTCTTGTTAACTTGTGATCATTGCACCAGTGGACTGTTTAATTTTTTTATCTCGTGGACTAAATAAAACAATTTTGACACAGTGTGATATGGGCACATCAGCAATTTGCTGCTCGCCCATTATTCAAATAAATAAATAAATAAATAAATATGAACTAGTGGGTGCTCGCGACTTTGCTCACATTAAGAAGTAAAACTTGCATCTCCTATTTCACCCCTTTAAAAGTGGCATTTCCAAAAATCCTTTCTTAGGGGATGCCTATGTCATAACATCTATCTTCATTCTAAATTTCAGCCCAATCTGTCCAGTGGTTTGGGCTGTGCGTTGATAGATCACTATATCAGTCAGTCCGTCATTCAATCAATTAGTCACCTTTGAGTTTTATATTTATAGATGTATCATACCTTGTTCAGTGTCTCCTGCGTCCGCCCGGCGGCCGGTGCGCGGCTTCCAGCGCACGCGTCCGTCGGCGTCCTGCGCGGGCTGGTGCCAGCTGTCCGCCGGGGAGATCCGCAGCTGGCGCCCGCGGAGAGACTTCTCGTGGGACGGCGCTTGCAGGGCTCTGGACAACACAACGTTTATATAAAAGACTTCTTCTTTCTTAACTTTCAGAAGACTTGATAACCTTTCTTTAAAGTTGGTTAAAAACAAGCTTTTGTCCGCAGCTCCGCTCATGTACATACATATAAACTTTCTTGTTGAATCACTCCATCTCTCATATACTACAAACATAACATATAAACTCCCGACACCAGAGTTGGCCATTCTCATTCAATAAGAAGAAGAAGACTCCATCTAGGTATTAAAAATAAACTGCATCAAAAACTGTTGGGTAGTTTCAAAGCTCTAAGTATACAGACAGGGACAGACACAGGAAGCGACTTTGCTTAATACTAACTAGTGAAGATAGAGAGATAATTATTTATTATAACACACAACAATGGAAGACAACAGAGAATAAAATTATATTAAATATAAGACTTACTTTAGTGCCACAAGTGATGGCTTCATTGATAAAAGTACTATTTTTCAGGCAACTTTTAGATGGAGACAAAGGATTATAAAGGATGTGGTGTATAACAGAAACTGTTAAAATAAGGTTTATTGTTAATAGTTTGAAGTGGCCAGTGGCAATTGATATAGCCAAAATCAGCATAATGCGGCTTGTCTTTAATATTTTCTTTCTCAAAAGAAAACCTGTTACCTTTAATATGGACTACTTGCAGTCACAACAAATTAATGCTGTATACAAAACTCTTATTAAGTTTGTAGTCATCTGGTTCTTTTGTGCAAGTAAACTTGTGACCATTGCACCAGTGGACTATATAATTTTGAACTTCATATGGAACAATTTTGCCTCAAGTGTGACAAAAGTTGACCTGAATCATACTTGTTTTTTCAAAAACATCTCAAACAGGAATATAATTGGTATGTGAAAACTTCTTAGTATAAAAATGTAGTTACTTATGAGCGTCAGCTGGATTGCTGTATGTGACGAAGGCGTAGGTGGCCGTGAGGCTCTTGTTGGGGCCTCTCTCCCCCATCCGCAGCCAGCAGCTCTTGATGAACCCATATTGAGCAAACACACCAAACAACTCTGTTCTTGTTGTCTAAACACAAAAATAAACAAGAATTCATTGATTTATTATTGTAATGATTGACAACTTATCATAAAAAGATTAAATTTGTAAAATAATATATCAGCTGATAATTATTAAAATCTATACATACTTATATAATAAAGCTGAAGAGGGTCAGAAATCTGAATACAAAATATATTATCAGAAAAAAAAAGTTTGGGTAGATATACTTTAAATCCATGACAGAACACATTTCAGCAGTTTTAAGATTTTTGTCTGTTTTTAACACTCATAACAGATCATCATGATTTTTGGTATGTAGGTAGTATGAGGTCTTAGAAGTGTCATAGAATACTTTTTATCATAAAATAATGCAAGCGAAGCCGCGTGTGTCCACTAGTAATTTATAAGGTTTGTTAACCCCTGATAAAATGATTAGAAGAACAGCTGATATTTGTTATGATAAACAACTGTTCAGGTCAGTACTATTGTAACAACTAAGGTATAAAATTAGCATTATGCTAAAGTATTGGGCCTCATTATCATGCTGCTAAGGAAATGTAGGGTAGACAGTCTTTGTTTGAAGAACAGACTGAAGGTTACAGAGAGGGTAAAAGGAGGGTGTTAATGGCTTACCTTCGGTGGCAAGTTGGAGACGTACAGTTTTCTGATCGGTATACCATCTTCTGTGTGAGTGGGCACGCTGTTGAACAAGCTGAAAGAAGGCGAAGCTAGACGAGGTCCCAGCGCAACTGGAAAAAACATCACGTGGCTCAAACAAATAACTACAAACGAAGTTCCACATCGATTGTATCGATCTATCACACCAAAAAATACCACTCACGGATCTCACGGCTGACAATATGATATAACTCCGGATTGTTGATCCAACCATCATCGTTGTCGTTCCCGATTTCCCCGAAAAACATGGCGATTATTTTATTTGATGTTGTTACAGCGACAACTTCACACACACACGCTGGCTACTATAACCACATATTATTCACAAAACTACTGAAAGCACAAGGAATTTAAAGTAAATACTCAAAATAAAATTGGAAATCGTAAATGAAAAGCAATCAACATACAACGGCCAGCGAGCAGCGGCCCAAAGATGAAAGAATACTATTTATTACCCTTTTTAAAAAAAGGGTAGAGCGGCCTTCTTATATTTTAATGATACCAGTATGTAGCACAAATAATTTATTGCTTTTTAGCTAAAACAAATAGACACAGCTATTTTTTCCTATATATTTTTTAATACAATAGATAAAAATATTTCGGTATTTATTTATATTAAATAAGTAACAATATGTTTTCTACATTTACCAATAATTTATTTAAGTCATTGACCTTCAGGTTAAATGTCATTTATGTATCGCTCGCTCAGACTAAAGAAGAAATTATTTTCCTATTGTCTGGTCTGTGATCGCTCGCTGCCACCTCGCTGCTGAATTCGCTGTCAAGTCAAGCCAACGACATTAATAATAATAATACCTAGTCAAGCATCGAAAAGGAAAATTGGAAATCGCTTTTCTATGGGCTTTTCCTTTAAAAATATGAAAAAGATATCAAAATAAATAGATACAGTAGGTACTAAATAATTTTAAAAAATAATTGCTTAATCTAACTGCAGTGCTGTCGATTTATTAAAAGATTATAAACCGGTCTACATTACAATGTCTGAAATAAGAAAAAGGCAAAAGAACATTGATACTGTCGATAAAAATACCAACAATGTTAAGGAACCCAAAACAGTTACTACACATCAGTAAGTTACCCAGTTGTTTACAAACTACTTTGCGCTGTTGTTTAAAAACGATCTCTATTAAAAGTTTTCGTCCTTTTCAGGCCACCACAACGAACATCATCAATCAGTTCTCTCAGAATTTTCTCACGAATGGCTGTTATCATTTCGCTCCTTACTATTGTGTACTTTACGTCAAAGGATGAAAAATTCAAAACATTCGCCAAGCAGTCTGACGTACTAACCGGCAAGGGGCTGGTCATTGACTGCTCCCCAGAATACCTCAAAGAGATCAACCAATACTCTGGCTGTTTCCCTAGAGAGTGCAAGAGGTATGTCACTGATCAGATTGTATCAGCACCTGAAGTGACTCAACTATTAGACATAGCCAAGAAAGGCCTGAAACTAGGAGGCTCATCTGGGGGTGCCTCTATATTGGATCTTCACAGTGGTGCTCTGTCTATGGGCCAACAATTTGTTAATTTTTATAAAACAGATAAAGGAAAAAACATTTTCCAGGAAGCTGACTTTAATGTTTACAGGGTAAGCAGGGTCTATTTATTTAATTACAAATATGATTCATTATTATCATTCACAGCAGGTTTTGACCCACCGTTCTCAACCTGAATGCAGTCAGTTGTTGTAATCCTTTGCCAATCTTGACCAGGTTTTATCTCAATGGGTTTGATAATAGATATCAGTTTTAGAAATTAATCAATAAAAATAACTATATATTAAAAAATAATAGTTGCTAAATAGTAGTATGTAATGCATTGTTGCAGGTAGTGAAAGAGAAAATTAAATATGCTGTTGCCCAACATTTTGGTTTCAATCCTGCCAAAATCTATTTAACTCATCCAACATTTTTCTCTCAGATAACAGCAAAGAAAGCTGTTACTGTACATGATGAATATTGGCATCCACATGTTGACAAAGTAAGTAATACCATAGACTATGGTAATACTAAATGAATAAAAAAGTTCTTATTACTTTATAAATTGTTAAGTAAATTTGCCTGAGAGTGGCCAATTCTGGCTATCAAAACCACCTAGCCTCTGTCAAGGCATGATTTAAAGATAAACATCCAGGATCAACAATTAAACACATCATTTGACCCACAGAAGCTCCTAGGTGTTAATTTTATTTTTACTTGGATACCTGACAGATAATAAGGTATATAGCAATAGATAGGTATTTAATTATGTGATAAGATAACATATCCTTATCAATTAGAATTAATATAACTTTATACTATTATGTTTCAGGATACCTATAAATCATTCCATTACACAACTTTGCTTTATCTCAATGATTATAGTACTGATTTTGAAGGAGGCAGATTTGTATTTATTGATGAGAAGTTCAACAGAACAGTAGAACCAAGGAAAGGCAGAGTCAGCATGTTTACGAGTGGAAAAGAGAATTTACACTATGTAGAAAAAGTTAAATCCGGGACAAGATATGCTATGACTATATCATTCACTTGTGATGAGAAGTATGCAATAGAAGACCCAAGTATTAGTAAATATGAATAAATAAATAATGCATTCCAATTTCAGTCATTTATTTTCCCGAAATTGTCTGGTTCACAAGTCTCTCCATTGTCTGATTGCGGACATGGTGGGATATAATTACTGTTATTAGATTTGATTCTCATCATGATATTCAACATTATAAGATACTTTATGAGAGAGTTCTATTTCTATCTGGGTTTTCCGTGATAGGTTACTTTCAAATTTCCCGCTACTGCGTATTATATTTTCTCTACTCGATTAAATATAGACAAACATTCGATTAATTTATAATCGCAGAGCAATCTTCACAGTGGCAATGACTATTTTTGCTGGCAACACTCATTCAGAAAAAAAACATCCAAAACAAAACACAATCGGTGATTTACAGATTTTTTATTTTTGTTTGAAAAAAATGGAAAAAATACTAAAAATTATTTAAGTGTAATGGTTTCAATAATATAAATTCTTGTTCAACAAGGGCTACAATATATCTAGTTAGTTAAATTCGTAGTTGCGTAGTATTTACAGGTGAGGAAGATTTTTGCGTCTTACGTTATTCGAAGTCGTGGTATTTATATTTAATATTATCACTGTAGTTGCTTTATTTTTTCGCAGTAACCACTAATGGACGGTTCAACACACGAGCACAGTGATTCAGATTCTGGCGAGAGCTGGACCTTGCTGGAGAATGGCCCAACATATGGAGATGAGGCCCCTGATGTTCTACCGGAGAACCTCCACAGCTCTCACGTGAGGTGAGTCCTTATTCGAATTCGAAGGTTTTATGTCGCAATTGGTGCTAAATAGTTACCTCGCTGATGTAAATACCATTTTAGCTAGATATAAAAGACAGGGTTCTATAGATATGTTTGCTGTTGATTTTTGGCCTTGACCTGAAGGCAGTATTGATTAGGAGTGGCGTTTCCTGGGATGTTATATTTTAAATACAAGGACATCTCTGCCAGCAGGCTTTTACAACTGCTCTTATATAATAGTTATACAATATTCATAAGCTTATGCTGTTCTGTTTTTATATGATATGTTTCGCAAACATTTGTTTTGATTATAAAGTTGTTTTTTGTGATAGCATTATATCAAGATTATGTTAAATTTGATAGTCATTATTTTGATTATACTAGCTGTGCCTTACAATATAGCTTGCGATAAAAAGCAACTTTCTCATTTCTTTCAATATGTTTTAAACATATTTTTTATACATATATATATAAAAGAAAGTGGTGTTAGTTATACCATTTATTTATTCTTATCACCATTTTTTAAATTCTTATTCATTTATAACTCTAGAACGGCTGAACATATTTAACTGAAAATTGGTGGGGAGTTATAATAATAATTAACTAATAACAGTTTATCTTATAATGTAACAGATGTGGCTTCCTGTCTGAGAAGATTGATATTTGCTATACATAGGGGTCATAGTATATTAATTTTACTAGAGATGCTACTTAATATTGTATTAATCATCATGTAAAATCAAAGTAATTAACTTTGTTAATTACTTCTGTGGAAGGACTTGGGAACTGCCACATTAGCACACAGCGCCATCTATCCCCACACTAAGCTAACACTTGTGTCGTGGGTACTAGATAACAGATATAAATATAATACTTATATACTTTTTTTTGTAAATACATAATTAATAATTTAATATACATACAAACAACCAGACTCAACACAAGTAATCATAATTTTTTTAAATTCATAAATTCTTGTGTCACGCGAAAATCGAACCTGCAACCCCTAGATTAGAAGGCAGAGCCAATACCAACCAAGCTAACAGGCCGGTTGAACACCACTTTGGCCTCAATGTATCTGCCCAAGAGAACTCCCCTGACAAATTAGTTTTGCGGGATAGTCATGACCCTCAGTCATGAGGAAATATGACTCAAAGAGAGATTTAGGTACTTATTGTGTCCAAACATGCCATACTAAGTAAAGAATTTTACAATTGTAAGTAGTTCTAGAAAGATTTTCACTTCAGCACACATCAGTTTAATATTAAAATGTCTTATATTATTGTATGAGTCATACAGTGTTGATAGCCTACATGGCTTTACTTGTTATTGTTACAAGTTGGTAATAGCAGAACAGTTGTGCTAATGTGTTATTTAATTAACCCATTTCATGGAAGTAAAAACAATTTAAAGCATTTCACTTTACCCTGATAGTGAATGGTTATAACATATACCACAACTGTACAAATGTAATTAATTAAATGAATATGTATCATACAAGACTTTCCTTCATTAAATTCGAAAACAAAAATGTGATTAATTTACAATCACATTATATTGCAAATAATGTAATTTTTATTATCATCTGTATTTCAGTAACATGTAAAACCGCAAGTACCTATTTTATCAGCAAACCAAGGGGGCCTGATTACCTTCTGAATGTAAACATTCTTATCTCAATCAAATTGATTTCTGACACCTTTCTCCTACCTTATCGGTGTTTAATTACTATTGACCTCGTTATTGGATCACTGATAATTGTGATCACAGTTTTTTTTATATCAAGCTGGTTGTATGTTTGATAACCATGCCAGATTAAGTGACATACTTTTAGAAAACGAATTAAATATTTTTCATCTTTTTTTACACTTTGTCAGTCAGGGAATTGACCACAAGGTCAAAGGGACATTTCTACAAGTGACACTGGTGGAGCATGACCTGAATGCATTTATTGTACTATATATTAAGAAAAATAATAACATAATCTTTGTTTCTCTTATTCCAGAGAACATGTCGATCTTCACAGTGACAAAGATGAAGATACTGATGGAATATCAATCATCAGTGACAGTGAACCAGAATCAGCGCCATGTGAACTAAACTTTGTCAAAATATCCACTGAAGAAAGTCCAGCAGAGACTCAAGATATTCCACTACAGGAAACATCTGCCACAAATAGCAACAGCCACAGCAAAATACCTGTTGTAGAAGAAACAGACTACCTAGGTGACAATGTCAAATATAAGACCTATGTACACAAAAGAAACCCAAAAGTTGGATCAATACTTGACATCATAATGCTGGGAACGTTTGTCATCACAGCTGGTATGGCGCTGGGGCATCTCTGGAGCTGCAAAAACGAGTGCACCACACAGACTTCAGTCAATAAAATACTGTCCAACCTGTACAAATTGCAAGAAGAAAATGCTCTGCTCAGAAGTAAACTGAAAGAAATAACAGAGGCAACTAGTTTTCAACTCACACAGCAGCGGAAACCAACCAGCACCAAATCAAATAAACAAGTTAGGTGCAAGAAGATATTTGAAGATCCAAATCTAAAAAATCATAAAGCAGAAACTGCAATCAAATGTGTTGATGATAATAAAGTGGAATCCATACAAGATACAACACCACAATTTGAAAAGGAGCTCTTACATGATATTGACAGAATGAAAAATATTTATGACCAAAATAAAGAATGGTTGGACCCAGAAGTAAAAAGGCAATTTGAACAATTTGCAAAAGCTAACACTGATCCAAGTCAGAATTATGAGTTAAATGTTGAGAAACAGTTGGGCCCTGTAATAATACCACTAGTTCCAAATATTAGTGACATAGATAAAGATAAAAATACTGACAGCGATAAAATAAAAACACACAAACAAATTAATTTGGAGAAACAACTAGGACCTAAATATTACAAAGTTTCCCAGCAAACAAAACAGGATGTGTCATCAACAGATTCTAATGTCAGTAATGATGCTCCGACTGAAAACATAGAGAAAACAACAGGGGGCTCTAATACAAGTCCTATGAACACAGACAAAGAGCAAGCTGGAGATCAATTGCCAGAAAAGAAAATAACCTATGCCGATTCTCTGAAAGCTGACCAACCACTGACAAGAAACAAGAGGAGTAAAAACAGTGAACTGTCTGCCAAGAGGAGCAAGGACCGTTTTGGAAAGAGAAAGCGTAAAGCTGATGATACGTTGTTGTTGAACCTAGACTCATTCAGCGATGATAGCATAAAGAAGGACGACAGATACACTCCCAAAACAAAGCATGATAGAAAGAAACACGATCGACAGAAACCTCACAAGAGGCAAAAGAGATTCAACAAGTACGAGCAATGGGAGATGAAAGGAGGCTATTTAAAGGATTTCGACGAATTTTCCATCACTTCCTCTCTCGATAACGAAATACTGAAGCCTGAGAGAAAATTTCTGAACGCAGACTTCGAGAACTACGTCAACATGTTGATAGAGGCGGAGAACAACGCCTCAAAGAAAGATGTACCAAAGACGACCAAAAATGAACTGAACGAAACAAAAAACGAGAAACGCACGTCTAAAGAAGGAAGGAAGAAGAGGGATAAGGACGAATGGTACGACCAGAGAGCGGCGCTGAGGGCGAAGGCTCGGACCAAGCTGGAGCAGGAGTTGTTCGGAGAGAACACGTCCAACACCGCGGCGTGGTACTTCCGCCGCATGCAGAAGCGCGAGCAGTGCCGCGCGCAGAGAGACAACTCCACCTTCAAGAAGCTCACCAAACACAAGATGAACTTCAAAATGAAACGGTAGAACCAACCTCAGCCTCCATCGAGCTGGCCATAATGTAACATTGCAATAAACATAGTTTAAGCAGTTCAAGAAGTGCACTACATGTTAAAAGCATTTGTTGGGATCTCGGAAGAACGGAAGGAATAGAAAGAAGCTAAAACGAGTAGAATAGATTCAAGAATTTGTAGTGATTAATCGGTGTTTTCAATAAAACCTACTTAACTCTCGGTGCTAGGCACGCTATAGATGTAACTACTTACTGACTGTACTGGCTTTATATTCATTTTGTTAATCTACTTTCTATACTTACATGCGCTTGAGCATAACTTTTACTACTTAATTTAGAATAGATACTGTGGGCACATTTCGCCAAATGACAATTTACAGTTTCATTTTCTGTTTTATTCCTTTTATTAATTTATATTATTATTTTCATATAACAGCATTTATCAACTCGTCCATCAAGTTATTTCCATTTTAGTAGTAGTGTGCCCGGAGCATAACTTTACGCCTATTTATGTGATATAATAGTTTAGTGAACTAAGTACCTTACTGCGGTATTACTTGCCCTCGGATTATACATCCCTTATCCCATATATATTTAAGTTTGAAAATTATCTAGTGTTCTAACAATAAATGTTTCAAAAAAATATTTTGTGTCCTAACTAATCAAACAAAAGTAGTTCTTTTGCCCTTTTTAGATCATCATCATCATCATAAATTTAAGGGCCGGGCCCTTTTCTGTGGAGTATGCGCCATCCTTCCCGGTCTTCTGCCAATTCCTTGACCTCCTTATACGACATGACACCCGCCTTTTCTTTTATTTGGTCCATGTATGATCTTCTCGGCCTTCCTCTTCGGGCTTCCAATTTTTCTTCCATGATGTTTCTTATAAATTCGTCATGTCGTATAAGGTGGCCAACCATCTTCCCTCTTCTGTTTTTCCGGGGCTGAGCTGACAGACACCGGAGGGGTCCACGGGTGGCGGATAGTGGAACGGCCACCAGATATGGTGGTTAGCTGCGAATAACCAATAAGCAGTCCCCGACCAACAGCGGCGGAACTATCAGGACGTAGTGGGTAGTCTGGTGGAGCGGGCTAACCTATAAAGTGCTACAAAAGGTCCAACAACGGTTCTGTGACATGGCGATCAAACGCCGCCATTAAATAAGCGTTTCCCCGGTGTTAGGCAGCGGTAACACCGGTACTGGCGAGAGGCCGAAGAGGAAGGCTCTGGAAGGGTTCTGGTCAGGATAGCAACTGATGGGCAACCAGCTCTTGTACCGCGGTGCGGAAGGCAAGTGGGAAACCACCGCACTACTTATCCCAATTTTGGAGTAATGGAAAATGTCTGCCTTTTTAGATGCTAAGTGTTATTTTTTCTGATTTTACTACTATATTATTTATTACAAATAGATTTTTTGTTAATCTCGCACCATTGCAAATATCAGGAGAAAAACTATATACCTATATGGGTGTAATAAAAATATTCTTCATATTCGTTCTCGGTCGGGCTATAATAGTAAGTTAGCAAGACTACTAACTAGAAGGAAATAAAATTTGTTTGACTTTATAGGTACTTGTTTATTTCATAATAAGTCTTTTCGTGACATATAAATAACACAATATCATATGGAGACAAATTCCTTTGAAAACTGTTTATAGAGAAACCTGTTCAAATAAAATTGCCTACTTTAGATCGATGAAAATTATACTATAATCGTTAGGTTTTTTAGATTTAAGCGAAACTAGCTTGAAATTACATATTTAATTTACGATGTAGCACGCTTGCCTAGAAGTAACTGGTTCACCCTTACCTTAAATACCGCTAGATTAAAGTTAAGTAAGTATTTAAGTTAGTTTCTAATCGTCTCCAATAGCACCGCTGAATACCAAGTTGATAGCTGCATTCACATCACCTGAAAACATGATTGAGAAGCATAAGTGCATGTTCATTGATAGTATTGGTAATGTTATAGAACAAATTATTAATCGTGAACGACAGTGGCGCCAAAGTTTACAGTTTTATAGCACAGTATTTTTTACATAACATTTTCGATCATTTTTTGTCAGTTTGTCTCTGTTTATTTATACGCTCACGCAATAACTACTGAACGATACGTCATGATTTTTGGAATGTAGGTAGTATGAGGTCTTAGGCTACTTTTTATCTTGAAATAATGCGAGCGAAGCCGCGGGCGTCCACACGAGAGACAATACGAGTGTAGGTAAGGGTGGGTAAGCACGTTCCATCCTAGAACGTAATGATTGCTTACCTTCAGGCGAATAACGGTCAAGTGCAAACCCATTCCTTATAAAAAAAAGTTGGAGGCGGGTACCTGCGCAGATGAGCAGCGCGCGCACGTTGACAGCGTCGTCCTGCAGCCCCATCTCGTGCATGCGCGCCAGCTGCGCCGAGTACTCCGCCGAGCGCGCGCCGGGGCTCGCCGACGAGGACGCTGCGCGAATAAACTTGAATGAGCTCATCGGTATAGATAGGTAAATCATATTTTGTACTATAGTATTTATTTTCATTTGTGGCGATACGTGTTTAATTTACAGTGCAAGCCTGCCGTGGTCACAGGCGCCAGTCCACTAATATTTATAAGGGCTAAGTCAATATATTTTTGCTGTTGAGAAACCCCCTAAATATTTCTTGTATTCTGTTTTATTTTCTTCTATTAGTTACCATGACTACAACAAAAATACTTGAAGAAAGGCGGGTGGCAATTGGGCTTCTGTTATTCCTCTTTAAGTGCTAATAAACACAGTAATTATGAAGGTATAATAGCCCTAGATTTAAAAGTACCTTCAGTGCTATGTTCCAGGGGAGCGCGGCCGATGGCCTCCGAGAGGGCCTCGTTGAAGGCCTCCGGAGTGATCACTGCGCCTCCCGCGCTGGCTGACAGTGGGCAAATACCAACCTCATTTACATGCCTACTTATAACCTCGTTTCATTTTTAACCGACTTCAAAAAGGAGGTTCGCAACTATTCTACGAGTATAATATGGTGTAATGTGCCATAAACAATTTAAATACGACTCAATTTGGTCTCCAATTTCTTTAGCAATCCTGTCAACTCGCCAGTTAAATTCATACTCGTTGGCTATGTTCAATGCTTAGTCTTTGATATTCTTATATTGAATGCAATAATTTTAATTCAACTTTGTTTACTGAGCGAAAACTTTTAGTTACGTACATACATTATGTTTGATACTTTTCAGTAGTATTTTGTAAACGCTGAAACTCTACGCTAAGTTTCAATATGGACTTGTGATGCAGGTACCAGGGGAGTCTTCCTTGCACGACATAACCATAAACAGATAGACTTGAGTACACACATTACAATAATATAGTATTGTGACGTGTTGTTTCAAGTCGACTGACCTGTTAGCCTATTTGGTAGTGGCTCTGCCTTCTAATCTAGCGGTTGCGGGTTCGATTCCCGCGTGACACAAGTATTTATGAATTTTAAAATTTATAATTAGTTGTGTTGAGTCTGGTCGTTTGTATGTAAAGTATATAAGTATTATATCCATTATCTAGTACCCACGACACAAGCGTTTGCTTAGTGTGGGGCTAGATGGCAAAGTGTGCAATGTCCCGACATATTAGAAAAAAAAGTTGTCACTGGAAGTATTATCGTGGTTAGTTCAAGTTAAGTTATAATGGAAGTATTATGTTTTACACATGTATACCTTCAGTAGTGGCCTGGTCCATGGGTGTGGAGGCTCCGACACGGCTGATTGCCTCCGATATAGCCTCGCTGAACATCTCGGGGGTGATGTGTGCGCGCTCGCTGCTCGCTGCGGGGGTTAGGGTTAGCATGAGATGGGTGGCCGGGGTTTATTATATGTGTGTTATTATGAAACTTTTATAATGTACTTAGATTTATTACAATGATTTATTATATAAGATGGAACACATATGTGCACTTAAACTTGAAACAAACATAAGCTCAATCTGATATGCGATTCAGACATTTACAATAAAAAATTAATTCGATGTAAGAATACATAACAATATGTAAAATTAGATAATAAATAATAGCATGAACGGTCAAATTATTGGACAAAGATTGCCAGTTTGTTGCATTTTCACTATATTTCAATTAGTTGTGGTAAAAATTCGTTTATTATTGCGTTGATGTAAACATTAGTTATGAAGAAGAGAAATAAAAATGATATATAAATAGTGTGAATAGGCGAGCTGAACTGAAACGTAAACCTATTCCACGTAAAAAAAGTAGTAGTTGAATTACCTGGTGGGTGCGGCAGGGTCGCCCGGCTGGTCTCCCCGGCGGCGCCGCGCAGCAGCTGCAGGAAGCTGCTCTGCCGCGAGCTGCTGCCCCCCGCACCCGCAGCCCCCGCGCCGCGGGACGACGATGACGTTGACACCGCTTCTGTTGCCGCCTGGAAAAATACATATCGTTTTTAAATACGACACGACCAGAGATAGGGCAGGACGACACCGGTTTATGGTGGAAGTTCCTAAGACCCGCACGAAACGGTACGCCTCTACCTTTATTGTTCGTACCGCAAGGTTGTGGAACTCCCTGCCTGACTCTCTGTTCTCCACGCACTATAATCTAGCGATCTTCAAAGCGAGAGTGAATTGGTTCTTATCGGGTAAGCAGCATGCTCCATCTTAGGCCATAGCCTTTGCTTACTATCAGGCAAACTATGGCCAATTGCAAACCCGTTCTAGTTAAAAAAAATAGCCTGAATACAGAAAACGTGACAATGTGTTTCAAGCTGTTTGAAACTTTGTCGCAATGGCGAACACAATTTCGTCTGTAGGTTAGTGATGCATGGCTCATCTGGCTAATGGATATATGTATTAACATTTTGTGATTTTATATATTAGTTTTATACACTAATAATAATACAACTTTGCCTATTATGTTGCATACAAAACCTGAAACATCAAACTATATAGACATTTTATAAAATCTATCTTATATGTAACTTGGTGAATAAATGCAGATGACATCATTATGAGAATAAATAATAATTTATAAATACATATCATTAAATATGGTTGTGTAATGATGAACAAGAGACCAATCTTTCCATTCTCATCTGACCTGCAGGGCCGCAGCCAGCTGTTCCTGTGTGATGGGGTTCCTCTCAGTCTCCTCCGACTCCTCCTCGTCGGCGTCTTCCTCTTCAGACAGCGCTTCCAGGGAGTATGCAAAGCCAGATATTGCAGGGCCTGGAATATTGTTGAAGTTATAATTATTATATGAACAATATTATGATTTGTAAATACATACTTAACTTGACTAAATAGTCAATTTTGACCACCAGATCATCTGAATAGATCTATTTAAACAATACTTTAACTGAAAATGGACATTATATTAAAAAAATAAAAAAATATATTGGCTTCTGGCCATTTTAATGAATAAATAAACATGATAAATAAATAAATCATTAGGAATCACAAAATACTCTGTATAAATTATTTTTTGCAGATGAGTTCATATTTAGCTACAACTAATCAGAAATTAATCAACATTCAATATCATCTATTACAGAACACCAATTTTATCCACAATATATCTTACCAGTATCATTAGGAGGAGCAGTGCTGGCGCGCGCCCTCTCCAGCCTCATCAGATGCATGAGAGCTGCCGGCAGCTCTGGATGTGCTTCAGCACCCCGTCTCATTGTCTGTATATTAGCGCCCAGGGCTGCAAGTAACTCCACCTCGTGTAGGATAGACAGAGCTACACAATCATCAGCCAATGAGGGAGCCACGTCCAGGATCTCATTCATCACTGAGTCCTCGTTGAGAAGCTGCGAAATTATTAATGATGCTAAGGTCTGTGTGGAAGAAAATGATTTGGTTGTAGTTGTGTGTGTGTTTGTGTTACAGTTAGTAATGGTGAGTGTAGTTATATTTCAGTTAATGTTTGGCTGGCATCTTACATCACAGGGTCCTTAATTCCTAGTGTGAGATGGCGGAGAATCCCAATGCACCAACATTGTATGACATGAATGTCTAAATAATTTAGTTATTATATAAACATTAAGTTTTCTGTAGACATAGACATATTATAAATCTATATTATATGTAACTTGGTCATCATACATACATATTATTATTATTATTTTTGATCTCGAATAAAAAAAATACTTTATTCAATAATAATAAACAATATATACACTAATAAAACTAAAAAAGAGTATTCACATTTCTAAATTTAAAACATCCATGTCATGTGGTATGGAGCCAAGAACGCTGGCTGCATTCCCACGCTGGATTGCTATAGAAATCCTTTGCGCAAGGAACCAGCCAGCGTTCTTGCCTCTAGTGATGTCATTAAACATTTTATTTCATTTTTTTATAAAAGACTGTGCTTTTACCGCACGGACCATATGAGCAAATTAATACAAAATTAGTATCAAACTAGATATTTTCTTGTCACATAGGTCATACAAGAAGGTATTGATGAGTACCTGCATAGCCCTAGTCCACCCTGGAGCATTAGGAGTGCACCCCAGAGCCCTCAGAGCACTGTTCAAGCTCTGCAACTCAGCATCAGTATATGTAGCTCGAGGAGCAGCTGCTTCTTCCTGCTTCTTCTTCACTACATGGACCATTTCACCATTCTTCACACCACTGTCTTGTAATGTGACATTTGGCTTCAATATTTTTCCATGGTGAATGAGTTCTGTGAAACAAACATATAAACACACACAGATAAACTTTAGTAACTAAAATAGATATTTTATTCTAATTGCAGTACCTATCTTATTTCCTTCATGCTAAGAACGAGAAGGCCTTCTTAACTCAGTTTAGTACCTATGTTGTTGTTGTCTGTGTTTAACTTTTCCTTTGTTATGATTCTGAGGCATCTTACTTACCTAAAGAAGCTGAAGGAACATTTGATTTTTTCTCAGCCTCTGCTTTTAAATGGTCCACGGTGTTGTCTAGTGTGTAATTATCCAACTTGAAGCGCTCTATAGGCCCTGGTTTCACTTTAATGCCCAGAAATATGCAAGGAGAGTCCATTGCGTTAGTAGACTGGAAAACAATAAATTATTTGTATCTTATGTGAACAAATAACATGGTAAAAAATATGACTATGTGAAAATACAATTTTTTACCTTAAAAGCGTTTAAACGTAGATAAGAACTTGCAAATAAATAATAAAATATAGATCAAAACTCGCAAATCACAACACGTACGAAAAGAAAGACGGTGACTCTGACTAGCAATCTGGTTTGACATATTTGACATTCGACTTCAACTTAATTTTTTTTTTAATTTAGTGTTTGTCTTAATGAGATTATATTTATTACTATTATTTTCTAAATGAGAATTCCTTGAGAAGTTAAAAAAAAATTGTCATTGATACAACAGTTGTCACTGTACACGTCACTTTTGCTCATATGGTGGCGAATGATTCATATGATATCATTTTTAGTAGAAAATTTAGAAAAATCATTGCGTAAAACCAACAAAATTATGGTTATTTAGAAATGATTTCTGCCACATTTAATTGTTTACTCATAAAAGTGGCAAAGGTATTTTTAAAAACAGCATCTTGACCAGTGCGTAACATGGCTTGAAAATGAAGAACGGAACTGATGAAACTTTGGAGTCTAAAGTTGCAGAGCGCGATGAACGTGCCAAAAAACTTTATCGGTATGTTCCCAGTTCCATATATACGTTTATGTTCTTACTTGCTTTTTAAGTTGAGTAACACCTTCGCTTTAGTCCTTTGGAATATTCTGAATAGTTTATAACTTATCATGGTTAACTTGTGTCATAACATCATGCAACTCGTGGCTTTTTATAGATGTCTACTAGTATTCAATGTTCATTATCATTACTTTGTTTTCAGCTACGTGAACGATGTAGCGAGGCGCGTGGGGGAAATGACAGCATCATGTCAATCTGTAAAGGATTTGTTTACCATGCACATTGAAATTCAGCGCCAAAAACTCAGAGATAACTGTGAAAAACTGCTGTTCCTTGATCCTTTAAACTATGGCAAGAAGTCCCTTGAGTTGCTCTGGAGAAAAGTCTACTATGACACTGTATCTGCAGCCAAAAAGTTACGAGAGACAGATACTGATAATGATAACTACTTGTTTACACATCTGGTTTGTGGCATTGGACACTTCCACCATTTCATAACCAGAATTCAGATGGAAATGAAAGTGCAACAAAAAGAATTGGACTACATTTGCTTGTACAATGATGATGAATGGCAAGAAATTGATGACTCAGTGCCAAAAACAGAAGAAGAGACTCAATTTGGCCAGTCAATGCTTTACTCTTGTCTGATCTACTTAGGTGACCTCAGTAGGTACCAGGCTGAAATATTCCACACTGTGGACACATCCACTGCAGCCAGATACTACCTGCAAGCTGCTCACATTGACCTGTCCTCGGGAATGCCTTACAATCAACTTGGCAATCTATACCTGGATAAAAACTACAACATGGACTCTGTCAGTTATTACATCCATTGCTTAAACTGTGCCGCTCCATTTGAAGGAGCCATGGATAACCTCAAGAAGATCTTTGAGAAAAATATTCAATTCAATGAATCTATTAATGAGACTGAGTCTTTGACCCAAGCTGAGCATATTCAGAGTACAATTGTGAACTTCCTATCACTCATAGAGCTGTGGTATCTAGGAAATAATGACACAAACATACCTCAAAGATGCAGCATGATAGCTCAAGGATTAAAAGTTGCGATGGATTTTGAAAAACCTCAAATGCCCGATCCTAACAAGAGCTATGATGAATACACACAAGCCGTGGAAGATGAGAGCAACAATCCATCATGCTTGCATCCCAGTTTGATTCATAAAATTGTGAAAATATGTTTATTCACTATTCAGAAAATGACAGAGACAGATGAGAGCAAAGTGTTTGCCTGTAAAGCTTTTACTCTAGCTTTATTATCACAGCTATTACAGAAGTTGCAGAAGGATTTGGAAACTATTGGATTAAAGAATCCAGCATCTAAGTATAGAGGCAGGACAACATCAGTTCAGGAAGAAACAGATGTTACTGTGGAAGAAGTCATGGAGCCTCAAGTACTAGAGCTTACCTTGCCAGATGAAACCAACACCAATGGTATAGACATTAGTGAAGATGATACTGATAAAGAGCTTGAGAAAGAAATGGAAACACCAGTCAATGGGGATGTGAAAAACAATAGTAAAAAGGCAATTCTGAAAAGACGTCGCCGCAGACGTGTCATGTCCTCAGGGAGCTCTGATGAAAGTGGAGCTGAGACTAACAGTGATGTAGAAACTATTGAACCATGCTCTGATGAGGAAGCATCAGAATCTGATACACTCCCAACAGATGAGGATTCTCAAAGTGAAGATTCTGATGGCATTGATAAAGAAATATCTGGCAAAGTCAATGGAGAAATCACACAACTAACTACAGATGTACCCAAACCTGAACAGGTGGTGAATGGTACAAAAACCACAGACATAAATGAGAACAAACATACACCTGTTTCTCATAAAACCAATGAGATAGAAGAAGAAAAGTTGAAACATTTCCTGAATGGTGACAATATTATGTCCAGTATCAAGCTTCTGCAGGATTGGGCTCTTTCTGAAAAAGACTTGATTTTATCATGTGGAGACAGTGGAGAACAGCTGTTTCAGTGTGTGGTTGATTTACTGAACATCTTCACACACAACTTTATTCATGACCCTGATGAGGAAAGTAACCAAACACTGAATTTTGCCCAAACTATCGCCAATACGATGAAACTTGAATACAAAACTGTGCCCCTCCCCGAAGACATCAATTTACGTGGCACCAACATCTGCAAGTTTGATAAAAATGCAGCAGAATGGCAATACATTGACAATCACAAGCTGACAGTTTATGATGAAAATGTGATAAGAATCTTGAATTTTGTGGACTTTGGTAACTTCATAGCAAATACTGTGCCGAGGATCAAATTTAACCGGACAATGAAAATATTCTACATCAAGAAGACTCCTGCACCTAAACTGAACACGAAAATAAATCAGAAGAAAAGTAGGGAGTGGCATAACTCTAAGAAGCAACATGTAAGTCATAATTCTTGTTAAATAATTACTTTTATCATTTGGTATGTTTGTTCAATATGAAACTGGGTCATGTTCCATGTTTTATCTGTAAACATTGGAACATTGCTACCATTTACTGGTTTATTGTTATTTTGAAACTCAAAACAACAATTAATGGCTTTATAGCACAAGCAAGGAGTAATCTTATCATTTCCTTGATAATTTGTAGTAAACCATTATATTTACTCATCAGTTGCTGTTTCTGGTCTATCTTTATTGTGATCATATATGAACATTATCTATATGCCAATATATCTCTTTGTTGTAAAACCATAACTTATTAATGAGTATTTACTGATAGTAAATATTCATAAATAAGTTATGTGAGATGCATTCAAAATATCAATTTTAAGGAAATTAAGCTTTTTTTTCTTCAAAATAAATAAATTACTTACTTGAAGGACCAAAAATACATCTATACAACATATATTTAAAGTGTATGATGGCATGTCACACACATTACACGCTTATCTATTCTATATCTGTGAACTGGGAGTGAAAGTGCATTGATTTGTTATCAGTATCATGTAATTAACTACAACAATACCACTGCTTTTGTTACATTTCAGTGTTACAATAAGTTGCAAATAGATTTTAATTTGCATTGTAAATTACATTTTTAAATATGTTCAGGGTTTTTAGGTACAAAATGTACCTAATAAGCAACTTGTTTGACATTATTAGATCTGTAAAAGAAAATTATGGTTATATGTAAAGATACTAAATATTTAATACTAGCTGTGCCTGTGATTTCGTCCGCGTGGAATAGTTATTTTGGGCATCATATTTATTTTTGCAAACAACCTCTTCAGTTTTATAAATTATAGCTGTAACCCACAACTTGAACCGTTTTCGCAGCGCACGCAACGGAATCCCTCAAAAATGAATAATTTACCCCGTTTTTTCCACATTTTCCATTGTTTCTTCGCTCCTATTAGTTGCAGCATGATGTTATAGCCTAAAGCCTTCCTCGATAAATGGTCTATTCAACACAAAAATATTTTTTCAATTCGCACCAGTAGTTCCTGAGATTAGCGCGTTCAAACAAACAACTCTTCAGCTTTATAATATTAGTATAGATTTACAATTAATTATGATTTTTAAAATTTGTAATTACATGTGTTGAGTTTGTTCGTTTCTATGTATAATAAGTATGTATTTAAAAAAAGTATATATGTATTATATCCGTTATCTAGTACCCATGATACAAGCGTAACCTTAGTATGGGGCTAGGTGGTGCTGTGTGATATATGTCCTGACATATTTATTTATTTATTCCTTGCAGGGCGAGGGTGCGGAGGGCGGGCTGCTGCGGCGGCTGGGCCGGCTGTGGCTGGTGTCGCAGGTGCGCGAGCTGGAGCGCAGCGGGCGGCAGGCGGCCGCGCCCGCGCTGCTGGCGCTGGACGCCGCGGCGCTGCACACCCACCTGCGCCGCGTCAAGCAGCTGCTCAAGGCTCGCAGCTTCACGCTGCTCATACCGGCAGTTGGTGAGCACTTGGATGTTGTGAACAAAACAGTTTATTTCTTAAAAGACGCTTATAGCATTTTTTATCCCGAAATATCTCTAATAAAATCTCGTCATCACCGCTTCCTGGTCCAATTCCCAAGACTTGAACTAAGCGTTTTGCTTCCACTTTTATAGTGCGAACTGCTAAATTGTGGAACTCCCTGCCTGATTTCCTGTTCCCCGCGGAATATAACCTTGCGATCTTTACAGCGAGTGAATCGGTTCTTACTGGGTAAGCACGTTCCGTCCTAGACCGTAATGATTGCTTACCATCAGGCGACTTACGGTCAAGTGCAAACCTTTCCTAGTATAAAAAAAAAACTTGTTCACGTGGTTCCATTTTGTAGTATGAAAACGCAGATGATAACAAGGCTATATTAATGCACAAAAGTATAATGAAGTGTACCTTTTCCTTTTACAGTGTTACAAGAACTGGACAACTTGAAACGTGAAGAGAGTTCAGCGCGCGACGCGATCCGTTGGCTCGAACTGCAGCTCAAGAGTGGGTCGAGGTTCCTGCGCGCGCAACGTGCCGGGCAGTCGAGACCACTGCCCCTCCTCAAGTGCCCAAGAAAAGCGCCGCCTCACGTACACAACTACATACAAATCCTGGAATTCTGCAACCACTTCATAGGAGAAGAGAAACAAAACCTCGGCGGCAGCGGCGACTCAGAACCCACCAATACAAAATCAACACCGCTACTCCTACTTCTCATGGGCAACCAACCGGGAACAGAAGAGGAAAAATACAAGGAGTTCAGCGTAACAGGCGCCGCGAATTCTGCCGGAATCTCCGTCGAGTATATAGAAGACTTCTACACCAAGTGGCGCCAGGCCGTGCACAAAACTGGCAAAAAGAGGTGAAACAGACAAACATCGACTCGGGAATTGAATACCGCTGAGGATTTGGTAAAAGCGCTCGTTGGGCTCTCGGATAGACTGGACCACTCATCGCTGAGAAGGAACTCGCCGCCATGAAGACTTACATCAAAGCTGAGCGCAAAAATACCTAAATAGGTAGACTTGGTCCTATTAGCTTCATGAAAGCTATTTCATACACTTGTAACATCAGAGGAAACCAAATTTACTATTTTCGTTATTTGCATTATGCATGGTATAACTACTCTCATTTCATTTACAACTAATATGGTGGTGTACCTACATTTTGTAATCGTAGTTAGCTATTAATTTCATTGTGGTTCATTTCTTCTTATTAATTTCGGGTTTCGAAATCACATTTTTATTATTTCAATAAATGTTTTCATCAAAAAAATAATCCTTTCAATTACCTGCTTCATGTTTTAAAGCTAATATTCTAGTGAAGTATGCTAGCACATGCTGGAGATGGGGCTGAAGGGAAGTAAGGATTAGGAAAGTATCATAGACTCGTATGTTATACTTTATTTATTTTTTAAAACACTACATATTAAATAAAAAATAAGTTATATTGTGTAACAATAAAATGTACAGATTCTGATAAAAAGCAAAATGAGCAGTTTTAGTAAATAGTAAAAAGACAGTAAAACTTTACATTACATGCTTCACAAAAATCTGTATCTAAAGTGATGTTATTAATAGAATCTTAGTTATCCAATAGTCTTATTCAGTTGTTTGACAATAGCTGCATACATATTACCGCCTGGGAGTGCATGCAACATTTAGCCCACCAGCCACATACATAAATAAAATCAATATCATTTCTACTATCAATTTCATTGTGACCCGAATATGTGTGCAGTTATTTCTATCCTAATTATGTATTTCATCTTATCCGGTACATGTATAAATAAAAATAAACTTCATTAGACCTAGCTTACTGAATACTAGCATATTTTACAATATAAACAAGCCTCTCTTTGACAGAGACCAAAGTTAAGTAAAACTTTCAAGTTCAATTTAACTTGTAATAAATCAATACATGAATGTACAAATATACATTGCTATAACAATCTTTCAACAGTCTTATAAAACTTTTCACACTTATCATTATTGCACGTCCCAGTGTCGACAATGAGACACTTGAGATTATACCTTAATTAACACTATCTAGAACCTATCAGATGGTTTGTCTGGTGATATAACAAGTGGATGCATTCATGAATGGTGATTATTGCTTTTCCAGCTCCAACTCTAGCTCCCGCGCAAGTCCCTACAACATGATGCTACTAGCACCCTACCAGCTGTATTAGCTGCTGTACTGTTGATCTATCTAATGAACACAGGTCAAAGTCAAATGTCTGAGTAGTGACTTCATATTTGCCTGTTTCTGCAATCACATTGACCACCCGTTCAAGATCTTCATTGTTGTTTATCTTCATGATTCTCTGCTGCAGGTCTCGCAGCTGCACCATGTAGTCAGGGGACAGGTCCCCAGGTTCAGGTTCTTCTCCTAGGCTGCTGGAGACTCCATTGTCCTGTACTTTAGTCTCGGTGGAAACAGATCCACTACTCTCCCCTCTCTCAGGTTCACTGTTTGAGGGTGCTGTGGGATCTGTTTTGGCAACTTTTCTACTTTCTGCATCTTCTTCCCCAGCAGCTTTGCGTTTTCTACGTTTTTCTTCTCTCTTAGAAGACTTGTCTTTGTGTTTCTTTGACTTCTCTTTGGGCTGAGGAGGGGGTGCTTCAACAACTGGCTCAGGTTCGGCTTCTGGTTCTGGTTCAGGCTCCGGCTCAGGCTCAGGAGATGGGTGTTTGATAGGTTCAGGGGATAGGTTTTCTAGTTTAGGTTTCTCTTCTTCTCCATTGACTATGGAGCTTTCAGAATCTGAATGACTACTGTTAAAGTCATCATTTATTTGTGATGTCTTTGCAATACCACTCTTGGAGCTGCACTGTGATGCTGTGTCTAGAGAGATGGGAGAGGCCAGCTCTGGTGCTGGCCTTTCCTTTGGTACGGGAGTCTCTCTGTGTTCTATAGGTTCTGGTTTCTCCGGTTGTGATTCTCTACTTTTATCATGCTTGTGTTTTTTCTCTTTACTTGACTCTTTGTGTTTCTCTTTTGATTCATCGCGTTTTTTGTCTTTCTTCTTGTGTTTGTGTTTTCTTTCAGGGTCAGATTTCTCTTTGGACTTGTGATGTGCTGGTTTCTCTTCATTTTCTGGAGGAGGTGTTTTCCTGAGATTTTCAATAGAAAACTTGTTCATAGGTTTTTCTGGTTTAGGCGGTTTCTCTTTTATAGGTGCTGATTCTTTTAATGTTTCTTTTGGAGTTTCTCTGGGCTTTGGAACTTCCTTGGGTATTTCCTTTGGTGGCTCCTTGTTTATGGGAGATTCTTTGATCTTTTGGTTTTCTTTTTTGCTTTCTTTGCGTTCTTTTCTGTCTTTATCTCTATCATGGCTTTTCTTTTCTTTCTTCTTTTTTTCCTTGGTTTCCTTGTCTGGTTTGACCTCAGCTGGTTTGTCTTCAGGCTTGTGCTTCCTAGTGTCAGCTTCTGTGTTAGGTTTGAGTATCTTATAGTCTTCCTTGTTGCTGGAAGCACTGCTGGAGCGGGGAGGGGGGCTGGGTGGCTTCCTTACTGGGCTCAAGCAGCGTTTCTTGTGTTGATCAGGTGTGGGAGGTCTCTCACTGGGTCTCTTGCTAGCTTTCTCCTTGGCTTTGTCTTGTTCTTTACTGTGACTTTTAATTTTGTCTGGACGATTTTTATCTTTTTCTTCTTTGTTTTTCACCTTATCAGGCTTAGACTCTTTGTGTTCATGCTTAGATTTTTTTTCTCCACTTCCTCTTTCTTTATCTTTTTTATCAGACTTAGGAGTTAAAGATGGAGCATTCTTTTCAAGTTTCTTAGGGTCAGGTGAAACTTTTGGAGGCTTTTGTATTGGCATTCCAAATAAATTCTCAAAACTGCTGGTTCTATGAGGAACTTCTTCTTTGTGCTCTTTAACTTTGTGTTTCTTAACATTTTCTGAAGAAAACTTAGGTTTACTAAGTAGTTGAGACTTCTCTTCAGTGAATGAATCTCTACTTCTAGTCTCTTGGTCAGGATTAGTATAAAATGCAGTATTACTTACAGTTATACCACCTCCCCTCAAAAGCTTTTTCTTGAACTCATCATTAGGATTTTGAAAAACATATCTGTCTCTCAGGATTCCACTTTGTTGTAATGTTAAATCGTAGGTGAATTTAATTTTCTTAGGTTCATCTTTGTTTTTCATGTATATTTCTATGGGAAAAATAAATCCAGCATATCCAGATTCTCTAATAACATAGGGGGGATCCTTTACAACTGTGAAACAGAAAAGAACAAATTATAATTTCATAAATTGAACATTTGCTTCGCGAAATTTAGTTCACAATTTGAGAGAGAGTGTAGAGCTGTAGGTACAGTTTGTTGCCGTTTTATGCAGAGTAGGTCATTAGTGGGTCAGCAAAACAATTACACAATATAGTGTTTGTAAATAAGTATAGAAAGGTAGGTATAGGCATGCTGAGCGCTAATAAATTATGTAGTAAGGGTTTTGTAGCCGTAGCTATCGGTGTGACTTACCTCTCCGTGGTTTCGGAAACGTTTCGTGAAGAATAAACACTACTTTATCAACAAAATGACTTATATCTGCACCCTCTTGGCCGCGCACGAATACTTCCCAATCGTGAGTAAAACCTTCGACCGTTTTCTTAGGGCGCACAGACGCTTCGTGCCCTATCTCAAAATTAACTTTAATCGCCGACATTCTGGCTGAAACAGTAATAGGCACATTATATTTACTGTAAATTCACGAGACCACTACTCAATGAACCCATTGAATTTACTCACTCGAAAATTAATGTTCATTACACTGAGACAAACAAATTTAAATAATTTAAGACAATCGAATATTATGCAAAATCTTAGTTAAAACTTATTAAAATTATATTGGAATTGAATCGAAAATAATCTTTTAGCGCCCTTGTTATTTTGGTCCGCCATATTGATTTGTATTTTCTAATCATTCTGTCATTCGTTCATTTCATATTCTAACCACAGACACAGACTAGAGATTTTTCCCGTTTTTTTTTATAAATATCGCACAGCTGATTGACGTACCATTCCAATAAGTTGATTGTTGACTTGACAAAGACATTTTTTTCATTGTCACTTCAACTCAAAATCAGAATTGCGATTACTATACTAGGGACAAGATAATAGGTCACTTTTGACATTTCATCAAAATTCAACAACGTGACCTTGTAACGGCGGGCATAAAATAAGAACTGCACAATTGCTTAACTTTTTTCAATTACGTTTACAAATTTATTGTAATAATGACCGATACGAGTAATTTTACGATTTGCTTTCACTAATAAACCATTCTAAACATAATAAACAATTTCTGATCTAAAGAACTGAACGTCGTTACAATGTTGCGTCAGTCAACCCTTTTCTTTTTAAACACTAGGGATGTTACTCTAAAAATCGAAAGCTGATAGGATTGTAAGTTGAATCGAATGCAATGATTACTTGTGAAGAAAAATCACCATAAATTTATAACCATGTTGTGATTGTAGTAAAACCTAATTATACATATTTATTATTCTTTTAACTAACTATAAAAATACAAAAAAATAACTAAATAGAAAGGTCATTGATGTTGGGTGCCCTAGAGCATGGACACGAAGTTATTCGATTGCCTCCCTACCATTGCCAAAATAACGCCATCGAGCTTATTTGGGCACAAATAAAGGGTCATGCAGCGCGGAACAATACTGAACCACCCTTCAGTACTGCTAAAATGATGACTCTGCTACAAACTGCATGTGCAGAAGTCACTACAGAAGACTGGCGAAAAGTCGTGGAGAAGACAAAGAAAATAATTTTACAAGATTTTGAACGCGATGTGAGAATAGACAATATAATTGAAAATGAATTAATAATATCTCTGAGTGCTGACAGCAGTGATGAAGATAGCAGTTCCGATAGTTCAAGTGAATAAAAGCAATTTTTTTGTTAAATTACGTAGGTACTTGTCTTATTTTGTTCCTTTAATTTATGAAAGAAAAAATAATAATGGGACAGGGATTCGCATGATCATTTTTAAAATTCACATATGTTTCAAGTCTGTATCGATTCATTCGATTCATTCATTTAATCGATGTTTTTAAGCAGGTCACCTCACTATGAATATAAAACTGACATCTGTCAAAAGTGACCTATTATCTTGTCCCTACAATAATTGCGAAGTCATACGCATACCTATCTTCGCAAAAGACATAACAAACAAAAAAAGAGCTTAAAAGTTTAAATTAAAACCAAGATATTTATTTAATTCTCCATTTTCCGTCTATATAACTTGTTACACTTGAAGAAGTTTTCCTAAACCAAATATGTCAGGATTCTTATCCGCCGTATTCCAACCACTCAGGTATGTAGTAAAAACATAACCTCAAAATCAGATTTTCAAAAACTAAACAATGCGCTAATATTTACAGATGTTTGAGGCAAGGGCTCACCAGCTTATCAACATTAACACCAAGCACGAGCTTGGTCCAGGCGGAAAGCTTTTCTCTGTCTACGATCAGAACAAACGTACGTTGTTACTTCCCGCGACCTAACGAAGTGAAACGGGTCCGCCGCCACGGCTATAAGGCCAGGATGTCGACTCCCAACGGACGCAAGATCATCATGAGGAAGATACTGAAAGGTCGTTTTGTACTTTCGCATTAGAGTAATAAAATAGGTATTTGTTAGTTTATTAATTATCATATGTAGAAGTTAATCAACCAGTGTTTTATTTACATCACTTTACCCTTATGCTAATCTACTTCATTTTCTATGCATTCTTCAAGCCCAAATTACTCATTTAAATAAGTGATGAATAATAAAATAAAATATATATGCCTACCTACATTGCTTATTGATAGAAGCAGTGGTTATTTTAACCACAACTAATTTACATTGTGGGGTGCAACAGTAAGACAACATTCCCATAGTTTCAAATTAAAATTTTATTCAAAACAAAACTGATTCTCTATTGAGTCTTATTGCATTTCACTAAAACTGCTATCAAAGCTATGACTCTTTACTTATACCTAGCCAATAATCTTTATAAAAATAACAAAACAACGCTACAAATTCATACAAGTTCATTTTGTGGTTTGTCTGCAATCAAGTTCATAGATTTGCGAGACATGTATAAATAAAATTAATTGAAATAAGTTACTGGCATTCCATAGGTTAACAATAATCTCAATAAATAACAATTTGGACTATTGACTAGTTGAATAAATATTTTTGTTGTGAATGCACCGAGTCATCAGAGTTGGTGGGTGACTTTGCTGGTTTGAGTAGATTGGATATCTCGGAGACTACTATGGTAGTTAGCTTAATGATGGCTAGATGAGCTGCTAGTTGTAGAACTAGGGCCCCGAACCCCTTGTACAGGCCAGACATGCCTTCCCTTGCTATTGTAGTATTGTAGCAGTCCATGAAACCTTCATATCCAGTGAGTATGGGAGTCACTGATGTGCCAGTGTCCAGGTTGTCTATAATAGTCCTTGTGCCCTGAAAACAAGTTGTACATTTTCACTTGGGTAATATAAGGCTTTTTCCAAACTGGATTAGTTTGACATTACATTATAAAAATAGACAAACTATAATTAATTTATTAATAGGAAAGAGTATCAGCTTAGCACATGTATGTGTAAACTACTCCAAAACTACTACTCTAACAACTTATGAACTATCCCCAAACTCTTCTATCTTTACTCATTAAAACAGAAGGAATGTTTCCTCAAAAATGTTCTCCTACATATTTAAGCAAATACATTTAAATAATTACCTGTATGTGAAGTCTATGAACAATAGTTTCAATAGGATAGAAGATTATCTCCATAGTAACAAATGAGAAGATATTGGCTTTAAGATTAATATCCTCGAGCAGAGGGTTCTGTGATCCTTTGCTATAGTTAGAGTTGTATGAGTCACTCAACTCATGTTTGTTACGCTGTTGGAAACGAAGCAATTTTTCTGTTAATCTCT
Organism: Macaria notata; assembly: GCA_927399415.1. NCBI lineage: Eukaryota > Metazoa > Arthropoda > Insecta > Lepidoptera > Geometridae > Macaria > Macaria notata. Next base: position 3,537,752 of record OV656740.1, on the reverse strand, counting down.
TGAGTGCCATGCTGAAATTAAAGAGAAATATAATAATTAGATGGGGCCAATAACCACTTACATTTTCCAGTATGTTGTATGATTGTTATGATCTGTTTGATTATCATACAATATTTATTATTCAAATATAATGGGGGCAAAAAACAATTTGTCATCACCATTATGAGCTTCCTATGCCAAGGTTATCTGAAAGTCACACAGTCACCTAAAAGTTGTCACTGAAGATTTATGTGCACCTGTATGGAGGCACCTCAGGATGCTCATATATTTTTTTTTTATTATTTTCTATGTCGCCCAGGTGGAATGCCTCTCTGCAGTATGTGTTTGTAGCATGTCAGTTTTCCACTCTTAGATTAAAACACTTACAATATTCATATAGTTTTTATCACTAACCCATGGATAATGTAGTTGTCCCAATAAATAAATTTTGAATTTGAAAGAGATCACTCAATGTGATGATAAGGCGGCTCAATGTGCCTAGAGTTATAGGATATATGGCGTGCAAGTGTATGATCAAACAAATTAACTATAGGAAAAGCATGTTGGGTGTAAGTATCTACTATTCATACTCAATTACGTGTTTGACTAGATACTTACTGAGCTAGGTATTTAGTGACTCCCAAGGCGACAGTGGGCATCACTATCGCCCATATAGGCAGCATGCGGCCCCGGCTCGGAGTGCCCCACTCCAGCAGCCTCACAAACCCTTCCCGGAACACATCCAAGAGAGCTGGCTTGTCACTGGCTATGTCACTCTGCACCGTCTCCACCAGGCTCGCCGAGTAGAATGGAGTAATGATTGCTATGCTTACACTGAAAGTTAGAGGTGATTCTGTTACTTATAATTGTAATAATTTAAGACACAAAATTTTTATGAGTATTTATGATAATTTTTGACAGTATCTCATTATCCATAAGTGCTTCCTAAACATTCGTAAAAATGGTAAGGATCATTTAAAAAATTGTGAATAATTTTAGTAAGATAACAGATAAATAAAATAAAAAATGATAGTCTGTTACAAGTTATTTGATTCAGGTAGGTGGCAGTAGGAAATCTTGAGTAGGTTTCTACCAATCTATTGTAAAACAGCACAATAAATGCATTGAAAAGCAATTTCCTCTATGACTTTTTTTCACAGATGTTTCACTCATTTTGTTATATGGGACATTTATGTATACAATTCACTTGTACAAAGTACTGTCAAATTTGTAGTTAAATAGGACACAAAAGGTGAATTACCATTTTAGAGTTATGTGCTGAAGGAACTGCAATACTGAGCCACACTTTGCAATATCTCTGAAACATACAACATATTATATTTATTATCATGGACTTTTTTTACATGATATAGGCTTACACTTGAATACAACTTGCCTGATGGTAAGCAACGTTATAGTCTACGATCTAGCGTTCTTGCCTAGAAGAAACCAGTTAAACAAGGCTAAGAGGCAATTTTAAACACCATTATTCGACTGGCCTGTTAGCTTAGTTGGTAGTGGCTCTGCCTTCTAATCTAGGGGTTGCGGGTTCGATTCCCGCGTGACACAAGTATTTATGCATTTTAAAATTTATGATTACTTGTGTTGAGTCTGGTCGTTTGTATGTATAATAAGTATGTATTTACAGAAAAAAAAGTATATTAGTATTATATCCGTTATCTAGTACCCACGACACAAGTGTTAGCTTAGTGTGGGGCTAGATGGCGCTGTGTGCAATGTCCCGGAATATTTAATTATTTATTATTTTTGTACCATTATTATAAGAATTTTATTAAATTTTAACAGTAGTTGTATTATGTATTCTGTGACAGTAGCACCCTCCTTTTTTGACACAAATGCCACCATGTGTTTGTTAAACTATTTGTTCCCCTTTCACATCAAAACAGAGTAACTGTACATCATGATTTTTGGCATGGTATTTTAGTCTAAATAGGAACATAGCCTATGTTTTTTTTTGGACTAAAACTTTTTATCCCAACACGACATGTAAGAAGCAACATAAATCTACTAGTAAATAAATATGTTACTTGGGCCAGCCAGTCCCCTTGGCAACAACATCTTCAACTGCCAAGTTGAGACCCTTCACTATGCAGGTGGAGCCTATGCCCTTCCACAGAGTGGTGACCTCCTGCCTTCTATGTAACCTCACCACCACCGGCAGCAGTGTGTATGGCATTAGGTGGGTGTTCTTCATGTTGTTGTGAACCTGAAAGTTTTATTTTAGTATTAAAACTTGCATGAGTTTTGGTTGATTAAATGAGAATTTCATAAATCACAGAAAGGAAACTAGATATTATTGCCTCTGAGACAAAACAGCCAGGACTACCAACAACAAAAGAGTAGACAGGGCATTATTTAAATGGCAGCAAAGTCCCCTTTTGTTATCGATAGAGTAGGTTGTTTGTTCTCCCTTGTATTGTGTATGGCTTAATACAAGTTAAATGGCTGTCTACTATGCCTGAAATAACAAAAAATATAGAAAAAAAATTTTTATAAAGAAATTCTGTTGAGCAGCTATAATAGCGTAGATAAAGATGGCTTCTTGTACCTCATTAGTTTGAAGTAGTCTATACAAACCTGGCATTGTCTTCGTAGCACTATGAAAGGGTGACTGAGCAGATTTTCAGTGATGAGACTTGCAACACTTATTGCAGTAGTTATGTAAGCATTATTATCTGAAATCAGAAGAATTAACACCATCAGACCCTCTGTAAAATGAGTTGAGCTGAGTTGTGGAACTCACTGCCTGACTCCCTGTTCCCAATGAACTATAATCCTATGATCTTTGAAGTGAGAGAGAACCGTTTTCTTATTGGGTTAGCATGATCCATTTTAGACCATACCTACCTAATGCTTACCATTTGGCAAACTGTGGTTAAGTGCAAACCGGATTTAGTTGAAAAAAAAAATCTAATTGATGCAATATATTACAAGTATGAGTAACATGGCCCTGATTTTTGTACTTTTTTATGTATGCTTCTGTGTGAGTATAATAAATGGCTGTTAAACTGATTAGAACCTTATTTATCATCAGTAAATGAACATACTTTTTTGATCCAGGTATCTATTGATGTTTTTAGGTTGGTTTACTATGCTGATTATAGACTTGTGTGCAATTCAATTACCTTCTTCTGGATTATCATCCATGACCAAAGGTGGTCCTTGGAACTCTTCAGTAACTGGAGTATGATACCCATAAATTTGCTGGTAGCGGGCATCGTACAAATCATTGGTTTCTTTGTTCGGGTCAAACCCAAAAGGTCTATTATAACCAGTGTAGTCAAAACCTGCCATCTCAGGGCATTTATACTTCAACAAACATTCAATTCATTGTAGTTTCATAGCCACAAACAGGCCTCGAATAAAATTACAAAAATCACGATAAGTGTTGTGTAAAATCACTTCTAATAATTCCCATTTACAGTTTATTCACTACAGTCATAATTTTATTTTTCATTTAATTTTAAGCCAATAGCACAGTAACACAGTATTTTTTGGCCAACCAGATGCGATATCAAATGAATGAACAAAACATTTAATGTCAATCAGCAACAAAGAACTGACTTCTACAATTGTAATTAATACTCTGTGGCAATGAATCTAAATGTTATTTGATTTTGACAAGTTTGTGTTTTGACACTTTTTGACTGTTTTGACATGACCTTTCTCTTCTCACGTCATTCAAGCAAAGCAAGCAAATGCGAAACTTCCAAGACGCATGATCAAAAAGATTTTTGAGGCATCGGAGCGGCTGTCGACGTCTGAATATCGATTATAAAACAACACAAAAGTCCACTAGATTTCAAAATGCGAATATTATATTCAGTAATAATTTGAGTGTGGATCACCAGTCATGTTTCGCTGGACGGTGTTCTGTTTATGTTTTTTGGTTTTAGCTCGTAAGTGGAGGAGTTTGTGGTGAACTTTGGTATTCATGTGAAAGGATGTGTTTTTCTGAGAGTGAGTTGCCGTTGCAGGTGGGTCAGCGCAGCGCGACTGCACTGATTTGCGCGGCCGCCTGGTCTCGCACGGTATCCACTATGTGCCCGGCCCCGACACCTGTACTCTATGCGTGTGTGACAATGGAGTGCCCTTGGAGTGCAAGGCGGTGCTCTGCTCTCCTCCCCAGGTACTCCAACTTGTCAATAATGCAATAGAACATAAACATACTTCACTAGAATTGCAATTAAGTCATCCAATTGCAAGCTTATTAGATGGCACAACAAACCTATTATTGTAATTGATGTTGCCACCTTGTTAAACTGCGCTAATTATGGCGTTTCAAGGCTGTTTTATATGATACAATAGCAATTCATTTAATGATGGACAACAAAACAGGTTTTTAACTTTTTCAAATTTAATTTATTAATAAAAACATCTGATCATAAGTCAAAATAAAATAAACTGACAATTAATAGCATCATTACATTTGGTATTGTACCACCATAATTTGTGTACAGATTTTATTTAATACCTCTTTTTTAAAATAACATTCACTGAAGTAATAGAGATTATATGTAACCAAAACAATTAAAACTGTAAACTGTTTAACTAGTTTAAATCACCATTTTTTTTGTATTTCTGAAACCCATATTGCTTATATTGAGAGTTTAAAAAATGATATAAAAAGATAGTAAAACTAAATGACTCTAAAGCCATTCTATGTATGTATTTAATTATTTGATTGAAGCAAATTGCTGATGTGCCAATATCACTGTGTCAAAATTGAGATTGTGATAGATAAATTAATTGATTGTTATTTCTTGAATCTAAACATTTATTGAAAATTTAGTTTTGTTATCTTACAGCAGGCATTATAATGCCTAATACTAATCATAACTTTCCAAGAATCACAGTATATAAGTCATACAATAGGTACATCTAAACATAACTAAACATGTTTGTGTAATATCAAGAAGTAAAAATGGGACAACAATCTTCTATTATTATTATTTCTATTCTATAATTTATTATATTGAATGGAAGTTGCCAAGTCTGATGTTGATTTTTTATCCAGCCACCATAGGGGCCTCTAATATAAGCCATATCTAGCCGCCATGGGGCTCCTCCTCCTTGCGTCATATTCCTCATATCTGAGGGTCGTGACTACCACCATCCATGAGCCTGTCTCTGCCATAGGGCTAGTATAAGCCAAACTCAGTAAAGCTGTAATGCTTTACTGAGTTTATTATTATATTTCTGAGTGCATTATTATATTTCTATCATCTGCAGGATTGCCGCTCCTTCCGAGTGGGTGTGACATGCTGTGAGTTCATCTGCCTGGATGATGTGGTGAAGCCAGCTGACTCGGCGGAAGCCAACGTGCGCGTGGCGGCGGGCGGAGCCGCGGCCGTCGTGCTCGCCACAGTGCTGTTCGTGGTGTACCGAGTCAGGAAGCAGAAGCGGAGACGAGCCACACATGCTGACGATCAGAGGAGCTTGACTAGTATTGGGTAAACAACTTATTACTGTTTTATAGTCATAGGCATTTATTTGCGAATTGTAAAGGTGGAAAGAAAACACTGAACAATCATTCTGATAGGGTCTGCAAATACATATGTCTGAGTGAGAAATTTATTTACTATAAAACTACTTTACAAAAAAAATATATATATCATAATTATAGTAAGATTACCTTAAATCTTGCAGATACATAAGTGGCAGCATGGCCTACATGAGCAGTACCTGCGAGACAGCGCTGGGCGGGTGGAAGCCGCCCGGCAACTACCTGCCGCGGGGCGAAGCACCCCCGCCCTACGACGAGGTGGTGGCGCAGTGCCGCGCTGAAAATGCCAGGTATGTATAATTATAGAGACGTAGCACAAGCACTGAACTTGTCGTGCGTTAAATGAAATGAATGCATGCTCAACTTTGGTTAAGTATCTTATGTTTGGTTACATATTATGTATATTGCCTAGTGTAGTGCAAGTTTTGCTTCTTAATGCGAGCGAAGTCGCGAGCACCCGTCTTCGCTTGCATTAAGAAGTAAAACTTGCATACCCTAGCACCCCTTAAAGGTGGCATTTCCAAAGATCCTTTCTTAGTGGATGTCTGTGTGTGATAGATTACTATATTAGTCAGTCAGTCACCTTTGAGTTTTATATATTTAGACATGACAGACACTGACTGTGTACAGTGAAAAAACAAACATCATCTCAGCAGTCTACCATATATTTCTATAGCTGTTGCTGTATCCTTACCTATTTTGTTGTATTCTGTACCAAAAATATGTGAGTAATTAGCATATTGTGTTTTGATTAGCTATTGTTTGGCTGGTAGGTTGATGTCAGAGGGCCCGTACCACCGCAGCTACCCCGCCACGGTGGAGGCCATGACGCGGCCCGACGACCTGCCCTGCGCCGGACACGGCTACGGGAACGTGCCGCGCGCGCCGCACCAGGTACCAACTATTCATTTATATAGGCGCTATGGAAATAAACCCAGAGACTTACCTTACTGCATATCTGATCATTCAATAGGAGATTTAATAGGGTATTGTATAAACTAGGGCTTTGTGTATTACTGTTTACTAATAGGCAAACCTTGGATATCACACTAGGTCTATACCTGTGTTGTGACATCCAGTTTTTCTTATTTTGAACGCAACATAGCATAGCATAGCACTTTGATTTGAGGAGTTAGTTGGTAACAAAAAGGCATCTGTGGTATTGGCATGTACCTACTAATTTTAGACTTTACACATTTCTATAACGAATACAGTTCAGACTGTTTTAGTGGATCTTCCGCACTTGCACTGCAGTAACTTTACATATGTTGTACGACATGTGTTGGTAAAAATATCAGACTCGTAGTTCAGGTTCATCAAAACACCATAACTTCAATAAAATAGAAGATAAAAGCGACGATGCTACTTTTTTTTTACGTGGGATGATAGGTTTTCGTTTGACTACAGCCTGCCTGACGTTAAGCATTGCTGCAGCCTAGGATGTAACACACTTACCTAGAAGATACCTATTAACTTTAGATTTGAAGACCCCTGGATTTTAGTTCGCAGGAAACACGGCTTCTGGTGAAGTGTTCCAAAGCTTTGCCGTCTGTACAATAAACGTTGAGGTAAAGTGCTGTTTTCGACACTTCGGCACTTCCACCATGAATCGGTGTCTACCTGTCTACTACTTTAACACTAACCTCAATACCCCCCAGATAGCGAACCCGGCGGTGTGCTACAACGCCCCGCTGCTGCAGAACGTGCACGCGAGCGAGCTGCGAGACGTCACGCAGGTGCCGCACTACCCGCTCGCGCCCAACAGTAAGTTGAATATTGTTTCGAGCTCAGATCTAATGAGACTCGACATATTAACACAAGTTGCGGATTACAACCTTGTAATAAGTTATCTAAAGTTTGAATGTTCATCGAATGTGCATAGAGTTGTGCAAATTGTCGGACACAAGTCGGGGAGGCATCCGAAGATTATTCTTACGTTCGACGCCTATCTGGCGCGCTGGATGTTTAAGGACTTTTGCGTCGCAGCTCTCTGCCTCTACTTATGGCCGCGTCCGATAATATGTTCCTTCTTTGAGAGATACATATATTATATTCTCACTTTCAAGTTATGACTAAAATATTCTTGTTCGGTATGTAACGATTTGCTTTTATTGCATCTTGTCGAAAAAGTATCTTCTACTATTTGAGACCTTGAGTATAGTGTTTGTTTTAGTGGCGGGCCTGCCGCACCGCGCGCGGCTGACGGGCTCGCTGGGCGCCATCAGCGGGCGGCTGGCCGTGGCGCGCGAGCCCGAGCACGAGCGCCCGCACAACGTGCCTGGCTTCTACTCCGCGCACATGCACACTGCTCTGTGAGTGCACACTACTAGTTTATGGAACTCTCTACCTGGAGCCCATTTTCCTGAAAATTATAACCCAGGGGTCTTTAAATCCAGAGTAAATAGGGTTCTCCTAGGCACACCAGGTGCTTAACACCAGGAAGGCTGTAGTCAAACGTACGCCTATTCAGTGTTAAAAAAACGACTACATACGTACTACTAGTATAGTGTAGTAGTAATTAGTACAGTAGAAGCTGTAGTAAAAATAAGAATTTCACACTAATTTTATTACGTTAAGCGCAAGTTCTGAACAAGCAATTTTTGATAAATTATGTAAAATGCTTGCGAAAAATGTACAATGTATTTAAGGTTCTACTATTTTTAACCGACTTCCAAAAAAAGAAGTTACCAAGTCTTCTGAAAGTTTTCATTTTTTTTGTGGGTATGTTACGCGATAATTCCGTTATTTATAAACCGATTTCAACAATTCTTTTTAAATGATTTGATTTTATTAGGTATTTATGTCGCTTGTTACACGCAGGCACCGCACGATCCCCCGCATCTCGACGGCCATGGAAGCGCTGGAGCTGGGCGCGTTCCGGCGCGCGGAGGCCGGTGCGGGGTGCGGGGGCGAGGTGCGGCGCTCCTTCCACCGCCCCGCCGCCGCCGCGCGCCGCGACACCGGCCGCAGCGTGCCGAGACACCTCGACCTCGCCTCCAGCGCAGACACGCATATATCTCAGTGAGTACACTCACACACACACACACAGAGAGCGTATAGCAGAACAAAGAATGTAACAAATTTTCCCGTTTATTTTATGCATAACGGCATAGAATAATATAATATACTTACCCGAAATAGAGAGCCATCTAGTGCAATTTTAATGCCAATCAAATTGGAGCGCTCTCTGGAAATCTGCACACAAACCAATACACTACATATACGTCAATCAGTGTCGCTGTTGATTGACTTTTTTATTCTTCTTTGGCCTTAACTTTGTATGTTTTTTTTACTAAAGCTATATCTTCTATTTCGTTTGCGGTCAAGAAATATAGTAGCAGCACTATATTTCTATATTTGCATTTCGTTCCAAGTTTCACTCCCCCAGCATAAAGGTAAGATGATGATGATGATATAGTTTATGTTTTTTTTTAATAGATTTTTTTGCACTTCACATACGTTCACTCTTTCCCCCCAGGTTGAGCCTGCGTCTCTCGCACGGCCCTAGTCGGTCGCGAGCGCAGAGCACGGACAACGTGGGCGGCTCCCCCCCGCCCCCCGCGCCCGCGCCCGCGCCGCCCCCCGCGGCCAAACCTGAGCCAATAGCAGCCGCGCCTGCCCCGCCGCAACCCACGCTGCCGCTAACGGTGGATAAGGTATGATCATCATGATTTTTTTTTTTTTAACGATATGGAGTTGCACTTTACAATAATTCCTTTGATTGGTTTATGAATGTAATAGTTGGTACATTTGGCTCATTTCTACACATAAGGATACGTTACATAACAAAGCCTCTAATCATGTTATTTGGTGCCAATAAACTGTATATTCATTTATAAATAACATGGCCTGCCCTCCAAAACACAGGTTATCCTAGTGTGGAGTGCAGTGAACATATTGTTATAGTTCATAAGTGTTTCACTTAAATAAATTATTTATTGTTATTTATTTATTTATTTATGATTGTGTGCTTACCCAATAATAAACTAATGGAACTAAAGAATTTGTGAGTTTCGCTAAACACCCTTATGAAGTTTTCTGAATTTTTGACATATCGCATTGCACTTCTAGTTCTGTCGTAAAGGCGAAAGCTTACCATGTTAGTGTTTATAGGTATATGTAAACCAATTTGGATTCCAAGTTGTAAATAAGCAGATCCAAGTAAATAATATAATGTTATCATCATCATCATCATGTTAGCCCGTGTTCACCCACTGCTGAGTATAGGCCTCCTCCTCAACGTGCCACATAGTACGGTCTCCAGCCTGTCTGATCTATCTCCTTCCTACTTGTTTAGAAATGTCATCCGACCATCGGCTGGTGGTCTGCCTCTATAATAGTACATACATATGTACATAATAAGAGATATTTAATAAGATGCACAAGAATTCAAAACATCCTTTCTCATAACTCATGACCAGCATAGTTCAGCTTGTCACATTTAGCTTTAGTTAATTGTTTTGTTGTGTAGTGTATTGAGAATGTATATTGTTATCAGCCTTCGTGCGAGTGCAGCTACGCGGGCGCGGGCGCGAGCGTGGGCGCGGACGCGGCGGACGAGCACGACGACTACCGCAGCGAGTGCGAGAACTGCAAGTCTGCCAACAGCTCCAGGTACATGCACTTCCTACTACATGGCTGTACCTAACTCTGTTCTCATGAGTTCTCTTTGAATCATACATACTTTACCTTGTGAAAGATCATATTATAAACGTTTTATTTATTTATTTATTATCTTCAAAGATCACAGATTCTCGGGCCTTGCGCCCGGTATTTTTAAGGCATCAGTGGGGCCGTAGCCAACACTTATTATTATACTCCTCATTACTGAGAATTGTAGAGTCACGGCAGTATTGATTTGTTTGGGGAATTCTATTGAACAAATGACAATTGGAAAGAAAATCCAAATCCACCACACTCGTTATAGGTGACCATAGCGGTCATTGATAACAAATATAAAAATACAAAATTAAACTCTGCAAAACATATACATACATATGCTGCGACTGCTCCTTAACCGACTTCAAACAACAAACTTGATGGTTTTTAGGTGTGTTCCTCCATATACCACCGCCACACCTCACCTCGTAACCAACGTGGCCTCCGTGGATCTCAAGATCTTACCAACACCGCAGCTTGGGTCTTCAAGTTTTGAGGTTCTCCTTCGGCAAGATAGTGTTTCGCCTCTCCACGAGGCATCCTCAGGACTTGTTGACTCCTCGAACGTTGTTCAGAATTCGGACCAAAGACAACGTAACGCCGGACTAAAAATTAAATACAAAATTATAAAGGAAATTGTAGTCATTTTGTTGTCGTACAGATGGGTGCTGGAGGAGGGCTGGCCGGACGAGGCGGAGGAGGGCGGCACGCAGACGCTGCAGCGGCGCGCGCCCCCCGCCGCGCCCGGCGCGCCAGCCACCGCCACGCTGCCGCAGCCCGTCACCAAGCAACCGTCAGTATAACTTCATTTTATAAATAAACTAGTGGGTGCTCGAGGCTTCGCTCGCATTAACAAGTAAAACTTGCATCCTCTATATCACTCCTTTAAAAGAGGCATTTCCAAAAATCCTTTCTTAGCGGATGCCTACGTCATAACATCTATCTTCATTCCAAATTTCAGCCCGATCCGTCCAGTGGTTTGGGCTGTGCGTTGATAGATCACTATATCAGTCAGTCACCTTTGAGTTTTATATATATAGATAAAATAATAAAAAAAACATGTATTTCAGGTTTAACTCATAGTTACTAAAACGAATTTGGACACTGTAAAGGCCAAGTTTATGTGAAGGGAATTGGGATCGTAATTTTGCTCAGGCTATTCACAATCAAAGTAGACACAACACATGACATGATAAGCATCAATTTCGATCATCGATTTTCTTATATAAGTTAAGACCCTGGAAGGAGCTAATCTCCGTGTCACACGCACCGGCGGCGTCCAGTACGCCAATTTAGAGTGAAATTGTTTTTGTGTACATTTTATTTAACAATTAATATTTTTGAGTTTGAATTTTGAATCCTTTCGGCGCTAGTTATAGTGGTGAAACCGAGTGTGCCAGGTGCATAAGGCGACATCTTTTTATCTGCATATGCGATCTATCTGCATAATGAAGATAAGATGCGGTTTGCATAGTAGCACGTACCATACGTAGTGTTAAGTATATATAAGTTAGAAAGGTAATCTAATTAAAGGTCACAATATACTTTTATACATATCAGTATACCAGTATTTAAATTATTTCATCAAGTTTGCCGCACCGGTAAAGTGGACACCGAGGAGATATATGGTTACGTTCCTTTTCCGAGTTTATAAGTGTACGTACTACTTAAGTTGCGGCAATTTGTGATTTTTATTCAATTTCATTTTGCCATTTTGAATGAAGTATGCATAATTATTTGTACAATATACTTGTGTCCGCAGGCGCAACGCGATGGGCCCCCCCTCCAACTGGGACAACTGGTTCAACACCATCCCGGACTCGGACACGGAGTCTGAAGAGGAGTAGATATGATGTAACGCACACTCACCACACAAGTAACGTTTATCTATGTTTTAAACAAATTAGTATGGGGTTTTGACAGCTAAGTATGGGTTTGGTTATGTTTAACAAGACTTCAACGAAATGGTTCTCAATTCGACTGTTATTTTTTTTTTTTTTTTTTTTTTTTTTTTTATTCATAATTTTATTTATTGGGGCTTTGGCCAACACTGGCATGTCAGTCCCATCATACCTTAACCAATATAATACATTACACCTTAACAATTTTAAAGATTTATAAACTAGTTCAATATTTTAACATGTATAGCTTCTATATCGGGGCTACATGTAATAATGGGACACACGTGAGACCGTACTACTTACTACTACTTTGTACTATCCATCATAGAAGCTAAAAAAGAAGTTTTTTAGCATCTCTCCTTCTAAAAATAAGTGTGTCAAAAACGATTTTACTTCCTCAAAGATAACTTTACCCACTAATGCAATCTTTTGTTCCATATTTTTCTGTGAAAAAACTATTTCTTTTATATTTTCAAAAATCTTCTTCCATTCAAATTTCCACTCTTTCTTATTTTTGTCTTCATTCAAATGACTGTTTCCTCTAGAACCGCCTGATAGTGTAGAATCAGCTGTAAAATTTTCATTCACGGAGGTTTTTTTATTTTTGAGTATGGTTCTCTTTGTTTTGCTCACAAGAATCGGGGAAACTACTGATTCTTTTGGCTTCTGCGCGGTATTAACACTTGGCCATGGCCTGGTAGATGACACAGGTGTTGTAGGTTCAACTGGTGTGAAGCCCCTCACTGGACTAACCTCACGAAGTGCAGGATACTCGTCTTGAAGAACGTTGTGCTCGTGTATTCTGCAATCTTTCTTTTCAATGTCGAGAGCTCTTTTGTAGGTCACATTAAGTTTGCTCATAACTAGTCTTATTCTTTTTTCTTTTAAAAAATGTGGACATTTTTTGTCCAAAGCCATATGACGACCCTTGCAGTTCACGCACCTAAACGTCTCTGTCTCGCAGTTCGTGTGGTCTTCGCCACATTTTGGGCAGAATGGCTTTGTTCTTGGACAGAATTTACGAGGGTGACCGAAACGCCAACAATTAGAACATTGTGTAACAGGAAACACGTACTTCTCAACAGGGAATCGACATCCGTAGGCGAATACATATTCCGGGCAAATTGAGTCTTTAAAACAAAGTCTTACAGTTTCACTAGCCACCCACTGGCCATCACTACTCATCCGCATGAGCCGTCGAACAGAAACAATGTCCACTGAACATTCAAATGCTGCCAAAATATCTTCTTCGCTCATTTCCAAGTCTACACCTCTCACAAGGCCGTAAGAGAAATTTCCTTCTTGCGTGAGTTGTGCTCTTATGTCAAGCTCCACTAGTTTTGGACAGCTTATTAATTTTTCAGCTTCAGATTTGTCGGTTAGTTCAATCAAAACTCGGTATGGACTTTTTACTTTAATTCTTGACACGTTACTAATTAAAGCGTCTCGTAGGAGTCGAGCTAATGCCATTTGTTTAGGCAGCGGTGATTTAGAGGTCAAACTTACTTCATTCAATTCATTACCTTCATTATCCCGATGAATAGGCGAATTTTTCCTCGCTGCTTTCCTCTGGCTGGTCCTAACATCCTCATCGTCAGATTCAGGTCTAGTCCTTTTGTCGTTTTTTTTGCGTCCCGCTATCTCCCATTCAGTGTTAGGCTCCATTTCTTCGACCCAATCCACTTGATTAATCGTAACTTCAGGGGTCAAACACTCAAAATTGTTCACACTATTTGAACGCGACAAAGGAAGCCCCGCAAACGAGTTGTTCACACCGTCGGTCGCCATGCCGTGCGCCCGCGGCCGCGAGCGGCAGCGGCAGACTTGTTCGTTCCTGTCGAGTAGCGTTCGCAAGCGCAAACACGTTCAAACACGTACGCTCCAGACGAAGTCCGTCGCGCGACTGTTATTTCTTTTAAACACAAAGATTTTCGATGGTATCTGAATAATCGTAATCTTTATGTATGTCGGTAAATATTTCGCCGTGCCGCCATTTTTGTTCCGAGCGTAGGAGTTGAAAGCGGTCCGAATTAATAATTCGAAAAATGGTCGTAATTAATTTTTGTGCAGTGAAAAATGTAAGTGTTACAAATTTGTAAGTGTCGTATTGACATTACATTCTGTTTTCCAAAAAATAGGTTTAAAAATAATATAACGGTAATGTACTTACTTTATTTCAAACTATGTTGTTTTATGTTTTTTCAAATAGTCTGACATTTAATGGATATTTTTAACTTTAGCAGAGTATATTTATTTTCACACACATCAAATGTGTGTTGTTATGTTTTATTTGTGTTAAGTATTGTCTAACATGCACAATTTTTCGCACATTATTTTTATGCCAAAGATATTTTTTTACAATTTCGTTTTAGCATTTAAGGTGGTGTGAGATATAAGTATAGATTAGATATAGTTAGGCAAAGATTTTATTAGGTGTCCTTGTCATAGTTTAGGTATCGTAGTTATGGATGATTATATATTTTTTTCTCAAAGTCTACTTATAGCCGAGGGTCATAGAAGCATTTTTAATTCTGGTTTATTGGTTGATGACCTATTTAATATCTGAATCAGTGTTTTTCACATCTAAATAATTGAGTCAAAGAATCATTCCATCAACGGGACTAGGTACTCGTAATTAAAACAATAGTATTTGTGCTCAGATTACTTACTAACATAATGCTATTTGATTCTTGGATATTCATCATCATCTACAGCCCTTGGGATCCCACTGCTGGGTATAGGCCTCCCTTTGTATGTGCCATCTGCGTCGATCTTGTGCAGACCTCATCCAGGTTGGACCTTACACGGATATTACTCGAATGATATTAAACCTGTTGCTCTCTCGTTTTATAAAACAAGCTGTGGTATGTGCCAAAGTAACAGACTTAAAAATTACACATTTGGTACAACGTTAACGTAACATTATTGTGTGTTTTAATGAAATATGTACATAGTCTAATAAAATTCTAGAGCAGTTAAAAGAAAATTAAATTATTGAATGTAAAAAATAGTATTATCGCAGCTGCAATTTTAACATAATTTTGCGATCATATATTTTTGTGTAGAGATAAACATAATACAAATTCAGTGTTTCAAATCAAAATGAAGTGGTTTCCCTTAAAATAGTAGGTATAAAAATAAAGTACGTAATATAATAGTTAATTAATGATTCTTATTATGTTTCAAAATTATTATCGTTTGAAATTATAATCAAAAACAGTATTTTAAATAGTCTGACATTTCAGGGTTATTATAATTATTGGGATAGGAAGTATACAATGTTAAGTAATCATATTTTTGGTCTTGGAAAACTTTGTGGTAACTCGGAAAAATATTAAGTAATGTTTGCTGTTTCTATCGAAGTATGCACAGACATTAATTTAAATATATTATACACTAGTGGAAGCTCGCGGCTTCGCTCGCATAATGAAGTAAAACTTGCATCCCCTATTTCACCCCTTTAAAACCCTTTCTTCCTTCTATCTACCTTCATTCCAAATTTCAGAACAATACGTCCAGTGGTTTGGGCTGTGCGTTGATAGATCAATATACCTATCAGTCAGTCAGTCACCTTTGAGTTTTATATATATATATGATTTTATACATATACTTTTTTAACTGGTCACAAATTCTACATTATTATCTTTATAGAGTTCAAATTGCATTTTAATAAAATCTTTGTTGAAGATTGGATCAATGTTTGTGATAGGTACTATTTGATAGGTTAGTTTGTGAATTACAACGGTATTTTATGAATTAATTGAATTATTTAAATTGATGTAATGAACGGTGAATTATTTGAAGATATGATAGGACTTGTGAGCATGAGATGTGACACATTTTTTATTAATTTTATCTTTCTACATGACCACTTTCGATGCATTCCAAATAAAATAAAATGAACAATAGCCCAGAACAATATATAAATCCAACTCTTTATGCTAGATATTCTGGCGCTTGACTACAACTCGCCTGATGTTAAGCAATGGTGCAATCTATGCTGCCCCCTTAGACAAGAGGCGTATTTTATTGAGCGTACTGTCGCTCGCTTATCTATACTAATATTATAAAGCTGAAGAGTTTGTTTGTTTGAACGCGCTAATCTTAGGAACTACTGGTGCGAATTGAAAATTTCTTTTTGTGTCGAATAGATCATTTATCGAGGAAGGCTATAGGCTATATAATATCACGCTGAAACTAATATGAGCGAAGAAACAATAGAAAATCTGAAAAAAAAAACGGGGAAAATTATTCATCTTTGAGGGCTTCCGTTGCGTGCGCTGCGAAAACGGTTCAACTATTCCACGCGGACGAAGTCGCGCGCACTGCTAGTAGAATAGAAAGAGCAATGTATGGGATTGACATCGCGTCGATTGGCATGCTACGTCACTCCCATACATGGTCTTTCTATTCTATAAGCGACAGTACGCTCAATAAAATACGCCTCTTGTCTAAGGGGGCTGTTTACATTACATAACCTTTGTTTTAGAGTCGATTTGATTATATAGACGTTTCTCTTAATTACTGGTTAACTGGGTAACAACACAAAAAAATGCATAAATCGTGTAGTACATACTTTTTTTTTCCAACGGAATTCTATTTTACTTTGTTTAATTTAATCTTATTAAGTTCTATTCTCAACGACAATAATAAATTGGTAGCTTTTCTAAATTTACTTTGTCAGTATGTAAATGTATGACTGTGTGATGCCTTTACATTATTTCTCGTCTACATGTATTTAGTAAGTGTTAAAACTTTGAATTAGAATTTACTATTTAGTGCCAAATATTGAGTAAAATATGCTTTTTCGTATTTCTAATAATATTAAGGAACGTGTAATTATTTTATATGGTATCTTATTTTTACTATAATTATAATTATGAATTCCTTGTTTTTAAAATAAAATACAGGACAAAATCATTAGGTATGTCAAACTATTATAAAATTATATCCATACAAGACGGTATTTACTATTTAGTTTTATCATATTGAATGTTTTAACTCTTGTCTATAGATAAATAAAAATAAGAATAAGTTTAACGCTAGATTATGTACATGAAATGTTTCGGGTAATTTCCTATTATTGTTGACACTTTTTGTTCATGTGATTTGTTTACTGTTATTTTAATAAATATGTGTCATTGTTTCAATCAGTTATTCTTCGAATATAATTTTCATTTATTCACAAATTCGAATACGATTTTTTTGTTTTATATATAAATGAATTTGATGTACAATTAAGTTATCACTGTATTTAAAATAAGTAAAATTTAAAATATTGATATATGTATGTGTTAAAAAAACGATCGTATCGACGAAACCATTCTATGTAGGGGAAAGGGGGGTAAACACGAACGCGGGGTAATCCCGAACCCAATAGTTTTAATGTGTTAGAAAGAGATAGCCGTATATCACTCGCCGGTAACTCAGAGATCACCCCACCACCAGTGCCAGTCAATGACACGGGATACGCGGACCTATATTCAAAACGCATACAAAATCGTGCGTTTAATGTGAATGATTCTAAATTATTCAATCGTAGCTAGGTATGTATCAGTTAGAAGTCAGCATCATTAATAGAACAAAGTGAATCGGGTCTTATCGGGTAAGCACGCTCCATCTTAGGCCATAGCCTTTGCTTACCATCAGGCCAACTATGGCCAAGTGCAAACCCATATTAGTTAAAAATAAAATGGCGAATCATTTGGTTGTAGAAATCAATTAGAAACATACACAAAAGTCGTATTTTGTGGCGTACTTCTATTGTCATCAGTAATAGATATCTTTTTGTCTCTTAAACTATACCTATGTATGTGGCAGCTTAATTTTTTTTTCTGATCCGTGTGAGATTTTTCCTTAAATGTGGTTATTTCTATTTGATATTTGCATAAATTCAATCCATTGCGCCATTATATCGAAATAATTAATGTAACTTTATCCACCGATATATCGCCACATTCCAAACGATCAAAGAGATATAAAATTGTTTAGTATATGTTATACTATGTATTAAATGATGTTTCAAGGAAATGTGATTGTAGACTGCGAGTAGATCTGTGTCAGTATTATGTGTACCTACGTTTCCGAACCAAATATCCAAGTTCAAACTAAAGGTAAATTAAATAAAACGAGTTAATGGAAATTTGGCGTTTTATTTCGTAACATGCGATATACATAGTAACATCGTAATTAGTGACTAGAATTAATTTACCTATTGGCAGTAATTGGTTAGTATTTAAAATATGTACCTACTTTATTACGGGATATAATTTAATTGTAAGTTCCTACTAGAACATACCTATTTGTATGGTTAAATTAAACTTTTATTGGAAAATGAGCGAAAATAATCACGACCGGCAGGATTCGAACCTGCGTATTTCTGCTACCGTCAGAACGCCTTAACCACTAGGCTACGGTCTACTAACTGCCAGGCGCGAAAATCCACACTCATTAATCATCACTCAATACGCAGGTTCGAATCCTGCCGGTCGTGATTATTTTCGCTCATTTTCCAATAAAAGTTTAATTTAAAACAACCATAGTGCAGGTTAGCACTTAATAAATTAACTCATATTTGTATGGTTATTTTTTATTTTCGGTTCGAGAAAATCATTAAAAATCCTAAAAATCCAAATCCAGCGACTTACCCAGTAAATACAGTGTTCACAGTTCTCCAATAGAAACATTGAACATTTTTAGCTCAATTTTTACACATCTTTTCTTAGCACTAATCTAGCGGCGAAATCTCATCGAAATCGTTTCGTCATTTTGGACGATTTGAAAGCTTAGGCACAGGGAATGACAGCCGTAAATTTATAAATTTTTTAGTAAAGTTAAAGAACCATTTGTAAAATTATAAATGCTAGTAAAACTAGTTTGGAGGGAACATAGAGGGCGGTGGCGTCGTCTTTCTTCTTAGGGTCTGGTAACCACGGACCGCACTGCCGGTAGCCGTCCTCCTGAAATAATACAATACAATACAATACAAAAACGTTTATTGGGTTTAAAAATACTTACATCTAGGTTCACTATATTAATACATACAAAAATAAGTTAGTAATATTTTATAACAGTGTGCTGTCACCCGGACGAGATATTTCTGTTTCCCGGGTGAATAATATTCCAGCATTAGAACCACTGTAACTTCAATGGCTAATAAATGGCGTGGAAAATAAATCAACCCTCAAGTGTAATTGATGAAAAAGTTTTTTTAAACTTCTTAGGTGTTAAATGTAGGATAACAAATTGGATAGGTATGTCTCGCTGCTAATATCTGATCCGGTACTCTGATCCGTATAAGCTTAGCGTTATATCTCATTTAGCCACTAAAGTTCGGTCGCAGAACACGGTAAACTTTGTGTGTTTGATTATGATTGTTCAACTGTTAGAAATTTTTCTGCTCTGCGTGGACCTATTCCAGCTTTGACATTCTTTTTCTTCTTCATCAGTCGTTTTCGTCTAAAATGTATAAAAGTAGAAAATATATGTCAAATCTGGAATAGGCCCACTAGTTTTAAGGTGGTAAATGCTGGGCACATAAAAAGCGAGTGTGGCTTAGCGGTTCCAGTGTCTGCTTTTCATCCAGACGCACCTTGGTTCGAATCCGGCCCTACACCAGTGACTTGTGGATTTGCACTCGCTTAGCGGTGAAGGAAAACATCGTGAGGAAACCGACATGTTTGAGGACCACAATATCAAATTCAAATTCATTTATTTGTCTGCGAAAGATGGGTACATAAAGGTCTTAGGTCAGTTATAATTAAGAGCGCCACATTTCAGCCATCGGCATGCAAAACAATTAATTTAAGTACTTACATTACATATATCATAGTCATTAAAGAATTCTTTAAGAGTATAATAAGCCTTTGCTTGCAGTAGACATTTCAGTTTATACTTGAAGACTTGTAGGGATAACACGTCAGTTATACATTTTGGCAAGTGATTGTAGACTTTTGGGGCTATATTTAGAACACAATTTCTAAACATAGTCGATTTACAGGCAGGTTGAACCAACCTATATTTCCGAGGACATGTGTCTTCCGAGAAGGACCTGGGCGTCCACCACGATGTATCTGCCCAAGAAAACTACCCTAACGAATTATTATTATTATTCTGCGAGGGAGTCACGACCCTCAGTGATGAGCAATACGACTCAAGAGATGCTGGGCACAGCCCTACCTGTCGCGCGTCGTGCGGGTAGCAGGCGGTGGAGGGCGGTCGGCCCGGCAGCGGCACCTGGTTGCGCCAGCACGCCATCTGGCTCGCGGCGCTCTGCTTGACCCCGTCTCTCACTTCCAGGCGTGGCTTGGGGTACTGCACCATGAACAAACAGAGCAGGATATAAATTTAGTTGTAATAACCGGCTAGCACTTACGTCAATAATTTATGTCGAAAATTTGCTCTGAGCTTGAGCTAGCTTTCGACATAATTATTGACGTAGGTAAGTGCTAGCCGGTTATTACAACTAAATTTAATCTTGCCTTACGGTAGCTATAATACAATGTCAGGATATACATTCTTGATGAGTATACTTATTAAAAAAAACAAATAATTGCAATGTACTACTAGGAATCATACACTTACCTTTAAAATTGTATATTAGGATAAACTTATGTAAATAAAGATATAAGTATTTCAAACTAAAAAAAAGTCAGTAACTTGATGACAGTGTGTAATAATTTCTTGGAGCAATAAGCCTCTTTCTCTACGAAGAGTCTTTCACTAATCCGGTAACCTTTCTCTCGTAATAGAAACACTCATCAAAGACATCACGTCTAAGGCTATTTTGACCTATAACTATTACACATCAACATCATCGTCATCCACAGCCCTTGGGATCCCACTGCTGGGTATAGGCCTCCCTTTGTATGTGCCATCTGCGTCGATCACTATTACACATATAATTGAAATTAAAGGGTTTTCCGATTGATGTTTCATTTTCGAGTGAAAAGTTTCCAAAATTTGTTAAATACCTATAGATACATAAGATAATATAGATACATGTAGTATATAACGAAGGAGGAAGTTTATTATTTCTATAATATACCTAAAACAATCTTTGAAAGCCAACATATAATAAAAAGGTAGGTACCTAGGTACCCCATTTTGGTGCCACGTACTGAAATCTGGTCCATTCTGATTCTGGCTTTAACCTTACCATTTGATTATGCAGCGGCGAAGGAGGCGGTCGACCTTGGAAGTCGACCTGGCACTTGTATATAGCCAGCAGTACCAGGTTTGTGTTAGGCACCATAGCTCCGACCACCGGCCAACTGCATTCAGCAAGCTGGGCCGCGTTGGGCGCCTGGGATAACGCTTCCAACGCTTTTGGAGATTGCTACAAGCAAAAAGTTTAAGAAAATACTTAAAAATGTATCTTTTTCTTCTTATCGAATGAGAGTGGCCAACTCTGGTGTCGAGAGTTTATCAAGCCGCCCTAAGCCCCCTCGCGGCCTCTGACATGGATAAACGAATGCTGTACTAAACAAACAGCTGGGACCTACAATTTAACGTATAGTAACCTTTTTTACTGCCTGATATAATCTTTACTGGAAAGTGGATCTTGAATAAGTGTTAACTCTGCTCGTATATATGTAAGTACCTACCTACTATGTTTGCAGAAAATACATTAGAAATTGTATACGACGCCAGATTAGGATCAACTCCATTAGAGCGGTTGCTACCAACATGTGATAACGTCATAAGAAACTGACTGACTTGCTATTTATAACGCAATGTCATTTCAGCAAGATTTTATTATACTAGTTTTCCGCTGCGTAGTTTATATGGCTATATTCGAATCTGCGGCCGTATAACTCCCACTACAATTATATATGATGGTAATGTTTACAATTATTTTTTATTTATGGAAATGGCAAATCCTTTTTTGTACGTGGGATAGGTTTACGTTTGACTACAGCCTGCCTGATGTTGTCAAGTATTTTTTTTTTAAATTTGTGAAATGCACGTTCACCGGTAAATAGTCAGCAACACTGTAGTCAAGGATGGTTAATTCCTGTACTGATATGAATCATCATCATCATCTACTTACTTGCAGCTGGTAGTAGGGCCTGGAGCGGTCGCAAGTAGCGAACACAGTCCGGTTCACAATGACGGCGGGGTCATACAGTCTTTCATACATTTCACGCTGGTAGTTCTTTTTGAGATTCCTCCGACGCTTCTCCATCTCTTTCACTGTTTCTGCAGATACCATTGTACCTGAAAACATTTATTTATTTTTTTTATTTTGTTCATCCAAATTAAAATTGTTATGAACTAGTTACAATAATTACACATACTTAAGTCAAATATAGGTGTCATTTCATGATTGTTTGGCTTATAATTACACATATATAGGTCAAACAATCATGAAATGACATAAACATAAACAGATGGAATCTGTTTCCTAAGGTGATAATAAGACACACAAATACATTTCAAATAACAAATTAATACCATAAATCAAAGTAAGATAAAATATACCATGTTACTTTAACTGTTCCGGAAATCGACAAAATAGAAACGAACGTTCTTCCTTTAAGTTCTTGTTTTTAATAACATTTTGTATGTGTGGTAAGCCAAAAGCAAAATGTTGTAGATAGAAACCTACATATCTAATGGTTACGAATACTTACTAGAGATTACCATCGTAAGTAAAGCTCCGATGTGATGTGCAGCTCGTATTAACAGCGTCACTGAGTACCACAGCCCCTTCAATAACGAAGGCACTATCTAAAAAAAAGAATTGTTGAAGTCGGTTCATAAATAACGGAGTAACTTACCGTAACTTACCCACAAAAATATAACTTTCAGAAGACTTGATAACCCCCTTTTTTGAAGTCGGTTAAAAAGAAAAATTTTACCTAATTACTTCCTTGTTTCTTTTTTTCATATTTAAGTTGAAAAAAAACAGCAAGAAATAGATTGCATAATTGTTTGGCATGGAAATGGGGACTGGAATTAATTTATCTTTTAGATAACAACTAAAATAGGGAATTTAAGCCCGCCTTTACATTCGAATAAGGGTGTTTTTACGCTATGCCCAGCCAAGGCCATATCTTTTCCAAGAGCCTTATGTACTGTTTACCCAAATTAAGTTATGTACGTAGGTATTTACCATAGAAGCACTATTCCACGGTGGAAAGAAGCAGACCGCCTGATAGTCGTGTATCCTCTTTAGTTGAAAGACCCCAGCTTCTAACAGGGCTCCCATGGCAGTAGGGTGGAGTGTCGCAAGGTGCTCCCGTACTTCATCATCAGTGTCGTTGGCTGCGTCTCGAGCGACCACCCATCCACTGTCGTCGACCAGGACACAAGACCAGGACTCGTCGCATCGCGGCTTGCAAAGTGACTTGTCGTCTTCGTTACACTGCCAAAGAGATGAGGCATTTAGAATTATATAGACATGTACTTGTCCAGGCGTGGATGAAGACAGAGCAGAGTACGGAATTAAGAGGGGGCCTAATGCCAGCAAAACGCCAACAGAGGTATTTTCGATGCCGCTCTTTGATGCTAAGAAACATAAACATTGCAACGAAAAAAATATTGGAATATGGGTATAATCCCAAAGAAGACAAATAGCTGCATATAATTTTGAAAATAGGTCGAAGTTTTCCGCAAAAAAAAACTACAAATGCCAAAGAAAAAATCTATTTTTATTCATTTACTCGAAATTATCACCGATGACCCCGCATTATTTTTTATGTATAAAATAGCTACAATTATGTTTTAGTTAAGTCACCAGTTACTTTTTCAATTTGATGTACAACTTTTGAGTAATTAAATAAAACTCGGTTAAAAAAATACACCGCGACTATTGTAGTCAAAGTCGCGCTATCTGTGCGAATATGAACTTTATTGGTGTTTGGAGTGTGGAGAAACACACGCGGGTGAGTTTGACATGAAACTGTTTACGTGAAAATTTTTAGAGAGAATCCTGAAATAGTTCTGTTCATCACTATTTCTAAATTATAAGTTCCAGAACATACGGCAAATAATCAGATTTTAGCTAACCATTTCGATCGGACGGCTTAAAAAAAAGACATATCACATTAAATTGACAAGCATTTCATAACTTCGTCACCGGAAGCGAATCGTGACTCCTGCAAAAACGACTCTGTGGCCTAAGATAGCGCGTACACACATATGTATGCTGGCTCTGAAACGAAAGATATAAATCAACAGGAGTTGTCAGAACATGTTTGTCTACCCACTATTTCTTAACTTAACAACTTAGATAAAGGCACTGACCTCCTATTTTTTTCGTTGCAATTTTTATGTTTCTTAGCATCAAAGAGCGGCATCGAAAATACCTCAGTTTGCGTTTTGCTGGCATTAGGCCCCTTTGTGGTAAATGCGTCTTGGTAGGTAAAATGTAAGAATATATGTGTAACGGTTGCTACATGTTATTAGGAACATTGCGGGCTAACACAGAGAAAATATTTGCATTTCAAGAATGAGGCCCAAGCTGATGATTATGTTTCTGACAGTTACTTATAGTTAGAAAGTGTATAAATTAAATATATAATCTGTGAATCCAACTTACGGGGAACTGCGTGATAGCGACGAGCACTTCAATCAGATGCTTGGGATGGAAGTGGAAGCCGGCCACGCCTAGGAATCCTCGCTCGGTGGCCAGCGCGCGCGCAGCCGTCAGCCACTCGTGCCGCGTGCCCAGCTGAAACATGATATAACAAATAATAGTACCATTTTTTAAAATAAAAGATCAACTGTACGCCAAATTCGTATCTCTTTTTTATTTTATTTTTTGTTGTACCTATATATAATAATCAAAGCAAAACCGTAAGTATCCACTAATATATACATTAAAGGAAAAGATTTTGTGTTGTTTCCAATGCAATTTTTACTTTGTATGTAAGATTTAAATACACAGCAACCTTAATAACCATAATTGTATTTTATCGATCGGGCCATCGTCTCCGGGAATTAAGATAATAACATTCATCAATAACATTTTTGCTCTAAAATTAATTAACCAGAATTAATTACACGATTTTTCAATTAGTATGCTATTTAGGTATAAACTATACGTATGTAGTTTATATCTGTTATCGATCCCAGAAGTTAGATTTATAGTTAGACGTAATTGTTGATAAAATTTAATGTTGTCTACATTATTTAGGTTTACTCATATATTATTTATTAACTTATAGTGTTTTACTAATATAACAATGTAATGTAAGTATTCAAGTATAGTTTTCGTGCTATTTCTGGAATTTGTTTTGATGTTCCTCCTAAATTATAGTTAATATCGCCATATGGCTATGAACGTGAGTCTGCGAGTGAGTGTCGCGTGACAACCGACAGGCTAAACATATTCTAATTAAAAAAATAGTAAAAACCCGATAAATAATCTAGATTGTATTTAAAGTAATCTTAGTCTAGTATGCTTGTATTAGCGGTAGGAAGCATTAAAATTTATGAAAAGCGCCGCGATTCAATAATTTCTAGATAAGATTACAAGCGGATATATTTCGCAACTTTTCTTATTGATTTTAATCTCATGTCACAAGTATCATAAATTTTCTGCAAATGGAAAACAAATGATAGCCTATCAGAGAATGCGATTAATTGAAAAAAAAAACATTAACATAGATACAGTCCAATCATAAATGCATGTGTATGATACATCGATAAGAAGCGTTGTCCTTCGGTGATGTCATTGTTATTTTCCTTGTACTACCGCATTGCTGATGGTCGTCATAGATTGAGTAAATTCACGAGTGCTCTAGTAGGAACTGGTTAATATTGGAAATACAATAGATTCAATCAATTTATTTATTGAACGGAATAAATATTTTGTTATTGTGCGTAAAATTTACTTTTTATTTAACACTGAATAGGCCAACGTTTGACTACAGCCTGCCTGAAGTTAAGCACCACCTTAAGTTAAGTTTGCCTATGAGAAACCTATTTACTCTGGATTTAAAGACCCCTGGGTTATAATTCTCAGGAAAAGGGGCTCCAGGTAGAGTGTTACATAATCTCGCTGTCCTTACTAGAAGCAAAGCGCTTCATGCGAGTCTTTGGTATTTCCACCATGTATCGGTGACGTCTTGGGTAAGCAGGATCCATCATAGACCATAGCTATTATTGCTTATCATCTGGCAAACTATAGTCAAGTGTAAACCTATTTTACTTTAAAGAAACTGTCCAATATTAGCCGTGGATTCTTCCTAAGAGCATTCGGACGTCACAGAGCTCTGGTGTAGTTTTTAATATTGGGCACCTTCTCAGCCGCGGATCACTAAAACTTGAACGTATAGCTTGTTTCAGGCAATCTCCTTACCGATGGTGGTTTCTTGAACGTATTCCTCAGTAGGCGCCTCGGGGTGACGGGCAAGTGTACAAGCAGCTTGTTCGGCCTGGCCACTGCGCGTTTGTACCACGGCTCGGCGGGGCCGCGCGGCCACAGCGCGCCGCTCGGCGGAGGCGCGTGCTGGCTGGTCGAGTGGTACTGGTGCCAGCGGGTCAGACCGCTCTCTGGAATGATAGGACAATAAGGGAAGAAGATTGAGAAACACAGCATCTTGAAAAATTCAAAGTACTATAATCATTATTCTTTACAGCTTTATTTGTCACCAGTCGCTGTTCGCGGCTTCGCTCGTATCAAGAAGTAAAACTTGCATCCCCTATTTCACCCCTTTAAAAGTGGCATTTCCAAAAATCCTTTATTAGCGGATGCCTACGTCATGACATCTACCTTAATTCCAAATTTCAGCCAAAGTTTCAGCCCAATCCGTCCAGTGGTTTGAGTTGTGGGTTGATAGATCACTATATCAGTCAGTCAGTCACCTTTGAGTTTTATATATTTGTCATTCTCTCAATGTGTCAGCAACTACGATCTTGTGCAGATCTCGTCCATATAGGACACACATTTATATGAAAATGAAAACTATGTCGTTCACTCATCTCGCTGCCAGACACTCCATTTTTCATGTAATTCTAACTTCAGAAGGGTAACGTTGTCAGGTTTTTTAACATTTTATCTCCGCCTGGTAGCGATTTAAACTATATTTTTTTGTATATGAGATAGTTTTTAGTTTAGACATACATTTACTAAGATACAGAGGGTGGTTAATTATTTAATTTATGATGTTGGATAATTTTTAAGCGTAAACTCAGTTTCATTATACCTAGTAAACAAATATTGAAGTTTACTCATACCGCTAGCAAAGAAAGCAGTGGATCCGCCGAGTTTGCACGTAGCACAGTCTCCGTCGGTGTGCGGCGTGTCGTGCTCCTTGGCCCACTTGGCGGTGGCAACAGCCTCCTTGCACAGCTTGGCCATCAGCTCCTGATCACCTGGTAACACAGGAACTTGTATTGGGCCATGAATGATGAAAGATGTAGAGCGTCTACGACGTAGCCAGCTACGACGTAGGGCCTCTACGTCATATTTACAATGGATTTGATTGTTTTGTGGCAAGGATTCGGCGTACGAATTTTCTATTAGAGACTATTTTCCTAAAACCTTACACTTGGGTGTCGTAGACATTGTAGAGTCCTTCTACGCCGTAGCGCAGTATAAGTCGTTGGCCAGTCGTAGCCGCCGCGAAATAAAAAAATCTTTATTAGCAAGGAAAATGTGAATCTGGATAATGTTATTTGGGAAAAGCAACAGTAAATGCTATCTAATAAATAACTTTTTTTAATAAATTATGTAAATATATACGGTCTACACGTCTTTAATATGCCACGCGTTTCAAAGCATTCGTGTCTTTGTAAGTGTAGACTGTACATATACACATTATTTATTAAACATGGCTTACGTTAGTATGCAAAATTATACTATTTTGTCGTTTCGAAATTTTACTACAACCGTTACAAACAACTTTAAATTTCGTATCGCTATATGTAAGACTCACATTGATAAGGCTTCTCAAAGAGCGTGGGTGGGAAGGGCGTGAAGTCGTGCCTGAGTTTCTTCATTGCGAAGTTAGTCTCGTCACTTCGCCGACGGATAAAGTGCAACACTTCGGCGTTCCGGTCGTCGAAGTATGGGTCCACATGGCGGCAGTACAACCTGGACATTCATAAGTCATAAGTAAGTTGACTAAGCTTTATATTATGAAAAATATACGAGTAGGTAACATTTTATGTATTAACTCACCTAAACTACTCGTTGATGATAAGAAAGCAAAAAAACTCTTAATGTGTGAAATTAAAAAAAACTAGATGTGAAAAAATTAAATTAATTAATTAATTTAATTGCATTTTAAACTCTAATTTAGTAAATAAAGCTAAAAAACATTGTGTTGTAACATTTGTTTTAACATTTCAGACTAACAAGGAGTATTTCTGGCGACTTTCAAGAGGCTACAACTATTGTATATTTTAAAATGTTATTTGTGTCAATAAATGATTTTATTATTATTATTACTTTCAAGAGAAGGAGATATGTTTTCTACGTATTGGGTATTAGTGTATCCAAATCTCAGATTTTCATAGGATAGGTAATTTATCTAAAAACCGAAAAATACCTATTAATTGACTTTGAATAATGGCATTTCATACTTAATGTATCGTTCCCTTCAAGATTTAATATGTACTTTGATTGATGAATTATGATCATCATGGCGATATTGGAAAAAATCCGATTCTAAATCGATAGGCTATCGAAAACGGAAATGCGTTTTAATAACAATCGATTACATATTTGATTGCTCAATGAGTTAGATACACAACTATAATATTTGTACCTACAGTTTATTTGTTAATGAATAACGGTGTACCTACACAAAATAATTCGAAAAGAAAATCTTACCAACTTACTTGTATTGTAAAATAACAATTATTATAGCCATTAATTAATATCAGACATTTAATACACAGCATAAAATAAACAAAAGAGATCTAATTAATCAAAACAAAACCTAAAAAATAATATATTTAGTCAAAGTTAAATTTAGTTTAAATATTTAAAATTCGATTCGAATACGTTGATTTTTTTAGTACTTTTAGATAATTGAAGGGTAAATGACCACGTAAAGGTCTTAAAATGTATCAGTATCTTACCAATCAGGCTGTATCGCGAATTCACTCTTCTCCAAAGTTTTGAGAGCTTCTTCCGCGAGCTTTTTAGTAAAAGTTGTTTCAGGCACTATGTGGTGTCTATTGTACGGTGGTAAGACAACCACGCCTGTAATCAAAATGAAATGATCATCATCATCATAAACCTGTTATCGTCCACATGCTAAGCATATGCCTCTATATCAGAACACCCGTCGTGGTTCTGCGAAATTCCTGATAATTCTTCTAAATCCACACAATATTTTGAAAAATATTTTATCCTCATTAATAATAATAATAATAATAATTTATTTTGAGTCAAACACTTATGAACTATAACAATATGTTCACTGCACTCCACACTAGGATAACCTGTGTTGTGGAGGGCAGGCTATGTTATTTATAAATAAATGTACAGTTTACAAAACAACAAAATTATAAATTATAAATAAATGTACAGTTTACAGAAATTCAGGTTCCAATCCGGTAGTTATGATTTTTGCTCATTTTCCAATGAAAAGTTTAAATTAAAAACACTTAAGCACTTGATAAATAACTTATAGCAATATTCATTATATGCCACGCCAAAATATTCAGGAACAGTAGAAACTTCTATGTGTGTAGGTAATGTTAAACATTGTCAATCTCAGATATGAATAGGGTAAGAGTTGCTTGATTTTAAAATTCCATGGTTGTTTGCTTGCTTGCATTGCTTCTGAAATTTGAAATGAAATGTAATTTGGAATGAAGATAGTTTCATCATAATCATCATTGCTGTGATGTGATACGTTCCATCTAAACTCGTGGCTAAACAAGACGTACAGCAGCGATTCACGAAGTCATATTTACGCAAATAGCATAAAAACATGTATCCTAGAAGTATAATAGAACAATGAACAATATAACAGAACAAAGAAGCCTATTTTTACTCAAAAAGTAAAAATAAGTGAGTTTTTTCTTCTTCTTTATGTTTAAGTATTTTTTTGTATATTTAAAAAGTTCTAACTACCAGTGTAATGGTCCTTGATTCTCCTCCAGTGGTACTCCCGCATCTCCAGGTTGACTCTCAGCCCGCTTTCGAAGATGTTTTTGCCAAACATCGTCATGTTGCCTCTGGGCTTCTCGATTATCAGCATTCTACGGAACTGGAGAAAAAACAAAGTTGGATGATTCATCGCTACTAGGCCGATTCGAAATTCTTACTATAATTTAACAAAACAAATCTAATTATTGTGAGATATTTGACTAGATAGATAGATATACATTTGATTAATAACACCAGCACAATACAGAAATTTACATAAAATAAGAAAACTTAGCCTAGCGACTTAACTGTCGACCTTACCACTAATTAGAAAGAAAGAAAACATTTATTGTGACAGATTTAACAGAAGCAAACACTAGTAAAAACATAATAAACAAACATCAAATCTGCCACCACACAGCCCTAACTCAGCATAATGCTGGTTGTATATAAGCAACCAGCATTATGCGCTGGTCTTTCGTTGGGGCTGGCTATGACGTCACGCACGTTCAAGAAGATTAATAATTACACTACTTAGATACTAGGTTTCCTGCAGGAACCTCGAAGTCAATAGTCTAAAAAAGTCATGATTGTGGACTGGAACATGTAAAACTCACCAAGTAATACATACAAGAAAGTATAACAACTGCCATCATGCAATATTTATAAATGACGCCAACAATGACTTTACTGCAGACGCCATTTTAAAAATTATTTCTAGACTACCAAAATCTTGGTTTATTAATTAAATTTTTTGCAAATTCAGTCATACATTTTTAATAAAAAGACTTTGAATCACCACTAAATTAATAACATCGTAAGTGAAGATCAATGTAGAGATAATATAATAATTGGATTACAAGAAAGATAAATATATAGATTCTTACTGATATCCAAACATTCCAGACTATTCTATGGAACATTTTGAACAAAAAAGAAGCGTTACGATTATTTACTTTTTTAAGTACCTACATATAGGTATGTGGGGACAGCGGAGCATCTACATTATCCATAATAGTAATTCTACCGGCTGGGCATGGGTATTTGGGCATGGAGAAATAAAACGTAGCACTTCAACTTATTGATGGTATATTACAATTTGTTGGAGGTTAAACTATGAAATACAACTGTAGGAAGATTGTCTGATAACTAATTACACTAATTCGGTCGACACTCCAACCAACACGTAACGCCAAAACGCGATGTGAACCGATTGCCGTCCCAAGCAAGAATGGCGGTCTCTCGCACGGCACTAGCGCTGGTTGTTGCGTCAGAGCAGGGCTCCGAAGTTAGTCTCAAGTCAATGTCAGCCGTTATTGACAGTGACACAAACATTATAACAAATTTCGAACATTGTGACAGCTGACAGTGACATTGAAACCAACTCGCCTACTCTCCGAATCAAACATTAAGATCAACTTAAACACTCTTCGAATCAAACGCGCCGACACGGCCAGACTGACATTCGCACGTCTTCGTGCGATCCGTTTTCTCTAGCAGCAGATGACCTGGAATTAAAGAAAAGACACAACTGGGATCACAAATGTCATTTTGCTCGTCTATCCTGACAATTTCGAAAGATATCATTCAGTACACGCACATATTATCAGTATCTACATTTGGCTTCAAGAAATTGAGATCACGTCAAGATGTTGTTTCAACTAAGTTAATTATCACACAAAACTTCACTATTCGACCTCGTGCGAATATGACCGTACCGCTGCAGGGTGCCCCCACCACCAAGATCGCCACTCACCGGCAACGACAAGGAAGCACCGGACAGCCCTGCAGCTGCAGCTCCACCCCAAGACACTATTCGACATCGTGCGAATATTATCATACCGCTGCAGGGTGCCCCCACTACCAAGATCGCAACTCACAGGTAACGACAAGGACGCACCGAACAGCCCTGCAGCTGGAGCTCTACACCACGACATTATTCAACTCCGCCAAACAAGCCACTGCAGGGTGCCCCCACCACCAAGATCGCCACTCACAGGTAACGACAAGAGAGCAACGGACAGCCCTGCAGTTGCAGCTCCACTTCACGACATTATTTGACCTCATGCAAATAAGCCACCGCAGGGTGCCCCCACCACCAAGATCGCCACTCTCAGGTAACGACAAGGGAGCACCGGACAGCCCTGCAGTCGGAGCACCTCTCTACGACAATATTTGACATCATGCAAATATCGCCAAATCTCTAGCTTCTACCCGACGGCATCTCATACGACGTGACGTTATCTCATCTGACGTGAAACCAACTAACTCTTAAGCAATGGTGTTGAATGATACGTAACAAAGTCACATCTCAAAATTAAATCTCTAATTCACTTCCCAATGCTGAGAGGGTCGCCGAGGTGGCGCTCATTGTGTGCGAACTAGCAACCAAATCGTATCATCGTCTGATGAAACCTCCTCATTACTTTAACTTTGACCCGCCGTCTCGGCCTCCTCCTCCTCATCGTCAACATAATTAATCAAAAGGTATCTACCTACTTCTATTAAGCCGTCAAGACTCCTGGGCACTGAGCGCAGATTTTCGTAAATATCTTTGTATACCTATCTGATTTTAACTATCTATCTTTTCAAAACGTGGGTACCTGTGCTGTATTACTATGCCTTCTATTTTAATCCTTTCGCAGTACCCAGAAATTGATTGACTGTTTTACTATTCACTAATGAGTAACCAAAAGGAAACGAGCTCACCGGGAGTATGGTCAAAGTGTCTCGGGCAGACTATGTACGCGCCAAACCACGCCGACAGCATCCCTGCCCTGGCGGTGCTGATCAGCAAGAAGGCGGCTCCACTTGCTACTGGCTGGGTGCGAGAAGTGACAACAGCGTCCTGAAACCAAAACGGATACGCGCCAGTACTGAGGCATCTAATATGGGCCATTTAAACGGGGATGATTTCAGATTCAGTTTCATTTTATTTGCACAGTATATATCTCGAAATTCAATCTCTAACGGACACGACTCCCAGAAAAGCTGGACTGTTAACAGAAAAATCTCAACGAATCCTGTCAAGACCTGATTTTACTGAAATATCTTGCGTAAAATAGGAAAAGACTACTAAGTTAAAACTATGACAATGTTAATTTTGATTGAATCTAGAATTTCAATTAAATTTCACAGTGCACAGCTGACCTATTATGTGGCATAAATGAACTCACACTTATTTAGCACGGCAAAATCATAAAATAGCTACGCACTAACAGTTATCAGCAGATTGGCAATAAATTTTCTACAAAAAAATACAATACTTAATCGTACCGCAACATTTATAGTGCTGTATGCTCTTATTAACTGGTATGGTTCTTCTCAATAACGCCTTTTAATCATTTATAACAAATTGCAACCAAATCTTACTTCGACAAAAGAGCATTCAACACCAGAAACGTAATGAATTTAAACAATATCACCTTTGATATCCGATGGAGTTGCACGCTGCACTTAGTTACCACTCGACCCTGGCTGCGCTCGCCCGGCCGCGTGCTACCACTGCTGCTTCATGTGCCGTGGCCGCCCGGCCGCGTGACACCACTGCTGCTCCATGTGCCGTGGCCGCCCGGCTGCATGCCACCACTGCTGCTCCATGGGCCGCGGCAGCTCGACCGCGTGCCACCACCGCTGCTCCATGTGCTGCCCGGAGCGCACGCCACTGCAGCGGCATCACGCATCACTTCCACGTGGCATGAGTCTGCTGCAGGCGCTGCTCTTGTACTCCCTCACGTTGCGGTCCATATCTTGTAATCTTCTTGCTTGTCAATATTTTTTGTCGTTTCTTTCGTAGTCTTTCTTGTACGACATTTCCAATTAGAAGATATAAAATTCCTACCAAATCCGAACAGCAAATCTTGTCTTTCAATTCACAGCACACGTATTCGTAAATTTCAACGCAATTATGAAATAGCTTTATGGTCTTCTCTGGTCCGAGGATTATCGTTGCCGCATTGATAAGTTTCAGTAAAACACAAATCCCAACTGCTTTTTATCTTTCACACGTTTTTGTTCATTGACACGAAGAATTGATAATGTTCGTGGGTCTGATTTTCAAGTAGGCAGAACATGCATGGCTCCCATTGTGTTTCTCGGCGATCAATTATTTCTCCACTTTGCCATCATCCCACTTCTGATGTGGGGACAGCGGAGCATCTACATTATCCATAATAGTAATTCTACCGGCTGGGCATGGGTATTTGGGCATGGAGAAATAAAACGTAGCACTTCAACTTATTGATGGTATATTACAATTTGTTGGAGGTTAAACTATGAAATACAACTGTAGGAAGATTGTCTGATAACTAATTACACTAATTCGGTCGACACTCCAACCAACACGTAACGCCAAAACGCGATGTGAACCGATTGCCGTCCCAAGCAAGAATGGCGGTCTCTCGCACGGCACTAGCGCTGGTTGTTGCGTCAGAGCAGGGCTCCGAAGTTAGTCTCAAGTCAATGTCAGCCGTTATTGACAGTGACACAAACATTATAACAAATTTCGAACATTGTGACAGCTGACAGTGACATTGAAACCAACTCGCCTACTCTCCGAATCAAACATTAAGATCAACTTAAACACTCT
This sequence comes from Macaria notata, assembly GCA_927399415.1. Lineage (NCBI taxonomy): Eukaryota > Metazoa > Arthropoda > Insecta > Lepidoptera > Geometridae > Macaria > Macaria notata. The sequence continues at coordinate 3,503,043 of OV656740.1, read as the reverse complement.
TCGAATCAAACGCGCCGACAGGTATATATAAATAAGGTAACAATTATGCTTTGTAAATATTCTATGCATTATATGTGTATGCGCGGCTATTTTAGACATTAGGCCTAACATAACTATTGACCAAATTTTTTTTGTACCTTAAACGAGTACATAATTGGTTATAATATACAGCCCAAAATGTAACCTAACTATATACGATATACGTATGAAGAGGGTCGAAAGAAATAAACATTGACTAAAACTAATTTAAAAATAAATATTTGGGTCGTTTGTCTGTTTATTTAAACGCTCATCACGCAAAAACGGCTTAACGGATCTTCATGATTTGGTATGCAACTATTTGTTGGCTACTTTTATCCCGAAATAACGCGAGAAAAGCTACAGGCGTCAACTAGTAATCAATATACCACATATTCGCTTGTACAACTTTTGCGCGAACGTTCTTCGTTTGTCTTTAAATTACGGTTTTCTATATTTATTGCCTTGTTTATTTCCTCTCACCTTTAACCAGTCAGCAGGATACCCTCGTGGATCATGGTCCGTGGCAGGCTGTTCCAGGTCCAGGAAGTCGACAGTTCTGTACCCGGGCCTCAGGATATCACCGTCAAACTAAAACAAAGCTAAATTTAACAGGCAACAGTAAACTCTTTTCTAATTATCAATTTTAGGAAAAAAAATTACTTCAATTACCTTTAAAGATAGAATCTTGTAACATTAACATTTTTGTAATTGTTCTCAAAAATAAAGTAGGTAATTGCTCTTTAATTGAATTTTAAAAAGATTTACACAATAAAACCATTATGAATGTGTATCAGAATTTCAAGGAAGGAGTAAAATTTTAAATACTAAGGGTAATTTATAGATATGTATGTAGGCTTACTGTAGATTTGATATTGTCGTGTACAACGATATTACCGCGGTGGTCTAAAATAAATAAAGACCCTCCACCGCCGAGCTGAAATAAAAAAGCAAGTCATTTAGTTGCACTAAAATATTTTGACATAATTTTAGGCACTCAGTGAATATTTTTACTTACATAAACTAAGGAAATAGATGAACACAACGTATTCATTCGTAAAGCATTATATGTAATTTTTTTAATATATCCCATCAATTAGAATGTAAAGAAGTTAGAGATAAAACTCACGTTTTTGTTATCTTAATTAATTGCCTTTACTAGGGATTTAGATAATCCAAACAAATATGCATTTTCGTCGTAAAAACTCGGCATTTGGAATATTAAAATTAATTACAAGATTTGGCATATGTTTGAATAATGTATTTTAATCCAATCTTATCTAAATTCAATCACATAATCTTTACCAAGAATTCAAATCTGTTTTGACGATTGACTTTCGTTTATTTCAAGTGTGAAGGTTGATCTAAAAGTTATATTTTCAACATTTTTGTTACTAAAGTAACTCTTATTTGAAATTAGAATTATTACATTACTGCACTAATGCTATTTATAATGTAATTTCTTAGTCGAAATACATAGATACATATTTTGGGTAGATATGTATAGGAAATCGTATTTTTATACGATTTGTTCATTTATCAGATGCTAGAATAAGTATGTATTTCTATTTACAACTAGCTGCTCTGCCCGGCTTCGCACGGTTACACGTTACTTACTGAAAAACCGTCCACTTAAAACACTATCTGTTAAAAAAGCCACATCAATCCCGTTGCGTAGTTTTGGAGATCGAAAAATGTAAGGGCCGCCCGTACACCGCATGTATTTTATGGTATTAAAAATCATATTTTATATTTTTTGCATCAATTTTTTCTCGCCGTTAAAACCATCCTTGAACTTCAACGAACATTTAAAATAAAGAATTGGCCGAATCGGTCCAGGCGTTGTTAAGTTATGCGCTTACCAACACATTTTGCGATTCATTTTTATATATAAGAAGATAATAAAATGGAGCAAGTGTATTTTTCTTATTTACTTACGCATTTATTAGCGGGTCGACAAGGTCGGCTGAAGATGATGATGATTGACACATTTATTATGTATCAGCGTCTACTGTACGTATGTACTTATCTTAAGTTTATCACAATCACAATAACGTTAATGAATTAATCAAGTCATCGGATAAGTTTTCGTGGCATATCTTTGCTTTCTAGGAAAGGAAGTGCGTTAGTATGCAATTTTGTTTGTTTATGATTTCCAGAAAAATAAAATATTTTGTATCAAGATAAGTAAGTTGTTTTGAATAACAAAAGAATTTGAAAATTAGAACGATTTTATCGTCATTCTTTTTTCAGCTTTGTTCAGCTATCAACGCGAGATATAGATACGAATACATGTATGTATTGACTTACGAATCCATTCGTTTTAGTCTGAACATAAATATTTTTCATTTTTAAAACGTCTGAACATAAATATTTTTCATTGATAAATGAGAGTTTGGTGTGAGGGGTGTATTTGCGCATTATTTGGCAATATAATAATCAAAATGTAAACGTAGATTTGAGTGTTTACTATCGGATATGAATTTACATTTGGTGTGATCTATCATTGAAAACCAAACATTTTTTGATTGGCTTAGTAACTAAAAATAAGTGTTCCTAAACAGAATACTTATGTTTTGTCACTATAATAAAATAAGTTTACTAAAAGCTCGTGAAAAGCTTTGTTTATCTTATCAGGCTAGTAAAACAATGATTCATATCACAGAGCTTCCAAACTATGGAGTGCGTATCAATGATGGAGTGCTAAATTGTTACCTGGTGATAAGGAAGTAGCAGTTTCAGTTTTTCGATGGGAATGTCGACCCCGGCCACTCCTAAGAGACGATTTACTGGGTACTGAAAATGGATGAAAATACATTTTTTGGTAAAATTAAATAAATATAAGTGGTAAAGATGGATATCTACCACCATTTAATGTTAAATTGAAATCCAGCTTAGGAACAATAAATTACAAATTATTAAAATGAAAAAGTCCCTTCACATTTTACAATCAAGTTTGTGTATGTCAAAATATAATAATACTGTGTAATTAAAAAATGTGACTCACCGTTCTTGTAGCATTTCGTTGTTTTTCCTGAAATAAGTTATTATTTTATTTTAATCAAAATATGATTTACATTATGTGACTCAATTTCTATTTTGTCGATTACATACCTCTTGCAGTGTGATAGTTATGTTCTGGAAATATAAACAAACAATTGTTATAAATTGGATGTAGCTACAGTGTATATGAGTATTTAATTTACGAGAATCAATCGCGAAAGTTATTTACAAGTCTTAAACATAATATTAAAATATACAATATACCTAAAATAAAAAATGAAGTAAAATAAACAAAAATAAATTTACGAGAATGGAAATATAATAATAATCATCAGCCTATCTTATATACGGCGGTCAATAGTAAACGTACCATTGACCGCCACACGACAAGGTCTCTTGCTGAAAGCATTCAGTGCTTTCCAGCCACCTTTTACAAGAATAGTAGAATTAGAAAATCGTAAAGATTACGAAATGGAAGTATGTATTTACCTCGGCCGAAGTGTGATCAAATACAGGTACCGACACGCTGATCTGCAGCTGGTAGTTTATATCGGCGTCTTCGTAATAAACGCCCAGTTTCTCCTGAAAAGAGAACAAATACAGTAGGTTCTTCGATTAATATTATTGCGCAGAATGTTAAAACTAACATCAAGCAGTACAAAGTGATATTCCATTATCCCGCAATAATTTCCATAAATAGGCGTGTGGCGGGACCATGTTTGCTTCCGTGACATTACTAACAGTGACTTACACATTCATTAACATATACAACTTTGTTTTTAAGTCCAGTGGATAATAAATGAGAGACATTAAAAAAAATATAATACTGTTCAGTCAATATAAGTAAGTTAATAATAACAAAAGTTAGTAATTGATCACAGACAGCATAGGACCCACCTCTTCATGATTATATAATTTGCATGTACAATAAGGTGAAACTGACCAGACTTTCGTACAAGATCCTATGCAATAGATGGCGCTGATGGAATATATGTTTTTTTATTTTTTATTTACGTACAATATCGTCCTGGTACTTGAAGTCTTTGAGCCGCTGAGCGGCGCTGAGCAGCTGCACCTTGTTCCTGCGCAGGCGCTGATAGCGGCTCAGTTGCTCAGCGTTCTCTTTGTCTTTCCATAACTGCTCGCTTCGACGCGGGTCCTGAAGACAAGATGGAGAATCATAAAACGATAACTTATTAGCTTAATAATGCATATACTGATACACATTTAAGGATCATAAAACTCCGTGATCACGTGTGATCTGTGGAAAGATCTGAAGATTCTGCCATTAATTCTGATGAGGAGTTAGTTATACGCTTTAGTAATGATAATGCGTTCTTAGCTAATTTCGGAGCATATATTATTGGGAAAGGTACTTCTTCTACTTATCGAATGAGAGTGGCCAACTCTGGTGTCGAGAGTTTATAAAGCCACCCTAAGGGCCTCTGACATGGCTTTACGACTGCCGTACTAGACAAATAGCCGGGACGTACAATTTAACGTGTCATCCGACCCACGGGGAAGGTACTGAGACCTTAGTAATGCGCGGAATATGGTGAATAAGAACTTACTTCAACATGTGCGTAGACGTCACTGAACACCTTGAGGCGCTGCTTCCTCTGCGCCACCAGAGGGCGCTCCATCACGCGCAGGATCCGCATCACCTGAATGATTCATATAAAGTATTTAGTGACCACACAAATTATTTTTTAGTCATATTTTGATTTGATTTGATATTCGGCTAACCGTAAACGTACATATAGTATTTAATACACTATTCGTTCAAATCGATACAGCGCTATTGAAGCGCACGGGCACCGTAACACCGTAGGTACTATGAAAATGATAAAAAAAGTTCGTTATATGTGAGCTTTCCTCTTATATATTATATCTTTTATTCTATTAACAATACTATCAAGTGTTGTTACAGCAGCAACAAACTTAGATTTATTTTACTACCGAGCTTTCTAAATTTTTGGCGACAGTCAGGCGAACAAATAAAACTTTGGGTACTGAATCCTAAAAAACGATTTCTTTTATCACCTGTTCCGTGATGTCAGCTGGAGAGATGAGCTCGGCGAAGTACCCGTCTCGGTCGCACGTCATGTGCTCGCCGTACACGCGAGTGTCGTCGCGCAGACCGTACGGGTCGTGCATCCAGAATATGAACAACCTATAAGGCAGACATGAAATGAAATGAAATCATTTATTGTCAACATGTCAAGTCACATTCAGAACCTTATTAAGAAAGTTAGGGGGAATCGCATTTAAAATTGACTTCGTCAACATTTTTATACTAAACTAGCAGCTCTGCCCGGCTTCGCACGTTAATAATAGTTAGGATTAGATTAGCGTTTTCAAAAGACAAGGTAAAGATACAACCTTTATCCGCCATCATCATAGACCACAATTTTTGCTTATTATTAGACAAAATGTGGTTTGCAATTGACCACATTGCTTTTCTAGATAATAAGGCTCCGTTTAGTTAGATACTACGAGTAGAAAGCATGAAGATATATCAGAAGAAACAAGGCATTCCTTTAGGCATTATCCACCCAAGTTTAACAACAAACACAAAATATACGGTAAGAACCTTTTGCGCTGTTGATTTATTGGTGATTTTTTTCAATCAGTAAAAAAACTTGCGTGGTGTTGTCGGCATCTCATTCATTGTGACATTTCAGTTACACCCAAGAATCATAGAAGAATAGTAGGTAATAATAATTATATCGCTCCATCTTAGGCCATAGCCTTTGCTTGCTATCAGGCAAACTATGGCTAAGTGCAAACCCGTTCAAGTTAAAAAAAAAAAATTTAGTATTACAAACCTGATACGGTTATGAGGGTCGAACTTTCTCATGACATATGTATAGTTTAAGTAGACGCTATCAGTGAGCACCACGATGGCTTGCTGGCAGGCTGGAGGCCGGTCCGGGTTGTTCCGCTGCTTCTTTAACAGCTTCACTGCCTCTTCCAGGACCTCCTCCATCCAGGTGGTGTTGGTGAACCGGGTCGGGTTCATCGCTGCCATCATTGCGGCTGAGTTTACGTGGTTTGCCTACAGTATGTAACTATATGTAAGTAAGTATAGCCAACCCGTTCAAGTAAAAAAAAAAGTGATGAGTTAAAAGTAGGTGTGTGGTATGTGTTGAATTAATACTTACACTAAAATTAAGCATGCTGGCGCGCGCGCACATGTACCTCGCAGTACGCGCCGTCTGCTCAAGCTATTAGCTCAATGCAATGATTGCTCAGAACAGAGACATAGATGTGTTCTGTTCTAAATATAGGAAATTTCGTTGTGATGGTTATAAATTTATAAGTTTATTATGTTTTACTCAAATGCTTTAGCATTAATGTAGTAGTTGGCTTAATGTACGCGTTGCTATTAGTACATAAGTAAATGAAATAAATAAATAAATAATAAAGCTCTTGTATGGGACGCAACTTGCGTCGATACACTAGCTCCTTCTCGCCTCAGTGGAACAGTACAAGCGGCAGGAGCCGCGGCGGACGCAGCAGAAGAAGCCAAACGGCGAAAATATACATCATTATCGACTGATTATATTTTCGTACCGCTTGGCTTCGAAACTTTTGGTCCGTGGGGTAAAAGCACGAAGTCACGAAAAAAATTAAATAAAATGTTGATTGATATCACTAGAGACAAGAACGCTGGCTGGTTCCTTGCGCAAAGGATTTCTATAGCAATCCAGCGTGGGAATGCAGCCAGCGTTCTTGGTTCCATACCACATGTATATACATGTATACCATTCTATTAGTGTTAATATGTGTAAATATTGTTTCTTATTATTGAATAAATTCATTAAATATTTAATAATGTGTAGATGGTTCAAGTAGGTATAATGCTAATCAAAAATACAATGTACATAATGTGACAATACTATTTAGTCTTCCCTGGCCCAGTTTGTCTGTTGGTTTGGTATTCCTCTTTCACGTCTTAATGGATCATCCAATCAGCGTGATTTTTGGCATGTTGGTAATATGTTTTGTGAGTCATAGACTACTTATTATTCCGAAAAAAATGGGGATGAGGTCCATTAGTAGTAAATCAATGAGTTAAGATAGATATGTCCGTGTTCCCCGCAGATTATAACCTTGAATTTTCAAAGCGAGAGTGAATCGGTTCTTACTGAGTAAGCACGCTCCATCCTAGACCGCAATGTTTGCTTACCATCAGGCGAACGTTTGTCTAGTACGGCAGTCGTTAAGCCATGTCAGAGGCTCTTAGGGCGGTTTGAAAACTCTCGACACCAGAGTTGGCCACTCTCATTCGGTAAAAAGAAGAATCAGGCGAATTACGGTAAAGTGCAAACCCATTCCTTGTTAAAAAAAAGATTATGTACCTTACCGGTACAAGTTTGTCCGTAAAGCACCATATAGGCGACACCAGCTCCACGTTGAATCGCAGCACATTGACGTAGTCATCGTCTGTGAGTGCACTGAGCAGTGCCAGCGTGAACTGCTCGCCGATCAGCTGGTTTGATGAGTTCGTCATAGAACCTGCACAAGCATGACACAGCTTAAAAACAAGTGTATGAACAATTTAACATCATCATAATAAAATTAATTGTGTGTAGACTAATGAGGAGTTTAATTTGTAAATCTTCCAGAATCTTGTTTAGAGTTTTCGTAGCACGAAATTCGTCCACCCTACATTTTTGTTCAATATATGTAATAATGTGAATTTAGTTAACTTGGCTGTGTTCATAAATCGCAGATAACGCTTTAACGCTGGCATTGTGAAGAAAATTGATGCAATCGTTACAAATACCTGATGCGTCATACAATATAACGATGTCCCGTGGCGCGCCCTCCGCGCTCACGTACCAGGGTCGCAGGCGACAGTCGTAGATGTCGGACTCCTGGTTGTAGGGCAGCGTGAACATGTCCGGCCAATACGCGGCTGGAACAATCATTTAAGAAGGTAAGGGAATGTAAAAAAAAGTATTATGCGCGAAAAGAAAGGTAACTAGAGAGAAAAGATCGAATAAATAGATACAACTAGTGGGTGCTCGCGGACTCGCTCGCATAAAGAGGAAAACTTGCATCACCTCTTTCACCCCTTTAAAAGTGGCATTTCCAAAAATCCGTTCTTAGCGGATGCCTACGTCATAACATCTACCTTTATTCCAAATTTCAGTCCAATCCGTCCAGTGGTTTGGGCTGTGCGTTGATAGATCACTATATCAGTCAGCCAGTCACCTTTGAGTTTTATATATATAGATTACTCCGACCCAGACACATGACGCTACTTGGTACTAACCAGGGTAATGTCTGAGGAACCCCTGCGTGCTGCAGAAGTACTGGTAGTGCGTGGTGGCATCGAGCGCGTAGTTCTTCTGGAAGGTGGACAGCAGCCGCTCTGACCAGTCCAGGTGCTTCTTTACACTTGGCTCTGGGGAGAATAAATATTGAGGAATATTTAGGCCCACTTGTAGAACTTAGAGTAAATAGTTTTTTTCTAGGCAAACGTGCTACATATTAGGCTACAGTGATGCTTAACAACAGGCAAGCTATAGTCAAACGTAAGTCTATTATATCGTGTTAAAAAAAGCATTTAACGACGTAAATGAAAAATGGCAAATATGTTTATACGTCGTTGTGCAAGTGGCAACAACATTACGTTCTCGCTGTGGTTTACACTATTTTTTTCTGTGTCGAGGCCCTCATAACTAAATAGTGATGGAAAGATTGAAAGGGTCATCTAAATGTTACTTTTCACAAATTTATCACAACCTTTCGAAATTAGGAAATCATAACTAGGCACAAACTGATGCAGTTGTACCTTAGAGATATAAAAAGGCTAGTTTAGAAACCACAAAGTTTATATTGCCTTACCACAATCAAAAACCTCTGCAGAAACATGCACGCTGGTCTTATCGAGCGATATATTAGCGTTAAAGTGTTTGCTGGGCGTAAGCCTCACTTTGTCCAGATTCCTGCAGGTGAACGGTAGGGGCTTATAAGGGTAGTCGACATCTGGATCTACGGTCGGGGTCTCTTTAATGTGATCCAAGTCCTGAAAAAGCAGAACTTTTTAATAAACACTTTAAATTAAAAATGAGTAGTAAGTACTGACCACTTTACAAACCAATTGATAGGTAACATTTGTGTTTAGTTATGTCAAGCAAAAATCAACGCATCGGATTTCTTCCTCCGACATATTGAAATTTGGAATTAAATATTGTTTTATTATTTCAGTCACAATTTATAGGAACCTAATTTGTCTTTTTAATTAAATGCATGACGCAAATAGGAGGTGCTTCATTCTCACGTGTCTGTGTATTCTTGTATTAGTCATATTACTACCACTTTACTACTTTAGTAAAATATTAATTACAATTTTCACGTACATACATACATACGTTTACTTACGTATATGTACATATATAGGTTAGTCAAGACTCGACGCCTTTAGAATTATGTGTTTTGAAACATACTTTGTCGTGTCTTTGTCTTTCTCAAAATATGTATTCACTTTTTGTATTGTGTTTTAGTATTTAAGTAGTAATATGTAAGTATAAAATTTTGTGTATATGCAAAAGAGGCAGAAGTTTTGGCGCGGGGAAACCGTACATCATAATACAGAGTCGAAAGATATCTAGTATGGTGTACAGAAAACCCTCAGTGTGCAACACAAATTGCAGCAAATGTAAATACCTACAAATGTACCTACACCTTAAATGGATCAATAAAGGAATTTTGATTTTTTTACGTCAAGTCCTTTATTTCAAAGTTACTATATAGGTAACTCTTTCATAATTGGTGAAAAGATGTAAGTAAATAAATCTACACGTCGATTCGATGTTTCGAGTTATGTCACAGAATAAATAATGTTATGTGTATGCATGTGGTAACATTGAAATTGACATTATGATACCGTAGGATACAAGTCTTACAGAAAATGTAGCATTTTTAGGCTACACGTGTAATTTACAAAAAATATCATATCATAGTCAAATGTAAATGAAAAACCTTGCCAAGCCAAATTGTTTTTCCGCAAATATTATTGGCATTGATTTACTAATTATCTTATCAGGGTGATTATAATCTCTGAATGATTGGTCAATACGGTAAACACATCGCTAAACATTTTGCTTTGCGGAAATTACACAGCATTGTAAATTGATTACTTGTCTGCAGTTTGTTGTTATTATTTTGCTACAATCACATGATATTGGTGCAACGTGGCTTGTAACATGCAATAAATAATTAATCTTAACATCGAGCAGCTGTTTATATTCCAATAATATGTGAACTACATATTAAACAGTCGGATTTCCGAGCATAACATTTAGCCTAAAAATTGTCTGTCAGGTAGTAAAAATATGTTCTGTTCAAATAAATCTACCGCAATGATCAATATTATTCTAGTCTCATGGTTTTATTTCATTAAATTATCTGGAACTACAAAATAGTATAATGAGCACGTCTACATACCAAACTAGAATCAAATACATAAGCTGGTTCAGTCTCAATTTTTGTAAACTCGATGTCTTTAGTAAGGTCTTCAGCTTTATGCATAATTTCTTCTGCTGCATGTAGTCTTCTTCTTAAAAGGTCTTCCAAATCTTTCGCCATTTTTTCAACTATGGCGGCGCCATTACGAACTTCCATTTTTATATCTCCGAAGCCTTTTAGTAATTCCTCTCGTCGGACGACACCTTTCTCCATTTTTTCAAGGATTTCAGATATTTCGAGAGCCCATTCTTTAACCCTGTAGGTAAGAATGATAAAATTTAAGTCGCCTCATTTACACACGTATACCTAAAAGACCACTATGTATCTGCCCAAGAAAATTCCCCTGCTTCTGCCGGGGCGTCAAGACCCTCAGTCATGAGGAAATACGACTCAAAGAGACCTAAAACACGAAATAGGGCTTTTGACTTGCTTTTTGTTTGGTTTTATTACAATTACTAATAGATATAGTTAGTATTTTTTTCTACGGCATTGTGTGTGTGTTTGTGAAAAAATAAAAACTATTTTCTATAATGATAACTTACACATCGGTCGAAATAATTTTCGGTAAAAGCTCAGGTTCGTGTATTTCGGCTACAAATTTTGGTTTTGAGTAATTGGTTATTTTAACCGGAACCTCTGCTTTATTCTTTGTCGCTTTGGATAGAATCTGCTCATGTTCTTCGAGAATTTTCTTTATTTCTGCCGTGGATTTGTCAGGCGGTTGAGATTTTGATTTCGCAGCATCGACACAGTAAATCAATGAGAGAATCAGTATAGATTTTCCGACCATTTTTAATCTTGTCTTGCTTTATTTTGTTTTATTGTATAAGTAATTATTGTAGTCGTCACCGTAAGGAAATATTCTGAAGGATATTACTTACTAACAAAAAAACTTTTTTAATGTATCGCGAAAAAAAAATAAACTGATCTAAGTATTTATCACTAATTCTACATGTATGTAAATAATTAATAAGAACACTTCACATTGTTTTATTTATCACGCCTAACCCATCAAGCCTTGCAATCTACACAGCCCCCGATGTGCGTGCTAGGGCGGGCGGGCTCACAGACTGCGGCTGATGCTGGGCGGGCGGCGGCGCCCGACTCTCTGGCGCCAGAGCCTGTCTACTGGCACCGTGTATTGACCTGCTCGCACAAAGCCTCCACAAATGCATGACATTGGCCTACTCTCATTACTAGGCAAACATTTCATGGAATTTGAGTAATCGATAAATAGTTTTACAACTTCAACTTTTTTAGATTGCTTCTGCGGAATTATAATTACATAGTTCTAAAAATGTGTATGATCACATTACACATATGGGTATTCCATCGTACATACATACGTGATTTAATTATGATTTTACTTAAGTTTCAAATGAATAAGGTATAGTCCAGTCGGGGTAGACATTTAAATATAAAAAAAATCCGGAGAGCGATATTTTTTTAAAAAAAACGTCAAGGGTGGTGGTTGGAAGTATAAATCTCGATTTTCTAACTAATCCCGGTAGAGCATTCGCCGCCATCTTGTTTTAAAGTTCAGATTTTTTCCTTTTTTTGAAATAACTCGTTAATTTTCAACTTTAGAGCAAAAATGGTCCTATCCAAAGTTGTTGGAAATTTAATTTGTCACAAGTTTGGTAATCATCATTTTTACGTTAGAATCAATATTTGCAGAGTTATACTACCAAGTTTATCGAAAAAATGATGATGGTGATTTGAGCGACAATAAAACTCCGACAGATACATACCTGAAGGACCCTTCCCAGGTACAGCTACATATATACGTACTTTTTTTTTGGATGTATACTAATATTGATCGTGGAGAGAAAAGTGCGAGAACAAAAGTTGAAGAAAATAAAATTCCACCCATTACGATTTTTTCGATAAATTTGGTAGTATAACTCTGCAAATATTGATCCTAGCGTAAAAATGATACTTACCAAACTTGTGGGAAATTAAATTTCCAACAACTTTGGTTAGGACCATTTTTGCTCTAAAGTTGAAAACTAACGAGTTATTTCAGAAAAACGAAAAAATTGAACTTTAAAACAAGATGGCGGCGAATGCTCTTACTACCGGGATTAGTTAGAAAATCGAGATTTATACTCCCATCCACCACCCCCGACGTTTAGAAAAAAAATCACTCCCCGCAATTTTTTCTATTTCAGGCTAGTTTTATGTCTACCTCGACGTGACTAGTATTAAAAATTCAAATTGCTGACAGGTTTGGTATATTATTATTTGTACCAGTAATAAAGTGCATTGACTAGCAACTGATAAAGCTGTATTGGCCTTTTTAAAGTCTTGAAATTTTTTATATGTTTCCAGTGAACTTATATGCGTATATCAGTGTCAGTGTTTTAGGATTAACGTAAATAAAGACCTTATTTCCTAAACAAGTAGCAGTAATTTAGTTCAGCCAAAAAATGCAGTTCTTTTAAGCTAAGCGTCCACCTTTCGGCATCGCACGCACCGGACGCATCGCACGCAACGGATCGTAGCATTCTTTGTATAGAGACTCATATAGTGCGTCCACCTGTCCGCATCGTACGCATCGCACATCGGCAATGCCGACACCGTTGCTCCGAGAGGCAACTTTTGCGATGCGTGTCGATGACGTCATACGGAATGCCGATCAGTGGACGCACCCCGCGCGCTCGCCGTCCATCGTCGGCCATTTGCATTTGTTTGTCGTGTCGCGTTGTTTTTGCAACATGGACGCGTCAAGACTAATCGCAATTGTGCAAGAGTACGAAGAAATTTATAATTTAAAAAACCCTAACTATTCAAATCAGGAAACAGGGTGTGATATTCTCCATGTTCCGATCTCTTCTTGAATATGTCGTGTATCCAGATACTATGTTTCCTTTTAACTTTTTTTTCCAATTCTTCCTCTTCTGCTAACAAACAAGCTACAACGACAATTTGTTCTTTATCGCTTTCCTCCATCCTCACAGTCCGCACGTACGTTCACTACGAAAATCCGAATGAACTGGCATCGTCAATCCGTATTCTGGTACTCACCGTCGGTAATCCGTACGCTGCTAATACAGTGGACGCACTGTGAAAAATTCCTCCGTTTGATGCGATGCGTCCGGTGCGTGCGATACGGATAGGTGGACGCTTACCTTTACAGTTATATAACAGAAGTATTATCGAAATAATTATGTTGGTAGGTAGGTATAGTGCAGTTCCTGAAAGAAGGTATTATATGAACCTACCAGTAGTTCTTGTTAAAACACAAATGGGATACTCATGTCCCCTTGTAGCTGTACACGAAAATTGACGATAGCGATCGCGAATATTGATTAACGGCGTAATCGCAGCTTTTAGTTAGAGTGTTATGTTATCTCCAAACAATGCCGATAAGAAAATCGCAAGAAAAGTGCTGATAATTGATAAAATAACGATTCGGCGCTACTCATCTCGCCCGATAAGGCGACAGTGATTGGCTACTTTTCTTTGGGTATATAAAACTTAGTTTGTAGTCTGGAAGCCAAACAATACACATTCTTAGATCAACATGAAAGGTCAGTGCTACTATTTAAAATATATATATTAAAATTTCGAGATATTTGTGTCAATTAAAATGTGAAGTTCTTAACCAGTCGTCGAATACATTTGATTAGAATCATTGTATGGCGTAATTATCAAAACAAAGTGATTGCAATTTTTATAAGACGCAGTGTTTGTTTTTTTTACCAACGATTAAATGAACGATACCAAACTTCACCTTTCTTAGCGGAATCGTACGTCATAACATCTAACTAAGCCTAATTCCAGCCCGATCCGTCCAGTGGTTTAGGCTGTGCGGTGATAGATCACTATATCAGTCAGTCAGTCAGTCTGTCAGTAACTTTGAGTTTTATAAATGTAGGTTAGACTTCCGACAGACAAAGTTACGTTTTCCTCTTGTAAAATTCTAGCTGCTGACCTCAACCACAGCCTCAACTTATTTATTAGCAGTGCCTTCTAACGGGCAATATTAAAATTTGTTTATTTCTACGTTCCAGGGTTGTCAGTGTTATTGTTGGTGGCAGTGAGCGCCGCGTGGGCGCAGGTGGATGAATGTCCTCCGGAGCAGGAGAACAACTGGGAGATCGAGATGCTGCTGAAGCACGAGGACTGCAACAAGTTCTACAAGTGCACCTTCGGCCAGCCCGTGGAGTACAGGTGCTACGGGGACCTGTACTTCAACCTGGAGACCTGGGAGTGTGACTGGCCCTTCAATGTGGACTGTGAAGGCAGGAACGACCCTGCTCTGACCACACTACCGCCCACCACTCCAGAACCGACCACAACCACCACCACTACAACCACACCAGCTCCCACAACCACGACCACTACAACCACCACTCCCACACCTACGACCACAACAACCACAACCACTCCAGCACCCACAACCACGACCACAACAACTACAACTCCAGCTCCGACTACAACCACGACCACAACTACACCCGCTCCTACAACCACCACGACCACCACCACCACACCCGCTCCAACAACCACCACGACCACAACCACAACCCCCGCTCCGACTACTACCCACGCCCCGGAATGTGAAGTTGAAATAGATCCACCAACGTCTCCTCAGCCAGAAGAGGAGGAGGGGGAAGAGGAAGTCGAGGAGGAGATTGAGTTCCTGCCAAACGGATGTCCAGTAGACCCTCACATCCACTGGCTGCTGCCTAACGCTGAAGACTGCAACCTGTTCTACTACTGCGTGTGGGGCGAGCTGGTGCTCCGCGAGTGTCCCCCCACGCTGCACTTCAACCCTGTCTTGCAGGTTAGTACAACTTCAAAGGTGTAGTAGCTTGATTTAATAGCATACACAGTTATATTGGTAGTAGGCAACGTAATGAAAGACGAGGATATCCGATAGATAGAACATTTCTTTTTTAATTTTGACCGCAAGTCGTTTGGTTTTAAGCTTCGTACATACGATATAGTGCAAGTAAAATCACGAAATCCGATGACGTTATGCGTCTTCAGTGTTCGTCACCCACTAGGATGTCCGTAATCAGAGAACTCTCTTTACGAATTAAATCTGAAGGCGTTAAGGCGTCGAAGGTTAAATTGACAGAATCACTCAACTGAGCTTATAGTGAACGCACTGATAGTGGATAGAAAACATTAAAAAAAAACTGTAAGCACTCGTGACCTCGGAAAAAAACAACTCAAGGACAAAGATTTGTCACGGTTATTCTCATGTCTCTCTAACACATATTCATTCTTATAAGTACTTTTTTTCCTATTTTCTCTCTCTAACCTGCTATGATTCTCTCGTTCCAGGTGTGTGACTGGCCGCACGACGCCGGCTGCACGGTCTCCGCGAACAAGCACGCGGCTGCACGCCGACAACTCCTCAAACAGATCTTATCTTAATAAACTATAAGCTAGCGTTCATCGCTGTTTATTTCTGGCGCCCTGGTACAATAAATTTGGATAGGCATTGCATTCTTTGTATTTTTTTGTAATTTATACCAAACATAATATTACAAAAGATTGTGAGTGTAATAAATTATTGATTGTTAATCAATTCTAAATAAACATTGTAGCTGCAAAACGCCTAGGAGGTGTATTATAAATGTATGTACCTACTAGTATTGTAATAGCAGGCTTTTATTAGGTCGACCTATAACTAACTAAAGTAATGAAATATAAAGTCACATCTTTGTAAAAAAAAAAAATACTTTCACGAATTTCTAATTTTTTAATCCATCTGAAACTACTAAGAATCTATAGAAATTCGGATTACAATATAATAATTACAACAATAACACTGCTGGACTGATCTGCAGACGAAACCTGAAAAATAAAATTTTAAATAACCTGCTGGTTCTGAAACTTTGTACCGGTACAACATAAATATTATATACAGATTGTGTACTTCTTATCCTAATTTTCTAAGTCTGCTGATGTAACAGATAGGCAAGCGTGTTTTTCGTATTATTGTTCTGCGTAGGACTCACGACGGGAGAAAGATCTGATTCACAGAAACACACGCACACCACCATTAAATCATTAAATGAAATGTTAACATTCGTTTGTTTAAGTATATAATTTTGCGACCTATGCATTAGGTACTACAAATAAATATATGAAAATGAACTAAGTATAACGGTAATAACCATTTATAACGCTTTCATTAAAACCTGTTGCTAACCTTTTCTATCAGGTTGCTCAATTCTTTCTGTAGGCGTTATTTTAAGTATTTTGGTTTAGTTTTAACCGACTTCAAAAAAAGAGCAGATTTTTATAAAATATGAAAACATGACCAATCTAAGTAAGGAACAATGAAAAGCCGACTTCAATTCAATTCAATTCAAAAATTCTTTATTGTACACCAATATAGCAAGAGAACACAAGTATAAAGAAAAAAAAAACATAATATTGGGACAGAGGGCGGCCTTATCACTTACCGACTTATAAAAAATTGGCAGACAAATTGCTTAACATACCAGCATACATTTATATTAATTAAGCCTAATATTTAATAAGCCTTTATTTTCATCTTAATATCGAAAACGGATTGAAAATGGCAGTTTATTAGTTTTTGCGAGATTGTTATGAAAATACAGGCTTAGAAACTAACCAAGTTAAACTAATTTAGGCCTCTCTGCGTTGGCTACTGCCCCACTGATGCCTTACAAATACCGGGCGTTAGGCCCGAGAATCTGTGAAGAGAAATAAAAACAAAATTATGAATAAAAAATCTTTATTTATGAATTAAATAAAGATATGTACAGCGGGGTATGTCGGGCTCGGAGCTAATGAGACTCCACTAACGACTAAAACCTACCACGATGTCCCTTCACCTCGGCAAGGACAGATTTCGCGGGCAAGCGAGCAATACTCCTCCGCAATTCCCGGCCCAACCGCAGTCCACTGTCTGAGTGGACCCGCCTCAGGAGGGGCGACACCCTCTCTCTTGCTGCGCGAGCGATGCCCAGGGACATCCGGGCATCGACTTCCCACGAGGCCCTCGGACCCTGGTTCGAATCCGGCCTTACACCAATGACTTGTATTTTCAAGTTACGTGTAGATTTGCTCTCGCTTAGCGGTGAAGGAAAACATCGTGAGGTAACCGACATATTTGAGGATCAATATATACGAAGACCGTCTTCCGTGGAAGGACCTGGACGCCCTCCATGATGTATCTGCCCAAGAGAACTCCCCCAACGAATTAATTCTACGGGGTAGTCACGATCCTCAGTCATGAGGAAATACGACTGAAGAGAGTGGTGTTGAATAGGTATAAGAAATAAAAATTATTAGAGGTAACAAAGCTTAGCCATGAAGGATAGGAAAGCACAGGTTTTTACTAAATAATATAAACATTTCTAAAAGTGTTTTTAATTAAACTAATAAGTATACTCTTTGCTTCTACATAAGTGACACATAAGCATTTTGTGTCAAGGAGCAAAGAATAGATAGGGGGCTTTAAAATTATAGAGGTGAAAAAAAAATTAGAATTAAATTTAAGACATCTTGAAGCGATCAGCGATCTTTTTGTTTAAACGAAGTCGTAGTTGGATAATTACACTAAGCATATAGATTTCATTTTCATCTTTAAAAAGCACCAATCAATAACAAATAAGTTATTTTTAAAGAAATTTATGGAAAAGACCAAGTGTCACCAGGCTGAATCTGAAAACACTTTGCTATGAAAAAACTGAAAATGTCACCCTCTTTATTCATTCATATTCATATTCATTTATTTCTTCATTTGGTTAAAAATAAACTTAGTTTTGCACACTTATGAATGTCAAATCTAGTACATAATAAATGATGCCAAAGGCATACTATAAAAAATACATTTAAATTATAAAAACAAATTCAATTAGAATAATAAATAAAATAAAAATTATCCTAACTAATATACCAAAATAAATTGAATACAATATAACAACAACTACAACCTTTCAACCGGCTTTATTTATTCAATGCAGCCATGTCAATATACAGATTATGCCATGTCTTTTTGTCTTTCAAAAAGTCTCCCGTTGAATAATATGCTTTTTCAATTAAAAGTTTTTTTACTATTTTTTTTAAGTTTCTGTCATTCATTTCCGTTATACAATTTGGAAGAACGTTATAAAATTTGAAAGCATTAATTTTATAGCATTAAATTTATATAATCTATCGAAGAAGGTTGAAAGTCAGCACATAGAAGATATTTAAAAAAAAGTTTTTAGAAATTTTGTCTGTGTCTCTGTTTATTTAAACGCTCATCACGCAAAAACGTCTGAACGGATCATCATGATTTTTGGTATGAGGTCTTAGGAATGTCATAGGCTACTTTTTATCCTGAAATAATGCGACTGAAGCCGCGGGCGTCAACTAGTAACTTAAAAGCTTAGTATTGTCTAACTGTCGCTACTCTCAGTTCCGACCTCGTGGTTTGGGCATAAGATGCAGTCTATTTTGCTTATAGGGCGCTGTACCACCAATTGCGGTAATTCGCGACACGATTTAGATGCAAGCACTACTTTAATGGTAATTAATACAGTACTAATACTGACAATGAATTATTATTAATAATTACTAACATAGTATGATCATGTTTTATAAGGAAAAGGGAATACTAAATGGCTATTTGAATTTGAATACTGACAATGACTGTGTCTTAGTGCCGTCAAAATGAGCCTACGAATGGGTGATCGTATCAAAAAGATAGAGTCGCAGTTACGTCTGAGCGCTTCCGAAGATGGATAACATGTTAAGGGAGACAAAAGAGTTCGTAAGACTCATACGAACTTAACAGATAAACAGATAGGAACAACGCCCGTTATAATTTAGGAGACAAACTGACGGATTCAATAACAATAACTATGAAAATTCTCACTGCATCTGTTTTGACTGAATTCGACTAACTACGTCCAGGTGTAAAGTAGGCGTAAAGTTAACTCAGTAATATTTATAATAAATCAATATCACACCATGCCGCCAGCAATAGGTACCTAAGCTAAGTAACGGCTGTATTGGGGCACCACAAATTTAGCATTTTATTAAACTCATATTATTGGTAAATTATTAAGGAATTTGTGGGTGTCTCGATAGCAGAAGAAGGCCAAAAATCTGAACATAGAAAAAAAATGTTTGGGTATACTTTGAAGCCTTAACAGAACACGTTGTAGCAGTTTTTAGATTGTATGTTTATCTGTATGTCTGTTTATTAAACGCCCATCACGCAAAAACGGCTAAACTGATTATCATGGTTTTTGGTATGTAAGTAGCAGATATATTGTATTGTATTACTTAAAAATTAGGGACATTAATAAAATAAGTAAGTAAAAAAATCCCACATTATTATGTCTCACTCGTATCTCAGAATGGTGCTCTAGGTCCGGAAAGTTGGTGAATTTTCAGTATTTGTTAGTAATTAATTACTGAGCCTGTGTGTATACCAAGTTTCCTCTTGGTCCAAAGAATTTGACTTTGAAAACAATAATATTCTTGGTAAACTTTTTTTGTTACATCTTACTAGAAATATATGCTTCTCAAAAATGAAAGTAGAACTACAGACAGTTTAAAACGATGTAGGGGAGACAGACAAGAAAACTAACATTTCAGAACATATTGAAAAGCCAACTTTCTAAATATGCAAGTTTTAACTAAGTATGTGAAGGTTCACATAATATTTGATCTACGAAGAGAAGAAAATAAAAGATACTGTATGTTGGGGTTGTTATATTTACATAATTATGTTAGCATACGTCGTATGGCCGAAAAATAATTCGATATATAATTTTAATTTTTTATTTATTTAAACAATATTAATTAATACAATAAAATATTATATTTAAATAGTCAGAAAATATTCTCTCTTATGATTAAATCAACAAAAGAATAAATATTAAATATATGAGATATTCACATCAGTCACAATGTTGTCTAAGACTATGTAGCGAGTCAGAAGAGTCCCCGGCGCGCCTGGAGGTGCTTGTTGATTGAGGCGTGGCTGGAGAGCGAGCGGCCCTCGCAGCTGACGGCAGCGGGCCACAGGCAGCGCTCGCTGGGCGGGTCGTACAGCAGGCTGGGCGGGCAGGCGCGCGGCACGGGCTTGCCCGCCACGCACACCCAGTACTGGTTGCAGTGCTCGTGCGCGACCAGCTTGCCGTCCGAGCCCACGCCCGCGCAGATGGAGGGCGCCATGCGCGCGTCGCACGCGCACGGCCCGTCGCTGCCTCCGCTCCCGGGCACAATCCTGTCCCCGCAGTCTACGTTGGAGGCCCAGTCGCAGTCGTTGATGTTCGGGTTGTAGAGCAGGTTGGAAGGACAGCTGGCGGGCACCGGCGAGCCGTGTGCGCAGATGTAATACTGATTGCAGTTCTCGTGCGCCACGAATGTTCCGTCAGATCCTGAGGCGGCGCAGATGGCGGGGGCCTGGCTTGGATCGCAATTGACATCCAACTCGGCGCTATCTTCTTCTTCACTCTTGTCCGGCTCTTGTTCCACTGGGACGATAGGTCTAGTCCCGCATTCGACGGCATGAGGCCAATCGCAGCGTTCTATCAAAGGGTTGTAAAGCAGTTCACCGGAGCAAAGTAAAGGTACTGGCACGCCGTGAGCGCATTTGTAGAACCAGTTGCAGTGTTCGTGAGCTACTTGTGTGCCGTCAGATCCAGATACGCTGCAGATAGCAGGAGCTTCTTCTGGGTTGCAGTTACAAGTACCTCCATTGTCAGTACCACCATTGTCTCCACTGCCGTTATCACCTCCATTATCCTCGTTCCCTCCTTCGTTCTCCACGATGGGTCTGTCACCGCATTCTACCAGATGAGGCCAATCGCACCATTGTAAATAAGGATTGTAAAGGGTATTTCCAGCACAGAATTTAGGGACAGGGAGTCCGTGAGCGCATTGGTAAAATTGGTTACAATTTTCATGGGCCACAAAGATACCATCCGATCCAGCGGCACTGCAAATACCTGCAGCTTCCTCAGGATTACAGTTGCAGGTACTACCGCTATTACTTTCTTCACAGTCTTCGTCAGTATTGTCATTGTTGCCAGTACTGCCGCTCTCGTTATCGGTTCCACTGCCACCATTGCCTCCAGTTCCAGGATTAACTGGGTCAACTGGATTAACAGGGTCAACTGGAGTGGCTTCAGTAACGTGCCTATCACCACAGTCTACCAAATGGGGCCAGTCGCATTGTTGAGTGTGAGGATTATAAAGAAGGTCTCCGTAGCAGGTGAGGACTTCTGGCACTTTGTGAGAACATTTATAAAACTGGTTGCAGTTCTCATGGGCGACCAAAGTTCCATCAGAGCCTTCGGCAGCACAGATTGCGGGTGCTTCTCCAGGATTGCAGTTGCAGGTGCCACCACCTCCTCCAGTGCCGGGAACATCAGGGTCAACAGGGTCAACTGGATCAACCGGATCAACTGGTTCAACCGGATTGAGTTCAGCAACGGGTCTATCACCACAGTCTACCAAATGAGGCCAGTCACATTGTTGAGTGTAAGGATTGTACATGAGGTTACCGTTGCAGTCTAAAGCTACTGGTTTGCCATGGGAGCATTTGTAGAACTGGTTGCAGTTCTCGTGGGCTACTAAAGTTCCATCAGAGCCTTCGGCAGCACAGATACCGGGAGCTTCTCCAGGATTGCAGTTGCAGGTGCCACCACCTCCTCCAGTGCCGGGAACATCAGGGTCAACAGGGTCAACTGGATCAACCGGATCAACTGGTTCAACCGGATTGAGTTCAGCAACGGGTCTATCACCACAGTCTACCAAATGAGGCCAGTCACATTGTTGAGTGTAAGGATTGTACATGAGGTTACCGTTGCAGTCTAAAGCTACTGGTTTGCCATGGGAGCATTTGTAGAACTGGTTGCAGTTCTCGTGGGCTACTAAAGTTCCATCAGAGCCTTCGGCAGCACAGATGCCGGGAGCTTCTCCAGGATTGCAGTTGCAGGTGCCACCACCTCCTCCAGTGCCGGGAACATCAGGGTCAACAGGGTCAACTGGATCAACCGGATCAACTGGTTCAACCGGATTGAGTTCAGCAACGGGTCTATCACCACAGTCTACCAAATGGGGCCAGTCACATTGTTGAGTGTAAGGATTGTACATGAGGTTACCGTTGCAGTCTAAAGCTACAGGTTTGCCATGGGAGCATTTGTAGAATTGGTTGCAGTTCTCGTGGGCAACTAAAGTTCCATCAGAGCCTTCGGCAGCACAGATACCGGGAGCTTCTCCAGGATTGCAGTTGCAGGTGCCACCACCTCCTCCAGTGCCGGGAACATCAGGGTCAACAGGGTCAACTGGATCAACCGGATCAACTGGTTCAACCGGATTGAGTTCAGCAACGGGTCTATCACCACAGTCTACCAAATGAGGCCAGTCACATTGTTGAGTGTAAGGATTGTACATGAGGTTACCGTTGCAGTCTAAAGCTACTGGTTTGCCATGGGAGCATTTGTAGAACTGGTTGCAGTTCTCGTGGGCTACTAAAGTTCCATCAGAGCCTTCGGCAGCACAGATACCGGGAGCTTCTCCAGGATTGCAGTTGCAGGTGCCACCACCTCCTCCAGTGCCGGGAACATCAGGGTCAACAGGGTCAACTGGATCAACCGGATCAACTGGTTCAACCGGATTGAGTTCAGCAACGGGTCTATCACCACAGTCTACCAAATGAGGCCAGTCACATTGTTGAGTGTAAGGATTGTACATGAGGTTACCGTTGCAGTCTAAAGCTACTGGTTTGCCATGGGAGCATTTGTAGAACTGGTTGCAGTTCTCGTGGGCTACTAAAGTTCCATCAGAGCCTTCGGCAGCACAGATACCGGGAGCTTCTCCAGGATTGCAGTTGCAGGTGCCACCACCTCCTCCAGTGCCGGGAACATCAGGGTCAACAGGGTCAACTGGATCAACCGGATCAACTGGTTCAACCGGATTGAGTTCAGCAACGGGTCTATCACCACAGTCTACCAAATGGGGCCAGTCACATTGTTGAGTGTAAGGATTGTACATGAGGTTACCGTTGCAGTCTAAAGCTACAGGTTTGCCATGGGAGCATTTGTAGAATTGGTTGCAGTTCTCGTGGGCTACTAAAGTTCCATCAGAGCCTTCGGCAGCACAGATACCGGGAGCTTCTCCAGGATTGCAGTTGCAGGTGCCACCACCTCCTCCAGTGCCGGGAACATCAGGGTCAACAGGGTCAACTGGATCAACCGGATCAACTGGTTCAACCGGATTGAGTTCAGCAACGGGTCTATCACCACAGTCTACCAAATGAGGCCAGTCACATTGTTGTGTGTAAGGATTGTACATGAGGTTACCGTAGCAGTCTAAAGCTACTGGTTTGCCATGGGAGCATTTGTAGAACTGGTTGCAGTTCTCGTGGGCTACTAAAGTTCCATCAGAGCCATCGACTGCACAGATTGCGGGTGCTTCTCCAGGATTGCAGTTGCAGGTGCCACCACCTCCTTCAGTGCCGGGAACATCGGGGTCAACAGGGTCAACTGGATCAACCGGATCAACTGGTTCAACCGGATTGAGTTCAGCAACGGGTCTATCACCACAGTCTACCAAGTCAGGCCAGTCACATTGTTGTGTGTAAGGATTGTACATGAGGTTACCGTAGCAGTCTAAAGCTACTGGTTTGCCATGGGAGCATTTGTAGAACTGGTTGCAATTCTCGTGGGCTACTAAAGTTCCATCCGAGCCTTCGGCAGCACAGATACCGGGAGCTTCTCCAGGGTTGCAGTTGCAGTCGACACCACCGTTATCAGTGCCACTTCCACCATTATCAGTGCCAGTTCCACCGGCGTCATTGTTACCACCACCGCTCTCAGATCCGCTGCTGCCGGAGTCTTCAGTTTCAGTGCCAAGAGGATAGCAGTACCTGTCTCCACAATCAACATTCTGTGGCCAATCGCACTGTTGAGTGTAAGGATTGTAGAGCAGAATGCCATAGCATGGGAAAGCTGCGGGTACACCATGAGCACATTTGTAAAATTTGCGACAATTTTCATGCGCAACCAAGACACTATCAGATCCTGCCGCAGCACAGATTTGTGGGGCTTCAGCGGGATTACAGTTACACTCCCCGTTTTCTTCTTCTTCTTCGCAATCTATTTCACCGTTGTTGTCTTCGCTGGGAGGTGGCTCCACGATAGGCTTGCCAGCGCAGTCTACGTTGTAGGCCCAGTCGCATTGGCCAGTCAGCGAGTTGTAGAGCAGGTTGGTGTCGCAGTGCATGGCGACAGGAGCTCCATGGGCGCACTTGTAGAACCAGTTGCAGTGTTCGTGCGCGACCAGAACACCGTCGGAGCCGCTGGCTGCGCAGATTGCCGGTGCTTGCGCCGGGTCACAGTTGCCGCCTACATTTTCGTTTCCGCCATTATCTTCGGAGCCTCCGTTATCTGGCTGCGGAGCATCAACGACGGGCCTATCGCCGCAGTCTACATTGAACGGCCAGTCGCATGTTTCGGCGAGTGGGTTGTAGAGAGTGATGCCGGGGCAGAAGTAGGCGATGGGTTGTCCATGGGCGCACTTGTAGAACTGGTTGCAGTTCTCGTGCACGATGAGCGCGTTATCAGATCCGAGCTGGGAGCAGACGCCGGCCGCCTGGCTAGCGTCGCAGTGGCACACTCTACCGCTCAAGGTGAGCTGAGGCTGTGCAGCCTGAGCGAGTGTGATTGCACACAGCAGTAGCGCTGTGCCTGAAACATAAACAAACCAGCGTTGAGTATACAAAAAAAGTATTTTGTAAGTTTAAAGTTGTAAGGTGTATGTTAGTTTGTTAGTTGCTGTTAAAGTACATAAAATATATCTTTGTAACTGATATCGATGACGACCGCGTAAGGAGTCCATGTAACGTCTTTGTTCTGATAAAATAATTAGTACCTGATTAATAAAAACCAAGCAAATCTTATCTATTTGATGCTATCGCATTGATGAGTAGTATAGTGTGCTATTTTTATCAATATTTGTGCTTTGATTTATGTTGAAAAACATGGAAAGATACCTACTTTTGTATAATTACTATACTAAAACCTAGGAAATTATTGCGATACGAAAAATAAATACTTATAAAGTTTTGAGAAAATTACAATTATTTTATTTATTTTTATTGAGGAAGTGGGACAGCATGGGTTGATATAAAATATTATTGGATTTAAACTGATTTGAAAAATAAACATTTTTACTGACATACCTACATACAGGTCGAATTGATAACTATATATTTTGGAAGTGACAGGTCTCCAGAATGCTAGCTGCTACTTTGCTCAAAAGGTGAGCATTGCTATACAACGCGGAAATGCCGCCAGCATTTTGGGGACCTTTCCTTCTACTACAGGCATTTTAGATTTAGTATTTTAGTTTAAGAAGTAAATTTAAGTTATTATTTTATTGTTAGTATTTAGATTTTAACAAAAAAAATATTTTATAAAATTATTTAGTCGAAAAACCTTAAAATCATAACTTTATATTTCAAGGCAGTATTCATTCCTGCAGCGACTAAATTGATGATAACGATTCTTGATAAAATATATCTATAATAAAGCCACTGATGTGAAATTAGTGCAATATAGCCATAACATTTTTATCATAAAGTCGGCAGTTAATACTTTTATTTTTGTGTCTTTCATATCAACTAATAAAGCTATAATTGATCAATAAAAGTTACTGTTAGGTGATACATTTCATGGAAAAATAATTAAGAGCACTTTTGCATCGGGAGCAATCCGGAATGGGCGTTTCGATTTTTTTTTTTAATTATTTTTTTATGTAAATTGTTTATTGGTAGATCTATGGTTTAATAATATGATTAAGAGTAGGTAATATATTCGAAATCGGATTTAAACAGAATAAGCTTATGAATCATAATCATTGGAGAAATTTTTATCACACACACACACATAATTTATCTATACATATAATAAATTTGAAGAGAGCTGAAAGTCTGGAATTGATTTTCAAGTAATTTGCTAATTTGCACTCGTTTAACGGTGAAGGAAAACATCGTGAGGTAACTGATATATTTGTGGACCACACAAGCGTTTGCTAAGTATTTTGTTAGGTGGCGTTGTGTGAATTATCCTGAAGTTTTTTTATCTGTGGAAGGTTCTGGGCACCCAACACTATGTGCTATTGCCCATGACAACTTCCACAATGAATTAATTCATCAAATGAGTCACTATCTCAGTAATTAGGATTCGACACAAAAAGGAGAAACATTAATATCATTGATGTTAACTATTTTTTAAACAAATATCAAAAGTCACTTCACAAAAACAAAGGAAGCTTAAAAAACAAACCTTTCATTTAATAGAACTTTGTATCGTCTGGGTAAAAATCTGCACTAACACTGATACCACTTCGCCTGATTGCACATTATTTATACCCTTTCAACTGTTTTTAATATCCAGCAGCGATTATCTGACTGATTATAACGAAGCACTGATTTATAAAGATTACCAAGAAACAAGATACGGAACTGATTGACAAACTATCAAAACGTCCAAATTTTTATTCCTCGGTTGGGTTTAAGTCTATTTCTATATTTTTATCTATGGGCATTAGATGCCACATTATTCAGGTGTATCAATAATAGATTACTTACTACCGTTCCAAATTTTCATTACGATATTGTGTAGGTATTTTTTATTAATAAGTATTCTCTTACGCAGCAAGAATATCATTACGGCAAAAAGTATGCAAAGCTGTAAACATATATTTTTTAATTACTAAGTAAAGTCGTATTGATCAAGTGTAACAAATTTTTTATCTAAAATCTATTTCAGAAAACTGAAAATTGGTACAGAGTTAGGGTTTAATGGCCACGTAAAGGGAGAACTATAAAAACTAGGATAATCGAAGATCTGGAGTACCTGGTGACCCTGTTTAGAAAACACAAGAGCTCAAACAAACTATTAGAGATATCGACATACCGCCTTTACAAAAAATAACAACCTGGTAGACCGCTTCATTTAAATGTACGTTTCTACAAAAAGAGATGAAATCTTGCCAAAAACATTCTGTAAAAAACTAGCAATGTCTCGATGGAGCTGCTTGTACAATCTCGTTGTAGTAGATACAGCTACGGCGTAGTAGCATCGCTACATAAAAGCTACGACACGTAGCAGTACGTTGCAGCAGTTCTCTTACAGATTTCATGGGAGGGAGAGTGGTTACGTGTATTAGTATTATGAAATATCTACAAACGTGCGTGACGTCACCCGCCGGTCCCAACGGAAGACCAGCGCTGGATGCTAGCATCCAGCATATGCTGAGTTGGGGCCGGATTGCGATATGAAACTTCTTATATTGTACTCTTGTTTTTTATTATGTATCTATTTTTATATTTCATGTCACAATAAATTTATTTTATTATTATTTTTATTCATATTCTAATACCTATGTACCTTAATTTCTATTATTTATTCTACAGTTTGTCTCCAAAATCCTGCAAAAAATTGTTGCACGAAATAGAATTCCATATTTTATGAAAAAAAAGTCCTCACATATCCTCAAGTTTGCATTGAACAAAAGATTTTTTTGTTGTCCTAAAGCCGCCCTTAAGGTAAGTTTAGTGGTTTAGTTACTAGAAACTCTGTATCTATATCGTTACATTTAATAATGCTGAAGAGGGTAGAAAGTCTAAACATTGAAGATATTTAGACCATCATTGCTTAGAGATACTAACAATTGACAGCAGAACACGTTCCAATAAGCAGCGGGTATTCACTAGTGTTTCAATAAAGGGAAAATTTTATTAAATAAATGTGTGAATGCGAAATTTCAGATCATTATTTCATTACAGATACTTACTTTTTTTAAATAAATCCACTATAAGGAATCTTTTAGATAAGATTAGCCATCCTCAAATGTGTCAGTCATAATGATAGAAGCATTTAGGGTGACGCAATTACCTATAATATAAAACTCAAAGGTGACTGACTGACTGACATAGTGATCTACTTGTATCAACACACAGTCCAAACCACCGCACGGATCGAGCAGAAATTTGGCATGCAGGTGGATGTTATGACGTAGGCATCTGCTAAGGATTTTTGGAAATACCACTTTTAAAGGGGTGATGCAAATTTTACTTGTTAATGCGAGCGAAGCCGTGGGCACCCACTAGTTACCTATAAAAAAATTGCTTATAATATAAGAAAATTTTGCATCTGCTGAAGAATCTGACCTATGAAACTATGGACCCTGGTGGTTTACAATATACAACATTTACTATTGTTAGTAAACTAAACCAAACTACGAGTACTCGCGCCTAGCGGTGTTACCTCCGCCAGTCCAGGATAAAAAGTGACTTACGCTTTTGGTTCTCTGTTTATTATACGGTTAAGGAAAATAACAGCTTTGATTTAAATTATAAAAATTGCTCCAGCTGTTACCCTCAAGGTAAAGAAGCAAAAAACAAGGCACAAACTAATTTTAGTGATTTAGTTGCACGAAGTAATTTTAAAAAAACTAGTTCTCCGATTTATCTAATGCAACACACTTACAATATTACATATTTTGAAATTATTCTAAAAACCATGTTATAATAGGTACCTATGAAATTGCCGATTTGTATGACGAAATTGAGAAAAATGATATTTCCATACAAAAATTAAACATGTTTGTATGGAAATGTCTGAACACATTTAGATGCAATTGATAACTATAGTTAGATGGAAAAAAAGCTATGCACTGCGTATATCAATTTCTCAGAAACAGAGTATATGATAAAAATATACCTAGTTAAAGTAGTGAAACCGACGACACATTGAAAGAGGTGTTTTCAATGACTTCCCTAGCAGTAATATGCTTTAGTAATACATTTTTTTTTATCTAAAAGGTACATAATTCAACAATTGATACAATAAAAATTGTATTTGGAAAAAATATAGCTGTACGTAAAAGTTACAAACAGATTAAAATGTAAGAAAAAAACGGCAATTTCATAGGTGACCTATAACGCAGTTTGCAAGCTCAAAGCAATATCACGTTTTTTGTAATGTCACTTTTGTATTTTTTTTTATCTGTATGAAATAATGAAATGAAATCATTTATTGCCTACATGTCAAGTCACATTCACAACCTTAATTAATACAATTAGGGGGAATCTATATATTCATGTTCATAACTTTTTCCATATTTATCTATGTACATATATAGATAGTTAGTCTAAATAAATAACTGCGCCGTTTAGTTTATTAAATTGCCTATCATATATTATAGATAATCGTGTGTTCTATAAATACATATGAAAGCACGTTGGGTCCTAAGTCCTTGGTATGACACTTAGGTAGTGCAACAAGCAATCTATAATAAGAAATTCGATAAATAGATCGTATCTACATACTTATTCCATGAATGAAATCACGTATCGGCATCTAGCCTTTTGAAGTCACTTGATTTCTGATTTTTGCGAAAATAAATGAGTTGCATATTCTTAAAATTGGAATGAAATGATTTAAAATGCACGTGTTGCAAATTATTTTTCGGAAAGCAGTAGACCGGACTACTTCAAAGACAACACCTGCTGTAAAGCAGTTTTTGTTTGGAAATATCGGTAACGCGTAACATTTTGAATTTTAAAAATATCTACTTCAGAAAAAGGAGGTCTTCAATTCAAATGTCTTCGTTGCCTCTTTGGCAATTCACGATAGAAAATAACATTTTTAAAAATGCTCACTAAATATATCTTTTCACAGAATCCGAAGCCAAGCCGTTTCGTTTAGCCATGTAGATCCGCATGACGGTTTGAAAACAAGCGTATAGAAAGCATCTTCTTCTTATCGACTGGCCAACTCTAGTGTCGAGAGTTTATCAAGCCGCCCTAAGGGCCTCTGACATGGCTTAACAACTGCCATACTAGAAAAACAGCCGGGACCTACAATTTAACATGTCATCCGACCCACGGAATTGCCCGAAATAGAAAGCCACTTTTCGGGCACCCTTCCAAGTACTGACCGAGAGAGTTCATATTAAAAGGTACCTATGTATGTTAAATGAGACCCACGCAAAGAGTATTTAATCTCGAATTAACGTTATGACTTCTCTTGATTCTACTAATTCGATAAAGTCATTAACTTAATATAATACTGATCCACACAATAAAAACCTTGTTAAATCCACAAATCGTTTAACGATCATGTAAGCAAATTACTTTTCCATGTAACAACTTATTGTTATCTTTTTTAATTAGATTGGTTCGGGTTGTTGACTGCGAACAATGTTCTAGATAAGTGAGAAAAACAACCAATTAGGCAGGTTGTTTAACGTATTTTAATGATATCTAGAACGCAAAATAATATCTAAGTACAGCTTGAGTACGTACCACTACTTAATACCTACAAAAGTTCATTCTTAGATTAGCGAGCGAAGTGATCGATTGACATAAGAACTAAAGTTCTGAAATATGGAGGTTTTTTTAGGAAGGGTATATTTTTAATAACTAATCTATATCTATACTAATATTATAAAGCTGAAGGGTTTGTTTGTTTGTTTGTTTGAACGCGCTAATCTTAGGAACTACTAGTGTGAATTAAAAATATATTTTTGTGTTGTATAGACTATTTATCGAGGAAGGCTTTAGGCTATATAACATCACGCTGCAACCTGCAACTAATAGGAGCGAAGAAACAATAGAAAATCTGGAAAAAATCGGGCAAAATGAGGCCCAAAATAAGTATTCTACGCGGATGAAGTCGCAGGCACAGCTAGTAAGTAGTAGTGTAAGTAGTAGTCGTATTATTTTTATTGCATATGGTACGAAGATTATAGCTGCATAAAATATCAGACATTTTTGATTCGGGTAATTCCCTGAATTCCTGGTTTTATTATGAATCAGAATAGCTGATAACTCGATAAACTCACACATATACAAATCAGTAGTCCGAGCAATCAATTTTAAAGATTAATTACCTAATTAATTTCGTGGCTTCTAGATTCGGAATATTTTTGGCTTTTCTTTGATGTAATGCGTCACGTACGATTATATGTATAGCTAGAAATAAAGAACAAAGCATAGTAGTAGTTTTATTTTCTAGGATTATGGCTCCTCAATTCTTAGTTAACTTTGGTAATAGTTCGTAATAATCAAAGTTACTTGACCTCATTGTAAAATTCAATCTGCGCGGAACCGGGATGAGTGGCGTTCAAGAAGAGAGGCTTATGATCAGCAGTGGGCGCTAACAGGCTGTTGATGATCTCAATTTGCTTGTGACCTATCACGGGTAAAACCGCGGGCACCTTTAGTTGGACTACCTTATCAGAATATCTTTGCCCCTAACGTACGTGGTACGTTGCTATCAATGATTTGTAGATTACGGCAATGCGTATCTAAAGAATAAATCACATCCGACATAAGTACCTATTGATTAGTTATTTTGAAGATCATTATCATCGGCAAATATTAATCGCGTTGATTCACGTGTTTCTGTGGACTTGTACCTGAATGTTTCAATGTTGGAAATATTCCACTGTACTTAGCAACTGCCTAACCTTACCTTAGTTAATGTTGTATGTATATAGATATAAGTAAGATTAATAAAGCAAGAAAGATGAAGGATGAAAGGAAAA
Source organism: Macaria notata (assembly GCA_927399415.1). Lineage (NCBI taxonomy): Eukaryota > Metazoa > Arthropoda > Insecta > Lepidoptera > Geometridae > Macaria > Macaria notata. Next base: position 3,470,985 of record OV656740.1, on the reverse strand, counting down.
ATAGGATGAAGCGCGAAAGTGCGAGAAGCATAAAAGTGAGAAGTAGAATGAGTGAGAAAGAAAATAAGGCCCCGGATATTGTCCAGGATTTGTATAAAAAAAACCTTACCTTATTTTTTTATAAAAACATTTTGAAAATACCTTATTATAAATGCCTGATTAGTATTTAAATAAACATAGTTTAGATTATCTACCAAATAATGATTGTTCAATCTTTAATAAGGCACTAAACTGGACACCAATATTAATCTCAAATTGCAGGAGGAAAGAAGCACAAAATTATCTTATAATTAACACACCTATCTGGAATTGTAACTATAAGATATTTTATAATAACATTATGAAACAAAACATAGAGTCATAGGACAAATATTGCGCAACTATAACAAACCGATAATCATCAACCGATTCTTGTCAATCCGGAATTCACCATATTCATAGTTACAAAACTCCAGTTTTCTTGGCAATCCAACTACTAACCAGTGCTAAATCAAGTCTGGAAATTATTATTAAGTATATTGTGTAAAATACATGTAGATCTCCGAACATGTAAATGGAGATTCTTAATAAATATGGAGTTGGAGTAACTACCTATGAAATTGTTTATATGCATACCCAACCCCATTCCGTTTTAACAATACCTAACGGTAAAACAGATTTTTTTAAGTAGGTATGCCTTAAAATTCTATTTTAACTAGTATATAATATAGGTACATGTACGTATAAATATGTTTATCTCTTAGCTAATTTATAAAATAACTATAAACCTAAATTTTAATTTTTAACCATTATGCACTAAAAAAAACAAATTTTCAAACTTGTTTTTAAAGAAAATATCCATGCAATACGGAACACGTAAAAAGCAGAGATAGCAATCATTTTAATTAGGTACGAAAAGTTGATTATCACTTTATGATTAAAGTGTTACCTGTTATGTACTAAACTGTATGTACTTACGATTATGATTCCTGCGTATAAAATGATTGTAGAGGTTTACTTTACGAACGCGTTAGACGACTTTTGGATTCCTGTATAAACTAGTTGTAGTTCTCTGGAAAGGCAATAGATGGCGCTAGTGGAAATATTAAATAACAGTTATGTGACTGTATAAATGTAAAGTAGTTCTAGTTCTTCGAAGTGCCAATAGATGGCGCTAGTAGTACAATTAGATCGCAGTTTGGCAACAAAAGTGAATAGTCCATATTATTAAAAAAGAAATCGCCATTCTTAAAGATCCCTTTCCTAAAAGGGGCTATCAACGCATAACTTTTTATTTTCGTCTTTGGTATGTCAAAAGCAAAAAAAATATTCTGGGACTTTAGAAAAATCACAAAAAAATATATATAAGTATTACAAAAAGTTCATGACCCGCAGACGAAATGTACAGAGAATGTAAATTATTTTTCACCAATTTCCTGAAGTAGTAGGACTCAAGGGGGTAATTAATGTACAATCTTTTAAGTGCTGGTTTGTTTTGTGACAAGCGACAACAAGTAACTCATTATTTTTTATTCAAATTAAAATTATTACAGAATAATATATCTACTTCACAACAGTTAGTAAGGTACATTGGAATACTTTCGCAGATATGAATTAATTATGTATAAATAAAAAGTGGGTAAGTAATAAATAAGTATACAAAATTGTTAGTAGTTACACAGTACACATACATAGAGCTATTTTCATATACCTACAAAGTTAATTTTAGTGGGTAACAAATGTTACTAAGAGGTGGCGCCGACCAAGCGCGCCGGATTTTGGTCGTTATAATGATATTGATCAGAGTTTGGCTCTCGTTTTAAGAATATTTGTTTGATTCCAGTTTTAATTCAAAACAACTTATTTTCTACAAGACAACTTATATGTCTTTCGGTGCAAAAAATTGTCGTTCGTGACATGTCGTTCATAAATAAACCAAGTTAACATTGCACGAGGATAATACCTTTTACAATTTTGACAAATTATGTAGATACAAATTGTGCATCAATTTACTAATTTATCTCAGTAATAACTTAATGTGCTGCTGTCAGTATTGCTCATCAGCTCCTGGAAGTTGTCAGCATAGATAGAAAACCCTTTGTTAAAAACAACAACAAACAGGAAAAAAACACAATTAAACAGGCAAACTTAATATTAGTGTCCTAATTGGCGACCTTATCGCTCAAAGCGATAACCAACCAGGTAACCAATCTGGCAGGGATCAGGGTGCAAGTAAAATGGTAAGTGAGGTGTGAGGCTAATAGCGTGAGCATACTGCTGGAGGTCCTGCAAGTGCTGCTCCTGGCCTGGTTAACTGTTAGCGTTATAACATTTGTCCCCGCAAAGTAGAATGGGTACCTATGGGTATCTACTACAAGTGCTACAAGGCGTGATGATTGTACTGAGGTTCAAGGAAGGAATATCTTTTATTTTGTTTAGTTTTTGGCAGAGTGGGAGGAATTTATTTTAGTTTATGCACATTCGTTTATGCTGTTTTAGATAGTGAAACACATTAGATGTAATTCCTGTCTATTAGTAAGTACAGTACACTTATAAAACTTAAATTAAATACTTATCAAGCATTCAGTCGAAAAAGTAAATTATTGGAGCCTGTTCCCATCGACTTGTAGTTCTGGGTTTAGATACTGCGTGAATAGGAACGTAGCACCGTGACGTAGCAATGGCGTCGGAGAGCGGATCAGCTGGTTGACGTCAGCAACCGGTGGCGCGGGTCGCGGGGGGCTGCCCGCGCGGCTCGCGCCAGTCCGTCCGCCGTCACCGGCCGCCGCGTTTGCCCGTATCGCCTGTGCCACGCTCGTAAACAAACACTCGCCGGCTTCAGCAACCATGCCGCGCGCCTGATCCGGCCCCGGAACACTCCGCTGTCTTCATGCCTCAGTGTTCACCGCCGCAGCACAAGTGAGCCAGCCCCCACGTATACACTCGACCAGCTAAACAAACCGATCACATGACCTCGCTGCCTTCTCGTTGCAGATGTCAGCCCCCGCCGCACGCACTCCGGCGGTTTTATCATATTTTAGAAAATGACTGAAGGCCCTCTCTCACATCATGATAAGTCGGTGAGTACCAAATTGCGCTAACAAGTGAACATCAATCGCACTATTTTTATCTGCTGTCAAAAAAGTGCAAGCTATTGTGGATTTTATTGAAAGTTAATAAGGCTGGTAGTTGTGTGTATGATGGAATGGCATGTATGCTGGATTGCAGGTGGAGTGGCTGAAAGTTGTGTTCTGTTAGATTTATACGGTTCATAAAGTAATCACAATAATATAAGTAGGTAATTAATAACTCGTTGATTCAAAACTGAATGATTTACTCATGACTTTGGCAAGCCTCCATACGCCGTGTGGTTATAGTGGGTTGTTCTAGTTCAACGCAAAATAAACAGAGAGTCAAAGTCAATTATTTATGCTCTGTTTTGATAAAGTTTTTCCTCATTAAGAACATTAAAATCACGAGTTACCGCCTGTTGCTGCTCGCGGCTTCTCCTGTGAGTTTCAAGGATAGAAGGAAAACGGCTCTTGAGTGTTGAAGCCGGAACACAGCTCTAGGCGTCATAAGTTTTACTTATTTTTTTAATATAGGTAACCACCATATTATTGGCCATCGGCATTAGACCTGAGAAAAATGTTTGTGTATAATTATATAAAGATAAACAAATCAATTAGGCATAATATAATATTAAAAAATAGTTCCTGTATACAATTTTCCCCAATGAGCTCGTAGCAATTGTCTTCACAAACAATACGTTTTTAAGGCTGAAAGATTCTTAGAAATAGCATTCGTATAGGAATAAATAGCAAGTTGGAGATTTACTTAGATACGGCTTTCCACCTAATGAAGACGTTAAAACTATGATCACAATTGGTAACTTAAAATTCAAAGTCCTTATACTATTACCTATGTACGTCTCATATAGATACTTGTTTGTACATAACATGTATCTCCTGTAGAAATGCGGGTATACCTACAATACTTAAAAATATTTCACAAAGATTTTCAAATTATTCACGGAAAACATGTACACAAGTAAAAAAAAATGTTAGGTACATATTCAAATTCAAGAAATGACGACAATGTCACATCAAATTGTAAACCACCTTTATTGAAGTCGGATAAATTAGAGCGGCTGCATTTACATCGATCATTTATTTAAGTACCTACTTTTGTCAATATTATGAACATCACTCATATTCTCCACATTTCTTTACACGTGGAAGTAAATAATATCATATGTAATAAACTAATACATTTACACATTAATACGTCGTACATAAGTATAATGTATAACGACATACACTCTTATCAGTACATTATCTTAATGTTAGCTGGAACATTAAAATGTTATCAACGAATGTAAGTAAGCAAATAGAAGTAATTCATTTGGAAACCAAGTGAGTTATTTATTTAGGTGCGCTTGAATAAATATCTTCAGATACAGAGCTAATGAAGATCTGCCCATCGCTGCCCTAGTTATTATTTAAACCCCATATAGACGTCTTACGTCAGAGCAATAAAAAAAGATGCTAAATAAGCTCAGCTAATCGTGTCCATCCAAAGGTTGCCTGGAAGAAATCGCTTAAGGCGATAAGGCCGCCCATATGTACGTCATCATAAATTTATCCTTTCATGTATTTCTTTCATGTTGGTGTGCAATAAAGACATATTATTATTATTATTTTATTTTTAATTCCTTCACAGACTCTCGGGCCTTACGCCCGGTATTTTTAAGGCATCAGTGGGGACGTAGCCAACACTGAGAGACCTTTTACAATACTTTACTTAAAATTAAGTACAAAATTACGGAAAGAGGATGTTAGGTATATAAAATAACTATTGCAGAAATGGTATTAATGTTACAGGCTATTGTGTTGAGTTGTTCATTGACTTAATTAAACTGGTCTATTGTATGAGGAACGGCACCCGCCAGTTACGCCTCATTCATAAAAGTTATAGCGGGTGATGACTTGCCACTCACTAAATGGGCCCTCCACAAAAGGCAGCCTAAGATGGCGCCGGAAGAGCAACATTGATGTGAGTGGCTTAGGGTGTCGAGAGGTGTGCTGCGCGTTCTCTGAGCGGTACTAGCGGCGTTATGCCCTTTAACACTTCCACCCTGGAGCTTAGGTACTTAGCTCTTGCGTCTTCCACTCCCGGACGGCCAATCAAGGCAAGCCGGGAGGCAGGGGGTCTCATTTAGCCCCCAGGGAATCGGGGTCCGCGGTGACGCCACTCACCGACGACTCGCCATAAAGTCGCCCCTGCGGTTTTATTATTATTATTATTATAAGTAATACCATACAAATAGATCGTTTCTTCCACGTACAAATCTCTCTCGTTCTCTCTTGAGTCGTATATCCTCATGACTGAGGGTCGTGTCTTTGGCTCCCCCGCAGAATTAATTCGTTAGGGGAGTTTTCTTGGGCAGATACATCGTGGTGGGCACCCAGGTCCTTCCAACTACAATACACATTCCCCTAAATAGGTATGTATAATGTTTGTAGTGATATCTGGGATGCTATGAGATAAAATACAGGGATGGGACTTTTTTCCTACACTCATGTGTCTGGGAGAAAAATCGCATTAAGATCAGGAATGGTACCACCACCACCATTATACCTATGATTGTCGCGAGCTTAGTTATCTCTCTAGTACATAAAGGAGATTCGAATAAATTCACATCGATTTATGTAGGTTAAATATGTGTTATCATAACATCCAACTAATAATAATTGGAGAAGTTATTAGAACTATATTTTTTACGTATGAGAAGATATGGCTGATGTAATAAGTTTAAATGAAAAGATTGTAGGTATGTTTTATTTTTTTGTTGATTAAGTAAGTATGTTTATACGAGTACATATATGTAAATAAATACTCTTTACTATAAAACAATTTCAACCGCAACTTTTGTAATCTGTACGTAGGCATACTAATTAAAATGTTCATGGCTGCCAGTAACCCTGAAATGATACTGAAATTGGTTCAGCCTATTGATCCGCCTTCAGTAATGGATAATTATATTTAGTTGTGCCACACACGTGCCTACAAAACACGTTTATGTGACATTTCTACTGAAAAACAGAATTTTCCTCTTACTATTTAAAATACTACTGTGAGTATTGATGAAAAACATTTTCCTGGTCGCTATATTGTCACATTGAATATCATCTTTTTGTTTGTATAATTAATTATGATATTGAAATGTGTGTTGTGTTAAAAAAATTATATGAATGTAATTCTGAAATAAATTACTTGTATTCCATTCTAATATATGTAGGTACATGATATTTTTTTTATAAAGTACAGTATCAAATATGTCCCTTGTAGGCTAAATATGGCTTAATTGTACTATACATTAAGGTCTTCAAATCTAGAGTAAATAGGTTTCTTCTAGGCAAGCGTGCCACATCTTAGACTACAGTGGTGCTTAACATTATCCAGCTGTTAGTCAAACGTAAGTCTATTTCGTGATAAAAAATGTACATCATACAGACAGATGTTCGTACATAATGTTCTAATAATCTCAGACCATAAGAGAAACGTCTCCAATTTTATCTGTCAGGAACATCGATATGGAGTTCTTCTTTTTCTTGCCATTCTTCTCTTCTTCTTCTTTCTTAGCCTTTAAGGAGTCCATTTCTGAACATAGGCCTCTTCTATTTTTCTCCATGACTCTCGATCTGCTGCTCTAGCCATCCAGTTGTGACCCGCGATTGTGGATGTCGTCCACCCATCGTAACGGTGGGCGGCCTCGTGGTCTCCTGTCTGCCCATGGTCTCCACACTACTAGTCTTCGTGTCCATCGGTGACAGTCCATTCGAGCAATATGGCCAGCCCATCTCCACTTTCTTCCCGTAATGACTTCTACTACGTCTTTCAGTCCCGTTTTTCGCCGTATGCACTCTTTTTCTCGTTTATTTTTCTGTTTCTTGCTATTACAAAATAGTTAATCAATCTAAATCTACAAAACAAACAAACCCTGACACATCGTTGAAATACTTAAAACGATAATAACGAACCGTGGACTTCTCAATTTAACCTATGAATATATAGCATAGCTATGGGAAACCAAACCCTCGCATCATTACCAAAACTGCCAAACCGGGTGAGTTAACATACATAACATCGTTTATAAATATCTCGATTCATTATATTGTGTCCGAAACCTGTGACACCAGTTTACGCTGACTGTTGAAAATTGGGAACTGGTTCCATCAAGACGATAGCACGTTACGAGATATTGCGGTGATGTGAATACCTACATACAAGAATTTTTATTTACAATAATAAAATATAAAAACAAGAAGGAAGAAAAACTAAACATACTACTTACTTCTAACTACTACAAAAAAGGGGCACTTAGAAATTTTTTAGAAAAGCCTAAAGATTAAGTGCTCTAGCAGCGTGCCCAGCATACTGGCCGCATTACCCTGGATGGCAATGCTGATACGTTGAGCCAGAAAATGGCCAGCATTTTGCTCATACATAACGTAGTACTCTCATATATACAGGTTTTTTATAATGCTTCCGTCTGTTCATCACGAAATATAGGTGCAAAATCTCGTTGTCCAGTTGTTCTTCAAACGGAACTATATTGATCTTATTGATGGGAAATTAGCGAACGCCAGGTTTCATCTCTTATACTATTTACGCGTGGTTTGCCCATGAAACTATAGAAAACTAAGGGAATTCCAGATTTAGGTATATTCAACATTGATATTGGATATACTATTTTTCTATATTGGTATTTAGAACATGGGTAGGCGTTGAGCGATAAGTATTTTCGTGGCTAGCGAATCAAAAACCAATGTTTGCGGCACACAAAATCGGAGACGTTTCTCGTCTTCGTTCTTCGTCCTATGATTTGAGGTTTTTATATCTGTATGATGTACCTAATAGTGGATGAGATGTAAATAATAAATAAAATAGCCTTTATTCCCTTCAATATTTAAATTAGTTGTATACAATTTTAACTAAGTTTTAATTATAGTAACTACTGTATTTACAATTTTGGTGATATTATAAGGCTCGCTAGCTGCGGCCAGGCCACGCCTGCAGCCTGGGTGATATCGTCACGCCATCTCTTCTTCTGCCGCCCTCTCGTCCTTGTGCTGTCGCGCGGGTACCAGTGGATGACTCTCTCGCTCCACCTGTTGTCCGTGATGCGCGCGAGATGGCCGGCCCACTTCCATTTGAGTCGGCAAATCATTTTGACTGCGTCAGTAATCTTTGTACTTCTCCTTATTTGTGTTCTTGACTCTGTCCATTAATTTGATAGCAAGCATAGATCTTTCAGTTGCTCTCTGAAACTTGATAGCAAGCATAGATCTTTCAGTTGCTCTCTGAAACTTGATAGCAAGCATAGATCTTTCAGTTGCTCTCTGAAACTTGATAGCAAGCATAGATCTTTCAGTTGCTCTCTGAAACTTGATAGCAAGCATAGATCTTTCAGTTGCTCTCTGAAACTTGATAGCAAGCATAGATCTTTCAGTTGCTCTCTGAAACTTGATAGCAAGCATAGATCTTTCAGTTGCTCTCTGAAACTTGATAGCAAGCATAGATCTTTCAGTTGCTCTCTGAAACTTGATAGCAAGCATAGATCTTTCAGTTGCTCTCTGAAACTTGATAGCAAGCATGGATCTTTCAGTTGCTCTCTGAAACTTGATAGCAAGCATAGATCTTTCAGTTGCTCTCTGAAACTTGATAGCAAGCATAGATCTTTCAGTTGCTCTCTGAAACTTGATAGCAAGCATAGATCTTTCAGTTGCTCTCTGAAACTTGATAGCAAGCATAGATCTTTCAGTTGCTCTCTGAAACTTGATACCAAGCATAGATCTTTCAGTTGCTCTCTGAAACTTGATACCAAGCATAGATCTTTCAGTTGCTCTCTGAAACTTGATAGCAAGCATAGATCTTTCAGTTGCTCTCTGAAACTTGATACCAAGCATAGATCTTTCAGTTGCTCTCTGAAACTTGATAGCAAGCATAGATCTTTCAGTTGCTCTCTGAAACTTGATAGCAAGCATAGATCTTTCAGTTGCTCTCTGAAACTTGATAGCAAGCATAGATCTTTCAGTTGCTCTCTGAAACTTGATAGCAAGCATAGATCTTTCAGTTGCTCTCTGAAACTTGATAGCAAGCATAGATCTTTCAGTTGCTCTCTGAAACTTGATAGCAAGCATAGATCTTTCAGTTGCTCTCTGAAACTTGATAGCAAGCATAGATCTTTCAGTTGCTCTCTGAAACTTGATAGCAAGCATAGATCTTTCAGCTGCTCTCTGAAACTTGATAGCAAGCATAGATCTTTCAGTTGCTCTCTGAAACTTGATAGCAAGCATAGATCTTTCAGTTGCTCTCTGAAACTTGATAGCAAGCATAGATCTTTCAGTTGCTCTCTGAAACTTGATAGCAAGCATAGATCTTTCAGCTGCTCTCTGAAACTTGATAGCAAGCATAGATCTTTCAGTTGCTCTCTGAAACTTGATAGCAAGCATAGATCTTTCAGTTGCTCTCTGAAACTTGATAGCAAGCATAGATCTTTCAGTTGCTCTCTGAAACTTGATACCAAGCATAGATCTTTCAGTTGCTCTCTGAAACTTGATAGCAAGCATAGATCTTTCAGTTGCTCTCTGAAACTTGATAGCAAGCATAGATCTTTCAGTTGCTCTCTGAAACTTGATACCAAGCATAGATCTTTCAGTTGCTCTCTGAAACTTGATACCAAGCATAGATCTTTCAGCTGCTCTCTGAAACTTGATAGCAAGCATAGATCTTTCAGTTGCTCTCTGAAACTTGATACCAAGCATAGATCTTTCAGCTGCTCTCTGAAACTTGATAGCAAGCATAGATCTTTCAGTTGCTCTCTGAAACTTGATAGCAAGCATAGATCTTTCAGTTGCTCTCTGAAACTTGGCGATTTTGTCCACTATATCTTTATTTAGAGCCCAAATGTAAATAATTCGATTTTGATAAGTATGATTTATACTAACACAGTTTACGCAAGTAAAACCACGAGACTCTGCTAAATATCAGTCTATATGTAACGGAAAAACTATGGCGGGAAACTTCCATCATCGAATGTTAACACGGACAGAGACCGGCTTCAATTATGCAAATGTAATCTTACTTTTCACATTCCTTGCTCACGCGCTCGCTTGCGAGCCACCGGAGCGAAAAACATATCCGACGATCATTATGTACACTATATAGGAAAACTAGCTTTTGCCCGCGGCTTCGCATGCGCTATTATATGTACGTATAAACAATTCTCTTGAATCACTCTTACTATTTAAAAAAATGCATCAAAATCCTATACGTCCCTAGTTTTAGAGATAAATAAAATAAATAAAATAATAAATAAATATTTCAGGACATTGCACACAGCGCCATCTAGCCCCACACTAAGCAAACGCTTGTGTCGTGGGTACTAGATAACGGATATAATACTTATATACTTTTCTTTTGTAAATACATACTTATTATACATACAAACGACCAGACTCAACACAAGTAACTATATATTTTAAAATGCATAAATACTTGTGTCACGCGGGAATCGAACCCGCAACCCCCAGATTAGAAGGCAGAGCCACTACCAACTAAGCTAACAGGCCAGTCAGATCTAAGCATACATTACATACATACAGACAGACGCGCGGGAAGCGACTGTGCATTTCACTATGTATTTGTAGTGATTAACTTAAAATAGTAAGTAACTGTATAAATTAATTAATTGCCTTGTCCTTTGTCTAACTGGGGACATGTTCCGAAGAAGGACAAACAGGATATTTTTAAGTAATTTAAATTATATTTCCCTGTTTACAGAATTCTCGTTTCATCAAAACCGGTTCAGTAGTTTTGAGGAGACCTAAACTATGCACACGTATTAGATTTTCAAATCATTTCTCGTAATTTATTCTATATTAAAAGTTATTTTTACTCACAGAAATCTAAAAGATTTCTGTGTTTTTACTAGATCGTAGTTAAAACCTGCTTCTTAACAATTTACCCAACATATCGGCCTTTGAATTTTAGATATTTACTTGAATATATTTTTAGAACTTAATCAATATAAAAATATTCGAAGTTAATGAAATTCTAGTAATCAGGCATGTTTTACATGAAAAATAAAACAGATATCTTAATATTCATACTGTTATTTGCATTTTATAGGTATCTTAGTAGAGAATAAAGAAGTATTATTTTAGCTTTTAGAAATCATTGTAAAGGTTTCCTTCCACGAGTATGTTAATCAAGTTTTCCTACAACAAATCCTAACAAACCCGCCGACCTAGAATTTATTCATTAATAGGCATGATTACAATAAAATAAATGGTGGACAGGAAAATAACGCTCACTAAAACGTTGCTACTATTGTAATATTTAAATCGTTTGTTTTACATACTTTAGTACCTACTTAGTTTGAATGTTTTTGGAACCAAGAACGTAAGTAAATAAAGTAAAAAGCACTGTGATGTCGGTAGTTTTCGAAAACCTATATTCCTTGTGAAACTTGCTGCAGATAGATAAATAAACAAAACCAACAAGCCAAAATTCAAAGTCAAATCGTTTATTGTTTTCAATTACATTATTATGTTATGTTGCAGATCTTATGCAGAAATTGGTAGACGAAGAACACAATACATCCGCAAAGGGTGTTTACAAAGAATTTTAATCGTGTGCGGGCTGGTCTATTTGTCTTTTAAGCACTGTGATCATAGTAGTTTAAAAAAACATATTATCTATGAACCACGTCGCAGATTTTATAAAAAAATCATAACATACTTGTTTCAGCATCATTTTATTACTTTGTTAATTTGAACGAAGATTGCACAGTCTTGTCCAAATATATCTCACTAGTGGGTGCTCGAGGCTTCGCTCGCATTTAGAAGTAAAACTTGCATCCCCTATTTCACCCCTTTAAAAGTGGCATTTCCAAAAATTCTTTCTTAGCGGATGCCTACGTCATAACATCTACCTGCATGCCAAATTTCAGCCCGATCCTTCCGGTGGTTTGGGCTGTGCGTTTATAGATCACTATATCAGTCAGTCAATCAGTCAGTCACCTTTGAGTTTTATATATATAGATTAGACAAAATGTGTTTTTAATCTTTTGAAATACTTTCATAAGTCGCTCAAACATAAAGAATCACCTATCCTAACGTGTTTCCTTAGGTAAGTTTAGAGTAATGTATTACTTTTAATAGAACTTACTTTAATTTAAAAAAGATATTAAGTATATACATATAACTATTATTGCAGCTACACCGTCAACACAATATGAGCTGATACGTATAAATTGTAAATATGACCTACATACATCTAATAAATTGATGAATAATTGAGTATACTTATATTGTAAATTGCAACACAGTAAATTTGAGCTCTGAACTTCTAACAATATGTCCGATAACCAACCAAGCATCGAAATACGCTGCTAAGCGAAATTGTACATGGTACAGGCAACGTCACATGTCAATATAAAATAAATAAATAAAAAAACAGTTAAAACACATGTCAAACAATACATCAATAAATCAGAATTTCATGTCAACTTAAATAAATAAATAACCCGCCCTATAAGCCTAATGTTGCAAATGTGCCCATCAAGCTGCGTAAACGATGCAGAACGGAAGTCACCAGTCGATATGCCTAGTCAGTCAGTCGAATAATTTCATATTCCGTTTCATATTTCATTCAAAGTTTTGTATGAGCTACTTGTAACCGTATACTTACATGTTTTTTTTTACAAAGAATGGGTTTGCACTTGACCGTAATTCGCCTGATGGTAAGCAATCATTATGATCTATTCTATTATATATCTTTAAAACTTCTGAATGTGCGGTGATTAAATTTATAGGTACATTATAAAACTGGTATACATGTTCATTGTTCACCATAAAAAATATTATATGGGTAGAGTCACCAAATGGTTATAAAGTTCTGTCGCTGCCTGTCCCTAAGTAGGTACGTGTAATTTTATATCCCAGCTACATAATTTTATTACAAATTCAAATTGAATCGATTACGATACGGTTCCGAACTTTCAATCCGTACGGCTGTATAATTGTTTTTCCTTTTTTAATTAGCATTAAAACTTACCTTTTTGTGGCCACTGGATTAATCCGTCATCTGGTTGACAAGTTATAAAGTTAAAGACAAGGATTTTCATCCCATAAAGGATATAAAAATATTGATATATTCGTTGAATTTTCATGTTTTTCGGCTTTGTAAAATCGACGGCATTGTAAGCACTTTGTTGTCGCACATTTTTACAAAACTAAGGTTGTGCTGTGTCCCGTGGTGTGCGAACGAAGAAAACACAATTTCGAAGGTAATTTTGTTAATTAATTTCTTTATGGTGTACATTAAAGATATATTCTATTCTATTCTATATTTTATGGGTGCGTTTAAGTTATTTGTTTATAGTTGGATGATAAGTCAGTGCAAAATGGTTTTTTTTATTTTGTGCAACTAGAAATCTTCTACTACTAATTTTCCTACATAAATTAGTGATCGTCTTCTCCGTTTCATTTTCCATACTGCTGAGGGCCGTATCCACTGCCCCAGAATATCTTTATTCCCAGAGTAACTATGTATATTTACTCTAGCTAGGTATGTAAATAGTGTTGACACTAAATCTATGAAAATTTTAATCGCAAAACTACACATTTTGAAGGTACTTCGCACACTAGTTGACACTAGGCTGGTTTCAGCCGAGGAAATGTACTTACAGTAAAATAAGCTATTTATTTAAGTAAGCTTTTTTATATCATATAAACGGTTATCTCTGCTGTTGAGAGTTCCTATGGACCTCACATTGCATTTTTTCTACATGCATTAACGACTGCCATACCATTTATCATACACTGCTATGACACCCAGCCAGGTGCCGGCCTCTTATTTATACAGCTTAGAATACCTAAACATCAAGACAAGTAAATAGTTATACAAATAGCATTGTAGTAACACAAATGGTATACAAACCGCTTAGTGCTCCGCGGGTCCTTTCACTTCATACCAAGCTAAGAGCCGCGCTGTCCGCAGCATGCGCTTGCGCCCGTTTGTTAGTGTTTTGGCTGACCATTGCCAAGGTCGCGTCCACGCCTCCGTGACGTAGCTACCTTGTTTTTGGTTGTACAGCGCTAAGCGATCTTATAATTGACTCGTTTCCTAGTTCTAATCTATTGTACATGAAGATGGAATTTAATATTTCTTATTGTGTCTCGCGCAATCATGTCTACATGGACTGTTCAGAATTTGAATTAAAACTCTTTTTACCAGAACGTTTATCACATATGTATATAGTTTAGAATGTAATTTAACTATTTAACGAAACTTCAGTTATGTTTTATTACTAGGTCGAAGGCAAAGCTGACTTGCCTCGCTTAGCTCGTTCAAGCAAATACCTAGTACAATACAAAATACGTTTATTTTTCTGACAAAAGCTTACATCTAGGTACACTTTGTTACTTATAAAATAGAACTTACATTGCTATGTTGGAGTACCTGTGATGTGTAGGTCCCTAAATCTCTAAAAATAGTACCTAGGCTTTCTGCTTAAAACTTATTATAAGGTATTTAGTAACCCTGTAATAAAACGTAAGCGGATATAACACGTAGCGCTGCTGTACAAATATCTTAATTTTGGTTTTAAGTTGACGCAAAACTATAGCAAATATGTAAATTCAAGGTAATGTAAGCATGGGCGGGCAACAATGGGTTTATATGGTCGTTTATATACGGCAAGGTTATTTTGCCAAACTACTGACTATGGAAATGTCTGCTAAAACAGCATTGTCGCATATTTCCATTATTTTCGATCTTAAAGCCGGTAAAATATGACTGGTTGTAAAATCTCGCTAATTTGTGCTGAATAGTATTGCGCGGCGGTCTGAGTCGTTAGCCCAAAGCGTTTATAAATTTTATAAAGCGACATAATGAAGAATTTCTGATTTTATGTATTGACATCAGTACTTAAGGTTTATACAATTGTTGTTAGCGCCAATTATAAGCAGCGGTCAATAATAAAATAGTCTTTATTGCTGAACTTATTATAACAATATTTTTCTTTACAAATATGTTAAAATACTCTTTTTTGTGTCAGTTTCTTCTCTTATACGTATGTTAAATATCGGTAAACGGTTGTTTCTCCGTTGCAGCTTGTCTTTCGACATAGGCCTCCTCTAAAGATTTCCACTCTTTTCTATCTTTCGCTATGTGGGTCCATAGTGGACCTGCTATTTTCGTGATGTCGTCTTCCCATCTTCTAGTTTTCAAGTCAGCGATCAATATGGAAGTCTAAATGAAAAAATAATAAAGTAACGTCTTCAGTTCGCTTCCAACCATAATAAAATGGTCCAATGCTCTAATTCACCATGGAAAGGCAGAGGCGAACTGCGACATTAATGTATTCCATGTAGTAGATTATTTACATTCTCACACTATAGAAGTACTTTACTACCAAGTTAATATAAATAGAACAAAGTCCGATGTCAGAGCGAAGCATTTGATTTACAATTGACCAGCAGGCCAATCGCGCTAATATTAAACAACATCTAACGTTAGTGGTCCTGCAGGGCAATCGCGCTAATATAAGACAACATCGAACGTTAGTGGTCTAGTTATGGTTACGCTACGGTTACGCTTCAACTCTGTAACAACTTTGCTTAAATCGGTATCGCGCTAAGGTTCAAACTCCAGCCGCAGTTAAACCGAAGCATAAACACTCCCATGTCTCGACCGTTACTAGTGATGTAATCTTTTGTAGCAAACATGAAGCTATATCATGCAAATAGCAGGTTATTTTTAGTATTATCTGTGCAAAACAGACGAAAAGTATATCAATGTCAAAACTACGCCGAAAGTAAATAAACAAATATAACCTTTCTGAAGTTTGTTATAAAATACTCTCAAGTGTTTTAGTGACAAAACTGTTATGCAATTAAACCAAATGCGTTACAGCTGTGGCCCACATCACTTGAAATACTTACCACTTCAAATACCTTGAAATTTGAGTCTATTAAAGTGGTTTAATTTTGAATCAGTGGACTCGTTCATACGGTGCTCTGTGTTGGTCGGTTGTATTGTAGCTGACTTGCTCCAGATTTTATTGTGTATAGTGAAAAAGTTTAAGCGCTGATAATGAAAGAATATCGTACATACATAATCGTTTGTGGAAGGCCACGATAACCTCGCTCTAAAAGAATCAAGTCCAAGGAAACTCGAGCAGTCTCAGCTAGGTTGTGGCGATAGTTCACCGAAACTCATATCTGAAGGACCTGCGAGCACAGGAAAGAAATAAGCCAGGTATTTACAACTTCTAAGATGTGAAAAAATCTGAGTACTAACTCATAGTTTTATTTAAACTTTGGAATTCGAAAAATTTATTATCATATTTATTTCAGGTGTGGAATAACTTGGTAGTGCAAAAATTTGTTGGAAGAAAGATTCAGATTATAACTGGCGGTGGAAGCAGTGGACTGGGTTGGCAAAATTAAAGACATGGACATTGGGCCCCCTACCTAATGTGAGGCAAGATCATGTTGCTTGGAATGATATAGGTAAGTATCACAAGTTTATAAATATGTAAGATTAATATTTCCAAAGTATTGATGTATTAATATTTGTACAATATTTTATTTATAATGCTATAGATTAGTAATGTAATAGTAAATGTGGTAGGCGAACAGCAACATTGAGTATAACATTATGAAAAAGCTCATTCAGAAACAATGTAATTCAGCCTTTATCCAGCGTGGGGAAGAAACTGATTACAATTAGTGAAATGCATAACATTACATTAATGTACGGTCTGAAAGTAATGTATAAATGTCCTTTTATATCATACATTTCACTCGGATTACTGTCATATTTTTGGTGTAGGTACCTATTCAACATAATTAATACAAAATTTTAACTTATTATTTCAGTTTGATGCTCCCGCTCTATACTGATGTCCCTGAGCAACACAGCATCATCCCCACCACCAACCATCAGTTCACACTTAGAACTAGCACCGCCTGCATCCTCCATGCCATGCAGGTAGTGGCATCAGATGTGCGAGAGGAAGTCAGAGAACAAACCAAACTCACTATTCACCAAGTGTATGCATGTATTACATCCATGTGTACCCATCACAGGACCTGCATGAACACAATGTAAGATATGAACCTATTGTTAGTTAAGTTTTGCCTGTTTAATTTTGAAGTAAATCCTTCAAGTTGTTATAATCCTGTTGGCTGATGATATTATCAATATGCTGGATATATCACATAACATTGCAAATCCCAGCAAGCAAGCAATGGGAAGGTGAAACTAATTATCTTCCTATTCTTTTGCATTACCCAAGTCATTACAGAAACAAGCTGTCATACTTCCACAATGTTTGTCTGCTTACTACCAAAAGACTTCATTATGTGTTAACTTACCATGCATGGCCAATGAAATGATATTTACTTTTGTTTCAGTATTTCCAGACACCAACCCCACAAAATGGCGCCACCGTGAAGCAGGAATAATTAAATTAAAATATATTAACATTATTGTAAGCTTTTTGTTTTACTTACTAATGTTATTGCTATCTTTCTAGTAAACTATGTTTGTATTTCTAAGCTAACAATAATATGTTATCTACATGAATTCCACAAAGATATAAACTTATGTTCTTTAATTCGTATGATGCTTGCTATCTTTGTAAAGTACATATTTATGTCAAAATTTGTTACAAATTCAATGATGTTTATGTATCTACAATCTATTTAAAATTTGATTGTATTTAGTTTTAATAAGACTTAAAGTTAAGTGTTAATTTTACTAAAATTGTGTAATGGGCTTATTGTATAGGAGGCAGCATCTACATTTATTTATAAAAAGGTCAATTAATAAAATTGTTTATAACTAATGTTGAGACACTGTGTTATGGGTTTTTATTCACATATTGCATCAAGTTCCTATTCATACACTTACCTATATAAAGTTGGCAAACCTAATTGAGAGCCTATGTAAACTAAAAACTAGGTACCTAAGTAAGTACATATAAATAAAAATATATTTAAATATTTTTAATATTTAATTTATTGAATAAGATTACTTGTATGTTGCTTTAGTTTAGAGATATATCATCTTGTTGACAAGTCAAATAAATATTCCATCAAATAGGCTATGGTAAATGAAAGCTGTAATGACTGGCTCCGTGCGACTTCACCCCAGCTCCAGCTGGGTGAGGGTAGTGGCCGGTCCGGCTGCTCCCGCCCGGTGCCAGCCACGCCGCTGCTCCGGCGCCGCGCCTCCAGTGCGGTGTAAGGGAAGTGTTCTCTGTGAGCTACATACTCGTATGTCATGTATCATGCTATTCTTGCTGTAGCTTGAGGAGTGTAATGCAACTTTCTCTCTACTAAAATACAAAATATAACAAGTAAATATGAGGTTATGAATACACAAGACATACAATCTTTTTCATTGCACACAACGCCTAGATATTACCTTGGTTTCAACATCCAAACCATCAGCTAGGTATTAGTTGGTAAGATTCCTTCGTCAGCCTATATCGTTTGATAAAGCTTGCGTCGGTCATATCAAAAGCTCCAGACACTTGCACTTCTATTTTATTGTTTGCTTGGGCTCGTGCAACACATAATATAGGTAGGTAGGTATTCACTTCATGATATAGGTCCAATAAATCCACTTAAGCGTTTATATTTACGAGATTTTTCAGTAAAATTATTATAAGAATGACTAACGTTTCAGCAACGTTCCATTATCGATCCAAAAAAGTCGTGTTGTAGTAACTGAAGCAGACACGTTAGTTTGACAGCGTGAACGTTTCAGTTACGATCCATAAACGGTTGAACTTTGGTCCGAACTGTTAGCGTGATACGAAATTTGACTAACGTATCAGGTTCAGTTACGATCCAATTGCGCTTCGTTTGTGTTTTATTAGCGCGATTGCCCTGCAGTTTTGGTTACGCTACGGTTACGCTTCAACTCTGTATCAACTTTGCTTAAATCGGTATTGCGCTAAGTTTCAAATTTCAAACGAAGCTAAATCGTAACGTAAACACTCCCATGTCTCGACCGTTACTAGTGATGTAATCATTTGTAGCAAACATGAAGTTATATCATGCTAATAGCAGGTTATTTTGAATATTATCTGTGCAAAACAGACGAAAAGTATTTCAATGTCAAAACTACGCCGAAAGTAAATAAACAAATATATAACCTTTCTGAAGTTTGTTATAAAATATTGTCAAGTGTTTTAGTGACAAAAATGTTAAGCAATTAAACCAAATGAGTTAAAGCTGCGGCCCACATCACTTGAAATACTACCACTTCAAATGCCTTGAAATTTGAGTTTATTAAAGTCAGAAACCACTTTAAGTTTCATTTTGAATCAGTGGACTCAGTGTTCATACGGTGCTCTGTGTTGGTCGGTTGTATTGTAGCTGACTTGCTCCAGATCTTATTGTGTATTGTGAAAAAGTTTAAGCGCTGATAATGAAAGAATATCGTACATACATAATCGTTTATGGAAGGCCACGATAACCTCGCTCTAAGAGAATAAAGTCTAAGGAAACTCGAGCAGTCTCAACTAGGTTGTGGCGATAGTTCACCGAAACTCATATCTGAAGGATCTGCGAGCACAGGAAAGAAATAAGCCAGGTATTTACAACTTCTAAGATGTGAAAAATCTGAGTACTTACTTACTCATAGTTTTATTTAAACTTTGGGATTCGAAAAATTTAATATCATATTTATTTCAGGTGTGGAATAACTTGGTAGTGCAAAATTTTTTAAAAAGATTCAGCTTATAACTGGCGGCGGAAGCAGTGCACAGGGTTGGGAAAATTAAAGACATGGACATTGGGCCCCCTACATAATGTGAGGCAAGATCATGTTGCTTGGAATGATATAGTAAGTATCACAAGTTTATAAATATGTAAGATTAATATTTCCAAAGTATTGATGTATTAATATTTGTACAATATTTTATTTATAATGCTTTAGATTAGTAATGTAATAGTAAATGTGGTAGGCGAACAGCAACATTGAGTATAACATTATGAAAAAGCTCATTCAGAAACAATGTAATTCAGCCTTCATCCAGCGTGGGGAAGAAACTGATTACAATTAGTGAAATGCATAACATTACATTAATGTACGGTCTGAAAGTAATGTATAAATGTCCTTTTATATCATACATTTCACTCGGATTACTGTCATATTTTTGGTGTACCTATTCAACATAATTAATACAAAATTTTAACTTATTATTTCAGTTTGATGCTCCCGCTCTATACTGATGTCCCTGAGCAACACAGCATCATCCCCACCACCAACCATCAGTTCACACTTAGAACTAGCACCGCCTGCATCCTCCATGCCATGCAGGTAGTGGCATCAGATGTGCGAGAGGAAGTCAGAGAACAAACCAAACTCACTATTCACCAAGTGTATGCATGTATTACATCCATGTGTACCCATCACAGGACCTGCATGAACACAATGTAAGATATGAACCTATTGTTAGTTAAGTTTTGCCTGTTTAATTTTGAAGTAAATCCTTCAAGTTGTTATAATCCTGTTGGCTGATGATATTATCAATATGCTGGATATATCACATAACATTGCAAATCCCAGCAAGCAAGCAATGGGAAGGTGAAACTAATTATCTTCCTATTCTTTTGCATTACCCAAGTCATTACAGAAACAAGCTGTCATACTTCCACAATGTTTGTCTGCTTACTACCAAAAGACTTCATTATGTGTTAACTTACCATGCATGGCCAATGAAATGATATTTACTTTTGTTTCAGTATTTCCAGACACCAACCCCACAAAATGGCGCCACCGTGAAGCAGGAATAATTAAATTAAAATATATTAACATTATTGTAAGCTTTTTGTTTTACTTACTAATGTTATTGTTGTCTTACTAGTAAACTATGTTTGTATTTCTAAGCTAACAATAATATGTTATCTACATGAATTCCACAAAGATATAAACTTGTTCTTTAATTCGTATGATGCTTGCTATCTTTGTAAAGTACATATTTATGTCAAAATTTGTTACAAATTCAATGATGTTTATGTATCTACAATCTATTTAAAATTTGATTGTATTTAGTTTTAATAAGACTTAAAGTTAAGTGTTAATTTTACTAAAATTGTGTAATGGGCTTATTGTATAGGAGGCAGCATCTACATTTATTTATAAAAAGGTCAATTAATAAAATTGTTTATAACTAATGTTGAGACACTGTGTTATGGGTTTTTATTCACATATTGCATCAAGTTCCTATTCATACACTTACCTATATAAAGTTGGCAAACCTAATTGAGAGACTATGTAAACTAAAAACTAGGTACCTAAGTAAGTACATATAAATAAAAATATATTTAAATATTTTTAATATTTAATTTATTGAATAAGATTACTTGTATGTTGCTTTAGTTTAGAGATAGGTATATCATCTTGTTGACAAGTCAAATAAATATTCCATCAAATAGGCTATGGTAAATGAAAGCTGTAATGACTGGCTCCGTGCGACTTCACCCCAGCTCCAGCTGGGTGAGGGTAGTGGCCGGCCCGGCTGCTCCCGCCCGGTGCCAGCCACGCCGCTGCTCCGGCGCCGCGCCTCCAGTGCGGTGTAAGGGAAGTGTTCTCTGTGAGCTACATACTCGTATGTCATGTATCATGCTATTCTTGCTGTAGCTTGAGGAGTGTAATGCAACTTTCTCTCTACTAAAATACAAATATAACAAGTAAATATGAGGTTATGAATACACAAGACATACAATCTTTTTCATTGCACACAACGCCTAGATATTACCTTGGTTTCAACATCCAAACCATCAGCTAGGTATTAGTTGGTAAGATTCCTTCGTCAGCCTATATCGTTTGATAAAGCTTGCGTCGGTCATATCAAAAGCTCCAGACACTTGCACTTCTATTTTATTGTTTGCTTGGGCTCGTGCAACACATAATATAGGTAGGTAGGTATTCACTTCATGATATAGGTCCAATAAATCCACTTAAGCGTTTATATTTACGAGATTTTTCAGTAAAATTATTATAAGAATGACTAACGTTTCAGCAACGTTCCATTATCGATCCAAAAAAGTCGTGTTGTAGTAACTGAAGCAGACACGTTAGTTTGACAGCGTGAACGTTTCAGTTACGATCCATAAACGGTTGAACTTTGGTCCGAACTGTTAGCGCGATACGAAATTTGACTAACGTATCAGGTTCAGTTACGATCCAATTGCGCTTCGTTTGTGTTTTATTAGCGCGATTGCCCTGCAGTACCGTAGTATGATTAAGGTACTTGAGTAAAAGTGTCAATTGACAAGGTATGCGTTGTGAATAGGCTATGCCACTTTGGAAGTCTTCAAACTCGAGTAGGTTTGTGCTAACGTTGCAGCCAATTCAAACGGAGGAGTCAATGTATCATACATTCAAGCATTCACTCATTTTACATTTGTTTATTTATATTTTGTCTGCTTATTATAAAATCAATTGCAGTCTTCTGAAGTACAATCGAAGTCAATTATGCCAAATGCACAGTAGATACATGTTTTTGTAAATATTATCTTATCAAAAGGAATGTTAGGTAATAATTCTGTCTTCTGTCATTTATCTCAGGAAGTGATCCATCAACCATCATTATCTGTCCCAATTAGTTATCCTTTGTAAGATTAGTAAATTTTTATATTTCTGTCTTTTTACTAATAAACACTGTTGCAATGGAAAGCAGATTATTTAGCACTATATCTGCACTGTCTAAAATATAGTTTGTCAGATGTGTAGCTATTTCTCAGACGTCTCCGTATTTAATCGAAAACATTGTGAACAAAGTAAATATTGTATTTATGTAAATTAAACTCGGCGAGGCGAAATTGATTTCTCGGACTTCAGATACACACAATATATAAGAAGTCAGGTTTCTTTTAGACTCGTCGTTACATCTTAGAGATATACATACCTATATCTGTAGCTGTATTGACAGCTGATTAACAAATTTCATAAAACCTTTTTACATTCCAGATGTGCGTTCGCATATGGCTAGAGGTGGGTCACGCGTGCGAACCGCGGCGCTCCGCCCTTGGCAGAGCCCTAGCCCTAGACTGGCGAGTGTGGGTGCGCGGCGTCAGCGGCCGGGACATCTCCGCCTTCGTGCACAAAGTGGTGTTCTATCTACGCCCCGCTGCGGCCTTTGTGTATCCTAAAAGAGGTGAGATCTTGCTCTGTAGATAGCTTATCATCAGGCAAACTATGGCCAAGTGTAAACCCGTATTAGTTTAAAAAAACTACTTAGGTACTATATTGGCAGCGGGTTTCCTTAGCGTGAAACGTTTTAGAAAGCCTTCGAATTGCTCCATGCTACAGTTTTTTTTATATTACATTACGAAAATTACGCAAAATTTTCCAAATATTTCGACGGTATTTTTTATTAATTGTTATACAAAAGTACTTGAAAATGAAATCTTCTACAAGAAATTAGCTTCGTGTAAGTGGTAAACTAACGAGTGTTTTTGTTGTGTTGTAACAACTCTGAAAATAACTTATTAGATGTGACAACCATCTTCAAACAATGCGGGCTGTTTAAAATGTAAATTCTACCTGTTGAAATATTTACAAGCTTGACGTTTCACTTAGTTGTAGAATCTTCAAAGGAATATTTAGACATATTTTTATATAGCAACCAAGCATGACTCTGACATTGAAGAAATTAATGGCTTACGTAACGAGCCGGTGATGCTATATCCATATAATTACGCTCCATATCGTAGGTACAAGACTCGCGTACAGTAATATCCACTATCACGCGGCTGATAGCCCGAGCGACTCCAGAGCTCGCGCGACTTATCTCCGGCCGCACAATTTTATGTCGTTTTCAATAAAAGTTTTGTTTTCAGTTCTGCAGGAGCCGCCTTACGAAATCCAAGAGTCCGGTTGTGCGTCGATAGATATTCCCATCCACGTGTACTTGAAGTACACGAGTCGCCCGCGCAAGATCCGCCTGCGGTACAGTCTGCAGATCGAGAACAACGCGCAGCTGAGCTCGGAGTCGCGCTGCGTGTACTACGACCTGGAGAGCCCGCCGCAGGAGCTCTGCGCCGCACTCATGAGTAGCGGGGGAGAGGTACACTGCACTACTATATATACTATACATATCTGTACTTGTAGTATCGTACCATGTATGATAATTAGAGTATTATATATAGATTATATATATAGATAGATTTTTAGTCGTTATATGATATGGTGGCAAAGAGCACTCTCGAATAGCTCCTTACAAATAAATCTATAAATTCCTTAGATACGGTAAGTTAGCCAGCTACAGATAAAAATATTTACAATTTGCGAGTAGAAAAGGTATAGCTAATTAAAACACAATCTCAAACTCTTGCTAAAGTTTATACTTTGAAAAATAATATATTCTATCCTTCTCTGCAATAAAACTGCCTCATGTGTGCGACACAAGAATAATATGGTATTCTGTTTTTTTTTTAATTATTCGTAATAATTTATAAAAATCAAATAACCTAAATAAGTATCTAAAAATGATACAGACTCATTAACAACAACTTAAAGATACACTTGGTGTATTGCAGGTAGTGTCCCGCGCGGCCAAGAAGCTGGTGGTGCTGGTGTCGGAGGAGGAGCGGCCGCGGCGCGCGCGCCCCAAGAAGTACAAGTTCATCGAGCCCATGCAGTGCAAGCACGCGCCCAGGAAGCGGCACAAGTCGTACGTGCTGGAGGACGTGTGCTCCAAGTGCGGCGAGTCCACCACGGCAGACCTGCGGAAGCAGCTCCGCGCCGTCGCCATGACCGAGGATGAAATCAACAAAGTCTCGCAGCTCTACCTCGCCTACACGAGCTACGAGAAGTCCATCGACGCGCTAGTGCTGCCCCCCCTGTCCGACCCCATCTACAGGGTCCCGGACATCCCCCCGTCGCTGATGGAATCCCTCAAAGCGGCTGATAGTGAATTGCCGGTGCTATAATATAAACTTTACGGGTAGCTATTTTTCGAACTATCCACGTTTGTCGTTACTCGATTGTTATTCTGATTTCGAAACTGTATATATGTGCGGGTAGATATGTTTTTTCCAAGTACCCGCGTTTGGCGTTGCTCTTCGGTGGCTGTGTCGTGTCTTCCTTCCAGAGACTTAGTGTTGTGATATTACACGGTGCCATGTGATCGCATTTGATGCACTTTCCATTAACTTTACAAAGTAAATGTGTGTTCTAAAATCTAAAAGAGACTTATTTACTACTCAGTTGTTCAAATTATAGTCATAACTAGTTTAAGGGAACTTAATATATTTATGTAACTTTACGCGCTGTGAGAAACGATCTCATTTATTGTAGAAGATAATACTTAGTGGTCTGTCTATTTAAAGATATTTATGTACCCTGTAAGTAAATGTTATTTATATACCTACCTAAAAGTACATTGAATATTTTTATTTATGTTGTTATCGTTACATAGATTCAGTTTATATTAATCGTTAGCCTTTTGGGTTGTGATATGAGGGCGAGTACAGAGATTATTTATCTAAGCTATTATAGTCGCAACTCTTGAAATCAACTATAAATGACATGAAACACTGTGTACCAAGAATTTAATGTTATCTTAAATAGATAGATAGATTAACTCTTTATTGTTGACACATATTAAAAAAAGTACATAAAACAAATTGTATCTAAACTAGTGCCACAAGCGGCGGCCTTATCGCTGAAAGCGATCTCTTCCAGGCAACCTTCAATATTATATCAACAAATACTGGATAAGATGTAGTCTATGTAAATCTTGATTTATTATTTACAATCATACATATATACTCGTAAGTAGCTTGCTTCACATCATTTTGTGCTCAAGTTTTTCCCAGATAAGTGCCTATATTGTATATAAAGAAAATTGATATCCTATTATTCAATTTCTTAATACAAATAATTTTCATAATCTGATCTTGCATATGATATTAGGTACTTACTTACCTGTGCTGTCATATTAAATTAGGTACATTATAAAATAAGCAGGGTATAAACATTGAGCTATAATGTACTTCATTATAGCTCAATGGGTATAAAATAACTAACTTCTGTCTTGACTAGTTAAAATATGGTTTTGTTTAATTAATTTCATATACCTACATATTTATGAATAAAGTGGTTAAAAACAGAAGTATACTATGTTAAGATACTCTTTCTAGTTAGAAACTATTACAAATTGTTCTTTTTAGATATAAAACTAAATTGATAACATGCAATAAATGTTGCATTGATTATGTTTCACTCCTTTGTTTTATTACCTACTCATCAAGGATTTAAAACTTGAAGCTTCTCAGTCTGCTAAAAGTGCCTTAGAATTCGAATTGAATGTAGTTTTGAATATACAAGCATTTATAAAATTCAGGCTCTTATCCTTAATGAAGCTATAGGGGGCGAAAATGGCCTGAATTACTTCCAGAAAAGTACCTATGCATGGCCATGCTGCTTTTTGCTCGACTTTGCACTGCCGTGCCCCCAGATATCGTAGTATGAGGCTAAACGAAAAAAAAAAATGATGTATAGGCTCAGTTGTGTTCATGTATATATATATATATATGTTGCTGAGGGACATAAAGCTAGTCTAGTAGTAACGACAGTAAATGAACTATGAAGCATAGCGTAGAATGGAACGTAAAACTATTTGTCAATGTCAGCTGATCTGATATCATCATGTTAACTTCATGGATATCATTAATGACAGCTGACATTCCAATCAAACAACGAAGTCAGTCACGCAAAAAATAAATCCTTGAAAATATTTATAACACGGAAACCACACAATTTCGGCCTCAAAATCCTGCTATTATCAAGATAAATCACACAATAAACAACTAAGAAAATGGTTTGCGTTCCGTGCTTTATCATTCCTGTGCTTCTTTTCATTTGGCACAAATTCATCCAGCCCTACGTACTTCGGTTCTGGAACCCCTGGGCTGTGAAAGACGACAAAGGAAATGTGGTGGAAACAAAGTTTCCGTTCTCTTGCGAAGGAGGCGTCTGTGCATTTAAACGGACACAAGAAGAAAAGAAGGAACCTTCGGCCGAATCATATGACCAGCCACAGGCATGTCCAGGGAGAGTAAAAGCTGATTAAATTAGTCAACAGATATTACAAGATCTCATTTGTATTCAACATTATATATAAGTGGAATCACTCATTTGTAATGCATGGCAACTTTGAAGATGCAATTCGTTCCACTTATTTCTACTGGAACCTATTGTGATTTAAATATTTTCTTAATGGTTATCTTCTGACACTACATAATGAATGTAAGTTAAGCTTTTTAGTCATTCCTGTTGTTACATTTATGGAATAAAACAAGTCTTAAATTTTTTGAATTTTATATAACTGGGAATAAAATAAAAGGTTCCTATCAAGTTTTATTTCTGATTAAAATGACCAAATAGATTCTTAGAGCAATATTGTGGTGGTAAGATTTAATGTTAGTTTAGTAGATGATCCTTAATTATTTCACGATCAAAGCAGACATACATCATACAGCTTAGAATGTAATAGTCAGACCACAATATAATCTATAAACTAGCTTTGCTAGATAAATCTTAAGTTAATATGGACCTATTAATATAAAGGTCTAGTAGAAGTTGCCATCTAGCAGTTAAAATATAAGTTGAGTAATTGGCTAAATATCACTGTAAATTCTATAAGATTTCATTATTACTGAGGTTTTATAACCATTACTGTGATACCTAACAATTAGCTCCATATCAAGTCCACTTCTTTATTCAGATTAAAACTTCAACTGTCATGACTAAATTATGATTAAAACCTGGAAACAACTGAAAGCAAATTGCAGTCCAAATAAAACAGAACAAATCCAATTACAAAAACAAACTAATTTGCTTGTTATTTTAAGTAGTTCTTTAAGCTTATAACCTAATTAACCTAAATCTAGCTTATGATGAACATGCATGCTATACAGTGCTGAACTCAAGTTATTTTTGGAATAGTATCTAAATAAAAACTTGTCAAATTTCAATAAATCATTCACACACCAGAAATAAGTCACACACTCTGTCAAGTTTTTAAAAATCCACCATCTCAAAATAAACATTATTACGATTTTATACTGATACAGCAAGGCTGTATCAGTATAAAATCGTAATAATGTTTATTATAAATGTTGTATTGTACTCTTAATTACTAATGTTATAATTTGAAGAGAGTCATAACTAAAATAACAAGACTCATACATCATTGCAGCCTTCTAAACTGTAGAGACACCTAGTTCAAATAAACTTCACGCTGCTTTACAATATTTTCGTCCAATGGCATCACCTTATTATTAACATTATCCAAGTCACACTTTATAATTCCCTTGTCAATTAACTGTTCACGATATATTCTTGAGCTCCACATCAAAGACCAAGGTTGCATTGGGAGGGATGACTGGCGCAGAACCTTTAGCTCCATACCTATAAGATAAAATACAAGTTATTAGATTTATTCACATTTGGTAGCAGTGAACTAACAGTGAGTTATAGTCATTCAACTGAATACACACACAGTTGAATGACAGTTGTCATGGTTTTGCCTTCTAAATAATTGGTTGGAGGAAAACTCTTATGTTATAAATATCAAACTGTGAATTTTACCTACAAGTTTGCAAATCTATCAAGCAAGACAAACTGTGATGTCAAACTATAGTATCAATCTACAACATTTACAGCATGTATAACACAAAAATAAAGATATAAAGTTATTTATTTGACAAAACACTGGTACTACTTAACATAACTTATTACTAGATTAATGTAGACAATGTAAATGTGTGTTTCTTTTGAACCCCGAACTAGGCCTGGGCCTGTATCTCGGTGGTTCAAGACTGAGAGTAACCAAAAAGGGATATTACTAAGTGATTCGCGGGTTTCCATTGTAAAAAGTGATCACTTACTCTAATAAACAAAGTGATTACAAAAACAAGACCAAATCCTAATTCCTAAAAATGGGAACAAAGAAATTATAATGGTATAATTGATAGTTTCTGTATACTTTTGATTACATATGATGATAAAAAAATCATCTACCAAATGTATCAATTTTATAACATCTCATTAGTAATTCACTTAGTTCATAATAATACTTAAGAAAATATACGTATACTTACGCCATATTGGGCGGGCAGACGATGGTCCTCTTGCCTCCGACCTTCATGCCATTGACGCCCACGTCCCAGCCGCTGATGACCTCCTTGGCGCCCAGCCGGAACTTGAAGCCGGGGCCCTTCTTGCAGTTGTCGAACATCTTGTTGTTGGACTTCAGGCGACCCTCATAGTGCACCTATACAGAACACAATTAAAATTTGTATGATTTACTGAGTTTATTGTAAATAACAGTGTTTTTATGTTTTTTTTTTATCTTCTTTGTTTAATTAAGTTTTGTAAGTATATATTAAAATTTTAAAGCTCTTGAATGGATAATACAAGCCCTGATTCAATTGACGTGACTTTAATAAAGATCGGCGAAAATCTTACCATTCATTTCCCACTAATGAAGGAGCTATATTGTGCGACAAGTGTATGGTATGATTTTCAGCGCTTTTACAACTCATGTTTCATGAACTGGGTCCTAAATATCTATTGTTAGTTGCAAAAAGGGTTGAAGGTTGTGGAACTCCCTGCCTGGCTCTCTGTTCCCCACGCACTATTATCCAGCGATCTTCAAAGCGAGAGTGAATCGGTTCTTATCGGGTAAGCACGCTCCATCTTAGGCCATAGCCCTACTTGCTATCAGGTAAACTATGGTCAAGTGCAAACCCGATCAAGTTAAAAAAAAAAAAAAACAGTAATTAAATAATACAAATGATTAATTTGAAAAGCAAGTCATCAATGACAGTGGTAGACAGGCGTCGGAAATAATATTTTAATAAACAATATTTTATTACATACCCAGACAATTTTTCCAGGCTTGGCGACAGCACCACTTCCTACTTTGGTGTCTTCAATGGAGACTCCTCCGGTAAGAGACTTTTTTTCTTTCTTTTCAACTGGCTCAGGGGTCTTCTTAGCTTCGGGTTTCTTTTTCTCGGCTTTCTCGACCTTGACTGCTTTCGCGTCTGGTTTTTCTTTCTGTTACATGGAAAATATATTTACATATTTATTAATGTAACGGAGTTTACCCGAAACATATTACTTATTTAATTTATTTGTCTTTTCCCGATGACTGCTGTTGTGATGACTCATAAAAAGTAATCAATAATAAACTTTCATTTCACTGTAAATTTTGACAATATGATTTCATTTCTTCACTTTTTGTTTTTGTTTGTTTAACTTGATTTGTGTGATGATGTAGCCTATATTATGATAATTTGCAGTGAATGTTACCTTGGACTTGTCAACACCATTAACTTGGGGCTGTTCCTTGGCTTCCTTGGCTTGTTGAGCGAGCTTCTTCTTTAGTCGTCTTTTCTGGTTCTTGGTCAGCTTTGACATGTCAACCTGCAAAATAAATATTGTTAAATTTATATTATTACTAGTGGGATGCGGTTTTGTATTGAGTTGTAAACAGACAAAAAGCCTATACTATCCCCATAACAAAAAACATGATGTTCTGTCGCTCCATCACTGTGAAAGCGGAAGGAACAAACCATACAAACTCTAGCTCCTATATTTGTGAAATTGACATATTAAATCAAAATATATTTATTGCGGAAATATAGGTACCTAAATACAGTTGTTAAAATATTACATAATGGAATGCTATACTCCTACCTACCCTATAGGGTGTGTATATATACATACAGAAGTTAAATTTTTAGTCAGAATTTTTACCTTAAACACAGCTAAGATATTTATTAAATATTGTATTATTTAGTAATCTGAATCCACCCCCCACCTCCTTCTCCTTCTCCTCCTTGGGTGTCAGGGTGGTGTCAGCTTCCTCTGAGGACTCCTCCTCACCATCTTCCTCTTCGGCTTCAGCTTCCTCGTCGTCATCATCTTCTTCATCCGAATCTTCTTCGTCATCACTGTAAAAATAAAATATTTGAAAACTCTGGAGAAATATGTAGTGTTTTTCTCCTGCGATTGCTCCTTAACCAACTTCGAACAACAAACTTGATGGTTTTTAGGTGTGTTCCTCCATATACCACCGCCACACCTCACCTCCTAACCAACGTGGCCTCCGTGGCTCTCAAGATCTTACCAACACCGCACCTTGTGTCTTCAAGTTTTGTAGTTCTCCTTCGGCAAGATATTCTCGTCGACACGTTTTTCGCTTCTTCACGAGTCATCCTCAGGATGTGTTGACTCATTGAATCGTTCAAAAGCAGTGGTGACGATTAAAAGCAGTCACTGCGGAAAAACACTACATATTTCTACAGATTTTCAGATACAATGGATTTCCGCAAAGTATATATACCTATATATATATAGCCTGAATCATCTTAATAAAATATTTGTTTATAAATAAAGTATACTTTTTACACCAAAAATTAAATGGTGACAAGAATGTCAGTTGGAAACTTAGTCATATTTGTACAATTTAATGAAATGTATCAGTTGTTTAATATAAATTTAAGTAAGTCACGGACTCTGCAACAACATACTAAGAATTTAATCATCAAAAATATGGAATCCACATTGAATAGATTTTAGACTTTATTTACCAACTATTATGAGCATCTGAATAAATAAATTACTTACGCGATTTACACGTGAGTGAAAACCGTTTAGTTAATATATTGATAAAATGTCTCACGAAAGTTTTAATATTAAAATAAATTAACATTAAGACATCACAAAGCCATACAAATTTAATGTCAGACATGATTAGAAATGCTTTAATGCCTGTATCTAAATCAGGAAAAGAGCAACATAATACAATATAAATAGATTAACATAAGAGTTCTTTAACTGTTTCAAAGAATGTCATACAAGACTTGTGGTAGTGGCACCTCTGCTGATTATCACAATAACTTTTAAAACAAATTCAGCAGCAAATTTGTTACTGAAAAAATATTGCTAATCGTTGAGTTTTGAGCAAGTAGACCTTAAATATGAAGGAGGAAATCATAGAACAACAAGTAATATCTAACCTGGCATCTCCAGTTGAATTCATTTTGAATGAGTCATCATTGTCGTCAGTGTCAAAGTCTCCATCCAGCAGCTTCTGGAGATGGTTCTCGTCATCTTCAGAGTCGGAGCTCTCAGCGGAAGCACCCTTCTTGGCTGCTTTCTTTTCTTGCTGGAAATTGGACACAAAACTTATGATCTAGATTGATTCTCTATGATAAATGGCTGGCAATAACTGAAATACCTAGCTTCTTACACTTGTATTTGACTAACAACTTTATTTTTACCAGTTTTTTTTATCTATACCAGGAATCTTATAATTGAGTAATGCAAAGAGTAGTGTGTTATTGCTTACCATCAGGCAAACTATGGTCAAGTGCAGACCTTTTAAGGATGATTCACGCTACACCGTGTCGCGACCGGGCCGTGCCCCGGTCGGAACACGTTCACCGTGCGCCCGGCCGGACCAGTCATTCATGTTACACCGGGCTGTTTGGGTGTGTTATTTTCACGACAACTTGTGTTTGTTAGCTAGTGATTTCATCTGTCGATAGACTTGACGATGAATATGCAATTTTCACAATTTGAATTGTCGTAAAGTAATTACCTAGTGACACTTGAATGACTATTATAAGGAGGCGGGGTTCCTTATACAATAAAACAAGAGAAACTGTCAGAAGATGATTGTATTGGTCACAACACAGAATCAAATCGAGGGTTCGGGGAGCGCGCACGAGTACATCCCGTCACAGTCGTAGCCGGACTGTCGCAGTGTTTGAATTTCGAGAACGCGTGGCGAATGACTGAGACGGAAGATAGCGAGTGTGAGCTCCAGAGTGAGATAGTTAATCTAGGTATCGTCTAGGAGGGCGGCCACGAGAGGCACGAGTTGGCAACGACACAGGGTGGTTTACTATATCATTTTAAAATAATGTAAGTTGAAATAAAAGTTACTAAGTACTTACCAGGTTGTTTTATTTCGTCCGAAATGGTTTTACAAAAAATATATTTGTATTTGTTATCTAAATACTTAGGATGGCTCATGTCATAAATCTCAGGGTACTTGCGTACACATTCTAATAATTTTTCATCGTCCATTTTGCTGTTGAGCTGCTCACCTCACTAAGATTTGACGTTGACTGCCGGGGCGTATATGTTCATGTTACAACGTGTCGGGGCCGGACCGTGCTGGAGCCGGGAAACAATATCCACCGACATATCAACGCCGTGCCCCGGCCGAGTCCCGGCGGCGCACGGCCGGGGCACGGCCGAGCCACGGTCAGGCATGAATTACTTCATACTAAAGGTAAACCATAATGTTTGACCGTGCCCCGGCCGGGGCACGGCAGGGGCACGGCCCGGTCGCGGCACGGTGTAGCGTGAATCATCCTTAAAGTTTTAAAAAAACCCTAAAACCTCATAATTTTTAAGCATACATGCTTAGTACCTAAATGCATTTCTTTTTCAGTGTTTGTTAAATGATTTTACAAACTATATACATATTTTAAAAAAATCACTGTGATAACAACCAGCCCCAACTAAAGATCAGTGCTGATTGCTCTCACATACCCACATTTTACAGAGTTGGAGCTGTGTTGTGCAGATATTACATATGTATATGTAATCATTGTTGCTGTAATTATAGCAAAAACGGTCTCACAAAACATTTTGTTACTTTTTTGATATCCTAGTTATGTATCACCTTACCTTTGGTTTCTTGCTAGCCGAGACATCAGCGGTGTTCTCCAGTTTCCTCTTGTTCTTGGCGGGGACCAGCTCAGGCACCTCCTCCTCCTCCTCCTCTTCATCCTCTTCCTCTTCATCTACTTCTTCCTCAAACTCAGGGTCAAGGTAGCCAGTCAGGTGAACGTTGCAATTACCTGTAGATATGGCAGAGATACTGACATAATTGATAACATGACATAATTAAAAATATTAATATTCATAATTACTTGTGTTATGCGGGAATCAAACCTGCACCCCTAGATTAGAAGGCAGAGCTACTACCAACTAAGCTAATGGAGCAGTCATTAGAAGGCAGAGCCACTAAATTGCAAAGGGTCACAAGAAACATTTCTTTTGT
This sequence comes from Macaria notata, assembly GCA_927399415.1. Taxonomy (NCBI): domain Eukaryota; kingdom Metazoa; phylum Arthropoda; class Insecta; order Lepidoptera; family Geometridae; genus Macaria; species Macaria notata. The sequence goes on along the minus strand of OV656740.1, from coordinate 3,436,811 downwards.
GGGGGCTTTCACTAGCTGAAGTCAGATAAGTGATCATTTATACATACATATTTACAAAAGAAAAGTATATAAGCATTATATATGTATGTTGTCTAGGTCTGCATTGTAGGTACCCAGTCTAGTACCTATAACAAGTAATAATAATAATAAATAATAAATATTCCGGGACATTGCACACAGCGCCATCTAGCCCCACACTAAGCAAACGCTTGTGTCGTGGGTACTAGATAACGGATATAATACTTATATACTTTTTTTTTGTAAATACATACTTATTATATATAGAAACGACCAGACTCGACACAAGTAATTACAAATTTTAGTAAAATAAGTGTTTGCTTAGTATGGGGCTAGATGGCACTGACTGATAATGTCCCAGAATACCTATTTATTAATAATAAGATCACAAGGCTACAAACCATTTGTCAAGAAAGCAATACTATCTCCAGTCTTGAAGTACAGGTCCAAGGGGACCTGAATGTGCTGCTTCATCTGCAGGGTGCAGACCAGGAAATTCTTGCCGTCCACCACCACCATGACTTGGCACGGCTCATTGTCTCCCGTGGACGTGTCCAGGGCTGCCTGGGAGATGTGGAACGGCTTCTCCACCGTCTGGGTGTACCGCTTGTTGGGCTCCATAATCAGTCCTAGGAATTAATTATTAAGTACATAAGTTTTTATTTAAAAAATGTATCTTTAATAGGTTTGCACTTGACCATAGTTTGGCTGATGAAGCAATAGCTATGGACTATAATAGAATTAATTTAAGTGATTGATATCACAATAGGCTGTTTGACAATGCGAAAAATAAAGTGTCAATTGCTGACATCCGTATATAATGTGAGTGTAGAAGTGGTTATTTATTACCGTTAGTTGAAAATAATAAATAATATATTAAAAAATCCATAAATTAAAATGCATATTTTTAAACGCTTGTCACGTGACACAAAACGCTCCTGATTGGTCGAGTTTATAATGACGTCACAAGCTTGTCAACATTGTTTGCCTACATGTGTATTATTATATTTCGAAACATATTTGATAAGATTTCATTATTTTGTGTGATTTGTTAGCGAAATTTTACAAATTCCATCAAGAACTTTTACCATGAACCACGATTTTGTAAAAACAGACAGCGGAAACCTGCCCCAAGTAGACGCAATCATGGTCGGATTATATTTCAAAAATAATTACGATTATTATGCTGCGGAGCTAAAAAATTTATAAACAGCAAAGTAATAACACCTAAATGGTAACTTAAATTCTATCATAAGGAAGTGAAATGATGATAAACTTCTTGCTAAAACGCTTTTTGTACTGATAGTAATTAACCATGTCATTTTTCATCTGTAAAAAACAAACAAGTTAGTCTGGAACCTTTAGTGCAATGCTTATTGAAATCTTAAAGACTGTATGTAGCTACAATTTTTTAATAATATTATGCAAAACAGCGGAATAGAAATGAATAGAAATGTTCGAAGTGATTTAAGTGAGACATTTTGCAAACAACATATAAGTACATATATTATAACCTCAAATCCATAAAAAAAGATTAACATTCTAAGTGTAATAAAGCATTTCAAAAGTACCTATCAATATTACGTTTACTTATGTACATCGAAATAGTCTTCATAGAAGAAAATATTTGTACTATTCCCTCGGAGGGATAACAATGACATATCATTGTTATCCCTCCGAGAAAGTTGCAGCCACTTTCGGTGCACTTGGACATTCTTTTGAACACTTAGAAATAGTTTGTTCGGAGTTTTTATTGACGTATTTGTATATTTAGGAACTGCACATTAATCACTAAATTCAATCGCACTTTCGTAGCACATTAATCACTAAATTCAATCGCACTTTCGTCATTTGTTTGCGTATTGTATGTGGATGATATGTGCCACAGATCTCAATACAGGTTAGTGACGTCACGGATTCGATTGCAGCGCCATATTGACAAAGTAGCGTTTTGGCGAACTATTTAAATATAGTATTTTTAATTTGATATTTTTCCGAAAATATGTACCAGAATTTAAAAATACACTTTAGACTAGGTTTCTTAACCCCTAAATAAAAATATGAAATGGATTTTAAAACCAGTCAAGGAGCGTATTGAGCTTTATTATTACCTACTGTACTGTGTAGTATGTACCATAAGTAATGTTAATTATACTCCATAAAGATGTGGAATTCACACTAATCCTAATAGGTAGGATATAAAGCTCTGGGCCGTGCTCCACTATTTCACCAGTAACTAAATGTCATGCAAAAGAAATATGATGAAACAAGAAACTATAGAGGAATATAATGTGAAGCAGAGTATTAGTATTGAGCAACCATTTAACAATGTTATTGCTGTTTACAAACTTTTTAGAAAGACTAAAAGTGAGGTAAATTCTTGACATTTCCATTTCTTCTTTTAGTGTAGGTACATAATACAATTAAATTGTTAGACAGACAATATGAGCTCAACATAAAGACAATAACCGCCAGCTGTTGGCTATATATGGTGAAACTCATTGTGTCATTGGGTGGAAATAGCATAGTTGTGGTGTGCTGTTTTGTATTACAGGCTCGTTTTATTAGGATTAAGTCACAGCGATGTATACAGTCAAGGTTTTGGTAGCAGGGTTGGTACAGAGGAAAAGCATACGTTTCCCAAAAAAAATGCGGGCAAATGAATCATATATGCATGCTCGGTTTATGGAATCACAGCTGAGTAGTTTATAAATGGATATAATAGAGAAATATGGATGAAACAGTACGCTACATGCCGTCTCAACACGTGGTGGTGCAGCCATCATGCCGGCCGACACTCACTTACCCCAAAACATTTTGATGTATTTACTGCGCTCGCGTACTAAACAATATATCCAAGCTTTAAACCGACTATCGGTTTACCAATACTTGGCGTAGAAACCTTTTTATATTGAATTACCGGCCTAAAATATATTTTAACGGCAACTCAATTTTACAACGTGCACCCAACGAGACGCGGTAAAATTATGAATGAACGGAAATTGAATTTGACGTAAATTTAATGTCAGAAGAAATGAAATGAATGAACCATTCCTTACAACGTTAGATATGTGAAAACCGATAAAATGATTTTGGCCGGATTCTTTATTAACAATATTCTCTGTTTTTTGTTCATTAATAATATTTGCTTGCATAATTACCATACAATTATTATTAAAATATAAAAACAAGGAAAAAAAAACTAAACATACTGCTACTAACTACTACAAAAAAGGGGCACTTAGAAAATCTTTAGAAAAACCTAAAGATAATCTAAGTGCTCCAGCCAACTACCAGAGGTCAGCGTGCCCAGCATACTGGCCGCATTACCACCCTGGATGGCAATGCTTATACGTTGAGCCAGAAAAAGGCCAGCATTATTATTTACATGTATCTAGGTTTAAACCTACACGTTAATTAGTTTAGTTCATCCTATGGTGAATGTATTAAGCTAGTATGTATTATTATGTATTTACAGTCTAGGCTTTTAATAAAGCTTAGTACACCAACTAGGCAATATTTTTCTACTATCCTTGCATATTTCAAACCTATTTTATTTCTGTTTTGTTCATCATACTTTTGAGAATTTTATTATTATGTTAATTTTACGTTCTCTGTTGAACAAGTTTTTTGACAAATACATATAATAAAAATTACTCAATGACAGAACTGACAAGTTGAATGAATAAACAACCATCTGTCATTTCTTTCTGTCTTTACTCTTTTGTATTTGTCAAAAAATACTGCAACAGTGCTTCAGCCATGGTAAATCTAATTTTTTGGTGTTATATCTGGAAATATCGCCTTAATCTTACCACAATGTGTTGCACCGATTGCCCAGCGATGATTTGGACTGGTTCTTTGGGTCATGGTAAGCTTATTTACCAAAAACTTTTATATTCCAGGGTCGTGTCAGGACTAAGACCGTAAAGAAAGCGGCTAAGATCATCATTGAAAAATACTACACAAGATTGACTCTTGACTTCGACACCAACAAGAGAATATGTGAGGAAATCGCTATCATTCCCACTAAGCCTCTTCGCAACAAAATTGCTGGGTGAGTACATGAAAAACGTACATGTACTTTTTAGAGAATTGGGAACCCTTCCCTCCCTCATCATGTTAATTCTTAAATATTGGTTATAAATGAATGAATATGCTTACATAAATACTGTCTAGAATAACTTAGATTCCATAAATATATTTGTTTACATAGATAAACAATGATAACCTAAAATTATTAATTCCTTCTAACCAATAAATTGGAAAGGTGTCCCACAAACCTAATCTAACCATTCACTACAGTTTGCACGTGTCATAATGTGGTGTTCTTTTTCGAAGTTGTGATGCAGGATACATTAAATCCAATAAACTCACAAATTAATTTGCTTTTAGAATAATAAGTTGTTAGTTTTTAATTGCATATACTTAGAAACTTCATTTTATTTGTGAATTGTTTCAAAACTTCTACTGAGAGTGGTTTGTTAAACCTTTAATTATAAATGTTACATAGGTGACAAGTTTGGTTCAAAGGATTATTAGAGTTGATTGTTGAATAACAGAAAAAAGTTTTTTTATACCAGTCCTCATACATAACTATTTATGTAAAAAAAAACTAGCTGTATATAGTTTCCATCATTTCATTTTTCAATATTCCAATTCTGTATAGAGGTCTCGTTTTATTCTGATATCCAACCAAATCTAGTGGGACCAGTCCATAGAAATAAAAAACAAACTAGGAAGAGTGGAATGTAACACAAGAAAACACATATAATATGTTCTTTTGTGAAACTAATTATCTATAGTTGTGAATCAATTGTGATGTTTTTTATTTTCTGTTTCAAAATTAAAAACATCACTATTATCATGTTTTTACTTTCAATGTAAAGGTAGAATAATGTAGAAAGTAAACAATTAAAATAAGTTTGTGCTCTTCTACATTGCAGGTTTGCCACTCACTTGATGAGACGCCTCAGGCACTCGCAGGTGCGCGGCATCTCCATCAAGCTGCAGGAGGAGGAGCGCGAGAGGCGCGACAACTACGTCCCGGAGGTGTCTGCCCTCGAGCACGACATCATTGAAGTAGACCCCGACACCAAGGACATGTTGAAGATGCTCGACTTCAACAACATCAATGGTCTTCAGCTCACCCAGCCCGCCACTCAGGGAGGCTATGGTGGAAGACGTAACTAAGTTAAGGACAATAAAATAATTTAAAAAACATTCTGTGGTTTCTTTCCCTGACTTTGTTACTAGCATTGCTATTCATAGGATTTTAACCCTTTCCCCCCGGGGTAGTGATTTTTAACGAATTTCCGCTTTTGAACTTTATTTTCATAATAAGGTAGGTAAAATTAAAAACACAGATTTTTTTTAGATTTTTATTATAGTTAGAAGTACTATTTCCAAGACCTAGACTTATAAGTACCGTCAGGAACTTCGTGTTAACAGAGTGGTAGGAACTTTGATTGAAACTACAAAAATAATGAGATCCACTATTGACTTAGCAGTAATTAAATTAATGACTTAAGTAGTAGTAATAAAAAAAAAAATTACAGGTTAACCTCGTGGTATTCAATAAAACAATTTTTCTTTTCGTTTACACACAAAAACACGTTGCAATGCGAACATTTACTATGAGGTTTCGACTGAATCTTCTTCAAACTACAAACCTCACACCTTCCCCTGTTCTCTACAAACGTAGGCCAATGGATGCCTCTGTTACCTAAGCGTACGTCTTTTATAGTGGAGTAGTCAGATTTGCGTCTTTTGGAAGGGCCGCCTTTTGCAGTATTGTCAGTAGAAGTCTTCCTTTTCTGACTAGCATCTTTCATTGTCATCAAGCCTTGAGTAACAGAACGTCTAAAATCTTTTACGGTAGTCTGTTCCATTATAAGTCCATGAATGACATATGCATTGACAAATACGATGTCCAGAAGACCCCAAAACAATCTGTGCCACCATTTCGGAGATTTGCGATCTATACAGTAAAGGGCTCTCAAACGATCAGCTTTATCTACGCCGCCCATATACATATTGTAATCTTTGACAGCTATAGGGCATGTAATGGCTGACTTGGTTCCATTTTTTTCTTTACGTGACACAGTTGCCTCTTCGTTCCCGTGAAAATTAGACACTAAATGAACCATTTTATTATCCTTCCATTTCCAATATCCAATGTCTAAATTTGAAAATCGATGATCACTATCGCCCCTTTTCAATTGAGAATCAGCGAGCATATTTCCGGGCAGTCCTTTTCTGTTACTTCGGATAGTTCCACATGCGTAGGTGTTTTCAGTTTTCAGTTTCTCAAGTAAAGCCACAGACGTGAAAAAATTATCAAAGTAAACTACCTTCCCCTTACTCCAATCTTGTTCCGTTAACTCCAAAACTACTTTCTCTCCTAATCCATAGCCGGTAAATTTTGTGTTCAGTTCTTCGTCTTTCCCTTGGTAAATTTGAAACTTCTTTATATACCCCCTCTGGTCAGCAAGACACCACAGTTTGTACCCCCTTTTTATGGGCTTCATAGGTAGATACTGTTTTAGGACAGACCTACCTTTGAATTTAATCATGGACTCATCTACACTCAGTTCGCGAGTACCATGATAAACCATTTCAAATTTTTTATTGAGTGCATCAATCATTGGTCTAATTTTATATAATTTATCTTTGCAGCCTGAAGGCATTTTGGAGCTATCATTGCAATGCAGATGAGATAAAATAATAGCGAACCTGTCTCTAGGCAAAGTCTTGCAAATAAGCGCGTTGTTGAGATCAGGTGCCGAAGAGTAGTGGTCTCTCCACGCCGGACGAGTATTGTAACCCATAAAAAAATTAATACCTATAAATGTTAGGAGTTCCTCTTTTTTTAGGTTCAATACTTTGCTTTTCTGAGTAGCATAAAGGTTACTTTGGTATACAATATTGTCAACAATGTCATCAATCAATACTAAAAATATATCAGTCGGTGTGGTACAGTGAGCAAACCAGTCATCTACTACTCCAGTATCCGCAATGTATTCCGGTAAAGATGTACTTAGGTCCCTCTTTTTCCATTTACGGTTTGGTTCGGGTAATCGCTGGTTAGTTCGGTGTGAAGAGTTATTTGCAGATGGTAGATCAGGCTGAACACTAGGTGCAGGTAATGAAGATGTGGGTACCTGATTTATTGGGTACTCCAATACATCTTCATTTGACGGCGACGACGGCGGAACTTCGGCCAAAACATCTTCTATAGCTCTTTCAAAAATTTCATCGAAACCTCTTGGCGAGGGTAGTTGAACATTTTCCACTTCATCATCGGACACACCTGCATCAGACGCTTCGTCGCAGTCCGGAAGCTCTTCTAATAACAGGGCTTCAATTAGAGCCGTATTGTTTTTAATATCCATCTCAATTCCTAAAACAATAAAAACCTTGATTAGAACAATAATAAAAAAAAAATAACATGGGTTTATAAAAATAATAATAAAATAAAATAACCACTTCATCGTATACATGTATTATAAAAAATCATAATATTTGAGACTAGAATCACCTGACGGTACTTTTAAGTCCGCAGTAGTTTTTATCAAATATTCGTATGAAATATCGTGATAATACATTATAACAGCTTTTAGAAATATAGCCAATGATATAAACAACGTAAATAGTAAAAAAAATAGCACTTACCTGTGATATTCTACTTATAAAACTTTTTTTATTTCACTGCACAACGAAATGAAAAAACGTTCGACAAGTTGTGACAAGAATTTCAATTTTTACGCCAATGTCGCGCGGTAATTCAATTAACGCGCTGTGATTGGCTGACGGAAACGGTACTCTAAAGGATCGTCAGTTGCCGTTCACGTAAAGTGTTTTCGTACTAAAGATATTAGACGAAAAATGTGGTGGTACTTCTAAGTACCGTAAGGAGGGAAAGGGTTAATTAGTTAAAGGTAGTCCTTGTAGTATTTGTTCAGTTTAAATATCCTTTTCCTGATTAATACACTGTATTGGTCACAAAACTTAAAAGTAATAAATACCTAAAAAGAAATTGTGTCAACATAAATTATAAAGTTGATGAAAAAACCATGGAGGAGAAATAGAGAACCTCAGTTTTTGAAGTAAGTTACAAAATGGAATTTTGTTGCATTGAATTTATAGACATTTAGTAATCCTCAAGAATACTATAAATACATTAGGCAAACGCTATTCCCATCAACCCAGTGTTGTTTTAATTAGTAGTTTTATGACTGACAAAGTTGTTCTGAAGTTATAGTACTTATTTTGGTTTCTTGATTACGCGCAAACAAATAAAACTATAGGTAGGTACCTACCTAGTTAAAGTTTCAAGCCTTTTGACAATCATGGCCGGCTCTGTAAGGGCTGACCATCATTATAACTATTTTTCTTAAAAGGATTCTTGCGTGTCTCCTAATAGCCTGATTGTTCTGTTAAAGAATATTACTGGTAGTATTGGTTCATGATGAATAACTAGGTACCTAGTACAGTAGAACTCCAATTATCCGAATCACAAAAAATTGTCCAAAAAAAGTCTAAGTGCGCTATTATTCTTCCCCCCGCGAAGCCAGTGTTTGCGAGTTAAGACAAGTCAAGTCTTGACTTGACTTGTCGATACAGCGGGTACAAAACGGAACTCTGCGTATCATCACGCAGGCAGGAAGATACGTACGAAACAACGTGATCAAAAGAGACTGCAAGATGGAATCAATCTCGCAGTTTGTGGTCCGTTTGTCGCGAGGGATGTTTGACCGCGCAGACAACGGACCGCACCTCCACTTGCGCGGGATAGCGCCACTTCATACCAGGCCCCCGGACATATCAGCACAGTCTTGGCGCACCCTCCAGCGCGAACTCCTCGCTGTCTCAGACGAGGAGGACGACGCGGGGGTCGCGCAGGACTCACGCAACACCAACACAGTACCTGGGCTCTGAGCGGCCGTGTGGCTGGCGCCAGAGCCCCGGACAGATGACAGCACCTCCACCCTCTGGGCTCCGTGCGGCCGTGTGGCTGGCGCCAGAGCTCAGGCAGTCGGCACATAAACCATCTGGGCCCTGAGCGGCCGTTCGGCTGGCGCCGGGGTCCAGGCACAAAGAAGAAGATGACATCCCCTCCCGTGAAGAGAGAAGAGGATGTCAGATGACCAAGGACCAAGAAAGAGAAGATGAAGGAAGCTACCAGACCTTGGCACCCACACTTCTGCACACCCTTACCACCTACACTCTTGCCAATCCGAACCCGCGCACAACTGTATATTATTGTATAAAATCCGCTCACTCAGTCATACATTTTGTAATCCGGGAGAGGTTTCCTTCCAAAAAAACCAGCAGGCACCCTTTGAAAGTCAAAAAAGCATCCGGTAAAAAGAGCGGTACCGTGACAGCACCAAAAAAAAAAAAAAAAAAAACAAAAAGCGCAAAAGAAATAGCCGCTGAAGGAAACCTCTTCCCAATTTCCCAGAGTCCCGAGTGGCTCTGAGTCTAGCCCCTCGAAAGAGCTCAGGCTCAAATGAGGTACCTACATCCCCTCTCTGGGGGGGGGGGGGGGGCAGAAGATCTGTCGACGACAACGACTTGACTTGTCTTAACTTGCCGTTGTGCCTACACTGACTTCCCCCCGCGAGGTCGGTGTAGGCACGGCGGCAAGTTAAGACAAGTTCCGGCGCATTGCAGTGCTATATTGACCTTGCTCGAGGACGCTACTCTTTCGCTACGGCTTACTTTTGTTTGTGCGTGTACAATACTGTATTGTTTTTATACCATGGCTTCGAAAAGAAAACGTGTTGTGCTATCGTTAGCGGACAAACTGAAAATTATAGAGCAACTCGATAAAGGTGTAACGGGTAAGAAGTTGTCTGAGATTTATGGTGTTGGACAAGCAACAATTTCTGACATTAAAAACAGTAAGTCAACACTTTTAAACTTTGTTTCGGTGCTTGAAAATGAAGATGGAAGTTCCTCCAGGAAAACAATGAAGTCAGCAACCAACAAAAATTTGGAAGATGCCGTGTTTAAATGGTTTTTGCAGCAACGTTCTATGGGAAATCCGATTTCAGGTCCAATCCTTTGTGAAAAAGCCAAAATCTTAGCAGAAAAGCTTGATTATTCATCTTTTAAGGCTAGTAACGGCTGGCAAAGGAATTTTAAATTCAGGCATGGTGTACGCGAGTTAGATTTGGCTGGTGAGAAGCTTTCAGCAGACTCTGCAGCTGCTGAAAATTTTATTGAAAAATTTAAAACTGCATCAGAATCCTATGATCTGGAGTTTGTTTATAATGCCGATGAAACTGGCCTTGTTTGGAAAGCATTACCAAAAACCACTTTGGCTTCTAAAAGGGAATCTAGTGCCCCTGGACATAAGTTCAGTAAAGAACGTGATACAGTGCTTACGCAGACGCTAAGACGTGCGTGGAATAAACTGAAAGGCCTACCGTCTGAGAAGAACAAAAAAAAAGAATCTGAAGAAAATGAGAAACAAGAATATGGAGAGGATGATGATGATGAAGATGCGTTGTCACTAGAGGAAATAAGAAAAATGATTGTAAAAATTCCTGGTTGTACAGAAGTAAGTGCTGAAGATGTAGGAGAGTGGATGGCTTGTGACACGTCTGACCCTGGTTTTCAAATTCTCAATGACGATGAAATTGTTGTAAGTGTGAGAGAAGATGTTGAAGTGGAAGTGGAAGAAGAACTTTCTGCTGATGTTGAAGTAGACGCTGGACCATCAGCTAGTGAAGCATTTGCAGGCCTCGAGACTGCTTTGAAATGGATGGAGCGTCAGCCCGAGTGTGACCACTTGCAACTGCTCACCGTCAAGCGAATGCGTGACCTGGCTGCCCGAAAACGGTTGAAGACCGCAAAACAGCTTACATTAACGGAGATGGTTAAAAAACAATGATTTTTATTTCTAAACTTGTACATAAGTACATTTTATTTATACTTAAAACATGTGAAAATTTCATGTTTCTTTCATTTAATTCAATAAAAAAATAGTGCAATATCAAAACGTAGCTTTTATTCTCTCCAATGGCAATTTTTTTTAAAAAAATCCGATTATCCGAATATTTGATTATCCGAATGGGTCCCGTCCCGGTCCCCATTAATTCGGATAATTGGAGTTCTACTGTAGGTATAAATAAACAAGATTAGAGGAGAAGCTTTTTTAAATATTCCCGCGCGGCAAAACAAATCGGATACATAATCGGGCTTCGTATAGTACCTGTTTTGAGATAGTCTCGATCAATTTGTGATATTATTTTTCTTCGTTATTCTATCTAAAAATTTAGATAAAAACGCTATTATTTCTTAGAAATTGATATAAATGTAATAAGAGCCCATGATACAAACGCTTTGTAAGCTAAAATAAACGGGACTGAACTCACATTACTGAACAATCGATACATATGTGTATCCGACCGAAAATTCTGCTGTTGTTATTAAATGTTCTCTATCTCTTTCATATTTGCGCAACCAACCAATCGTTGGGCAAATATTTAGTTTGTCTCGCTTGCACACTGACTAGCTTCCTTTTCCTTCGATACTTCGTTTTTTTTTACTTTTGCTTTGCCAAGAGTTGTGAGGTAGGAAAGAAAAATTCAGTGCTGAAAATTGATTTTATGTTGAATACATTCATGAAACACAACTGTTTTATTACATTTCGAGTCAGCGTTATTATGAAAAATGGAATGTTCACATTTGTTAGATAACATCAAGGTGGACTTTTTGATCGAGGACTCTGCAATCACAAAGAACTACAGTTGTTCAGGTAAATCAATAGTTTTGCTTTTATAGGATGCACAAAAATAGTTTTTGAGGACCCGAAATCCTAGAGATTAGGCCCTGTTATAGTCATATTCGTCAGGTTAGTTCACAAAAATCAATACGTGCAGCAAACATAATAATCAGCTGTTCTAGGGCCGCGGGAGGGGGGCGCGGCATGGGTGACCGTGAATGACGATCTATCGCATATTCTGACGCGATGCTTTAAAATTATGCTCAGCAATCCTGTACTTCGTCTAATTCAACCGTTATACTAATCAATACACCATGTTTTGTATCATAACGCAAAGAGAGGGGCCGAGCCGGTGCGCCGGCGTACACATTACGCCTTAAACAAAACCTATTCACGGACCTCCAGACTAGTATAAATCAGATGATCTTGAAATGAGTCATTACCTTCGCGAATCGCGTTACGATTTCCTTCTAAATATGTGCGCAGTTTGTTAATTTAAGCCTATACGGAATCTGGAAGGCTAGTCTCTTTTTGGACGTAATAACTATGTTTATCTGAATGGGTATCTGTGTTGTGCAGATATGGTATCTATCGCCGTAGATTGCTATCTAGGGCAGTACCTAAGCAAATCTGTCTATAAACAATGGAAAATGCCCACGATTTCATCTAAAAAAGTATGACTTGTGTATCTACTAGGTATGAGATTAAATAACTGAGGTCATTGCACTTAAAACGCTATATTCTAGGGTCACACAATTTTAGTTCTAATAGATTTTATATATCCTTTTTAAAAATTTGGTTCATTAGTTGACTTAGAACATTTGTAATAGAACTATGTAGTTAAACTGGGTAGTATTTGTAAGGTAAACACTATGGAATTTTCCTTCCTTTTGAGACAAAAATGTACCTATCTATTTCAAGTAAAGAAAATTTTAATTTGATAGCACCAACAATATTGAAATATAACAGACAAATTGATGAAAGTATCCATCAATTTGTCTGTTATATTTCAATATTGTTGGTGCTATGCTTTCAATATGGTTTTCAGACTGGTTCCTACAAGATAATAAGAAAGACAAAATTACATAATGTATCTGAGGTGGTGTTTTTTTTTACATGGGATAGGCTCACAGTCGACTACAACTTGCCTGATGTTATGCAACATTGTAATCTACAAATTATTGTTAAATTTGTTGTACCGGTCATACACAGCTAATTCAAACACAGACCATGAAATATTTGAGGCTCGCTTCTGATCTAGCTATATTAGGTACAATAGTTATTGGATTTTCCATTGACTAACTACTGCCAGTTATATTATTACTTATTCTTATAATGTCACACTTGTGGATAGATTAAACTTACCATGGGTACAGTGGGTGTAGTGTGTAGACCCCAACTAAGATTATATGTGAAATTTGGCATTTGATACTTTAATACAAAATACAATACAAATACAAAAGCTTTTATTGGGCCAAAACAATATTACATCTAGGTACTTAGCTACAATAAATATGTCTTAAAGATACAAAAAGTTTAATTATATGTACCTGTGTTGTGTTTGCACCTTGCAGTAGGTCTCATAAGAGCCTGAAGCTTGTAGGAATTACCAGCAGTGTGTAAAATAAAAATACTTTTTGCACAACATTTATAATTTATTACAGTAATTGAAAATGACACTAGCATATCCTAGCTGATATGTTATAGTAGAAGTAAATTTATACTTTTTATTAACCATGACTACGAATTGCCTGATGCTAAGCACAGCTGTACTCTATCTAGCGCTCTTGCCTTGAAGAAACCGATTCACTCTCTATTTGAACACTAATAAATTATTTTTATACCTAGGTAGTTCAAGATGAAATAAAACTAAAAAATAAATATCTTATTTCCAGAATGTTCGGAGGCGGAGCAGAATTGGGTGTGCTTGCAGTGTGGTGTGGTGAACTGCGGGCGCTATGTGAGTGGGCATGCCAAGCAGCACGCCGAGACCACCCAGCACCAGCTCTGCATGAGCTGCAGTGATTATTCAGTTTATTGGTAAATACTTTGTTATTCCAATATTGTAATCACATCTCTGACTTTTGTGTTACATTATTTAGTCATAAGCACAGGCGCACATACATTTTATAGAAATATTCAAGTCATTTATTCATAATATTTACATGTCAAAGATCTTTAACATTTACGTCACATTAATATTAATATAAAATTACACAAACAAACGGACAAAGAACAAAACATAACTTCCCGCATACAGAACTGAATGTGCTCAGTACACTGGCAGCATTTCCACGCTGAATAGCGATTTTATAGATGTATTAAGGCCAATGATTATGTTTGGCAAGGACTAACATGATGAAAATGCCAGACTTAAGTTATCAAATCACCCTTTTAATCTGTTTTGCTCTGAATATCTGGGTCCTACAATTTCATGTACATACCTATGCTACATAAACACCCACAAAAATGGGGGAGCTTAATTTCAGCCAGTTATACCTATATCTCATCAATATAATTTATTTAGTAATTTATAGACTTGAATTGACTTTGCTGATTGTGGTTTTATAACTACAAGCTTCAAAATTGCAGTAATCTGAAAACATGCCTATTGAGAGTACTACTACCTATGTAGTGTACTAAACACTAGTAACTGACATCATTGTTATTTAATATTTAATTTAAGAGCTGTAGGAAGTAGGTTTCTGTGCCAGTGTGACAGCCATTACATTATATTGATTTTTATTGCTTGGTCCATCACTCACCATTAATAATCACCATAGTGTGTGGCAATGACTTCACTTGCATTGTTTCAATTAAAAATAGCCTATGTCTCTCTTTGACTCAACCATGCACTGATAACAAAAATCCTTCTGCTGTGGTGATAGACAATTAGTCAAAATAATATATGCACTTTTACTTAATGCTATGATATTTCATCTAGATTATCGTGATGTTAATTAAACACTTATGTAATGTAATTCTTAACTGCTTTTTATTAACTGTAATGAAGATAATTAAAAAAAATCTTAAATTACATATATCTCATTTGCAATTTTATTTCATTGGGATAAATTAGACATATACAGTTTTGGTCTAAGTTTATATTTTACATTATATTCTGTATATGTGTATGTACTGTTAACCATCATCATCAGCAGCATTTTATTGTGTCACCTATATTTAAAATAAATTAATATTGTTTAATTTATTACATTCCAGCTATAAATGCGACGATTATGTTTCAAACGACTTTGACAACCGAATAGACAAAATAAGACAAAGTATTATGAAAGTTAGGAGAAACAGTGAAGAGCTTAAATTAGAAAACAGAGAGGTTCCGGAATCTTCTGAGGAATTGAACAAAGATGACAGAGAAGCAGATATGAAACAAGATGAAAGTGTGAAAGAGAAACGAGAGACTTCAAATGGCAGCATGGAAGGAGATAAAGTATTGGATGAAGCTCCGAGTAGCTCTTGTAGTGACGTGAACCCTGAAACTAGTGATAGTAAATCTACTAAGAATAACAAGGTATGTATAAAGTATAATAATAATAATAATAATAATTTATTTTGAGTCAAACTCTTATGAACTATAACAATATGTTCACTGCACTCCACACTAGGATAACCTGTGTTGTGGAGGGCAGGCTATGTTATTTATAAATAAATGTACAGTTTACAGAAATTCAGGTTCCAATCCGGTAGTGATGATTTTTGATCATTTTCCAATGAAAAGTTTAAATTAAAAACACTTAAGCACTTGATAAATAACTTATAGCAATATTCATTATATGCCACGCCAAAATATTCAGGAACAGTAGAAACTTCTATGTGTGTAGGTAATGTTAAACATTGTCAATCTCAGATATGAATAGGGTAAGAGTTGCTTGATTTTAAAATTCCATGGTTGTTTGAATTTCTACAATACACTGGTATCAGGCAAGGAATGGCCTTTTAAAATACATTTTGCAAAAGTATTTTCTAGTTATAGTTATATTCCTTAATTTAAAATCAGTATGAAATACATAGATAAATTAGGATTTATCTATGCATCCTATATTCTTGGTGCTAAATACTAACGGTCTTATTTATAAAAATGCCTATAGTAAGCTATAAGCATACTATAGTTAAAGTGTTCAATAAGCATTTAAAGTGTTCTATAAAGTTTACTATTTATAAACGTTCTATAAGCCTTCTATAACTATAGTACCCACGTGGTACCGACAATAAGCCAAATCATTGCCATTATTAAGAAAAAATCAAAGAAGAACGAAATTAATCACAGATAATACGTATCTTAGTGCCAAATATATGCAAACTTTGTCATAAAACACAAAATTTTGTCTATACTCAGACACAAAGAAACGTCAAAGTTGTTGATATTTAGACGCGCAAAAATCAAAAATTTTAATAAAAATAAGTAAATAGCATCACTCCTGCTGCCCAGAGGATTTGCGATGCTGAAATAGCCTGCCGACGGGAGCTACATGAGGCCCAAATGGCCAACGAGCAACAAAAATTGAAATATTAAAAGAAGAGGTTTTGAAATTGAAAATAATTTATTATAAACTCTTGCTGCCCAGAGGATTTGCGATGCTGGAATAGCCTGCCGACGAGAGCTACATGAGGCCCAAATGGCCAACGAGCAACAGAAATTGAAAAATTAAAAGAGCTTTTGAAATTAAAAATAATTTATTATAAAAGTAAAACAGAATGAAATACATAGAAAGACTTTTATTAACATGTTTATCACTAATCACACATACTAAGATACTTTCATTTAGCATTATCACATGTCTGTACCTACTATTAATTAATTATTACAAGAGCAGCAGTGTCACTGTGTACAATAAGGGCTAATCTTTATATATAATTCTGATTGGAGACACATAATGTCACCGGATCTGGTTTTACAATTCCACATTTTTCCTTGTTTTGCCACTGGATTTGCCTGGTGAGCATCTGAGTTACTTGCAAGCACAGCATCCCCCTGGTCAATGGCAATATTATGTAATACTGCAAGTGCTATTATTGTAGGCTTTACATTCTCCAATTTCCAAGTCATTCCAAACAAAAGGCACTGAAAACGCTGTTATAAAACCCCAAATCATCAAGAAATTCATTTATATTACAAAATTTGATTGTTTGTTTTTACTTCAAAGACAGCAAATCAGCTGACAGATGACAGGATAGTCGGCCATCTTAGATCTTATAGCACCGCTATAGTACGGTTATAGTAGGGTCCTCGCGACTATAACTTTACAATAGACTTATAGAACTGTTTAGCGCTATAGTGCGTTTATAAATACCGATTATGGTCATTTTTCTTATAGTGATGTTATAGAACACTTTAACTCTTCTATAACTTTTTATAAATAAGACCGTTAGGATGTGAAAATCTTCAATTCCACAGTATCACATGTACAATAGTTTTAAAGCAAAAAATAAATATTGATTCAAAGAGATGTATTGGTGGCTAGCTTAATCTGTATACGCAATACTTATCAGCCTTTATTCGAAGCTGTATTGCTAGTTTTCCATCATCTCTTAATCGCGAGCCAGTTACGTTTTACTACACGCATGCTCCACCACATACACACCACAGCGTCGCGTGTGTGAATGCCACGTGAACTAGGTGAATGTCTGACTATACTGTGTAAAAAAACTGTTGTATAATAGTATTAAAACACTCGTTACTATTATGAAACTCGCTGCGCTCGTTTCATAAACTCACACTCGTGTTTTAATACCCGTGTTATATGCAGTTGCATAAACTACTATTAGTTAGTTAGTTAGTAGTTAGTTAGTATATTTTTGTTGACACTCCTACAATTTTGATTCAAAATTTTTAGTCCTGTATTTTTTGTTTATCTAAGAGCGGGGTGTCATTGTCAAGATTTGATCTAAAAAAGTTGTGCTCTCATGAGTGGGTACATCTTCATTTACATTCATCTTATTAACATTGTCAGTTTTCTGACATGTTTTTTTAGCTACTCCAGTCAAATATATCAAACCATTGGACGAGTTTGACAAATTATAGGGTATACAATTTTTATTGACTTCTTTGTATATATATTTGACAAACGCTTTCGTTGGCTCTTTATTACTCTTCAGTAATCTTTTTTTACAGTCATTTACATCAATAACTGACATATTAGGAGTATTAGTTGCAATATGAAATATTTTGTCATTTATCTTATGTTTGATAGAATTCTCTACAGTATCATTATAGTTAGAATCACAATATGGTATAGTTGACATGTGAAGTCTAAGGCCCTTTTGGGTACACAGGTTTATGACACTTAGAACATGTTGAATATTGAAATTACTTACACTTGAGTGGATTACAATAATGTCATCGCCTTTTTGCATGCTTGCAGACAGTGATTTAAGATTATGGACGACTTCCCTAAATTGCGCGTTAGGTTTACACATAGACACGACAGATATATATTCATTAGTATTTGTCCTGATGTATTCCGCCAATGATTTCCCATAGCCATCACACAAGATTAGCATTTTCTTCGAGGGCTTAGATGAGGGTGTCTTTACCGCGTCTGTTATACATATTTCTTTATTCGCATTTGTATCATCTTTGTAATAGACATTGCTGCTTCTAGTACACCTATCTGAGAAATGAGAAACATTAGTATTTCTGCTTCTCGCAGATTCTTCATTTCTACGGGGTGGGGAAAATGAGTTCTCTTGTTCTTCTTCAATAGTCGGTAGACTGTTCTTCTGGAATCGACGCGGGCTATCGAAACAGTCTCTATTAGTTTCCTTTTCATATATGGTCAATACAAATTCTTGTAACTGATTTAATTTATCATCAATAAAATTGAGAGTGTTGATAGACTTCTCCTTGTTTTGTAGGTCTCTTTTGAACTGGTCTATTGTTTCTATCAACTTTGAGTTTAATTTGTTTTGTGTTTCGATTATTGTATTCCGTTTGTTTAATTCAAACGCCAATATTCTATTTTCTTGCGTCACTAGTTCATAGTTTAACTGGTCCATCATACAACGCTTTTCTATTATATCATCACTATTCTGACATGTTACTTTATTAGAATCGTAAAAAGCTAAGTTTTCTTTCAATTTCTTGATTCTTTTATTCAATTTATTTATTAGTGTTTGTAGTCCTCTGAAAGATTTTGTTTTCTCGGTTGTTTTTTTTGTTACACTTTTCGGCTTTCTTCTTTTTCTACAATTATTTTTGTTTGTGATTGCTTCGGCGGACTGTACTAATAGATTGCTGTATTTTATTTGTAAGGAGTTAAATTTTTCTGTCATACTTCTAAGCTCATTTTTTATTGGATATATAGTTTTTGAGAGTTCCTGTTCGTACTCTTTATTAATAACTTCCAGTTCTTCGTATAATTATATTATATTTTCATATAATTTTCTAGGTTTTTCTGGCAAAAGATTGTGAGTTACTTTTGTTGCCAATTCTAGAATATCCGGAGGCGTACAAATATCATCGTTGCTATCCATTTTTAACTTTTAATTTGTATTTAAAAAACAAAACACATTGCGAAACATTAAATTCACGCGTACGTGTATTGTCACAGTGATTTTGCCGCCATTAAAATCTAACCAACGAGAGTGCAGCGCGACCAACCTGATTGGCCCTGCAATCAAGTTGGTCACGCTTTTCCGATGTTATAATGAGCTATTACGATATCAATGTGGATATTATAACATCATGTGAAATTGCTTAAATTGAGTGTTTTGTTGTCTGTGCTATAACAGTAGTAATTATAAGTCAAGTATTGGAAACATAAGTAGAATGTTACAACATTAGTGTAGATAAAAAAATATAAGCAACCACACATAACCAATACAAGCGAGTGTGAACTTGACTAAATCTGAATAAATCTGGTCACAACTGGATAAACTAATACACCTAAATACTTTCTTTAAATCTGCTCTACCAGTCTTGGCTCAGTTATGACTATATATTACTGAAATAAAATAGCAATCGCAGTATTGAGACAACTCACACTCGAGAATTTATTCTGTCCTATTATTAACTGAACTCCAGTTTATTCCTGTCTCATTTGAATAATACAAGCAGCGTCTGGCGGAGACATTACAATTCCATTTGCAAAAGATGAGTGAGGCCACACAGGGAGATGTTTATTATGTACATAGTAATGGGGCAAATTGCAACCACACCTGATTTAAAATAGTTATAAGATATTTTACCTTCCATATTTTAACTCAGTAGTTTACTTTCAACAGTTTATACAGAGATTTATTGTTTCATGATTCATAGATTTGTATGGTCATTAATATTTGATTACTCGCTCTAATATGATTCAGTAATAAGATGTGTAAAAGTTGGATATGCAAGCATTTCAGCTAAATGGTCTTTATCATTAACATTTTTGTTTTGTGCAAACTCACAGTGTTTGATTGGATAATTATGGAGCTATTGTACAAATTCCTGTTTTTATGATTAGGTACTAACAAGGATTCAGTATTCGTTTTTTTAACACGAAACAGGCTTACGTTTGACTACAGCCTTATATTCAATTACAAAGTCCGTCTAAACTGTCTAAATACTTAAAATTGATAAATTAATCAGGTACTTTTCCCATTCTAGCCCACCGAAGAACAAGTAAGATGTCTCAGACCCAGATCTCGCAAACGCACACATTCAGACGAAAGCAGCGTCACAGAAAACACAACACAAACCAAGAAGGAGAAGAAACCGTGCAACGGCAAATCCATACGAGAAAAGAAGATTGTAGGATTGAAAAATTTAGGGAACACATGCTTTATGAATGCAGTGTTGCAAAGCTTAAACAATATACAGGAGTTCAGCTGTTACTTCAGTCAGTTGCCGTCGCTTGAAATGAAGACTAATGGAAGGAAGGTGTATCATTCAAGGAGTTATACCCGCCAGGAGATGACGGATCTTGTCATGGCCGAGGAGTTACGGAAGGTAAAGTTATGTGCTTTCTGGTTTTACAAACAAGATAATTTATGACAATGTATCTTATATTTGACAAACATAACATTTAAATATTCACCGCTAAAATAGGGTAGGTATATTAGTCATGTGAGGACGCATCAGTAACTTACCCGTAGGAAATACGTTCGCCGTAGCCAAAATCGGCTTGGAATGCATCATCATCATCATCATTTGACAAACATTATCTTTTTGTATCTTGTATTTATTTAAAAGTGGCTTATGAAGTCTTCATAGAGAATAAAAACATAATAAAAATGGGCAAAGAAAGAAAGAAGAAAAAAAATGGTTTCATAAAGATTTAAATCCTATCCCAAAACTATATTTTCATATCATGCGATTAATTTACCGTTGCTATCACTCATCTATTAGAAAATCACAATGAAATGACTATTCAATGACTGACAAATGCATAAATGCAGCGTTTCGTACAAACTGCGGGTCAGTCATTGTTAGTCAGTGAATTATTTTTAATTGCCTGTTTATAAGATACAAATGTGCATTCACGTGAGTAGGTAATTGCTACTATGCCTACAAGCTATATATGTACATAATGTACTCTGCAAAACAATACAACTGTTAAATTTAAAAGTACAAAAATGAATGTATTTATTGTTCCGAATACTAAGTACATGGAGTCTTGGTGTAAATGTTGGTTGTGTGATATTAACAAATACAAATATTATACAACACACAAACAACAAACACAAAACAACTTGAACTTGATATTTACAAATGTTTTGTTGAGATTTTAGTTATTAGGAAAATATTATGTTCTGTAATGAACTTACCAGTTTCAGGAAAGTCCTTAAAATCAAATTTACACACACAAAATTTACCTGCAAACTTATCAACGAAATGCGAATTTCCAGTAGTTTAGAAATTTCGAATTTCGTTTATAAGTGTAAAGTGTGAGGAAGTTTGCTCCAACATTGCTTAATGCTGATGGCACAGAATCATTAGTGCTGACATTATGTTGAGTTGTTGAGTTTAGCTGTTATGTAAAGTTGACATTATAACATTTAAGTATGTTTCTGCAACTCGGTGACTATAATTTAGAACAGCGTCTGGAAGACCTTGAAGCCAAACGCCTAATTCGTAAAACCCGCGTAAAGCCTTCATATACCTATACTTACGATGATAGTGGTCAATTGCACTGTGAGCCATGCAACAGACATTTTTAGACTAAATTTGGTTTTGCGAGCCATAGGTATACGGGCTCATAGCCGTAACAAAGACAAGTAGTCGAGATTCGCTATTGGCGGACACGCCAAGGAGGACTATATAATATAATTTAATTTTGAACATTGGGCGGCCTTATTGCCTTAGGCGATTTCTTCCAGGCAACCTTTTGGATGGACATTACTAAGAAATATAAACAGACGGTGTAAAAATATAATTAGATACATAAATTAATTAAAAGACCAAAACATACTCGAAATATACATAAATAAATACATACATATTACACAAAACATTTACGAAATAAGCTACTGTTTTATAAGTAAACTACATAAATTAATGCTATAACAATGACAAATAATGGTGATACACTAACTTTTGGAATATACTCAGCGACTTGGCCTGCCTGATAGGCAGGGGCAACGTGTTCCACAAGAGGATGGCTTGGAGATTAGATTTTGATTGATTTTTTATTTCTTCAAGTCAGTGACTGAGACAGTTGTTTATTTTCTTGCAGGTGCTGATAAACCTGAACACGGGCGGCATGGGGTCGAAGGGCGCCATCTCGCCGGAGTGCCTGTTCCTGGTCATCTGGAAGGTGGTGCCCCGCTTCCGGGGCTACCAGCAGCAGGACGCGCACGAGTTCCTGCGGTACATGCTGGACAGGTGTGTAGCTCTAGCTATATATGTATATATATCGGGCTTGGAGCTAAAGAGACTCCCATTACCGATTAACTATAGAAAAAAGTTTATATGACCAAAAAACTTACGTGTACAACCCGGTCTAATTATCTCGAGATCTCGCTGGAATGGAAACCCCCCGCCCCGTTCTCCTTCCACCTCCCCGCGCTCGCCTCGCGGCGTGTCAGTACGGTTAGCTGTCTCGTTGCTTGATCCTACTGGAGGATGCTAGCGAACCATATCAGAGCGCCGACGCGACGTGACGTCATCGACGCCAGGTCTCGAGGTAATGTGACAGGGTTATACGTACATAATACAATGGTAAAATTGCGGTAGGATCATTATCAGTAGTTACAAGTGTGAGTGCTCTAAGCTAGGTGTCCAGAGGATCCTGTGTTTCAGGGAACTATTACCATGTGCCTTCGTCTCGGTAAGGACGGGTTTTGCGGGAAAGCGAGCAATACTCCTCCAAAAAGCACGATGCCCGCGCATGCTACGACCCAGGGCCTCCTAGTGGAGACAGAGTCTGAACATAAAAAAGAAAGCGCCTCCTTGTCCGTTTACATAAAATCTGCTTATATTGTATCTCTGCCACTCGAACTGGCAGCATTAGTCATGTTATTTAGTATTATAATGTTGTTTTGCAACAAAAATGATAACTGTGCCTTTACTGTGTATGTTCTTAAACTGTAGGTCCTGGCTGATTTAAAAGTACGGCAGTCGTTAAACCATGTCAGAGGCCCGAGGCCGAGGCCAAGGCCGAGGAGGGTGGTATGAAAACTTTAACACCAGAGGAAGTAACTCTCATACAAACTTACTTACTGTGTACTTTACTTTGCCGTGGTTTGTTTATTTCAGATTGCACACAGAGCTACTGCAGCTGCTGCCCCCCGAGAAGGCGGAGGCTGGGTTCGTGTCGCGCGCCCCCTCCGCCTCCATCGTCACCGCCGTGTTCGGGGGCACGCTGCAGAGCGAGGTACGTATATTTTGCTGTTGTTGTGGTTTCTTAAAAACCAAATTTTTTACATATGTATTTAAAGAATTTATTAATAAATTACTGAAATTAATCACTACTACGTCACGTGATTACTTTAGGTAAAATGCTTGATTATACCGAAAATAATCATCATGGTATTTGCGCTTATTTTAAAGAATTCACCCACGATATCTCCCCATTGACTAAGATCGACTCGAAAAGCCAGACTCGAAAATGTTTACCCATTTCCATCCTTCCAACCGGCTGAGTGTACTTGTTGAGCTATACCAATTTTCAGTCTTAATAAAACATTTTTAATACTCTATTTAGTGGTGACCGTTCACTGTTAAAATCTGTGTGGTTGTACTGCCTATATTATATTACAACTAGCTGACCCGGCGAACTCTGTTCCACCTTAGATGCAATTAATAAGCAGATTTTAAATTTTATTCAAATCAATTTAAAAAAAAACTGGATACATCGTTATCCTATGTCCGTCACCTGGTTCTAAGCTATAAATGGCTGAGTTATAAATGGTGTAACTAACAACACTTTCTTATGTATATAGATTTAATTATTGTCTACTTATATTATCATTCATAAAATGTTGTTTCCAGGTGCGTTGCCTGGCATGCGGCACGCAGAGCAAGAAGTTCGACCCGTTCCTGGACCTGTCCTTGGAGCTGCCCGAGTGCGGCCGACACGACTCGCCCGTCGAGCTCACAGACTGCCTCGCTAGCTTCGTACAGGTATATCCATTGCTATACAAAATAATAAGCGAGTGCTATCTGCTTTTCATCCAGACGCACCCTGGTTCGAATCCAGCTCTACACCAATTACTTGTATTTTCAAGTTATGTGTGGATTTACACTCGCTTAGCGGCGAAGGAAAACATCGTGAGGAAACCGACATGTCTGTAGACTTCAATATCCGAGGATAAGTGTCTTGCGTGGAAGGAGCAGGGCGCCCACCACGATGTATCTGCCCATGAGAACTCCCCTAACGAATTAATTCTGCGGGGGAGTCACGACCCTTAGTCATGAGAAAATACGACTCAAGTGAGAGATAAAAAAAATAATAGACTCAATAAGAAATAAAACAATTTAAAACGCAAAGGTAACTGATGATAGACTAACTGATCTATCAACGCACAGCCCAAACTACTGGATAGATTGGGCTGTAATACTGCATGCATATATGTAGTTATGTAGTACCAGCTAGGTATGTATCAGCTACGGATTTTTAGGATTTGCGTTTCTAGAGTGATGAAATTGTCTAGATGTAAAAGTATTAAGACGCACAATACCACTTTTAATTACCACCACGCAAAATGTGGTCAAATGCAAAGGGTTACATGAAAAATCTAAATAAGTAATCCTTCCCCCTTAGGTGGAGGAGCTGGCGGACACGGAACGCTACTTCTGCAGCAGCTGCAAGTGCAAGCAGAAGTCCACGAAGCAGTTCTGGATCCGCCGCCTGCCCAACGTGCTCTGTCTGCACCTCAAGCGGTTCCGCTGGCACAACTACTTCCGGTAGGCCTTTGGATATTTATGAAACCTCATTATTATACAAGGAATATTGTATTTATAGGCCAGGAACTTAGCACTTCCGTTATCTTATAACAATCCTTTATCATCAAGCACCAATCATGGACTATGTGTATTTTTCACGACATAAAGTTGCCTTTCGAAAACGAAGTGAATCAAATGCACCAAAATTTATATTAAAAATGATATCTGCCAATCTTTGTGGTATCGTTTCTGAATGAACCGTGTGAATTGCATTTCAGGGGAGTATCTTTCTAGTAGAATTCAAAGTACATGACAGAATATTTGGACTCCCTGTCTCAGACATTTTGTCAAATATTTATATTAATTCATTACTATATTCGTTCAAATGTATGTAAAAAACTCAAGCACATTTCACGACGCGTTTTACGCCCGCGGGATTTGCGATTGTTCGCGGGCCCCGCTGCACCCGCGGGCCGGCGCCGCTCGCGGCAGCGCAGCCGCAGCGGTTTCCACTCGCGCGCTCTGCGATCATAGACCGGCGAAGGTCCTTCTTGTGATAATCAACCGCCAGGTTTGCGGGCTATAATCGCAGCCGCGGCGGCAGCGGCGCCGCACAAAACTGCGGCTTCTTGAGTTTTAAAAATTAAACGCGATTCCGCCACCGCGGCGGGCGCGGGAAAAACCGCTCCGTGAGTCCTTAGCGTTAGGGTACTCCAAGGTCTGACGGTGAAAGTGATGGTGACACACATTGAATGATGCACTGTATCTACTACAACAGTATTTAATTCAATTATTCCAGAACAAAAGTGGACAGCAGCATATCGTTCCCGCTGCAGGCGCTAGACATGTCCGCGTTCGTGCCGGGCGGACCCGACACGCGGCGCTCGGCGCGCGCGCACGCGCTCTACGACCTGGCCGCCGTCATCGTGCACCACGGATCCGGGTAACTTGTGCAATATATCTTGTTCTATTCAACAAATTTCCTCCTCCTCCTCCGCTTCCACCTCCTTCTCCTCTTCCTCCTCCTTCTCCTCCTCCTCGCGCCGTGTTCCTCATTAGTGGGGGTCGTGACTCGTGACACCTCTGCACATGTTACTCAATAATAAAGTTTTCTCGGACAAGTAGATCGTTGTAGGTGCCAAGATCCTTCCACGGGAGACGGCTGTCCTCAGATTTTGTGCTCCACCTCGAATATGTCGGTTTTCTCGCAATGTTTCCCTCACCGTTAAGCCAGTGCATGCACACGTGCTGGATTCATACCAGGTTGCGTTGGAATGTAAAGCGGACGCTTACACCACCGAACCTCACTCGTACATACGTATAATTTCCATTCTTTGAAATCCAATATTTTTTTAAAACCTATTTAATCTTTTTTATTACATTTTTTTCTGTTATTTCCAGTGCGGGCTCGGGCCACTACACGGCGTTCGCGATCAACGAGGAGCAGTGGTTCCACTTCAACGACCAGACAGTGCGCGCCACCGACGCTGACGCAGTGGCCGCTTGCAAGCCTTACATACTGTTCTACATACGAAGGGAACTGGCGCTGCCCGTCGCGTCGTGACTATACCAGCCAACCTGTATCATTTACAACCTTATTACAATGCCCGTATAGTCGATTTTAGTTTGACCGATGCAGAAGCATGGGTTGATTTTCATATGGCTGGTTCTAAGCTTAACATTCTGTTCCTCATACGAAGGGAACTGGCGCTGCCCGTCGCATCGTGACTACTACAGACAACATGTATTATTTACAACCTTATTACAATGCCGGTAGAGTCGAGTTTAGTTTGACCGATGCAAAAGCAGTGGTTATAAAACTCTCATGATCTGTGCCCGTCGCGTCGTGACTATAGTAAAGGCAACTTGTATCATTTACAACCTTATTACAATGGACGTAGAGTTGATTTTCGTTTAACTTTACATGCTATTCTACAAAAGGAGTTAGCCAAACAACATGCAACTTTATTACAATGTCGCCACAGTTGATTTTTGTGTGGCTGGTTGTGTAACAGACCATAATTATCATGTCACAAATACGTAAACAATGTTACATGTATTTGAGTGAATTGATCAAATCAAATGTTTGGCTACAGATATGTTGTAAAAAATCAATCATGTCTTATGAACTTACAGAAAAAAAATTGTATAATCGCAAAAGTCGATTTAAACGGCTAAACTTCTATAGATACGATTTATCGTTGTATTAGCGATATGCAAGATAAATTAGGTTGATCGATTTCCTATGATTGTATTCGAAATTGAGGTGAGATTTATATTATTTTTAATCGACTTCCAAAAAAGGAGGTTAAATCAAGTCTTCTGAAAGTTTTTTTTCTAAATTCTTATTCTAG
This sequence comes from Macaria notata, assembly GCA_927399415.1. Taxonomy (NCBI): domain Eukaryota; kingdom Metazoa; phylum Arthropoda; class Insecta; order Lepidoptera; family Geometridae; genus Macaria; species Macaria notata. The sequence continues at coordinate 3,409,375 of OV656740.1, read as the reverse complement.
TTTCTTGGACTTTGATTGTGTCTATGAATTTATAAATATGAAGAATATATAAAAAATGTATCAATACGGAAGTACCTAAATATATAACGAGTATTATGTAAAAATATTGGGCATTACGAATAGAAGTTTATGAATTTTATCAACCTTAAATATGAGATATTGAGCAATTGCCTTGGAAGTCCTTCACTGAATTTTCTGAAACCAATCTAACTTGTTTTTTCCTACTGAATATTTTCCCAGTGTCGTCTAACATTACTCCAATGAAGTTATTTACAATTATTATAAAATATAAAAACAAGGGAAGCAAAACTAAACATACTACTTCTAACTACTACAAAAAAGGGGCTCTTTAGAAAGCCTAAAGAAAATTAATTATGAAGTAATTGATTTGTAAAATTAAACTCATTCGAGTGATTTTAGACGATGCCGCGTTGTAGGTGTTCACGCGATCTTAACCTGTTCAATATTGTACAAGTTAAATAGCTCTGACATCCAAATAGTTATAAAATAGCGTTAAATACTCATTACATAAATAGTTTGCAACACAGTTGTTGATATTGAAAACGTGCATTTTGAGCTTCAGAGTAAAATAATGTATTAGATGGTAAATTGAATCCCGTCTTTTTGTGTACATTGTAACTAAGGTACAAGGTTGTGCCGAGCGGGTAAAGGTGAACGTCTACTAAATAAAAACTTTATGAATGTTTCTTTTTAGTGGTACTTTACTTCTACCGAGCCATATAGAGTTGCATTTCACTAATGATAGGTTCTAATTCGTGAAGAATTAGATAGTAATTTGTCTGCGTTTCAGCTCTCGTTAGATTAATTTACATTCCCGTGAATTTGACATCGTCTTTGTTTTCTCTTACGTGCGAATAAAGGTCGTTTCACGCAGCAGTTAAGATTTAGTGCCGATGGTAAGTATATCAAATTCAATCAAAATTCTGTATTGTACACCAATCAGAATCTATATCGATGTTTTTTTTCTCCATATTTTTGCTATAAAATTTGTGTATGCCAGTGGATCAATTTGTGTTGTTTTATTTGTTTCCTTGGAAATGTTTTTACTTCTGAGGTGTAAAGTTATTTGCATCACATCACTTGCATTTGAGCCTCTGCTAAAATTAAATTATATAATCTTTGGCTTGTTCGCCGCAGCAAATACAACTTTACTCTCATGTTCCACAAATATTCTCCGCGGAATATAACCTTGCGATCTTCAAAGCGAGAGTGAATCGGTTCTTACTGGGTAAGCACGTTCCATCCTAGACCGTAATGATTGCTTACTATCAGGCGAATTACGGTCAAGAGCAAACCCATTTCTTGTAAATAAAAATATTTATTTTTCAGTGATACTTTATACGTAGTATCTCCTTACTTACCTTTAAACAATAATTCAGCATCGGTACTATAACTTTAACTGATGTATGTGAAAACACTTTAAAACAACGCGAGAAGCTGTTGTAAGCGATTGCGGTCGAACTAAAATAAATTTTGCCCGTGATCGCCACCGCGTCTTCGCGCCAGTCTATCCGCACCCTTAGTCCCAGCGACAGTTTGTGTGTTTCTATAAATGTGTAGGTTATTGTAAGAAATGTTTCGATGGTCAACTGCAAGTACCTATGATCTATGTTCGACAAGGTTTCGTACTTTATTTTTTTATTTTCGTATATTAAGTACTGGAAATTAAAATAGTGATTGAATTTAATAAATTCGCCAACGTAAACCAATGTTGATGTTTCATTTGAGTAGTAGCTGTCTGCTTATGTTGGTTTTAATATAAGTTTTTAAGAAATATAATTGTTCTTAGGTATTTTCAGAAAATAATACATTACATTTTGATTGTGACTTCACGAGTTGTTGAAATAAAGTGCTTCTATCTATACCTAGCAATCACAAGAATGAAAAGGATAAGTACAACTTTTCAATTAAATTATCTATTTACATGTTAAATAAATACGAACTAAATTTATTTACAGCATTTGATGAATTTGGTCAGCCGTTTGAACCAGGACTTCTTATCGGTCAATGAACCAAGGGAAATGGACAAATGCAAAGATGGCGGACTGCACGTGATCGGTAAATACTCGGCCCATTCCGGTGGCTTCATCAATCTAAGGTTTTTCAACCACAACCTCGTGTTTGCTGAATCTTCCGCCACTGTCTCAGAATTAGACACACTCGCGTTCATGTCATCAGGATTTTCCAAGTCGTAATCGTAAACTACCGTCTCCATTTCAATCTTATCTTCTGTAATCCAGTTATCGGAATCCAGCTTTTCGATTGGACCAGTTATTTCTGTCTTGTTTACCTTTGTGCTTATTTCTATACTCGGTTTGTTAGATTCGTCTAATTTGATATTATCGACTTCTATTTCTGCTAAATCGGCGTAGGATATGTCTGTCGGGATGACATTGCTGATCTTGTTACATAAGTTAGTTTCAATGACCGCTGATTTGTGACTCAGAACTGCAAGACTTAGTACTGCTTGACTGGCTTTATCAGAGTGAAGGTCGACTTGCACGTGTGCTGTGGAAGATTCTACCTTGTCATCTGATAATGAATCTTCATGGGCTACTTGGAATTTAGTACCGCCTTCAGCGTGCGTGATTTCTTTTTCTCGCAAATTTTCCAAGTCACTTTCCTCGAGCTCTGTGTTAAAAGATCTACGTCTTCTTTCTCTCGGCGACAACGCTAACCAATTCACGACATTTGAGTTTTCCATTTTGATATTTTCGTTTCTTTCAGTCAACCAGTTGTTTTTAGGTTTAATATTTATATTAATTATTTCCTGGGAAGATTCCTTCGAATAGCATTTATTGGGTTCCGTGACTTCAGTGACTGTTGATAGAGTTTGTACAACAGATAAATCTAGCCTCGGTATGTATGTTGCTGGGATGGGCGAGCCCAGCCTAGATGCTGTTACACATTTGTCTACTGTGGTGTCTTCGTCAGTAAGCGAACACGATGTGGATGTATCAGACATATCTTGTGTGGGAATATTTACGAGCTCGTAATCATTTTCTGTGAGGAGTCGTTTGTTTTTGTATGAGTATATCCATATGGTGCGAGTTTCCTGTTGCTTGCTGGGGTCGTACGGTACCACTTCATCATTGTATACGTGATTCCACAGACTGGGTTCGTCTGAATTGTCTATTTCTATAACTTCCACTCCATCGCGGTGTTCGTTGTCTGTGGAACTGTCTGATTTGAGACTATCGTTGTTGTTGATTATAGTGAAACAATTCATCTGGTGATTTATAGGTGCGGAGTACTCTGCATCTAACCTTTCGTAGTAGCTGCCGTACTCTGATTGAACTGCTTGGTCGTAAAAGTATTGATTTTCATATACAGCAGCGTAAGCTTCGTTTCGGTCTATATTCCTTCGTCTTCTTCTGGCTTCTTCGTTTACTTTGTAGTTGTCTTTTTGTTTGGATTTACTACTATTAGCATAACTCCAAGCATGGTTTATATTAGCATTGGTAGGTGAACTGGATTCTTTCGACGAGGTGGATGAATTGAGTTCGATTATTTTAACACCACTCGTTTCTTCTTCTGGCATCATTAGCTGGTTCACTAGGTAATCTGGACTGAATAAACTGGGTTGTTGATTTAGTACTGCAATTAGAAAAGTTGAGAAAAATTAGGGATCAGCTATACAGGTATATGTAAGAGTGAAAATGATGTAAAGTTTCACACAGTTATGCAATCAGATAAAGCGTAATAAAAATGAAAACTAACAATTAAAAACAGCTCTGTTACGATTTATATTCTTAGCATTTCTCTTCATTTTCTTATGAGTTAAATAAGCTAGTATAAGTTTTTTCATAAAATCTTCCAACCATAACAAACAAGTTGGCCGAAAATGGCATTAAACCATAGTGTCATTTCTGTCATGTCCCTAAAATTATTTTATAAACTTTTCATATGATCTATTGATGTAAAGTAAATAAGTATGATACGCTCGGAAGAAAAAAGGTAGCAGTCCTTTGTGATAATCGAATAAGTGACTAGAATTTCTGAAATCTCAGCTAAACTAAATTTCACTATTCAACATTTATTATTAATTCTTGACTTAAAATATACTTACTACATTTTATGTAACTAAATGTGCTTTTCATAAAAAAAAAATTATTAATAGTCTGCATAGAGACAACGTATCACAAAGTGCTGCTACAGGACCCCTGCAATTTAAGTGTCCGTAGTTGCGAAACAAAGTGTAAATAGTTGGATTGCGTCAATTCCGATCACAAAGGGCACGAAAACATATTCATCTTGGGAAACAATATAAGTTTAACAATACTTTACAGATTCTTTATCTACCTATGTTCAAAACTTTGCGAATGACACGAACTCGTTTGGGTTTTAATTTTTAATGCGAGAGAAATGACCCAAAAAGATACAGACGCAAAATAAACGGGACCTGGAACTTCTATCCAACAAAATTTACTACTTATAAAGTGCTACAACACAGAGACAACATCACAAAGTGCTGCAACAGGACCCCAGCTCAAGTGTCCGTAGTTGCGAAACAAAGTGTAAATGGATTGATTGCGTCAATTCCGCTCACAAAGGGCGCGAAATGATATTAAAAGCTCGCGCCACGAGCCATTTGGCAAGCACTTACTCCATTACACCGGACAAATAAGGTTACCTTAGTGGCGGGTATAGGGAGGTGTGACGATAGTGAGGTTATTTTGATTGGGTTAGACTAGAGGGCGCAGAACTACAGGAGGGCAGAGGAAATGCATAGGGATACTTATAAAGATACCTTAGAACGTTAATCAAATTTAACAATAATATGTTTGAATGGTTAAGAGAAATATCAGATTATCGGAATTGTATATGTTTTGTGAATATCTCAATAACTGCTTGCACATAAAGCTAATTTTGAAAAATATATTTGTGCTGATGCTTTTTGTCTAACTAAAATCAATAGGAAGAAACCTTTGTTCTACCATTTGTCATTACTACCATTTAAGTACTAAAAGGAAAATATTTTACAAAGATGGCTGTTACTTTTTGGCCCTTTGACCTTATTCTGCCGGTCAAAACAGGTATAATAGGTATATAATAATTTCTTGAAACATATATTGTATACTGAGTTAGACTATGTACAAACTGCCGGCGTGGCGACAAAGGCAAGTTAATTAGATTGGTGCGCTAAAGTGGTGCTCATTGCAACACTAATTCACAAAGTACGCCGATAGAGCAAATTAGGGACAAAGAGCTTTGGGGTTTAGATACACTGAGTGCACTACGAGGCTTTTGATGGATATGTAATAACTTATTTTATCAGGCGTTATAACATCATAGGCCATAGCCATTGCTTACCATCAGCCAAACTATGATCACGTGCAAACCAATTTTAGTTAAAAAAATATATATTTAATGGATGAATTAATTTATTGTTCATACTTAATTCTCGTTCTCAATTCTTCTTCTCTACGAGCTACAAGATTTGGTTATATGAACTAATTGAAATTGTAAATTTAAACATATTTTAAAATCGTGCTTTATAAGTGTTATAAGCAGTAGATAGTCTAGATGGGCATTGCGTTAACATTCGAATTATTTTTTTCCAGGTTTGGAATTCAGTAAATATAAATAGAATTACTTACAGTGTTTCTACCTACTTAGTTAATAGTTTTGCTTCATCATGCATGGTTTGCAGTGTGCAAACTATTATCTTCAAACCTATTTCTTATTTGAAACAAACACATTGAAATTAATAGGTAAGTAGGTATATCCCGAGCAGAAGTGTAGATAATATTGGCAGCGTCACTAGTATCTATGTAAATACATATATATAAAAGTAAAATAAACTTATGTTTCACTACAAATTTCGATTGCAAACTTCATGTGTAGGCAAAAAATTGAGAAATTAGTTAAATTTCTACACTTTTTGGTTTCTCTGTGTCTGTACCTACGTCGTAGCTGGTTATCTTGTTTCTTAAGGCAGAGCAACGCTGCCGTTATAGTATTAGTTAAGTCGCTGTATGTCCCCAACTTTATGTTCCATTACGCATGTCGGTATCGCTTCTCATTATTTGCACCTCATTTACAATTAAGCTTTGATACGAACGCGAATTGGAAGAGCTTTCAAATAATCACCGTGGAAATTGAATTAGTAGGTACTGAAATATCATTTTCTCTTTGTATTTTTAAATCATACAATACCTATTTGACAAAGCACTTCTAGACCAACATTTATTCAAATTCTGCTTAGGTAGGTACTTTATAAGAATGTTACTGCCTACCTAATATTTTAAATGTAAGAAAAGGTAAAGTTATAAACCACACAATTAAACAAAAATAACGTTTCAAAAGTTTCTATAGTTTTATCTCCCCATCTAAATTGAGCGCCAAACAGTTTTTAGTTTGTCTGTTTCCGCTTTTTTCTTAATTCAACAAAACAATAGCACCTCGCTTCAATTAAAACATAGATAACGCGTTTGCCGCGGAAGCAAAACAGCCCATAGACAACCGTCCATTAAGGTGAAACAAAATGGCGGCCGGCGCGCAACCTATAATTACAATTTACTTTTGTCTATCAAAATGTTTTTAATTGGTTTTGGTATATTGTGATGTGTGGTTAGCACTACAAAGCTGTATATTTGGTTAATGGAAGAGTGTCTGAGATAAAAGCCTGCGCTATCGCCGGATCTTGGTATAATTAGAGGGACAGAGCGCGCGTTCCTTCCTTGTGCCACTTAAACCTACACTGGCTTCACACGTCACATTAGCTTATTATGTACGAGAAACAGATGTGTAGATAATGTTTGTGTGACGGGTAATCACATGTTTTCAGTGGGAGATCTTTTATGCATTGCAATACTAAATATATACAATACATAAGTCTATTTGTACCTATAAATTTATAGGTAGGTTCCTATCTAGTATTTTTGAGTTACCTAAGTAATGTCTAGTTACATATTATAAGTATGTTTTGAATATACATTTATAACATTTTTCTGTAACTTACAATTCTTTTTCTACGTTGATATATGTATATAGGTACGGTAGGTACTTACTTCCAAATATTTTCCTCCAACTATACCTACAAAGTGGGTGTAATAACACTACAAATAAATTAAAGTCCGCCGTACAAAGCCGCGTCACCCTAATCTCGACTATAATCGCGTTGCTTTTAGTAAAATTGCTCCATAAATATTCAAGAAGAAAGCGAAAAAACTTAATAACACACTATCGGGCGTAATTGCAAATTATATGTGCATTAATGTTACACATGTGGATAATTTTAACGGTCAAAGTTCGTGTTAAAACTGCGAATCATGCTCCGTGCTCGATTACCTTCCTTTTACAAGAGTATGTTGGTGTTTTAGCTAGCGAAATAAGTATAAAAATCTCATTTACCTTAAGTCATCCACCCCTCCTTCTCGTGTCTTGTTCCTCATTAATGAGGGTCGTGAAACCCCGCAAATTTTACATATCGCGGAAGTTTTTTGAGGCAAGTACATCGGATGGTAATTATTAGTCTTTATAACCAACTTTCAAAACTGGAATCTGTTAATCCGCTCGGTTAAATGTTTGCAACTTAGCATCCATACTTTCACACAAATACAAAATACGATAATTTAGTTTTCAAAACACGCAATTCCACCCCGAACAACAGCGGCAAATGAATAGGTCGTATTTTTGTTTTCCCTACTGAAAATTGGCGTGATAAAATAATTTGTAAAGCTCGATAAAATGTTTTGTTGTGGAAATAGTAGCGATATTATCACCGGTGCGTGCTGCGAGCGTAAACAAGCAAACCAAGCTACTATTCGGCCAGGGGTGTTGAACAGTTTGGGAAACTAAAGAAAAGTGTTTGACAGAATGTAATGTTTATTGAACAAGAAATCTGTCTGCTTAATAATGTCGTATGATAGAAAGATGGAAACGAAGTATTAGACCAAATACATTTTTTTGACGTCGGATAGGTTTACGTTTGACTAAATATAATGTAATGTTTTTGAACAAGAAATCTTTATAGTAAATAATGTCGTACGATCGAATGATGTAAGATTTTCAAACAGCGGCGCCTTTTTTGAACCGGTTAAGTGGTTGTAGTACACCCTATAGATGATTTTTTTCAGGGGATGAAAGTAAAGTAAAATAAATTGACTAATTATACCTACCTACCCAATATGTAAATAAAACGGTTTTCACTCACGTGTAATTTGCGACATACGTGAATAATATATTCAATTGAGAAAGTTTATTTTTAATTATTGTTTTCGTTTATTTCTATTGATATAACTTTCTTCTACTTTTAATTTAACATATCAAACATACAACATTTTCAGTCAAGTAGTAATTGGAAAATGTTGTATTAATAATAGGCCTCAAACATGTTGTTTGACGACCGGGTTGCATGGAGGGAGTTGGGGTAGACCTTTGCCCAGAAGTGGGACAGCATAGGTTAATAAACAAAAATGTTGTTTACCCAGGACTATCAAGGCGCAAATGGATCGAATGATTTGACACTTTCAAGCACGAATGTTTTTAGGAAACGGCGGCGCTCTGTTATCTAACCTGCTAATACATCTGTCCCCGATATTCAATAATTGACTATTTCTGTGAACAGTGGACCACGAGGGCAATAAAAGGCTAAGTAAATGTTAAGTATTTATTTCTAATTTGTGATATCAAAACCTACGTCTATAGCCAAATTACCATTTGTTTAATAGTGTTTTTTTTATAAAACGTTTCTGCTAGCAAATCAATTAAATCAATCAACCAAAGCTGTCCCAAACTTCTTTCTTTTTTGTAGAAAACTCGCAAAATATCAATTTTGTTTGTAATGAGTAGTTGGAACTTTACAGCAGATAAATATCATCAAAAATAGTCAAAAAATACAACTCGTACTGAATATTTACCAGTACTTACCATTGACACATAAAATACAGTATAGCTAGTTGAAACAGAAACGCTTCGTTCACTTCTCTCACTCGGTCAATAAAATTACCCCTTGGTTTACACACTTTCTAGAAATAACACGATTTTGTCCAGTTATGATTCGATTCCATTTTCGGTGAAAGGAAATTAGGCGCGTTTCCATTTCAAGTGCCAACCTTTTTGCGAGGACCCAAATTAAATTAAAGATTACTGAAACGTAACGTGACGCGACAGATTTGTGTTTTAATTTAATTTAAATTTGGACAAAATAAATTAAAATTACATATTTTACAGATAAAAACAAGTCATAATACTTATTTGACTGATCACCTTGTAGTTAGGTACTTATATGGATTAAGTTTTAGCTTATTTGTCTTCGTACATAAAACAATAGGCACATATGTAAACATTTTCTTTTGAATCTAAAAACCGTATGTATGTAAGTATATTTAAATAATGAAATATACTTACACTCAAAGAATTTGTTCAGACCACACATTTTTTATTAAATCTACTAAATATATTTATTGCGCTCAAAACCATTTGAGTCATCTTTGAAATCTATCGTGAGAATATTTTTTGCCGTCACCGCATCGCGAACAAAACAGCATTAGTTCAAAGGTTTGTAAAACTTAACCACTTGTCTTGGTTTTTGTATGGTTTTTTTTATCGTTTTCGATGGACGGTCAATTATTTCATCAGTAGATCTGACGGTGCCGACCTTAGGATGATGTCTTTTAACACTAAGTTGTTAATTTATATGAATAACAGCTTTTTATTGGACTTCTTGTAATTAATATTTCTTGTTGGAGTTATATTAAAACAAGTCCAATGACAATATTTGAACAAACAGCTTCTATAAATAATTTAAGTTATATAACAAGGGAGACAAGACTGGCGACCCCACTAACTTGAAGTTAAACTTCAGTTGACCTCCCAAACATGCCCCAAAAATAAAATTGCGTCCTCTAAGAAATGCAAAGCTCATGTAACATTTCAATGGACTAATGTAGTTAAACAATCATGATCGTATTCGAAGCGTAGATGTCTTGTTTTGTATTATATAGCACAAAAATATCTCATAGCTTTATTTCCATAAAATTCAAACGCTTAGAACAGATTTTTGTAACTTGACTGCCTATTTAATTTATTAAAACCTATATATTCATGCAAGCTATTCGCTTATGGAATGATCTGCCACTTCATATTAGGCAGGCCAAATCCCTTCCTATTTTTCAGAGCTTGGTTCATAATTATTATATGCATGACTAATTTGTGTTTTTTTTTTTTTCCTTCTTTTTGAGTAGGTTTATTATGTGTTGTTTTCCTTTCTCTGTTTGTAATAGATATAAATGTAGGCATTTTACATGTTTTTAGGGTTTTAGTTGTTCTTTTTGTTAAATTATTATTAAGTTGTATTAGTTTTATTAGGTACGCCAGCTTTACTGTTTTCCTATCGTTGTTTTCCAAACTAGGTTGCCTGGAAGAGATCACTCTATGTGATAAGGCCGCCCTCTGTCCCAATATTATGGTTTTTTTTTTCTTTATACTTGTGTTCTCTTGCTATATTGGTGTACAATAAAGAATTTTTGATTTGATTTGATATTCATAGCGCCTGAGTTTCGGCAAAAAAACTTTTAAATAATAATACCCCATGAGATCCCAATAATTAGAGCAGATTCGTAATATCAAAACTTCATAACTTAAAGTACTTAAACAGCATGACTTTCACATTGATGTCTTCCCACAACACCAAACACGAAAAGGCGGCTTTTCGAAAAGTGAGGTGGAGTAAATAGCCTCTCTTACACAATAAGGTACCCAAATTTTTCTTATCAGAGGTGTTACTACCAGTATTATGCAATATAGGTTTGATATTGCTTTTCATGGGTCTTCATTCATTCACATATGTACCTATATTTCTATATTTTACAACTATCACGAGAACGATATCGGCCCTTACGTAAACATACTGCATGTTATTATTATTTATATTAGAATAACCCAAAAAATATTAACTCAACAACAATTTAGAAGCACAATCTAAAAACTTTCCCTATAAAAAAGAAGAAGCAATTTGTAAGTATATTCGCTCCTCAGTTGCAGCTAAAAGTCTGTATTGTGACTTTTTTTTCGTGGAGGAAATGCATGTACGCTTCCCCGCACTGTCCCCAGAGGGCAATGGGGTATGTTGGGCTCGGAGCTAATGAAACTCTACTGCCGACTAAAACCTACCACGATGTCTTGGATAGGGCGGGTTTCGCGGGCAAGCGAACAATACTCCTCCGCAGTTCCCGCCCGTCTGTAATGTGCCTGTGTGAAATCTGTCAGGGAAGGTTCTAGATCTAAGGAAGGACACTAGATCTAATGCAGGATAACATGGTAGACAATATACAGTAACCCCAGGCACCTCCAGCAACATGCGGCGTGATGTGGTCCACTCACCGTGATTAGAGGCGAGCGCCGCCCTGTAATTTGCGCCCGCCTAATGCTCTCCTGAGCTGGCGCATTTAGATCACATAGATAAATTAGGCGTTTAATTAATTTGTACTTATGTGATAATGTTGCAGTATTTGTTGTATGAGTGATTTTTATTAAGAACATGTAAACGAGAAATTATAAGACATATGTTAATAATAGAACGGTTAGTAATCACGTAATAGGAATGCGTAAACATTCTCGTTTCGTTTCCGTGAGTACTAACTATCCTATATACGAGTTATTGTTATATGATACCATTAAACATATCCCGCACTAAAGTTTGTATGTGTTTACATGTGTAAGTTACACGTTACGATTATTTTCATAAGTCCAAGCTCAAAATAATCACATTAGTCGGCAAATTCAACAACTATGTATGTAATTCATAAAAGCTATAAAAAAATTCAAATATAAATTGCCCTAAGTGGGGTACTTAGGGCAATTTATATTTGAATTCGTTATAATAACATAGCCAAAGCTAAGTCCGTAAATTGTTTAAACAATAGATATTCAGTACTTTTGAAAAATGTAGAATTTCGCGTAGCACGTAGCGGTGCTACGAGGCCTACGTCTAAATCGACCACTCAAAAGACATGTTTCAAAAATGGGGTCTCAAATCTAAACAAGACTAGACAAGTTGCGTTAGGTCACAAAATACAGAGTACCAGGTATACACAGATAAGCTAACAGTGTTTACAATAAATTGCACAATGCAAACACATACGTACATCATTCATGTATGTCTTTTCGTCGATTTTTAACACCAACCTTATTTGCTTACGAATATATCTCTAACAAAAACCCACAATAATCGTTGCCTTCATTCCTTTCAATAAAATATTTTGTTAGTCCTTCCTTTATTTGTAGCAATCAAAAATCACTGCATAGCATTATTCGACACAAACCTTTGTTGTAAAATAAAACTATTGAGACTAATTGAAATGCTATATTACGTCAGCGGTCGGCGTTTGCAGCTCAGTTCGGAATAGGGGCACTGTTCCACGCTTTACAAATATAAAACAATCATTTGGACAGTTCAAAGAGCGGTGCAAGGTAACGCAACGTTAGTGCGCGCCTTAAGGGACAAGCTGTAAGCGACTTTCATTTTTTAAGGTATGTACAAAGAAATACATAATTTTGTTCTTTTAAAATTTTGCTTTTTTAAAATTAAAGTAAGGGTTTTAATAGAATTTGTAGAAAAATATCACAAGAAATAAAAATTGCTCGTGTAAGTATCACCTTAAACATGATCTCACTAAAACATTTCATACACAAATTCTTACTTAACATATTGTCACTATTCTTAGCATACAGTCACTTGACGTTGACTTAATTACAATGTAAATCATACCACTATCTGACTACATATATCTGATTTAAATGTAATCCTGACATATTACCAATAAAATGTTTATCTACTTTCACATATAAACGGCAACCAATACCACTAGCAATTAGCATGAACTTTGTTTGAGCATCTTCATCAAACTTAAACAGAAATATATACCAAGTGTCCAGTCTCCCCCACCTTACGCCGGCACCGAGCCGCGCCTCGTCATCTCGCGGCGCCTTTCAATCCCCATCTCTGAGTGTTGGTCCCTCCCCCGCGCGCGAACACAAAGCACTCGCCGCCTCGTTATGTAAAATCAACCAAACAATGCAACGTATCGCTTTCTTACTCCTTAACCACAATAGCATTCAACACCTCTCAAAAACAAGACACGTATATCAAACCGGCATAAATTGAACCTTAATAATATACTACCCTAAACTAATACGAAACTGTACTGAAACTATTGAAGATCAATTATGTTGGTTGTCAGAAAGACAATGCGTAAATAAAGCAATGGTTTGTCGGGTGTCGGTGGAAACAAAAGAGTTGCGCCAGAGTTTTGGATATTGTTTCAAAACGCGCGTGTTGGCTTAGTCATAAAATGCATTGCTAAATGGAAACAAGCTATAGATAAATATTAATTTTATGTCATTTAAAGATATTGCCATATAAGGAAGACACTTGATTACTATGAAACAGACTGCATTCTTATAGATATCACAAAAAAAAACAATGAATCAGTAAATAAGATTACTTTCAGCCGTTTTCGCAGCGTTTTCAGTGTCCGCGACTTCGTCAGCGTGAAATAGTTATTTTGGGTATCATATTTATTTTGCAAACAACCTCTTCCTCTTTATAAATTATATCTGTTACCCGCAACTTGAACCGTTTTCGCAACGCACGCTACGGAAGCCCTCAAAGATGAATATTTTTCCCGTTTTTTCCACATTTTCCATTGTTTCTTCGCTCCTATTAGTTACGGCGTGATGTTATATAGCGTAGCCAAGCCTTCCTCGATAAATGGTCTATTCAACACAAAAATATTTCTTTTCAATTCGCACCAGTAGTTCCTGAGATTAGCGCGTTCAAACAAACAAAAATACTCTTCAGCTTATAATATTAGGATAGATAGATTAAAATCAAATAAATGTCTAATTATTAAAATTGGTACATCCGTAAGTACCTGATGCATATACGCAAATAGTGATCAACTTGCACTTGATCGGTTTTGTTTACCATTTTATACATGATTTTAGTAGTTCTCTTTAGGAAAGTTCAACTATTTAATACTACCACATAAACAGAACCTCGATGTAAGCTAAGCAACAATAGGCGAGGAGCGCACGTTCGTCCACAACCGACATACGTCGTATTAGGTTAACGTCAGTGAGGATGCAAATGTACGCCTCGGGCAGCCGGCTTGCTGAGCTGCCTAGACGGGGAGATACGGGAGTGTGTGGTTACTAGACGTTACTAGAAATAAAAAAGACACTATTTAACAACAGCCCCCTTAGACAAGAGGTGTATTTTAGTGAGCGTACTGACACATACTCATGGGATAGAAAGACCAATGTATGGGATTGACATCACGATGCGCTCCGCGGGGGGGAATTCCCACGTCGCTCCCGTATATTGGTTTTTTGTATTCCATAAGCGAGCGTCAGTACGCTCACTAAAATACGTCTCTTGTCTAAGGGGGCTGTACGTATCTCCTCTAAAAGGCATGGATACTTAGAATTTCTAATTGCTTTACCTCATTAAAAATTTGAAATACAAAGCATGCATATGAGTGTCGCTGGTGGTCAGATTTGGGGATCTGACCACCAAAACAAGCGAACTTAGGAGAACGATAGCATCACCGTCAAACGCTGTCACCTTGTGGAAGAGACAAAAGAGATGCAACAAGCGGTGCTGGTTATTGTGGTGAATTCACATGACATCCCACAACATCCATCAAGGCACCGAGGGATGGCGAGGGGGTTTTAGTGAGTAGAAATCTCACATACCCCGGCTGGACCCCCTGTACAGACGGGGATCTATGAAGATTTCCACCTCGAAAAAAAAAACAAGCATGCATAAGCATTTTTATTTACCCCATTAAAAAAATATATCCATAAACATACGAGTATAAAGATTTTAAATAAATGAATTATTTCGACTTGCAAGTCACTTTTGAACCGATTTTATTTAAATTTACACTGAAATATAAGTTGAAAAACGTCTGAGTGTTTCTTTTTCATTTCTTGTTTTAAAAATTGTGGATAAAATTGAAAACATAATCTCATACATTACACGTAACGATATTTAACAGGCGTTCTTAAATGCCTACTCATCACACACAAATAAATATCACATATATGAATTGATTGAATACTTACTTCGTATGGTTTTTGTTAGTTTCTTTATTTTGTTTAAATTGGTCGAATAAGGATTTTTTTAGTGAGAAAAGCTTTCCTCATCTCCCGCCCTACTCGAGGGGTGTTTGTGTGGCTAGGTAATGTTTGCTATGTACGACTACATGCTACATAACACTACGTGCGACTTTACCCCACGGGGTGAATACATTTCGCGATTTGCGCGCTTGTTACTTTCTACCCTTGTAGATATGGAAGCGAATATACATACATAAAAAGAGAAAACAAAACGTCGTAGAACAAAAGTTATTGCTTTTGACGCACTTACGCGTTAGTTACCACTGTTTCCAGTTACCGTGTGTACCATTGTAACCACTTAAATCGAACTAAACTAGATTTCTGTGCTTTTAACAAACTTTACGAACTCAGGTACTAAATAAATGCATTAAATATGCTTTAGCACTGAAAAAGGTTTTCAACCATCGCCATATAGATAGTTATATAAAATTTTTAGTGCCTATCTTTTGTTATATGATTTTTGCAAATAACGCAGTTTTGAAAATAACCATGAAAGTCAATTAAAGTTCAGACTTTGTAGTTGGTTTTATGGTATTTTTGTAAAATTTGATTTGATGATTGTTGAGATTAATATTTTTTTTACTTGGTTTACGTTTGACTACAGCCTGCCCGATGTTAAACTTTGCTGCAGCCTAGGGTGTAACACGCTTACCTAGAAGATACCTATTAACTCTAGATTTAGAAGACCCCTGAATTGTAGTTCGCAGGAAACACAGCTTCTGGTAAAATATTCCAAAGCTTGGCCGTCCGTACAATGGACTAATACAATTGGGTACAATTGGTTGATGTTGATAACGTCAGTGACAGCACGGGACAGAATCCCATTTATACTTCTTTTTTTTCACACTATCAACCAACAAACCTTGCAACACAGGCGCCATCTACAAACATCAAGCACACGGTGGTCTCCATAACACAAGTAGGTACAACAATGACCAGCGTTTCCAGCGACGAGGGCCTCGTGGGTGACTGCTGACCCTGGGTCGTGGGCTAACGGGTTCGATGTAAATAGCATGTGTCAAGGGGCAGACAAACAGACGCTGCTGACCTGACACTAGCTGGTGTTTCCTGGCTTTGCCTGTAATTTGTTTTTTGTAGATGTTCCTTCTAGAATTATTGATTTGGTTCCACAATAACATTTCAATAGTTAAAGTTTTTTAAGGGACGTAGGAAAATTAACTGAAAGATTCACTCAATGTTGTTCGAAATAAGATAATTTTATTCATTTATTTTTTTATTTTAAACAAGTATTTTTTTAATAAACACGAACAGAATCATTTATTTGCTAATTAGTGATGCAATTTACAAATTACATTAGGTTATTACTAAATTATGGCTGTTTAATGTAATGATGTAAATTGCAACACATAAATGAATTCGTCGTAATCATATTTATTTATATAAGTATATTTCGCTATGCATACGAGTACATATGAGTATTTACTAACTAGATGTTAATTTTAATTTAGGTACTTACTAATCAGAAAAAACGGTATAAAACGAATTATTCCGAAAATATTCTTAACAAATAAATAGCATAAGAATTAAACTATAACTCAATCAATCAGCATGTGTTAAGGTTAATTATGTTTCTCAACCAACTACATATACGGTTTAGATGACAGACTGACCCACAGGTCAATATATGTGACCTATATGGATAGATGACTTGTATAAAATAGGTTGTGTGATGTCAGTTTAACAAGCAGTTGACAATCGCCCTCAAACAATGGTCTGTGGAAGAAAACAAATTTAAAAAGCAACGAAAAATAAATATATTGCACCATTTTGAACAACAAACAGTCAAGAGCTTTTCCTTAAATGAAGAAATAGTGCGCGCCGAATACCAATCCTATACTATACCCACTTACGATATCGTTTTGAGATCTTGAATCTTTTTGACATAGCATATTCTTGCCAATAGTATTTAGTAATTTAATATACACTGCAGTGCATTATGCGTTTAGAAAGATACTGTATAAATTAGTTGTAGTTCTCATGAAAGGCAATAGATGGCACTAGTGGAAACATTAAATCACAGTATATGTATAAAATAGTTTTAGTTCTTCGAGAGGCCAATAGATGGCGCTAGTTGGAAAATTAGATCACAGTTTGTTACTAAAAATGAATATGAGTGAGTAAATTATGAAATGTTTCAAGACAAGTTTCTTTGTCTTCTGATCCTGCAGATTGTCGTTTTACTTACATCAAAACTTGCATAGTGATCCTGTAGGCAGTACTGGAGATACTGTCTTGCAGTTGTTACCTCAGGTAGAAGGTAGCAAGGGAGTCCATACTTATATAGATACTCTAGATTTTTTTTTTCAATTTCGGTTCAATTTGTTTTATAGCATTCCACATACTTATTACAAGTTAACATATACGCATTTCATCGGGTTCTGTTCATAAATATGAACTATAACGAACTTCAATTACCTGATTCAAATAAATGAAAGGAAACACGTAACAACTAAGAATCGCTATTTTACTGGCCTGTACGGTTAGCTTTGATAGTAGGTACTAAGCAATCGAACCAGAAGGCATCACTAGTACCTACTATCAAAAAACTATCCAAAAAACTAATTTACCTATACCTCATGCCACCTATCCAAACGGTAACCCAGCCGGGTATCATCACCATGTTTGTCGACCGTAGGAGGAAGAAACCCGACTCTGTTGTCACAGCTCTTCTCGATCGCACTACACTGGAATATAACAAACAAACAGCCTTTGTGTTTGGATGGTGGCCTTTAGTTTCGGACGGTGAATGTGTTTTTCGAACTAAGTGGTAAGGATGGTGGATAGGACTGGTAGTTATCTATGCTCACAACTTCTATCCCTCTAGGATGTGCGATGTATTTTTATTATATGCTAGTGGGTGCTAGCGGCTTTGCTCGCATAAAGAAGTAAAACTTGCATTCCCTTAAGATTTCCAAAACTCCTTTCTTAGCGGATGCCTACGTCATAACATCTACCTGCATACCAAATTTCAGCACGAACCGTCCAGGGGTTTGGGCTGTGCGTTGATAGATCACTATATCAGTCAGTCAGTCACCTTTGAGTTTTATACATTTAAAAGTGGTGCTTGATGCTGTATACCTACATAAAAATATAAAGAATCTTAAGCATTCAAGGCCAACTTTATTTTCATACATTTATTCTAATCCGTCCGGTGGTTTGAGTTGTGCGTTGATAGATCACTATGTCAGTCAGTCACCTTTGAGTTTTATACATTTAAAAGTGGCGCTTGTTGGTGTAAATCTACATAAAAATATAAAAAATCTCAAGTATGGAAGGTAAAATTGGTTTTCATTCATTTATTCTAATCTCAGCTGTTTAAGAGTGAAAAAGAGTTGCATTCTTTTTCACTCTTAAACAGCTGCAGCAGCAGAAAAAGAATGCAACAATCATAATCAAAAACTTCCGTACAATCGAGTAACCTAACTAATATTTACACATTTTTACTAAGTTATGTGCAGAGATTAATATGAAAGACTTAGACAATACCATTCTTAAAAACCGCTGTACTTGAAGAAAGAAAGAAAGAAAACATTTATTGTGACAGATTTTAAAAACACACAGGAGTAAAATCATAAAAAACAAACATAAAATCTGCCACAACACAGCCCCAACTCAGCATAATGCTGGTTGTATGGAAGCAACCAGCGCTGGTCTTCCGTTGGGGCTGGCTGTGACGTCACGCACGTACAAGAAGGCAGGCAAACAAATAAAGGACGTATACAAAGAGGAACACTGGTAGTGGAAGAAATGAAATAAAATTAATAAAAAAAGTTATTACATTAGAGCTAGGGCTACTATACACTACATATAAAATACTGATATACAGAATAAAATATATACCTATGGACAAAAACTTATGTAGGTACTGCAAAACGAATCGTAAATATATAGAATTGAACGTGAGTATTAAATTGCGCTGGTGTCATTTCTGAAAAGGGCTTCTCGTTTTTGATGCTCAAAAATAAATTTCTTTAATTTTAGTCTGAAGGTATACAAAGTACGCAGGTTCCTTATCGGAGGCGGGATGTTGTACTTACACCTAATCTGCCCGTTAAACGGTGGAATCACCTGATACGCCTTGAAGAGGCAGCATCGACCGCTCAAGTTGTTTGGTCGAGGCATCATACGCACTTGTTTACACTTGTCCGCCGATGTGTTTAGAACGAGCTCCCGACTGCGACCGACGGCCTGTTATACCAACTACCAGTCTTTGTACTCGACCACAACTCCCTAATTACGATTGTGCCGGAACCGTCAAATATTTGCCCTAAACTTTCGACCATTAATGAGCTTCCAACAATACACATACTCTGTTTAACTTTACGTAATAGCTCGATGGAAAAACGTGTCCCCGAAACCAAATTAAGAAAAAATCTTCGACTATTAATGTGTTTGCGTTATTTGCCCCTGTCATATTTAGAAATCATGTTTGTTGTCGGCCAGAATGTGGATTTACCAGGAATTTAGAATTCACTAACAATAACAGCGGTGGGAAAGTAAACATGCAGTATTCTGCGTAGACAGCAAGAAGTGTTTAGAAGAATTTACAGTAAAGTTGGGCAAATATTTTGACTAAATATTTTCGAGAAATCGAACTTGAGTTGCTAATATCTGTTTGGAATTTGCATACAGATATATCATCTATGGAAAAAGAATAATTCTTTGAGTTGGTCGCCATATACATATTTAATTTAAAATAAATTGAAATCCGTTGAGTGCTTCTTCAATTCAGATGCCCACACAGGTTGGTATTATGATTTAAAGATATCTCTAATTTATTCAATAACATATATAAACCTCTCACAGCGCAAGCTCACACGTAACTATACTCACACGAGCGCATATAAAACCCAGAATAAACAACCAAATGCGAACAAAAACATTATAAAATTGGAGATCACAAATCCTTTGTTGATATTCAAATTTTATAAAAGTCATCTGTGTAAACTTTGGCCGAAATCTGTGATATCGATGAACAAACTTTCACATGCAGCTGATCAGTGGCGACACTATTAAATGTTTATACATAACCTTTTTATTTACGCCTCAAAGTTTTTAGTTATAAATTTATCCACTTGTAGGTATAAAGTGGTGGTAGTATAGATTGAAAAGCGAGTTTGCTTCCATTGTGATCGATCCCGAGTCAACACTCGAAGCATTTCTTCGAATACCTTTGTGTCTCGGGTACGTTTCAAAACTTCACGGCTTACAAGTACGGGATATGAGTACGTCGCACACTAGCATAAAAACTTTACACTTATCATAAGCCTCATAAGTGCACTGCAGGTTATTCAGCTAAAATATTGAATTTTATAACGTGTTTTAAATTAAATAAGTAGTTTTTGTAATTATTTATCTATTATCCAAGAAATTATTTAAAGTTATGAAATGACATATTTATCACCAATCAGTCAAGTATATTTAGAAACGCGCAACATGAAGTGCGTATAATACTTAATTACTTACAAAGAAAATCCCGATGTCTTCTTATCTTAGATCTATTTTATTAAATAATAAAAATAAAATAAATATTCCGGGACATTGCACACAGCGCCATCTAGCCCCACACTAAGCAAACGCTTGTGTCGTGGGTACTAGGTAACGGATATAATACTTATATACTTTTCTTTTGTAAATACATACTTATTATACATACAAACGACCAGACTCAACACAAGTAATTATAAATTTTTAAAATGCATAAATACTTGTGCCCCGCGGGAATCGAACCCGCAACCCCTAGATTAGAAGGCAGAGCCACTACCAACTTAGCTAACAGGCCAGTAATATGTATTAATGTACAAATGCAGGTAATAGGTTTAATAAAACTAAAATATAAATATAAAATATACTATACGACTAACGCTATGCATATATCCAACATTCCTTTGCGATACTAATAATATACTTATTGTGTTCAAAAGGCTTTCAAGTGCATTCTTTCAGCGGCCATCTTTGGTGGTCCGTTGTTGATAAACACTCACAGTTTAATCAGGGTTCCGTAACTTGCTCGTATCAAGTGTTTGTGTATGGAGAATATACACTGCTTGTAATTTAACAACTATTTTTTAGTTTCTTTACGTGGTATTTGTGTATTTTGTCATTTTTGTTATCATCAAAAGTGCAAAATAAAAATTTTCTCTTATCAGTTTCTTAATGTCATTTAATAGATGAGATGATAAGTCGTGACGTGATATAAAAATGTATATTGTTGATTAGCTAATGTTTACAAATATAAGCTTTATTTTCTCTAGTAGCTATAGAAAAAAGTAAAAATATGTGTTTTGTCTGTATAAATAGTTCCGGCTTCGGGTTCCAATTATTCTGTTAGCTACTTAACTTAGACCTTCTATAAATCTAGATATTTTTTTAACTTTTATTTATCGTGACTTTGAAGTCACATTAAACAAAATTTGCTATTCGTCTAATCAGCATCAAAAAATCCACACCGAAACTAAGGTAAAGCATCCCCCAACCATAGTTCGCTCCAATTTCCGCCTGCAATCAGCATCATGCGTACTTCCGAGACCCACCGACCGGCACTGCACACTTGTATACTGGATTACTCGTAAGCTAATTAAATTACTTAGATATACATGTCGCAGACCAAAGAGATGATCAAGATGTCATGATCATACATATACCAAATAAAAGAGAAAGCAGGTGTCATGTCGTATAAGGAAGTCGAGGAAATTGTAGGAAACCGTGAAGAACGGCGCATACGTTACCGACATGAGCCGAGCTAGTGAATTTGAATTAATGCCTTTATTTATAAAATAAATCTATATTAGATGTACGCTGTTCAGATAAGGAGTGAATTAATGCAGATTCAGGTAAATTTGTTCCCAAACAGAACAGTTCAAACGTTAATTCGGTATTTTTTACATTGCAATGGTCACAACAGTTTGGTTAACAGACTTGCAAATTAATAAATCTAAAAAAACAGTATAAAATATACTACATAGCTCATCATCTCATGTCAAAAAACATTCCTCATTTGATATGCTGAACTCAGTCATGTAAAAATAAACTCTGATCTTACATAATAAATTATCTCATTAAACTTCCAAAATTACACGGTAATAGTTTTTGAAAACCCAAATTATACACAGTTGCTAACATTTAACAATAAGTAAGCGCCAAGTAACCCAGTACCGACCAGCACGCCGCTGCCACAATTAAATGTATCCAGGAGGGCGCCTCTCAATGGCGGCACACATCGCCGCATTCGCTGTAATCGCTATTTTGTACATTTTTGCCCCCGAGCCTGCTTTGCAAGCTTTCGTATAAACCCTGGGATGCTGCGCGCGAACAAAATGCTCTAGTAATTTTCTTATAAAACAATCCACTGTTTCCCACACAAGTAGTAACCAGCAATTAGTTAAACATAGTTTTAGGCCCACTATAAAACATTTATCGATAACATTACTTTGTAAAAATAATAAGTTGTGTTTAGAATATGCTAGCAGGTCGTTGCCATAGAAATAAGATACTATTAGTTTGTTTTCTTGTTTATCAATTTGTTTAGTTTATTTGTAAAGTAGGTAGTGACATAAATAAATAAAATAGTCAATCAATGCTTTATTTACAATAATAAAATATAAAAACAAGTGAAGGAAAACTAAACATACTACTTCTAACTACTACAAAAAGGGGCACTTAGAAAATCTTTAGAAAAGCCAATCAATCAATATAACTTTATTGTACACCAGAAAACAAAATACAGAAACAATTTATAGTAAAAATACTTAACCTAGGTACATTGGGCGGCCTTATCGCGTAGAGCGATCTCTTCCAGGCAAGTCATAGTCTTTATTGCTGAACTTATTATATCAATAATTTTCCTTGCAATATGTTTATCTACTTTATAACACTTTCTTTACTTTAATATACATATTAGTAATGACATATTGTGTACTAAAATATGTTCTCTCGTAAATATATCGCTCGCCGCATTTTGGGCCTTAACAACCCTCTTGTTGGGTGAGTAATCGCGATTTGATTCACTTCATTGTTAATATTGTTGACTTGATTCTAATCACGAGATGTTGTAATTGAGTGATTCTCTATAGTATGTATGTGAAAGTAATTCATTAATTGAAGATTTATACTATTGTACTGGTAATACAATAGTAAGTACTTACTAGTGGCTAAATAGATTATCTAAAGAAGAAGTTTCAGTTATCTTCATAGCTTCATAAGCAGTCACATTTCTTTCTTTATATTTACTTCTGTTTTACTGTGTTACTTTTGTTATTAACAGTGAAACCATTGACATCATTCTTATCTGGTATCTACACATCAAACAAAATCTATGTAAGTTACCTCTGATCAAAATCATATTATGACACGCATTTCGATATGACACATCCAAACCATCAGTGATATGCAGATCATTTTACCACTCAAAATGTTCTAACATAACACCTTGGCACATTCCACAAGAAATCAAGTCGCAATTTCTATTTGTGGATCAAATATTAGCAGCTGGTCGGTGTTAGGTTCCTCTTGCGTCCGGGCGGTCCTCGAGTGTTTGTTGTGGTGTTTCAACGAGCAGGGTTGAAATACTTACTGCGAAAACTTCACGCGAACGTAAACAATGGCCGATCGAGTGGTACTTATTGCATTCTAACTATTCTAAGGGTTGCTTGCACAACGACTTTTAAACACATTTAAGCATTTTTTGATAGATAATTTGGTCGCTTAGTGTGTTTATGAATCGCTGTGCAATTGGACTTAAAAGTAAGTCCGGTCTAGATCAAAAATAGGCTTGTAATAAGATGTTGGTCGGTATCAGGTTCCTCTTACACCCGGGCGGTCATCGAGAGTTGGTTATTGTGTTGCAATGAGCAGGGTTGAAATACTTATTGCTAAAACTTCTCGCAAACGTAAATAAAGAACTAACATTTTATTTGATATTCAATCAGGACTGGGATGATTGGCGTACAAGACGAGAGGCCTATGCTTAGCAGTGGGCGCTAACGGGCTGATACCGATAATGATGATGTCTTTCAAATTCTTTGAGGACGGAAAAACACTCAGGAAGTTTATCACTATGACAACAAAATCTAACATTTTCTCCGCTATCCGCTAACCAGAAGGATGGATTTTTATAAACTTTACATATGTATGAGGCAAGGCGTGATACGAGCTATGATTATGTTATCTATGCTAATGCCACTGTTCGTAAATATAATAATCGAAATTACTTGAAAAATGCCTGTAATATTTTCTCCGCTATCCGCTAACCAGAAGGATGGATTTTTATAAACTAAACATATGAGGCAAGGCGTGATACCTAGCTATGATTATGTTATCTTTGCCAATGCCACTGATCGTAAATAAAGCAATCGAAATTACTGGAAAAACACATATAACCATCTAAACATGTCCGTAGATTCATTCCGAGAAGTGCGAATCCATGGGCGGTCGCGAGTCGCGAGTTATTTGCCTTATTTTGTTGACATGTTTGACTGTGACAGGAATGGTGTCTTGTTGTTTGAACTGCGACCATCTCTGTTCATCATGTCTTACGTCTTTGCTTACAACAAATAAGATTGGTTAGATACATTTCAGTTTGTTATGTAAAAAAGTGTATAACATCAAAATTGTTCACGTAAATTATTTAATTTAATACGCTCGTTAACCCTCAAGAAGTATATTTCTTTAACAAAATTTTAACACAGACCCTAACAATAAAATCCAAAACATTACTTACAACAAAAAAGCGTAAAATAACGCTCCACCGAAATTAAATCATTACAAATTCAGAATGAAAAAACACAATGTTGTCAATCAGTGATCCGTCGATTTGTTATAAAAATACGGTCTAAATGCGAGGGGTCGCGGCCGCGGGTGGCCCATTCAGCGTGCCCATCGCTCTCGTATTAACACCTATTCCACTGAACTCGAACACACGCAAAATACTCTTTCCTTTGCAGTGTTTATTGTTGTCATTTGTTTCCTACGACAATACGTCGGTACGCGCCGTCGCGCGCTTTCAAGAGACGCGCTGGAAAAGCGGTAATTTGCCACACTCACTCATTGTTACCGCTAAAAGTCGGCTTTTGTCGCCACTTGGCGGAATTGGGGGCGTTTAGATGGGAGCGGGCAATTCGCGAGTGGACGCGTTTTGTCCCGAATCGACCTTTTCACCTCAATGCTCGCCTAATGGACTCTTTCAACCGATGCGATGTTTGAAACATTTTAGGAATTGCAGTTTCAGTAAAAGCTTACGGACGGCGATTTGGGTTAGGAATCTGCTATTGTATGACTGAAATCGTTGATATTCTATATAATAGCTTTTAGATGCACGGTGCTTAACTGTTATTAAAATAGGTGCCTAGCTTAAATTATAAGACAATTTATGTTATGTTATATGTTTTTACTACAAGTCTCATTTAAAAAGAACATAAGCAGTACTAATACAGCCCCATACAATTATACCTATTTTGTTACCTCCTATGGAAGAAGTTTACTCACACGATCTTAGAATAATCCAGGTAGGTATACAAATAATTTACTTAGACAATAGACATACCTAGGTAGGTATGTCTATTGTCTAAGTAAATTATTTGTAATTATTTGTATTTCATGGGCTTATAGAAATACTAGTAACGTAGGTACGTTACTAGTATTTCTATAAGCCCATGCAACTATGAATAACCCGTATAGCCAATTCCTCAAACACCTATTTACTCAGTGAAAGGACTTAAGGTACCATTCCCACCTCATTACGTATTTCCGAGTAAATCGGTAAACAAAACCGTAACAAAGCACATTTCTCTCACACGCTGATTAGACTACAGACAACACTAGCAGCATTAGGCCGGCTACAGACAGCTGGTATTAGGCTGCATTTACATGCACCAGGTTTGCCTGGAGCGAACATAGCAGGGCTGGAGTCAGAGGTTAGGCTTAGGGGAGGTTTACACTACTCGAAACGTATTATTTGATCAAATAATTATTTGATATAAATATGTGTTGATTGATGTTGTTTTTTTCAAGCCACAGCGGCGCAAACGTGTATATCCCCTGGGCAACATTCATATGCCGCAGCGGAACAACGCCAAGTTTCTTCAGATTTTTTGCATTTTCTGAAAATGCCATAGGCACATACATATTATTAGAAATGCCATTAACGGTGTTATAGGAATAAGGGATATATATGAGAATGAATTTATAAAAAAACCCGCCATGACCACAAACAACTTAAATTTACGTTGTGTTGCAAACAAATTATAAAAAATGTTCGATTTCTGAATTGGATTCCTACCTAATTCAGAACTTTCTTTTTCTCCTGAAAGTAATAAAAAAACAAGTTTTCTAACAAAAACGCGATTCAATCTAGACATCGTATTAAGTCTAGATAAAGCCCCAATTCCCCCCACCCTAGATCTACCCCTGGCATGTTATTGCATTACCGTGCGCTGTCGGCAGCCAGCAAACTGACTTCTCTAATGAAGTGACTCCAACTGGCCTGCTCTTCAGCCTCCCTAGACGATACAATACATTGTACAAGTCTTGAAGGTACCAGATATGAAGGTAGATATATAGATAACCCTTTAGTAAAGACATCGACATCTAGTAACTTTATCAAAACGCGCATCACGCAAAAACGGCTGAATGGATTATTATGATAAGCTCAAACTACCTTACCTACATACCAAAAATCATGATGTTGTTTGGTTTATAATTATTGGTCATAGGTCACTTTCTATCCTATTTTAGATTGGCAAATAGCAGGCAAAAACCTAGCTTATCCAATCATGATGAAATATTTATTAATCTCCTATTTATTTGAATAGGTAGGTACTTAAATCCGAAATTAATACATACAATTAGGTAATACTCAAGTTATGGTTGCCTGGAAGAGATTGCTTTTAGCAATAAGGCCGCCACTTGTGGCACTAGTATAAGTATTTTTTTTTTCTACTAGAATAAGTCTTTTTTTTTAATTTTATCGTGTGTTACAATAAAGAATTTTCTATCTATTCTTTCTATGTTAATCTCAATCAATTATACATTTAAGTAATTACAATTTATTAGAAACCCTCCGTTTCCGTTTAATCTCGTCATCCCACGAGGATTAACGTAGAATTAAATGCGATTTAATCAAATACTTTCATCTACCATGCTCAATGCAATTTTATATCCTACACTTTTTTCATTGCGAATAAATCATTGAAATCCGTCAGAGATATTTGTAACAAATCGACAATTAAATTATTATACACCACCACGATTTTATCATCTCTTTTTCATATGCGGATGAACCATGTTTTCACGTTTAAACTCCATCGATTTATAAGAAAATCGACCACAAAGTTATGCCACGATGATTTTATCAGCATATCTTCTTGTCTCCTAATCTGTAGTTAACAATGGATTTATTAGTATTGTGTAGTCAGGAAGTTGACGCATTCGTCCTCTCCTCACTCAAACCAACCTGTTGTGGATTCAACAGATAAGTATATTATTATCTATTCGAGTATTTATCGTATGATTATTGTTTAACAGATATCGTGTGCGAAGTTAGTTTAAATAATACGTCATATTTTGGACGGATAAGCAGTGATTCATATTTCGAGGATGCAAAATTTAGCGGAATTTTCCTATTTTGTTCTGCATATGGGCGATACGTTTTCTTACATACTTTGAAACAAAACTTTAAATAATCTTGAAAATAACAGTTAAAATAGTATGTACTTAGGGGCCGTCCATTAATCACGTGATGTTTTTTTTGGCATTTTTTAACCTCCCTCCCCCGTGGTGATACATGGTGAGGTTTATGATTAAAATATATCACGTGTATTTTTAGACCTATAAAGTATCTTAATTTTATACTTTTATTCAAATTAAATATAACAAAAATGCCTAGCAGTACACAAAAAGGTTAGATTGTTTTTGGTTTTCGCGCGCGTTAGTCGAAAAAATAAATACACGTGATATGTCACTACACCCCCCCCTCCCCCCTTGTGATATTTCGTGACTTTTTTATGGACCCCTCCCCCCCTTTTGAGCCTCACGTGATTAATGGACGACCCCTCCTACAATACCTACCGAGTGAGTTTTTTTTTTCAATTAAGTATATTCAGGGAAAAAATATAGAAGTAATTTCATAATAACGAACTTGAGAGTTGTAACGCCTCGGATAACAATGATGAAGATCTAGACATATTCGGAATTAGTCTCAGTTCTTTTAGATATAATTTATATAAGGTGTTTTAATATAATAATAATAATAATGTTGTATTTCACATTGTTTTGTTTTGATTGCTACACAAATTCCTGTTGTACCTTAGCCGTGTTTTTATACAAAAAATAAAATTTTGTTTAATATTTACAATTAACTGTAACTTCCATAAGTATCGTTATATATGAATTATTTTAATTGTTTTAGTTTAGTTTAGTTAACTTACTGAACTTTGTCTCTGTTTATAATCATGTTGTGCACGCATGTGTTTGATGCACAGAATAGATCATTACCTTTTATGTGTTTTGTTGTTAATCATGTATTTTCTGTGTATTGTGTTGTGTGCCTAGTAAATAAATAAATAAATATCAATTTCCAAATAAAGCTTTAGCAATTTTCTTTGAAAATTGTTACTTGTATCTTTTATATTAATATTTATATTTCGTATAGCCTCATGCTTTGATATAATATTCACAACATGGTAGTACTTTAGTCCTACTGGCAACATTGCACGTCTTTAGAGAGAAAAAAGAAAATATATTTTTTCCTACCTAATGGTAACACCCCAGCGGTGTCGCTCCTCATTCTTTTGTCGTGCAAGGCAACGCACAGTCGAAATTTCTACCTTCAATTTTAAAAGTTAATACTTAATACCAACCTTCAATTTCTACAAAAAGTTAAAAATGCCGAAACGAAGTGCCGAGGAAAAGCTTCGTCACTACTACAATAAAATCAGGAAATTACAAGCCAAGAAAGAAGGGAGATATCGTCGCATCATTTACTCATCGTCATCGGACAGTGAAAATCGGCGACGGCTCCGCGGAAGTGTCTCGTGGCGGTGACCTTCACCTAGTAACGCCACCGTCCCAGCAGCAGCCCCCAACGCAGGGGCTATCTCGTACATCCGAGATCCTGCCGCTTCCTAACGATTCGCAGCAGCCCCCAACGCAGGGGCTATCTCGTACATCCGAGATCCTGCCGCTTCCTAACGATTCGCAGCAGCCCCCAACGCAGGGGCTATCTCGTACATCCGAGATCCTGCCGCTTCCTAACAATTCGCAGCAGCCCCCAACGCAGGGGCTATCTCGTACATCCGAGATCCTGCCGCTTCCTAACGATTCGCAGCAGCCCCCAACGCAGGGGCTATCTCGTACATCCGAGATCCTGCCGCTTCCTAACGATCCGCAGCAGCCCCCAACGCAGGAGCTATCTCGTACATCCGAGATCCTTCCGCTGCCTAATGACTCGCTGCAGCCCTCAACGCAAGAGTTAGCAGACGAGATCGCTCCTCTTGAGGAGCCTATACCAGAGTGCGAACTGGATCCCGAGTTGCTAAGTGCACTTGGTGATACCACTGATGATGTCCCGGCTTATGGACCTGCCATACACGGTACGCTGGCACAACGCTGGCAGCCGATTTTGAAAAAAAGGCCTCCAAACAGAAGCAAAGGTAAAAATCCTTAAAGATTACATGGTGCCCGATAATTGCAAGGCGCTTAAAGCACCCACCTTAAACCATGAGATTTCTGCAGCCCTGCCAGAATTCCAAAAAAAAAAAAAAAAAAACCGAGACAAGATTTTACAAGACAACCAAGGTCAACTTGGCCTCGGCATAACAGCCATAAATAGAGGTAAGTCGATGTTGCTAACCGGAGATGACAAAGTGAATGTGTTAATTTTTTTATCGGATGGCTGCCGCATATTATCTGACTTACATTTCACCGAAACTCAAGTGAGAACGAAACTGATTTTTCCCGTATTGGAAAAAAACATACAAACTCTTTTACAGAGTAATTCAGAAAGAGACGAAACACTTTTCGGCAGCAATTTGGCCGAAAAGATAAAGGCATCAAAAGCGATCGAGAAGCAAGGGCTTCAAATTAAAAAGTTCCGCCTAGAACATCCACATCAAGCACACCAGCGGCACCTAGCGCCCGATCCCGTCAGGGAAACTGGGCGGGCCCTCCTCGCTATCAACAGGCGAGAGGAGGGCGCGGCTTCAACCACCGGAACCAGTACCACCGCTCCGCGATGCCGGCGCGAGCAGCTCCAACAGCTCCACCTGTACCGCCGCTGAATCGCCAGCCGACTTCAGCGAGCTCGAACAAACGTGTCCCAACTCGTCAGTAACGCAGGTACATGCGAGTAGATTACGTCATTTTTATGATTGTTGGCTTAATGTTACAAAAAACGCAGTAATTTTAGACTGGATTTGTAATGGCTATAATATCCCATTTTTACGAGAAGTATATCAGCAACGAATTCCTCATAAAACTTCGTTGTCAATAATAGAAAAGCAAGCAATGGCGCTAGCCATCAAAAAGTTAGTCGATCTAGGCGCTATTACTGAATGTAGTCCGCAACAAGATCAGTTTATTTCTAGTGCCTTTTTGGCACCTAAATCAAGCGGAGGACATAGGTTCATACTTAACCTTAAAGAATTGAATAAGTTTATCACAACAACCCATTCCAAAATGGAAGAACAGACACAGAACAGCATCAAAAATGATCTCACAAAACTGCTACATGGCCACAGTAGATTTGAAAGAATCTTACTTAGTTGTCCCTATAAAACATTCTCAACGTAAATACTTACGTTTTCAATACGTAGATGAACATTCTAACATAAAAACCTACGAATTTAATGCTATGCCTTACGGTTTATGTTCTGCGCCTCGAACGTTTACAAAAATAATGAAAGAAGTAGTAGGTTATCTCAGAAGCCAAGGACTGAGATCAATTGTATATCTCGATGACATATTGTGTTTAGGAAACACCCAAGACGAATGCTTACTAAACGTCAACAAAACACTTAAGTTATTGAAATGTTTAAGTTTCGTTATTAATTATGAAAAAAGTAGTTTACAACCGCGACAATGTAGCAAGTTTCTTGGCTTCATGTATAACTCTTTAGATATGACAATATCGCTTTCACCTGAGAAACGCGAAAAATTTTTGCTACTTTTGCAATTTTTTTACCAACTACCCACTTGTACAATTCGTGATTTTGCGCATTTAATAGTTGGCCTTAGTTGCGAATAATGATAACTATAATGCCAAATTCAAACCTAGCGCGGTAATCTTGCCAGATTTAGCATGCTGGATGAATAATATTTCATCTACAACTAACACATTAGTAACACCAAATTTTAACTTAGAAATGTTTACGGACGCGAGCCGAATTGGCTGGGGCGCTTATTGTGACAACAAGCGCACTGGGGGCAGTTGGACAGATAGTGAGCGTGAAAAGCACATTAACTATTTAGAATTATTAGCTGTTTTTCTAGGCTTAAAATCTTTCGTGCGCGATATGCATAGCTGCAATATTTTGTTACGAGTAGATAATACAACAGCACTTAGTTATATTAATCAAATGGGAGGAATCCAATTTCCCCATTTAAATAATTTGACAAAAAATATTTGGCAATGGTGCGAACACCGAAATATCTGGTTGTATGCATCCTATATAAACACGAAAGACAATTTTGAAGCAGATCAAGAATCTCGTAAGGTGAACCCTGACATAGAATGGCAGCTTAGTGAAGCTCAATTCCAAACTGTCACGACAGCATTTGGTTATCCAGAAATTGATTTATTTGCGTCCCGCACTAATACCAAGTGCAAAAATTATGTCTCGTGGAAACCAGACCCAGACTCTATTGCTGTAGATGCGTTCACTTTAAATTGGAAATCAATGTTTTTTTTTACGCATTCCCTCCATTTTCGATGATATTGAAATGCCTACAAAAAATTTACAACGACAAAGCAGAAGTCATTTTTATTTTTCCCAACTGGCATTCGCAAGCTTGGTTCCCATTGTTAAAAAGTTTATTGAAATCAGACATTATTTATTTCACACCTGATTTAAGTATATCACATTCTTGCAGAACCCGACAACAACAATCGAAGTTTACCCTGGGTGCAGCGCTGCTCTCAGGACAGCGTTTGCGGCAGCAGGCACCCCACACCAAGCATTAGACCTAACAATGGCATCTCTATCCAAAAATACTCTATCTCAATACAACGGGACGTATAAATTGTGGTGGCGGTTTTGTTATCGTCACGGTTTAAACCCATATATGGGTCAATCAGAACTATTATTTTGTTTTTGACAGAACAATTTCAAAAAGGTGTTGCGTACAGTTCCATAAACAGCCACCGTAGTGCATTATCATTGCTTGTCGGAAGTCATCTTACTACCAATGATCAAGTAAAACGACTCCTTAGAGGTGCATATAGATTAAGACCAGCCTCACCAAAATATTCTAGGACTTGGGACCCACAGGTTGTTCTCGATTATATAGCAAATTGGGTACCAAATCGTCATATTTCATTAGAAAAAATAACACTAAAGTTAGTTACACTATTAGCGTTATCTACAGCACACCGGGTTCAAACGTTTTCTCTAATAAAAACAGAAAACATTAGGATAGGCTCTTCATCTGTCGAAATAGGTATTACTGAGGCAATTAAAACATCCGCACCCGGGCGTGAACAACCGGTTTTAGTACTACCTTACTTTTATGAGGATAAATCTATATGCCCCGCTACAATAGTAGAAGACTACCTATTTGTAACTAGAAAAATAAGACTGCCTTCTATAAATAATTTCATATTAACCTTTAAGCAACCGCATAAATCAGCTTCGACTCAAACCATCAGTCGATGGATTAAGAGAGTTCTGGGTGAGAGCAGCATAGATGTATCAATATTTTCTAGCCATAGTACACGACATGCTTCAGTTTCCGCAGCTCGAGCTGCGGATGTTTACTTAAATACAATTCGCAAAACGGCAGGATGGACAAGTACGTCACAAACGTTTGCCAAATTTTACAACCGGCCGATAGTAAATGAAACTTCTTTTGCGAGATCAGTTTTGCAACTTAATTGATTGTAATGTTATACGTTATGAGATGATAACTTGTTTGTGTATAGTTTATAAGTTAAACATAATTTCCAATAAAATGTGATATAATTTGTAATCGTATCATTGAGATTACCATTCATGTTAAAATATGATTATGTAATAAAAGTTGTTTGTTATTACTTTGTAAAAACAAAATCTTTTATTTCTCACACAAAATTTTGGCTCTAAACATCTACCATGTTGTGAATATTATATCAAAGCATGAGGCTATACGAAATATAATATATGATTAAACGAACTTGCAAAAGTGAAGTTCGATCAATATTATATGAGTATAAAGCCTCATGCGAAGATATACTTATCTTCCCACCCACCACAAAAACCCATAAGTATATTGAAAATTTTGTGTTATTTTTTAATTTCTCTTAACAATGAGGAGCGACACCGCTGGGGTGTTACCATTAGGTAGGAAAAAATATATTTTCTTTTTTCTCTCTAAAGACGTGCAATGTTGCCAGTAGGACTAAAGTACTACCATGTTGTGAATATTATATCTTCGCATGAGGCTTTATACTCATATAATATTGATCGAACTTCACTTTTGCAAGTTCGTTTAATCATATATTATTAAATTCTGTAGAACACATACAGGCTATATAGTCAAACATAAGCCTTTAAGCACGAAGCGCTTTGATTCTACCTTCATAGTAAGGACAGCGAGACTATGGAACTCTATACCTGGAGTCCTGTTCCCAGAAAATTATAACCCAGGGGTCTTCAAATCTAGAGTAAATAGGTTTCTTCTAGGCAAGCTGGCTACATCTTAGACTATAGTGGTGCTTAACATCAGGCAGGCTATAGTCAAACGTAAGCCTATTTAAAGTAAAAAAAAATAGTGTAAAAAAAAAACAGAACAGAAATGAGATAAAATTGTTATATTTTACTTATAAGATGAAAGTATAGATATGTATATACTCGTATTGTTTGTAGAATGTAGATGAAACAAAACATAGAAATGTAAGAAGAGTCCATGTACGCTTATTTTTTTGACCATTGTCATACATCACTTCCACCTCTCAGTCCTAGGTAGTCTTATATAAGTTTAATTATTTTTTGTCATTTTATTTAATTTTTCAATGTTTTTAGATTAATTAAACAAAACATTTGGTATAGTTTGTGTATTACTTGTAGTTGGAGGTTAAATGTTATGTACAGTATATACCATACAGATGTTGTTATTAACTAAGTTCGCGATCATTGATATGCCGCTATCAACCAATCTACATATTATGTAGGTATATCAAATTATGCATCGTAATATACATCACCTTACCGCACCGCAGTTTGCGGATGGAGGCAAATTACAGACCGCGCAGACAGACATCTTAGTTTGATGGCTCATTGAAGCGGCATTAAACTGATAGCCTGGCAACATCATCATCAGCCCGTTATGTCCCACTGCTGAGCATAGGCCTCTTTTCTTGAACGTCTCGGTCCTGCGCAGATTAAATAGCATTGATAGCCTAGCATAAGAGGTAGAAAATCCTTGTAGTCAGGATACTGATGATTACCAATTTAACACAAGCTATTTATCGATTATCCTATTCAGACTCCGATTTAAGTTTAGTATATTATTTGTAAGGTTGTACTTATATATTTTAGATTAAATAGTTGTTAATTTATAGTATTTTTAGGTTTATTATAAGGTTTAGTTTTTATTTAGTTACTATTATTTCCCAATGTCTTTAAAAAATTGATTCTAATATTTCTTTAGTCTTACAAAACATTATCTAAACTAAAACTATTCGAAAAGATTGATCCCAAAATGCTGAAAACGTTGTTTGATTAAACAAATATTGGTGTATCATCATATTACTACTGAATCATAACTGATATTTGCAGAAACTAATATGTTGTATCTAATACGAGGTAAGAAGGTATAATGAAGATATTTTGATGTGAAATCATACTTGTAAATCATCAGTGCATCAAATTGTATACGTCCTTTGTTTGTTTGCCTGCCTTCTTGTACGTGCGTGACGTCACAGCCAGCCCCAACGGAAGACCAGCGCTGGTTGCTTCCATACAACCAGCATTATGCTGAGTTGGGGCTGTGTTGTGGCAGATTTTATGTTTGTTTTTTATGATTTTACTCCTGTGTGTTTTTAAAATCCGTCACAATAAATGTTTTCTTTCTTTCTTTCAAATAAATAAATAACTACTTATTTCAGGACGTTCAATTATGCAATACTATTAATTGCAATTATCACTGGATGACCAAATTGACTAATGTATTTTTTTTAAATATCCTGGAATATTTACTTACGTTTATTTATTTATTTCATTCAAAAATTTCTATTCATAAGTTTTATTATGTACCTAGCGGCGGCGGCGGCGCTCCGCGGTGTCAATCGCGTTAACCAAGAATCAAAAATAGTGCTACGTATGAATTCTAGGTTCAATCGCCTTACCATCATATCATATTCAAATACATACATTTGCCATTCATAAGTGTAGTAGAGTAGTACATAGTTTTACGCAGAAAATGAAACACAACACCTTAACTCCCACACAAACGCAACCTTTTACATTCAACTAAACATGAATCATACTATTAAGTGAGAACAGATTATTAATAAGCAATAATACTTAATTGTTTGCGGAATAGTGATTAAAACTAAGTAACTAACAATGGCACCTTGTGTGGGAACCAATACGTCGTTAGTTAATCTGTCTATTTAGTATTTAGCAGGAATTCCATTTGCATAAACTTGAACATGTTTTACCAATATGAGGGTAGATAATCTGTTTTGGTTGTGCTTACCTGGTTCGTTTGGGTTAGGTGTTTTGTTTTGACCGAGTTTTGTGCATTCATAACTTGGTGAAATAAATTTATAGATGTTTTCAATCATTCATTGACTAGTTATACTGAAACGGCAAGTAAATAATGCCTCTAAACTGATATACGTACCTATAGTTTAACTACCTACCTATCGAGGATGTTTAATGAAAGAAAATTTATTGATATGACGATAATATCTATTTATTCAGAGATTCATAGACCTGTAGTTAGATTATTTAAATAGTCGATATCTAATTAATGAACAACAGTATGTTTAAATGATATTAACAACGCGGTTACGTAGCTATATACAAGTATACTAACAGACATCTACAATATGTTGGTCGATCTCAGACTTTAACATTACATTCCATATTCACTAATAACGTCATTCTACCGTATATATAATTAAGTAGAATATCTACACATAAGTAAAATTTACAATAATTTACACGTTATAAACTATTTCAGGTAGAAACAGAATTAAAGCAACTCACAAATTAAATAATATTTCGCGGACAGAAAAGAGTTCAACGCGCTTTGCAATCGAACAAAGTACTGTTAGTAAGAAGGAATTAAATGAAATATTAGCCGAGAGAACAGAATCATAGGAAAGATTACAGAAATAAAGCAATAAAACTTTGAACACGAGCTAGTCCACTAAGCGTAATATAAGCGTTCCGTCGGGAAGCACGATAATACTGAGTATTCACAGGTATGTACACACGGAGCAACACTCACTGGCGGCCTACGTGTCGGGCGGGCGCGGGTCGCTGGGGCTGGGCGGCGGCTCGGCGTGGCGGCGCAGCTGCTGCAGCAGGGCGGGCTCCAGCGCCGGCCACCAGCCGCCCAGCAGCGGGTAGTGCGTCGGCGCCGGCGGGCTCGCCTCCTCCGCGTCACTCGCCACCACGTCGATGTCCTCCTCCGGCTCCTCCTCGCCGCTAGACTCCCGCCGCTGCTTCTTGACGGGCGCGTCGTCCGGCGCCAGCAGCGACGCCACGTCGAACTGTCGCTTGCGTGTCTGCGGGAACCTCCCCGCGCCCCAGTACGGGATAGGCAGCGCCGTCGGCGGCGGGGACTGCGGCGGCGGCGACGACGAGTCCTCTCCGTCGTCGTCCACCGCCAGCCCCATGTGCTTCCTCACTTTACGTTGCGCCTTGCGTCTTCTAAAATCACCTTTTCGAAAATCTTCCACGTTAGCCGGATGTATGGCCCAGTAGTGGCCCTTCCCGTTGGCGGAGCGGCCCGCCTTCACGAAGCAGTCGTTGAGCGACAGGTTGTGGCGGATGGAGTTGCGCCAGCCGGGCCCGCGCGAGCGGAAGTACGGGTAGTTGTCGAGGATGTGCTGGTAGATGTCGGACAGCACCAGCTTGCGCTCGGGCGAGGACAGGATGGCCATGGCGATGAGGCCGATATAGCTGTGCTGCGGCTTGGGCTCCTCGGGCTGCAGCGCGCGCTGCTGCAGCAGGGACATGGAGAGTGCCAGGCGCGGGCCGTAGGGCGCGTAGCACGGCGCCACGGCCGGCGGGTACAGGCGCAGGCGCTCCGCCACGGCGTAGTTGTACAGCTGCAGGCGGTAGTGGTCGAACGCGGCAGCGGCCACGGTCGGCACGTCCTTGGTCAGCGGCCACGGGCCTCCTTCGGCCCCGCTGCACATGGTGTCTGGTCGGGCGCCGCGCGCGGTCTGGCTACGGCCGGGCCCGCGCGCGCCGCCTGCAGGGGCGGCCGCCGCCGGCCAATCAGCGCGCGACACACTCTTGTATACGTGTTTTTGTTTAGCGACGCCCCACTCCGGTGGCTTCGCGACTCCGCGCGCCCTACCGCCAGCCCCGGTACCGACAACAAAACATCATTCATTCTTACTACGGTTCTTATTCAAGAAACTTGTTCGTATAGATTATGAAATTCTCATTTTTTATCTTGTTCTGTTTGGAATTATAAAACCGTAACTTAACTTTATAAGTTCGTATTTTAAAAAAATATGTGAATCTATGAAATAGGATTAAAAGTATTTTTTTATATTTTTATTTATTACCTAAGTACATATATATATACATCTAACAATAAATTTTATTCTGTCTTAAATTTGTAAAGTTTACAATATAAATACTTATTAGCCCATATTTATTTATAATTGAATTGAAATTGTCATTATGTGGAGCGGTCCATTTTACATAATTATTTAATTTCTAAATGAGGTAACGGAATGTCTAGATCCTTTATCTAACTTAGCTAATTAGATAATGTAAGTAAGTACCAATGTAAGTAAGATAAAGCTATAACAATACAAAAAAAACATTGCAAATAAATATGCTGACCCTACTTTGCAAAACCGTTACAAATGACAACTTCGTAGCGAGTGCTTCCCTGTTATTTCAGAGATATCACAACACGCAACAACACATTACTCCTGAGGAGGCGAGCGGGAGCGGGACACAGCTATAAAAGTCCTCCTCTATAGCCTGTTAGAGTAGGATGCACGATCGAGCAACAGTTCCACGCATACGCTACGTTGGTATAGTTTTGTTTGAGTTGATATTGCCACGGCAAATTGAACTGTAGTTGCATTGATATAAAGCATAGGATTGGTATGTATTGGTAAGCAGTCGTTTGCTTGTGTGTCGGTGGGTAGGCAATGAAAATAAGTCATGAGAGAGCGGGCCGCAGCGACACTGGGTGTAAGCGAGTGCCAACAATGCACGCCCATTTAAATACGCCATTTTGTTTACCGTCTCCACGGCCCGTGCTTTTGTGTTTTATACAGAAAGCAGTGTTTTGTGGATTAAGTAAATTGCAGGAAATATTTACTCGTTCGAAGCGAGACAATGAGGATGGTGGCTTCCGTTGTGAGAGTATGTTTATACGATTTCAGTTGGACGTATGTCTGCTTAGCTATAGGTAGGTAGGTAGGTAGCTGCTTTTGACAACTCGTAAAAGCTTTGTTATCAAGTAATTTCCTTTGTAGGTTCGTGATTTCTGTGTTTTATTTTATAAGCTAGACGTTTTCTCTGAATTATTGACCTGCAAATTAATATCTGCAACTCACGTGTCTAATTGAATTTTAATTCTACGTAGACCTTGCTACGCACTTTCGTAGCAAGTTTTACATTTTGTAACGTGAAATTATTGCTAGGCGTTACTTTTAACACTATTTTACCAGAATTATGTAAATAAGTACATGACTGCATTATTTTCTGTTAATGTGCTATACATATCAATAGAGAGATAATATTTGGCTATGGAGTATTATTACAACTGGGTTTGGTGCTTTGAATTGAATACGTTTCTAAGTAGAAAAATGTACCTATCCATGTAGGTAGACAGCGAAAGTTTGATCATAAACGTCTTAAAGTACATACCTACTAAAGTAAATTCGCGGAGAAGCTAAAGAAAGTAGCATAAATAACGGACAATTAGCAATCCTAGGCTGGTGCTCGAAGAATTCCCTAATTTTTTTAGATACCCTTGTATTTAACTTTTAAAGAAGATTTTTTTTTCTGACGGAATACGTCATTTTCCTAAAAATTTACAATGCCTACTCAAAAATGTTAGGTAGGTACCGATGTTAAATTTGGATAAAATTTATGTTCTACGGTATACCTATTCATACACAAAAATGTGTTGCTCGCTCGATCGTCAGTCGTATCACGTCTCGTGGTTTGACGCACCACTGGCCGTCGAAAAACAATGGCGGCGGCATCGCGGCTGACCACAAACATGCGTTTTAAATATTTTAATCACACAGTCGCCTCGCGCGCATATTAAACGGGCTTTTGAAAACGTTTCCTTGTTTTTGACTGATTTCAGTGCACGATTTTAAACGGTTTGCAGTTTTGTTTTGTTAAACGGTAGTTGGGTACGCTGATTTGTAAAAATATTTTGCTGTTTGCTGCAGCATTTGTGTTATTCTGATAAAACATGTATTATTAACTGTTGGCTGAGCTTTTTAGCTATGTGTCTAATTCGTTTTAAACCTGAGTCTTGCTGTGTGATTGTGAAAAACTTTCACTTTAAGTAGTTAGACTTAAATCACAGGTTTATTTTGCTTTCTTGTTTGATCTACTTATATCGATATATTCATAAGGAGATAAGGTATCCTTTTAAAACTACAACGCAATAAAAATATAATTTAACTAGTGGGTGCTCGCGGCTTCGCTCGCATTAAGAAGTAAAACTTGCATCCCCTATTTCACCCCTTTAAAAGTGGCATTTCCAAAAATCCTTTCTTAGCGGATGCCTACGTCATTAACATCTACCTGCATGCCAAATTTCAGCCCGATCCGTCCAGTGGTTTGGGCTGTGCGTTGATAGATCACTATATCAGTCAGTCAGTCAATCAGTCAGTCAGTCACCTTTGAGTTTTATAAATATATTTAGATTGGCGTTTGATGTGTATTCTTTCCCACAGAGCTTTGAAGTCCATGCTTGTCGCGGGGGCGATGTGGCCCGATCGTTGTTCTGTGATTCTTTCCTAAAAAAAAAACCGGCCAAGTGCGAGTCGGACTCGCGCACCGAGGGTTCCGTACAAACCTGCAAGGTTAAATATTTTGTGGTGTAACTAAAAATTTATGGTTTTCGTAATTTTTCCTTTATCTATGCTATAAGACGTTGCTTCGTACCAAATTTCAAGATTCTGAGTTCACGGGAAGCACCCTGTAGGTTTTGATTCCCTTGCAAGTGTCGAAAATTTGCGGCATAAATGGCTGTATCTTTTGATTGCGTTGGCTTAGAAGTTTGATTTTTTCACAGCTTCAAGGGACAGTAGACCTGAGTAATTGATATAAATTTCAGCTTCATACCTCTACGCGTTCCTGAGAAAAAGGGTCTTGACAGACGGACGGACGGACGGACAGACGGACAACAAAGTGATCCTATAAGGGTTCCGTTTTTTCCTTTTGAGGTACGGAACCCTAAAAATAGTTTAACTTATGACGTTTCAAATCCCAGACAATCCTCAAACCCAACACGTACAATTGAGAAACAGTCTGAAATAACTTTCCCGAAAAAACTTGGACGACAAATTATGTAGATTTATTTGGTACCTGGTTCCCATTGTGAATAATTGCCGTACCATTGCTCGAGGCGTGTCGTCACGCCCACAGCCCCAAAACTCTTTGTACCCGACTGTACCCACTTGAGTAATTCATTTATTTCCTTCACAGTACACGCCCCGCAGTTTATTTTATGTTTGCTTTGTTTATTTAACTGTACTGGTTAAGTGTGACGGGTTGGATTTTATTTAAATTGTTATTGTTGTAAATACAAACGTGACAAAGAAATTCTGAACCCCGTTTTGATTTAGAAGGCACCCTTATTTAGCAAGGATAGATGAATTTCAAATATATTTCAATCTTTGAAACAGTGCACAATTTTTTTCCCAAAACAAAAATGGATAAGAGTTGAATTGTTTTTCTAGACATCCAACTATACTTTCTCACTGCTACCTTTCTTGTATACATAGATATAGATAGATTTCTGATCATTTACACTAAATAACTTTTCAATAAAAATTCCATTCCATCCCATTGCTAATTTATACAGCTTCTGGAAACCCCCAATTTGCCGCCGCTGTTATATTGAGTTAGAGACTTTGTGTGGAAAACTGTTCACAAAATATTTTGTCGCCACAAAGGAGGTATTAAGCAGGGACATACTTGTACGAGTAATGCGACTACAGGCATATTTTAATTCTAAAACTCATATATACCTTGTAGCGCCTGAAAATACACATCATATGAATTAATCTATACTATGGTACCTACATCATATCAAACATCACGTTGTTTTCTCACTTCGATGAATGATACACAAACATACCAACAAATAAACAAAACTGCACAACAAACACAGTTTCGTCTAAATATGTAAATATGTCCTATATGATACGTTTCTAATCACCTTTTCTTGATTCACTTGTATGTTATGTTTTTATTCACATTAAAATGACGTAGTAACGTTGAAACTTAATTAAACTTTTACGTGTTTTTATCTGTTTGTTTATGTAAGCTACTAAGTTTTTATAACAAAATGTTGGTTGAAATAAAATATCAGTCGCAGTGTCCGTACCTACATATATTATGTTCGTACTTTCCCCGCAGCGCTACAGCTCGAGATAATTTTATGCAAATGGCCGCCGTCGGCGTCGGCTGAGTTACGCGGTTGTTACACAATTTGTTTATGTCTGCCGCGGTATCAGCTTTGCATGTTGACGATCGATATGTACGTCTTTCTGTGTTAATGTAAGGTTTTACCACGTTTTGCTATGGTTTGGATATTCATCTGGGTAAATATTTACAAAAAACAAACTCTTATACTCAAACTACTTATATACCTACATATGTGAAAGCAGTATATAGATACAAATACGTTTTTATAACCAGCAAATATGAATTTTTGAATCGGCAATGGAGCGTAACTTAAAACTAAACATTTTTGTATAAAAATCTGGTCTTAATATAGTTATTTAAATTATAATACATGTTTTGTTTCGCATGAGGTTAGGTGGTCCTGTGTGAATTGTCCTGAATTCTTTATTTTTATGTAAGCGTTTCTCAATAGACATACACATAACATTATTACAAACGCTTAAATTGGTACTTCCAAACAAACCAGTTTCAGATACTCATAACAATACTAAATAACATAACTTAGTAACAAAACAAAATAATAATTCTCAAAGCTCCTATTTTCTCCATCAAATCCGAAATTACAGCGTGTTTCGTACGATGAAAAGCATAGCGAAACCTTAGTCATTCGTTAAATCTGCAAATAAAACCCTATCCAGTCCCTTGGGCATTCATCAGAGGTTTGTTAAAACTACTACCTACGTGCTACAGATGACATTACCACAGACTAACAACCGGTCTATACAAACTAGCTTCAAACTGTCAGATGTAAAGTTTTTATAGAGAGGTATGTGTAGTCTGTGCGAAGCCGTAGTTATTTTAGATCACAAAGCAGGGGTCCGCAAGTCGATGTAATACGCTTATTTGAAGATAATCTCGCTCCCTCGCCGGAATACCTCGCGATTTGTGAGACTTTATACGGGTTTGTTGTAGTTATGTGGGATTATAACTTCTTGATTACGTTGTGTCAGTGTAATTAGTTTTTGGGGGTTTATTGTTTAGACTAAACAAAACTAATACTGTGCAAAATGTATTTAAAAAGAAAAAAATTGAGAGCGTCATATACTCGTAGATATGAATGTCACCAAACTTTATGTAATTCGATAAACTTAATAGATTAAACATTATCTTCTACTTTCACTTATAAATTAAAATTAATATTACGGTATATGTAAGTACGTATATTCATTTATTTTTAAACATACAATAAATACTCACATTTATTTTCTA
This sequence comes from Macaria notata, assembly GCA_927399415.1. Taxonomy (NCBI): domain Eukaryota; kingdom Metazoa; phylum Arthropoda; class Insecta; order Lepidoptera; family Geometridae; genus Macaria; species Macaria notata. The sequence goes on along the minus strand of OV656740.1, from coordinate 3,365,945 downwards.
TGAATGTGAGACAGACGAAGTTGAAAAAAGAATATCTTTACTCCCGAGGCATAATATAAGATTTTATTTATACGCAAGCTCTTTTATCTTTCAACTTGTTCTATACAAATAGGTTGTTGTTTTCGGGTGGCAGATGTTTTCAGCAGGAGGGGGGTGGGGGGTTAATTATACCAGGGGGGAGGGGGCGGTGCTGCGTAGTATCAACTGAAGGGAGAAGCCACATCGTTAAGGCTTTTGCAGTGTTTTTACTGCAATTAGATATACTCTTAGGTAGGTTTTGGATTGGTAATAGATATTTTTCTGAATAAATATTTCAAAAATAAAAATGAGGTTAAAATTTTATTTAGAATCCAAACATCGTCACTTCATTTCATAAAGATAGGTATTGTTAAATTTTGAAGCTACTCAAGACAATATTTTTCTTTGCTAAAGCAAAAATAAAGGTCACCAAAGATCCCACTCAAGAAAATAAGCTATTCACTAAATAAACCATATCAAGACTTGAATAATCATATTTTATTAGGACGAGATTCGTGACCTGTTTTTTGCGCAACCACTATTGTGTAATTCGAGTACGATTTCTATAAGTCTATAACCCACCCATTCAAGTGAGGTAACTTTATACAAATTGGCACTTCTATAGAATAAAACTGACACTTTTATATAACCACGATTAACACTCACAAACGAAATTAGAGCCCAATAATATTATTAAGGGTTTTTTTCTGGCTTTTTTCGATGACTCCGCTACACAATGGTGTGCCCTTCCGTAGGAGACAAATAATTGTAACTCGGGTTACTTTAACGTTTGTATAAATACAATAAATATTTTTTGGGCAGAACTTTTATCTGTAAGATAAAGTCCTCAGATAATGTGGACGAATTGGCTTTCAGTAGGAAAAGGTAATTTGAATCTTGCAAATCATAATGTTGTCATAACTTTGGCGAACATTAAAATAAGTTAGAAAAAATACAATACAATACAATACAATATAACTTTATTATGCACACCAAAAATAAATTACAATATGAAATGAGCTTAAACTATAAAAGAATGCACAAGTGGGCGGCCTTATCACCTTGAGTGATCTCTTCCAGGCAACCTTAGCAAGAAAACGGTGACAGAAATCAGTTTGGTCGGTGGCGTACAAATAAATACAAATACTTAAAAAAAATTAAATATAACTAAACAGAGAAAATAAAAGAATATCAAACTAATTTACATGTTACAAATAATAATAAATTAATAAACTATGAACACACACATTTAACACCAATAAACGCGATTGATAGTTTACAACGTAGAAAAAAAAAATGTAGTTAGTTCAAAGAAAAATATTTGAGGCTCTGATTGCATGAGTCGATTGAATTTTAAATTGCACGCTACTTGTAGCATTTTTTTTTGAAACAAAAATGTGATATTGAGTGAGTTTAGGATTGCCAATGTATGTATTTGCGTTAGTAAAAAGATTGTTTCAAAGTACTATATGTTATCCTTTAGTCAGAGTTAGCAGTAGGTATCTTATTAAAGTAGGCGTAAGATTAGGCACTTCTAATCCCTTTTAAACAAGAATATTATAGTAGTTATAACACGCTAACTTACATCATTTTTTTTAATTTCACAGCTTGCCGTAATAGAATCACACCCTGAAAAAAAATGTAAAAAGCTACAATGCTCATTGTGTGTGCTACTGACAACTGTTGTGATTGTATTATCTCAGTCCAGTGCCCGGCGACAATTGTTGATCGCCCATTAATAGTGGTGAGTGGTTAGCAGCATGTGGTGGAGACGGCCCTTCCGCTTGGAGATGCACTTGAGAATGTCATGTATGGTTTATGGTTAATTGTGGATTAATACGGGATTTGGTTGTATTTGGCGTAAGGTATTGTAATGAAATAAATATGAGAAATATTGGGATAATTTTATAATAGTGCACCTAATCGGGCTTGTAAACCAAATTCCTATTTTTAAATCAATATTTATAATACTGTGCTGATTATTAATAAGGTATAAGGTTTAATACTTTGTTGGCTTTAATTTTGTCAGAGAAAGAAGTGGCTAGATGACATTAAAAAGTGGACAAAACTGAGCTATCCGCACCTCCTTGAAGATGGCACTCAATGATTACTTATTATGGCTTTAATTTACGGCTTACGATAACCTGAAAATCTGAAAACTTGCAACACACATATGCATCTTAGATAGATACGTTAGTATCTAATACTCCTTATTTTCCAGATACGTAAATATGTACATAGTGATAAATTTGTGTTACCAACAATTTCCTTTTGTACTCCCAAATAACACTAGTAGCACGACATGGCGCCACTCATACCCACACATAACCATAATATAAAAAACCGCTCACACGAATCACAAGTACTAAAATAAAATCACCATCCATAAGTCCCATTGGACCCCATCTGGGCACAATGGCACGGAAGCTCTCTCCTGGTCAATGGAGGACAAAACAGCGGGCTAGTTCACAATGGGACCATTATCTACCATTTTGTTTTCACAATACGTAAATACACCGTAAAAATTTAAACTGCTTAATGTTTAACCCTTGCGAGTTGGAATTGTAGTGTTTTTTGGGTGTTACAGATTTACATTAGTAAGTTTGTTTCTTCTAGTAAGGAGTGAAATGTTTAGCGATTTACGTTTACATGCTAGATTTTATTTATATGCTAGATTATGTATATCTGTGGTAAAGATATACATACATATTGTTGAATTTGAACACACAAATCATATAAATTATCTTGTTAACGATTTATTTATGTACAATATAAATGAATAAATATCTAAATTAACTTTACTGCGTTATACTTGCCAACCGATAAACGAGTGATAACTAATTATCAGTATTTTAGGTAGATAGATAGATAGATAGATTAACGCTTTACTGGACACACACATAAAATAGAACACAACACAAACAAGAGAAAATTTAAATCTTATGCCACAAATGAGCTTTTAGCATTAAGATCTGTACCTAGTTATTAAGTGTAAATAAATGATTATTATTATTATTAATGGCGGCCTTATCGCTCAAAGCGATCTCTTCCAGGCAACCGTACGTAAGTAGTGCTAAAGACAAAATAATAATTACCAAACCCCTAGTAGGTAATTCTATTCATCAGTAAGGTAAGACGCAGTTTGATTTGCAGCTGAGCGTCCAAGTTGGAAACACCTACATCCTGACATTTCTAAACATTGCCCAGCTGCAAACTACCCAATTGACAAAACACCATCAAAAACATTTCCTCCAACTCGACCATTCCTAGAACGGACATAGACATCTCGAAGTGGACGTTAATTCAATTAGATCACCATTGTGATCAAGTTTTTGCTCTCGAGAGCTTCGCGCCACAACAATACCTTTATTTTGCCAACAAAAACGTTTTTTCAACAATAACTGTTATAGTTTGACGTGTCCAACAATAATTTGGACGTGTCACGGACGTGGTCAGCTTTTATTGAAAATAACTGTTAATGCTCTACTTAAACATGGATGGAAAATGAGAGGTGTTATAAGTTTAAAGCTATTAACTATATTGTTAAGAACAGTGATGTGTATGCACAGGTTTGTGAGTGTATTTATTTTTAGATTATATTGTACCTGAGTAACATTTAGTTCAAGTCAAATTCAAATCACATCATGATTTTAATAACATCAACTAACAAAATACTTTTTTTCACTAATACGATGATTTTGTGAATCATTTAACCTAGCCCTAAACTCCTCACCTAATAAGTACATTATAAAAACAATTACAGCCGGCCTGACTAATTCAAGCTCTAATTATAAAATATATAAGAAAGTAATTTAAAAACCAAGAAACGACGCGACGTAGCTGATTTTGAGAATATCAAATTTAACCAACTTGCCCGTGTAGAGTGTTTATCACGTTCTTAACGCAGATACAATCTTAATCCTGGATTAGTAGAGAGTTACAAACCTTTGTTAGGTTGTCTAAGCGTTCTGCATTATTTCGTAAGTGATGGTTTTACCACCTCAGAAGCACAAAGACTCAGCTGAATGAACTGAATACTCTCCCACGAGTCAGAATGGAGGTTTGGTGGAAATAGGTTGATTGTGATTAAGTACATCCGCTTTTCAAGTATCTATAAGGTGTATAAAGTGTGTTACCATGTATAAAAAGTTTTGTTTCACCAGAGATTTTCCTTCTTTTCTCGGCTATGACATGTTGTTCCCTCTCTTTCTTTAATATTTGATCAAAAATCATGTCAAAAATTAAATCAAAAATACTTTTGTTGACGAGACATTTACATATTTTTAGTGTAAATATTTCTTTATTTACAATATATTGTTTTATTTGATAAAAGTATTTAATTTTGATAAAATGTGTATTGTTTTCAATGGCCAAGAAATGCAGCGGTTGTCGTTTAAAAATACGCTATGCCTCCTCGTGATGTGTCTTGCCCTTGCATTTTTCATAATGTTCGTCACTTCCACTATAATCTCAATCAGAGACAGCATGGCCCTCATAGCAACTATAGCAGAAAGCCGCCGTGAAACAAAAAATAATACTAAATTAATTCTATTACTTTCTCGTAAAATGGTCATAGATAACCACCTGAACAAATGTCCGTCAATGATTAACTGTGTAATGACTGAAAATAAAGGCTTCTTTGGCGGCGATTTAACATATTTCGACGCTGTAGTTTTCGACGAAAGATATCTTATTGCTCACAAACATTGGCCACATCGAAGGACAGAGTCACAACTTTACATTTTCACTTCAATCGAGTCTCCGAAGAACTTCCCAGCTTGTGAACTTTATCATGACGACTTTTTCAACCTGACCTTCACATACAGACTCGATTCAGATAGGCATTGGAAGTTCTTCGTCGTCAAGAATCAAACTGGAGATATGATAGCACCAAGTCAACATGTTCAATGGAAACAAAGCAATGAGACTATACCAGATAAAGTGAAGTCAATAATAAATGGTAGGACAAAGGCTGCGGCTTGGTTTGTCAGCAACTGCTATGCCTCAGCAAGAAACGATTACTTGACTACTTTACAAGAATATCTCTACACCTATTCTTTACAAATAGACATTTTTGGAGGTTGTACGAAAAGGACGTGTGATGGAGATTGTAACGAAATGTTAAGAAATAATTATTTCTTCTATATGGCGTTCGAAAACTCGTTCGGTAATGATTATGTTACTGAGAAGGTTCTTCATGGCTATGATAATTATGTGGTGCCTATTGTTTTTGGTGGAGCCAATTATAGCAGGTAAATGTTACCCAGTACTACATACTTACTGGAAACAATCAGGTTGTAAGGCCGAACATAAGCCGCAAATAAGGGCAGGATTTTCACACGATGGAATAAATTCCAAAGAAGATCGCGGGTTTACATTTTTAATTAAATTATATCCTGTACTAGGATTGGAAGTTTAAATACAAAGTTACGGGCAAGCAATGTGAACAATATTTCCAATGAATAGTTTTTTTACATTAAAGATTTATACATTATTAACATATAGATTTCATTTACCTATTCATAAAGTAATATATCAATATCCAGTACTTAAAAAAAACCCTTTTAGATTAAATAAACATGATTTGTTACAGATTCCTGCCTCCAGGCTCCTACATCGACGCTCAAAAGCTGCATCCTTACAACTTAGCTCATCTTATAAACATCGCTATGTCTGAGCCTAAACTGTACGAATCATTCTTCAAGTGGACAAATCTGTACACAATCGATTCAAACTATACCAATTTCCATCCCGGCTGTGAACTATGCAATGCTTTAATCAGTGATGAAGTAAAACATGCTCCAGCGAAGAAAAAGTTCAGATTCTGGTGGAATACTCTAAATGGAATGAAATGGTGTCTACCTGTCGAGCAATTGATTCAAATGGAGTTCAGTATACTATAATTAGTTAGGTGGTTAATAATGATTTGGTTGGTAAGTAAACATTTAAAATAATTACGCTCGTGAACAACCCAGCATAGCATCGGTTACTGAGATGTTCGTATGTAATTATCAAAGCTTAAAACAATTTCAATGAAATTGAAGCGTTGGTTACGCTTTATATTATTTTGTTGCCAAATATTCTATAGCTTCTTTTTAACTAATTAGTTTCTACAAAATATTATTATCAACTTACATAATATATGAAGAGATAAAATCTCAATCTTTCGTTGCAAAACTCGTCAAGCAGTTGTATGAGTTCAGAAATTGTAGTTTTCTAATCCTTCGTTTAATCTTCGCAACCCCCCTCTAGGGGTTCTTACACATATCCTGTTAAAGTTTTGGATATTAATTTTGCTTCTGAGTAAAAATATCTAGAAACATTTTGATTACTAAAAAAATATACAATTTTTATAAGATTTCTTGTCTGCAAAGATCGGAATATCATAAATGTACTGAATTTTTTGCTTTTGTTTTTAACAATTTATTTTGTTAGTTTTTATTGTATTTTGTTTTGCTGTTTATGTTATTTTATTTATTGTATTTTTTTTCTATTTCATGTGGTTTATTTTTTCTAGCTATTTATATAAAATTTATAATTTACTTCAAAACTTTTTCTATTTGGGTAAGGTGTTTTAAGTGTATTTTATTGTTTTTTTAATAAAGTATAAGTCTCCGACAGTTTCATTGCTTTGCAACTATTATGGTAAAATACATGGATAAGATTTAAGAAATATCATAATCGTAGCATTATATTAAAGCACAAGTGACTGTTGGGTTTTAACAGTAGTATTTTGATGCAATTGAGGGTAGTTGTGAATTGCAACAGTTGTGTGGAGAGTCCGTGACTCTGGAACAGAACTAAAAGAATTCATATAGAAGAGGAGCAGGCGCAGCACCATTCGTCTGTCGCGCATCACAGAGGCTATCCCCGGAGAAGCAGCGTCGTGGATGAAAGGTTGGTGAATGCTTTATGATTGCCCGCTTTGCATCAGTTCTATTACGTCAAAATCAACCTCATACAGTCCACCTAGTGTCGAGCAGCGACTTTATAAATAAATAAATAAATATTTCGGGACATTGCACACAGCGCCATCTAGCCCCACACTAAGCAAACGCTTGTGTCGTGGGTACTAGATAACGGATATAATACTTATATAATTTTCTTTTGTAAATACATACTTATTATACATACAAACAACCAGACTCAACACAAGAAATTATACATTTTTAAAACGCATAAATACTTGTGTCAGGCGGGAATCGAACCCGCAACCCCTAGATTAGAAGGCAGAGCCACTACCAACTAAGCTAACAGGCCAGTCAAAAGTTATAAGGTCGTGGATATTTGTTAAAATCGATAAAAATAGTAATAAAGGAACATATTTTAGACAAAATATAAAACTAAGTAAAATAAATAAATATTTAAAGACATACATAAATTTTTCACACATAAATGGCCATGGAAAATCGCCCCAGTGTGCAAAATTCGTCAGTCGTTAGAGGGGCGAGTGAAGCACAATGCGGTAGTTAGTGTAGGATCAGGGACGATTAACTACAACCTTATTACTTAATGTTGCCAAATAATTAGAATAAGCTGTTGTGGGGAGATGTCGGTGGATATTTTATGTGATGATAAAATTATAATTTTAAAATGTGCAACTGAATACTGTACACTATTTGATTTGATATACTTATGCCTATTTGATTATACTTATGATAGATATATTAATGGTATTGTACTGACTAGAGGACTAATTATATTGAATTCACATTCTTTTAAGAATAAGGGTGAAATTAAAATCATTGAAGTAAACGTGAAAAGGTAAGTACTTAGTCTTATTCATTAGTAAGTAAATTAGATTCATACTTATAAAGTAAATAATAATTATCTAATAACTGTGTAAAACTGTTACAATTTCCTCATCAATTCGTCATTCAGCTAATTACGCCAACAAAGGCACAATCTCGCATTTCCAAGCAGACAAAGGAGCGCAAATATCAATAAAATCAAATAAAAGCGAGTGTCATCGAAGTTCTTCACAATACTCCAATGTTCAAATGTTCACCAGTCGCAGTTGTGCGGTGGCGACGCTAGGGGGCGCTTTACGCGCCAGCCAATCAGAGCTGAGAACACTCGATCAATCTGTACCATGAAATACTAGATAAAATCGCTAGCACCGTTGAGAGACTCAAAATTATGCTATTGTGAATCTTAAGTCAAACCGATACAGTAAGTGTTCGTGGAACAAAAGTTTAGTCTGTAAAAATAGTAGGTCCTGGTACTGACCCTTGTTTGAATTGAGAACACTCGAAAACCCTGTACCAAAGAATATAGGCTCTGTACCATCAACACTAGGCAAGACTGTTAACATCGCCTTAATGTTTTGCAAATTTAAACTGTAAGTCTTAGCAATAAAGTCGTTATTCGTAGACAATAACTTACATAAATGTTAGCACTGCAAAAGTATAGTCCACCAAACATGTATGTAGGTACAGGCCCTCTGTGCAAACACCCTGAATACCGCTAAATTGAGTGGCTCCTTGTGCCTGAGATCCATTGTCGACGCCATTAAAGTAATTATGAGTTAAATGCGAAGAATTGATGACGTTTTATGGATGTTTACACGCGTGAGCGAATCGAGGGGGTGAGGGGTAGTTGGTCTTGATAAGCGGTGTGGCTGACTGGTATGCATACGTTCAAGTTAGTAGGTACTATAAGTTATTTCAACGTAGTTTTGTATGCCTTTATGCCGTATAATATAAGCATATGCGCTAACAGTGTTAACTAGGTAAATACATTGGCAGCTTAATAAATAGGTATGCTATATCTTGAATGAACTTAATGCGTCTTGCAAAAGGTCTAATGTGAACAATTTAACCTAAGATTGATTGTCTATATATTTTTTAAAAATACGTATTATATAGTAAATACATTTACTGACGTTACCAAACTTTCCATATAAGAGCAGAAAACTGACGTTGTAAGTTATAAAAATCCGAATATACATAGCATAAGTAACTGCAACAGCTGGGGCCTAGAAACATTACTACATATAATAGCTACGTATTAACTAATGAAGCAATTTATTATTAGCACGTACCTACAGTTTACAAACTTGCCGGCAGTTTACCGCTGTAATTGGCCGCGCACCGCTCTAAACATTTACTCGATAGGACGAGTGCACACTGGTGAGATAGCAAGCTTGCAGCTTATCTATATCTAGCTATATATAATAGAAAGTGGTGTTATTTACATCATTTATAACTCAAGAACTGAACTAATTTAAGTAGCTGAAAATTGGTGGGAAAATAGCTTAAAACCAGGAGACGGACATAAGATACTTTTTATTCCGGTTTTTTATTTTAATTGAATTGAATAAAATCCAAAATCTGGTTATTTATTGCCTCTAAGGCGGAAGAGAGTTCACCGGGTCAGCTAGTAATAAATAAAAGTAAGTGTACTTACATGATATAATATTATGTAGTTACACAGGATTTATAAAAAACAATGGTTAAACAACTGAAAGATGATAAAAACAAAATAATATTTTGGGTAAAACGCATGGCACGATAAATTATTTTTACTTAAAACCCTGATTTATATCACCTATTTAAATAATATATCACAGAATCATTATCGGTTTCTTCTAGGAAAGCGTGCTTGATCCTAGATTATAACGTTACTTAACATCAGGCAAATTGTAGTCAAGCGTGAGTCTATCTAGTTTAAAAAGAATCTTAGATTACAAACGTGATCCAAGATGTACGAGTAGGTAGGTACATACATTTGTTTATATAAAAAGCACTATGTGTGTAAAGTTTGATCTCAGACGATTTTTATCCCTGTTACCTTTTCTAGACACCCCCTAAGCCGCTATAATAATGTATTCACAGTGCGAGCTCCCGGCAGCAAGTCTCCCCCACTCCCCCGCTCCCCCGCTCCCCGGCTCCCCGGCTCCCCTGTGCTGGGATCTTGATTTGGATAATTCGGGTTTTCGTTTTACTTCGCTGGCACGAGTAGCTTTTGTGGAATGTAGATAGCCTGTATGTCCTATAGGAACTATGTTTGTAAACAAATTTATTTTTAATGTGAGTTACTGAAATTCCTGGTATTTACCTATTTAGGTACTGACTAAATTTTGTATGCACAAATCATTGAACAAAATTAGCCCTATGTGAACTATGGTTGTACGACAACTTTTTGTACTTATATTTTACTGCAATACTTGTTATTTAGTGATGGAATTTTGGATGCAAATGCCGTGAAAAAAGTTTACTGATTCTATAATAAAATTACTCTCGACGAATAATTTGAAAATAATATAACTAATTTTGAAAAAAAAGTTAGCTCCCGCTTAGTACTAAAAACGTAGGATTTAGGTACTGTTACTATTTTCTTATGACGATAACACATATAATAACATTTTCAAAATACATCTCGTAAATTACTTATTTAATGATTTTAATTGTAGAAAATAGTGATGTTCAGAGTTTCTCATTAAATTTGCATCATGCACAATTAAGGTTAATAAATGCTGGCTATAACAAAGGGTTTTTATCAAAACATCTTCAAAATACGGCTCCTATCAGCCTCCGAAACCGCGTAGCCCTAAAAATTCAAACATCTACTTTAAAGTCCCCAATGATCCCCCGGGTCCCTACTAACAGATCCCCGGGGAGCAGGTCCCCGCAAACGGACTGGATGATTCAATAACCGACGGAACGTACCGCCTAATCTGCGAATTAGCAATACGATATGAATAAATACATTCCAACCTCTACAATGGGAATTAAATATGTCGGGCAGGAGGCGGGGGATGGTTTTGTAAAGGTTGAATTGACATATTATTTTAAGTCGATCCTATGTGTGTTTTCATATCCATACTAGTGTGTGTCTACTTACTTCATTTTAATTTAATAAGGATAAAATAAAAATGTATGCATTTTAAACAACGGTCTAAGTATTTACGTCAATACACCACAAGCCTACCTAGGCTTTTTTATTAAAAGTGCTTTAAAATATTGCGATTTATTAACCGAACTGAACCTGTAACTCGGACGACAAAGACACGCAGGATTTGATAACTACTTAGTCGAGGGCCTAATCTTTTTATCAAATCTTGAATTATGAGAATTAATAAGGCAAATTTATTAAAAGTCTTCGTCGAAGTAAAAGTTTGACAAGTGTAATACTAATAAATTATACGCCTAAAACAATCTTATTAAAATTAATCGCCTCCTCTCCACCCACAGCCATCGCGACACGAATAAATAGATTTGGGGAACAAAGCAATGTCATGGGAATAGAGGGAAGCCAGTATTTAGCTGACATTACGTGCCTAATGAATACTGCATTCAACATTGCCGTCACAACTATCGCAGGCGCTATAAAACTTGCATGTCTGGTTAGTTTTTTGCTAAAGTACCAAAAATCTGCAGACTTATATCTGCCTGTTGCTTTATTATTTATTTAGCATCAGTTTTGTTCAAAAAAATTACAGAAATCTTTCAGTTTTATACCTGAGGGTGTGATTATCGACACATTGATGGTGATTATAGGTATTTTAACGCCTAATGAAATAGCGCAGATACGGTATTCAGTTGCAATTTATATGTGTCCAGGGGCTTATGATGGCAACACGAGATAAGTTTCTCGTGGTTTTTGTCAACATTATTATGTTTCTAAATGTCTATGGTATCTAGATGTCTATGTCTCTACCAATGTTAACATGCACATCCAAAGGTGGTGTAGTTTCTATACAAGATGAACTTGACTTGGCGCATCATAAGTCTATTGGTATATGCTACAAATCCAATATGGCGACCAACCTACACGTCCGCGCATCTCCAGCCTCGATATCAATCTAATCCCATTACATCATCGCCAATTATATCGAATACATGAACGGAACAGATACGCCAATTACGGGCAGGAAGCAGCGCGCGTGCGCACTACATAATTGTTTCCGACGTTCTTGCTCCCCCGCCACCCCCTGGGGGCCGCCCGCCTTCTACACCCTTAGGGTTAGTTTGGATGGAGGTAGTGTTTAGTCGAGTGATTGGCAGTCTTATTGGGATTTTCTTAACAAAATTTAACGAATAAAATACAAATTGAGGCCACTTACTTTCTCCTCAAGTTATCTGTAAATAGGTTTCTTCTAGGCAAGTGTGTTACATCTTAGACTATAGTGGTGCTAAACATCAGGCAGGTTATAGACGAACATAAGCCTATTTCGTGTTAAAAAAATCTGTATCATACAAACAAATCTTCTCGTGTTATTTCGATTATATAGAACCAAATTTTATACCTATTACTTTAATCTGTCATCAAAATATCTGTTAAAACACATACAGTGTGTTCCGACATCCTCGGCTAACAGCCAGTACATGTGTTCAAGCAGTTTTTATTTAAAAAAAAACCTATTTTAGTGTACAATTTGCAGGCACAAAGTAACCTTTTGTTGTGCCTGCTGCATATATCATTAACATAAGCAGTGTTATGTTAGAAGTAACTTAATACACTGCAATGAGAATGTTGGAAAAAGTTACTGGCTGCACACAGTTGACCGCACTGTCATATCAAGTTACTGGCTGCACACAGTTGACCGCACTGTCATATCAAGTTACTGGCTGCACACAGTTGACCGCACTGTCATATCAGCAGACCAGTGGCTAGATGCCTAATTGTACAATAAGTTACTGGCTGCACACAGTTGACCGCACTGTCATATCAGCAGACCAGTGGCTAGATGCCTAATTGTACAATAAGTTACTGGCTGCACACAGTTGACCGCACTGTCATATCAGCAGACCAGTGGCTAGATGCCTAATTGTACAATAAGTTACTGGCTGCACACAGTTGACCGCACTGTCATACCAGCAGACCAGTGGCTAGATGCCTAATTGTACAATAAGTTACTGGCTGCACACAGTTGACCGCACTGTCATATCAGCAGACCAGTGGCTAGATGCCTAATTGTACAATAAGTTACTGGCTGCACACAGTTGACCGCACTGTCATATCAGCAGACCAGTGGCTAGATGCCTAATTGTACAATAAGTTACTGGCTGCACACAGTTGACCGCACTGTCATACCAGCAGACCAGTGGCTAGATGCCTAATTGTACAATGTTTTTGTAAAAACACTGCTCCGTTGGCTTAGTTGTTAGTGGCTTTGTCTTCTAATCTAAGGGTGCGGGTTCGATTCCCGCATATCACAAGTAATTATGAATATTAAAATTTGTAATTACTTGTGTTGAGTCTGGTCGTTTCTATGTACAATAAGTATTTACAAAGAATAATTAATATAATTTAATTAATTAATATTATATCCGTTACCTGGTACCCATGAGATAGTGCTGTGTGATATGTCCTGAGATATATATTTTTAATGTCTATCAACTGTCCCAGCTTAAACACTCCTCCAGTGCTCCGGGGTGATTGCTATACAGCTGAAAGCTAGGCGTAAATATTGAGTGGATCGGCGGCGGCTTATTGCTCACTTTGTTGTCATATACCTACATAGTAGATGTGGTAGGTAAGTTAGCTGTGTTGTGTTTTGTAAAGAGACTTGGTAAATGTGTACATAGGTTAGCTATTTTATGTTTGCAGTACATAGTGTACTTGATATCTAGATGGTGATGAAAACTGATATATGTAGTACTTACTAACATAAGTTATTATATATTTTTCTTATTGTTGTGCGCAAATTGTTAAACATTTCTGAAATCTGAGTGTCGTGGGCTTTGTGTTATTACTTTTTCTTCTTATCGAATGAGAGTGGCCCACTCTGATGTCGAGAGTTTGTCAAGCCGCCCTAGGGGCCTCTGACATGGCTTTACGACAGCCGTACTAGGCAACCAGCCGGGATCTACAATATTACGTGTCATCCGAACCACGGAAGTGCCCAAAATGGCATGCCACTTTAGGCGCCTTGTATTTACTGAATTAAAATACATGAATATTATATGATATTGAAAATCAGTATAGATATACACAAAGTTAAGAGAGCTGTTGATTAAGAGTACTATAATTTTCTGGTCTTCATAGGTGCCTATGAAGACCAGAAAATTATAGTATACTATATTGTATTGCAAAAGTTTTTTACATTCTGTCTGTATTTAGAAAGGCACAACTCTTGTTGTGGGCTATATCAGCTACACCTACCCAAGTCACAGCTGGCTTTAATGCCACATACAAAAAGGAAAACCAATCTCAATATTTATTCTCCAATTCAATTCATATATCGACGATCAAATTTCATGTATGTTACTAGTAGAAGCCGCAAAAATATCCGCTGGTGGGTCGTCCGGAAACGATTGCAGTCGCACGTGCGAGCGACAGTGGGAGGCAGCCTCGTGCCTGGTTGTAGTGACCAGTGGGAGGCAGCCTCGTGCCTGGCTGTAGTGACCAGTGGAGGCAGCCTCGTGCCTGGTTGTAGTGACCAGTGGAGGCAGCCTCGTGCCTGGCTGTAGTGGCCAGTGGAGGCAGCCTCGTGCCTGGCTGTAGTGACCAGTGGAGGCAGCCTCGTGCCTGGTTGTAGTGGCCAGTGGAGGCAGCCTCGTGCCTGGTTGTAGTGACCAGTGGAGGCAGCCTCGTGCCTGGTTGTAGTGGCCAGTGGAGGCAGCCTCGTGCCTGGTTGTAGTGGCCAGTGGAGGCTGAGCTGCAGGGGAAGCAGGTGAGAGAATGGTGTGATGTTTTAAGAATATTTATAGACCATGTTAGTAGTTTGAGGTCTGCACAAGATCGACGCAGATGGCACATGCAAAGGGAGGCCTATGCCCAGCAGTGGGATCCCAAGGGCTGTGGATGATGATGATGATGTAAGATAAAGTTGGTGTTAAATTGTAAGATAAAGCAAATGAGAAATTCATACTGCAGCCCTGCAACACAAGGTCCCTGTGACACTTAGTGCAGAGATCAGTTTACCACACCAAGGTACCTTCAAAACTTTCTAGTTTTGCATTATGTTTTAGTGGTACGTCATACACTGAAGGTTTTTATTTATTAGAAAAATATTATTATAATTATATGGATGAACAAATGTTTTGCTACGTTCATTCTGTTACATGTAATGGCCGCCCGCGGCTACATAGCCTATGACACTCCTAAGACCTCATACTACCTACATAGCAAAAATCATGATGATCCGTTCAGCCGTTTTTGCTTTGTGAGCGTATAAATAAACAGACAAACAGACAAAAGTTCTAAAAACTACTGAATTGTGTTCTGATATGGATTAAAAGTAAAACCATTTTTTTAAATATGTATCATCAATGTTCAGATTTTTGGCCTTCAGCTTTATTATATGTATAGATATTGAATTACACTGCGCTAGGTGGATTTAGCTGTAAAGATTTTGGAAGAACTGTTGCTGTGGGTTCTATGCTTATTTTGAGTTATTTTTTCCCCCAGTGTGAACTTTCTAGTTTTGAGCAATTATTTAGTCTCTCTGTTGTTGCTAAATTGAGGATTATTTTAGGATGATCAAACACGGGTATAAAGCACGCTCCATCTTTGGCCATAGCCTTTTCTTGCTATCAGGTAAACTATGGCCAAGTGCAAACCCGTTCAAGTTAAAAAAGACATTCCTTTTTATTAGGTGGAATCACGTGATCTAAAGATAAGATTTGTAGTAATACATTTCTTTGAATATTTTGCACTAAAATTTAATGAGACAGGCTTAATTTAGCCGACGAAACGATACCCCAAAATAAGATCCCAGATAACATGAGAGGTCTACCATAAATGGTTTATTTATCCTCGCATGATCAACGTTGTCGTGAAGCTATGCGGTCGCTACACGATGATGCTAATTGATTGAGTTGCTATTGTTAACAATTACTTACTCGTAGGAGCTTGAAAAGGTCTCTAAAGCTAAGTATATTTAAAGTATACACTTACTTATGAAGATACTTAGACACTCCAGCAGTAACAGCAGTAACAGGATATAAGCCTTTTATTAAAAAATAACTATCATTGCAAAAAAAACAGTCATTCATATTTGCATTATAGTGATTTTACACTAATTATTATTGCATTAATGTAAAATTTTAGCGATTGATAAAAAATACAAAAAGATACAGAATTGAAACAATAATTTTTCAACGGTATTTTAAACAGAAGCCACAAGCATATAAACAAACAGTGCTTAAAATTGTTTATTCTTATTGAGCTTCGTAATCCCCTTGATGACTAACCCTATCACATGATAATTACACAAGCACTACTCTCCGAGGAATATTAGCGACATGCGGACTAATATCCTCTTTAGATATAACAATTACATGACACTCAATAGATTTCCCATTGATTATTATACTGAAAAAAAACGAGGCGCAAATCTACTAATATTATACAGCTGAAGAGTTTGTTTGTTTGTTTGAACGCGATAATCTTAGGAATTACTGGTGCGAATTGAACAAATATTTTTGTGTTGAATAGACCATTTATCGAAGAAGACTTTAGGCTATATAACATCACACTGCAACTAATAGGTGCGAAGGTACAAGGGAAAATGTGGAAAAAACGAGGTAAATTATTCATCTTTGAGGCTCGCATTCGCTGCGAAAACGGTTCAAAATTCTAAGAATTATTGCCCAAAATAACTATTTCATGCGGACGAAGTCACAGGCACAGCTAGTGCCATATAAATTGATACATTAATTCTCTTATAAACAAATTCATGTGATAGGCCTTTAAAATGCATTTTTCATGGGATTGTATTACCTACCTACGTGGATTTTATTACTACCTATATACAATTTTCTAACTTTCCTGCTGCCTAAAGAGTAAAGATAAGATGGGCACTTTCTGGTTTATATCATGGATTAGAGACTACACTTTTTAACCAATAAAGTATTTAGTTTGGTTTTCTGTACATTTTAATAAAATTTTTGTTTATTTTTTAATTGAAAGTCTAGGTTATTATTTAAGTAGTTGAGTGAAACTAATCTTTACATATGAGTGTGGCTAACTATGGCGTTGATATGTAGTTCAAAACTGCTTTCGAAGCCCCTGACATCTGCAACTTTCAAATTTTATGTCTAATTACAATAATCAGGAGTATTTATGTTGTATGGTCTATGATTAATACAAACTACAGTAGCCGAGGGAGGCAGGGAGGCGGGGGTAGTTCATCATCCGATAATAGCGGGATTATCGCGATCCAACCCTTTGTGGCATTGTAAAAACTTCAGCAAAACATTTACCGCAACCAATACAAGGAGAGACATAATTAGTTGGGTAGCATACCTAGTTATTATATTATTTAGATTTTTTGTTAGTTGTATTTCATTTTGATAAGAGAGCAACGAATAGTTTATTCATGAAATTATCAATGTAACTGTATGTACCTACGAGAAATGAAACATTCACAATTTCATGAATTACGGATTGGCAGCGAAAATAAAACGATAAAAACATTAATGACAATGAATAAATGTACTAAAGAAATTATTTTGTTTAATTTATATATGAATTAACATAAAACACAATTTCTTGTAAGTCCATACAGGCAACGCAGCGGCTGGAGTGGCTGGAGTACCTAGATTATGCAAAAAGAGTGTTACCATTTGTAATAACCTAGTTTCCTGACAATAAACCATTTCACTTCATTTCATGAATTCTCCTTTACTTAGTTTTCAACTTTTTCAACAGGATAATGTAGATCTGTGTATTTTAGTATGCTGCTTCGCTGTCTTGCTGCTCAATCTATTGACTAGCTGCCCAAAAAATAAGTCGTATGTAAAAATATCGTACGTAAAACTATCACGAAACGAAGTTACGTCATTTTGGCTCGGAAAGCGTTGGCTGATTTATTATTTACTGGATTCGATGTGTTTAATATTCCGTTTGTACGCTTTGTTGCGGCGTTTTATTTCGTTTTATCCACAAACCGACGGATGCGCCGGATTTGGCAGATCCAATGACATTTAACTGCGGAATAGTTGAAATGAATTCAC
The DNA here is from genome assembly GCA_927399415.1 of Macaria notata. Classification (NCBI taxonomy): domain Eukaryota; kingdom Metazoa; phylum Arthropoda; class Insecta; order Lepidoptera; family Geometridae; genus Macaria; species Macaria notata. The sequence goes on along the minus strand of OV656740.1, from coordinate 3,348,021 downwards.
GGATTTTGTTATGCATTTTACGCAAATGTACGATGTATAAGTAAATGTATTTTGAAATGCATACATATTTGAATTTAAATCGAATAGCTCAAAGACGATTGAATCTTTGCGCTCAGTATTATAAAAGCACCTAATTTAAAACAACACTTAGTTTTCAAACAAAATATTTATCGACAAGCCAGAACAACCCCTTTAGTTTATCACAACAGGCAGCCAAATATAATATTCACATCACACATCTGACGAGCCCTCGTTTTATTCTAACGACCACTTGCGCCGTCGCCTGTCAATTCGCATTTGCTTGCAATTATCATAGAGAGCACACGGTGCGCTGTTTCTGCTGAGTTGGGCAGAGAAATGCCGTGCCTCCGGACTGTTAACTTTGCATGGTCCCAGAGGGGTTGCTCGGAACTACAGCAACACGTCTAAACTAGCCGAATGAATAGGTGTCAGGGATGCGTCGGCTCGCCCCCGCGTCCCGGGCCCCCCGGGGCCGACGTGCCGTAACCGGACCCGGTCGCTTTATAACGCTACATAATTCAATTGATTCCCCGACACTACCCGCACGCTTCCTCCTAACTTCGTTTGGAGCGTTTTGATATCAGATACGTCGCTTTGACGCCTCCTTTTGCGATTCTTTCCCCTAGGAGAAAAATAAAAGAGAGCTTGGAATTGACTGTGTGTTTAATAAAATAAATAAATTAATTTAACAACATAACACTAGTCTAGTGGTGGTAGGAGACAGCGGGGGAGGAGAAGGTTACGTGAGCGGGGGCGGCGGCGTAGGCCACCTTGGCGACGGGAGCGGCGTAGGCCACCTTGGCTACCTGGGCGGGGGCGTAGTGCACGGGAGCGGGAGCGTATTGCACGGGGGCGGGAGCGTAGTGTACGGCGGGAGCAGCAGCGTAGGCCACCTTGGCGACGGGAGCGGCGTAGTGGACGGGGGCAGGGGCGTAGGCCACCTTGGCTACCGGGGCGGCGTAGGCCACCTTGGCTACCGGGGCGGCGTAGGCCACCTTGGCTACGGGAACAGCGTAGGCCAGCTTAGCGATGGGAGCTTCAGTGGGGTGACCTTCGTAACGGACGATGGCGTTGAAACCGTGGATCTTGTCGGAGGTGTAGTCGACGATGCGGTGCACGCCATCGGGCTGGACGAGCGAGTAAGATCCCTGGACGGCGTCACCGTGGCGGGCCTCCTTCTGCTCCTTGATGTCTCCGGTGTGCGAGTCGTGCACGGAGTACGAGAACTCGTAGTGGGCGTCGGTCTCAGGCTCGGCCTGGACGTATTTGGCGACGGGAGCGGCGTAGTGGACGGGAGCGGGCGCGTAGGCTACTTTAGCCACGGGGGCGGCGTAGGCCACCTTGGCGACCGGAGCGGCGTACGACAGCTTGGCGATAGGAGCGGCGTAGGCCAGCGGAGCGGGCGCCGGGTGGTAGGTGTGCTGCACGGGGACCGCTACAGCGGCCGCCGCGGCCACCAGGCAGGAGAGGACGAAAAACTGCAAATCGTACAATATTTATTTATAACAATTTAAGAAAAGTTTTAAAATTTAATGATTGTTCGAAATCGTAAGAAGTAAGATCTTAATCGTAATTTTTTTGTAAAGTATAGGATGTGTGTATGTTTAAACAGGCATCATATTACACTAATACTACTAAATTGAATGTTTGTGGACAGTGGAACCTATTCACATCACAAGATGAAGTTTGAAAGATTTCACAATAATATTTCTCTCCGATATATTTGGTTAAATGGCTCACTCACTTTAGCTACCATGTTGATTGGATTATAGTGACTTAATGTGCTTTAACTCGGTCACCAAGAGCTTTTATACCGGCCAGTAGTCGCAACACATATGTCTATGTGTATAACACATGCTATACCCCGCGGCTATGTTCAAAACTTGACTAAACACAAGTAACTCATTCAAGATCAAACAAAATACTTTGCTTTCCTTTGACGGATGAAATATTGATCAACTTATTAAACTTGAAAGATATGTTTCAACGGAAATTGAGTATCAAAGTGTAGGTAAACGTATAGTTTTGATATAAAAATCATCTATTGATTAAGCGAGTGTGGCTGAGCGGTTTCACAGTTCTGCTTTTCATACTGACGCTCCCTGGTTCGAATCCGGCCCTAGACCAATGACTTGTATTTTCAAGGTATGTGTAATTTGCTCTCGCTTAATGGCGAAGAAAACATCGTGAGGAAACCGACGTGTTTGAGGAGCACAACAGCCGAGGAAATTTTGATTTTCTATTCTATCTTGTCCTAAGAAAAGAAATAGATACTTACCAGAACTATTTTAAACTGGTAACTAATTTACTATATTTCATATGCCATCCAGCGTGGTAATGCGGCCAGTATGCTGGGCACACAGCCCTCTGGCATTGGGCTGGAGCACTTAAAATTATCTTTAGGCTTTTCTAAAGACTTTCTAAGTGCACCTTTTTTATGTTGTAGTGTTAGAAGTAGTATGTTTAGTATTTCGACCCTTGTCTTTATGTTTTATTTTTGTAAATAAAGATTAACTAAATATACATGAGTTGCAAGTAGCTTTTACCTAGTTTTCCAAAAATAACGTGCTAATTTCGCAAGTAAGTGCATGTCAGGTCAGTTCCTAGTCCAAATGAGTCACAAACTGATGATCCACATTTGATTTATTGATATCAATCGAGCCGTAATAAACCGTAGCTGTATAATGGCAATAAAAAATCAATCAACCGCTTCTGTTCATCTTCCTATTCTATGTCGCTTGCTGCGACTTATGTAATGTCGCTAATATGAAACTACGTGTTATGAAAGCTGTTTAATACTTTTGTCCTATTTTTAGATTGAAGATTTAGTGTAAACTAACCTTTAGAATAGTTGTCTTAAAAACTATCAATAATATCTATCTACACATATAATAAAGCTGAAGAGGGTTCAAATCTGAACATAGAAGATACCTATTAGAAAAAGAAGTGTTTGAGTATTATATTATTATATACTTTAAATCGACAATAAAAAAACTTTTCAGCAGGTTTTATAATTTTCGTGTGTTTATATGTGTCTCGTTTATTTAAACGCTCATCTCGCAAAAACGGCTGAACGGATCATCATGATTTTGGTATGTACATAGGTATTAAAAGTCTTAGAAGTGTCGTAGGCTACTTTTTATCCTGATATAATGCGAGCGAAGCCGCGAGCGTCCAGTAGTCGTATTAATAATCTAACCAATTCCACCAAAAATTATATTTATAAGTAATTAAATAAATTAGCATACAACCAAATATGAGACAGGTATAATGTAAATAATATGTGTAATAAAAACCTATCACAAACATTTTCTAACGCCATTACTCAATGAACGCTCAATCACACACGTACATTATGCAAATCATGGTTTAGCAATTTCAAATAAAAATTGGAGCAATGCTCAATTAGTTGTTGTTAATAACTTGATTGATACCTACAGTCATACGAGTGGAACCAGTTTGCACAGATTCAAACATAATCACTAGCAAATGCCCCGAAAGGGACCGTACAATATTTCAGCAATTACTTGGCTAATTTTGCATGTAAGAATGAGTGACCGAAAGGTCACAAACATATCTGGCTGTTTTAAGTTTAGTCACTAAGCCGTATGAAAGGCCCCAAAGGCGGCATGATAAACTTTCACCACCAGAGGTGGCCACTCATTCGATAAGAAAAAAGTCTAGAGAGAATCCTAAGTGCCTAGCTAAAACTGTGATGATCACTCTAGACTTATAGAAAAACTTAACATGGAAGTTCACCATTCAAATATTATTAAAATTGGCAACTGAAGAACCAACGGTATTAAAGTTCTTCTCAAAAAATAGGCAGACATAAAAATAATAATATCTAAAAAATTAAAATAGCCCTTCCCTTAAAAAACTAAATGTTCACTATTTTTTCGATATGAAACTGTTTAAATTACTTATTCAAATAGTTTGTGTTATTTATTATAATTGTGCTAAAAGAGCACCCAACCTACGGGTATAGGCCTCCTCCATTGGCTTCCAAGTAGTACTAGTACGGTGTCTGGCGAGTCGTGGCCAGGTTACGCCTGCCACCTTTTTTTTTGTTGATGAGGGGAAAACTTCAGAAAGATACCCGTCCACAATGGGGTGTAGTCGAGTAATGTAGGATTTTACCCACTAAAACCCCCCCGGTGGGCAGCCTCATTGTCTTGTGTAGAAGAGCTCCGGGTACTCCGGTGGGAACTTGCCGAAGCCCCTCTAACATGTTATAGTTTGTGTCGCCCGTGTGTCATATGACATCTTGAACTATACAGTTCCACTCGGGTAATGTCATCGCGCCACCTCTTCCTTTACCGTCCTTTTGCCAAAGCAGACTTTTAAGCATATATAGTTTCATTCAAATTCAAATATATCTGGCTTCACTCAATCCCACGTGGTAGTATAAAGTATATTAAATTAAAAGCGCATATGTTGTCATAAAATAATAATTAGCCAGTCGTGGGAAGTGATCGCAAATTTATTGGTCTATACTTAAAGTCAATGGCAAGTTCTTGTAGACCTTTAAAGGTAAACTTCAGGTCGGTTGTAAAAATATTTAGCTTAAGTGATTAAGTTAATATTTTAATGTGCTATTAATATATAATTGTACTTTAAGTTCTTTGACATTGTAACTACAACTGTATTACAAAATTAACTGAGAGTTATCTTATCATTACTTAAAAATGTAAAAATACGAGTAAGTGAAGGTGAACCAGTAATAAAGGTAAAATGAAGTAAGGAGAACATTTTATGAGACATATTGACGACCCAGCAATGCTAGTGGTTTTCGTAAGTACAGTGTAGGTATTTTATTATATGAACTTAAATATCTCATACTGACTGAGCTTTTCATAAAGAATAAATAGGAAATTAATGACAAAAGGATTTTTTTACTAAAAAGCTTCAAGTAAGAATTCGCGCTTTATGAGAGTTTCAAATACATTATTTGAATATTCATGTATTTATTATAAATTATTTCTCTTTTCTGGACATGTCCAGTCAAATATCACAATAGAACGGATGACCCAAACTTTATACACATTTAGTTATAACTAGCCTAAATAAAGTCATTGTTAATCTACCTAACAGCTATTACTTATGATTAGTACCAGCCTACTTAGCAAGAAAAATGAATCAAGTTACAATTTCAAATCCAAAGTATCTTATCACGAATCGTGTACAATAGCATCTATTATTACATTGGCAGCGCGATAACACATCAATCTTGCGTGTTACACATATGTATGTACATACATACCTACAGCACCTATACTAGGCCAAGGCCATGGTCAAAATGGTCAACCAACTACTTTTAATTTCCTTACCAAAAACCACTCTCACCTGACCCGTAATTACCTCTCTTCTCGAAGAAGATTGGTCAAGCAAACCGGAAGATAGAGGTCACCTTACGCTGGTCAATAGTTGAACTTGTTTCTCGAATTCATTCGCTGGAGAATTTTATCGCTGATGATGTAATGCTTTCGTAAAAATGCTTTGTCCACGCGCGGAATGCCGCTCATTTCCGAACTTGTTGGTTTATGATGAAATATGATGAAAGCTTGATGAATGAAAGCTCATCATATGATGCCGCCTTTTATGATACTTATGGCGTATGTGGTTGATGGGTTCGGTCCTAAAGCAAGATAAATTATGGACGACGTAAATGTCTTGTAATTTTAAATGATAACGTAAAGATCGAGTAAGTATGTCGTAAATAAATAATGTCGTTCGTACGATTCATTCAATTACTATAACATCAAAGTTGTTGTCTTATCGTGCCTATGAACTTTTTACTAACTTCTTTTTATCAGAGTTAAGATAAATATTTATTGAGTTCATGCAGCCTACTAATGCTTCTTTCTACATCAAAACAATTAACCTTAGCAGTTAGTATGGTACACACACCTAAAAACCATCAAGTCTATGTTTTGATGTCGGTTAAGGAGCAGTCGCAGCGGAAAAACCCTACACATTTCTCCAGAGTTTCAGTTAAAATGGATTTCCGCAAAGTAACGCCTGATTCAATATCTTACGAGTATCTTAGCAGTTAATGTACGACATGAAAATCCCCAAAATTAAACGGTTTTTAGGGTTCCGTACCTCAAAAGGAAAAAACGGAACCCTTATAGGATCACTTTGTTGTCCGTCTGTCCGTCCGTCCGTCCGTCTGTCAAGACCCTTTTTCTCAGGAACGCGTAGAGGTATGAAGCTGAAATTTATATTAATTACTCAGGTCTACTGTCCCTTGAAGCTGTGAATTGAATAGGAGACTCCTGAATTTTGTGGTAGAGCGCAACATACTCTCAGAGAGGCAGTATGCGTATAGGGCCGGTCGCGCCACCACTGATTTGGTGCGTGAGGTGTTGTGGCAAATACTAAGTGCGCGTGAGTCGAAGCAGCAGGTGGCTCTACTTTGCTGCGACCTCTCCCGCGCGTTCGACACAGCTGACCACAGCCTTATAGCTAATAAATTGGAACTCTACGGTATTTGCGGCCCGGCTCTATCCATCCTGACCTCCTTCATGTCAAAACGAACGCAGGTTGTCGTGGGTGACAAAGGTCGCGCCGTATCTACGGAAATAGAGAATGTTATGGGTGTTCCCCAGGGCTCCTGTCTCTCCAACACCTTGTTCAGCCTCCTCCTGAACGACTTGCCCAGCTCTATCGAGGGAGCCGAGATCTACATGTATGCAGATGACGTCGCGAGCGTAGTGAGCGCCCCGACTCATGCTCTACTCGAGATAAAGCTCAACTCGATAGCTAACAAGCTGGACGGATGGTTTAGGTCGAACGGGTTGGCGCTGAACAAGGACAAAACAAACTTCATGGCGTTCTCTCTAAACGGCCATGCGACAAAAAAGCATTCAGTAGTAATCGGCCAGACCGCGCTCCAGCAGGTCCCTTGTACAAAATTATTAGGTTTCCACATTGACAGTGCATTGACATGGGAGACGCATATAGAAGGGCTGTGCAGCAAGCTATCTAGCGCGTGTTACGCCCTTCGGAGGCTAGCGAGCACCGCTACTCGCAGCGTGGTGCGCTCCTGTTATTTTGCCACTGTACACAGTGTGATCACATACGGACTAGAGCTGTGGGGCCGAGCTGGTGATCGTGATAGAGTCTTTGTCCTGCAAAAACGAGCCGTCAGAGCCATTTTTGGGAAATCAGATATCGTGTCGTGCGTCGATATGTTCCGAGAGAGTCAGATATTGCCTCTACCTTGTGAATTAATCTACCGGATTGCACTGTTCACACACGAGCATCTGGAGATTTACCAACGCAGGGGTGTCCAGGGAACATGGGGATTGCGTAGCGACGTAAAAGCCGACCTACTTGTAACGCCGTCACATCGACTAGTGAAATCAGAGAGGATGGTATACATACTCGGGCCCGCGGTGTATAACCGGCTGCCCGCCACCGTGAGAGATGCACCCTCCACCGCATGCTTCAAAACCAGGATAAAAAAGTGGCTGTTCGAGAAATTATTTTATGACTTAGACGACTACCTCAAACTTGACATTACATTAGTAACTAAACATACCTAATTCTTACAGCACGGACATATGAATAAGTTAAAGATTCTTTTGACATATATTTGATATTATTGACATTTATAATTTTGACATAATCTTTATTGCATTGTATCTCATAATGAATTTTTCTTTATATAAGTACAATACTTTTAAACTTAAATTATTAAGTTTACTATTGTAAACAATACATGTACATGACGTATTCTGACTTGTAACTATGGAGTTATAAATAAATAATTTGTATTTGTATTTGTATTTGTATTTGTGAAAAAATCAAACTTCTAAGCCAACGCAATCAAAAGATACAGCCATTTATGCCGCAAATTTTCGACACTTGCAAGGGAATCAAAACCTACAGGGTGCTTCCCGTGAACTCAGAATCTTGAAATTTGGTACGAAGCAACGTCTTATAGCATAGATAAAGGAAAAATTACGAAAACCATAAATTTTTAGTTACATCACAAAATATTTAACCTTGCAGGTTTGTACGGAACCCTCGGTGCGCGAGTCCGACTCGCACTTGGCCGGTTTTTTTCAGTATTCGTTTCGTCAACTCTTGTATGGAAAAGCTATTTTATTAAGAATTCCTAAACGTCACAACTTTTAAAAGCAGTTAGTAATCTAAAGTTGAAAAGGGTCAAACATATGAACAATAAAGATATTTTTGAAGTTATAACGAATATTTGTTATTTTTGACCGGCATAGTCGAATTTTGACACAGGTCCATAAATAAATAAAGATAAAAAATAATGACATATAAAATAAATTTTTGGAGATACTTCGAATGGATAGCAAATACGTTCCAACTAAGTATTTCTAGAACTTTTGTATGTTTATCTGTGTATCTGTTTATTTAAACGCTCATCACGCAAAAACGGCTCATATCATCATGATTTTTGGTATGTAGGTAGTAGGTAGGTCTTAGGCTACTTTTTATCCTGAATAGCGAGCGAGGCCGCGAACGTCCACGAGTATCAAATAAAATGATAAGTGTGCAATAAACTAGTAGCCACCTACCTAATCTTTTTCAATAACATAATTGAAATACTTAGAAATGAACATGCATAACGTGACAGGTTAATAATCTAACGTTAGATTAGGCAAGGTAACTCTGTCAAGGCAGGTCACCTATCTCGATTGTACGCTAATCTCTCCTGACAATCGAGTCGATCTTGTAACACACCCGAGCGTTTTAGGTTTTTAGATTTCAAATTGACTGGACTAAGTGCCTAAAAGAATGTGATTACGATGTTTATGTTGTAAGGTTATTGCTAATAATAAACATGGATACTTACACGCATTCGACTGTTCGGTTACCTATCTATTTTGTGAAAGAATATAATTTAAATAACACCACTTATACCTTCTTAATAATCAGCTTAATTTGGGAGTTTTTAACCATGTTTCTGGACAATTATCTTAACTAAACGACATCATGATTAGTTTTTCAATTCTCACGTAACCTACTTGTTAATGAATTCGTGAATTGATCCAGATTGATCCGTTGTAATCGGATAAGAAACAAAACGATTTTAATTGAATAGCATAAAAACCTGGAGTAGGTATGTGATATTACATTACTCACCGTTGGCTTTTACGATGCTCTGAGTACCTTCACTATAAATGCAATGAAAGCTTGGTAAGTAGGGGTTACCGACCTTCACCTCTCAATCAAGTCGGCTTAATTAGTACGAAACAAACCAGTGCCCCCGAGGCATATGTCATATCACCTACGCCACTGCAGGTGACAAATACTTGTATAAAAACTGGTGCAACTGCGGCAAACAGCACACTTGACTTTCAGGTATCAAATCAACCACAATGGCCGCTAAGGTGAGCTTACTAATTTCCCTACGACATGATAAGTAAATGATCCTGTTTAGTTCCAGCTATGCGAGTACTGTATACGGCCCCATATAACGTGGCATGTGGTGTTGCAGCTGTGCATCGTCCTGTCCCTGTGCGCGTGCGCGTGCGCGCTGCCCGTGCTGCAGTACGAGCCCGAGGCGCCCGCGCACTACGAGTTCTCCTACTCCGTGCACGACTCGCACACCGGCGACCTGAAGGAGCAGGAGGAAGCTCGCGCCGGCGACGCCGTCCACGGCTCCTACTCGCTGCTCCAGCCCGATGGTGTGCGCCGCATCGTGCACTACACCGCCGACAAGGAGCACGGGTTCAACGCTGAGGTCGCCTACGAAGGACACCCCACCGAGGCCCCCGCCAAGATCGCCTACGCCGCTCCCGTAGCTAAGGTCGCGTACGCCGCTCCCGTCGCCAAGCTCGCCTACGCGGCGCAGCCCGCAGCGCACTTCACCTTCACCTCCCCCGCCATCTCCTACCACCACTAACTCACTCCGAACAAGCTGTTATTTATTTATAGGAATATGACAATAAATTATTATTCGATACCTTATTTCTTTGTTTCACTTTTTTAAAACGAATTACATGGTATATACATATGTACTTGGTAATTTCCCTTGAATGGCACTTCTAAAAAAATAATTTTGAAGTATAACCTGGAACAGGTAGAAGTAAGCGTGGCTCGGCGGTAAATTCGCCGGATTTACAAACTTACTCACCCTGCTTCAAATCCGCCCCTTTACCAATTACTTATATTCCAAATTATGTCCGTAGCAGGATATCTGGGCCCTTCTGGGTACTTTGTACTATCATAAGAATCTCTCCTGACGTATTAATACTGCAGGAAGTTCACGCACAACCCTCAGTTCTGAAGAAAAACGTTCCAAAGAAGAAGCATAAGTGATATCATTCCAAACATTTCAAATAGGTAATAGGTACTTAAAAGTTATGGAATTATCGCATTAAAGTCCGATCTTAATGTAATTTTATCAGCTTTTGTGTTGGTACTTCTGTAATCTTCTTTTGTATAATACAAATAACTTATTACAATAAGTTGTTTGTATTATTAATAGTTAAAGTAAGAAAAATTAAGCTTATTGCATTATTAAAATGATGTTTTGTAAACAAAATGACATTGTTAGCACTGTTTTAAAAATATTTGTAATGGTCGTAGCTTGGCTACTAATATTTAGAGCCTTATTTAATGTGTGTTTATCGATCGTTGGTGCAACCTGAGTGATCCACGTTGTGTATTTTGATTAACAGATATAAATATGTATTTTAAAACACAGTTGAAAGTAGGATTGGTCTCGGAGCTTTTCAAATCATTTATACATTATTGGGCATTGTTATTTTGATAGGTACATTTCGTCACTTAGTATCAAATTCAATCAACAATTTCTCAAAATGTAGGGAGTAAGACCGGCCAAGAATATTCGTTTTGATTTTTAAACCAAAATTCTTGCCTTGACACATAGGTACATACACATATTATTAAGTTCTATAGATACGCTTATTAAAATGTAACTGCATGGAATATAATACAGATTTTTTAATGAGCACTTTGATATCACTTATGCTTCTTCTTTGGTTTTTCTTCAGAGCTGAGGGTTGTGCGTGAACTTCCTGCAGTATTAATTCGTCAGAAGAGATTCTTATGATAGTACAAAGTACCCAGAAATGCCTAGAAATCCAGCTACGGACATAATTTGAAAAACAAGTAATTGGTATAGAGGCGGATTTGAAGCAGGGTGAGTCAGTTTGTAAATTTCACCGCCGAGCCATGCTTACTTCTACTTGTGCCAGGTTATACTTACTTCAAAATTAATTATTTAGAAGTGCCTTTCAAGGGAAGTTAACAAGTTCATAATATATACCATGTAATTCGTTTGAAACTAGTGAAACAAAGAAATAAGGTATCACGTAATAATTTATTGTCATATTCCTATAAATAAATAACAGCTTGTTCGGAGTGAGTTAGTGGTGGTAAGAGATGGCGGGGGAGGTGAAGGTAAAGTGCGCTGCGGGCTGCGCCGCGTAGGCGAGCTTGGCGACGGGAGCGGCGTAGTGGACGGGAGCGGGCGCGTAGGCGAGCTTGGCGACGGGAGCGGCGTAGGCAATCTTGGCGGGGGCCTCGGTGGGGTGTCCTTCGTAGGCGACCTCAGCGTTGAACCCGTGCTCCTTGTCGGCGGTGTAGTGCACGATGCGGCGCACACCATCGGGCTGGAGAAGCGAGTAGGAGCCGTGGACGGCGTCGCCGGCGCGAGCTTCCTCCTGCTGCTTCAGGTCGCCGGTGTGCGAGTCGTGCACGGAGTAGGAGAACTCGTAGTGCGCGGGCGCCTCGGGCTCGTACTGCAGCACGGGCAGCGCGCACGTGCACGCGCACAGGGACAGGATGATGCACAGCTGCAACACCACATGCCACGTTATATGGGGCCGTATACAGTACTCGCATAGCTGGAACTAAAAAGGATCATTTACTTATCATATCGTAGGGAAATTAGCAAGCTCACCTTAGCGGCCATTGTGGTTGATTTGGTACCTGAAAGACAAGTGTGTTGTTTGCAGAGTTTGCACCGATTTTATAGTAGTAATTGTAACCCGCGTAATTGCGCCGGTGACACATGGCCGCGGGGTGAGTTGGTCTCGAACTCAGAAAAAATACTTGTTTGAGAGGTGAAGGTCGTATTGGTAACATTCCAGTGTGCATTTTTGATTTCAAACAAGATGAAGAATTAATGCATGTTATCTATGTATTTTTTTTAATACACAATACTTGTAGCTTTCCTATATTAAAATTACCTTATAAAATATGTGTAAAGAACATCATATTTGTGCAATGAATGAGTGTTGTTCATTGTTTAATAATTTGTAGATAGAATAATTAATGTATTATAATATTAATAATTATAATATTTTGCACTAAATGTTTGCTGCTTTAATTACAGCTTCGCTTGAGCCTTATTTCCTCCTGACTGAGGGTCGTGACTCCCCCGCAAAATTAATTCGTCAGGGGACTTCTCTTGGGCAGATACATCGTGGTGGGCGCCCAGGTCCTTACACGGAATAATACAGCTTAAGAGTATCATTTTACCTAAGTAAAAAGTCCAAAACATTAACAATAAAAATCCATTTTAGCTGTAGTTCATTCACCTCGCTATGATGTATAAAGGGACTTACATTTCATTCTTAACCCGTGTTTTAGTCTATTCTATTAGATAAGGATCATAAAGCTGCTGCTAATTCCACTCCTAGAATGCTCGTATAAAAGTCACGAAGTGCAAATTAAAATAATAACACAAAAAAAAAAACTCAAAAGGTTTGATAACCTCATTTTTTTAAGTCGGCTAAATAGTTATCCGACTAAGTTATCTTTACCAAAAGGTAAAGAAATAGCAAAGCGTCATTTAAATTTATAATATGCTTATTAATTTTAGCTTAAATTAATGTTATCACTGGAAAACGGTTTACATGATTAAGACTTATGAAGTACCTGGTTGAATAGATTTCTGCATTTTTTATAGATTCTGATATTATGCTGGCGTTACCGCTAAAATCTAAATCCTTCTAGATATGCACAATATGCGCATATGGTTGCTTTCGTGTTAATTAGTCGAGAAAGCCCGGAAAAATTACCTCTCTCTTGAGTCATATTTCCTCATGACTGTTGAGTCATATTTCCTCATGACTGAGGGTCGTGACTCCTCCGCAAAATTAACTCGTTAGGGGAGTTCTTTTGGGCACATCGTGGTGGGTGCTCAGGCTTCCACGGAAGACATGATGGATGTTTTCCTTCACCGCTAAGCGAGTGCGAATCCACACATAACTTCAAAATATAAGTCATTGGTGTAGGGCCGGATTCGAACCTGGGTGCGTCAGGATGAAAAGCAGTCACTGAAACCGCTAAGCCACACTCGCTTCAAGAATTACCTACCTATAGAACTACGAATAAATTTCTTTGTATGTATGGTAGTTTTGATACAATACTGTATACAGTATGTAGTTCTGAGTATGTAAGTATATAAAAAAATACATAAAATTCCACTACACATACCTATAATGCAATGCTATAGATTAAATTTCACTGAAATGTGACGAAAACAAACAAAGCTTGGCCAGACCAACTGAAAGATAGCCTGTATTTTTAATGTAATGGTTTTTGCGTAACTTGATGTCAATAAGTAAACTGTACATATATTCAATATTAATATTACATATGTAAAACGCACACCTGGATAAACAATATCAAGAAATCATAGCATTTTCCTTATAGTTCTATTTAGCTCTCGTTTTCATTGAAGGTATGTATTTAAAACAATAATCTTATTCATAATTTTAGATGAAAGTTTTAGCAGCTAAGTCGCTGAGGTCGCCGCGGGGCATTATGTCATATATCAAGTTCACTGCAGGTGACAACTACTTGTATAAAAACTGGTGCAACTGCGGCAAATAGCACACTTGTCTTTCAGGTATCAAATCAACCACAATGGCCGCTAAGGTGAGCTTACTAATTTCCCTACGACATGATAAGTAAATGATTGTTTAGTTCCAGCTATGCGAGTACTGTATACGGCCCCATATAACGTGGCATGTGGTGTTGCAGCTGTGCATCGTCCTGTCCCTGTGCGCGTGCGCGTGCGCGCTGCCCGTGCTGCAGTACGAGCCCGAGGCGCCCGCGCACTACGAGTTCTCCTACTCCGTGCACGACTCGCACACCGGCGACCTGAAGCAGCAGGAGGAAGCTCGGGCCGGCGACGCCGTCCACGGCTCCTACTCGCTGCTCCAGCCCGATGGTGTGCGCCGCATCGTGCACTACACCGCCGACAAGGAGCACGGGTTCAACGCTGAGGTCGCCTACGAAGGACACCCCACCGAGGCCCCCGCCAAGATCGCCTACGCCGCTCCCGTCGCCAAGCTCGCCTACGCGCCCGCTCCCGTTCACTACGCCGCTCCCGTCGCCAAGCTCGCCTACGCGGCGCAGCCCGCAGCGCACTTCACCTTCACCTCCCCCGCCATCTCCTACCACCACTAACTCACTCCGAACAAGCTGTTATTTATTTATAGGAATATGACAATAAATTATTACGTGATATCTTATTTCTTTGTTTCACTAGTTTTAAACGAATGTCATGGTATATATTATGAACTAGGTAATTTCCCTTGAAAGGCACTTCTAAATAATTAATTTTTGAAGTAAGTATAACCTGGCACAAAGCAAGCAATATAGTAAGTAAGCATGGCTCGGCGGTGAAATCGCCGGATTTACAAACTGACTCACCCTGCTTCAAATTCGCCTCTATAACTTGTTTTTCAAATTATGTCCGTAGCAGGATTTCTGGGCACTTCTGGATACTTTGTACTATCATAAGAATCTCTCCTGACGAATTAATACTGCAGGAAGTTCACGCACAACCCTCAGTTCTGAAGAAAAACGATGCAAAGAAGAAGCACAAGTGATATCAGTCCAATACATTTCAAATAGGAAATATTTAACAGATATAGAATTAACGTATGTGTATCGTAAGGTAATTTTATCAGCTTTTGTGTTTGGTGCTTCTTGGTGTTTAGAAAAGTCGATAATTACTATCGACTTTTTCCTGTAATAACTTGTGTGTGTTATGAATAGGTAAGGTAAAAAAATATAAGTTTATTTCTTATCATACTAAAATTTTGTTCACGAAATAACATTGTGAGCACTATTTTAAAAATACTTGTATTGGTCGTAGTACCAGCTGCCCATATTAAGAGCCTTATTTAATGTGTGTTTGTCGATAGTTGGTGCAACCTGATTGATGCATGTTGTGCGTGGGTACTTTGATTATCAGATAAAAATTTAAATAATATTTAAAGTAGGTTTATTGATTATCAGAACTCATCAAATCATTTAAAAGGTAATTCTAATACATTTTATCTCTTAGTAACAACCATTTCCAAACATTTATAAGATATGTCAAGAATTCGTTTTGAAAAAGTCTTGCCTGGACATACATACATAATTATATTCAATAAACTTCTTAAGGCCACGATATTTCACCCGAAAACGCTTTGCGCTAGTAAAAATGCCTACAGTTGCTTTTTCGCATACAATTCCACGCCGTATTAACATGAAAGCAAGGGCGACGAGTCTTGTGTGTGGACAAGACTCGTCGCAAACAATTTTGCACAATTTGAGCAGTTTTACAGACGTTTTTGACGAAATAAATTCACATAAAATCAGCAATTCAGAATATTCTATTTATGGTTTTCTACTCCTCTAAATAATAACATAACCTTTTAGATAATATAATTAAATTGGTTTAAATTTCTTTACTACTTTTGGAAAAAAAGGTGAAAAATATTTCAAAACA
Source organism: Macaria notata (assembly GCA_927399415.1). Lineage (NCBI taxonomy): Eukaryota > Metazoa > Arthropoda > Insecta > Lepidoptera > Geometridae > Macaria > Macaria notata. The sequence goes on along the minus strand of OV656740.1, from coordinate 3,332,255 downwards.
ACCATTTTTCGAAAATAAAACTATCGAGCGAAGTATACGTAATCGTGTTTTGGCGTTTTTTATTGTCTTAACACTGAATCAAAATTATATAAACTGAATAAAATGTAGCTGTATCTTATATACTTCTATTTTATTTGATTTTTATGAAATGTCGATTTCACATAGCACCCCGTCTTAAAGATACGCACATCGGTGATTAATGTCACTTTTATAGATATGCTTATTAAAATATAACTGCATGGAATGGCAAATACACGAAGAGTGTGACGCCAATACAAAAAAAAAACTGCATGGAATTTATTACAAATTTTTAAATTTCCACTTTGCATCGGAAGCACGGTTAATAAATGATCTAGTTGTCAAATTAGTGACCGAACAGTAAAAATAGCTAATAATTTCATTTTTCGTCAATTTCGTTGCAAAACCATTTACAGTCTCCTTGAGTTGTAGGTACACTTTTTCAGCATAGTTTTATAAGCCCAGAATAGATGTATAGAGACGCAAACCCGTAATCTGGATTATATTTCATAAGGATTTTGTTTTAATATATATAAATCTTGATTTTGTTAAATTTTTAGTTATTTAAAACAATTTTTTGAGATAAAATGTATTAGGTAAATTCAATTTGTCGAGAAATTGTAATTTGTGTAGCATATTCTATGATTATTATAAAATAACATTAGGTGATAGTTCCTATCTCAATTAGGATGTACTGCTGAATGAAATTTGTAGTTCATGTTAAACGACTGAAACAAAGAAATAAGGTATCACGTAATAATTTATTGTCATATTTCTATAAATAAATAACAGCTTGTTCGGAGTGAGTTAGTGGTGGTAGGAGATGGCGGGGGAGGTGAAGGTGAAGTGCGCTGCGGGCTGCGCCGCGTAGGCGAGCTTGGCGACGGGAGCGGCGTAGTGGACGGGAGCGGGTGCGTAGGCGAGCTTGGCGACGGGAGCGGCGTACGCGACCTTAGCTACGGGAGCGGCGTAGGCGATCTTGGCGGGGGCCTCGGTAGGGTGTCCTTCGTAGGCGACCTCAGCGTTGAACCCGTGCTCCTTGTCGGCGGTGTAGTGCACGATGCGGCGCACACCATCGGGCTGGAGCAGCGAGTAGGAGCCGTGGACGGCGTCGCCGGCGCGAGCTTCCTCCTGCTGCTTCAGGTCGCCGGTATGCGAGTCGTGCACGGAGTAGGAGAACTCGTAGTGCGCGGGCGCCTCGGGCTCGTACTGCAGCACGGGCAGCGCGCACGCGCACGCGCACAGGGACAGGACGATGCACAGCTGCAACACCACATGCCACGTTATATGGGGCCGTATACAGTACTCGCATAGCTGGAACTAAACAATCATTTACTTATCATGTCGTAGGGAAATTAGTAAGCTCACCTTAGCGGCCATTGTGGTTGATTTGATACCTGAAAGACAAGTGTGCTGTTTGCCGCAGTTGCACCAGTTTTTATACAAGTAGTTGTCACCTGCAGTGAACTTGATGTATGACATAATGCCCCGCGGCGACTTCAGCGACATAGCTGCTAAAACTTTCATTTTAAATTATGAGATTATTATTATGAGATTGTTGTAAATGCGTGGGGTACCTACCATTATTATGAGAGCTAATAGAAGTTCATGCTAAATTCTATAATTTCTCGATCGATTAATGCTAGGAGTGCTGGTTCCATATGAAAAGTTATTTATATCAAAAAGAACAAAAAAAAATTATACGAACTTCTTTTTCTGTTCTTCTGACAAAAAAAAACAATCTTTCTTTGTCTTCATCAAGCCTCAGATCAATTATATATAAAGCATCAAACAAACGAATACAAAACCATCCCTCGAAACATTGGTTTACTATTATAAAAGATTGTTTAGTATTTTAATGTTAACACTAATAACTACATTTTACTTGTACCCTGATCCCTGCCAGATTGGTTACCTGGAAGAGATCGCTATCAGCAATAAAGTCGCCAAATTAGGATACTAATTTTAAGTTTGTATGTTTCATGTGTTTATTTCCTGTTTTTGGTGTTTATAATAAAGTGTTTTCTATCTAGGATCTATCTATTTAATTAGACTTTATTGAAGTAGGTAGATAATAAAAGTCATTCATCAGTAATATAATTTATCCATCACGATGACATAATTTATATAAGTTATATGATTATGATGAGCCGCGGGCGTCCAGAAGTATAAATATTAATACTAATTGACTCCCGTGGCTTCGCTCGCATTATTTCAGCATAAAAAGTAGCCTATGCCTCTCCTAAGATCTCATACTACTGACATACCAAAAACCACGATAATCCGTTCAGCCGTTTCTGCTGATGTTTAAATAAACAAAGATATAGATAAACAGACTAAATTTCTAAGAAAATGTTGGAATTCGAAGTTGTATCTATTTTTTTTTTACTTTCTTTCGACCCTCTTCTGCTTTATTATATGAAATGAATAGATTATCCGTCACAATTGTTAAGCTAATTGTCTTGAACTGAAACCATCGAATAGGTAAAAAAACACAAAATGCAAAAACATTGTCTAATATAATTAACTAATTAAAAAAAGTATCTACTTATATTTTATAATAAATTAACTAATGAAAATAAAAAGTACTTACCTACCGTAAATAGATAAAAAAATATTCTTCAAAAACAATGAAATCGCAAGTGAACATTGGAATGAACATAACCGTTACCAATATCCAATATGACCTTCACCTCTCAAACTAGTCTTTTACTGAGTGCGAGACCAACTCACCCCGCGGCCAATGTGGCCATGTGTCACCTACGCTACTACGCAGGTTACTATTACTTGTATAAAACTGGTGCAAGCTCTGCAATCAACACACTTGACTTTCAGGTATCAAATCAACCACAATGGCCGCTAAGGTGAGCTTACTAATTTCCCTACGACATGATAAGTAAATGATCCTGTTTAGTTCCAGCTATGCGAGTACTGTATACGGCCCCATATAACGTGGCATGTGGTGTTGCAGCTGTGCATCGTCCTGTCCCTGTGCGCGTGCGCGTGCGCGCTGCCCGTGCTGCAGTACGAGCCCGAGGCGCCCGCGCACTACGAGTTCTCCTACTCCGTGCACGACTCGCACACCGGCGACCTGAAGCAGCAGGAGGAAGCTCGCACCGGCGACGCCGTCCACGGCTCCTACTCGCTGCTCCAGCCCGATGGTGTGCGCCGCATCGTGCACTACACCGCCGACAAGGAGCACGGGTTCAACGCTGAGGTCGCCTACGAAGGACACCCCACCGAGGCCCCCGCCAAGATCGCCCACGCCGCTCCCGTAGCTAAGGTCACGTACGCCGCTCCCGTCGCCAAGCTCGCCTACGCGCCCGCTCCCGTCCACTACGCCGCTCCCGTCGCCAAGCTCGCCTACGCAGCGCAGCCCGCAGCGCACTTCACCTTCACCTCCCCCGCCATCTCCTACCACCACTAAACCACGCTAATCTAGTCAGCTGTGTTATTTATTGATAGAAGTATAGACACTTGTTAATAAATTATTCGACATCAAACCTATTTATCATCGTTATGATTTTTCAGTCCACGAAACTTATATACACTAAGGAATATAGTAGGTATGTGGAATCAGGTATATATGTAAATCATTCCATAAATCTAGGTATTTCTAGCGAGTTTTTGGGGTATTTCAGGTCAAGCAAGGCTATCGCCCACTAACCACAGATATCTACATACCTACTGTCAACTTATCAATATCGCGGGGCGGCAGCGGGGTGGCACAGGGAGGTAGCACCGCACCTGAATTATTCATACGCCGCATAGTGATTTCATCTCATTGAATGGGGCCGGCGGCGGCCGTGATTACGACATCGATACCTCCTGCGCCGCGGACAATACAGCTTGTCAACTATCGCCAATCATAGCTAGATTCAAGCGGATACAGCGGCAGCTAAAAATTAGAGCGGCTAGTTGGTCGGTTCCAGCTGCAATGCGAGCTCTAGCCAAATCAGTGAAATAGATTAGCTGTTTCAGTACTTAGATATTTCAAAAATATTCGGTATAGCAATGTAGGTTCCTATGACAAACATAGTTAATTACGAATTTCTAGAGATTCGAAAGGATTCGAAATCGAAACTATAAATTAATGACATAACAATGGTTTTATACGCTATTTTTGCAGATACTAGGTATACTAGCCTTCTCTCATGGGAATCCAAATGACTAAACAAGGCAATGGTAATAAGCATAATATCAACTAAAGTTCAGAGTACCTACCTAATAAGCCAATTGAACGAATGAATAGAATATCACTGGAACAACATCAATACGCGACCGAGCCACCCGCGTTGGTTAATTTCCGCGCCCGGTCAGGTAAAAACGTTGAGATTGGTTTTTATCTGTGCAGAGCAAATTGAATGTAAAGTTGATTTCCCGGCGGACCGCCGCGTAATGCCCGCAAATTCCCCGGGAATGAAGCCGGTGCCAATTCACCGCCAACGTTGTAAATATTATTGATAATACCTCGCTTTGTGCGAGCCGTTTGGTAACAACTAATAAGGCAACGTTTGGATATATTTTGTGCGCGACTGAACTGCAGGTGAAATCTTTTTGAGTGTGTGTAGTGGGTGGTAGTGGATAAGTTTGCCGTTAAGATTTTTAAGAACTTTTACAAGGTGCATTGTATTATTCTTATAATCCTACACACGAAAACCAAGGAAATCGTACAGCTAGGTATGTTTGTCAAAAAATATTTACGATTGTCTTGTTTTAGCTAGGTATTTAAGTTTTTTTTTTCTTGCAGTTTCTTTTATTACTTACCTATAAGTAGGTATGCTCAATTTAGGTACACTGTGCTGCTATCTTTACATTCTTTACAATAAATTTTAGCTCAGCATTTCAATTCAAAATTCTAGATCTCTGTTCTGAAAATATCTGCAGTTAGGTATAATCTGATTATTTCAAACATAGCTTACTGACAACCATTAGGTTAGTATCTACTAACTGACGCAAGAAACAGAACATAACTAACAATACTCAATATACTACGCTAGTCAGTTCCTAAATATACAGTCAGTTTACTAACACTACATATATAGGTACCTACGCTCTGAATCAACACAAGATCCTATAGGTACCCAAGTACCTCGAGCAGGGCCGTGTAAATCCTAGGCCACAGCAGCCGCAGTCGAGTATAATGCCGCAATCCTCTTATGCCGAAAATTAATCAAGAGAGCGGCTTAGAGGGGCCGGGGGTTGGTTAGATGGTACGACACGATTCTCGCCTTTTGGTTGTGTCGGAAGGTAAAGAAATTTGTAAACAGTTTCGTTAAAATACATATTCTTTTCTGTGACATCCATTACAGTATTTGAAATAATGCCTGCTACCTATCTCTCATTATTTTTATTTACTTATAAATTAATAATAAAACTATATAGTTACTTATAAAATAATAAAATATAAAAATAATAATGTTGTATGAAATTTGAATATAGGTAAATTGAAAAATAATAATTCATTGTTGCTAGAATTAGTATTATTTGTCATACCTACATTATTTGACATACGACGATCTTAAACCATGCCTTGAGTGTGTTCTAAAGCTCTCCATTACAGAGTTGAATACTGTCTTACTAACTTACTTTTTAACACAAACCAAAAAATCCAACTATCCACTTATTATCCATTTTAGTAATTCCCTGTACTTTCGTTTCTGAAGAAATACTATATATTTAGTTTATACCTACTTATCTGAAATACTTAGATATTTTAAAATAATACTCATGTAATATTACAATATCTTATATTTATTTCTTCTTGTCAAGCTTAGGTACAGGACACTCGTATATATTGATACTTTTATCTTTTGACACTGACACCACTTTGTTGCTACTCGAGTTGAAATGCACACCGGTCACCTGCAACAAAATATATCTAATTTATAATGCTAGCTAATATTTAATTCTTATACCACAACACAATAATACATTTGAAAAAATTACACAACGCTTAAATTAACGAGTCAGCGATACGATGTAGGAGCATAAGAAACGTAAAAATAACTATTTAAATCTATATCTATACTAATATTATAAAGCCGAAGAGTTTGTTTGTTTGTTTGAACGCGCTAATCTCAGGAACTACTGGTGCGAATTGGAAAAATATTTTTGTGTTGAATATACCATTTATCAAGGAAAGCTTTACGCTATATAACATCACGCTGCAACTAATAGGAGCGAAGAAACAATGGAAAATGTGAAAAAAACAGGGAAAATTATTCATCTTTGAGGGCTTCCGTTACGTGCGCTGCGAAAATGGTTCAAGTCGTGGGTAACAGCTATAAGTAATTTATAAACCTGAAGAGGTTGTTTGCAAAAATAAATATGATGCCCAAAATAACTATTCCACGCGAAGACGCGGGCACAGCTAGTATGTTATATAAGGTAAGTTCATTTTCATTCGTACGCTTCTGTGCTAGTTAGTAAAGGTAATACCATGTCAGGTGCTGTGTTCGTCGACTTATGTAGACGAACAGTCGAACAAATGCAGTTCAGTCATATAGCCAGCGTAGTTCCGCTAACTGTTACGTCTACGTCGGACGTATCAATCAAACACCGGTTAGCGTTGAACTGATTTATTGTATCGCGCGAGCGGCGATCTTAGTTAAACTTACAAACTTTATATGTAACTAGCTGTGCCAGCGACTTCGTCCGCGTGGAATAGTTATTACCATAAAAACGGTTCTAGTGAGTTAATCTTAAAAGATAGACATATACTGTCGCGGACATTTTGTTAGATCGTTTCAAGAGGAATAGGTATTTTGTACATAGTTTTTTGATATCTTGAACCGTTTTCGCAGCGCAAGAAACGCAACGAAAGCCCTCAAAGATGAATAATTTTCCCCAGTTTTCCCACATTTTCCATTGTTTCTTTGCTCCTATTAGTTGCAACGTGATGTTATATAGCCTAAAGCTTTCCTCGATAAATGGTCTATTCAACACACAAGAAATTTTTCAATTCGCACCAGTAGTTCCTCAGATTAGCGCGTTTACACAAACAAACAAACTCTTCAGCTTTATAATATTAGTATAGATTACGCATACGTTAACAAATATCAATGTTAATAATAGTGTGATATAATACTTACAGCGTCGCTATGTTCGTGGAAGGCGTGCAACACAGTCAGTTCCGCCGAGTGTGCGAGCCGCACGCACCCGTCTGCGCCCGCGGAGCACACCGCGCTCCCGTCGGGGGAGACACGCACCGACCACACCCATGACTTGTGTTCTAAGCTGTTTTGTAGTGTTGCACTTTCGCTGTAATAAAAATTTAAGATATGTCTAGCAAAAAATTATATACCTAATAAAAGTAATTTAATAACTAATTTAATGCACATATCACCTTAGGAGATTTCTTTCAGGCAACCTTTGGATGGATAGGAAATTTCGCTGTATAATTGAGTTATTTTTCAATTGGCCTAATCTCAGAGGTAACCAGGTAGGTCAGAATAGGTTTCCGAATGTATAAACTCGCTGTAGTAATGTCATACTTACCCGAGTTTCGCGTCAAAAAGCTGGTAGTCAAATTATCTTAAGACGGACTGACAGCCCAGCATAATAATCAGTACCCAATATATATGTACCTACAATTTGGAATTGGGTGAGAACCTCAAGCTTCTTACAATCTCTGAGAGCAGAGATTCCTTGCGCTACGCCGAAGATGTAAACAGCGCCATCTATCCAACCCACTACGAAACATTTCCAACAAGGGCGAAACTATATACAATGGTAGTATATAATACTCACACATCATAAACCTTGACTTTCCCATCATTGGAACCTGAAACCAATAATTTGGAGTTATGTGAGAAGGCCAGGTCCCTCACAGTTTCCGTGTGAGCATTGATTGTATGCACCAACTAGCTCTGCGCCACGTCGAAAATGTAAACAACGCCATCTACCGAGCCCACTGCGAAGTACTGGCCACTTGGACTCTGTAAAACAAGAATGTTGTATGTAACACAAGTTAATCTTTATTGGAATAACTTGCAATACTATTTTCTAAGCCAATCCTATCTATTATTTGACAAAGCAACCAATAATCAGATCTTAAAAAGAGTGCAGTTACTAGAGTAGTACAAGTATGTGGTATGAGTTTTTAAGTACTTAGATAAGTCTTAGAAAGAGCACTCCATTAGCTAATCCAAGACAACAGTTGAATAGAAAGTAATAAAATATTAATTAATCCAACAACTATGTATTTTATTCAATTCTTGCAAATGAAATTGTAGAATTCGCATTAGTTATATATACATTCATTTTATCATTTAATTAACAGGTACAGCTGATATTTTATACATTAGCAACTTACCCATGCGATACTCATTCCAAAATGAGTTCTTGTATCTAAAGTGTTAACAACCATAGCTTTTTCAACGCTGTAAATTTTAACTTTGCCATCAAAAGCTCCTGCTGCCACCTGAAAATAACATCAAAATACAATAAATAATAATAATAAAACCGCAGGGGCGACTTTATGGCGAGTCGTCGGTGAGTGGCGTCACCGCGGACCCCGATTCCCTGGGGGCGAAATGAGACCCCCTGCCTCCCGGCTTGCCTTGATTGGCCGTCCGGGAGTGGAAGACGCAAGAGCTAAGTACCTAAGCTCCAGGGTGGAAGTGTTAAAGGGCATAACGCCGCTAGTACCGCTCAGAGAACGCGCAGCACACCTCTCGACACCCTAAGCCACTCACATCAATGTTGCTCTTCCGGCGCCATTTTAGGCTGCCTTTTGTGGAGGGCCCATTTAGTGAGTGGCAAGTCATCACCCGCTATAACTTTTATGAATGAGGCGTAACTGGCGGGTGCCGTTCCTCATACAATAGACCAGTTTAATTAAGTCAATGAACAACTCAACACAATAGCCTGTAACATTAATACCATGTCTGCAATAGTTATTTTATATACCTAACATCCTCTTTCCGTAATTTTGGTCTTAATTTTAAGTAAAGTATTGTAAAAGGCCTCTCAGTGTTGGCTACGTCCCCACTGATGCCTTAAAAATACCGGGCGTAAGGCCCGAGAGTCTGTGAAGGAATTAAAAATAAAATAATAATAAATAAATATTCCGGGACATAGCACCCAGCGCCATCTAGCCCCACACTAAGCAAACGCTTGTGTCGTGAGTACTAGATAACGGATATAATACTTATATACTTTTCTTTTGTAAATACATACTTATTATACATACAAACGACCAGTCTCAACACAAGTAATTATAATTTTTTAAATTTCATAAATACTTGTGTCAAGCGGGAATCGAACCCGCAACCCCTAGATTAGAAGGCAGAGCCACTACCAACTAAGCTAACAGGCCAGTCATAATAATAATATAATTAGGATATATTCCTACATATTAAACAATGTAAGTTTCATCAAATTCAATCCAGTAGTTTTTGAGATATCTATGTGCATGTACGGGTACTGAAAGTCAGTTACTGAACAACTGTTAAATTATTCAAATTGCTACTTTTTTTAATGAGGAATGGGTTTGCACTTGACCGTAATTCGCCTGATGGTAAGCACACGTTATGGTCTAGGATGGAGTTATAGTATAGTATAGCTATCTATGATAGTCTTATAGATAGACTATATTGCTTGTGTATGATATGGTAACATGGATCACCAAACTAGCAACCTTTGGGCCAAGCTTGTCTAAACCGCAATTAAGTTGATTCCTAAATGAGACTGCCATTAGATATTTGTACTAAATACCACTAGTCATTTTACTTTAGCTCATTTTCTGGATAAATTGATTTGAATTTGAGGACATGTGTTTTATTTACACCACATATTATCTGCCCAAGAGAAGTCCCCTAAAGATTTGATTATGCTAGGGAGTCACAACCCTCAGTAATGAGGAAATGTGACTCTAAGATATGGGTAAAATGCCTACCTGCATGCCGTCAGGTGAGAACGCCAGGTTCCACACCTGCCCTGCTTGGATCTCATGCACCTTGTACCCCGATGTGAGCTCCCAGATAATGATGGTGGAGTCTGCTGAGGCACTCGCTATTGCTGGTAACAAGCACAATGCTAAATTATTATTTTTCAAATTCATTCCAATTAATTTATTAAGTTAGTAAAAACTAGGTACATAAGATCTTAAACTATAAATAAATAAAATAGTTCCACCAGTTCCTACCCTATGAAGGTATAATTTCCTACCATATGGTCTTTACAATAATTTAGATATAAATAGATTAGATAGATAGATAACTAATTCTTTATTGTCACACACATATAAAACAAAATTAATTATGTACATTACTTACATTAACTACTCTAGTGCCACAAGTGGCGGCCTTATTACTAAAAGCAATCTCTTCCAGACAACCATTGGATGGATTGGAATTGGATGGATTTAGATTAATACTTTATTGAACACAAGATAAATACATTTTAAATCTAATGCCACATATAGTGGCCTTATCTGTAAAAGAGATCTCTTCTAGGCAACTGTAGGATGACGATGTGGTTTTTAAACCAACTAGACTTCATCAAGAAAGGAGGTTATTAATTCAACATATATGGATGTGAATTTGAGGATGATGATCTGTTTAGTAGCACACTCATGAGTGCTTAATTTTGTTTGTTTTATGGTTATGTTCGGGTTTTTTAAAACCTTAAGTGGTGTGATTCATTGTGTATTCAGAGTGAACTTAAGTAGTAGTTAAGTATTAATAATAATTCTTTATCATCATCATCATCGGGTGCCATCTTCATAATGAAGTTTGGAGGTCAATTGGCAAAATTTTCTGCAATCCCATGCTGCTTCTTTTAGATGCGGATAGCTCAGTTTTGTCCACTTTTTAATGTCGTCTATACACTTCATTCTCTGATGTCCTGGGCTTCTTATGTCTCGTCCTTTTCTTTAGGATATATTGATGAAATAAGGAAAAAGCAGACATCATGTTAAAAACTTTCAGAAGACTTGATAACCTCCTTTTTTTGGAAGTCGGTAAAAAGGAGGATGGCAAAACACACATATTCCATAACTTTTCTTTTTTAACCAAAGTTACAACTAGCAATTGCATGCCCTGTTCACCAACAATGTCTATAGTTGGTACTGTTGGTGTTGGTAGATACTACTAAAACTAAAAACTGTGGCAGTATATGTTAAAGAGCTATGTAGACAGAAAGATTAAGTTGTGCTTCAAATGGTTGATTTAGAAGAAGATAAGAAGTTTAATTATACTTACTATGTCCATCAGGGCTAACGGCAATGTCCATAATAGCCATACAATGCCCTTTCAATGTATGCAGCAACTGCAGTTTGTTGTTGTCTATTGTCCATACTTTGACTAAACTGTCCAGTGCACCCGTCACTATGTAGTTCTTGCCAGGATGCCTGAAATAGTGGTGTTGATAATAGTAAGCTATAAATAAAATTATAATACATAAATGAATATGTAATCATATAAAAAAAATTTGACTGTTATCAAGTTAAACTTAACACAACATCAACAATTTATTGATCATTAATAAATTTTTTTATAAGTATGTTGATAAAATTGTAGTAAGATAGATAGATCAGTATTTTTTCTAAATAACTATGTATATGTAAATACAGGCTGTGTATTAATTACTATGTTAAGCCTGGTTATGTCTAAAGTTTTATGATAACTTAAGTGACAATAGGAAGAAACTGACCTAGGATCCCCTGTCTCAGTTATTTTCGTCCATACACAGCAGTATATTGCATCATCATGAGCATTTTCTTTTTAGATAGTATTGAAAACTATGACCAGATAGTATAACAGCATATACAATTAATTGTATGATAGATAATGTCACTAATAGGTACTTACGGCACCAGCATTAGCAACCATGGTAATGAATTTGTGATCACAGCGGGTCAGTTTGGCTACTTAGCCTGGAGTCTTATGAATCTGTATGTATAGGCCTGTAAAAAACGTCTGCACTTAAATGTTTGCAATTGCTTAGTTGAATTTTCTATTCTAGAGTTGCTTAATTCGTTTTAGTCAGCATTCAACATCAATTGCCCTAAAAATACGATAGATTTCGCCGGCGAGGGCGAATAGGATACGAATAACCTCTGATACGGAACAAATAAGTGACTTGTTGTTATCAAGTTACATTTATATTAAATTATTCTATTCATTAAAATTAAAACTTACAAGCTATAGAAACATCTCAAACAAGATTTTTCTACTCTAAAAATTATAAACAAAAGTAAACAAACAATCAACTGCTCACCAGTAAACGTCAAACGACATTGACAGCTTGTAATAAAATGACATTATCATCATCATCATAAATTTAAGGGCCGGGCCCATGGAAGTAATATATAGGGAAATATTACTGCTGATCCAATATGAGCAGAGCGAGGCGAAGTATGAAAGGCAGTTGTCCTTTTCTAACTAGGGTGACAATAAATTATATAATTAGGATCTCGGAGGAAGGACAAGTCTGGAGTCATAGTAATAAATTGAACGTGTTCTGTATGTCTGCACTCTTTCGACTTATGTGCGCACCAACGCGGAAGAAAGAGATAACTAGTTACTATATAGATCACCTTCAAATGACAGTGTAGCCGTTTTTTAATACCTCAATTTAGTGATGTGCCTACGACGTACGAAATAAAAAACCGAAACCGAACCGAAACATACATTCTGTTCTGTCACGTTAACGATTATTCTAGTAGTTTCGCTAACTAAACCATATTAAAGTGACGTAATTGTAACATGTTTTCAAAATCGATCTTTTAGGCATAGTTAGAACTAGGTGAAAAACCTGGAAAAGGATTGTGTAGTTCGAAATAAATAAAATAACTCAGATAACTTGTGTAGGTTTTTATTTACTGACCCTTAAACAATACAGTTTTATTTAAAAAATTACGTACTTTATCTTGTGGTTGTATATTGAAATATAAGTTCGATTTTGAGACCCGATTTTAACCGAATTCAGAACAATTGTGCACAACACTATAAACCAAACTTTTGCGTATTTTTAACATATAATGGCAAAATTTAATTGTTTTCCTCCAAAATGAGGTTCTAAAAGAGTAGAAATTTGTTATATTTTAATATTTTGATTCCGTTTTGTATTGTTATGTGGAAAATGATAAAAAACTCTAACCTGTGAAATGACAAGCTCTGGATTTCGTCACTTTTCTTCGAAGCATGGCTCTTACAGCCATAGGCAACGCACGCCATTTGTTCTTCAGTAGAAAACACTTCTCAAACAATCTCATTTAACCAAATATTCCAAAGATTCACGGTATATTCGCCAAAAATCCAAATCCACAGCTAGTATCCAAATTGGTTACTCGAGCTAGAAAAACCGGCTTCACTAACGTAAAGGGCCGAACAGATTGTATATAGTTGTCTCTTTTTAGCACACTAAAAACATTCATTAAAAAGAGAGGTTGCGATAGTGCGCCACACTTCAACTTATTACTATGTCTCCAGGCTTGTCCTTCCTCCGAGATTAGGATAAACTATTTCATCTTCTTACCAAATCGGGAGCAGTCTCTTTTGCGGTCCTATTTTACCTGCATCTTGCCAGTCATGATGATCCTTAGCTCTATTGACGCGTTAAGTAACAAACACCAACAAACTTACTTACAAATTAAAATGCACTTTAGTTTGTAACTTATAGTATCGATTCGGTTAATTGACAGGGAGGCAATGTGATCAAAATCATAAACATTTTGCAGCAATTACAATATTTATTTACATATTCACATTTGAATTGCATGTAGGTAGTTGTTGCCTATATCATAATATTTGTTACACTATCGTTTTCCTTGTGTTTCAAATTCTAACTGAAACGAGTGATGGTTTAAACAATGTACACCAATATAAAGCAAACTGTATACAATACTAAGGAATCGTATGTGAAACCATGGTATAAGAATATATGACATGTCTACTTTTTATCAGCACTACTACTAATAGCTACAAATCAATTACTAAATTTTTCTCACCACGGCAGGAATTGGGATAGCGTCTTTTTTTAACAAACGGAGAGAATTTGGAGTATTAAAAGATTTTGGATCAAAGTGTAGACTGCAAACTTTGGAGAATTTTGTAATAGGTCGTGTAATATTTAAGTTCTTTTGCCAATTTATTTTGATGTTTTCATTTTTAGGAAAACTGAAAAAATATCATATTGCACAAATTATTTCAAGCACGAGAAAATATGGTCACCTTAGTCCCAATAATGTAATCTTACTTAAACTTTAGCATACCTGTAGAAAGATATATTGCAACCACTATAAGATTCGTTTCTGCATCCCGGAACACTACAAGTTCTTACCATTTTGTTATTTTTACAATAAAATACATTTAAATTATTTTTACAAATTCCATATGAAATTATTTTTCTCCCGCCATCTTTTGTCATATAATGTCATCATAATTTAATGTTGCTTGTGTGAAAAATAATATAATATTAATTGGTTTCTTATTTTATTTTGTGTTAATTTCACAAATTAATTTAGATTTCTATGTGTCAAGTAAGGTTTATAATAAATAAAATTAAATAATATTATTTATTGCTAAAAATTTCAAAACTTTAGTTGACAGTGACATTTATCACACATTATTTTTTAAACTGGCAAGCTGTTGAAGCAAGACAACAGCCTTCTCTATATGCCTTTCATTTTTGACCGATTTCACCCTAGATTTACCATTTATAGAAAATGAACTTTAAGTGTAAGAGCATAAGGTTTCTATTCATATAAAATTTATTTCACAAAACCAAAGAGAGAACAATCCAGAGGGAAAGAGAGGGATGATATAAAAAATCCTTGGCCGGGCCCTTGTCTGTGGAGTATGCGCCATCCTTCCCGGTCTTCTGCCAATTCCTTGACCTCCTTATACGACATGACACCATTGAGCTATAATGTACTTACGTACTAGAGGAGCTATCCAAGCCAAAAGTCATGCTCCATTTTGTTAAGAATTTCACCTAAAGTTCGCTTCAGCAATGAAACAATAATTGGTCGTCTAACCAGCCAGTATAAACACGCAGCGCTAGAACGCTTTAAGATTTAGTTTTCTTGCGACCAAAAGGTCGAAAGCGCCGTGATTTTTCAAGGCGCTTACGCGTTTCGTTCGATGTTTTGCATCAACTTGTGTATATTCTATGATGTTCACGCAATGGCGGCGCGTCGATGTAAACTCAAGCTTTGTCAAACAATAATCTTAAACCATTGAGGTTAATTTATCTTAAACAAATAAAATGATTACTTACCGATGATATGTTACACCGCTATCTTTGTTTTTTGTTCTCGAATGGTTTGTGCACGTTTTTAAGACACAGTTCGGCATTTTGATTGAAATTGCGTATTTGTATAACACGTTCGCGCGTCACAGGCGTTTGACCCGGACTAAGTTCACTGCAGTCACGTGGACTGCAAGGCGCCCCGCATATTATTACTTGGTGCTGTCATCTCTAGTACGTAAGTACATTATAGCTCAATGCATGACACCCGTCTTTTCTTTTATTTGGTCCATGTATGATCTTCTCGGCCTTCCTCTTCCTCTTCGGGCTTCCAATTTTCCTTCCATGATGTTTCTTATAAATTCGTCATGTCGTATAAGGTGGCCAACCATCTTCCCTCTTCTGTTTTCAATAGTTGCCAGTATTGTACGGTGTTCTTGGACCATGCTCAGCACTTCTTCATTGGTCTTTCTTTCTGTCCAACTAATTTTCTCCATCCGCCGCCAGCACCACATTTCAAAAGAAGACGTAATAACAGAAGACTCAAGATACACTCAAGACATAATAACCCGAATATCCATAGCAAAAACAGCATTCAACCGGAAGAAACATTTACTAAAATCCAAAATTGCAAAACACGTAAGAAAACAGCTCATAAAATCTTACATATGGAGTATTGCTCTTTATGGAAGCGAAACTTGGACCATGACTCAAAGAGATAGAGAACGAATAGAAGCTTTTGAAAATGACATTACAACTTTTAAAATATCTATTTTATTATACTATAATAATTCGCACGGGTACTGTAGGTACTTATCCAAAAACTTCTAACCATAATTATTTATTACACAAACAGTTTATGTTTTTTTTGTAATTACAGTTTATGCCTTAATCAAGCGTGCAATAAAAAATAACTATTTATTTGTAACTTTACAACGAAATATGGATAACTGATATTTTTATAGGTATAATATTTCCCAGAGATAAGTTTTCCATTTAATATGTAAATTGTCAAAAACAATAGGTATGCATTTGATTCGGGATTCCAAAATACCACTGACCTCCGCGTACTTGTAGTAATGGAGGTCAGTGCGAAATACACACAAAAGACGTGAAACTGCTAATCAATAATAGAAAATAATGGTAACCTAAGAGTAGGTACTTAAATAATGTACTTATGAACCTAGATCAGTGAAATATTTAAAACGATTATTTTGCATTAATTATTTATTAATAAAATTATGTATATACTATAATGGGCACTCATAAATACATAAGCTCTTGTCTTCCGATACGGACATAATCTTGTTGCTCTCTGCATTGAATCTCACACCCCATACCTGCAACACATTAGACAATTTATAATCATTACAAAAATTATGTAAAAAAAAAATTACATGAAAAATAATTTTGATTTTTGTTTCTCATCATACCATATTAGAACAGAGAAGTGTGTTTGTCTGTTTGTCTGGTGTCACGCCAGGACAGAGCAACAGATCATCACGAGTTTTGGTATAGATAGAGTTTATACAAGAGCGCGAGCGAGATATGGGTACTTTTTACCCTGATATAACACCGATGAAGCCACAGGAATCTACTGCTATTAAATATTATTGTAGAAATAAGAAGCTACACAAATCTTTTTATCTGTGAGTAGCATTTTGAATACATTAATTAGCTCCAGACAAACCTCATTTTTTAGAATAATGTCTTAAAAATTTACCTGATCACTATGTTCCTTGAAGACATTTTGGCATTGCATTGTGTCAAGATCCCATACTCTGACAGTTCGGTCTGCACTGCCCGAGACAAACCTCTTACCATCCGGGGAAAAGGCTACAGAAAGCACCCAGGATGCA
This sequence comes from Macaria notata, assembly GCA_927399415.1. Lineage (NCBI taxonomy): Eukaryota > Metazoa > Arthropoda > Insecta > Lepidoptera > Geometridae > Macaria > Macaria notata. The sequence continues at coordinate 3,315,180 of OV656740.1, read as the reverse complement.
TGGCCGGAGAGAGTGCCCGCTAGGTTGGCATGTACCCTGGAACAAATTACAATTAATGAGTATCATTTACAAATTGCATAAGAGGGAATTAGGGTGTGGCTAAAACTTAGAATTTATCTTTTTCTAAATAATATTTTCTCATTTAAAGCCAAGTATATTGTTTTATTTTATATTGTATAATTTATTTATTCAATAACAAGAAACATTATTTACACATATTAACACTAATAGAACTAAAAAAGAGTATTTACATCTAAACTAAATTTAAACAATCTACATGTGGTATGGAACCAAGAACGCTGGCTGCATTCCCAAGCTGGATTGCTATAGAAATCCTTTGCGCAAGGAACCAGCCAGCGTTCTTGTCTCTAGTGATGTCAATCAACATTTTATTTATTTATTTTATAAAAGACTTAGTGCTTTTACCCCACGGACCAAAAGTTTCGAAGCCAAGCGGTACGAAAATATAATCAGTCGATAATGATGTATAGGTATTTTCGCCGCTTGGCTTCTTCTGCAGTATATTGTTACATTTATTATGTTTTTTTTTATCCTTCCTCCTCCACAAATAATAATATATCCTCTAATGCTGCACCTTTTTTAGGTTTTTCTAGTACCTAATAATTGAACTTATTAGTAGTTTGTGATTTTATTTTTTACTCAATCTCTTTAAAAGTTATTTCAAACTTATTGTAAAATGTGGTTTTTAATGTTATAAAACAATATTTTATATTATTTATAACTGAATGTTGTAACTCAACCTCTGAATTACTTTTTTAAATGGAATGGTAAATTGGATTAAGTACATGTTCAACTTAATAAATGACTTTTATACTTATTAATACTTACACATCGTAGAGCTTCATGTGACCATCATCGGAAGCAGTGAGTAACAGTTGAGAGTCAGGAGAGAAGCAGAGGCTCCTGATAGGCATGGCATGTCCTTCCAGCGTGTGCACTAGCTTGCCTTGAGCCACGTCAAATATGTTGATGATACCGTCCAGGGCTCCGCTGGCTATGTATTTACCATCTGGACTCTGCAATTTGTAAGTGTTAGTTGAAAATTTTACCACTCTGACTGCTCCGTTAGCTTAGTTGGTAGTGGCTCTGCCTTCTAATCTAGGGGTGCGGATTCGATTCCTTCATAACACAAGTAATTATGAATATTAAAATTTTTAATTAAGTACTTATGTTTAATCAGGTCGTTTCTATGTATAATAAGTATGTATTTACAAAAGAAAAGTATATATGATTACATCCGTTATCTAGTACCCATGATACAAGCGTAAGCTTAGTATGGGGCTAGATGGCGCTGTGTGATATGTCCTGAAATATTTATTTATTTACTTCTATTTATTACTATTATAAGTCACTAAATATTGAGATATTGAGATGGTAAAAAATCAATTAGTTAGTCATTCAGCTAACATTAATTATCTATCACAAGCTAAATAACTATACACTACTATAATACAATAATGTATATGAATTTGTGTTCCTATTTCTGAAGTCAATGGAAGTTACTTGTATCTTCTTAACATCGACAATATTTTATTTATTACTTAAAAATAGGCTTGTGATTGGCTACAGCATGCTTATTGTGACCGGCACCACTGTATTACACATTACTGAGAAGATTTCTTTTCACTCTAGATTGTTACTTTAAATGTACTACAAGTATGTATTACCTCTATTCTTTGAAGCAATAGTGTTATTCGAGAGATATATGCAATTGTGGATAAATAGAAAAAGTGATATCAGCTGCTAAGTTAAAAAAAACTTTTAAAGGTTGCCTGGAAGGCGATAAGGCCACCCAATGTGCAACTCTTTAATTTAAGTATTTTTATTTCTGTTTTGTAATTTGTGTTTTTATGGTGTACTTACATTAAAGTTATATTCTATTCTATTCAAAATTTTTATGAATGGCTTAGTGCCAAATTGTGAATGGCGAAAGCCACAAGACATGTATTTAATTTAAAAATATGCTTACATAAGCAACACTCAATGTGAATTTCCCCCTTGTGTCCAATGTTTGTTCCTGTTTTCCACTCTCCACGCTGAATATCAGTATCTTGCCAGCATTACTGCCTGAGATCACATGTTTGCCATCAGGGGAGAAGTCTAGTGTCCACACATCTGTAGGCCCCATTTCAAATGACTTGAGCTTTTCTCCTGAAGGTATGTCCCATAAGATAAGGGAGGAGTCTTGTGAACTGCTGGCAAGAGCTGCAAGCAAAGGTAATTGAGACATTAGTGACAGGTACACTTCAGTAGTAATAACATCAGCTTCTTTATTACTTCTTGAAGCAATGAAAGTTTGAAATACTATTTTTCACTAAAATTATATTTCAAACAACAAGGTTTTAAGTAGTCTTGTACAATTACAGCGAAATAATACAATTGTTTCAGAAAAAGAGCATAGTAAGTTTTTCTCTAGTAAATAACATACATATATTACCAAGAAAAGCTCTATGTAAGCATCAAACTTACATTACAGAAAAGAATTTACTAGGTTGAAATAAATTAATTTACAAGATGAATTGAAATATATTCTTACTTTTCCCATCATGACTGACTGCAACAGAGATTACTCCTAGTGAATGTCCTTCCAGCTGATGTTTCACTTCTAATTTGCCGTCCTTCAGTTGCCACACCTTGATTATATCATCCAGTCCACCCGTTATAATGTACTCTTCTGATTCAGTCTTAGTGTTGCTTTCTTCTCTGGAAATTATTAAATGTGACTAGTTCACTAGCTTTGCTTCAACATTTATTGTAAGGACGGCAAAGCTTTGGAACACTTTACCAGAAGCTGTGTTTCCTGTGAACTACAATCCAGGGGTTTTCAAATCTAGGGTTAATAGGTATCTTCTAGGTAAATGTGTTACACCCTAGGCTGCAGCGATGCTTAACATCAGGCAGGCTGTAGTCAAACGTAAACCTATCCCATGTAAAAAAAAATTGGATTGTTCGCTTGAGTTTCGTAAATATACCCTTTTATTCAAATAGTGACTATGATATTTCCCTTATTTTAATATAAATAAAAGCCTCTATTCGTTCTGTAATCGAAGTCTAATGAGCATCTGTTAGGAATTGAACTTACAGGTTATTTTCATCAGTCTCCATATTTTCACCTTCAGTTTCTTTGGGTTTCTCCTTCGTAATCTTGCTCCATGCACAGCACCAAAGGGAATCGTCGTGCGCATTTTCTTTTTTTAGTTGTAAATAATACTGCAAATGAAAAGTTCAGTCAGAGACAAAATATACCGGGTGCTATTATTAGTTTTCGTAAGTGGAACACTTACCAGGGTTGTGATAGACATTTTTGTATTTTATTCGTTTCGTCGTGCCTGTGCTTTGGAGGACGAATAATGTTGGAATATACCGAGGAAAATTATTGAAAAATCGAATTTACGTTCACTGTAGGCCTAGACGAAAGCCAAAACAACAACGCAAGCACAGCTTGTAATGTCAATTGATTGAAGTTGTTTTTTTTTTTTTTAATTTTTATAATAATAAAATAAAAAAACAAGTGAAGGATAACTAAACATACTACTTCTAACTACTACAAAAAGGGTCACTTAGAAAATCTTTAGAAAAGCCTTAAGATAATCTAAGTGCTCCAGCCCACTACCAGAGGGCAGCGTGCCCAGCATGCTGGCCGCATTACCACGCTGGATGGCAATGCTGATACGTTGAGCCAGAAAAAGGCAAGCATTTTGGTCATGCGTCGCGTCAACCAAGCGCTCCGAGAGGTTTTGGAAAATAGTATGGGCTCCCGGACCCCACGGTCCCAAAGTCCATGACGTTTGATTTTAATTAATTAAAAAATTGATTTTAATTAATTTATTTTATTTAATTAAGTAATTAATTTTTTTTTTTTTTAATTGGCCATAACTTTGTATTGTGCCAGTTCTCAAGTAAAAACGGGGAAACTTCATAACCCCCAAAAAAGCACGCGAAATTAACTATAAGTAGTATTAAGTGATCAGAAAGCTTTACATATATACAACCTAACAAATTAACTTAACACGTAACTACTATATTTACATTAAAAGGAAGAAATTACAAATTTACAATTTGAGGTCGTTATCTATGATTAACTTTGACAGTGCGCCATATACTGCTTTTGTTTTGTATGTTAAAAGGGAGGATACATTTATTGGAAACGGAATCTCCAGTTCTATTAAGCTTTCGTAAAAATTGGTTACATCAGTTAGAGGGCATTCGAGTAGTAGATGATTGACATCAGCAACCGGTTCACCACACGAGCATGAAGGATTGTCTACGATTCTAAATTTATGAAGGTGTGCAGGACTACAAACATGTCCAACACGTAATCTTATTAAGGATGAAGTGGCCCTTTTTCCTAATAATATTTTAGAAAACCATGGTTTAATTTGCAAGTGACTTTGTATAGAATAATAATGTTTTCCAGTTAATATTGCAGACTTCTCCCATATATCTCTCCAGGCATTCTGGAGATATAATTTAGGTAAAGTTGCTATATCATGGCAATAATTGATGTATGGATACATATCTCCACACCCTGTAGCGTCATTAGCAATTTGATCAGCTCTCTCATTTCCTTTTATACCACTGTGGCTCGGTACCCACAGGAACGTAACAGAATAACTCTTTTGATGACATTTGTACAAAATATCTCTGATATTCACAATTACAGGCATAGTTGCTTTTGATTTGAAAGGAAATCTTTCTAATGATTGCAAGGCGCTTTTGGAGTCTGAAATAATCAATGTTTTTGGTAATTTTGCCAGCAAAATATATTCTAATGCTTTATATATAGCGAAGCATTCACCAGTAAAAACAGACGTTTCTTGTGGTAGTTTGATTTTTTGGATAATGTTGAATTCCCGGTGAAACACTCCAACTCCTACCGTGTTATTAGCACCATGTTTCGATGCGTCACAATAAATATGATGCCAACCATCCCAGTTATCATGTATAATAGAATTAAAATTATTATTAGAGTTAATGTCACCTTTTTCTATATCTAGATCTACATGTATTTCCGGGCTTAAAATCAATGCTTCGTAGGGGACATTGTCAAACAGTGGGAGTTTCGTAGAGCGATAAGTAGGAGCTGATAATGATGTAAACCTATTAGTACTATTGACAAGACATGGCACTGTTTTATGTACCCAATAAGGTGAAGTAGAACAAAGATAAATCAACTGGGATAATTTATGAATTAGTGGATGATTGCAAAATTGAAAGGCTCGGCAAAAGAATCGATCCGCCAAGAATTGGCGTCGGATATTCAAAGGGGGTTCTGCGCACTCAACTTGAAGAGCATTAATAGGGCTTGATTTCATAGCACCAGCTATTATCCTGAGAGATTTATTTTGAATAGAATTAAATTTATTGATAACTGAAACTCTACAAGGTTCTAGGAGGAAACTTCCATAATCAAGAACGCTTCTGATAAGAGCATTATATGCCAATTTAAGGGAAAACGGATGGGCACCCCACCATACTCCTGCTAGACATCTTAGCATGTTAAGACGCTGTTCACACTTATATGAAACTAGTTCAGAATGAGGAATGCCAGAGAGTTTGGAGTCTAGAACTAGACCTAGGAATTTAGCTTCCTCTTTTTGGGGAATTAACTTGCCATCATATTTGATGTTTAAAAACGGGGGATTACGTAATCTAGAAAAAAGAACGGCAATGCTCTTTCCTACAGATAACTCTAAACCATGCCTATCTAGCCATGATTTAAGACTTATTAAAGATAGAGAAAGTTGGGTACACATATATTCAATTGAATTGTCAGAGCAATAGAACAGTAGATCGTCTGCATATTGAAGAACTTTAACTGAATCTAGTAAACAAAATTCTAAATCATATGTGTACTATATGCTATAAAGCAGAGGGCTTAATACAGACCCTTGTGGAAGGCCTTTCCAAAGAGTTCTGCATTCGTCTGATGAGTCGAGTCGGATTGTTCTGCCACTAAGAAGGTTGATGATAAAATTGGAAAGTATCAGTGGCACTTTCAATTTTTCTAGTTTAGTTTTCAGAACTGTAAGGAGAACATTGTCGTATGCTGATTTAATATCCAAAAATATACCAACCGTGGGTTTGTTGAGTGTGAGAGAAACACGAATATCAGTCACAAATATACTGATGCTATCCATGCAACTCTTTCCTCTCCTAAAACCGTAGGTACTGTGATTTTGCCAAAAGATTATTTGATTCAACGTACCATTCAAGCCTATTTTTAACCAGATTTTCAGCAATTTTGACTACAACATTAGACAATGCAATAGGTCGATATGAGGATACATCAGAAGGCTGTTTGTTTGGTTTTAAAATGGGTAACACTATTTGAGCTTTCCACGATTTTGGAATATGGCCTGATATCATGATGGTGTTTATCACGTCTAACAAATAGAACAAAGCTGAATCTCCAAAGTGTTTATAAAAAGAGTAAGGAAGACCATCCTCGCCTGGAGCAGAGTCTTTGGTGTTCATTAAAACGCTTTTCAGCTCTTGGAAAGTGAAAGGTGAGTTTAGTCCGGTAAGACTTGTAAGAGTAGGTATTACTATTTAAGTCAGTAACTAATTCCTTCTGGGGAGCGTATGAAGGTGCTAAATGATCAAGATATTGAGAAGATAATTGTTGTGGAAGAGAAAATGTTGGATTTGACAAAGTTGATTTGAATTTCCTAATATTTTGCCAAACTATCGATGATGGAGTCTGGAGAGATATTGAGGTACAATATCTTTTCCATCCAGTCTTACGCTTTTCTACAAGAATTTCTTTAGTTTCTTCTATTGTACTGACTAAAATGTCGTAATTTTCTGATGTCATGTTTAAATTATACTCTTTTTCTGCCAACTTTCTTTTTTTGACAGCTTCTGAACATTCTTTATCCCACCAAGCCGGAGAAGGTCTTCTATTTAGTGCGCTATTCTTTTTAGGGAATAGCTCTTCAGCAATGTTTGACATTGCATTTAACAAGCTTTCGATACAAATTTCTTCAGTGAATGTATTGGGTTGTTTAAGAGTTGGTATAATATTCTCTAGCTTTGATTTATAAGAATGCCAATCAGCATCGGCAAGTCTGTATTTCATACGAGGTGAAAATGGGTGAGGAGGTGGTGGAACATTTTTATTGGCTAAACTAATGACTATGGGATAGTGGTCGCTGCCATGAGTGTAAGGACGAATGCACCATGTAAAATCCAGAGCGACATCTGGTGTGGATATGGATAAATCTACGGCACTCAAATTTTCTCCTGGTTAATTTAGTCCTACGAGTAGGAGTTCCATCGTTTAGGACACATAAATTTAGGTCATCAAAAATATTTATAAGTTGGTTGCCATATGCATTAGAGATCGAACTGCCCCACGCTTGATGGTGACAATTGAAATCACCTAAAACTAAGAATGGTTTCGGAATAAGCTGAAGAATTTCATGAATTTCATTTATTATAGAAGTAGAAGGATGAGGGATGTAGATAGATACAAAACTTATATTTAAAATCTTAGCACCAACAATGGAAAAACCATCGCCATGAGGGGGAAAAGACAAAGCAGTAAACAAAAGTGTGGAATGAATGAGTAGTACGACACCGCCATGGTTGTCGATTCTATTGTCATTGAGACAAAAATAGTTTTTAATTTTTAATATAGAGCCAGGTTTTAACCATGACTCTGACAGAGCAATAATAGAAGGATTGATTTTTGAAATTATATACAACAATTCAGTTTTTTTATGTTCTGCACTTCGGCAGTTCCACTGAACAATCGTGAGTAGATTGCCCAGCGGGACTGTATCGAAATGTTTTATTGTCGACGTTCATATTGTTATTGAGTTGTTCAATTAGAGGGGCAACGTTGTTCGGTAACATGATATTATTTTTCCTTAAAGTGTCTATCAGGGTTGACATTATCTGTTTGAGGGTTTCAATACTAAGTTGATCATTACTATTCGCTTTATTAAGGCCGCAACCATTACCAATACCAGACAGCATATCATAATCTTTAACTAATTCGCGATGTGCTCGGCGATCGTAGCCCTTAGCTTGTGTATTCGTTCTTACAGGTGAACCCGACTTGGACGTGCGAACAACATACCCACCACGCGAGGGGCCAGCTGCAGACGGTCGTGGGCCAGGAGTTGTAAACATGATTGGTCTTTCAATTTTCGATATACCTAGGAGGACTTGAAGACAGTACTTCAGAATAGGACTTGCCTATGGGCGCATGAAGTTTCGCCGCGTCTGCATATGAAATGCGTTGTTCGGCCATAGAAAGCTTAATTTTTTTCTGTCTGACAAATTCCGGGCAGACTTTGTTCGATGCAAAATGAGATCCAGAGCAATGACAACAGGTAGCAGCATCTTCTTCTGTTTTGCATGAATCGCCAGAGTGATCCTGACCACACTTATAACAGCGGGGTTTCGACCTACACTGGTTTTTGGTATGTCCAAAGTGGCAACAGTTATAACACATTATTGTTGGAAAAGTGTAGAGCTCAACTTGAACTGAGTTATAGCAGACATAGACATGATTCGGAAGAAACTTTCCGTCGAAAGTCAGGACAACTGACTGCGATGGCTTCCATACTGGTGCACCATTAATAACAACCTTATAATTCAAGCGTCTGACTTTTAAAATTTTCCCACATCCAATTGAAACGTTTATGCTTTCAAGATCCTCTTCTTCGCTCCACTCAGATGGGATTCCTCGCACTAAGCCCATGCGGGTAATTGTAAATGTCGGGATGAATGCCTTTAATTTTTCGGTGGCCAGGAATTGATTCGTTATAAAAATGTTGCCATCTTTGAAAGTCAAAAAAGAAAGAGTTATTTTATTTCGACCGATACGTTTTAAACTTCCATTTACAACATTGGTAATTTTGTGTTTATGGAGGAACCTGCCAAATGTTATTGGGTGTAGAGTTGTGCCATCATTCTGATTAATGTTTTCTCTTATTACATGTACTGTATAGGGGCCGTTGTCCGTGCTAACGTATAAACTTCTTACAACAGGGGCAGGAGATGGCTTGCGTGATGAAGCCGGAGCCTTTATCGAATCACTACTACCATCAGAGATTTCATTAATTTTCCTTTTCTTTTTATTTTTTACTACTGGAATTTCCGTATCCATCTCGCAATTATTTGTTTTAATTGTTACAAAACAAGCTGCCGGAGGAACAGGGTCCCCCGGGTCGGGAGGCTCCTCCATGAAAAGAAATGTAAAAAGAACTTACCTAGATTACTTATATACACTTAAAAACTAATATTACACTAATTTTAAACACAAAGTAATAATACTTAGCTGATCTGATCACTTTTTATACAAATAATGATAAATAATATTTTCCCAGAAAAATACGCGCCCGCCTTGTTGAAAGTTTCCCGCGCTTTTTCGTAATTTATTTTATTTCAACTTCAACTTCAACTTTTTTTTTTTTTTTTATTTCGTTATTTCCCCAAAAGTTGACATTTGATCCACATATGACAGTAAGGATGAGACGATCTAGTTATGTTTACCGGTTTTTGATTTTTATTGCCGGATGGAAATATCTTGCCGGAGCACAGGTTATCTTTACTTATATTAGGCTGTCGTATTGTCGTCTTTTATTTTTATGGATACCCATAGTTTTGAGGCATTACACACTTTTTCTTTGTTTTATGTAGTTTATTAAAACACTTATAAGTTATTAGGACTCCTAATTTATTAGGTATATAATTTTTGGCATACGTGAATATGTAGACGTGTTTTTTTTAATACGTTTATTTATCTGTTCACAACGCCAACATGACAAACGAAAGCTTCAACATCAATCATTAAGTTCGTTCAATTTTATGTGAAAATGGCGTCGTAAAGTTTCTAATTTCCGTATTTTATTTTCTCTTAAAACTGTTGACAAAATGGAATAAAACTATTAGTTAGGTATTTGTTAACATTCAGAAAAGTTGTGTATCAAGTTGTGTGTTGAGTTTAATTCAATCATTGGAAAAGCTTTTGTTTGTCTGTTACGTTGCAATTGCAATGGCTGTGTCGAAGTCAACAAACACTTACAATCGACAAAATTGGGAAGATTCCGTAAGAATTTCAATAATATTATTTAAATTTTCTATTTCGTTTTTATTTGGCGAATAATTAACGTGTTGGTTTTAATTTCAGGACTTCCCAATATTGTGCCAGACATGTCTTGGAGATAACCCCTACATTCGAATGGTAAATTCATCATCCTTGAATCTTAGCACGCTGCTAGCTTTTTCGGTTGTCGTTAAAGTTAAACTTCAAGAGTTTAGACGAACTTAATATGAATATAGAAAAAACAACAAGCGTCTTTAAAAATAATAATCTGAATAAATCTTATCTGTTTTCAGACCAAAGAAAAGTATGGCAAAGAGTGTAAAATATGTGCCCGACCTTTCACAGTCTTCCGTTGGTGTCCTGGAGCTAGAATGCGCTTTAAAAAGACTGAAATATGTCAAACTTGTTCCAAGTTGAAGAATGTTTGTCAAACTTGCCTTCTGGACTTGGAGTATGGTTTGCCCATTCAAGTGAGGGATGCAGCACTGAAAATACAAGATGATCTACCTCGTAATGAAGTCAATAAGGAGTACTATATTCAGAATTTAGATAATCAGATATCAAAGTCTGACCCTACTCAGCCGAGTAACTCTGCTCTGAAAGCTAAAGGTGCTAATGACCTTTTGTTGCGTTTGGCGAGAACTGCACCTTATTATAAGAGGAATAGACCTCATGTTTGCTCATTCTGGGTCAAGGGCGAGTGTAGGCGTGGAGAAGAGTGCCCCTATCGCCATGAGAAGCCAACTGACCCTGATGACCCATTGGCTGATCAAAATATCAAGGACAGGTTTGTTATCTTTTTTTATATAAAGGGAGAAACTATGCAATGGCAGTTCCATCTCTGTAAGACCTAATTTCTTACAATGTTGGACTTGTAAAAAGTAATATTATATATTTGTATTATGTATTTCATATTTATTTGTGTTAGGTAGAAATAGGTTTAAATTATTCCTGAAACTTAATTAAATCTTAGTAGGTACATATTTCTTCATCAAATTCTTCATATCTTGTATGTAAGACACAGTATATTTCAAGGTAAAATCAGACAAACCCACACTAATTGTCTTCCACCACCAAATTTGCAAACACAAAAGTAACTATATTTCTTATATTTTTGCTTTTTATTGTTCTCACTTCCCTCAATATTTTCAGTGTTTTTTACATTATGCAACACTGGTAAAATTGCAACAATGCTGCAGTTTACCATAAGCCAGATTGTCTGCTTATTCACCACTTTTTATAAAAGTTTATATTTTGAAAAAGTTGATCTTGAATGATTATATTTTCCCCCAGATATTATGGAGTGAATGACCCGGTGGCTGAGAAGTTGATGCGTCGTGCGGCCGCCATGCCGGCGCTGCCTCCACCCGAAGACAGGACTGTCACCACTCTGTACATTGGCAACCTGCCTGACAACATCACCGAGGAGGAACTGAAGGGACACTTCTACCAGTATGGAGAGATTAGGTATGTCTTTTAGTGTTTTGTTTACATGAATTAAAACTAACAAACAGGTTCACTTCATTCAAATTGATTTAACTGTTTAAATGAGAAGAATGGATGAATAATGGACCTAGAGTTAATAGGTATCTTCTAGGTAAACATGTTCCACCCTAGGCTGCAGCAATGCTTAACATCAGCAACACATAATAAAAAAATAAAAATAAGCCTAACTACATACATACATGTATGTATACTTCTTATGCTGCTTACACTTATAAGCATTTTTATTATATAATTTTGATCACACTAATATTATATAATCAAAGTTTATATAAGAATATTTGCTCCTGCTTTATACAGGTCGAACTTCATGTTAGATATGTATATATTGATGATCAAATCAACTTACTCCAGTTAGTGAAGCAGTCTATTACTTAAAAAAAATCTATTACTGTTTACTTTTTTGCAATCTTCTAAGATGTTTTCTGTCTAAAATAATATAAAAAGTAAAGAAGTTTGTTAATAACATACATTTATTTCAGGTCCCTAACTCTAGTGCCGCGCGCGCAGTGTGCGTTTGTCCAGTACACAACAAGGAACGCGGCCGAATATGCTGCTGAGAAGACATTCAACAGACTCGTCATTGGGGGCAAGAGACTCACCATCAAGTGGGGGAAATCACAAGGTAAGTTTTAGTAATATTCATCATTAGATTTGGCCAATCTCTGCTGCCTGTTTTTTGATTTTCAACATATGTATTTAAAAACAAACTATCTTACACTTTAATATAGATTTATTAAAAATATTCCATCAACCAGGCATGACTATGTAGCTTGTAAAGATATGTACAATGTACATGCTACCTAGTCCTGTGAGGTAGCTTTTGTTTTACATATAACCCTCCCTACATTGTTTTTCAACTACTACAAATTTCACACGATTTCAATAACATAACCAAGTGATGTTAACGTCAGGTCGGCAAGGTGTGAACGAGAAGAACGACAACGCGCCGATGTTAGAGCCGGTGCCCGGGCTGCCGGGCGCGCTGCCGCCGCCGCCCGCCTACCTGCATCCCTTCCCACCACAGGTATGTACTGTTATTAAATAATATTAGTAATTTTTCTTTCATCATAATGTTTTCCTGACTTTGAAAAAACATTTCTAAAAATATGGCGGCATCATGTAGTAGGTACTTAATATCTGCGCAAACAAAGAATTAAAAATGTCCTGTGTTCTTAGTATTTCTAATGTAAGATAGAAATAGCCATTTGTATACATGCATGTCAAATCTATACATATAAATATATCAAATCATATCTACTCATATATATCAAATAAATACATGTGTATACATACCTACTAGCAAAGATTCCCTTATTAAATATTTTGTGACAATTATTATTTCCAGATGCCGCCCCCACCGAACCGTCCCAACGACTTCTTCAACCTGCACCACTACGGGCCGGGGCCGGGCTGGGCGCCCGCGCCGTGGGGCGGCCCTGCGCCCCCGGTGCCTCCGCCCCCCGCGCCCATGGGGCTCCACTACCCCAGCCAGGACCCGAGCCGGCTGGGCGCGCACGCACACTCGCAGGCGCCGCAGACATAACACATATTGTGCAAATCAAGTTTAATGGCACGGAATAATTTGACTCGTTTAGGTGATAAGATTGTGAATAAATCGCATTTTTATGCAAGTTTTGTTTTATTTTTTTACCTTGGGATATTTGCAAAGATACACGTCAGTCTGCATAGGTACTTGACTACTATTTCTTACACAGTATACCAACAGAAACGACGATTTATAAAACTTTTTGTTCATTATTGTTAACCACTAGGTGTAGGGTTGTAGACTGAAATCGCCTGATTAGGTACCTATTCTATCTAATAATAACGATGAATCAGCTACTTTTCTACAAACTTCAAATGAAACAACCATATCTGAAACTATATTTATTATTAATCATAAGTTTATAACATGACTTAACCGTTACAAAACAGTTTAAACATTAAGATAAATGTACATGCCTCCGCTCCCCACTCGGGTCAGGACGGTACTCGATAATAATTTACATTTATACTAGGCCCAGATTACATGAACTATATATATGTGCCTGTCGAGAGACACTCGGAGAAGATAAGCCAAGAATTTAGTATATAAGAATCTATATAAATGTAGCAGCTTTTTTTACTTATTTTCAACAAGGAAATGATACAATATTGTAAGTAAGAAAAGCTACGTTATGACCAATTTTTAATATTATTTTATATCAAGCTGTTTAGTCAATTGACTAGTTAATATGTATGTTAATCTTAAACTATTTTTTATACAAAACACTAAACTGAAGTCTTGTGCATCTAAAAGTCTTAACGCAGGGCAAGAGGGGTCACACAAGGATCTATATTTTGACCAAATATATTAAAGTTATACATTAATGATACATAGAAAAAATTCAAAATGTGTCATAGTCCGAATTTTATACGTCGATATATATATATTATTATTTACAATTTTTGGAATGTCTGTAAATACATAAATCATATAACACTTCAATATTCATACTTAAGGACGTAAAATATAATAAATTTAGAAAATATAAGAAGATATATAGGTTAAATAATAATATAATTAAGGTTAATTATAAATCAAATATGGTATACATTACCAGTTAAACATGATTTCTCCCCGGTGCCGTACCTATCAGTTAGTATACAAAGACTCCACAATTTGTATTATACGTGATAATTTTAAAGCGTTTGTAAGCTCATGTCAATTTGAAACAAACTTTTAAATCTAGCAAAACCTAAATTCATCTAATTTACTTGCATTTCCCTAATTCTAAAAATGCGTGAACTTATGACAGGTTATGTAATATAATTCGGAAGTATAAGTACGCGTAATAAATGTATTTAAAAATTACATGTATTATGTTATAACCTTTTCTAAACTAAAAAAAATACTCTACCTGTTTTTTTATATTAATATTGAAAGCATTGAAATAAATACAAGCTCTATGTACTTATGTGTAATGATAGTTATTGAATTTGATCTTGATATATATATTATAAAACTCATTTTTATGATATCAAATGAAATGTATATAATACTACTACTTATGATAAAATAAGAGGCATGTAATGATCAAATTACATGCTTAACCGCTTGCTTGCCCGTGGTACCTAGTAGTAACCAAATCGAGAATTTAGAATTGCCTATGCCAAGTAGTAGGTACCATAACCTTGAAGTCACCTTAGTCCATGGTTACTGGTAGTCACCATTGAGGGGCCGCGGTTTTTTCGTGGGACATTTTAGATAGGCACGCGCTGGGACCAGGAGCAAAGGCGCGTTGCGCGCGGATCCCCCTGGGGCAAGCGAGCAAATATTAAAATTTCAATCTTCTAGATAGAATAGAAATATTAAATATTAGGTTAATTATAAATAAATGGTTTAAATAACTGCACACAGCAACAAAAGTATAACATTATTTTAATATTACCGTTAACAGACAACATCGTGTCAAAAATCGTTTACATTCAAAAACTTAATGGATAGTGTTTAAAGTAAGGCAACACTTGTGAATCTTTGAGAAACCAAAATGTACTCTACAAGAACATTTAATAATTAAAACATTTTAAAATTCTACTATTTTGCAACAGAAAACATGAATTTGAAACTCTTCTCAGGCAATAAAAATTCAAACGTACTATAACACAATTTCAAATAAATACATAATTATTAAATATATTATACGGTACGTACACCGAGTTTCGCCATAAAACGTATCAATTCTACAAAATTATAATAATATTTACTAATTTAGATTACACAATAATATGTAAGTACTAATATTGGGGGAAATTCAATACAGGTCTATATTATCTAGCAAATTTCAAAGAATACGTAAAAAAGTTACGAATGAAAGCATATTTTTTAATAATTAGATTTTTTATTATTTTGATCAAAGCCTTGAGGTAGAGAATATAAACACCAATTCTAATGTGTCCTTCTAAATTATTGGACATTAAAAAAAGATGTTATTTTTGCATAGTTGTGGTAGTTATTTGTTTGATCTGTTTCTATGTAAGATAAGTTAGTATTTACAAAAAAAAAGTAAATATGTATTATATCCGTTATCTAGTACCCATTATACAAGCGTAAGCTTAGTGTGGGGCTAGATGGCGCTGTGTGATACATATGTCCTGAAATATGTATTTATTTTATTTATATTATTCATGCAGTTTATTTTAAGTTTTGAAATTTACTTTTCTGTCTGTGAGAAAAAGGCAAGTAATTTATATGACACATAAGTTAGATTGTCACATAAGAATTGGAGTTATTTTATAATATTTTATTGATGATGAAAGTTGCGATATATGTAGTCATATTTCTGTCCAAAAATTATGAATATTGTAAGCATCTTTGAAAATAATCTCTTCGTTTTGTTATTGCGTACATTATCTGCTTCACGTAGAAGGGTCCATATATTATACTGTCCATACATGCCTGAAACAAAAAGAGCAAATTCAAAATGTAAGTCAATCTTGATTTGCTGGTAAAGTAAATAATCTGAATTAGTAAATTTAATTAATGTAGAGATTCTAATGCCAATAAAACTGTGAAGTGTTTTTATAATGACCATTATTATTCACTGCAGCAATGCGTCGAAGTAACATAATTGTTTGAAGAGATGTATTGTATGGGATTTTGGTTATCGCCATTTAAAGCATAAGCGTTTTTACCTTTGAAGTGAATGGAATGAATTTAGAGCTATAGAATCTCATCAGGTAGGTAGTACTTTTCAACTCGATATGTACGTGTATATCATTGTTACATACAATATCATAGTAAACTTACAATTATAGTTAGTATGGTACACCTAGAAGATATCTAGGACCACCGATGAAGTCACTTAATAAATCCTATAACAACTTTGAAATGAAGCGTTCTATTGGCGTGTTATTTTGCATGCATATCTTGTTTTATTTTATTTTTATTTTACATTTTTTTGGGAAACTTAAAACTAACTTATATTATATAAACACAAAAATTAATAACTGAAAGTCATTTACAAATTTCCACATATAGATATTGTATACATAGATTTTATTAAGTAATTAATTATTGAAAAATATGTTGCTCAGGCCACTCTTTATATACGACACAGGCGAGTTAAATATATCCATATCTAGCTGCGCCTGTGTCGCATTAAAGTCCCGACTCGCTCTTATCATGAATGAGTTTTGCCTGTAATTATTTTTAACTCGCGGCACATGGAGGCGACACGGCCTGCGCCGCGGGTCGCTTGTCACTTGTATTCCTATTCTTTCTAATAATTCGGTACAGTCCACTGATCCGTTCCCTATTAACTTAAACGTAACTCTAACGGTAAAATATAAAATTTTATACATCTAGCGTTATAGTCTGGTAAAAATTTATTTATTTTGTATTGTAAATGACGCAAGAACCTAGTTTGAATACGCTTAATACGAGATACATAAATATTGTAGATAGGATTCCAAACCTGCGACGAATATTCTAGATGACTGCGCACGTAAGCACAGTAAAGTATTTTTATAGTTTTAATACATTTAAATTCAGCTGATGAGCGCATTACAAAACCAAGTGCACGCGATGCTTTCTTAACAATATGTTCTACATGCTCATCAAATAATAATTTACTGTCAAATACAACGCCTAGGTCTCTAATCGATGTGACTCTCGATAAAACAGTATTTTTAAGTTTATAGGTGTTATTGAACGGTCGCGGTTTACACGTAAATGAACATACATAACATTTAGAAACGTTTAGATCAAGTTTGTTTTGTAAACAATAGTTATTAAACCTGTCAAGGTCCGCCTGCAGGAGCTCTGCGCTTGCAGGGGAGCTAACGGGGCACAATATTTTCATATCATCTGCATACAAGAGTATTTTAGATGATAAAAAACAAGATGATATATCATTAACAAAAATATTAAATAATAAAGGTCCCAGCAATGACCCCTGGGGGACGCCCGATGGAATGTGGCGTGTCGATGACGTATACCCATTGAGTGCCACAGTTTGACATCTATTGTAAACATACGAAGTAAACCAGCGGTACAAGTTACCTCTTATACCTACTGCCTGCAACTTCCGTAATAGTATTAAATGGTCTATTTTATCGAAGCATTTACTATAGTCAGTGTAAATAACATCTACTTGTGAAGGTGTTGACATATGATCTGAGATTTAGTCACTACATATTATTAAATTGGAGGTAGTTGATCTACCCTGCATAAAACCATGTTGATAATCACTTATTGTGTGTATCAGTGCAGCATATATCTGTTTGTAAATAATCTTTTCTAAAACCTTCGCAAAAATGCACAATTTGGAAATTGGTCTATAGTTTTCAATTTGATCACGGGGTCCTTTTTATGTATGGGCGTAATATACACAGATTTCCATAATCTATATAATACTTATATATATCTACATACATAAGTATATAAAACTCAAAGTCGACTGACTGACTGATATAGTAATCTACCAACGAACAGTCCATCGCTTGCGACCGCGTCGTCTAAGTATGAAAAATGAATCCGTTGATTTATTATAACATTAACATAATAGTTATTTGTTATACAAGAGTGCAAAGTTGCTTTTTAACCGCGTGTTCAATTTTGATGTCCGAGCAATTTTTGGTTTAAAATTAGAATCCTGAGCGTTAGCGAGGAATTTAAAAGAGCACGAGGTGAAAAATCTTTGTACTCGAGTGCAACACGTAACTTTTCATTCCACCTCAGCGAGGAAATGACTAAATGCCCGCGTACAAAGCAAATTGAAAAGAGAACACCAAGAAGGTTCCGAGTCTGAGTATTTAACAAATTTAAAAAAAGTTGTATGATATATTCGGCACCATAGAGGTAGCAGTAAATAGGTTTAATGATTTATTTAATTCAAAAACTTGGTGCACACGACGTTCTAAATTTACTTTATCCTCTAGAGAATAAAAACGGCTTTTGCACTCAGATATTGAAGAATAAAAATACTCTTTCCGAGATGGTGGGATGAAAAACAATTTTATCTACACTAATGTTGTAACATTCTACTTATGTTTCCAATACATGACTTATAATTACTACTGTTATAGCACAGACAACAAAACACTCAATTTAAGCAATTTCACATGATGTTATAATATCCACATCGATATCGTAATAGCTCATTATAACATCGAAAAAGCGTGACCAACCTGATTGCAGGGCCAATCAGGTTAGTCGCGCTGCACTCTGGTTGGTTAGATTTTAATGGCGGCAAAATCACTGTGACAATACACGTACGCGTGAATTTAATTTAATTAATTATCAATGCATTAGTGAAGATAAAGTAGTGTATGCAACTGCATATAACACGGGTATTAAAACTATGACAGTTAATTATATGACAGTTGCATAAACTACTATTATTGTTGTCCACATTCATAATGGCAACGAATCGAACCGTATGCAGTGAAATGTGAACTGTATTTGGCTTGCGCGTGGGTAACGATAGCGTGGCGCGTTTTTGTTTATAGATGTGTCCCTGTCCTGTCCCTAGTGCCCTGATATTAGATACCTCGGTGTGTTTTATTTTATTTATTTTGGCTCAACATTGGTAATGACATTGTTACATTTATGTTACACAAGTATTTTTATAAACTAAATGTACTACCAGTTTAAGTTAAGCACAACTACGTGTTCGCTAGTATCTGTGGCGTTAATTTCACGGACTACATTCTGTTACCTCGGTGTGTTCGCTAGTATCTGTTGGCGTTAATTTCACGGACTACATTCTGTTACCTCGGTGTGTTCGCTAGTATCTGTGGCGTTAATGTCACGGACTACATTCTGTTACCTCGGTGTGTTCGCTAGTATCTGTGGCGTTAATTTCACGGACTACATTCTGTTACCTCGGTGTGTTCGCTAGTATCTGTGGCGTTAATTTCACGGACTACATTCTGTTACCTCGGTGTGTTCGCTAGTATCTGTTGGCGTTAATTTTACGGACTACATTCTGTTACCTCGGTGTGTTCGCTAGTATCTGTTGGCGTTAATTTCACGGACTACATTCTGTTATAATCTCAGGCAAACATCTTGAGCCATGACCTTGAGTGCGCAGTAGACGATTTTAAGGTATCGTTGGTGGAAAGAGAGGTGTGCGGGGGCATTCTGTCAGAATGCGTCCCCGTGATTGGCCGATCAGTTGGCCCCTGTTCCCCGCGTTGCGCGCATGTTACGCGAGCGTCTGACTACACTTGCGTGCAGTGTCAATAGGCTATTTCGAGTTTAAAAGTTTTGTTACTAAAGTTTGTTTTTTATTGTGTTATTGTTACTTTGTTATATTGTGTTTTTACCTACCAAAAACTTTTTGGACAATGCCGCCAAAACTTAATACAGTTCTGAAGAAAAAAATTAAAATGATTTATTTTGTGACAAGAAATTACATACGTTTTTATTTTTATATTGTTGCGCAACTAGTGGCTAAAACTTGTCTAGTTTTACTTAAATAAACGACTTTACAGAATCTCACTTTATATTTTACAAACACCAACAATGAACAATAAAATATGTCCGGAAGTGTACATGCGCGAACTTACCCCCACTACGTCGACTTTAGCTCAAGATGTTTGTCATACCTATACCTCGGTGTGTTCGCTAGTATCTGTTGGCGTTAATTTCACGGACTACATTGTGTTACCTCGGTGTGTTCGCTAGTATCTGTTGGCGTTAATTTCACGGACTACATTCTGTTACCTCGGTGTGTTCGCTAGTATCTGTTGGCGTTAATTTCACGGACTACATTCTGTTACCTCGGTGTGTTCGCTAGTATCTGTTGGCGTTAATTTCACGGACTACATTCTGTTCCTCGGTGTGTTCGCTAGTATCTGTTGGCGTTAATTTCACGGACTACATTCTGTTACCTCGGTGTGTTCGCTAGTATCTGTTGGCGTTAATTTCACGGACTACATTCTGTTACCTCGGTGTGTTCGCTAGTATCTGTTGGCGTTAATTTCACGGACTACATTCTGTTACCTCGGTGTGTTCGCTAGTATCTGTTGGCGTTGGCGATCTGCGCGTTGACGGCGGCGGCTGCTGCGCTGGAGGCGGCGGTCTGCACGTGCTGGTTGCGCAGGATCTCCGTCGTGAACTCCGCCTGCGCCTTCGCCAGCGACGCGCCCGTCGACCGGTAGATGCGGTGCACCTGCACCACGGGAATTTCGCAATAAATAAATATTTCAATACATTGAACACAGCGCCATCTAGACCCGCACTAAGCAAACGCATGTGTCGTGGGTACTTAATAACGGATACAATACTTATATACTTTTATTTTTTAGATTCATACTGATTATACATACAAACGACTAGACCCAACACAAGTATAATTCACAATGTCTATTCCCCTTGAACTATAATTTGTCGGTCTTCAAGTCGAGAGTAAACCGGTTTCTTCTAGGCAAGCGCGCTACATCGTAGATTACAACATTGCTTAACATCAGGCAAGTTGTAGTCAAGCGTGAGCCTATCTAATGTTAAAAAAACTACAAAACATATTTATTGACGTAATAATTATGCCCCATCAAAAACATTATGTAAAGAACTAGCCAAGTCTGGATGGTTTATTGTTTTTTCTCAAAAAGTACTAGACCCATCCTCCTCATCGAATAAAATAGTTTTTTTTTAAATCGGTTCATAAATATAATTTACGGAGTAATCGCGTAACATACCCACAAAAAAACTTTCAGATGACTTGATAACCTCCTTTTTTTGGAAGCCGGTTAAAAACTAGCCAAGTCTCGATGGAGCTGCTTGTTTATCTCTAAAAAGTAATGAAATTTATACAAGGTCGTGCCAAGTCTAAGGTTCGTTACTGCTAATTCTTTATTATTATAGTCAATGTTATATGACTGGCCGTTGAACTTTATTTATTTATACATAGTGTATGGGTACAAGTCACCGGCCAAGTCACACAACATTAACTATAATAATAAAGAAATCGCAGTAACGAACCTTAGACTTGGCACGACCTTGTCTAAATTTCATTACTTTTTAGAGAAAAACAAGCAGCTCCATCGAGACTTGGCTAGTTTCATACAGAATGTTTACGTGTGATAATCGTTTACAACATATCAGTTCAATTTTTAATACAAAATAGAACTATTAGGTGTTTACCTTTTCATA
Source organism: Macaria notata (assembly GCA_927399415.1). Taxonomy (NCBI): domain Eukaryota; kingdom Metazoa; phylum Arthropoda; class Insecta; order Lepidoptera; family Geometridae; genus Macaria; species Macaria notata. Next base: position 3,293,455 of record OV656740.1, on the reverse strand, counting down.
GGTAAAGACCTATTATTTATTTACCTTAGCTATGAGCAGTATATCTGCGACTGTGCAAGTGATGAACCCGATGGTCACCATCAGCGTGATAATGCCGACAGCTATGTTGTCTTGGAACGCTTCGATGCTCGTGATCAGTCCACTGGAAATTTATATAACATTTGATAAAAAAAATCGGATACGTTACAAATATTATACTTTCTTTACTAATCTACATAGATGTTAGTTGTATTGAGTGATCGGAATACATATTTTATTTTTATTTATTTTAGTAAGCGGAACAGGGACAGACCGGGATTATTGGCGAAAAGGGGGAGGGCTTATGCCCAACAGTGGGCTCTAATGAGCTGATAATGATATGATGATGATACAGAACACTCTTTGCCCAAATCTCTATTTCCCTAGAACTATAATTTGTCGGTTTTGAAGTCGAAAAAATCTTAAGACCTTTAAGTAAGAGATCTTTAAGTAAGACGGTTTCTTCTAGGAAAGCAAGGTAACTGGAAATATCAAAATAGGTGCAGATCAAAATAAGTTTATGCAACTGAAAGTACCACTGTTTAAGAAAGACACTACTAGAGTAAAATTACAAGATATTTTGGTACTTCCTAAAACACCATTCTATCAGGGAAAAAAAATCTCACCCATTTAGGTTTAGTAAGAAGAACAGGTACATACCAGGAGCCACCTCCTCTGAAGCCGATGCTCTGCACGACGGTGAATATGATCTGGAAGAGGAACATGAAGAAGTACACCATGAAGTTGAAGGAGGAGTCGCTGCGGAACGCCTTGTAGATGGGCCGGTACCAGCACACGAAGCTGAAACGGAAAATAAGTTTATTATTAGGTGACGATGCCCAGCATACACAATGAGAGATGCGTTGTCAACTTCTTGTGAGTCTCGTCCAATCAGGGTTCATTCAGGCCTTCTCCAATCACAGGATACCGTACCGACTAATCAGAGCACCTGTTACCTACTGTCATTAGGTCACAAGAGAGGGTGGTGGTTAACTCTCCGCCATAGAAGTCTCTCACCAGAAGCCCTTAAGGGGATGCTGGGCAACGTCTGCTAGTAATACAAATTTATTTTTTTGCGTAAAATTTGCTTATCAAAAAACTTAATTTGCTTAAATTTGCTAAACATAATTCTCAGTCATATTTCCTAATGACTGAGGGTCGTGACCTCGCAGATTGAATTCGTTAGGAGGCAATCGCATGCGTTTACCAATGTTAAGGCCAGGCTATTTTGGAATTTCCGACATTTGAGGGGGTGAAATGCGGGTGTAGAAGTACACAAGTAGGCGGTGCTAACTGGGAACGAGCGTCGCCAATTTTTACTGTGGCATCGCGCGCCACAGTGAACAGATTAGTACATAGTAGTCAGCCCGCGGCGGCAAACTGCGCGACTACTGTTACATCATATTCTGTACGAGCTAGCGTTCGCGATATCATTTCGTTGTAATATTTTTTATTTTACTCTAATTTTTCATATACATACCATACACTAATAATTAATAAAACATTGTATGCATATTTATGTAGTTATGACCCAAAATAAACTCGTAGGTTTTTTTGAAGAATTTAAGTGATTTTTACCATAATTTGAATAACGTACAAATGAGCGAGAAGCACCGTTCTGAAATGATGACTAAAATGGATTCATAAGAAACAATGTTTATTGTATAGGGTATGTGCATTATCCCTCTAAATATAATACCTACTATAAATCTCTATTACAATATGTTTCTTTAATGGGAAATGAAATTCATACAGAGACAATTAAACACATTAATAAAGTTTTTACTAAAGATCATTAATTTGTAGATGTACATATGATACAGGTTACGTGAATTTTTTCAAATTGAAAAAAAAATCACACTTGTGAAATATATAAAAAAAAAGTTGGTGATATAAGTATCACCAATGTTTTTATGTTTTGAATACCTAGATAACAGAACGTACCAACAACTTATACATTGTTTGTCTGTTCATCTGTCTTTGTTCGTCTGTTTATTTAAGCGCTCACCACGCAAACACGGCTGAACGGATCTTCATGGTTTTTGACAAGTAGATAGTATGAGGTCCAGGATGTGTCATAGCCATCATAATTTTGAATAAACTAACGCGATCAAAGCTGCAGCTGTCCACTAGTATGAAAATAACACAATACCAGTATGAAAATAACACATAATTATCACATGAAACTTCTAAATAATAACTATGTAAACAAAATACAGGGTTATAAGAGAAAGGAACACACGCGATTATTTTCACCTAACATATACATGTTACAGATTCAATTTGAAATCAATGCAATGTAGGTATATACATAGAATAGAGTATTTGGTTAAATATTATCTAGGATTATAATGTAAATGTCACAGTACTTTCTTAGTCAAATATCTGATATAGATTAAATTTTAATGTAATTTCTGATACAGAGCATTGTTTGCGTTACCGAGAATTTGAAAACATCTTATTCAGAGTTACATTTTAAAAAAGCACACTATGAATTGGAAATGATGACTAAATTGATTCATGCAATTCCTATAACCCTTTATAATATGTCCTCCTCCTTGCGTCGTATTCCTCATATCTGATATGTCGTGACTGCCACCATCCATGAGCCTGTCTCTGATGATCTTTCGCCACCTCTCTACTATCTACTACTATCTCTATAATATGTACAATACACAAATACTATCAAATCGACATTATTCCATATCCAAACTGGGTCTTTATTGTGTATGTTTGACGATAAAAAAGTAGAGGGCCATTTTCATATTAATAACCCTACATCACATTTTTTATACATATATGAACAATGTACTATAAACATTATTCCGTTTAAAAAATCATGTCTGTATTAGATGTTTGACGAGTAAAATGAAGCTATTTCCAAATAACCCTGTATAACATTAATTTTCATTTGCATTTAATATTTACTAAAGCATTGTTTCGTTTTCAAATGGAGCCTGTATCAAATGTTTGACAATTCATAAGTAAGGACCGATTTTCAAATAACCCTGTTTAACATTATGCACATCTGCAATACAATATGTACTATAAACATTGTTCCGGTTTCAATTGAAGTTACTTTTAAATGTTTGACAAATAATAAGTAGGTAGCTTTTTCCATACAACCCTGTGTTATATTATTTTCATTTAATTGTTACAATAAACATTGTTTCGTTTTCAAATGAGCCAGTATCAAATTTTTGTCAAGTCAAAAGTAGGGAGCTATTTCTAAATAACCCAGTATAACATTATGTTCACTTGCATACAATATTTACTAGAAACATTGTTCCGTATTCAAATGTATTAAATGTTTGACGAGTAAAAAGTAGAGAGCTTTATCCAAATAACCCTGTATAACATTTGTACATTTCCATACAATATTTACTTAAAATATTTTTCTGTTTTCAAACGGAGTCTGTATGAAATGTTTGACGAATAAACAGTAGGTTGCTATTTCCAAACAACCCTGAATAAAATTATTATCAATTGCATGTAATATTTACTATAAACGTTGTTTCATTTTCAAATGGAGCATTTGATACAGTCAAATGTTTGACAAGTTAAAAGTAATGATCTATTTCCAAATAACCCTGTATAACAGTATGTACATTTGCATGCAATATTTACTTTTCCGTTTTCTTACGGACTCTCTATTAATGAAGATCGATAATTGATTTTGATTTTTATTACTCCTTTTTCTCTATCAAAAATAATAAATACTAGTGAAAGAATTACTTCGATACGTCAATTAGTTTCCGACTTATAAGTAAAACAAGTTGTAACCGCACGACGCGGGCTGCCGGTGACTCTGTAACGTCATCATACAGCACGCTCAGTCTGGCTCACTCGTCGCGCGCTCGTGGCGTCTAAATTTTAACTAAATACTTTTAAAATGTCTAATTCGAATACTAGGAAATCATGTGTTGTGCCTAAATGTAAAAATACAACTACCAATTCACCGGAAAAGTTGTTTTTTTTATAGTTTAAAGGACGTTAAAATGGGAAAAAGAATGGATAAAAGCTATAAAGAGGGTTAATCCATTTGGAGATAAAAGAATAGTTAATTGTTGTGAAGATCATTCAATCATATTTAATTACCTACCTAAGTAATAATAATGATTTCTAACAGGATTAATCGTGTGTTTATTGATTTTATATTGGCAGGAAAAATATTGAATCAATAAGTACGTTTACAGAGATCGTGAATACCTAAGACTATTAAAATATTTTTGTAGTTTATATTTATTTATAAATATATATTTATATACAAAACTTTCCGTTACGTTTTTACATTGTATTACAGTTATAATATCTTGAGAAACATGTAGCTGTTTTGTGTAATCCTTTATTTTCTATATAAGTTAAAATCACTGTGCCTACTCGCGTAGACTAGGTGTAGGGCTTGTAAGAATTTTCTTGTTTTAGATTTTAGATGTGAATTTTTTCATGTTACCGTTTTTAAAACGGAGCAAAAAATATGAAAAAAAAACACGTTTTTGTAAAGTAATAATAATATCTACTTTATTGTTATTAAATTATTTATTTCGAAAGGTAATATACCGTACAAGTAAATATTCGGAATATACCGAAAGTTTGAAGCATCTACCTGTACGCGTTTTTAATATTGAGCAAAAATATACGAATAAAACACGTTTATTGTATAGGGACCCCCTTAATGTATAGATTTTTTTAAATGTTTAGTATTTTTTGTTATAGCGGCAACGGAAATACATCGTTTGTGAAAATTTCAGCTTTATAGCTATCACGGTTTATGAGATACTGCCTGGAAATAAACTGATAGCGGAGGCTTAGTAATAGGGTCCCGTTTTACCCTTTGGGTACGGAACCCTAAAAAGGCAAAAAGAATAGTTGTACCTATATTTGTATACTTACGTATCTACCTATAGCTACAAAACTAATACATATTTTGTTCTGGTTAACGTAAAAAATATGGTAGGTAGGTTAGGTACTTCTACTATTTGAGTCGCATTCTTTCATTGTGACCTAAGTTGGGTATCTTGTTTTGATAAAACAATATTCAGATCACATAAACTACTAAGCACAAGTAGTAAGGAATGTTTAATTAACCTTGCATTTTTATTCCTCGCATTTTGGCGGCATATAAATATTTGTTAGTAAATAATGCGTATTAATGATTAATCCATCTATTTTAGGTAAATTATCCGATTCCTCTGTTTAAATCCTTCATAAATTTAATGAATTGAATAATATGTCTTATTTCGCGAAAGAAAACACATCAAAATACTAGCTTTTACACCTACTATCACCGCTGGTGACTTGATACTAAGCGCGCCGCGCCACGGCGCGCTGTAGTATGACGTCACAAGCGGTTACGGGGCTCTCCGTCGGATTGGTTATTTTTGGAAACTTTGAATGCCTATAAAATCAAAACTACTAGGTATTTTTAATTGCAACAAAAACTAGCGTATTTGTATACATACAGGCCTTACTGAGACATATTTTTGACAGATTTGGCATACCTAGTACTTTTCTTCATTGTTTGACGAATTAAAAATAGGTAGCTATGTCCAAATAACCCTGTATAACATTATTTTCATTTGCATATAATATTTACTTCTCCGTTTTCTTACGGACTCTCTATTAAATGTTTGACGAATTAAAAATAGGTAGCTATTTCTAAATAACCCTGTAAAACATTATTTTCATTTGCATTTAATATTTACTATAAACATTCTTCTGTTTTTAAATTGAGTCTATATTTTATGTTTGACGAGAAAATGTTCCATGCTATAGACATATATTATAGCCCTGTATGACATATACTCCCATAATATTATAACATTTTATATGTTCCGGGACAACCTTCATCAATAACCTACATGTTCAAGTCAAACAAGAAAATCTCTTTGACTATAGTTTCATGTATTGAAAATACCAGCAAAGCGTAATAGGTATTTCAATAACACTTATTCCACAGTGATATATGCATCTGGCTAGTGACATAGATTAAGAACGAGTGCTCTTATCTTTATTTTATGCCAAGATCTGAAGAAAGTAGGTGAACTCCAAGAACTCCTGTAGTTACTAAAATTTCGACATCATCGGGCCAATTTAATTGAACAAGTTTTAATAAATTTGATAAAATGCTTGTGCAAAATGTACGGACACGTCGAGCACAGGTCCGACCTTGGCGGTTGCCACCGGGTGAGTGAGGGACGAGGCACGACGTCTCCGCCTATATTTGACGGCGCAAGTGTAGGTATTTTACAATAATAAATTCATATAAAATCAACAATTCATAATATTCTTATTTTGAGTAATTAGAACTCTAGATAATGTCATTATCTATGCGTTAGAGTTAAATTTGTTTAAATATCGTCAATACTTTTGAAATACCAGATGAATCATATTTTAATACAAGTATTTTTCAAAAAATAATGCTATCGAGCGAGCTATGCGTAATCGTGTTTTGGCGGGTTTTTTTGCATAAACACTGAATCAAAGATTCATAAAATGAAAAAACCGTGGACTTAGCACCTATATTTCTATATTTTATGATTTTTTTAAAATTGCGATTTCATCTCCCAGAGCGTCTTAAGCAATGGCCAACGCGGTCAGTACGCGGATGGGTGCCCAAAAAGTGTTATTCCATTTTTGGCGCTTCCCTGGGTCGGATGAAACGTTAAATTTGTAGGTCCCGGCTGTTTGTCTAGTACGCCAGTCATTCGTCGGCCATGTCAGAGGCCCTAAGGGCGGCTTGATAAACTCTCGACACTATAGTTGGCCACTCTCATTCGATAAGAAGACCCTAGGTTGACACAATGATTAACATCAAGCGGGCTGCAGTCAAACACAAATCTATCCCACGTAAAAAATATATTTTCGTACAACAAATCTATCCTACATATAAAAAAATGTACAAACCTGAAAGGCGTGAGCAGCACGAAGTAGAGAATAGAGAGTCCAAACGTGGTGAAGCCGAGTCCAGCGAACATCAGAGACATGCCGCCGATGATGTTGAACGCCAGGATCAGCGTGTAGACTGGAAACACAACATGTATTGCAGGAATAGTACAGTCAAGAAGGCGTAAGCTGAGCTTTGCATTTGTGTGGGTGTACATAGATAGTGTAGGTGAGACAACCGGCTTACAGCGCGGCGCCACCTTAGTTTGGTTTAAACAATTGAATTTTAAAAAAATTATTAAAAAAATTATGACGGTGCAATGTCCGCTGTAAAAGAATTGGTAATATTTTTTTTAATTGTGAATTTTATATTAAAAAATATAAATAAAATTTGTTTTAGGATTTTATAATCTGACTGTACTTTTGGAGATCACTCACACAAATGCAAAGCTCAGCTTAGACCTCGCGGCCTGTATTATACCTGATAGTAAGAACGAGATTAAATTTAAATTCAAACAAAATGTATTGAATAAAAAGTCGGTACCAGCAAGGTGTTTCACAAATTCGGAACCCCGAATCCGTGCGGAAACGAAACGCCAATCAAAGATGTCAATACTGACTTATTTTAACCAATAACAGTCATCCACCAATCATAGAAGTTACAAGGAGTTCTACGATTGGCGTTTCGTTTCCAACCTGGTATTATCAGAGCGTTAAACTTATAACCATAGGGCGCGCAAAAATATACCTTCATTCAAATGTCATTCAAAATTTAAATTACCGTTCAAAGTTTTTATGTGGCATGTATCTAGGATCAGCATGGTGTTTCACAATGAGTCGGATATGATCCGATCCGCTCGTAGTAAAAATGGTAGAAATAAAATACAATGGTAGAAATTTAAAATATAAGTTTTAAGGCTAATTTTACCAATTTTACTGTAGATTTCATATGAATAATTATAAATAGAAATAAATCAATGTATAATTATGTGTAAATCGGGTTAAATATCATGAAAAAACAAATCGAATTTATCATCGACGGAAACGAATCCGCTAGCTTTTGGCTCACGGAACGGTTCCGATTTTTCTGATGAATAAATTTGTTAAAAGATTCGTATGGAATCATTGTGATTTGGAAAAATCCTTTCCGTGCCAATTGATTTCCGTCTCAATCGAATCGGATCCGTATCCGACTCATTGTGAAACACACCGCTGATGGTTAATTTTTATTCAATAAATTCTGCTCAGTCTAGGTAATTTAAAAGAATGAAATTTATACAATACAACCTACAACACTGTTACAAAATATTAGTGGTAATATTCGTTTACAGAGTATATTTCAGAAATCGCAGATAGCGATAAGGCCGCCAGTTGCGGCACTATTTATATGTTTCTGTTAATCTTTTTCCTGTATGTGTGTTACAATAAAGATATATCATAAGAGATATATCTCTCTTGCAATATTTATTGTATTTCATGTAACTATTAATTTTAATTGATTCAATTTATTTGTTTTACTGTGACGTGTTGCAATGCACCAAGCAACAGAACGAAACCGATGGTGACAACTAGTCAACAATGTCAGTAGGAGTCACGATCCTCAGCAGTGAGGGACACGACTAAGAAGAGAGTATCAAAATCTCATATGAATAAACTACTATGACTATCTATCTACCTTTTTACAAGTGGGGGGCCACTGTCCCGTTGTCACTATGTCACTGGCTGTCCTTATAATGTTTAATGTAAATTAAAATAGTAGTTTATGCAACTGTCATACAATGAAGGGTATTAAAACACGAGTGTGAGTTTATGAAACGAGCGCAGCGAGTTTCATAATAGTAACGAATGTTTTAATACCCGTGTTATATGCAGTTGCATACACTACTTTATCTTCACTAATGCAATTAATCAAACAACAAGAGTAAAAGCTGACAATAGTTAATTTTTCATATAATTTTCTAGATTTTTCTGGCAAAAGATTGTGAGTTACTTTTGTTGCCAATTCTAGAATATCCGGAGGCGTACAAATATCATCGTCGCTATCCATTTTTAACTTTTAATTTGTATTTAAAATACAAAACACATTGCGAAACATTACATTCACGCGTACGTGTATTGTCACAGTAATTTTGCCGCCATTAAAATCTAACCAACGAGAGTGCAGCGCGACCAACCTGATTGGCCCTGCAATCAGGTTGGTCACGCTTTTTCGATGTTATAATGAGCTATTACGATATCGATGTGGATATTATAACATCATGTGAAATTGCTTAAATTGAGTGTTTTGTTGTCTGTGCTATAACAGTAGTAATTATAAGTCAAGTATTGGAAACATAAGTAGAATGTTACAACATTAGTGTAGATAAAGTAAATTATAATGCACTCACACATCCACAAGTGGTACAAATGCCGCACGATCCTCTGAAACTCGAGCGGGATGTCCACGTTGATGTCCTGGTAGAAGCAGGGCTGCACCGGACAGAAGGCGGGCAGCGGGGGCCAGTTGTTGCGCCGCCCCGCAGACCCCGCCCGCAGCTCGGCCTCCCGCCGTGCCAGCTCCTCCGCTTTCCTCTCTAACTCCTCTTGTCTCCTCTGCAGATCCGCCGCGGATAGTGACATTATTAGTTTATTTAATTAATTGGGTTTACATTATGTCGTTTGTAGTGTAGGTCATTTCAAATAGCTCTCAGACATTACATATAAATCAATTTGTACACTGCGATTGGACACAAAATATGGCAATTTGAATCTATTGATTTGCTATCACTGTTCACGAGCTTGAAAGAATTCTTATGTTTCGCAATAAATAAATAAATTTTGATGTTTTTTTAATTTTCTAATATTTTGCAAACACATTCAACTTTGATTAAGATCAGATCAGAGTTTAATCTGATAAACTAACACAATGTTTTTAAATCTAAATACATATAACTACACCGTAACGAAACGCCAACTGAACTAATCTAAGCTAAAAGACTACCGCAATCAAGAATCTGCCTACGCTCAATCTAAACCGTGAAGCATATATGAGATGAAATTCGACGTAACATTTCAGTATGAACACATTGATAAGGACATTTTTTTGTTCAAAAATAGACTCTATGACAATGTAGTTAAGGACTGGTCGAAATAATTAGCTCATAGGTTTTAAAGGCAAGTTTATTATCATATTGTGCATTTATGCTACCGTGACGCGAACAAAAACACATATTGAATTAATGATATTTAAGTGAAGTCATTTAAAAATGGTGACGATTGTTCTTGGTAATAGATTTTATCATTTCACTCGATTGAGCGATGATGCATAAAATACATTGCACATATAATTAATGCTCTATTAAAACGAAAGTGATAAACCATTGATTTATCACTTTCGTTTTACCAATTTATTTATCTTTATATCATTTAGTGCATTAAACTCGTTTTTTATCATGTTTAAATAATAATAGGTATATATTTTACTACACATTTTTAATTTAAACAAACTTTATTTATTGTACAAAAGTACATGAAACTTGAAATTAGACAAATATCTATGAATTTTTTTTTATATAAAAAAAACTAAATAGTACAGATTTACTCGCGAAACTTTTGACTTTAACCATCACCACACTACATAATACTGCACATGTTACACTTTTATTGGTAAAAATGAAAGTAAAAGTGTGATACTCATACTCATAATGGCGATTAGAAACGCTGTTTTTTTTTGTTCCTATTTGAGAATTATAATACATTCAGAAATAGAATTCATTTAGAAGCACTTTTGGTTAGCATAAAACCATACACATAATTAAGTTAGGTAAGTGTGACATAATATAATAAACCGGACCAAAATAGCAAACTAGTTTACTGGCCAAGGTTATGTAAATCAACTGTTACTTTTAGAAGTTATACGTATGCCTTAGATTACTGGAAAGTTAAAATGCTATCTACTCATCACACAGATAAAATTCGCATGAATCATTATCAAAGTAAATAATAACAGATGGTGTCTACAGACAGATATATATATACAGATATATATACAACTAAATATACTTTGAACACATAATTCTATACTTTTTATGTATGTACATATATTTTTATTATGCCAGCTCTACTCTTCCATCTACAAAGAAGAAATAAATTATTTATTGTTATTTACATAGGCAATATACAAACTTTTAAAAATACAAACTTTCGAATGTTGTTTTAACTTTTTTAAAGATTTATTACATTAATAGTAAATTTTGATATTGTAAAACATCTAAGTAATGTTCCACTGACCTTGCCTTCTGCAAAACAGTTCAGTTAACTAAAGCAGAAGGCAGAGCCTTAATTTCTATGTACCATGTAAAGTTTTTGCAATAAATATGTTTATGCTATTGTACTTTTAGGGTTCCGTACCTCAAAAGGAAAAAACGGAACCCTTATAGGATCACTTTGTTGTCCGTCTGTCCGTCCGTCCGTCCGTCTGTCAAGACCCTTTTTCTCAGGAACGCGTAGAGGTATGAAGCTGAAATTTATATCAATTACTCAGGTCTACTGTCCCTTGAAGCTGTGAAAAAATCAAACTTCTAAGCCAACGCAATCAAAAGATACAGCCATTTATGCCGCAAATTTTCGACACTTGCAAGGGAATCAAAACCTACAGGGTGCTTCCCGTGAACTCAGAATCTTGAAATTTTTGGTACGAAGCAACGTCTTATAGCATAGATAAAGGAAAAATTACGAAAACCATACATTTTTAGTTACATCACAAAATATATATTTTGTAAACCTTGCAGGTTTGTACGGAACCCTCGGTGCGCGAGTCCGACTCGCACTTGGCCGGTTTTTTGTTGATTAATCACATAGGAAATGAAAGATCATTTAATCTAATTTGGTTTTGTATATCTATATTATGTAGAGCCAGCACAATATCTGAAACACATTATACATAATATCTAAAATGTATTATATTATGATTGAGGTGTTTACCTTTAGCTCCTGTTGTGCGGAAAAAAGCAAAAGTGCATATTAATATCATGCATATAGTACACGTTAATTTATTAACTATATATGTGATAAATTTATTTTGTAGGAGAATTTACACAATATGTTTTCTTAATTTGTGTGTGTTTGGTGCTAGTAATGGTGTCGACTACACCTACATTTAACAGAGGTTAGCACTCTGGCAAACCACTATGAGAATTCAATTGTGAATCACAAAAAGTATTGGCGCTCTGTGTTTGTGAGAGACTACTGAATATGAGAATGTACCTTCAATATATTTAAATAAAGCGTTTTTACACATGTAATAAAGTTATAATTTCAGATTTTAAAAAATATGCCTAAAATAAATATTAGTGTCAAAATTGCACAGAATGTAACATATTAAAGAAAAGTATATAAGTATCATATCCGTTATCTAGGACCCACGATACAAGCATTTGCTTAGTGTGGGGCTGGATGGTGCTGTGTGCAATGTCCCGGAATATTTATTTTATTATTTGGTCATTCCTCAATATTGTGTTCATGTAGAGTTTAAAATGATGAAAATGCTTTTGGTCATTATTATATCTGTGGTGTTTAACATGTACAGAAAATACTTAGTAAAAAAACTTTCAGAAGACTTGATAACCTCCTTTTTTGGAAGTCAGTCAAAAAATCTTATAAATTTAAACCACATCATTTTTTTTTAAATACTTAATTCAAGTGTAGGTATATTTTATTGTCGGCTGTGTAGGCTGATAAGTATTAACTTCCTTACCTATTGTATCAGTTTATTTTAGATAACATTCTTCAAATTAATTAATCATAATCACACCTGCACTGATTTTCCTGACTCACATTTTATCATTATGAGATGAGATAAAGCTATCAATAGGATACAGCGTTTGTTTATACAAGTAAACAATGGCTTTCTTTATAAACAACACAGCAGTAAAGGCGAGATTACATTCTTATCGTTTTTAGAATACCTAAAATATTATCTATTATGATTTATACAATCATTTTTAGTTTAGGGACTATCTAAAATAAAATAGTTCCGTCACTGCTAAAAGCACTTTAAGCATAAAGCCCATACCCTAATAACTCTTATCAATAACTAGCTGTGCTCGCGACTTCTTCCGCGTGGAGTAGTTATTATGGGCATCATATTTATTTTTGCAAACAACCTCTTCAGCTTTATAACCAGTTACCCATGACTTGAACCGTTTTCGTAGAGTACGCAACAGAAGCCCTCAAAGATGAATAATTTTCCCCGTTTTTCCCACATTTTCCATTGTTTCTTCGCTCCTATTAGTTGCAGTGTGATGTTATATAGCCTTTATTATAAAGCCTTCTTCGATAAATGGTCGATTCAACACAAAAAGAATTTTTAAATTCGGACCAGTAGTTCCTGTGATTAGTGTGTTCAAACAAACAAACAAACTCTTCAGCTTTATAATATTAGTATTGCTTTTGTAATCAATCTTTAAATCCAAAATGCTAATTAATTTTGTTTTTGCAAATTATTCAGCTTCATTTTGTTTGTTCCAAAACTATGTACTTATGAGCCTGATTCAATTAAGCAATAGTTGTTATGTGGAATAAAGTGGCATTCTAATCAGGCATTTCAAGTTTTAGAAATGAGGGAGATGGTGTTCATATTCGCCTGTTTTAAAAGCTTTTACTTAACTTAAAAAAGATCTGGGACATTGCACACAGCGCCATCTAGCCCCACACTAAGCAAACGCTTGTGTTGTGGGTACTAGATAACAGATATAATATGTTTAAAAATATGTTTATTTAATAATTGAAAAACTTAACCTATATAATATTACAATTTGTTTAACATACAATACAACAATAGTGTTAACTGTAGACCCCAAACTAGGCGTTAGCCTGTATCTTGGTGGTCCAATTATAAAAGATCCTGTTTTCCAGTAAGAAGTTGACGCTAGTAAAAGAATAATTTCAATACTATCTAGAGATGTATAAAACAATAATAATCACGGCCATGTACATAGTTTAGTTACAGAAATGTTCATCCATAGTTTATAAAAAATCTTTTTAAATAAGATATCTGTAGTAAAACCTTGTCAAAAAGTTTAATACAATATTTATGATCACAAAAATTACATTTTGAAAATTGAAAATTGAAATCAGTTGATTGATGTTTACCGCATGAAGATGCTGCTTAAGCTTAGGTAGATTTATTATTAGGTACTATAGGTATGTTAAGCACTTTGGCTATATATATAATACTTATATACTTTTCTTTTGTAAATACATGCTTATAATACATACACACAACCAGACTCAACACAACTAATTACATAACTTGACTTGTATGTATGTTTACAAATCTAAGTTTAATTTGACCCACATCCTGGAAACCGATTAAGCTGTTTTTTTAGGTTTAATAAGCTTATTTAAAGTATTTGATTGTATTAATGGTTATTATCAGGCAACTAGGAGGTAATGATATACAATTTTAGCGATTATTGCTTGTGTCAGGTAGGTTCTTTTATATCTAAGTGAATCTATTATGCTTTAATTTAATGTACTTTTATATATATGTATGTATAAGAACCGAAATAATCTGCTCAACTTGCCTGAAAATCGGCTGTGGTGAAGTTAGGTGGAGGTGGCTGGGCAGGTTGTGGAGGTGGCTGGGCAGGTTGTGGTGCTGGCTGATTGGAGAATGGCTGGGCGCCCCCTCTGAGGCGCGGGGACACAGCCTCCATGATGGCAGGCTGGGACTGCTGCTGCGCCTGAAATTTTATTTATTTTATTTAGTTTGGTACAGTCACAGACAATCAGTTACAAATATATATACTAAACACTTATTGAGAATAATATTAAACTAAGAGTCCAATTAAGACCATACACAGCGTTGTTAAGTAATAATAAACACTAAGTAATATTTAAGATTTCATTCACATACATCCGAATGCCCCGCAAGTAGCGCCAGATAACTGCTCCATCAATCAAGTAGTCGCTTAATTAATGACACAATCATGCGACACCACCCACAAAACTTCTGAAAGATGCATATGAATGACAAAAGATGTCCTTGCCAAATATTCACAGTTGTCTCATTATATTGTTAAATTAAGGTGAAATTTTGTGCAGGTGTATGTGTTCCGTTAACATGCTGAAACAGCTGAACTGATTTGGATGATATTTGGTATAGCGGTAGATTATACTACGGATTGACATAAAGAAAACTTTTTATCCCAGAATAATGTGGATAGCAGAACACTGCTTATGCCTTGATCACGCGGACCAAGTAAACGGGCGAGACAGTGCTCTCGGCCAAGTACTCGGTGTGTATGAACATCACGGCCGAGCACTCGGCCGAACAAATTGGCGAGACAGTAGCTCGGCCCCCGTTCTATTTACTAGGCCGAGTGCCCACCCTCCCGCTTCCCCGCGCTGTCTCGCGCACTCACTCGGCAGGTTTGAACGTGCGCACTCGCCGCTCGACCTCATGATTTTTTTCGTCGCCGCACGTGCTATTTTTTTAGTGCAGTTGTTTAAAACAGTTAAAATGTCGGCTTTTATTATCATAATATAAAATGGGACGTCGAAACAACAATTAAATTGAAAATTAAAATATGTATTTAAATTTATACAGATATATAAACTACATGAGTGTTTGTGGAATTTTAAATCTCCTGAATATAAGATGATATAAGATTCATGTAATTCTTCTACTAATAGTGGAATGAGTAATTTTGTAATTATCTTTTTACGATCAGCCGAGAATCATTTTACTGTCTCGCCCATTTACTCGGTCTGTGTGATCAAGGCAATAGTATGAGTAAATATTAAAATAAATTAGGTCTAGACTGTTGCTACAGTATGGCAAAATATTTGTAAGAACATCTATAGCTATAAAATTAATAGTGTGGCTTATACATGAGTTGCAGTTTATAACACTTCTTTTCAGTGCTAGATTCATTTTCCTGTTTCAGTTTTATCAAAATGTTTTAACAAGATTTCCTTTTACTCTATGTAGTAGGTATCTATATAGATTGGATGTAGTATGTACTATAGTATATAATGTAGTTTAACTCTGACTATAACTACATTATGATTGAATTTATATAATTATCATTCGATGAAAGTTTTAGACTAATCACTATCAACCACTAGAAAGAGTGGTCTTTGAACTTTACTGTAAATAGATAGTTGCAATACCAGAACTGATAAACAAACACACGTAAACAAAACCAATAAGTGCCCCTAATGAAGTGATATAACAGATTTGTCATCTAATACATTCAAAGAGTGGCTTGGTACCAATGTTGCATTCTTCACATATCACACAGAATTCGTTTAGAACAGGTTCACAGCACTGCATATATTTTGATATCAACTAATACCGTTGTTTCTCTCGCCACCGCCGTACACTAATGACTAATGCGAGTTTACCGTAGCCTGATTAGCATTCTGTTGGCCGTCGAATGGGTTGTAGTCGTCCAGACCGCGCGCTGCATTGTTCGTACTTCTCGCTACTTGCTGGACCGCTGGATCCTAAAACAAACCACCAGTTTTATCCACAAATACTGAAACAACAAAATTACACATCGAAAAAGGCTACATACAGCGAACGGATTGTCTATGGTTGGGTCACTAAATGGATTATCCTCGAATTTAGACATTGTCCCAGATTGATTCACGCCACTTTAGCAATAAATAAGTGTCCGGGAATACAAAGGAAAGTTATTTTTCACAGTAATTACAGTTTTTTGCGTAAAAGGAGATGTCTTCTGACATGACAGATTTCTTTGATGAATGATGACGAAAAATGACAGTAAAATTGGTGCTGCCAGAAGTAAAATATACCTTTTCATTTAGGTTCTTTTATATACAACGTTTGATGTAACTTGACAGTAGGACTAAAATAGATCGTTATGTATTTTACGATATACATCTATCCCTATCATCAGAAAACGATGAATTTGTGAAAATGATGAGTTAAAACTCGTACCACAGCTCGCACCCAAACTTCGATTGTATATTGTATTATTAATGTCATGTTGATTTATATCAATGCGAACACCGCATAACCAGAGAGAAATCCTAGGAGCTGAACACACTTACACATACCTATATAAACATAACATTGAAGAAGAACTTCAATAGAAGTAGAGATCACTTTATTGATAAGGTCGCCCAATGTCCCCGATTACCTTCCACCTTTTTATGTTAATTGTGTTCTTTATTTTAGTGTACAATAAAGTATATTTGATTGATAGATTATACAAAGAAACTGTATCGAGACTTGACTAAGACAGCACTTGTGCTGCAGCTGAAATAGGTTTAGAACGGATCACCACCATTATTAAATATTATATGGCCCATATTTGTGATGCCACCACATCGTGGTGATGGTGACATCCATTGCTATCGTCATGCTCGTCCAGGCCAACAACCATTCATTACTAGGCATGTGACGATGACCCGCATAAACAATGAGAGATGCGTACTAGACTTCCCTTTAGATTCGACCAATCAGCGCCTTCCTAGTCTCCGCCAATCACAGGTTTCCTTGTCGTCCAATCAGAGCAGACCAACTTTTCTCTTTGGTCGCCAGAGAGGGTGGTGGATCACTTTCCGTCATAGCGTCGTTACTTCTCAAACTGAACGCACGTTTTTGAATTAACGTATTTCGAGCAATTTCTTTTTAATTTTTAAGTTTTAAAGAATCTTTATCGGTTGTTATCCGAACAATCTTTCTAGAGGTCTTTCGGAAAGACCGAGCATAGTGATTTTTAGTGTGCGATGAAGTGTTATTCCGCAATATTTTTTAATTTTAAATATAACAGCGTTTTCTAAAAACCGCATGGACTCTTTGAGTGCGTCTTTGAGAGTTTGAGTCTTTTTAAATGTAACGGTTTTTCAAAAACCCAATGGACTATTAAAGCGTGTGATTTAGTGCTATGCTGAAATATTTAAATGTAACGGTTTTTCGTTAAAACCTTATGGACTATTTCGTGCGTGAAAAGTGCAATATTGAGTCATTTAAACCCAACGGTTTTTCAGAAAACCTATTGGACTGTTATAACTCATAACTCATTTATTGTTAAAAAATTAAAGTTTAAACGTCAATTATTCACAGTATACAAAATACGATTAGAGTACTTATTTTATCCATATAAAAAATAATAAGTTAAATAAAAACTTCATAATTAATGATATTAAATTACTTATAGTTCATAAAATTCTTTATAGCTGTAAAACGATTGCTCGATCAACCAGCGCTTGAGGCGAGACTTAAAGCTGCCTAGTGACGGAGCAGTGGTGACCTGCTCGGGAAGCTTGTTGTAAACACTCGGTCCCATCACGTGCGTGGACTTGCTACTCCGCGCCAGGCTGCGGGACTCCTCCGCGAGCTTGCCCCTCCTGCTCGTGTTGTGCGAGTGGTTGCCGCCCACAACTCGGTACGAGGCTAGGTTTAATCGAACGTATACTGCGACCTGGTATATCACCAGCGATGGTAACGTCAAAATCCCTAGCTTCACAAAGTGTGGACGAGCAGACTCATCCTGTGATATTTTTGCGATAGATCGAACGGCTCTATTTTGCAGTCTAAACGCTCGCTCCCACTCCGCAGCCCTGCCGTATAGTTCCGCGCCGTACTGCAGCACGGAGTGCACGGTGGCAAAGTAGCACGTCCTCACTGCTTCGGCGGATACTACTTTGGCGACTCTGCTAAGAGCAAAGCAAGAGCTGCTCAACTTACCACACACCTTGTCTATATGGTTTTCCCAGGTTAGGGTTCGGTCTATTTCAAACCCGAGGAAGGTTGTAGCGACCACTTGTTCCAATCTTCTTCCCTCAACCGTCACAGATAAAGGCCTGGTGCTGTGTCCTGCTAAGTTAAAATGAACAAAGTGTGTTTTTGATAGGTTGAGAGCAAGACCGTTCATTCTGAACCATACCGCCAGTTGAGAGGTGGTGCTGTTCAGTCTTTCTTCTAGAAGATCGGAACTGGGTGCTGACACGATTCCGGCGACATCATCAGCGTATAAGAAGATGTCTGCAGCTTCCACAGACTCTGGTAGATCATTCAAGAGTAAGGAGAATAGAATGTTGGAGACGGAAGATCCCTGGGCTACTCCCATCACGGACTCCAGAGGATCGGATCTTTCCGTTCCGCCACACGCAACAATAGTTTGCGTTCTGTTCTGCATGAGATCTGTCAACAGCGCAAGAGGCGCGCCTCTCACACCGTAATGCTGCAATTTTGCAGCAAGTACCATGTGATCAGCTACGTCAAACGCTTTTGAGAGATCACAGCAGACAATCGCCACCTGCTGCTTCTTCTCCCGAGCTTGCAGCACTCTTTTGATCACCTCCCGGGTCAAGGATGTGGTCGAGCGCCCCTCGCGATACGCGTGTTGGCGCTCGGATAACGCATCCGTTGACACCAAGAACTCAGTGAGGCGCTTGCTGAGCCCGTCCTCTAACACCTTCGCCACCGCAGGTATTATCGAGACAGGCCGATAGCTGTCAATACTGTCACGTGTTATAGTGTGTGAATTAGTGCTATTCTGAAATATTTAATTCTAACGGTTTTTCGTTAAAACCTCATGGACTATTTCGTGCGTATTAAGTGCATTTTTGTGTTGTTTAAATACAACGGTTTTTCAGAAAACCTAATGGATTGTGATAGTGAGTGATTTAGTGCTTTTCTGAAATATTTAATTTATTCCAACGGTTTTTTTCGGGAAACCTGATAGACTGTCATAGTGCGTGAATAAGTGCTATTTGCACATAGCATACGGGTTTTCAATGTTTTTGCGGGGCCCGGTGGCTCATCGAGGCTAAGGTTTAGAAAGTACCCAATCGTTTTAATGCTTCATTTTTTTTTACAGATAGCTTATATTATTAGAAACCTATATACAAAATCTTATTTTTAGGAAACTTATGGTTTTTGAGATATAATTATTTAAAAATCAGGAAAAAGACGTGAAAAAATCGACCATTTTGACACCTTCCTGTCATTTTGGCGGCCATTCGCGTTTCGTTTTACGAATTACTACATGTAATGGTATTTAATAATTATAAAATATACATAATATTATCTATTTTGGTACAAAAAAATCAAGGAAAAATACATATAATACGTAATTTTATTTATTATTTGATCGCAAACTTTTACGTAGTTTTAATATTTTGTGTGTAACTTGTAACTTGATGAACGAAACGTGACGACATTGTTTTTTTTTAGTATTGGCGTCACACTCTTCGCGTATTTGCCAGTGTCAAGTAATTTTCTTTCTTCTTCGATGCATGCTTGAGGTTAGGTTAGAATAGAAGGGGATGGCGGGGTCGAGTGAGCGAGCGTAGCGGGTTGGGGTGTACTTTACGGGACGCTAAACCTAACCTAACCTGTTGCAGTGCAAGTGTTGGACTCGAAGTCACTTGTCTGTGACAGAAGGTAGATTAGGTTCGTTAGGTTGCTTTCTACCACGCACATGCGACGACGAGCGAAGCGAGGAGGAGCCAAGTCCTGTTGTAGTGCAAGTGTTGGACTCGAAGTCACTTGTCTGTGACAGAAGGTAGATTAGGTTCGTTAGGTTGCTTTCTACCACGCACATGCGACGACGAGCGAAGCGAGGAGGAGCCAAGTCCTGTTGTAGTGCAAGTGTTGGGTTAGGTAGTTAAGTACCCCATAGTGAAATCGTAGTACTTAACCTCAAAATACAAAAATGGTCATATCTCAAAAAGGGAGGGGTTCCGATGCCCCCCCCTTTTGGGGGGAGGTTACCCTCCCCTCCCTCCCCCTCCCTCCCCCTCCCCTTCCCCCTCAACCCCCCCTCGGTTGGGTACTTTCTAAACCCCACCCCTCATCGATAATCGGGTCGGCGAAGATCGTATCATGTCGTCTCCAGCAGATCAGGATTTCGAAGCACAGCCTGCGTGCTGTGCTTCACACAGGCTCACTAATGCAGCGGCAGCGCGTGCGGCGCGGTACCTACTGAGCGGGAGAGCAGGAGAGCAGGTAAACTAGTCTTCCCCAGGTAACGTGACTATTACGAGTAATTTCGAGTATCAGTATTATGATGGAGTATCTATTTTAATGCTCATGTTTGTCTAGTTGTAGTCAAAAAGCTTCGATAGCTAATTGATGAAGACGGTCGTAAATCAAGACAGGAATAATTTGTATAATTATTATTTCTTCTATTGATCTTATAAATATTGTAACTATTAACCAAGTAGGTATTTAATCCTTCATCGGATAAATCGTCTTTCTTCCTCACATAGCGTCGTCTTTGGTCACCAGGAGTTACAAACACATCTCTCATTGTTTATGCTGGGCATCGTCACATGCCTAATAATATGCAAATTTTACACAAAAATAAGATTTGTATTATTAGCAGAGACGATGCCCAGCATCCCCTTAAGGGCTCCTGGTTAGAGACTTCTATGACGGAAGGTGATCCACCACCCTCTCTGGTGACCAAATGGTGAAGTTGGCAACAGGTGCTCTGATTGGTTGATACGGTATCCTGGGCTCTGATAGGACGACCCTCGCGAGAAGTTGACAACGCATCTCTCATTGTTTATGCATAAAGGCATCGTCTCTGCTAATAATACAAATATCATTTTTGTGTAAAATTTGCATAATAAAGAAGATTAGATTTTATATTGTAACACTTGTGGTAGACGCTACTCGATATACTTATAATAACAACTAAATTAATAGGTACATCTAGAACTATGATATAAGAAACCGCAGTGTGTGGGAGATTAACAGCAGTACTCTACCATTGGAAGTTTTGAAATATTAATTTGGTTTAGTATAGGCTGATATATGCAAACAGCAACATTATCGTTATCGCGCGCTCCGTTGTGGGAAAAAATATACGAATAATTCTTTCCGACATGTTGGCAGCTCCGTACAAATGTCAGTTGCTTGTCACTCAGTTTATTGAATGATTCTGTCAAAGTAGGTAGCTGTTTACGTTTTGTATCGTTATTTTGCGATAGTTTTGCAAAACTTTTATTATATCTTATTGTTTTTCTGATAGCGCTTTTACAACTCGTACGTGGTGGAACATAATTGTGTTCTTCCCGTTGCCGTTAGCAAATCATGTCAGATGTCAAGAGGTGAACAGTTGTGTTTTGTGTTCTAAGCGTGTGTGACAGTTTTTATATTGTTTGGGATTTGGAGCGATAAACATAAACGGTGAGTACTTCCTCTCATGTTCTGGTGTATGATTCGAGTTAACAGAATCTCGGTAGAGCGTTACGTGGCTGGTAAATCGTCTTTGTAAATAGGACTGCTGATTAGGCTGTGAACGAGTTTGTGGTCTTGTTTCTTAGCTTGCGTAACTGTGGAGTAGGTATAGCGAGTGGTCGGTGGTCCGCTGGGCATTGTTTAGCATGTAGACGAGCGCAGGCGGGCCGCCGCGGGCGCAGGCCGCGTAACTCCGCCGAACCTGTAGCGAAAGTTGTTTGCTCTTGGTATGAAGGAAGTAAGTTACTGAATACTGGTCTATCCACACTCTACATAATACATTTCCCTCTTTCAACACACTATCTATGGTCCAAAGATATTTTGATCACAGCTCTGGACCCAATAAAAGTAATAAAAATGTGGGTACAATTCAAATAGTTACTTTAATTATAAGTAATATATTTTTTAATTAATAAGAGTACTCTGTACATGCCTACAACATACCAAACTACTTATTATGTTGCTCTATGACATTCACAACATGATTTTCCTTAACATGCTAGGTATTTATTCTAGCAAGATTCTTATAAGAATAAATTATAAATGAAAATTACACCAATTAGTTTTCAGAGGTATCTAGGTTCTTAGCAGCTTTTTTTTCTTTTTATATGCTATAGAAAAATACTTAATTTGATGTGTCCCAGTTTGGTGTAAAAAACTAAACCAAAAAGACATACAATGAGAATGACTCCATGTCTTATCAATATCCAAAACAATTCCCGAGTGATATGAAAAAGTAAAGGTTATCTTGTAGTTAATATTTAAAGAGAACACAAATGCCTACATTCAAACATGCTGTAATAGTATCTATAAGTTACTTGCAAATGTGTGAGTATGATGGGTTGAGGCTATTATATACATACATACATTAATATTTGAGGACATATCACACAGCGCCATCTAGCCCCATATTAAGCTTACACTTGTATCATGGATACTAGATAACAGATACAATACATAATATATACTTTTTTTTGTAATTACATACTTCGATGCCTCCTACGTAAGTTGTAGTAACTCCAAAATAGCAACTTTACAGGAGTACGTTTTTAAGTTTCAAATTGCAATAAAAACTGCTATGTTTGTTGCATCTTAATAAAATTTGGAATATCAATATAATATATAGTATTCTTTAATGTGTTATAAGACAATTTTGAAAAATATGAATAGATTCTGAGATATTGTTCATACAACTGTTTACTGTGGAATAAAGGCTGTGATAATTATGGTATGTTACACTTACATTATTTTACTGCGAAGATTTAATGCCATTTATTATTGTATGTGATAGTTACGTGACTATACACAGTAAAATGTAGATCATTTTATTGATGTATGTGACAAAAAATATACATAATATAATAATTTTAGTGTGTCATATTGATAGTGCATATATTAAAGGGTAAACATTAAAATAACTGTATGATTTAAGAAATATGTATTTATATTAAGTGGAAAAAAAATATAAGACTTACATTACATCATATTTTTTTTCCACTTAAATAAATACATATTTCTTAGTATTTCATAATGTGAAAATTCATTGCTTACACAATATAATAGAAAAAAAACACATAATCGTACATTTACAATTGTGACATGACCAACTTCTATAAAGTAATGTACCTACTGATAAAATGAAATAAAATTAACATTACTATTGAGCATATATTTATTAGAATTATAGACTGATTTATCTTTTCTTTGAGATCAACCTAAAAACTAAATAAAAAAGTCATGCACAGTAAAACTAAATCTAGTTATCATCTTTTTG
Source organism: Macaria notata (assembly GCA_927399415.1). Taxonomy (NCBI): domain Eukaryota; kingdom Metazoa; phylum Arthropoda; class Insecta; order Lepidoptera; family Geometridae; genus Macaria; species Macaria notata. The sequence continues at coordinate 3,269,570 of OV656740.1, read as the reverse complement.
TATCAATAGAACATCCAACCAGTAAACAATAACTTATAATTAATTTACTGGCAAATATCCTTATAATAACAATTGGAAATTATCCACTTAACCAAATCTTTTTATTAAAATATTTGTATATTATTTACCACCTTTGGAAACAATGAACCAGCAAAGGATAAATTATCATATTAAAAATATAAATAAAATCAACGAACAAATTAACTATCAACTTTTGTTATCATTAGAAACTTCAAATTGTATTTAAATGAACTTTTAATATTATTTTATGAGATCAATTTCAGTACCTATACATATATTTTTAACAACCACGCAAAATCAAACTAAGCTGACAACTTTTGATAACAATGGAGCTTTCTACCAGTAAATTTTAATGAAACAATAAGCTGTATCACATGCATAATCAAACTAAGCGTCAGTAAGTACAAGACCTTCTTCTTGAGGTGCCATCTCTTACCGGAGGTCAGCTATCATCAGGGCAATTTTCACTTTGGACACCGCTGCGCGAAATATGGATCTGGTGCTCAGCTTGAACCACGTCCTGAGATTCTTGAGCCATTTCTTCTGCCAGGTGGTCTTCTGCCTTGGATTTTCCCTTGCATTATTAGCTGGAGTAGCTGGTACTTTTCGTTGCGCATTATATGACCAAAATACTGCAGTTTGCGTCGTTTTACAGTATTTAAAGCCTCTCTAGAAATATTCAGTGCAAGACCACGTTAGAAATATTCAGAATCAGACAACTCAGCGTCACTACGAGAGTTAGTGACATAAGGCAGATACCTGAAAAATATTGGTATGTGGCTGAAATAATTGGCCGTTGTGACTTACACTCATTACGTTATCATCGCCAGAGGAAAGACAACTGGTGTACAGTGGACACAGCTCTGCCATATTATTCCTTTGGCGTCTTTGAATCGTACCGATTTGTGGAGGTCTTCTGCGGAGACCCAAACTTCTTTTATTTTGTTCCATTTTACTACCTCTGCGTTTATATATGTATTTCGACCAGTTACGCCCGGAGATGTTTCCTAAAAGTCGGTCTCAATGATAAAAGATAAAGATAAAAAAAGATAAAAATTATTTATTTCCAAAAACATTAATTCATGGTTTGCACAAATTGATACATAATAATTAAATAATTCATTACATTCTTGTTTGATAAAACTTAATGATTAATTATCTTAAATTATAAATGACGTGATAACTAGTACATAGTATATAAACTCAAATTTGATATTATTTATCGTAAATAAATTAATATAAAATTTTGTAACTCGCATAGAATTGATCAATAACTAATTATGTGCATAACAACGGACCCCGAACTAGGCCGAGACCTGTATCTCGGTGATCCAAATTTGAATTTAATTCCATACTTGAAATTCGCGCTTTTCCAGTAGAATAAAATGATTACAATAATTTTATAAAGACATTTGTTGATGTATGATGTGACTACATGAAACTATTCTACCATAGAAAAGTCACAAAATTAACAATTTACTAAGTAGGTACATATCTTGTTCAAGACCCTTAGATTTGCTACTTGCTTTTACTCTGTTTTGTGTTGTATGTGTGTGTGTGTGTGTGTGTGTGTGTGTGTGTGTGTGTGTGTGTGTAAGAAAGAACAGCTAAGCAACCACCGGGCAGTTAAGCTGAATGCCAGCCATGCATGTATTGGTGTTGATGCAGTGCTTGCCATATGTGTTGTGTCTGGTAGTATAGCAAGAACGGTATGTTTGCTACGGTACGTTTGTCCAGGGTGTGTCAGTCTCGCCTATCCCTTGCTTAAGACCTGTATTATAAACTTTGACCATACGTTCCGTTTCTTCGTAGGTCTTTGCCAATAGCCACTTTTTCATTTTTCCTCGTGCCTTTCTGTGTGTGGATTGCCTTGTTGGGTGCGCTTTGCACACCGCGTTATATACAAATATGTGAATGTGTGGTGGAAGACGACGTGCGAAGACTGTTCTCGTGTAAGGCAAAGTCATTAATTCAGTTGAATTACCAGTATGCTGGTGTCTATGATCTAGGTTAATGCGGTGAGCTTCATCAATTGCTCTTTGTATAAAGAGTTGTCTCACACTTAGTACACCGAAGTCTTTGTATAATTGATCCGTCGGGTACCGTCGTGGCTTTCCAAGCAAAACTTTGATGACCGCGCGTTGAGCTCGCTCTACAGCAATCATGTTTGATTTAGCTGCCCCTTCCCACGACCCTATACAATATTGTAGCAGTGACTGACACATTGCTGTGTACACTAGTTTTTTGACATTTAGGTCTGCAACTGGTCTTAGAGATTTCATAATGAATAGAAGTTTACGGACTTTCTTAGCCAGTTCAGTTATATGGTGTTCGAAAGTAAGGTTTTGGTCAATCTGGACACCTAAGTACCTCACTGTGGTAACTCTATTTATTTTTTGTAAACAGCAGCATCTTCTCAGAAGGGGAAAAGTTAATTTGGGGCAGTCTTTCTGATGAATTATAATATTGTCAGTATTGGTGTCAGTTGCACAAGTGATGTGAAAGCAGATAAAGTTAGATTTTTTGATATTAAGAGTGAGGAGATTAAGGTTGAGCCAGTCTGACATTTGAGCTAGACCTCTCTCAGCCGCGTACATTGCACTAGTCATTTGTTTACCATGAAATATAGCTACCGTATCATCGGCGTAGCAAATCAGAATTATATGGTTTTCCGTCTTGTTATGCCCATCTTACCAAGCTGAACCATTCCAGAGAGGTATAAACGAGTTTGTTTTTAGATGTACGTTCTATTACACTGTGAACGCTATCACCCTCTGCTTGGGTATGACTTTTTTTCGAGAAAAGTATGTTTTATTGTAATTATGAGTTTGATTGCAACATACACATAAAATGCAAACACAATCCGATTGCGATTCGGTCCGACGCATTTGTCAGACCAGAACCTATATTCTTTTGCACCTTGCTCATGCATTTTATGTATTTTCTCCCAACATATTCTATGCCCAAATTACGCAACAACTCTCTTTTGGTATCATTCCATTCATTAAAATGTCTTTTTCTTATTATTACCTATGTCTCTTCTGGATTGGCAACGGGAGTTGCTTGTGCTAGGACTATTTGTGATATCTGAAATAAAACTATTGTTCATAGTCGTATACGAACAGATAGACATAAATGCTGGTGAGGGTTGAGGTGATATATTTAGATCGTCAGCCGATAAATTTTCTTTTCCTCTATAGAGTGGACAGAAATAGCAACGCTTTTTGAAAACTTTTGTTGAAAAAATATTTATCTTTTAAGTTCGTATTGCTCATTTATCTCGGATTCATTAAAGTTGGCAATGGAGACTCTGAAACAGGAATATTGAGATTTCAAATTTGTTGTAAAATCACAAAAAAAAAGATTTGGTGTTAGGTATATACCTACTCTGTTCTAAACAAAAACAACAACAGCAACAAAGCATACTTTATTAATTTTATGTAGTCTTAGTTAGATTTTTACTAGCAAAAACTGCACTTACAACATAAAATAAAAAGTAATAGCAACGTAAGATACAGTATGTTAACATACAATATAATTTTGATAAAAATATCTCAAAGTAAATTGTTGTATTTATAACATACAATATATTTTGCTCAGTACTGAACAACGCATAATGTTGTAAATAACACATATCCTAGTTTACTTTGGTAATGCCATAAAACAATAAGAAATATTAAATAAAGCTGTATCATGTCGAAAACACTGATAAAAAATAACATACCTGTGTTACTTCCGTAGTTGGAATCAATAAAACTGTTTAGGTTAATTTCATCCAATGAGACGTAGTTATTTTCCATAGTTTGTATTCCGGATTGGTTAGTCTGGGTGTTAGATGAAGTCCCGCGTGTACTGAAGTAAGTACTCGATACAACAAGTTGGCGCGCGATTATTCCCCGCGCACACTGTTGCGGAGTCCTATACCGCACAATACGCCGCTAGTGTTTGAAAGTTACAACATAATAAGTCTTGCAATTGGTGCAAATAAATGCATTTTTACAGTTTTCATTAAAACGCAATTTGTCACTTTTGTTGGTTATGATACTTTACGTAGGAGGCATCGACTTATTATACATAGAAACAACCAGACCCAACACAAGTAATTACAAATTTTAAAATTCATACCTACTTATGTCATGCAAGAATCCGCACCCCTAGATAAGAAGGCAGAGCCACTATCAACTAAGCTAACGGGCAGTCAATATATATGTATATGACCAAAATCTGCCAGATGGAACTAACATTGATAAATTAAAATTGTATTGAATTTCAACAGTCATAGCCTCCCATTCAACACAAAATATAACCATATCGGGTATTTTATTTTGATCATTTATGTATTTAATCACGAAGCCAGCAAACATTTTTTTTTATGTGTAGATCAGTAATTAACACTTTGAAAAAAAGTGTGTTGAATAATATGTAGGTACTACTTAACTTGGAAATTCATTTATGTTTGTTGAATTGTATTTTTTGTAAAGATAAAAAAAATGCTAATCTATTTCATTTGTTTATAGCATGACTGTGACCAGGCTGGTTTTCTATCATATTACAAATAGTTACTTAGGTTGATTTGATGGAGATTGAATGTTGAGGTTAAAGAAATAGTGATATAATTGCTTCTCTATTATGAGAACTTATCTAACAATGTTCAATGACAATTAAATAGGTTCACACATGTGGTATAATCATAACAGGGCCATGTGGGCAAAAACAATACTCTGCCAGAGCTATTTTACTATCTCTGGGGAAACCAATATCTAGTAGGTATTAATAAGTATATATACATAGTTCCTGAAATATTTATTTATTTATAATAAGTATATAATAAGTATATATATATACATATACCTTGATATTGTAGGTAAGGTTAAATACACATACTTCAGTTTGGTAGAACTTGGGACATCTGCACTATTTGATTTTGCTTGGATGTTGTATGGTTTATGCCATGATCTCTATTAAATACACTAAGTACCATTTTAATCACGTACATTTGTAAAGGCATGCTCCCACTTTCAACCACAGAACTGTGTTTATAGGTGACAGTTTAGGCAGTGTGTTGGTAAATTGGCTGAACTTTTATGAGGCATTTAGGTGAAAATAGTATGTATGTTTTTTTGTAATGTATTTATATGTATGATACAGCATAAATACTTAAGTGAATAAGTAACTAGTTATTTGTTGTCAAACTCCTTGGGAATGTTTCGAATATCACTTATAAAGGCCCAATTATACACTGATTTTGATAGTTTTTGTGGCAATTTCACTGAAGTTTACCATATCATTTTTAATAGGTACCTTAGCACCTAAACACTTGAATATGATCATGCATGATATGATTTGCATAAAGCGATAATAATTGTTACTTAAAAATGCCTCGAAGTGAGAGAAACTTACCACCAAGTGTAATTTGTATGTATACACTCCTTGCCAAGTTTTTATGCCTCTCTGCTTATGATATGTCATCGGACGCGCTGATGCAGAAGTTTTCGTCAAGGAGGCCGATAAAATGTGACGTCAGAACGTAACTTGTGACGTTAGAACGTAACTTGCGACGCGTTGGTGTGTTTGATGTTTTATCGCTCGCTTTGCACAATTCATGCATGCTCTCGCTGTTTACGACCTAGTTCTTGTACGATGGATGGAGGTTACATTACAAGTTTTTCCCTGAAACATTGGTTACTATCATTGTCGTGACAATGTAGTGTGGCCGCTTGTGCGGTTATTCTCGGATATTTGTTAAACCATTGTTAAGTACTGAAGTATTTTTTCTCGAAAAAAGTTTTTTTGTCGGATTTTAATATTTGTGTTTTCCATTGTAGGTACGAAGTTTTTGTGTTATTCGTTCTTTGACATTAGTTTTTCATAATGTAGATAACTAGATCAGCAGAAAGCCGTGGTCGGATGACACGTTAAATTGTAGGTCCCGGCTGTTTGGCTATTATGCCAGTCGTTAAGCCATGTCAGGTGAGGCCTTTAGGGCGGTTTGAAAACTCTCAACACCAGAGTTGGCCACTCTCATTCGATAAGAAGAAAAAGCAGATAGCCAAAGTATATTTATGAAATCTGGAGCTAAGGCATGACGGCATATAGATAGGTATTATTTCTACAATGAAGAAAACGATTACGAAGATGATAACCAGTTAGTTATTATGTTCAATGGATCAAAATTTTAACTTTATAAACATTAGGTCATATTTTATTTAGGTGTTTGCTTAGATGATCTAAATAATCTAGATTACAGATCGTCTAGGTCTATGTTAATACGCATTGTTTTGCATGAAGTCAAGTTCTCCTTGTCCTAATTCCATGAACTAGTGGTAATCTGAGTCGAGGTCATTTTTACGGTCGGGTTCGTAATGAATGGATTTGAAAATGCTCTGTACGGGGCGTGGATTACCCTCCGGGGATTCTGCATAATCGATTTGAGTAAATGTTATAGGTATCTTCTAGGTCAACGTGTTACACCCTAGGCTGCAGCAATGCTTAACATCAGGCAGGCTGTAGTCAAACGTAAACCTATCCCACGTAAAAAAAAGAAATGTTGCCTCTGACTAACAAAAGTTTTCAGAGCATCAAAAACGCTCACCAGGAAATTAATACGAGTGTGCGTTATTTGACATTTTACTTCACAGTTTAACATGCAGAAGTGTCTGTGACTCCGCTCGGAAAATCGATATTCACAAGGATACGATCGCTGCGGTTAGTGTAAAAAAGGTGACCCATCAGCTATTGACTGTAAAACTTCTTCTTCAAAACGTTATTACATACTTATTACATACTTATTACATACTAGCTGGTTCCCGCGACTTCGTCCGCGTGGAATAGTTATTACCATAAAAACGGGTATATTGAGTTAACATTAAAGAATATACATATACTGTTGCAGACATTTTGTTAGATCATTTTAAGAGGGATAATTATTTCATACATATTTTTTTGATATCTTGAACCGTTTTAGCAGCGCACGCAACGGAAGCCCTCAAAGATGAATAATTTTTCCCGTTTTTTCCACATTATCCATTGTTTCTTCGCTCCTATTACTTGCAGCGTGATGTTATATAGCCTAAAGGCTTCCTTGATAAATGGTCTACTCAACACAAAAATAATTTTTCAATTCGCACCAGTAGTTCCTGAGATTAGCGCGTTCAAACAAACAAACTCTTCAGCTTTATAATATTAAGTATAGATTTACTTACTTACGGAGAAAATAAACAAAGTAACTTACTTACTAAAATAGTACTTAGTAATTGTATTATGATATGAACTTTTTTTTATTAAACTTTTCAAGCATATTGAATTAAAGCTGTATCTAAAACCAGTAATCCACGTACAGCAGTTACATGAAGAACCTCGAAGTTTCTGGTCGGTTGCACTTGTATGGTGGAACTTGTTCGATAAACGGCGGCGTCGATCTGTCCAACCCAGCTCGGTGTGAACGAGGGACATCCATTCGGATTTGTTAGCTCGGTTACTGGCTTTGTAAGATATTTGACATGGAGGTTGTTGAACTGTAAACAACTGACACCAAGGTTTAGAAAGAATAGTGGAAAAGCGTTACGTACTACAGATGTATTGACTATAATTTAAATAAATACTTAAATAAATATATTAGGTTTAGATTTCTAGTCCTAAAAAAATTGCTAGTAAGTAGTGTAATGATGTCCGTTGATCATAGCTACAAAAAAACTGCAGGCTTCCTATTCCAAACGCATATACCATCGTGGTTAGCATCAAATCATTTGGGCAGAAATTCAGTTCAACAATAAATTGCTGCAAAATTTCCATGACAGTTCATTTTCATGGCCACACCGCCTGATATGATTCAGTCTGAACTGAAACCTTCAACTAATCAAAACCACTACAAATTTGAATGTAACTTTCACCGCTGACAAATGTTCAGGCCGAGCCACTCCGTTACTCTCGCTAGGTAGTTAGTGGGCGTTTGGTCATACAGATGTATTAATAAGGTGAAAGTAAACCAATTGCACCAATTATTTATTTATCAACCGGATTTTGACCAACCATCAGCCGAAATAGAGACGAACTGAGTGATGAAATATACGCCAATGGGATGTCACAAAAGTCACGCGCCCTGTCAAAACCGACTCGAATTGGCATGGAAGTAATATATCTATAGGGAAATATTGCTGATCCAATATGAGCAGAGCGAGGCGAAGTATGAAAGGCAGTTGTCTTTTTCTAACTAGGGTGACAATAAATTATATAATTAGGATATATCAATTCATCTTCTTACCAAATCGGGAGCAGTTTCTTTTGCGGTCCTATTTTACCTGCATCTTGCCAGTCATGATGATCCTTAGCTCTATTGACGCGTTAAGTAACAAACACCAACAAACTTACTTACAAATTAAAATGCACTTTAGTTTGTAACTTATAATAGTATCGATTCGGTTAATTGACAGGGAGGCAATGTGATCAAAATCATAAACATTTTGCAGCAATTACAATATTTATTTACAAGATCACATTTGAATTGCATGTAGGTAGTTGCATATATCCTATATTTTTTACACTATCGTTTTCCTTGTGTTTCAAATTCTAACTGAAACGAGTGATGGTTTAAACTATGTATACCAATATAAAGCAAACTGTATACAATACTAAGGAAATGTATGTGAAACCATGGTATAAGAATATATGACTTGGCTACTTTTTATCAGCACTACTACTAATAGCTACAAATCAATTACTAAATTTTTCTCACCACGGCAGGAATTGGGATAGCGTCTTTTTTTAACAAACGGAGAGAATTTGGAGTATTAAAAGATTTTGGATCAAAGTGTAGACTGCAAACTTTGGAGAATTTTGTAATAGGTCGTGTAATATTTACCTAAGTTCTTTTGCCAATTTATTTTGATGTTTTTCATTTTTAGGAAAACTGAAAAAATATTATATTGCACAAATTATTTCAAGCACGAGAAAATATGGTCACCTTAGTCCCAATAATGTAATCTTACTTAAACTTTAGCATACCTGTAGAAAGATATATTGCAACCACTATAAGATTCGTTTCTGCATCCCGGAACACTACAAGTTCTTACCATTTTGTTATTTTTACAATAAAATACATTTACATTATTTTTACAAATTACATATGAAATTATTTTTTTCCCGCCATCTTTTGTCATATAATGTCATCATAATTTAATGTTGCTTGTGTGAAAAATAATATAATATTAATTGGTTACTTGTTTTATTTTGTGTTAATTTCACAAATTAATTCAGATTTCTATGTGTCAAGTAAGATTTATAATAAATAAAATTAAATAATATTATTTATTGCTAAATATTTCAAAACTTAAGTTGACAGTGACATTTATCACACATTATTTTTTAAACTGGCAAGCTGTTGAAGCAAGACAACAGCCTTCTCTATATGCCTTTCATTTTTGACCGATTTCACCCCCGATTTACCATTTATAGAAAATGAACTTTAAGTGTAAGAGCATAAGATTACTAAACATATAAAATTTATTTCACAAAACCAAACAGAGAACAATACAGAGGGAAAGAGAGGGATGATATAAAAAATCCTTGCGAACTGGTCAATGTTATGACAGTGTCGCGTCCTTAATTTGTCCAGCTTGGAAGATATATTTAACTAATTTGATTTCTTTATTTAAGTGGATCGAATATGCTATTGGTTCCTGTGAATCGGCTGCATTTTTTTTTTGTATGTTCGTCTGTCAATCCACCAACATATAGAAGTCGGAGATGTTGTCCAACAAACACTGATCACATCAAAAAATATTTGAAGCGAAGTTTAATCTATAAGTAAAGTAGCAGTATATATTAATATAGTGCTTGTATAGGTTGAATCGGCTGCTTATCATATGAGAAGACAACTATAAGACTTAACTCGTTTTTAAAATCTCTTAGCAGGCATATAATCTGGCAAATTAGCCTAATACATTAGTTTATGTTACGGAACATAACATAATAGTTTCTATTAATATCTCATGTTGTATCATAACCAATTGATGTTTTGTTTATCTCTACTCTCAGGCCACAATCAGATCAGCTATGAATAGATAGTAGTAACTGATATCTGCGGCCGTAACTCCTATAATTACCATACAAGTCGTGCTCCCCAGGACCTTGATTTAAGATAATAATATTGTCGAGATACACGTGCTTATAGATTACTTTGTTTATTGGTTTATACTTGTAATTTAACTGGCAATCACTTAATTAACTTTACGTCTGTTTTTATTCTTGTAAAAAGCTTAGAACACGCACAAGATTTAAGTGCACAGACGCCACAGACCCTTTTTTGAATCAATAACTAATGATTAGTACCTGTTCGTCGTTTTAGATACACTAAAGCAAGTAAATACATGAGATATTTTGCTTTATGTGCTAGTTTGCAGAACGTATTTTAAGACGACGCAGTGGCGAACTATAAATCTGAAATTGTAGTCCAAGCGACCTGCACCGCCGAACAGGCGCGGGTGGCAAGTATCGCTAAAACCCCACTTATTCCGAAAGGGCGCAAGCGACAAAATGGTTTTGGTCGTTTATTTCAAAAACTACGAATTTGTTTTAAATAATCTATTCACAAATCAAAGTGATTGTGTTAATTAACATGTGTGGAAAATTTTAATGCTCTAATCCAAAACCAACGCCGACAAAATCGATATACTCAACTTTATAGAGATCTTTTTGATTAATTATTTTGTGTTACAAAAATTGGCCGTTGGTGTTATGATATTCGTAAAATATAGTAATTGAAATGATGAATCTTGAACATAAAATTTTAGTTTAGGTAGTTGCTTTTGTCCATGTCGAGTAAAATACGAATTCTTGCTACCAAATTCTTAGGGCGTCCTCTTAAGCAACAGCTTTCTAAAGCCAGCCCCAACGGAAGACTAGCGCTGATTACTTAGTAATAAGCATAATGCTGAGTTGGGGCTGTGATGGGGTAGACTTTTTTATTTATTATATATGTTTATGTGTGTGTGTATGTCTTGTAGTCTATCTCAATAAATGTTTTTCTTTCTTTCTAAATATTCCTGCCGCTCTCTAAGAATTGTCTTGTCTATGCACTGACTCCCCTCATTAATCTGAACGCGGATATAAAAAACCGCTGAGCATTATATTATTTAGTGAACGGCCGACCTTGTCCTGTCTACAATCTACCGCTTACAATGCTCTTATATTATAGCATAGTGTACTACCGATATTGCAATCAAGGTTTATGAATTTTTAGGCCTCATTATTAAAGTGTCCTTTGGTAATTGTACAATGGCTGAGGCCGTGTCTGTTTCCTATTCAACTCTTTGCCTGCAGTTTTGCAATTGCCCCTTGATCTTGATGCTTGAATGGATAACTGATTTAACTTGTTATTGACAGTTAAATAAGGTGCTATCTATTCTTATTGTTTTAATTTTCTGTTCTTTTCACATGTTATTGTTGTTCATAAAAAATATTTTACCAATGACCTATGAAGTTAGTGTATCACCATTATTAGTACCTAATTGTTATAGCATTAATTTATGTAGTTAACTTATTAAATAGTAGCTTATTTTCGTAAATGTGTGTAATATGTATGAAATATGTTTGTATTTATTTATGTATATTTTGAGTATGTTTTGGTCTTTTAACTAATGTATGTATCTAATTATATTTTTAGTACACCGCCTGTTTATAATTCTTAGTAATGTCCATCTAAAAGGTTGCCTGGAAGAAATCGCCTAAGGCGATAAGGCCGCCCAATGTACAGCACTTTAATATATTTAAGCTTATTTTCTGTTTTGTTATTTCTATGTTTTAAAGATAAAGATAAAAGATAAAGAATCTTTATTGATAATGTAAAATTGTAACATACATAGGTATAAGTACTAATATCACAGAATATGCTACACAAATTACAATATCTCGTCAAATTGAATTTATAACATTAGGCTTTTATAAAATTTTAGAAGTTACATATGTCTAGTTTTATTAATAAAACAATGAAAATTTTTGTTATTAAAATCATGTCAAACATAATAATAGGTATGTAATCATACAATATGTCAACTTAAATAAATCTTGGTACTGTCACTTTAGCTGTATAGGGGCTAAAATGACAATTTGGCATCACACTCCTTACTCAGTAGTTAATTACATAATTTCTAAGCAAGTTTAGAATCAATTGGTAGTTGACTGTAGTCATTTTCAAAGTATTCTTTAAAACTGTATAGTGTCTGATCTAACAATAATTGTTTGACGCTATTGCAAAATTGCTGATCATTATTCAAAGACTGAATGTGTGCGGGGAGTTTATTGAACAGTTTCTCTCCCATTATAGTGGGTAGTTTCTTAGTCATACACAGCCTAGGCAGAGTTGGTTTCAACAATACTCTGTTTATCTTGGTTCTATTTGAGTTATAAGTCTTAAGTTTAAACAAATGTGGATTTCTTTTTACAAACTTTATAATCTCTAATATATATTGTGACACTGACGTCAAAATCTTCAACTCTTTGAAATGGTTTCTACAAGACTCTCTATATCTACCTCCCACAAGTACTCTTATTGCTCGTTTCTGCATTATTAACACTCTTTCAAAGTCTGTCGCATTGCCCCATATACTTATGCCGTATGAAAGTATAGAGTGTATGTATGAATAATAAGTTTCCTTTAGGTGCTCTGGGCTTGTTATTGGTTTCAATTGTTTTAATGCATAAACCCCTTTTGCCATTTTTTTACAAGTATTATTAATATGTTCTTTCCATGTTTAGGAGGGATCTAAATCGAATCCTAATAGCTTAACATGCTTTGCATATATACATTCAGTTCCATTCTCTAATATTAATGGAGCTTCTTTAATGTTTGGTGATACAGCATTGAAGGACATTATATTCGTTTTATCAGTATTCAGTTTCAGACCATTCACCGTAAACCAGATTTCTAACTCTCTTAAAGTTTTATTTATACATTTCTTAAGTTCTTCATGTGAGTCAGCGGTTATAATCACTGTCGTATCGTCTGCATACTGGATGACTTCTCCTTTAATTCCACTAAGGCATAAATCATTGAGAAATACCAGAAACAAGGTATTTCCCAATGACGATCCCTGCGGAATTCCTATATCTACATTCCTTGGCGATGATTTATGACGTTGTTTGTCTATTTTCACTTCGACAATTTGCTCTCTATCTTCAAGGAATGATTTTATAAGTCGGAGAGGTTTGCCAGTTATTCCGTAAGCTGAGAGCTTCACTATTACAAGGTCATGACTCACAGAGTCAAAAGCTTTTGATAAGTCTAGAAATATTGCAGCCACTTTTTTCTTATGTTCAAGGCCATCAATAATCGTTTCTACTAGCTTTTGAGCCGCAGACGTAGTCGAGTGATTTTTTCTATATGCGTATTGGGCATTGGTGATCAAATTATTCTGACTCATATGGCTCATAATATTGTCTGCCATCAGTGATTCTATAATTTTTGAGACTGTGGGTACTATTGTTATTGGTCTATAATTATTCACAGAAGTGGTTTCTCCCTTGCCTTTATATAATGGTGTGACTCTGTTCTTTTTTAGTGTTCTAGGATATTCATCCGACTGCAGAATATTGTTAATAAGGAAAGTTAGATGGTCCCCCAGACGCAAAATTATATCATATAAAAAAGATCCGGATATATCGAATATATCCATCGTCTCTGATCGGTCTATCTTTCTCTTAGCTATGTTCATTAGTTCAAGGGGAGTTACATACTTAAATTTAAAATTATCTGACGGAAAAGATCCCTGTATTTGTAGTAAACTCATTGCTTCTTGTATGTTTGGTGGGTTATTTGTCTTTAAGTTCTGACCAATTGAAATAAAGTGATTATTTAAGTAATCTGCTATATATTTTTTTCTTATTTTTATTTTGTTTTCGTCCAATAGATCCCATGTCCATTCTTTTATATCTTTATTTGTTTCTTCTTTAATTACATTCCACACCTCCTTTTTGGGGTTTTTCGCATTATTTATTCTACCCTCAATGTGTTTTTTCTTACTTTCATCTAAAAGTTTATTCTTTAACTTAGTTTTTATTTCTATTATATCCTGAGTGGATGTTACTTGTGGGTACTGTCTCTGAATTTGGTATAGGTCATGTATGTCTAATTGTAATTTTATTATATCTTCAGAGATCCAAGGACATTTTTGTCTATTTCTTATACGCCTTGTTTTGATTGGTAAATGCACATCCCTGTACCATATTAATTTATTAAAAAACTTTTCAAATGTGGAGCTGTCATACACACTAAATAATGTGTCCCAGTCTGTAGCTAACATTGAGTTACATAACTCTTCTATTTGATAATTTTCACAAAAGCGCTTTTCAACATATATAAATTTGGGTATGTGTTTCTTGGCAGTATTCAAGTATACTAATTGAGCATCATGGTCGGACCCAGTTGCTGTAGCAATGTGCTTAATGTTAATGTTACTTTCTGGTACATTAGTAACCACACAGTCAATTGATGATTTAGATCCTTTATCAAATCTAGTTGGAAAATTAACAGCATTTCTAAATTTATAGGTCTTTAGGATGTCATTTATTGCTGTCCGTTCTGAGGATTCCACTAGAAAATCAACATTCCAATCTCCCAAGAACAAAATTTTAGTATCAGTCATATCACACAATAAATTAAACAGTCTATCCAGTACTTTAGTCATTTTTACAAAATTACCTGCCCCGGTCCTATACATACCTATGATTAACAATTTACAGTCCTTCAAGCTAATTTCTATACAACTTAATTCACAATGAAATTCATGACAAAGTTCATCTATTTTAGTACATTTATTATATTTTATCTTATTTTTTACAAATATGGACACCCCACCATGAATAAAATTTTGTCTCACATAGTAATTACCATGTTTGAAATCCTTAAAAGCTATATTTTCTACCTCACTATTATTCAACCATGTTTCAGAAAAAACCATTACATCAGGGCTGTATGATTCTGCAAGAACTTGTATTTTTGACATTTTATTCCTAATACACCTACAATTTAGATGCATTATTTTAAAATCTTTTTCTAACATATTACAGTTATTTTTTGTGACATTTGGCCTAAAAAATCATTTATAGTCAGTGATTGCTGCATACTTGTTTCCATATTTACTTGGTTTATTGAGATATTGGATGCAGACTGAGATTCAGTTTTTGTTAAGTATATCAGGTTATCTATTTGTTTCAATCTTAAAGTTATTCCAACATCAATATACTTCAAGAAATCAGGTGACAAGGATTTGCGTTTTGAGTACATATTTTTGGTATATGAATTTACATCAATTACCTTGACTCCCGGTGAGTGTGATGCCAATCCGTACATTTGGTCATTGATAGCATGCTTCATGCAATTGTCCTTATTACTAGATATATTACTGTACCTATATGGTAGTGTGGTCAATATCAAGTTAATATATATACTATCACAATGATAGATCAAAGATTTGATTATTGAGATGTCATATGTATATAAATGAGAAGTTATTACTATAATATCATCTCCTTTGCTCATTTTTGAGGTGTAATTTTTGATATTTTTGAGTACCTCGGTGATGGGTGCGTTTGGTTTACAGATAGTTTATGGTGTACATTAAAGATATATTCTATTCTATTCTATACATAATGCTTAGTTTGAAGTTGATTAAACGACATACTAAGCGGAATATCCTAAAAAGGTTTCTAAACTCTTCCGTTCCATCGGACCTAATTCTAGCTGAAATGTCAAACAATACTAAAACAATAGCCACTTTTCCTAGAGAATAAGCTGGTAAGGTCCTTTGGCACGACGTTGTATAATATTCAAGAGTAAAAGTATCCTTGAATTGTTTATGAACGGCGCGCCAACAGAAAGCCAGAAAAGATTAACCCGAGCCCGCAAATCTCGAAATTCAGGCACATAAAAGCAGTGCCATAAAATAGGACCCAGTTTTGTTTGTTACGTCGCTCATATTTAAAGCTAGCTTTAATATTCTAATGCTGCGAACGAGGCTCTTTGTTATATTATCAAGATGGAAACCTTGACAATGAGTAATATTTCCTTCCGCGGAATCTGTGCAGCTCTTTAGCGGATAATAAATTCGACGCTGGTGTTACCTGCTAAAGCGTGGAAATACGATGAGGCTTACGCCTTACACCCTACGATACTCCCGCGAACTTTAGTAAGATTACACGTAATCTAGACTAAGGATTCTGTTCATAATTTTGCTCGAGCGAAAATTCTTTTAAGGATTCTCTCCTTAACCTATCGACGCACAAAACTGATTTTGCTTGATAAATAAAGCTTCAGTCGGCTCAGGTCGATGTCTCGTGTATATAATGGAGGATGTGCTCTGCCACCGCCCTAGGGTGCAAGTTGATGCCTATAGCTTATCCCGGCTGCCCCCGGCGGCTGCCGGCCGACTGGCCACTACGTCTTTATAGTCTCTAGGAACCTGCCCTCGGCAGTAATCGCTGGCCGTTTACGTTTCCCTCGCCGATTTATGGTGTTTCGTGATGACATAACTCCGTTGCAAATTGCCCTATAAAAGTTATTTGTGCGTCCGCTGGCACTGCACTCGTTGCTTCTTCGCTTTATGTACTTTCTTGAAAGTAGACATCATTTTATTCATCGTTAACCTTGTTCATTTCAACTGGTAAGTATGATTATACGTCATTTGCTCGATTAACGACATTACAGTACGTCAAATTTTTTCATTACATCTCCCAACTTATCTAAGTTTGGAGACGTAATAGAGAAAAATAGTGTCCAATAAAATAAGTATTTCTTAACCAATCAATATGCTCACAATAAATATAGTTAACATGCCAATTCTGATCGATTCTACCGCGCGAACTTCGATTTGGTGCCTCATAACATATGCATGAACGATCCTTCTTATCAACGTCGAACCAGACGGATTCATTACACGTACTCTATCTGATGAATATGCATAAGATATGAGACGATCTTGTTTTATTTTTTGCTAAAGGCCTGTGATTGTGACCGAGTTTTTCGAAGAATTGTATTAAATATAACCAATTGGAACACTTGTCACGAATACTGTACGACAAATGACTTCTATACGTTAGACTGATTTTAATATGTTTTCCTCATATTTTAAAATTAAATTCATATCTTCAGCACGTGTAATGTATGCCGCTCTTCTCCGAATCCTTGCTTTATAACATGTTTTCTCGTTGCTGTGAGAAACTAATTATACGAACATGAAGTTTTCCTCCATTGAAAAGAAACTTCGCAGAACTTATTTGCAAACATGCAAGTTAGTTACTTATGAAACAAGAGATTTTTGCAGAATTACTTACTCAAAGTTTTAAAGTTAATCTGGTGTAGTTTTTTGTTTTGTGACAAGACGCAAGATTTACTCTTGTGTTTTATTGTTCTGAATAGATTAGTTTTACATAGTTAATGTTGATCCTCAAATGTTATTTAAAGTGAGTACTGTAGTTAATGATTAATGCCTCCGGCACGCGATCTGGTGCTTAGTGCTGGTCCAATTTAGAGATGCTACGTTTTCTACATTTTCTTTTGCTTCAGTAGTTAGGGATAGAAAAATAAATGTTAAAATTAAGTACCTACTTAAGTAGTTATATACCTACTATTTTTAAAAATCGAAAATCCACCATAAGCTTAGCTCTGTCAAGTTGGATTTGTTACATATAGGTACATATATACATATTAAACTAACTGACCGTTTTTTTCTTCGCTTCCGAGAATCTTATCTCTGCGTTTGATAACTTAAGTTGAGACTACAGATATAATTTCATCATGTTTGTGTAAATTAAGTCTTGTCATATAAATAAGTATGTAAATATAAAACATACTATTGATTAAACGCTATTTTAGTATTGTACCTACTATAACTAGTTTAGTCTTGGCAAAACTAGTTAAATAAGATATACTTGATTATGTAAAACTGCAGTTTGTGTATCAATTCGCCAGAACTCCAAGTTGCAAGCAGCATGGTCGGTACTGCAGGCGGGACCCGTAGAATGGCTGATAGTTTCTACACTTTCTACAATATTACAATAGCTAGATACTGGGGGCAGCACTTACCCTACATGTTGGCTTGCCGATCAGAACTTTAACTATCCATCCGTCTTATAGAGAAAATATGTAATAAAAATATTGCGTTCTTGTCGCAATGGAGCGGTATGTTCTTAGTTTTTGATAAAGAGGTAGAATTGTATCCCGCAGGTGATGGAACCCTCTGGCGAAAAGAAAAGAAGAGAGAGAGAGAGAAAGATAGACGCTGGAAGCGTTCACTAAGCTTCTTTGTCTCCACTCCTTCTCTGTCTTCTGCAAAACTCTTGACCTTGTCTATACAACACAAAAACACTACTTACTTTCTTGCTTTCTTCTTCACTTGACCAATTTCGTCAGAATTTTTTAATTAATTTAATTGTTTATTTTTTTAGTTCCATTTCTCCCCGCGCGCAGAATAATATACGGACGCTAGTTTCGCGGTTGCTTCTCTAGGGAACGTTCTAGTCTAATCCAATTTGAATATCCACTTTAATTCCACTAACCTCATTTGCCATGAAAATGTCCTTAATGCTAATGGAAACAGAGATCTGTACTTACCTGCTTGCTCACGGCTTACCTCGAACCACACTGATTAATTGAGTATAATTTAAATATTTTGATCGTTGCGTTGGTGCAAATTTAAGTTCAATTAACTTACTTAGGCAACTAGTTACTAAAATTAGTTGGTTATATTTTATTCTGATTAACTACCTACTTACTTAAATACTTTTAATACCCTGCATATCTAGTACCCTTCAAATCTTCCGTTATCTAGTACCCGCGACACAAGCGTTTGCTTAGTGCGGGGCTAGATGGCGCTATGTGCAATGTTCCGGAATTATTTATTTATTATATTCTAAAATGGTGATAAGTACCTATACATGAATTAGTTATTAGTGGCTCTGCCTTCTTATCTGGGGGTTGCGGGTTCGAATCCCGCGTAACACAAGAATTTATGAATATAAAAAATTGTAATTACTTGTGTTGGTCGTTTATATGTACGAGTAAGTATAATAAGTACCTATGTTTTTACAAAAAAAGTATAATATGTATTATATCCGTTATCTAGTACCCATGATACAAGCGTAAGCTTAGTATGGGGCTAGATGGCGCTGTGCGATATTTCCTGAAATATTGATTTACTATTATTTATTAGTTGCTGTTAATCTTACGAATTACCAACTCATAACCAAGTAGTGCGCAACTCTGTTACGCATGGGTGTGGTTAACTTATCGAGTTTATAAACCGCCCTGGGAGCCTCCGCTATCTCTAAGCGACTGTACTAACTATATAGTTATTGTTTATATTACATTTGTGTATCTTTCGCCCTGCGCTTCTCAAGACAGTGATTGTTCAAATAGTTCTCTAAAAGGATGTAACTAATTCTTTAAGTACATTACATTTGCTTAAATAATGCTCAAAGTTTATGCACAAGATCACCTTCGATTAGCTCGGATTCGAGTAAAAATCGAGGTTAAGGAAATGTTAAAAACGGTGCGATAACTTATAATTTTCCAATGAGGTCTCGCTTAGCTGCAGTCGCGTAATGCGGTAAACAGTTAAAACGAGGTCGTAATGGATCCCAGTGTGCTGGAACCGACGATGTTATAACTAAAAGATGCATCATTATGTCGCGAAAACATTTGTCTAGTACGGCAGTCGTTAAGCCATGTCAGAGGCCCTTAGGGCGGCTTGATAAACTCTCGACACCAGAGTTGGCCAATCTCATTCGATAAGAAGAAGAAGAAAACATTCTTATCAAGATATCGGCCTAAAAATAGCCAGTATCCTAGTTTCAGCCGTTTTAACCGTAAAGAACAGATAACATATTGGCGCACATTTTCTTTTTTTTACATAACTTAGTTTGCTAGTTTGGTGTAATATATCCAAATATTGTAACGGGTACAGATTCTACATTGTAATATGTAATGTACGTTCACGTAAGTTTTTTGTCTAATAAACAAATTTTTATTATTAAAAAAAAAACATTGTATGTTGATTAGTTTTTGTTGATGATATGTTTTTATAGAACCTGTTAGCTTAGTTAGTAGTGGCTCTGCCTTCTAATCTAGGGGTTTCGAGGTAGATTCCCGCGTAACACAAGTATTCATAAATTTTAAACATTTATAATAATCTACTTGTGTTGAGTCTGATCGTTTCTATGTATAATAAGTATGTATGTATTAACAAATGAAAAGTATATATTAAGTATTATATCCGTCATCTAGTACCCGCGACACAAGCGTTTGCTTAGTGTGGGGCTATATGGCGCTGTATGCAATGTCACGAAATATTTATTTATTATTTTATTATTAGAACATATACTTAGTAAGTATAGATAGATCAGATAGGTAGTTAGAACCCTTTGCATTATATTATCTACGCCTGAAACACATTGAATGGATCACAAACTTACCTCAGCTGCTACTTGGTTAGTAGTTAACTGCAATCACGACTGCGATACCACGCGATCCAGTCAGGCGACATTTGCACAACTTCTCCGTGTTATCCTTTGTAGATAACTAAGAATGAGAGAGATAATTAACTCCAAAAGCACACAAAATGTTTCGATTGTAATTATTCAGAGCATTAACACAAACAAAAGGTAAATAAAATGTATAAATATACAAAATTGTTAACAAACAGTTGCATAAGGTCTCTGACACGTAAGTACATAAATAAGTTATAACTCAAAAACGTATTCTTAGAAGTAAGTGCTTACTTAAACTGCACTCTACCTTTATTCTCTTTTTTTATCGACTCCTCTCCATCCTACGGTTGCCTGGAGGAAATCGCTGTTGGCGATAAGGCCGCCAGTTGTGGCACTATTGTTTGTCTTTTGTGTTTCTGTTTGTTTTTTTTCTGTATGTATTACAATAAAGAGTTTTATCTATCTATCTATCTACCACAATATATCATCGTCGTGTCTTATGCAGACCAAATAACTCAGCCCGAGTCCTTATAGAAGCACACTAACTATACAATGTTGTGTATCTGTTGAAATCAGGAATTGTTTTGCTCACGGAACACTAATTGGTTTTGCATTTCTGAATGCTAACAACGGTAATCAGAATGTGTTTCACGAAATTCAAGCTTTAAATTTCACTTTCCTTTTGTGCTGCCGCTAAAGTTTGCTAGTCGGTCAGTCATGTTTAGAGTGCCTACTTTATAAGTATATTTAGAGTTAGCAATTAGCTATTTGTAAAGGCTGCTAGACACTGATGACTTTTCGATGAAAAAAACTATTCTTTCACACACAAAGTCCCGCGACAAAATGTAGTGAAATGATTATTTTGTTGCGAATTTCTAGTTGCCACTGAAAAAAAAACGATAAACTAAAGGTGGTTTAATTACTCGTTACCAGTTAGCTATAATGTAAGTAAATATCAAAATAATATAAAGGTATAACGCGTTGTTATTATTGAAGTACAACAGTTTTTGTAATAGGCATAAAAGCCGCCCCCTTAAATGTTGGTCATTATTTCCAAGTAACCGCAATATAGTGTGACATAGTCTGCTATCGTTATTTACGACTACAATATTATTGGAACCTCTGACTGGTCAGCTATTAGAATCTCATTGAAACTGATACTGTTTGTAATCGCCCCACATTAATTAATGCTACGTTATAATTTAGATAATTAGGTCGTGCTGGTATATGGTTGCGTTTAATATAAGCTGTAACTGTAGGAGATAGTAAATTGGGTGTAGAGGTCTGTGAACGGATCCGTATCTTCGGCATTATCGCATCGGGGCCAGTAGGGATCATTTCGTGAACCACTAATTGACCCATAAACACTTATCAGGAGCTCTCGAAGCCATTTGTATCGCTCCGCCAGCCAAATAGCGCGCGCTCATGAGTTATTAGTGCACCAATCGAGGAATCCCGATTTGAAAATATTTACGGATTTCCGAAGCGAGATAGCAACTGAGACTCCTTCCATAAAGTACGAGCGTACTGTTATTATTTTCAAGGAAATATAACTGAGATAGCGCAGAGAATGACCCCAGAAACTAGAACGAAGCGTAGGAACATATCATAAATTCAACAATATAAGGTTTTCCCCGCAGCTAGTTGCCTTTTGGAGTGAACTTCCTTTCGGCTCCGGGAATATGTTCGCTTTGTTTTGTTGTGTTTGCGAGTTAGGAACGGCAAATTGTCGGATTACACAACTCCTAAGTTGGTCGGTCAACAATGCGGCGGAATCTTAAATTGTACGCCGGTTCACCCGCTGCCAGCTCGTACGGTTTTTGTGTTGTCGTGCGTAGCGAGCGTTACACGGCCACTTGAGTGCGATTTACACAAGCGCCTCACAATATCTTCGTAATTAAAAAACAACGTTCGCTTTGTTGTCTCGCCGATCGAAAGTTCCTTCGCAAACAAAGCTTAATTTTCCAAATTGCCTATTAGCGGAAACCTTTGGCGGGACCGAGCTGTTTTCTTCAAATCTGTTTTTCTTTTTCTTAAATAACGGCTAATATAATTTAAGATGTTTGTCGCGAATTTGGTGATTTATGTTTGTTTCCTCCGTTGGCCTGCTAGTTCCGTTTCGCTCGTTCGGATTTCCTTTCCCGGGAGGGCTGTGTAAATAAGCTGCCTCAGTTTTGTTTGCCAGTTTAACGGCTGTAAATTGTATAAGAAAAACAGGCGGCACGGTTAAATAACTACTTACAGAACGGCCGGCAACGCCGGACGAGGTCACTCCTACTTACATATTTATGAGATCAAAAAGATGTTTTTTATTGCAGCGCGTTGCGAATTTATTTTTAGCTCGTGGAGCTGTGAAGAAATCGAGCAGAACCGTCGCATATATCTGTCATTGGTTAGATAAACAATCGAGTATCGCGTGTGTTCGCAGACCGGGAAATGGGAGCGACTCATCGGTGTTTACCTTTAAAATTCCCAGTCTCCGCCATCCGTCCCCAAGTTCCTTCCCTCGTCGCGAGGTAAATAAGCGGCTCCCTTTGTTTGCCGGTTAACGGTTGTAAATTGTACGGTAATAACGGTGCGGTTGTGCGAGACTCGGGCGCCACGAGCGGAAGCAATTCAACTCTTTACCAGCGTGCATATTCATAGGGCGCGGGGAAAAATTGCTTCAATCTGCGAATTGGCCCATATTTTATCACTGGATACAGGCTACGTTTATACTACCAAATGAGGATAGCGCTTTTAAGGTGTTGTAATTTTTGCATTTTGAAATATTGGGTGCTACACAAGAACGTACAACGGTACGTTCTTGTGTACGATTAAATCTTTACTAATAAGTGAACAATATGTTAAAAATAAAATGCATTTAAATACTCACGTACTTATTATCAGATGTACTCGTTTTATTATTCTTTTCCGCAATAAGAAAGATAATTTTTGTTTGATTGAAAAATGTATCCTCACTATGCTACGTTAACAAATATACGTATCTCTTCTCTTGTAACAAAACAGTTGATTAAAATGCCAGACGGCAAGAAAAACTGTCGTAAGAAAGGAACACAGTTGCATCAAAGCCTGGAAGTTTCTCAAAGTGTGCGTCAAAGTGTGGTGCGGGCGGTTGCAGAGTCAAAACTTCATTACAGCCAGTCAGTTAGGCAGTTTGCAGAACTGGGCGCCGGAAGTAGGGGGCGGAGTGAGGCGACTTCTTGTAGAGGGGGTGGGATTCTAGATTTGATTGCTGCAGCTGCTGTTGCTGCCCTTGTATAATCGCATGTGCTGATCGATGAATTGTTAGTCTTGCCCTGCAGCGCGCTCAAACAGCTATGAAATATATCGCGGAGTTAGTTTTAATGAGTGATGCTTGAAAGTGCTGCCCCCTATGCCCCGCCTGGCTCCGTCCCGCGTACATTCTTGTTTCCAACGCGCGGCACGTCCGCGCCTGTCGCGAGCCGAGACTGTTTTTCCGTGGTCAGGAAACCCGTACGTGGACAGCTCTCCTTAACTTCTTATGCAACCTTATGTTTTGCGACCTTTACGGCGCAGCCTAAGTGTTTTTAAAACTGCACTTCCACTTTTACTGCAGCTGAGACCGGTTCCTCTCGAGAGCTGTCCATAAAATGTTTATGGCACTCTTTTAATAGTGTGACCGTTGATCTAGAACAGGATAAACATCTCGATTGTTACAATTTAGTTCCGTGTCCGATCCCGGAACAACAATTTTGGCATCAGTTGCTTTAATTCGAAAGTTGTTCTGTTCTGGGGTGATATTTTCGAACTTCTCGTTTACGCTTCAATGCAGCTTAGTTGTTCGGACGTCGGAAAGTTTTCCGTTTATTTTGTGTAGTTCGCCTCGATGGAAACGTTAGAACATATTATTATGCTGTCATTTTAGTGCGCGGACAATCGGACATGTATTGTGTGTGCTGTAGAGAGAGACATTCTTGGAAGCTACTTATTTACGTCACGATACTACATTTTATTCAGTCTTGTACTATATGTACGTGGACGTATAAAATTATGGCGCCATCATTATGGTAGTATTATGGTAGAATTGTATCATTAAATAATAAAATAAATAAATATTCCGGGACATTGCACACAGCGCCATCTAGGCCCACACTAAGCAAACGCTTGTGTCGTGGGTACTAGATAACGGATATAATACTTATATACTTTTCTTTTGTAAATACATATTATGCATACAAACGACCAGACTAAACACAAGTAATATGAAAGTATATATGCATTGTTTTGATACTATAGGTAGAATTAAAACTTTACTGAAGTCCGGATGGTCGGACTTTAATGTAATTCTTTCTAAGATTTTCTTCATCTCTCCCCTGTACACAGTCGCCTCCTTAACGGCAGTTTATCTTCTTCCCGACGTCCCCGTACAATAAAACAATTTCTCACTCCTAAGGTAGCGTTTACAATGCAGTAAGAGTCCTCGTCTTTATGACGCCGTCGTCTTACACTCTGCATACAAATTACAAGACACTTTCCAGTTTTACTGCATCGTTAGTTTGAACTGGCGCTGTTTAGTGTTGCCGATGGTGAATAAAAAACGCTATATTAGCTCTCTGATGTAAGTTACCTCGTTAGCCGTTACGTTCGCAGAAAGTCTGACGGGAATTCCAATTTTAAATCTATAATTGGGGTCGAAAAAGGTATACATAGGGCTTGTTCAGTTGTCAATTTGAACATCTGTCTTGTACTTGGCTATTTATGTTTTAAACCGGTTTCTTCTAGGCAAGCGCGCTAGATCGTTAATTATAACGTTGCTTAACATCAGGCAAGTTGTAGTCAAGCGTGAGCCTATCTCATGTATTAAAAAAAGACTACTTTGTCTGATTTCCTGGAACAATAGAAAATCTGTTTAGGAGCCATACACGTATACTATACTTATGTACCTATTACTTCACCGGTCAAATCGTGTAGGTAAGTAAGTACATATATGGAAAAAAAAATAAACGGAAGTCCATCAAATCTTTGCTTCTCACGGCATAAAGTAAAGTAAAATAATATTTGTACGGTTATTCGTAGAGCCTTGAGGGACATAAATCCTAGTAGTTGGCAGCCACGCCCTACATCTCTTAAGTAAATACGTAACTCTGTTCGGTAAGTAGTTGCTAAAGTGCTAAGTCCCATTTAGAAATGTCTACACGCCAAAGAAGGTGCTTGCTTGAGGACCGAGGTCGCTATGAAATACTTATGTTTGGACGATAAGTACTTGTCCTGTTTATCAAATGTAAGGTAGAATTTTTAGGTAACAGTTTCTTGATTAATAGAGTAATAAGACTTCTTAATTGATGTTGTCGATTGTTTTTTAATCGGTGCAGTGAGTAGTTATAAGGATTTTTTTTATAATTACGACGCTTTTTCTACCAATGATTACTTATTCACTTAGTTGTTACTTACGAGCTGACTACGAATAGATAATCATTTATTCATCAATAGAAATACTCAACTTATGAACTAAAAGTTAACAGTTGGTAATTCTATTGTCTCGTCTTACAAAAATATTTATTTTAAAAGATCCTAAGTAAAATATATGACATGTTTAAAACATGTCATATATTTTACTTAGGATGTTCTTACTCAAGTATTTAAAAGTTGAAATATTTTCTACTACTAAATGCAACCATAAATCTGTTTCGATGGATCGATAATAATGTAATTTTCTTTCAAAAAGGTATAGTTATTCGATGGCGACGTCGTCATTAAAATAGACTAATAACTTAAAATTGAACTGAACTGAAATTTTAAATGAACCCGGCTTACTTCCATTGTTTTCCTCATTTGTGTTGTTCAAACGTGTCATTATCAGGTTCCCAAGTTTTAATAAGCACGTCATGGGTGACAAAATACAGAATAAGTACATACCTTCCTAATTACCGCTCTTTGTACAAATTGGGACATATTTTTGATGTCAAATTGCCTACGTAGTTGAAAAATCGCGTGCTAAGAATAATGTATGTTATAGAAATTTAACTGACGCAACAATATAATTCCGCGAGATAAATAAATATATATTTCAGGACATCACACACCGCCATCTAGCCCCATACTAAGCTTACGCTGAAATGGTGTACCGTCGCTGGTGTGGTTGAGTTGGTGAGCCGTTGGTTAACCCGTTAGCGATAAACTGCGACCAAGCATCCAGCTATTTCCGGCATTGTAACCAATCAAAAGCAAGCCGTGTGTGCGAGTGGTGTGTGGTAAAGATATGTTTTTTTTTATATG
This sequence comes from Macaria notata, assembly GCA_927399415.1. Taxonomy (NCBI): domain Eukaryota; kingdom Metazoa; phylum Arthropoda; class Insecta; order Lepidoptera; family Geometridae; genus Macaria; species Macaria notata. The sequence continues at coordinate 3,242,834 of OV656740.1, read as the reverse complement.
AATTAGGCTTACTTTTGACTATAGCCTGCCTGATGTTAAGCACCACTATAGTCTAAGACAGCGGTTCTCAAACTTTTTTGGTGACGGAACCCTTTTGGAAAGCAAAATACTTGATGGAACCCTACAATAAAACAACAGTTTTTACAAGTGTATTAACAAGCATAATAAAAGTTACATTGTACTTTTACAAACACTTCATAATTTTACCTACTTTACCACCACTTTGCGATCGCCTACTCGAGTCGGCGGCTTTGATAAACAAAAAACGAGCGAAGTCAAAACGTTCGACCAGAGAGAGGTGTTTAGTTATATATTTTCAAATTCTTGCGGAACCCCTATAGGGGTATCATCGGAACACACTTTGAGTATAGCTGGTCTAAGATGTAGCACGCTATGTTCTAGCATTTTCGACATATCATTTGTAAGGAGTTACCATTCTATCAATCAATTATTGTTAAGTCGCGTGATTAATTGAACTAATTAAAATACGGATATTGTCAAGGAGGTCGTCATTAATGCCCTTAATTGAAACACGAACGACGTGAATGTAATATCCCGTTTATTTAACATTTGTAATAAATTGCCGGTGAATTGATATTATTTGACTGACATTTTGGTGCCGGTTTCAGAAACGAGTTTGTCGGAAGTGTGTTATTTTATACCTATATGTTTATGAATATGATAATTACTGGTAATACAGGTAAATTATTTACCGAGAAGCACTTCTCTCTCTCTCTCTTTGAGTCGTATTTCCTCATGACTGAGGGTCGTGACTCCCCCGCAGAATTAATTCGTTAGGGGAGTTTTCTTGGGCAGATACATCGTGGTGTGCGCCCAGGTCCTTCCACGGAAGACGCATGTTTTCGGATATTATGGTCCTCAAACATGTCAGTTTCCTCACGATGTTTACCTTCACCGTTAAGCGAGTGCAAATCCACACATAACTTGAAAATACAAGTCATTGGTGTAGGGCGGATTCGAACCAGTGTGCGTCTGGATGAAAAGCAGACACTAGAACCGCTGAGCCTCACTCGCTTAAGAAGCACTTACCACGTATGTAATTTACCTGAAAACACTTATTTGTCCTTATCTAACGTCCTTATGTATACGAGTAAATAAGCAACGCAAATAGGCGAGATCAGTTATTTTTATGCTTTGTACGTAATATCCTGATCTAAGTTACAAATATGAACTGAAAATACTAACTAACTAGTGTTACTGTAGAAGCTTTAAAAATGATATTATTTCTTTGGGACATAATTACCAATATTGTCTTCTTATTGAGTGAGAGTGGCCAACTCTGGTGTCGAGAGTTAATCCAGCCGCCCTAAGTACCGCTGGACATGACTGTGACTTCAGCAAACTCTAGTGATCCTTCTTCTCGTACATATGTTTCCTGATTGTTTATAAACAATATTTTTAGTTGTAATAACCGGCTAGCACTTACGTCAATAATTACAACTAAATTGAATCATGCCTTACGGTAACTGTAATACAGTGAATAATATTTTTATTATCATGGGGTCGGTATAATATCAGGTAATTAGGCGTATGTACTCGTATCTACTTTAGTAATCGTGACACATCAGCTTTTCATTATTATCTGTAGGCAGGGATGGGCAGTATTTGAATTACTTGTAATTAAAATACGTAATTGAAATACAAATACGTATTTAGTATTTGTATTTCAATTACTTCCTTACAATGTAATTTGTAATCAGTATTTCAAATACCTGACGCCGAGGTATTTTGTAATTAGTATTTCAAATACCTGCGGCTTCAAAATACATTTTAACAAAATACATTTTTACAAAGTTTGTGCTCATCAGGACCAGTAGAAAGATTGTTTTCTTTAGCAGGTTTTATTCACTCTCCAACAAGAGGCTGTTTGTCTGACGGCACATTTAAAAATCTCTTGTTCATGAAAGGAATCTCTGGTTTTTCTGATTAATTAATCTAGTATTCCTCTACTATTTACCCCGTGCTAGATTACTATCTAGACCAGCACGGGCTGAAAAGTATTTTGTATTTCAATTAAAAATAGCTAAAATACTGTATTTTGTATTTTATATTTCAAATACCTTACTTAAAAGTATTTTGTATTTTAATTACCTGTGATACAGTATTTTGTAATTTGTATTTCAATTAAAGCAAAGCATGTATTTTGTCCAGCCCTGTCTGTAGGTAACAGGAAATGTAGCCACATATGATACGAAGGTAGGAAATATAGTAGACTTCAATATCGAACATATTTAACCTTGGTCCAGATGTTTCTCCCCCAGGCATCAGCAGCTCTCATGAGCGGCGGTAATTGAGCGCTCTGCAATCACGACTCTTTCGTAAATGCAGCCCGCTACGGAGGAAATGCCCCGGAAAACGGCGAGCGCACTTTAATGCCGAATATTTACCGGTTTAACTGAGTTAAACGCCCAACTCTAACGTTTTAACCGCATTCGAATTATGACGGGGCTCTCGCTTAGTTGGGTACTCGATAATCGTGATTTGCACTTTGGAACACTCCCTGCTGAATTATGGAGTAGAATTCTGGTCCCGTTCAGCAAGCTGGGACCGAGTCTTTAAAATGCAAAAGAGAGCTGTGAGAGCTTTAGTGCGGCTACCGAAAGGTGAATCAGCATTACCTCTCTTTAAATCTATGCATATTTTAACATTACCGTCGATGGCATTCCTAGAAGCCGCGATGTACGCCTGGGAGCACCTGGGGGAGTACGAGCAGCACGGAGAGAGGCTGGCGGCCGACACGAGGCGGCCGCGACACCTGCGCGGGGTGCCGCACAGCCGCGTCAAAGCAGCGAAACTTATACATGTGATGGCGACAGGTGTATTCAACATTATCCCTGAACAAATTAAAAATGCTCCTTCAAAACAAGCTTTTAAAATAAGGGTTAAAAAATGGTTGACAGAGAAGGCATTTTATTCACACAATGAGTACCTACCTCGTGTGAAGTGATGAAATATGTAATAGGTACATTGTTTTGATTTAAAGCTTTGAATTTATCTTAATTGACATTTACGACATGATAATTGATTTCTTTATTTTAAGTATTGACATGTAACTGCTATTTGTTATAAATAAATATCTGTATCTGTATCTGTATCTGAATGGAACCATTTTGAACCTGATGTCTTCAAAATATGAAGTTGTAAATAAGATAAAACTAAGCAGGTATGTGTTTCTAACTTCCTGTCTTTAAAGTAGTATATTGTTAATAGGAGAAATACTTAAGATTTTGAATTGCGTTTAAAAACTGATACTGTGTTTAATTGTGGGTTCTTTCATAATACAAGTTTTGGCTCCTAAATATGATACATAATATACATACGTAAGTAATACATAAGAGTAAGGTATGAGAAATTTAAAAAAAAGTGGTTAATCGTCTATCAACAACTATGAACAACGCACACGCAGTTTCTAAATAAAAGCACTTACTTAAGTAAAACCACTTAAATGAAATAAATATTTCAGGACATATCACACAGCGCCATCTAGCCCCATCCTAAGCTTACGCCTGTATCATGGGTACTATAATATTACATAGATAACGGATTTAATACTAAGTACTATGCATTTAAATAAATACAAAGTTATATAGATTTATCAACTCTGCGTAAATATAAATAAACCGCCATTACGTGACTAATGAACTGATGTCCCCACATTTCTATAATTTTAATAATATTTCATGTTGTTATAATGAATCGAAATTCGCGGGAAATGATCAATCGGACTAATTTATCCAATTAGGTGTATTAATTGCGCGCAAGGAATAAATAATGAGGATACCACTTAAACATAACCGATATTAACCAAAAGTAAATAATGTTAATAAATAATTATGTATGTCGTTATGTATCAATAATTTCAAATTTCCGTTGTAGCTATGGCTTATTTATGGCTTATATATCCTTTGTCGTTGATATATCGGCTATCTATCTTGCTAATGAAGAGGGAAAATATTGAGTTAAAGTTAAAATTTACCTTTAATAAGGATTTCTTAAGATTTTATGTTTACCCATAATATCCAAAACCTCCTATTTTTAGAATCATACACAATTTACGGAAATAGGTACCTACTTATAATTAGTGTCCCATTATAAATACTTACTTACCTATTAATTGTATATAAGTTATTGTTTCGTGAACACGCGAATGCGAAAACAAGTTACTTTTTTCCTCGATTTCCTTTACAAAAGTCAGTCGCATTGTAATTAAGCTCCGCGGTTCAAAGTTCTCTGTGTTCAGTTCAGCGCAAAAAGCCGTTCAGGTAAAATTTATAAACAATTATTCCCTTCGGCGTTCACAAATAGAGAGAACAGAAAATACGTATTTGTAATGAAACGGTATAAGCTATCACATAAATCACCGACTTAATTCCCCACATTGAAATTCCAATACGTGTGAAAATTAGAACTGGAAAGTGCTATAATTCACCGTTTTTTGGCGGAACACCATCCCTGCAGATTATTCGCCGGTTCGATCTCGAGGACGGTTTAATTTGTTAAATTGAAAAGAAACATCGTATTGTTTCGGATGGAATTAGGTTTATTTGTGAAACCCATTCGCTCGTAACAGAAGATCCCTTTGAAATAAGTGGATGGAATGAGTGAAATGACCTATAAAGCGGATAGATGTGCCACTTTGGAAGGAGCTTAGTGTGTATTTGGCTCGCTTATTTCGCCGGCCGTTTCTTCGCAGACGTTCAGTGTTGATCGTAAGTACCTCCCTACAAACTCGCAGCATCTTATTGGCAACTTTGTTCCGCGAGATTTAGTAGCGATTTTACTTTCATTTACATATATTTGAAATCAACAACTTAATGTTATAAAAAGTAACCTACTTGGTAACATTGTAAGAATCTAACACCATGTTAGCCGTTTGATTTGAGACGAATAAAATAGAAACTAGGTACACATTTATAGTAAATTTAATGAAGGGCTCGAAAATATTGATTAAGATTGATTGATTGATTGCATTCTACTTAATATTTATTTGATACCTCATAAAAGTATCATTTCAAGAGCATAAATCAATTCGAATCGAACGTTTCATCGTTAAATTCATAAAACTCAAATTAAATGATGATTTATGCGGCATATCAAATTATGATTTAATAGATACTTAATTGTGCCGTTTCAACAATCTAATTTAATTCAACATTTAAAATATCATATTCTCGATCTCTACTTACGTATCGATTAATATAGGTACTTAACTTGCATCTTTTACATGCAAACGTAAAGAGTGAAAACTAAGTGTAGAAAATAAGGCACTAAAATACTCGATGGTTACAGACTATCTTACGAAGTATTACATAAGATAATGATTATTATTAATTATTATATAAGTATTATATCCGTTATCTAGTACCCACGACACAAGCGTTTGCTTAGTGTGGCTAGATGACGATGTGTGCAATGTCTCGGAATATTTATTTATCTATTTAATTACTCATAGGAGTATGTCTCTTAAGACATGTGTGATTAACCCCATCATCTCAAAACCCATACATATCTACATACATAATGATATGAAGATGATCATAAAGACAAAGACACCTCGAGATGTTCTTAAATAATTAACTTGGCCGAGTCACGCCGGAACACTATAAAGCATGGATTACCGCTGTTTACACCGCTGAGTAATGAAGTACGGGGTATTAGATGATGTCTTGGAGACAGGCAGAAGGTGCTGTGTATTGTGTGTGGGGTGTTAGTCCATATAAATGGATAAGTGGTTTTCTGACATGTTTATCCGGGTGTGCGATAAAAAGTAATTACAAGTAAAAAGAAATAATTTATTTAAACATATTATCCATATTAATAGATTGTAGATGTATATGCTTTATATGTCAAATAATATATAATAACTTAATGTCAAATTAACTAAATAACCCACACTTCATCGTTCCCGGTGCAAATGTGCCCATAAAGCTCGCTGCGTTTCCGCGCTGGATGGCAAAAGATAGCCGTTGCACCTGAATCGATCCAGAGCGGGAGTCACCGGTCGTAACTCTAAGAAAACTCTAAGAATTACTAGTTAGTTACAAATTCAAATTGACTGAATAGGACATTGCACCAATATTAAAACAGCTTTTACAGTAAATAGAAGTAGAGAAATCTTTATTGAGACACACACAGTACAAGTTAAGATTGTGATATTCTGTCACGGCTGCCGGGGACAGTAGGCTAAGCCTGTTTCTAATCTTATAAGTACTAAGTAATGAAGTTGTAATCCTGCGCCGTTAATTTATATAAAGTGAAAATATACGGATCCATCTACTTTGTCATAATGATTTTGTACATATTAAAGTAAGTAAATTTTTAAATATTTTATACGAAAATATTCACGATAGAAAATTTCCCTTGCTTTTACTTACCTGTATGTTGGTTTATGGTTGTTGATTTTATAGCAGCCATGAGAGAGCTCTGGGCTTCACCAGAACGTCGTTAAAATAATTAACCGTGGTGCAAAGTTGTTAAACAGCTCTAATAAAGTTAGTTATAAGCGAGAACAACTACCGTTTTCTTCCGACTTTCATTTTTACTGTCTCTGAAATTATTCACATCTATAATCTGTAGTAGGTATAAATTTTGCGATTTTGTGTATGACTTTTAGCCTTATAATATATTCGACACAACCAAAATATTCTGCATTTAGCTACAAATGGCTTAATTAAATAAAATTAAGTACGTTAGAAAAACCGTAGAAGTTGATGTATATGTATATTATGTATACTTACTAATATTATAAAGCTGAAGAGTTTGTTTATTTGAACGCAATAATCTCAGAAACTATTGGTGCGAATTGAAAAATTCTTTTTGTGTTGAATAGACCATTTATCGAGGAAGGCTTTAGGCTATATAACATCACGCTGCAACTAATAGAAGCGAAGAAATAATGGAAAATGTGGAAAAAACGGGGAAAATTATTCATTTTTGAGGGCTTACGTTGCATGAGCTGCGAAAATGGTTCAAGTCGTGGGTAACAGCTATAATTTATGAAGCTGAAGAGGTAGTTTGCAAGAATAAATACTTTGGGCATCGTATTTATTTTAACTATGCCACGCGGACGAAGTCGCGCGCACAGCTAGTGTACATTATATGTATAGTGGTAGAAAAAACACACCAATTAATATATAGGTACTTACATCATATCTCTAGTGGAAATGGCAAATAGTTTAGTATACTCTTGCCGAGTTCCCCACTTGGGGCTGAGCATCGTTAATCTACCGCGTGCTTAATACGTTTTGACACATTTACATAAATAGCACTTTAACAGCTACGACACCCAGAATTTGTGATGTTTGATATGTGACGTATTTCGGGGTGGAGATAATGTTATTTATTAACAGGCATGAGTTATGAACGGCTTTTTGTTGGGCTGTATGTGAGTATTTGTAGTTGTTCGTAGCTATGACGTGCCATGTTGGTAAACTATTTGCTTAGTTTAAAAAAAAGTGATATTAACTATAGAGTATGCTTTTTGTTTTTTTTTGTTACTTCATATATTAAATAATTTAAAGGCTATGAAAAAATTGTATGCCACTGACAAGAAAAACTAGTAATACAAAATGTGATATACATTTATATATATATAAGAGTTTGCTTGTTGTTTTTTATGTTACTTTTGTTACTGAATTCAGAGGTTATGAAAAAAATGCCACTGACAAGCAAAACTTATTTTATTTCTAGTATACAAACGTCTTAAATGATACGAATGATATTTGTTTATCGTATCATTGACATCACTCTGATTAAGTTGTTAACTAAAATTCACCGTTTTCCCCGTATTAACCAGATCAGCCCAGTCGACCACAGACCGCAGCCTTCCAACTAAACATTCAAATTGATAAGCTTTTGATACAGCTTCCACATTATCAGCTGACTAATCGATAATTTTGCATACAAGATAAGCGTGAATGAGTAAGCGGGAGTGAGTCGATTACACGCCTGAATTTCACTTCAGGCACAGATCTAGGACATATTGTACAGGGGCGGAACAGGTGATATAGTACTGATATCTTATAGTCCTCAAATCATGTTCCGGAGTCCGGAACCGGATGGAAAACTCATAAAACCAGATGTTTTTTTGTTTTTGAAATTATTTATTAACTATAAACACATAAAACATTTGATATAATAGTGTAAATAATAATCCTATCATACAAAATCATACACAACAAAACATTTAATAGGATCCCACTTTCCTATTATAAACTTATCACATGTAAACTTTTTAATGAACTGAATGATTTAGTAATACTTTCGTGTCTAAAACTGTAGCAAACTAATGCACTTATTGCTAATAAAACAGTACACTTTTAGGTCTTAATGTATTAAGCTATATTTAATTACCACACTTGGGGTTACCAACCACATAAAACCAGAAGTAGCCAGTCTCATACAATCTTATTTCTTTTACTTACTTATAGATACATACTAAGATTAATTACAGTTTAATTTTGCACCCATAAAACCTTTTGGCGGTACCCTGAGACAGGTTTCCGTACCCCCCTGAAATCATGTTTCAGGAATAATTGTCCTAGGTTGGCCCTCTCCTAGTCACGAGCCTATTTCGTTTCGCGAGACGGAATGAATATTAAATTAATTCCAGTATTTAACCCGAAAATACGGTAATTAAAGGCTGGATGTAAACCTACGGTTGCTTTACGAGGTGATAAAATTCTGGGAAACAAGCCCTGGGTTCATTGGAAAATTTCTATCGGATAGCGGTTTCAAATAAGCTGGGAAAGCTTATTATTTAGCTTTCATGTCTACGGCAAATTACCATTTTAGAAGGTGTATACTTTGCGAAATTTCAGGCTAATTTTATCTTCAATAAATTACGCACAAGATACATGTTAATGATTTACTATTAAATTATTATTAGTTTGATCGCTGAGCTTTGATCTTGATGTTTAATGTAAGTTTATATATATGTACTACTTCTAATTTGATATTTATTTGTTTCAGGTAAGCATCTGCAGATGCAAAAATACGGTTGCGTGTGCTCTACATTTGTCTCTTTTGCGCATATAATTTCAAATTTTAAAACTAATTATAAACATTTAATTAGTTAAAAATTCAAATCAAATAAAACAAACCGAGAAAAAAAAACTTTCAGAAGACTTGATAACCTCCTTTTTTTGGAAGTCGGTTAGAAAGAGGATAGATTTCTCCCCCTACTTTTATAAACGATGTCAGCATTATCTGCTCTGCCTATCAAAATGCCATCGGTAAGTTTACCACGCCACAGATGAGAACTGTACCGTGAGAATTAATATTAATTGGGCTATGACAATGATAATTATCTGGTACGGTGCATGCATCCACGCTTACCGTAAACATGTTATTTTAACTGTAGGCTCCTTGGCATAAAGTTGACAATATTGCTGTTTGTTAGTTAGGCAGCATACGTACGTATATGTACGTTAGTTTCATTTACTTGTGTTATTTTAATTATCCAGTTATCATATACTTTTGCACTTAGATTTTACATACCCATACATTTTAAAATCATTACACCGATACCAAATCATATGTATCTACATAAATATGTAAACCCAATATACTAGAAGATACACACCTATTTATAGTTACCATAGTAAATACTAAATACCTATTAAACTCATAGCCTGTTTTGCTTTAAAAAAAACATGGACAACTAGCAAAATCTTATTTTCAAAACATCAGTCACTGTATATTCCTTGTTAACTATCTAGCTATCCAGTTTTTAAACGTCAGCGTTTTTCCAGCACCGCACTTTTCACAAACCGTTCTTTTTGTTTTTAAATGCCTTAGTTCTCGGATATTTCTAGGAGACAATATCGTAAAGGAACATAAAAGTAAGTGCACGAGAGTAATTGCGAGAGTAAATTGTGCGCCTGCCGTATTGCAGAGTCAGCGTTGCCTCTAGCTCTGTGAAACTGCATGGCTTCTATTATTTTTTATCGTGAACGTACTGTTAATCTAGAATCGATAACTGAGCTGTAAATGAACTGAATGAAGCATTACTTTCATTTATTTCACGTTAAGCATCGCAAATTAAATTTATAAAGTTTATTCACTAAACCTTCCAACAACTTCTAAACACGGGTCTCTATGGAAACTAGAGAGTTTCCATAACATATCAGCTATTTTGTAACATTTACAATGGTTTTTGTAAAAAAAATGTGTCTATCAAATGCTTTCTGTAGTTGTAGAAAAATTTAAACATAGTAGCGGCAAATGCAGCTAAAGCAAAAGTTAATTTGTAAAGTCGCAAAATTTCAATTTACCTCTCTGAGAACGTGATCCTTTCTCTGTTGTCCCGAGGGATGGGAGTTAATCATAACTTCCAAAATAATCTTACTTTTCCCCGTCCCAGCTATTATTAATTAGCTGGTTTCTCCCCGGATTTGCTCGGGAAATTTTTGCAAAATCCTTTCTTCGCTACATCCCTAAAAGGTAATAAAAAGGATCGTCCATATTTCACGTTTTGTCTGTTTGATTTTTATCACCTGTCTCGTTTTCCCTTGACTTTTACTCGTGCTCGCATACAGTTGCACTGCAGTATCGAGTTATGTTTACTTGCAGTTTTTCAGCGTTCGTGTTTCAGTTGGCAACACAAAGCGACGCATTCATTGCTCTATTTCTTCGCGTGTACATGCAAATGCGTCTATCGAACGCAGAAATGTATACGGAAGCGATCGGAAGCTCGCGTTTGACACCAGTCGGATACAGACTGTGTACTGACGTTAGTAGGTTACGTACAACGATTACTATTCATGGATTCCACGAAAAAGAATATCGGGAAACACATGCGTTTTGTAAAAAAGAACACCGCGTATTCTCTGGTAGTACATTTTGAAAGTACTAGATACACTGTACTCGTGCCGTATACTTTGTGATTACAACTAATAGATAACGCGCAATAATTACTATTTATTTTTCCTAGATTTAGATTTAGATTTTAGATTTCCTAGACACCATGCGTAAAATCATTGCAATCACCAAAGATTTTCATTAAAAAAGTTCAAAACATTTGTTATATTTTCCAATTAATTACAGTTAAAACTGCAAGTCCTAGTGACGTCATAAGAACTATCAATATTACAGTATCTAGTTTCCAGTAATCCACGAAAGCATGCAAACGCTGAAGCCCTGAGTAACTGGGTCGGTTTACAAAACTGATGTAATTTATGCCTCGTCTTTATCATGGAAAACCAATAGATGCGAACCTTTTGCAATACACCACGCAGATAGAGGGTTGTCGATGCATTTCGGACAGATAACTAAGTCGGCGCGCTCTAGTTTTTGTGGCCTAGCTTGTACTGAGGGGTGTTGTGGGTATAGATTTTCTAGTACAGCTGTTGGATGTTAGTACTTTGTTTTTGTATGGATTTTCGTTGTGGAGCTGAAGCATTAAATATCTTTTCCTGGTCTCGACAACAGAATTTACCATCGGAATTTACTTAACTCTAAATTATCACATCTTTGCTTTATAGCTTTATCGATTCTTACTGGGTAAGCATGTTTAATCCTAGATCGTCATGATTGCTTACCATCAGGCGAATTTCGGTCAAGTGCAAACCTACCTTGTATAAAAAAAGCTATTGAATAAAAGCAAAATGCATAATTTTGACAGACAGAAGCGATACCTGGACAGCAGTTACTAGAGTCGGACGTAGAGCAATTATTTGAAGTAAATTTTTGGATACATTGTAATTTTTTCACAAATTTAAGAGAACAACATTTCTTGTCTATCTAATGACATAAACACCTCAAGCTCCAGATTTCCCTTTAACATCTTGACTTTAACTAGAAGCATGATTGTGCTAACGAGAGTGTCGATAGGACGTGGCACAACGGTATCAGCGGAGTCGGAAGCGTTTGACGCTCGGATGTCACCTTGTCTGTGGCGTGCTAGGGGTCTAGCACGATGCTACTTGGATACTGAAATCTAGGCTAGATGTTGACTAATCTAGATGTTTTAGAACACTTTTCCTTGTGATAGTTAAGTGAATTTCTATTTGTATTTCGAGTACCTAGTTACAAAAATTTTCTGATTTTACCAATTATAGGGGCCGCTTTCTGATTTGTTGTGTAAATTTAAGTCATGAATTAGCCAATCAAGCAGTCGTTTTAAAACTTAAATTTCGACATCAAAATCAAAATACGCGCATCCAACAGATATGGTTTTTAATTGATTGTTAATAACTACACTAAAGATACACGTTGTGCAATGAAATAAATATTTCAGAGCTTCTGAAGTTCTCGACCGATATTCCGTCTGAATTCACTGAAGCCATGACGTAGGAACAACCGCAATACGTCGATTGTGTGACATTCAGCCAAATAAAAGCTTGTATTCTCGATTGGTTACGGCCCCAACTTAATTTATACTGTAGGTCGTTCGCAGGTGACCTGAATATTGTTAGCGCAGAATACTCCAGGTACGAACCGTACGAAGTAGGTTGCGTCAATATACCTACTTATGTATGTTGGAGCAATGTTCCCGCTTAATGAAGTTTTTTTGCTGTTGACTTTCATTAACCTCCCTCGGCCTTGTTTATCCGGGATACAAGTAAAGCTGATGTTATTTTAGTATAGGTTTTATGTTCCAAACAACACAGAGGTTAACATCGAGCCTCAAGATTTACGTTATTATCATACTATAGAATATTTTTCTACACTTTTTGCTTTTTGAGGGTAGTTCGATATCGATAGTCGAACCAGTCCAATATCATACTTTCTCGCTGAAAACGTATCAGATAAGCAAACCTCCAACCAATCCAGTTGAAACTCCTTAAACGAGTGCTATGGCACGAATAGAATAAACATTTGGACCCCTAATTCGATATCTCGCGAAATTGTTTTCTCTCTTTACGATTCATCAATTTCGAAGAGCAATCAAGTGAAATTGGATTCGTTACTGGAACGGGCCACAATTGGCTCTTTTACACGTCGATTTGAATCCACCGGCTGGAGTGTACTGGAGATACGACTCATTGTAATGTAGCCCCGAGTAAACTTTGCAGTGGTTTTGTTCGATGAACCGTTTTAAATGTTTCCACAAAGCCAATTATGTCTGCCATCAGGTAGAGTTTTTTTTTAACATGAAATAGGCTTACGCTTGACTACAACTTGCCTGATGTTAAGCAACGTTATAGTCTATATAGAGAGTATATATAGAGTCTGCAAATTGAGGATAAAATATAGTGAATGCTTCCTTAATACTGCTTATGGGCAAAGTGTCGCGTTTGCTGCCGGTGAATGCTGTCAATTCTCAGCGTCCGGATGACAAGCGCAGCGCTCTATTCACAGACCCTTGACAAGCATCCGTGTACGTTCCTACCTTCCTTATTACCCAGACTATAAGGACCTTAGTTCTGGCCTCTAACAGCAAATAAAACATGGTGGATCTGTTAGTAGTGTCGATTACGCGGCGCGTTGTTTAGACATCGACTTTGTTTACAATTGACACACGCTGCTACTCGACTCAGCCTTCTTTTCCAATAATAAACAAGTTCAATGAATTCTAGCAGTCAGAGTTATAAATACGTGAAACGGGAAACTGAAATCTAATTACATCTATTCGTATTATGGTACTAATTGAACTTAATGTGATCAAGTAAAAGTATCTATATCTGCTTTTTCGTTTGTGTCTGTTACAATTGTACTGTACACATTTCGATGCGGTTTTCACTGTAAGCTAGAACATTTGTTGTCGCTACTTTATTTTACCGAGGCCAGACCGAGTCGCTAGTTTTTTTAATGAATGCATGTACTTTGACCGCACTTTGTGGCTTAATGAAGAGCTAAGGTAGTATGTTGAACCCACCAGCATATGTTTTTTTTTTTTTTTTTTTAACATGAAATAGGCTTACGCTTGACTACAACTTGCCTGATGTTAAGCAACGTTATAGTCTACGATGTAGCGCGCTTGCCTAGAAGAAACCGGTTTACTCTCGACTTGAAGACCGACAAATTATAGTTCAAGGGGAATAGAGGTTCGGGCAAGGAGTTCCACAGTTTGGCTGTTCGCACGATGAAAGTCGAAGCAAAACGCTTGGTGCGAGTCTTTGGGACCTCAACTGTATATCGGTGCCTCCTTGCCGTGCCTCTACTCGTGCGATGGTGAAATGGGGCTGCAGGAATTAAATTATGCAATTCCTCCGCACACTCTCCGAAATGCAACCTGTAAAAAACCGAAAGACTGGCCACCTTACGGCGGTGCTCAAGGCTTTGTAATTTTGAGCTACAGAGTGAGTCTTTCGCGATGAGATTTTTTACAAAGTCTCTAGGAAATAGTAATTTATTATTACTTATGCAGAAAATTAAATAACTACATAAAAAGTATTTGACACGATGTGGATATTATTCTAGCTATTCATGCTGTTATTTTATGATGTTAAATTTTAGTGTAATGTTTCCTGCGGCTATCTGAATGATTAATAGTTTTAGTTGTAAAACAAGCGCGAATGAAATACATCATACATATATTGGATGGCGTCCAAATGCGCGCATAAAAGTTATTTCGGCTAGTTCGATTCGTCATTAACTTTGTTTATATTTACGAGCGATAAACATACATTGTGCAGATATTATTTCATCGTTAAACAAAGTTCTGATGATGAAAGCGGATATTTGCAATTAACATTAATTCTCTGTTAAATAACTTACATTTATGCCATCGTAAGTTTGCTGGATTTATTTCTTTGTAAAGGCCTAAAATTTTGCTTGTGATTATATTTATCCGTAATTTGATATGTTTTAATTAAAACACTGTACACAATTTTACGAACACATATTCGAAAGTTTTCCATACACCTCCGAAACTATCGGATTGTGATAACATTTCTTGATGAATATATTGGCTGTTTACTAATTTCTCCTAACTCCCAAAGTACGATTTAAACAATAACTAGAGGAAGAAGAAGAGAATACTTAGATTTACAAATTTACCATCGTATCTATTTCCACTACTATCGGAAGTAAGCAGAATCAGAAATAGTCCCGATTCATGCAATCGTTCATCTAGTTCTATATCAATGTTTGTTGCAATGCTAGTCGTGTTCACCGTAAAACTGAAATAAAACGACTCAAAAGTTTTTGTGGTAACTCTCTCTCTTTCGTACTTCCACATAATGAACACATGAGTATCGGTGAATGAAAACATCGTGAGAAAACCGACATGCTTTAGGACCACAATATCCGAGGACATTTGTCTTACGTGGAAGGACCTAGGTGCCCACCACGATGTACACATCTGCCCAAGAGAACTCACCTAACGAATTTATTCTGCGGGGAAGTCACGAGCCTCAGCAATGAGGAAATACGTCTCAAGAGAGAGAGTGTGAGGGTTGTGACTCTCTCGCATTAATTCGTTAACTATGACGAACGATGTTGCGGTAACTATTACGAAATAAATAAACTTTGGCTTTTATAAAAACACGTTGGATGAATCAGCACTCAGATGCAACTTATAAACACACACACACACACACACTCATACAACTTCCGTTTGCACTCACACATTGACATCTCCAACTCTGTAATGACATCCATTTCCACACACAATATGCAGTATTCCAATAAAGCAATATGAAGTTTCATCTCTGCAGGTGCATTGCCCCTTTGATTTCAACCATCAGCTTGAATCGCTGAGCAGACTGCAAGCGACGACTTTCAATCTTCGACACTCCTCATTATCTGGTGACTAGTTATTTTGTACGTGCTGGCTGTTTCTCATATAACTGCAATCGTAAAGACATGTCAGAGCCCCTTAGGGCGGCTTGTTAGACTCTCGAGACTTGGTTGTATGACACATTTTAGTGGCATTCCATTTTGGGGCTTCCGTGGGTCGGATGACACGTTAAATTGTACGTCCCAGCTGCTAGTACGCTAGTCGTTAAGCCATGTCAGAGGCCCTTAGGGCTACTTGATAAACTCACGACACTAGAGTTGGCCACTTTCATTCGATAAGAAGAAGGATAGGTATTACATATCTATGAGATAGTATATGCTAGTAGACTAGCGTTTTTGTGAAGCCAAAAAAAATGATTGGACTATCTGCTGTAGTACATGTTGGCCAAAATTTTGTTTAGTAGATGACTGAATACTCGTCATCAGGTCAATTTATGTTCTTTTATGTCTGTCTTGTGACCTATTACGTGTCATACATGGCCTATTTATCTAAATTATTCCGCTATAGGATAGCCAATCATCTAGGTGGGGCGATGACCTGACCATGATTTACCTAGTGGTGTTCATTGGGAAAGGCCCAAGTACAACGGTGGACTTATATAATCATTTATTAATTTAAACACTGGTACTTATTGGGTGATTAATAGTGATGATTAAAAAATACAGCTGATGCAAGAGTTACTAATAAAAATTGAATATAACTTATATTACAATAGTTATATAAGTTGCTACATAAATGAGAACCGGTGCTTCTTAGTAATGATATTTAATTATTTTATAAATTGAATAAGTAAATTATTTTCAAACCTAATCTAATGTCCAAATACTATCGTGCTCAAGACCTGTGTTTTGGAAATTAAAATATTCCAACAATTAGTTCTAGCCCCGTTTTCTAGAGAGACGGTCAGTTTCATTCGGCCATGAAATCAACTTCAACATGACATCTTTGGTTGAAAAGTTTAAATACAAATATCTACTACAGTTCGTAGAAATTATCTGATGGGATAGTTAAACTATATTCGTCCTAGAAACCGGGATCAGTGCAGTTACGAAGTGTTTATAGTGATAACATAAACATAAGGTGTCTACTGATAGTCTGACTACTGACTTACACACATGCATCCACTCGCCTATATCTGCAGCTCGCTCTGTAATGCATTCTTGTAATTGCCGGGATGTAAGTGTGTTCTAACCACGACGTGCTGGAGCGCTGGTTCACTGTATCGGAAATATTGAAAAAGGTTTTTAGCTATCCGCCTTATTTTTCTAACATGCTATTTTCATAAGTAAGGAGGTATATATATGAAACGCAGTAATTCTACAGGAAAAGTAGTTTTTCCTCTGTCTCATAAGAAAAAAAACAGGCAATATGAGATAATAAGAGGAATATCGTCAGTTATTATTTTGAAATAAGAGCATGTAGGGTAAAACCAAACCGCGATAAACTGTTAACATAACTAATTAACATATTTTATTCGTAGAAATATAAATGTCGATTAGTAGGGTTATCGTAATAATTGTAATGTTATCATCATTGGTATAATGTCAATATTTTGTAGCTAATGTAATAAACATGGTTCATTTACCTCATTTCACGTGTTTCGCCATTTTATGACTATCTAAATAGTAATAGGAGAGAGAGGCCTATTCTAAGCAGGCGATAACAGGTGGATGATGATGATGATGTAATTATCACTTGATAACTAGATACTAGTGTTATTCTAGATGATAATACACATTATATAGCCTATTATAGTTATCACTGTATTATAGTTCCCGTAAGGCATGATTAAATTTAGTTGTATTAACCGGCTAGCACTTACGTCAAAAATTACGTCGAAAAATTAGCTCGACAAGTTTCGGAAATCTGAGGTTTCCATCATCAGGAGGAGTCTGGACGAGGCGGCCAACCGGGACGCGCGTGCTGACTCGTCCTCCTGATGATGGAAACCTCAGATTTCCGAAACTTGTCGAGCTAATTTTTCGACGTAATTTTTGACGTGAGTGCTAGCCGGTTAATACAACTAAATTTATTATAGTTATATTGATAGGTCGTAGATGGCAACCTGGATTAATGTCAGGCGAGTTGTGGTTTTACCATAACTTTGTTATGCATTTTATTACCTTTTATATAGTAAAATAAAGTTAAAGACAAACAGACACAAACTATAGTGGTTGAAAACTATCTATAGCAGTTGCAATGCACGACCGCGCCGCGCGAAACGAGCATGCTCTATCGGTCTCTAGCTGAAGTTCGCGTCGGCAAGCTTGTATCGAGGAACTTCGGCGATTAAACAATTGAGGCCGGCTCGTTGGCGGCGCCTCGGGGGCGAGAGATTGCGCCTCTCTGCCTGCCTGTGCTCTGTGCACTGCTCACACAGCCACTCGGCCGGATTGCTCGCTGAGCGACAAATCTGACGACCAATGATTCCGAGCGTTTTCAGGCATTTTCATTCGAACCAATTGAAATTCCAATCTAAAGGCCTTTCAGATGTATTTGTAGAACAATTTCTATCAGCCACTTAACCCGTTTAACCTACTTCTGAACCTAATTAATGCTATTTGCAGAAACTCCTGCAACGAAAGCTCAAACTAATATTTCTGCAGCTAACATAAATATCAATTGTTCCAGAGCATTGTTGCCAATACTAAAGTACCAATTAGCGAGAGTTCTGTGAAACAACGATTTGCTCGAAACATGGAATCGAATCTAACAAAGTAACGATACAAAAAGACGAGCAGAGAATGGGGAAGCTAAGCACGTTCACGTTTCCCGGAATATATATTTGGAAACCAAAAAACATCTCACGGTCTGACGTCGCCTCGATAGCATCTGCCTTCACTTTACCACAAATTCTGTGTACTCAAACGCACCGCATGCAAATACCCACTTAAGCAGACAAAGTTTTTGTTTGTGTTTGATTTAAAGGTCGCCATCGCGCCAATCCGAAGCTTTGAATATTAATTTATTTAGATGCGCATAGAAATATGCATTTTGTTCCACTTACAGTCAGCAACAGCTTTTTGTTTAAGCCCCCTCTTTTGTTTGAGTACTTAAATGTACTCGTACTTTGAATAAAGTCCAAAAATGTGTTACATATTTTACGCTTTCATGATTTCAAATTTCATCGCCGTGCAATTGTTTGCGCGCGAGATAATGACACAGGATACAGCCATTCAATGACTTTATGACGCGGAAACTCGAGGAAAATTCACTTCTCCGAAAAAAATACACGTTTAAAAAGCAAAAAAGGTCAACCAATCGTAAATGGAGCAGCTCAAGAAAGTTTTTACTAATATTTAATGGTCGCGTGGTCCAACAATTTGCGTGTGGCGACTCGGAAGTAATTTCCCTCCGTCGTCAATAATGGGGCTCGATCATCTGTGTAATGGAGGAAAGTGTAAAATTTAAAGCTGCTTCGCTCGGCCCGCCCGCCCTTACCAATTTTCGCCATCGCTTAGAATCTGGCCTCCTCAAAAAATGAGCCTATTAGTCGGCGATCCTCTTTATTTTTGCAATATGCTTTTCTGTAATCAGATATCGGAAAAAATATGTTCATCCAGCAGTTGTATAGATTTTTCGCATTAGCTGCTCATGAAAGGCTGCATAAACATTTCCTTTGAATAGTATCCCTTTGATGTTCCGCCGAGAGGATTTCACAAATGAAATGCCATCAAAGATTGGAATTAAAACTCTTTGACAAGTTTTTTTTCTCTTTGAAGGGACACGTCTCGCTGTCAATTTGAAAATTGATGAGATCTTTTGCAACGTCCATTTATTCCTGCTATTTTAATTTCTGTAATTAGATTTCTCCATGAAGCGTTCAAATTTGTCTGGAGACTGAGAAAAGGTAACAATAGCATTGTGTCGTTGCATATTTTCCTTTGTTACTCGTTTAGATTCGCTCTAACAGACAAAAGTTAAAATAAGTTGAATATTCACTTACATAATGTTAATTTTTCAGTTTTTGCCTCGCTATTTGTTGTCTGTTCATAAGTCTCTTAAGCGTTCAAAACTCTTTGCACAAAACGTTTTAAAAAACTACAAGGAAAAAAGGCTGCAGTATTTAATTTAAAGAGTTGAAACACTTTATGAAACGGCGTTGCAAAAAGTCGGCAGATGAAGTAACGGGGGCCTGTTTCCCGCCGCCCTGTCCGTGACTTGGCCCCGGCGACACTCCGCTTGGCGCCTCTCCAACTACTGATGACGTGTTCTATACGTTAAATTGATATTGGCACTTAGTGCAGTGTACCTTGCTACCGATCGTGCTTTACTACTTTAAACTTTTCTTGCAATGCCGATAACTTAGTTTTGAGTTTTAAGTATTATGTTTTTGTATAGTAACTTGGCAAGTCTTTTTATCCACTTTGCGACTGTATATTTGTTAGTAATTAGATAGATAAACACTACTACAATAACAACACAACTAAAAAAAAAAATTAACCTACAAAACTCAAAATTAGTGTCCTACTTGGCGACCTTATTAAAAATGTTTTGTTTTTATGAATAAACATAGCACGATTACATCACTTCTATTTGGCTACTTGGCTAATTAAAAGATACTGCTATAGTAAAACTTCTAAATACCCATACTAAAGTAAATCAAAGCAGTTTCTAAGCATTCTATAGATTTTTGTTAATGTGTTTTCTTTTACATGCTGGCTGTTAGAAGTTTTGTATTGCCTGCGGAAACAGTATATAACTTAGGACATTAAACCAGCTCTATTCCTGTATAACTTTCGTAGCCTTGTCATAATTCCAAGTTTCTATTGAAAGTGCCGCAGCTTATGTAACTACCAGTAATTCTAGTTCATTACACACATACAAAAAAACACATTAAAGGTCATGGGTGTCTTAAAAGGTTATGCAACGTGACTCCTTTCAACAAACATAATCTTCTCTGTTTTTACTGCAATTGCGATGTGCAAACCGGTCATTGTCGTGGCAAATTGTTGATTGCTTAGATTTGAAAATGACGCAAAAACACGTAGACTTTAAAACGAAAAATAATCACCTTTGCGTTTGACCTTAAACCTCTTTTTTATTTGTGAACGTTAATGGATGCATGACTGAGAATTAGCTAAGATAATTTCATTACGTTTATGAGCGTCTAAGCTGTAACTATTAGCTGGTATTGCTTCCTTTACGAGCGCGGTAGTGTTACGAGATCGACGTAAACATTGACAGCGCGACTGATCAATTGGTCCTTGAAACACTTTGTGTTTGATCGGCTGTAAACAACATTAATGAGAGTCCTCACTCCTGCCAATGAGAGATTTGTGATCTTTGTTGCAATGCGATTTCATGATTTGAAAAATTTCATAAGATTTTTTTCACGTGGGATAGGTTTGAGATTGACTATACAACAGATGCAGTGAAGCGACACGAAACATCATAATACCTTACGTTCTGTACAATACTGTACATATAAATTTCCTATTTTGCACATATATATGTGTGTATATAAGAAATTGTATACACACGAAAACAATTACCTTTTCTAATAATTTGTAAAAAAACTTTCAGAAGACTTGATAACCTCCTTTTTTGAAGTCGGTAAAAAAGTTGGAGTTGGAGATTAAGATGATGATGATACAGGAAAGCACTATTCATCTCGTTTTTAGATGACGATATACGGTTTATGTCATTTCTTTTGTTTGCTATCGCTAAACGTATGCATACGTAATTGTGTATAGTATGAAATAGTAAACAACATGCCTTCACTATCTTCAGTGACTGCATAACTTTTCATAGTTTCAATTTACACGTTTCTTAACCGCTCCCCCCGAGTAGTTGAGAGTTGAAGTTCGCTCTCAAAGCGGTAAAGTAATCGAAAGAAAGTTAAATGTGAACTTGGTCGGGCGTCAGTATGTAATCGCGTAAACTTGCCCCCGCAAAGCGTTTAACTTTCGCCATCTCTCTGTGGAGTTAATGATGTGAGAATTTCATATATGGTTACGGATATGAGTACATCCACATTCCACTATGAATTTCGGCGGAGTAGCTCGGCTTTGATATGTGGCTTGCAAAATTGCTAAAATGTGCGTGGTAACATCGTACGCCTGCGCAAGAAGTTGTTTATTGTTAGCTCGCTGTGCCTCACGGTTTTGCCAACTAAGTATATAATTTCTGCTATGATGAGAATTAACCTATCAATTTACAACTTTTATATAATTATCCACTACTCACTCCATGCTACCGTAATACGCCATAAAATTTAACTTACGTTTGATGACCCGTCTGATGCAAAAGCAAGAAGATACATATTCACTCTGGATTTGGAAACCCTTTAATTATTTTACTCTGAAGAAAGAGACCATGGTTGGTTATCGCATCGTTTTACTGTTCTTAGGTCACAAATACGAAATTATTGTAAACAAATAAACAGACAAACTTACAAACATGCTTCAAATCAAATCAAATCATTTATTTTGCGAATATGCACAAATTGTCAGATAACAGCAGATGGAAGGCTAAATGGTAGGTACATACATATTCTGCCTCACGGCAAGCAAAACTTATATATATATAAGTACGTACATACAATATATATGTATGTATACTACGTAGTATTTGCTTCTACTACGAGTTAAGATTCCCGGCGTTGCTTGACGAGCTAACTTATTGGTTGTATTTCAGAGTTTCTTATCAAACGTCAGATAAATTCCGGCGGTAAAGGCCGCGGCGGAGGCGGCGACTGTTGGCGCCGCGCCAGGGGCCGTTGCATTGTTACTCAGCTGCCATGTTAGTAAATTAATATCAGCAATAGAGCCGCTATACTAGGCAACTATAACGGGCAACTTCGTCTAATATTGCTCCAGGCCGCACGGATATATTTCCAGTAGATAGCTAGTATTAGGCCATTGCCAAAAAATATAGCCGAGATTTTGGTGCAGGAAAGTACCAAAATGTAGGTACAGACGCGCTTCTATCACACTAATATTATAAAAACCAAAACGTGTGTGTAGTTGTGCTTGTGCCTTCATCGCGCGCAAACGGCTGACATATTTTATAAAATTTACTATCATCATCATAAATTTAAGGGCCGTGCCCTTGTCTGTGGAGTATGCGCCATCCTTCCCGGTCTTCTGCCAATGCCTTAAAATTTCCAAAATTTACTATGGAGGTAGTTAAATCTCCAATATCTCAAAGAGAAGAGAACTTCTTGAACGAATTATTTCTCCGGAGGAGTAACGACCCTCAGTCATGAGGGAGTACCATTCAAAAAGAGAGATTAGAATCTGGATTAACTCATAGGTTACTTTTCATCCTGCATTCACGCGGGTAACATTGGAGGCGCCCCTAATAAAAAAGAGTTCTTGACTATTCTAAACATAATGTAGAGTGCAATTTTAATGCTTTAATTAAACTTCATTATTTAATAGTTAAAGTCATTAAAGTTTATAACTGGTCCTGGTGTAAAAACAGTCGTCCCAAGTAATATAATAAATGCAATGTTGCATGGTTAATTACCACTTAGCATTCTACAAAGATGGAAAATCTTGACATATTTTGCCGTAGCTTGATTTGCATTTAAACTATTTTAAAGTTTAATAAATATTAACCCAGCAACATGAATATTTATAATTGTGTTTACGCAATTGTATATGCGTTGACTTGGCCAATCACAATTCATCATCATCGTTGTCCTCAGTTGCTTTTTTCTATTATTAGACCTCTTTCAGCCCATTTTAGTCATCTTCATACAATGCCTCATCATCATATTCATCAGCCCGTTAACGCTCACTGCTGAGCGTAGGCCTATTTTCTATCTTCAAGTACGCCACTGTTCTCCTTACTTATTCAATGCCTAACTTGTCTTAAGTCACAATACAATACATCACAATTTGTGTCTTCTGTTTCTCAAGAACTAGAAACAAAAGAGAATTAAAGTGATCATTAAAGCTGTTCCTTTCGCTGCCAAATACATAGCTACAGCCTCTCTAAAGAGAACATTAAGTCCCCAGTCTGATTTACCGACCCCCGGTCTATGTAAACAACAACTCTGTGGGCTTAGCACTGTTGCATTCTTGCTCCACCTTTTAATTCGCCTAGCAATATTCTTTTTTATACAATTTGCAGTATGATTTGTTCACAAGACTATACATAAGTTTGTTAACGTGTAACGAAAGATACAATAAAATATGCAATAACTACCAGTACTCTTTTTATCAGGTAATGTTCCATGTCTTGATTAATTATTGACTTCTTCTTATCGAATGAGAGTGGCCAACTCTGTTGTCGAGAGTTTGTCAAGCCGCCCTAAGGTCTCTGACATGACTTAAGGACTGCTGTACTAGACAAACAGCCGGGACCTACAATTTAACGTGTCATCCGACCCACGAAAGCGTCCAAAATGAAATGACGCTTTTTCGGTCGCCCATCCAAGAACTGACCGCGTTGATCTTTGCTTAACATTGGCAATCGCATGCGATTGCTTCCGCTAGCTATTATTGACTAATCATATTACTACTGGCATGTTATGAAATAATCGATTTAGTTATACAGACAGTAGATTATTCCTTGTACATCGAAAAAATAGTTAATAAAATAAATATAAGTACATTTAACAACAAAGAAAACTTGTAATAAACGACATATTATCAAGATTCGTCTATTCTATGAACCGGGAAGATTCTCAGAGAGAATCACTAAAGGCCCATGCTAAAGCCTCTTAAAATCGAACAGTTCAAGGCTGGCTCTGAGATCTTGACACGCTTAGCATCGACAATTAGCTGCGACGCCTGTCTCGTGAAACAATCGGTATTTTATTTGCTTACTGGCCTATTTGGCTTCTACGTTGTCATTGTGTGGAACTATTGTTGCCGTGTTGGTATGTACTTATGTAACTGAGACTTAGTTGTGAATTTAACTAGCGAGCAGGCGTGGCTTTGAAATGCTGTATACGTACATACATTTGCATGTATTTGTCTTATCAGAAAAAATCTATCAGACAATGTAAATCTAATAGAAGTTTAAGAAAAAAGCAGAAAAAATCTAAAAACAGCATTAGAAGTATTAAAACTCTAATTAGATATTTGTTAATTCGGAGTTTTAAGCAAGGTTTGAATCCTAAGATATTAAGACAAAAACACATTCCTTCATAAATTGGAGTTACGCTCGAAATTATTTTTCTTCCTCGACTGGTCATTAGTTAGTTACACGTTTCTGTACTATATTGTATTTATAAGTCATATCAACATATCTCTCTTGAGTCGTATTTCCTCATTACTGATGGTCGTGACTTCCCCGCAGAATTAATTCGTTAGGGGAGTTCTCTTGGCCAGATACATCGCGTTGGGTGCCCAGATCCTTCCACGGAAGATGCAGGTCCTCTGTTTTTTTTTTATTTATTTTGGCTCAACATTGGTAATGACATTGTTACATTTATGTTACACAAGTATTTTTATAAACTAAATGTACTACCTGTTTAAGTTAAGCACAGCATGCACAAATTATTATTTATGTCTATACAATTAATAAATACATTATAAGGAAAGTATTTTACAAACTGAATCTATTGTAAACAGTAGCATTATTATTAGGTACTAACTAGTTTTTGGGTTTGAAGTTTATACAATATAAAAGTATATTTAGTATGATAGGAAGGATATTATTAACTTAAAGAGGTTAATTTTTGAAAATTTGGCTTCAGTACAGCATTTACAGCATTTTGCAAATATATACAAAGGGTTTCAATAGAATTGTTTTTATGAACAAAATAGACTATTTTTAGTTGTGGGGCACCGTCGAGTACCGCCAAGCAGCTAGCTGGGGTGACGAGGGTGCCCACACCCAGGTTCTGAGACTGGTTATACATTAATACATTTGTTGCAAGTACATACAAGTTTTGAAATTATTATCTGTGCTTATTATTTTGTGATTCTGTCCCGTGGGCGCAGGAGCCGTCTGGCCCAGCGTCCGCTTTCCGGCTTAGTCTCCTTAACTTCGGCTCAACTATCTCAAACTAGCTGCATCTGGCCGACTTGAGGAATACTCCGGCTGAGGTGATACGGTACCTACGCTGTTTAATTACTACTAGGGTTTGGATGAGAGTTTATTAAGTACTAGCTGTGCCAGCGACTTCGTTTGCATGGAATAGTTATTATCATAAAAACGGTTCTAGTGAGTTAATCTTAAAAGATAGAATATACTGTCCCGGACATTTCGTTAGATCATTTCAAGAGTAATAATTCTTTCATACATATTTTTTTGATATCATGAACCGTTATCACAGCGCACACAACGGAAGCCCTCAAATATGAATATTTTTCCCCGTTTTTTCCACATTTTTCATTGTTTCTTCGCTCCTATTAGTTTCAGCGTGATGTCGTTGAGAATGAAAAAAAAAATCAAAATCATTCTAAGTCCTGTCCATCCAAAAGTTGCCTGGAAGAAAACGCCTCAGGCGATAAGTTCGCCTAATGTGCATTAAATTAGTTTTTAAATATCTTCCATTACGTTTTTTTTGTGTACATTAAAGACATATGTATATATATGTATCATATTTTATCAACAAATTCACTTTTAGTTTTCCCAGTAACATTTTTTCTTGTAAAAGGATGTAGGTACGCTTGTATTATTATGTACATTATTGACTTGGTATTTAATGAAGGACAGATGTTTAGTTTTTTGGTTGGTCTGGTTGTTTTACTCTGTTCTGATTTATATTACAGCTCAAATAAACATTTAACGTTTCCAAATGATTCCTTATATGACATGACGAATTTATAAAAAACATCATGGAAGGAAAATTGGAAGCCCGAAGAGGAAGAGGAAGGCCGAGAAGATCATACATGGACCAAATAAAAGAAAAGGCGGGTGTCATGTCGTATAAGGAGGTCAAGGAATTGGCAGAAGACCGGGAAGGATGGCGCATACTCCACAGACAAGGGTCCGGCCCTTAAATTTATGATGATGAAATGATTATATATATATTATGCTAATAATAGAAGTTATAACACAATCATAAATGTATCTAAATCTATTAGATCCGAATCTAAACTATCAAATGGAATTATAGAGACTGCAAACTTCGTCAAGTGACAACTAACTCCGGCGGGAGTTCACAAGATGGGCCAAGATTGCTTTGTCGCGTACTCAACACATATGTACGTACAGCTGGAATGATTTGGGAATTACATATTTCTATGTATAAGGCTATCTTCTTCTTCTTATCGAATGCGAGTGGCCGACTCTGGTGTTGAGAGTTTATCGAGCCGCCCTAAGGGCCTCTATAAGGCCATGTAGGTGTATGATGCATGTCTGGAGAAGGTATGTAGGTAGGAATTATGAGTAGGTATTAATCATACCATTATGTATAAAATATGCGAGTGTATGTTTGTTGGTTAGTTTGTTAGCCATGGAGTGACGGATCGTCATTATTTTTGGTTTGGTTGCTGCCGCTGAAAACTCGTATAAAATCTTTTGAAATAAGTTCCTTCAATAAAAAAATGCACTTTATTCTACAAAAAAAAACATCGTCGCTATGCTCACCTATGCTCTCATTCACAAATATTTTATCTTAAATATCCTTATCATTCCATTCGACCAACTCTTTGCTTCTAAACCGCCATTACAAAGGCAAGCAACAACAATACAAGTTTATAAATGCCTGCCTATTATATAGCGAGTATGCATATGAATATGTGAGTAATAAAATCGCAAACCCACCTAACGTATGGCGTAACGTTCACAACTCCATTGACTGAGCCTTTGTTTCGTACTTTGATGCCAGGTTGCAAAGATATCATATTGATAGACGCTTCATTTTATAATATAGTTTACTTCATCCGCGAAATCTTGTTTTACATCTGTGTGCTATTAAAGATGTTTACTATAGACAACGGATTTGGCGTACATGAGTCAAATAACCCATTAGATCTATGTCAAGTTGTATCACTACGCAAGTACGTACCTATAAATTGCGAATACAGCAGTCGTAAAATCATGGCTACGGAATGGATTAAAACTCTCAATGCTAGAATTTTTCATTCCAGTCTAAATAACTTGTTAAAAAACCGAAATATCTCAATGGGTACTTATTAATATCATTCGGTATTTTTTATTGTTGGTAAGACTGCTCGTCATGACCGCGTAGTGTGATGATGTACATATGTTCGACTAAACAACTCATATAGAGGCATATAGGTAGGTAGGATTCTAAAATTATATTATCTATGGTTTATTTTCCTTGATGCTAGGGTGTTACGTGTCAATTACTTGTGCATAGCTCAGACTCACAATTCTGAAATTACACATATGTACGTAGGTATTCACGTGGAAACAATCAAACTCTGGTAACGGGGTCGCGAGGTTTGCCTCATGATATAAGCATGTGACACTTTTTTGTGCAACCGTGGCTATTGAAAACCTGTGGTAATAAAGAGATGGATACCGCGCTTCACACAATTATCGCATTTCTTGCGATTTGCCGCGTTACGTAATTAAATTTTAATGGTTTTTGATACATACACGCTATGAAAGGTCAAGCCGCTTTCTAGAATCACCAAACGGAATGTCATTTACTTTCTACAGTGTATGAAGTAGGTATTCGAATTTTTTTTACTCATTAATATGCTTTGTGTACTTAATGTAAAACAAGATTTTTTCTTTCTCTGTTATTATAGCCGAAGAAATTTTATTAAAAATTTGCTACCAAAACTTTACCTAAAGATTCAAGTTACACAATTTTTTTTCAATATATCTACATTCACTTTCTAAATTACAAATCTGCTCTGCAGACCACCTGAGATTCATATCTTTTGATTCTAAATGTATCCTTTGTTTCTCAGTACCATTATTCTCATTCCTAGACTCTTAGATTGCTTATAGGTATATATTATTGCTTATATATTATTACTTCGATGATAACCTTCATTCATTCATGCTTTGCAACACTTTACCAGAAGCTGTATTTCCTGCGAACTACAATCCAGGGGTCTTCAAATCTATAATTAATTGATATCTTCTAGGTAAACGTGTTACACCCTAGTCTGCAGCAATGCTTAACATCAGGCAGGCTGTAATCAAACGTAAATCTATCCTACGTAAAAAACAACATACTGTTCATCTCATTTCATTCATGCTTTGGAACACTTTACAAGCTGTATTTCCTTCTAACTACAATCCTATTCAAATCTATAAATAATAGATATCTTCTACGTAAGCGTGTTACACCCTAGGCTGCAGCAATGCTTAACATCAGGCAGGCTGTAGTCAAACGTGAACCTATACTACTAAAAAAAAACATACTGTTAATCTCATTTCTTTAAAATTCCCTCACATCTTCCACCGTAAAAAAAAACTTACTGTTAATCTAATTTCTTTAAAATTCCCTCACATCTCTCGAGGTTCAAAGCTACTTGTGGCCAGATGTCGTCACTTTGCACGCAATATTCACTGCATTCGCTCCTCCTATCTGATGTCACGTATGTGCATGTGCATAACGGCTCTGTACGTGGCACGACTGCTTGACTCGGTGCATTGTTAGTCTGATGTCAAATAATATGTAGATATGTAAATATCTTCAGCATAAGTTATTCCAATCGATTTTGCTGTTAGTAAGTACCTAAGTGAATGTGTTGTATTGTTGATGTTCTTTTTTGATTTTAAAATTCGAGTCAGCTAAATCCTAGGTTGGTCCTAAGTGAGAATCTTCCGACAGCTATGAATAAATAAATAAATATTTCAGGCCATATCACACAGCGCCATCTAGCCCCATACTAAGCTTACGCTTGTATCAAGGGTACCTACTAGATAGCGGATATAATACATATTTACTTTTTTTTGTAAATACATTTTTATTATACATAGGAACGCCCAAACCCAACACAAGTACAATTACAATTTTAATATGCATAATTACTTGTGTTATGCAGGAATCGAACCCGCACCCCTAGATGAGAAGGCAGAGCCACTACCAACTAAGCTAACAGAGCAGTCAATCAAAGCTATCAATTAAAATATCTTTGTGTGATTTGCGAAGAGATGGTGTACACACTCTATGTATCTCATTAGCACAGTTCTTGTTCTATTCGAGTTGCATCTCTCATTACAGTGGTTGTGTCGTGACAATGCAGAATTGATTCATTAGGGAATTTGTCTTGGCCTATTAAGATAAGATTTGTCTTTAATGCACACCAAAAAATTACATGATAAAAGAAATTTAAGGACGAGCTCCCAAGAAGAGCGAGATGGCAATACATTTATTGCGACAAGATTCTCCAAATTCCCTCTATTTGAAAGCTTAGAACTCCGCTTGAGAGAATAAATTCACTGTGGGAAAAAATATATGTTATTCTGTATAGTTTTTCAAAGAGATTGTAATTTTAGAAATTTCGATACTTTGTAACAAGAATCCAAAAAAAAATTTTCAAGTTAACCCTTGTTTTGTCATGTATTTCCCTGAGGCTCCGAAATGGGGAGAAATAATACATACCTTTCTTTGAAGAAAATGTGCTACACATCATTTTGCTATTTTTGGCACTTTAGGATTATCAAAATATTGGTTTTTCGATTTATTATGAATTGTTTTATAGCTTTTGCAACCTATTTTGAGCCGATAGACGCGTGGGCGTCGACGTTCATCAGTAGCTAGCTAACGTTCGTACGGGAAGCACGTGCCACTCCGCGCAGCTCCATGCTCCAGTTTTCGAAATATGAAACGACTCAAACTATTGCTCCAACTCGACAGTTTGTTTGAGCTAGTGTATGTATGGTAGTGCTGGGTTGGTTACGATTAAAACGATTTCTAGGTATATTTTTTTTATAAATTTGAAATATAGCAACAATACAAGTAGCAATTAGAAAAATCATATTATTAATTAAAAAAACAACGATACAATAAAAACATTTTTTTTGTGTAATAATGTATTTGAAATTTATTGAATATATATTCACCCATTGCAATAATAATAATAACATCTCAAATTCCAAAATAGAACAAATTTCAACATGATTTCGTTTTTAGAACCATTTTTTATTTCAAATTATATTAATACTTTATGTCTAAAAAATAGAACAAAATATTTCAATTTAAAATAACATAATATTATTACATCTTTCCAAAACCGTTTTTTATAGTGCAATCGATATTAGACTTTATGCCGCCGGTATAGAACCGCTCTACTTGTCAAAGCCTAACTAGTTTCAAATAACTATATTTCTAAACATGAGTTGTCGTTTTTCGTTCGTTCTAAACCAATTTTTTTGTAGTGCAATGGATATTAGACTCTATGTCTTCGGCATAGAACCGCTTTACCTGTCTAAGCCAAACCACTTTCAAGTAACTACATTTGTAAACATGCAAAAATAGACTTAAAACGTATTGACATAGAGCACACATTTGACATTTTTGTTCGTAATTGTAGTACGTTGTATTTGTAACCGAATGAATGGTTTGCATACAAGCGTTCGTTCATTTTCAAAGTATACTAGTTTTCAAAAGCGTTTGCATCTAAAACGGATAATATTACCGTGCGTTAGTAATAAAATAGCAATTAGTAATATATTAGATAGGTACTAAAAATATTTTAAAAGTTTGTACTTTTGCGCTAACATTTTTTGTTATGGTGATGGTGCTTTTCTAACCAACGGACATTTTAGTGCGAAATATACCGAGGCGAAAGAAAAATAAAAAACACCAACAAAATCAAAATTGCGCAAGTCGTTATTTGAGCACATGGTGGCGGCGTGGTGGTGGATATAGGTAGGTACAAATCTACCTTTTTATTTTTATATTTTACCTTACTGCTGCGTAAGAATAATGACGTGTTATGCCCGATCCACAAATACAGTAACGAAACATAGGTAGGTACCTACACAGGGACAATAATAACTATTGGTAGTGCAGTAGGCGGCCTTATCGCCTTATTCGCCTATCGAATTCTACCAGGCAACCTTTGGATGGACATAAAGCGAGCTACATAAATACGTATTGGTCGTACCTACCTATATAGGTAGGTACTGAAATATGTGTATGTATTTATAATACCTAACCTATAATTATACGTAAATATAGTCGTAAAACTATCCTCAAAAAATATTATTATGGAACTACGAAAGTACTAGAAGTAACTATAGGTACCTACATACCTGACTTCAATTCGTTTGATCGTCCAGGATAACTTGATCTTTGCTACTAAAATAGCCCGACCCGCTTGCAGCTCTCAGAATCTGGCCGCTCTGTCGTCTCGCGGGCTCGTGGTTGGCTCGGTGAAAGGTCGTAGGTACCTAGTAGGTAGGTTACTAGCGCTAGCGCTATTATAAAATAGGTGGCGCTTACGCGTAATCAAAAACAAACTCTAAAAGAGTAGTAATCAAGAGTACTCTTTAGTTGTACTCTTGATTTACTTCAATCACAAAATAAATATAGGTACCTACTTACCTAGGTACATAAGTTGCATTAGGCCTTCTCGAGTGTCAATCTGCTGGCCCTTCCTGCATGGCATCTCTACCTAGGTCGGTAGGTACATAAAATAAAACCGTCCAAATGTTTTATTTTCACATCACGGATTTCGTAGAAACATAGTTAATTTACCTATAAATTACCTAAATATAACAATCAAACTTGTTAGGTATATTTTTTTACATTATAACCTTTTTAGGGGTTCGTCCGTACCTCAAGTAAACCTAATAGACATCGATCTATCTAATAGAATTATTTTGTTGCCCCTCTGTTCTACCTGTTCTTTCTTGTTTGATCAAGTTTATTGCTTTCTAAGTACCTAGGTATCTGTACGTACCAACTGAAGTTCGTCTGTCCGTCGGTCTGTCACCAGGCGATATCCCATGTAGCGTGATAGCAAGACAGATGAAATTTTCACAGATGACGTATTTCTGTTGACGCTATAACAACAAATACTTACTAAAAAAATATATTTATTTTTTGCTTTAGTGTTATTAGGGTTCCGCGTTATTAATAATCAAATAATGGATTTTAGTATGTTTGTTGGTGCAAAACGATGTGTGCGAGTATAATTCAGTTCAGCAAAATTCAGTTGAAAATAAATTAATAATGTAATGTCTATTTCTATATTTTATTCCTATGAATTTTTTTATTAAAATTATAACCTAAACATTTGTTTTAATTACTGCAAAAAAATAAGATAGTAGTTATTTCATAATTATTATGTATTACTATTATTGTAATCAGGAGTCGTCGTGCGGGTAGTAATAACAATGATGTGAGCGACGGTGAAGTCGTGAACAATGTCACCAACAGCACCGATTGTAGCGTTCAAAATGAAACCGAAATATCCTCTTCGCTAGAAAATGGTGACGCTGACGATCAAACCAGGTGAGCAGATTTTTGCAGTAATTGCGTTAACAATTACAATACGTGTAACAATTTCTATGCGTTTTTTGACGTGACAACGTCTAGTAAATCTAACGATAATAATGGGCAAAAAGTTACGGTAATGGACGCATCGCAATCTTTTGAAGAATGGACGAAGAGTCCAATCTCTAAAAAACTGCGGCCAGAATTCGTTTCTCCCAATGACGAAGGCGATGGCGACAATGAGATGATGTACAATAACATTCAAAACTGTAGCCGTCAATTAGATTTCAACGAGTTTTAATACATGCGCATTATTACATAATCTTTTAAATGGGCTGATAAACTGTTTTGGTACATTTATTGTACTAGTTAATAATAATAATTAATAATGGAGAAATGTGTGTTTAATTTAAATATATAAAGGTACATAAGATATTAATAACACATTCGTATTTTTTTCGCCAGACCCATATAAATACGCCAGAGTAGTTCCTAGTAGATGCTTCGTCAAATTAGAACTAGCAAGCGGCGATCTCTAGAATTCTAGATTACTAGCGGCGCCCCGTGGTGTTTCCCGCGTTTCGTAGTTATAATATTAATGTAGGGTCTAAATATCTCCTTGCCAAATTTAATCCAAATCGGTTCAGCTGTTTGAGCACAAAGAACGGCCAACATACTTACACCCTCACAAACTTTCGTCTTTATAATATTACTGGGATGGAATTGTACGGAACCCTTCGTGCGCGAGTCCGAATCACACTTGGCCGGCTATTCAATAATTCTTCTGCTATTCGGGGTTCCCAGAGAATATATAACACTAATTAGCTGCGTTTCATTTGAAACTGTTTTCGTGTAGGTGCTTAACTCGTGCATAAGTATTTTTTTTTATATTGAAGCGCTATATACCTACTTTCGCCGATTTTATACCAGGTAAGTAGGTAGGTATTACAAGTTACATACTACTGGATTAATAATTTAGTAGGTAAGTGCTTACTGATTTCAAACAACTGTAAACAAAGTACCTATAAAACTAGTTACCTACATATATGTAATATAAAGTTATAAGTAAAAAGGTAACTACCATATACCACGTATATTGAACCTACTTATCAATTACCTCTATCTGTGGTTCTTGTTGGCTGTCAGTTAGAATAGGTACCAGAAAAAAAGGATAAAATGTATTTATTTGCAATATCTAGTTGTTGTTTAACAGGTCGGTTGGTGGTATAAAATCAAAAGAATAGTATCTCGACAGTTCCTGAAAAAAGATATCATCTAATGCTATTAGACACCTCGTCTACCATTTTACTTGTACCCTGATCTCTGCCAGATTGGTTACCTGGAAGAGATCGCTTTGAGGGATACGGTCGCCAATTAAGACGCTAATTTTAAGTTTGTATGTTTCATTGGGTTTTTTCCTGTTTTGGCGTTTATAATAAAATGTTTTTTATCTATTTATCTATCTAATGGTGACAGTCGCTTCTCCCGCACCAGCCTGTGCATGTGCACAGTACATATCCCTGCACGTGACGGCGACGACACGGCTCTCGCGTGCCAGCTATCCGGGCGTGACGCCACGCAACGCTCTCAAGGTCGCCTCGGCCTGCATTGTGCAATGACAGGTCGGACATGTCTTATGTAAGCTTGTTTTGATTCTGTGATTAGCGGTGGAGATGGGAGACAAGTGACTGGCAGCGGGTAGAATGGCAAGGGGACTAGTAGTTTTTCCACCATCTTTATCCACCTGGTAGATAAAATGCATATGCTGCAGATCATCTCCTATGTTTATCCACCAACTTCAGTACAGTATATAGATTCTATTGTTCTGTTTTATTTGGTGTCTAAGATGTCGGTCGTGAACCTAAAGTAATCGCTAGAATAACATCTCTAGTTAGGGTCGTAGATCGTCCAACTTTTAATAAACGTTAGGCACCGAAGAACCTCTAATGTTTATTCGTAATTATTATGTAAATCATTTGATATTTTGAAATAGGTATGATGTCTTGGAATTCTTCATATATCTTGTTATTGCACTCGATTAAAAATTTAAGTATGTAAAGATGTCTAGGTAAAACCATCAAGACTTTTTGCAGAGCTAATTCTTGTAAAGCCTGTGGAACGAGATTCCTTCGGTATAAAACCCGTATCTAATACGCTGCGGATATTGTGCTGTCAAATGTATTGGTTTTTTTCTCTACAAATTGATGTCATTCGATTGGTTTGCAGAAACATCGCAAAAAGAGGTTGCTCGGTTAATAACCTCATGCGGGCTCCCTCGCAATGGGTTTTACTGTTTTACTATTTTGTGCAATGGCATTTTTGCTGATAGGGGGGAAAATGTTACCGGAAAACTAAAGAGAAATATGCCTACAATAAAACATGTACTTACTAACTAATTTGGTACAGATGACGTATTCGTTTATTGTGTGTTTTTCCAGTCACTCGGTAGCACGGAAATTCCCAGCGTTTATCAATTTGCAAAGATGATTCAAGTCGTCATAAAAATTGCGCTGTCAATAAAAACTGGGTTATTTGCAATGATCTAGTTTTGTACTCTGTGCTCGAATAATTGGTGACAAAGACCTTGGCAAATGTATGAAAGACACTGATTTCCGTATAGGTACGTATAATCTATATTCCATTAATGCATTTAACCTATTTTATGACTAGCATGTAACTTTTATAATACTGTAACATGTTATTTTTACTATTTAATTGTCGTATAATAATTGTTTATCTGCGGTCTGTGTGGGCGGCATCCCGGACTCCTAATGCGTTATCCGAGCAGTTAGCCAGCAATTATTAAACTTCATTGTTTCCCTTCCTCTGCTGCAAACTGCAAGCCGGCTGCAACGTGCTCCGCCTCGCAAGCAATTTGTAATTTCTGTGTCTAATCAGCAATCCGTGTCCAGTCGTTAGCTCGTACCAACTTCTAGTCAAACAGTTCCCAATATTTGCCCGCCCGACCGCATTATATGCTAAACTTTATCAATTATCGAGTAATGTGGTGAAGTTGGCCCTCCCGAATACTTCACGCGCACTCCCAGTCTTGTTTCCGACTGGAATCGCTGGTGATAAGAAACGCCCGGATTTCAACCGAGCCTCGAATACCAATGTTGGGAATTAGGAATAACCCGCCTCGCTCGCAGATTTAATACGCGTGGAAGTAATATTGATAGGGAAGTTAAAGAGTTTTGAGTTTGACACTTCCCATTTAATTTTCGGCAGTTGAAATTATCTGTGAAACTTTTGCGCCGTCCGCTCGATGAAACCGGTTTCGATTCCTTTGAATTAATGTTCTGTATATGTATTTGGCGAATTAAGTAAAACTGTATATATGTGATTTCTGATGAGTCTCAAAAATTTCGCTCGAGGAAAAATGATTCAAAGAATACATAATACGCTACTCGATCGAAGCTGAATTTACTCGCGGAATGTATAAATAAAACAGTAACTACAATAAAAGTAAAACGTGTTGCATCATCGGAACGAGCGAATCTTCCTTTCACCTCCCAATGTCAGAATGCGCTTATTACCGCGAGATAGAACCCGATCAAGCCGCGGCGCTTTCTCCGCGTGTATTATGTAAACATCGCCGAAACAGGCAGCGAGCTATCGTCTGTGAATCTCGCCGAGATTGCGCCGCTCTTGGCGAAATTGAACGGTTTTCGGCGACAAAACTGCACCGCAATATTGCTAAGATACGAATTTCCTCTCGTCGCGCCACCACCGCTCCGGGTTAGCGACGTTCCTTCGGTATTTCGGTTGTGTTAATTAAGCCGCTGGATTTATACAGACCCGCCAACAACGGCATCTATCATTAACAACAA
Organism: Macaria notata; assembly: GCA_927399415.1. Lineage (NCBI taxonomy): Eukaryota > Metazoa > Arthropoda > Insecta > Lepidoptera > Geometridae > Macaria > Macaria notata. Next base: position 3,206,017 of record OV656740.1, on the reverse strand, counting down.
ATACCCTTTGTGCAGAGATAAGGCCGGCAGAACCCCAGCTAGCGCCGACTGGCAGGACAATGGATGGACATTTCGCGCCGGATCACCTGTCCAAGTGTCTTAAGAAGCCGTGGCGTCGTTTGTCAACGTCACGTCTCGCCAAGTCTCGTAGAATGCTCGGAAGGCGCCCATTGTCCGCTCGTCCAGTCATTCTCTATTTTTAACCTTCAAAAGCTTCCTTTGAAAGCTCCGCTGGAATACGTGCGTTGTTTACTTTGCTAGAAATCTTTGCCGAGTCACAGCAATATGTACGTGTCCAAACAGCGCAGAGATAGGATTTCCCAATGAGACATTTCTTTTTATAGAGCTGGATTTTAACGTTTCCAAACAAAGATTTCTACATTTGAATATTTTCAAACTGCATCGTGGGTTTGCTTAAGAAGCTCTTTGGCCGCCGAGGTAGACCTTCATTCTTCAAAGTTGTAGCTTGAGCACTCAAAAGTTCAGTTCCACCCCGTGGCATAGAAAGTTTGGAGAAAGTTCGCTAACAGTTTTCGTTAGTTAGTTTGTTATTTTAATTTGTGGTAGAATTTGAATAGCAAAAATATTTTTTCTATGCCTAATAAACTAGTTAACAGAACAGTAAACGTCTGTTTTTATCAATAGTTGTGTATGAGTATTTTGACAGATGGCCCTCACACACACATAGATGGGTATGTATGTACTGGGTATGTGACACGACATACAATAGAGCATGTTGTTATGAATATTGCAAACTGTATCTCGTCACGCGCCCGCCGCCGCTTCCCTCTCACGCCCCTTTGAATCCCTCAATTGCAATCACGAAATTTATGCGCATATTTACCGAAAGTTCCATACACGCGCCGCCCTGAAAACACTTTACCTTATTCATGTAAACTCCGGGAGAAATTCCCGTTTTCTCGCGCCGTACGTCCTTCAAGTGCGAAACAATTAGCCAGTTACTTATTGTCTTCATTAAAGTTGTTGGCGTCTCTCGAACGAGTTGCGAGTGTGGAGTGGCGCGGTGTAACTTAGGACGGAACTTGTTTAGAGTGTCAATGGCAGCGCGGCGTTATTCAGTGAGCGACTCCGCAACTTTATTGTGCGCCGCTGAATTACAATGGCTGCACTCTGGTATGCACGCGTCGCACCGCACCAAACTTCGCCATAGTCAAGTAGCTAAGCGAAATGTTATGCGGGCTCGTCGGTGACTCTAAGTGAATAAGTGCACGCCACATGAATAATAGGAAAACTTTGTGTCTAGCGCCCGAAATTGTATATTCGCAAAACATAGTGCTGTGCGGTGATGTATGACGGTGGATAATATTTTCCAGTACATTAGCGGACTATTATAGGTAAGTGCTGCTGAAATACCGACTATGGAAAATGTTGTGTCGGAGTCCTTGATGTATTTTGCTGTACGAACGCGTTTACTATAGTCGAGTGTACGTGAAGTGTATTTTTATTGAAAATAAATTATTTTCTTATCACCGTCTCCACGTATTCTAGAAGGAACGTAAAATAAAACAAAAAAAATTGGGAACGCAGAACTTTATCAATAAACTGAAACTCGGTTGAATATATTACATTTATGCTCGAGCCAAATAATGGGATTATCGGGTCACTAGTTTGGGTTCCATCCCTTTGAGAATAACATATTGTTTTGTAGCAACATGGCAACACGTTTGAAGGGTATAAAAGATTCACACGAGCAAGTACATTGTGATTGTTTGATCGTAAACGTCACGCGTCTCATCAAAAATGTAATCATTTATAGAGCATAGCTAGTTCGAGAATTCAATGGTAATATCTGGCGTTTCTATGGAACTATTTATCTGAAATATTTGCGTGAAAAGTGGCAGTTGTTTGATAGACGGCTAGATGTCAATCACATTTCTTAGTGCGTACTTGAGCTAAATAGTCCAAATATATAGCCGTTCGTACGAGTACATACATATAACTTGTCTGAAATCCGATCGATGCGAGCGCACTGAGGCACTTCACATATCGCTCCAATATCGACCAAGCCCAGTCTTCAGTCTCCGATTGTATTACGACAATGCACTGCTATAGAGCAATTACACAGCTGGGCCCATTGTGAGGAAATATGGCCGATCTTGTCGTCTATTATCACTCGTTCGACGGTGAAATGTATGAAGATTGATTCTGTTCGCGTCATTGGATATCCATTGTGCGGAGTCACGGTTAAGTTAATCTTGCTTAGACCTTAGACCGGTCGATACTTGTGCTGTGCTCGATACTCTACTCGAGTGTTGCTTGTTGGAGTTTTGGTTGGTAACCAGATGATGATAGTTATTGGGTTCGCACAGGACAAAATTAAGCGGCGATGCATTTACTTTCAAACATAAGTGTAGATTATACTTCTGTCACCAAGCAAAACTATAGAAGACATTTTTGATGTCAATTGACAAAAATATTTTACTACATATATTTACATTATATTAAATTAAATAAATTATGAACGAAAATAATGTCAATGTCAAAATAATATAACCGACATATAGATTAGTTACCACATCTATTTCTAATTGAATGTGCTTATCTTGGTAAAATTTATTGTCTAAATCCTTTTAATTGTCATTCCAAGGAAGCCATTTAAATTTTGAACCATATATCTTCAATCATTCTCGAGCAACATTAACTCGGAACTCTCCAAGATACGTTTTTAACTCGTCAGTCTTGGGACCTTAATCTTATTTTTGTAGCTTATGCGGGAAATTGCTCGACATTATCCGATATACGTATTAGAGGCGGGAAATGAGATGTATGTTATTGTTTCCTTTGAAATGGGATTTTGTGTCTGCGGTATAGAAGTATGTATATTTAGTGAAAACTTACTTCTAGTAGTATACTGCAAGCACAGGACAGTTTCATTTTGAAACTATACCAAATCACGTGTTTTTTTTTTCAAAGTTAATCTTGGCGTAACTTGACATGATACTAGAAGTTAAGCCAGTAAGGTTTATTATAGTACAATAAAATTACTATAATAACTAACTTTCTTACCTACGTATATGAATGAATAATTCTGCTGCAAGCGGAAATCCTTCTTCTTCAATGTTATCTGTACGTTTAATAAATAATTATTTGCTCGCTCGTAGACCTCATTTTATGTGCGTACACGTGTAGGTTTAATTAATTACGATTTTGTAACGAGAAACCATAACGTGAATGGTCAGCTTCAATATCATTTTTCTGGCAAATTTAATAAACAAATACTCGTAATAAGCCAAGGAAAGGCTAACTCAAAGGTTTTTATTTTCTTTGTACTTGATATGAAAAACTTACACGTGCGATACTAATTGATGTTTATAATCACAATAAAGTTGATTAAAGAAATCGTTACCAATATGCTTAAATGTAATATGAAGTATTTACATCTGTATTTTATAGATTTTTTATTAATGAATATTGTAAAACAATGTTACATACCTAGTTAGTGTTATTGTAGTTGACAATAAAGACATAAATATGAGTTAAATAAATTACTTCTAACTGCTGTTTTAATTAAAATTACTTATAACTGATCTTTTTATTAACTTTTTTGTAGTTATCTGATTGTTAATAAAACAGCATTTATGTATTTATATGAACGAGAAAATGCCTATGACTGGAACATTAAGTATATTATGGGAAAACCATTTCCGTGTAGCTTAAATTCACACAAACCTGTAAAAATGACGATGATAAGGAATCTGCACCGACAAGACATAAGTATAATATTTTATAAGAAAATGCTGAAAAATGATTACATCCCTTCATAAATAATGATAATTTTTCGGCATGTGTGCTACAACTACGCTTGCTACGAACTGACTGCGAGAGCTACGGATACCGGTCCTATTTTGGTGACATACTCGTATGTGTAGTTCTATTAATTTGTATGTAAAAGCGCAATGTTGATAGATCGAATAAGGAACAAGTATTTGCAGCAAATATTTGTCAGGGTAGATGCATAAAATTCGTGCAATGTAATCTGTAATCAGCAGAATTGGAACAAAAGCATTAATATCTATCTACATATACCTTTCATAATCTATATATATATAAAACCCAAAGGTGACTGACTGACTGACATAGTGATCTATCAACGCACAGCCCAAACCACTGGACGGATCGGGCTGAAATGAAGCATGGAGGTAGATGTTATGACGTAGACATTTCCAAAAATCCTTTGCTGCTAAGAAAGGATTTTTGGAAATGCGTCTTTTAAAGGGGTGAAATAGGGGTTTAAATTCAAAGTTTAAAGTTTTACTTCTTAATGCGAGTGAAGCCGCGAGCGTCCACTAGTACTGATATATAATGCGAGATGAACTAATTCAAAGTAAACGCAATACCAAGTCCCATTAAAGTGTCCAGTAATTCTACATGTTACCGGCCGCTGGCTGTAGAGACAGTAGAGCGTTGCACAGCAAATAGCAACAAAAGATGGTTTAATCGCAGAGCCGGCTGTCGGCTCTCAATCAGACGTAATTGGAACTTGGCACAGGAACCTTTTACGATCCAATTCAGCACGGATCTGCCTCATGGCCTCTGCTAACGGGTTTTCGAAATTCGGACTCTGTCGTGCGGTTTTTGCTAGTAGTTGAAGTACCTACCTACTAGTTACTAGTAAGAACTAACGTTCTAGCTATGTTCTGTAAAGTTAAAGTATGGAAAATAAATATTTAGGGCATCACCATACCATCAATACCTAGTCTTTATAAAGCGAAAAATTACTGTCATTTTACTCCTACCTTTTAAAAGTCCCCGTTACTTCGTTTCATATACACACAGCAATCGTTAAGCAATACAAAGGGCTGCTACAAATAGGTTATAAATCTGGCAAAAGAACGCAAAATTAGCCTGCTACGGAAATTCTTCTCCACCAAAGCGGCACTTTGTTCCTAATCTGTACAGTCAACAAAAACAAGCGCTCTCGTGTTTTGTCACCTGTTAACACAAAGGACATAATTTCGCCCTGCACTCTACCGTACCTCAACTCTACTTTAAACCCTGTGCATTATTCAACTGTCATTCTTTAACTTTACAACGACGGGCGAAGTTGCCTCCCCACTAAAACACGGTAAGTAAAATGTACTACCGTCAAAACTTGCACGAAGTTAATTTAAACGAAACTGTAACTAGGACATCTGACTTTTTGCCGTGACTTAATTTTACTTTAGTTTCTGTGCTTTTAAATTTGTTGTTTCTGCTAGCGTCTTACTTTGTAAGACTTTATGTAATTGTAGGTATGCATGTATGTATGTTATATGCACACCACTTAGTTAAGTTAACTTTTTTATTAAATTTACTTAAACGCTCAATTAACTCCAATTATCTAATTTTCTAATGGTCTTAATTTGGTTATTTTAAGAATGTACTAAAACACCGATAACCGGAAAGTCATGTCTGTACCATTACATTACACAAACATCAAACCCTAATTATTTAAAAGCAATTAAACTTAAAACGGGCAACCTAAACAAACTAATTAAAGTCAAACTTCTCAAGGCGAATGTTAATCCGGAAGAAAAACTCGTTCCGTTTTAATCCACGTCTCTGCAGAAGGAGGGGCACGCACGGTCGTGGCCGTAAATTCGCAATTACCTCACAATTGCTATACTATCCATCAGCCTTAAGTAATCAACTGTGTCCGACCGACCTACATCCGTCTTGTTGGCCGGCCGAACGAAGTGAGTGCATCTCTTAATCGGATGTGAGACTGAGACGATTTTCTTACATATATATTAATAATAAGTCATGTTTATAATAATACATAAGTCATCTATTTGAAAATTAACTTAGATAAAAGGTTACATCATTCGAGCCTAAATTATGTGCTTACATACATACATACATACATGTCTCTATTTGAATGTCAGCATTGAAAGATAAACAAGTATGCTGTAACGAGTTTTTTCTTTCTTTATTGTTTTTTACTAAAGCTTTTTTAGCTTTCAACTAACTCTAAGTTATCTTATCTGAACTACGACGACTAACTGGATATATAGGTATCTTAACGATGGTGTGAAATCAGATATGCAAAGGCAACAACAGTCAAACAATAAGTTATCATTGCTATCTAATTGTAAAATCGAGTAAAACTTGTGTATATAAGCACATCTTTTTGCGTCAAATGCAGTAAGCAACATACAAGTGTAGGCAAATTTGTACGCGAAAAGATTGTCCTACCGTTCGCAGAAGTACAACGAGTGCCTGTTATACTGCTCAATCGATAGGAAAATCACTTGAAACGATTCGGGAACGGTCACATAGTCACATATCTGACGGTCCAGCGATTTAGGCAGGATTGGGCTAATTTCTGGACCTTTTGATCCAGCGTAACGGGAAAGGCATTTTTTATGCTAGGCATATAAGAAGGTTCTTGAGAATTTTTTCTCGGTTTCTTTAACAAATATTGTTTTGTGTACTTAAAATGTTTATTTAGTTGATACATTTTATTTCAGAAATGACCATATGTACTGATTGCTATAAAGATTAACCTTTGTTCTTTTACGAATAGTATAAAGGAAGAGTAGCGTGGTAAATAGTTTCATTTACCGCTATACCGGTTTACCATCTAGGCTAGAAAGGGTAGAAATGTTTAAGATTTTTTTATCTTTATCTTTTATACAGTTTAAGTCTCATCTGCTGGTAAAATATATCGTGTGTTTACTTATTAATACTTGATCATATAAGTTTTAATAGAATAACGTCATATATGACCTCAAGCCCTCTCGAAACCGCCTTGAACATTACCCTTACGCAAATCTATGTATATTTAGTGGCGTTTGTTGACTTTATCGAACTGGAGCTATCAACTATGTATGTAGGCCTAGCAATGAGATAACAATTAGAAGACAGCTCAGTATAGTGAAAGAAATCCGTCGCATATTTGCCATATATGCCAAATAAATACACGTTATTGTTCATACACAAGTGTCAAGTGATACGTCTACATGCTTGAACGCGTGATAAGCTATGAGTAATAAGTATAATTCCGGCTTAAAGCCGGAATTATACTTGTCTGACGTGTTGTGTCGTGTCGCATCAGAGAGGTATCGGTTTCATATATTTAATACGCTGAGATTTATACTATTCTGTTGCAATCTGACGTGACGCCATCTGTCATGTCGCGACAGATCAAATCCCAGTCTGCGTCAGAGCAGCGGGGTGCGGGGCGGGTGTGTCGCCGCATCAGACAAGTGTGAACGCGTCAGTTCTGGATTGTATCCCGTCGGAATCGCTCGTACGCCGCGCCTTTATAGTTACCTACAATGGACGAACTGATCGAAACGGTACGACAATATGAAGTAATATATGATACAAAATGTCCAGAATATAAAGATAATTCTATCAGAGCAACTATTTGGGACGAAATTGGAGCCAAAATGAAACAACCACGTGAGTATCTTCAATATTTAATTACTTCTCCTAATAGCTTGAATTTGCCACGGTACTTGTCCCTCAGGGCTTACAAAATATGTTTTATATGCCTCACGAACTTGCATCGCGTCTTGAGAAGGGTTTCTGTTTAATGATCCAATATCTATAAATCCATTACTGCTGTTGATCTCACTTTCAAGGCTATAAATGCTTTGTTTCCTGCGTGTTAGAGCTCAAAAAATTATGAAGACAACAAGCAGCAAGTATGATCTTGTCTGCCATGTATGGTTGTACTTGTAAAGGCCCTTGAAACACTCTGAATCTAGCTCGTAATATTCCAAAAGCATTTTCGACAGTGCGGCGGGCACGAGACAAACGATAGTTAAATATTTTATTATGATCATTATTAACCAATTTTGCTTTACTGTATGGTTTCATTAAATATGTTTTTAAAGGAAATGCCGCATCTGCAACAATAGTGTAGGGCAAAGCATTTGTATTTCCGTATATCGATTTATTCGGTGGAACATTCAATTTATTTCTATCAAACATTTTTCCCATTAATGACTCTTGGAATATGCCACCATCACTGTTTCGGCCATATGCTCCTACATCTATCATAATAAATTTATAGTTCGCATCAACGAGTGCAAGCAATACAACAGAGTGTTCATTTTTATAATTGTAAAATGTTGAGCCTGCATTTATTGGACATATAATAGTAACGTGCTTTCCATCCAATGCTCCAATGCAGTTAGGGAAATGCCACAAGTTTTCGAAATCATTAGCAATATCTCTCCACATTTGTTCTGTGGGTTGTGGCATCACTATAGGAGACAATTTCTTCCAAATTGCTGCACACACTTCTTCCACTATAACTTTTACAGTAGTGAACCCCATGCGGTAATTGAAGCCCAATGATCGAAAAGAATTTCCAGTTGCCAAAAATCTGTAACATAAAAAATATACCTAGTATTTTAAATTTGTTTCAGCGGACAGATGTAAAAATGACTGGAATAAATTACGAAATTCTTACGTCAACGCAATGAAACGCCGTAAAAACAAAAAAAGTGGGCAAGCTGCTGTATCAATTTCTCCCTGGAAGTACGAAGAACAAATGAGCTTTTTACGCCCATATATGGAATCAAGGTTAACTACAACTAATCTCTCGTCTCCACCAGAATCGCCAGAAGCGGAATCAGAACATTCACAATCTTATAGCCGGCCGACAACACCCCAATCTACCTCATCCAACCCGAGACCAAGGGAAAGCACAGCAAACTTACAAAATTTATATGACTTAATGAAGTCTTCCCATGATTTAAGACAACAAAGGGTCCATAGAAAAATGCCCGATTTGGATGAAACCGACATGTTCTTTTTGAGCATGAGTAAAGCAATTAAAGATCTTCCAAAAATCGACCAGACTAAAATAAAACTAGATTTACACACAGCCATATCACAAGCAGAAATACGTAAACTTGAGGCACAATCACAGGTTCTTAAAACACCAATCATTGTGACTCGCCAGATAATTTCTCCGCCAAATCAACCATCTACATCCATGCCGATAATCCAAACTTCATCAGACTTCTTAGAATCATCAACGCTCACACCATTGCAAAACTCGGATTCTCAAGTTCACTGTAATTTTGAAGATGGAACAATTTCATCGTACTACAGCAATGCAGATTTTTCTGATGTAAATTAATCTGATTCTAGGAAAGTTGATTATTCTAATACAAAATAATAAATATGATTACCTTACACATACTGCAAGTCTTTCTCTTGTCCCAATAGGTTTCCGAAACTTCGTATGTTTTTTTTTAATATCCAGTTCGATCAAGCTATGAATTTCGTTAAATTGTGTCTTGGATAATCTAAAATATTGATGGAATCTTTCGTCATCACTTATAAGTTCCTGAACGAGACAGTGAAACTCGCCTTTTAACTCTCTTTTTCTATTAACCGGATGAACCCAGTATCTTCTTGTCTTTCTTTTTTTCTTTAGAAGTAATGTTAGTGCCAAAAATTGAAGGTCTTCAAATTCGGATTCAGAATCGGAAAAATCTTGGAAATTCATTTTTAATCTCGGATAGCAATGGTAACGTAAGAACTCTATGAGAGTTGTAGCAACACTAACTTAAGATTTCGTCAGAAGGCGCCTGAACACGACACATAAATGTGTTTGGTAGTTGTGACGTCAGTGCGCATCACGACACAACACGTCAGACAAGTATAATTCCGGCTATGATAACTATTTATGCCAATTTTATGTTACAATTAAAATAAACGAAACAATTCGAATAGACTGTAAAAACAGCCAACATATGTAAAATTATATTATATTGTAGGTACACATGTATTCGATTGCGGAGACCTTCATGTATCCATACTTACTTATTGTTTCACGATTCCTGATAAGACGGGACACTCCGAATTTTGTCTTAAAAATTCGTCTGTAAATGCCAAGGTTTTCAATTAAATACTGGATAGGTATAGGAGTTTAAATAATGTTGTCTATGGTCCCTCGCTACGTGAGCAAACTCACTACTAATAATATGCTCAAACACAAATCTCGGGATTAGCATAAATTACTCTATGAGGGCTTCTATATACTGCTAGCTATTTAGTAAAGGTACATAATGCTGCGTGCTATGTTTTTTGTCGCTGAAAAATAGTAATAATTTAATTGATAAAGTTTGTATTAAAAGTTAAAATTAACTAGGTAACTAATGAATTTTCACTTGGCTTCATCGTAGCATAGAAGTCAAAACGTCTAAAAAATAGATTTCTCATGTTTGTGGTTTTTAATAAAAAAAATTGTTGCACTTGACCATAGTTTGCCCGATGACAAGCAATAACTATGGTCTAAGATGGATTGTGCTTACCAGATATTATTATCTCTTGGTATTCATTTATTTACAACTATTATTATTTTTTTTTACATTATATGTATAAAAAAACAAATATCATAAAAAACTGTAATAATGGAATTATCAATAAATGTTGTATTGTATTGTATTAAAACTAGTGATGCCGCCGGCAACGGGGCAGGACCCAAGCAACCGATGGTAGAGGCTACAAAGAAAGGAACATATATATCATGATTATTATTTGTTCAGCTATATTGCTATACAGCTTAGCTATATTGTGATTTAGAAATTTAACTTGTATTTTCTGTGCCGATTTGTTCCTGCGTGAATTCGAGCGATGTTTCCTATCCTGGGGCTTTTCTTTTGTTACATTAAATGTACGTTTAAATTCAACAGCAAAGTACCTATCACTAAGAACGTTTTCCTTATATTACTTATAGTACTAACAGAAAGTACCGCAGGCTTCCAGGAATATCCCAATTCAGTTGCTAGTTTATACCTAGACGTCATGTGAAAACATGTTTTCACCATTTATTTACTAAAAGTCTTAAATAATTCATCTTAGTTTATTTTTATACAATAAATATATTATCACTTTACCTCTTAAATGTATAAAAGAATGCCTAAATACCTATTCTTTGCTTTGGAAGGATTTTAGTTAAAACTTGTCGAACCGTCTTGGAAACCTTAAATACAACTTTAATGCTATATTGTGATAAGCTGATACTCGTATAACCAATGTGACCTAGTAATCTACCCTTAGCAACGTAGATAGATAGATTGATACTTTATTGGACATTCACATATAAAACATAATACAAAACGGAAAAAAATAAAACTAATGCCACAAACGGCGGCCTTATCGCTAAAAGCGATCTATAGCAACGTATAGTAGTAACTAAATACTATCTGTTAAAAATATACGAATCAAACAGTAAATCGAAGTAGGAGTACAAAAAACTATTAAATTTACTCATTTACCATACCTACAGTCAATGAAACTAGCTACTATTCATATAAATTTTGTAAACATAAGGAACATGTTGAAAAACACTTTTTATTAACACTGTTTATTTCTACCTACCTTCATTTAAAGATGTATAAGTTAAGTATTCCTGTATGTATTTTATTGAGTTGTAGAAATAAACGATTTTTATTTTATTTTACTTATATTATTTTATATGAAACTAGCTAGACCAAACATTTATATCCAGCACATAGTGGGTTGTAACACGAATATATTTTACAACCGCGATTTGTATGTTTCATGTCTCAATAAATATTTAATCTTCCTATCGAATGAGAGTGGCCAACTCTGGTGTCGAGAGTTTATTAAGCCGCCCTGAGGGCCTCTGACATGGCTTAACGACTGCCGTACTATAACAAACAGCCGGGACCTACAATTGTTAAATATTTATTAACTTTTATCCTTATTAATTTACTCTCTTATCGTCTAATCAAACAAAAATACTCAAATATACCCATAGAAAAAAAAACCCATAGGTTTATAATTGATCGCGTGTGACAGCGTCGCCACACGCTTGTTTTACATTGATAAATGGAACAGCTGCGTTGGTAGGTACTCAGTTTGGGAAAATAAGCAATTTGGCAATCAATCATCGACTAATATTTTCGTATCGTAATGACAACCGGTAAACCCTTTGAGTAATTATTTTTCTTTTTCACGAAAAAAATGGTTGATTACCCCTAAATTTTCATCGTATTAGTGATCTTTACTGGGAACAAAAGGTTTGGGAATAGTGACGGGCAATATTTTATTATTAATTTATACTCCTACTTATAGATGTAATTTATATGTTGTTTTTACTGAAAAGTTATATATTTACCTACTATATAATATTATTGGTAGAAATAAATTAAAGTAGATTTAAAGTAGGTGTATAAAATAGACGGAGACGGGTCTTGCACTTGACCACACTTTGTCTGCTGGTGAGCAAACGTGGTGGCTGATTGATGGAACGTGATTACCCAATAAGAACCGGTTATCTTTCATTTTGAAGATCGCTAGATGATAGTTCGTGAGGAACAGGGATTCAGGCAGGCTGCTCCAGTAATCACAAAATTCAAAGTCAGTTTGTTTATATGCAAAACAAATGACTGATTACGGCATTGAACACCCATTACACAGTTCTCAGTATATTTACCATATCTGTAATGTGATCCCGCACCAATCGCATCCAGTTAGCGTACCGTAAATTGTATCCGATATTTCCTGATAACGAGAACGTCAGGTATCATTTACAATACGGCGAGACTTATATACTTATCTCTACGTACGTTGGTTGTTCAATTTTGTTACTCATTTCGGATGGGTGTTTGGTTGATTTAATTGAACGGTGAAAGTACATATATGCTTATTTTGTTGATAGTAAAGTGTAGGGTAGGGACGACGTGCCCGTAGATCGGTTAGCGAAGGTATACGCCTGTGATTACCAATGTATTTTTTTAAACCTATCCTGGTGCGCGCTACTCAATCCATCGGCCAGTCCCGCAAGCTACCCTTATTAAATGGTAAGGCCGGGTTTCAGGAAGTAATGTATTTATTCATTAAATCTTATCAAATTGGGGGTACCTATTCCTATTTATTTATAACCAATGTTTAGTAAGTGTCGATCCGGTCAGCCCTTGATGATTGATATAAACAAGTACATATATAGATAGATGACTAGAAATTGGCATTACGAGTATATTTGGACACTCTCGTGGATCTGAAGACACGTTGAATTGTAAACCTAGGCTGTTCGTCATAATACGGCAGTATATACATACAATAAAATGTAGAAGCAAAATGCTTTATGCGACACCTCCGCCTACTTGCACAACGATTCTTAAACACGACAAATCATACTTTTACAATATCGTTGTGAAAGAAGGCCTCAAATGCTGTCATGTTCAGTTATAGAGAAGAAGGGTCATGTAATAAACATAAGAAAATGCTTAAAATTATGTTTTGCTACAACGCGTGTGGTAGATGTGAATAGATAGCATTTATCAGTGACTCAGACGAACACGATGACATAATAGCGGAAACACCCCATTTTGCAGTTAATCTCACCTTGCCGTCGCAATCTTGCTGTAATTTGAACTAATGCAGCACTGGCGGGCGCTACCAAGTGTGTTGTAAGAGTGATCTTTTTTACGGTGTTCATTTCGTGTGTTTAAAGTTTCAATCTTTTGTTTCATATAGGGACATCTACACATGATAAAATAATAAATATTTATAAGCAAGAACTTATTCACATATTGGTTCAATTACAATTATGATATTTTACAGCACTGAATGTATGTAGATAGAAGCGAAATTCAAAAAGCATTACCTCCTTATAACAGCGTGCGCTTACATTTTCAGTTAAATTTAGAGGTTTTTTTTTTATTCGGAAGTAATATTAAAAACATCATAGCTTAAGAAATCTTCAGTTACCGTTCTATTTGAGTAACGCAACCTTCGAAGATTACAGCGTTTGCAGGATTATTAAAGTTGCTAATTAGTCATGATATATGTGGGTCTGTAGGTAATTAAACGATGAAATTAATTCAGAACTACCTTTTATTTTAGAACTACAATCTAGTAATTTACAAAGTGAATATGAATCGGTTCTTCCTAGATAAGTACGCTCCATTTTAGACCATAATCGTTGATTATCATAGACGACTTATAAGACTACTTAAAGTTTGAATTTTAGAACTACTTATTTAAGATTTATTTTCTTACCATGAGAAACATAAAAACTAATTAAATAAATAATGAACTATGAGTAGTTCTTTTCTATTTTATTCTTCTCAACAAAAATGTATTATATTTATAAAAATATGTAAATATAGAACCAAATCAAACCAGAAAGAATAAAGTCTAGTTTTACGTAATAAATTAACGAAATGGAATTACAAACGCAAAGTTGATCAGAAGTCATTTGAATATAAAATGTCGCCAATCAGAAATGGAAATTTTTATTCGACCGCAAACATATTCCGAGCCTGACATTTACCATTTGCCATCGATTTATTGTCAAAATGTTTACTGTTTACGATATGGCAGCATCGAATACCAAATGTTGCTATTCTTACGAGTATTTTGGTATTTATATTTCGATAATGTGAATCTATCTGGTACCTATCCTTGATTCTTATAAAGACTCATTATATTATCATCAAGTTTCGTGCTTTGTTGATATACTTAATAAGTTGTAATTTTCGGAGCAATAGATCACTGGTAGTTTTGGTATAGAGATAGTTTCCAATCCAAATAGTAACATGAACAGTATTTGTGCAGCAAATAAAATAAAACTTGATCTTAAAGTAATGTCTCAAGTGTTAAGCTTATGTTCTCTTCCTCGTTTCTACTCTAATTTTAACTAATAATCAGACACGAATAACTCAGCCTATCACCAAGTTTTATTCAGTCCCGTTGAACTCCGAAAACGGGGGAAAAATCTGAAATGAGAAGCAAAGAGAACAAACAGCATAAATCACGAGTAATGTTAAATTCTCATTTGTGTCGCCCCTTCGGGTCTATATATCAACAGGCGAGTCCATGAACATCAAATTGGATTAGAGCCGCAATCTAACTAGCCCGAACTGTGATCGCAAGTTACTGAGGCCCCCGGCTACGGACGAATGGGGTTCTATTACCCCACACATACGGGGAAACTGCGAATAATTGATATAGAATTATAATTCCCTAACAAATGACATGTGCCTTCCGTGGAAGAACCTGGGCGCTCACCACTATGTATCTGACCAAGAGAAAGTTCCCTTAACGAATTAACTCAGCGAGGGAGTCATGACCTTCAGTGACGAGGAAAAAAGACTTAAAGAGAAAGAGAACAAGTGACGCGTAAAAATGCTACCACATTCATCTAACCTCCACACATGTTTGCTCGTGATTGTTCACGTTACTGGAAATAGCCGAATGCTTGGTCGTGGTTGCTCGCTAAGCTTTACCCAGGCAACTCAACCGAGGCGGCGGCCGTTGGATTATTTTTTTTCTCAGTTACATTTCTATACTATCCGCTATTCGCAGCTGGGAACTGAGCGTACGGTTTGAGACTTGAATACGAGTGATTGCTAATCATAATTTGAATGTACGTTTTGATCGACTAGTGTAGGGTTTTGGGGCCTAGTATATCGTTGTTTGGACGTCCATTTGTTTGAGGATAAATATATTTTGGTATTTATCATGCTAAGTAAGCATTTTTTTTAATACGCTTTTATTGGGTTGTCTTGTTTGCAGTCATGCTTGTTTACTTACACGAAACATGTATGATTGAATTACACAATTATTTTATCTATATATTCTAGTAATAACATTTGTGTTATCATGCATGGTTGGCGGTAAATTTAACTTTAAAAAAGCCGGCTAACCTTAATCAATTAAAATTATTTACATCCGATTGATTGGGCATTCGTAGACTATCATTTGATAATTTATTTCTCATTAAATGTTCTCCCTCTATTTTACACCACATACCATAAAAATGTGTGAGTAACTGAAAAGTTAAGACGTAAAATATCTCAATTCCAAAGCTTTAGAGACGTTTCGCCTACCTTAGCATCACTAGTAATCTCATATCAGTTAAGATGGCTGGAAAGCTTATCGGATATGTGTCGTGACGGTAAAGCAGTGCATGTTACATTTTATGTTGATTTGATCTCCGGCCGGCGATGTAATCTGCATTTTATGCAGCATCTACATTGTACGTGCATGGGAAACGATATACTGAGTTACTTTGAAAGACCATCAGATCTTTTGTTTTTTATTATATTACACACGACGACATTTTTCAAACCGCCCTTAGGATTTCGGAAAAGGCTTTACAGCTGTTATACTACCCTTTTTAGAAGACATTGCGGTTAGCGTAGTACATTTTTTTCTTGTGTATTTTTATTTTAGAATTAACTGCTAAATCTTGTTCTATTAATAAGATTTTAAGGTAAACGTTTAAGTAATGTGAAAAAAAATAGTTAATTAATAAAAAAAAAATGGTTATTGATGGTCTACGAGTGTAAGTTTTTTTACATCTGATAGGCTCACGCTTGACTACACCTCAACGACGTTGATAACGTTACTAACGTTGTTATCTTCGAAAGTGGCAATAAGCTAGATTTTTATAATGTATCTTACAAATATAAAAAACATCCATTTTGTGTTAAAAATAATGTTTTTCTTTAATTTTATCCACATTTGCTACTAGCCCTGTATAGCAGTAGTATGATAGAACAATATCCGGGCTCGCGTCCAGAGACTGCTGCCAATACATTAGTCAAGCTCACCTCCCTACTAACGTTACTTGAAGCAAGCACACCAGGAAATATAAGACAGGACTTATCAATAAAGTAAGTTTGTATGGAAGAGGCCAACTCTGGTGACAGAGATTTCTAACTGCCTCTGACATGGCTTAACGACTGCCGAATAATGAAAAAAAGAAAGAAAAAAATATTTATTTACAGAATTACAGGTTTAAATGTAGGCGTATAAACAAAACCTTAAAACTAACATAATTAATAAAGTATTTCAATAATCTACCTATTTTTTATGTTTATTTTATTATTCTACGATAAGAAGTCTTAGCAGAAGATTTTAATAGGTAGGTAGGTATATCGGCGATATGTAAACAAACTAAGTTATGTTTAGCCACGTTAACCTTAATTACTATATATAATGAATACATTCTGTCCTAATTTAAGTAAGCGGTCATATGTAAATGCTATTTGTTGTTTTTGCACGGCCAACCATTCAGATATTTTATTTTACTCTTACTTACTTATTAGATATCATACAATTTAAACACGTTTAAGAAATCAGACTTTAGATACTATAAAAGCAAAGAGTATCAGCAAATTATGTTTTCCACAGCAGACTATAATGAAATTAGCACAATCGTATAGTATTTTGTTTGGCACTGAAATTGTTTGTTTAGTAATTCTGAAATTACTTAAATATCCGGAGGCGAGATCACGCTAACAGTTCATGTATTTCATGTACAATTTAATAGTTACGTGTTAGTTGAATAGAAACAATAGCTAGTTCTAGGAATAGCTGAATGATACATTAATCTGTTATTGCTTTGTTAAAGCATACACAGCATAATAATATGAAGCACTGTATGTGAGTATGTATAGCAGACTGCCAAAAATACTGTGATTGTCCGTATTTATGGTTGGTTTGTTTTTCGATTAAGCATGGCGTCCCGTCGTAGCCGGGTGTCCGGGTGTCCGGGTGTCCGGGCCACATCCCCGCGTCCCACAGGCCGCGTCGCCACGCGTCACTTCCGGACGCGCGACCTATTTGCTTCCATCATTTGAATACAGCGCTCGTCTTACGTCGCCCTGTTTGTTTAGATTGAATTACCGTTGTTTACGTTTAGGCGTGACGGTTCCGGATTATCTGCTCTCTTCTTTCTTTACGACGAGAAACACTAATTGGATCGTAAATCCAGAGCACCCTCGCTCTGAGAGCTAGGTTTTTTGCTAATAAGTATAGCTCTCGAGAGCGTTGTCCCCGTTCGCAATATAGCAACCTTGATCCGTGGAGCGTGCGCTAAACTTTCCTTGTTCTTGTTTCAGGTACGTCGTGTTAAATCTCATTCCGGCTGCGGCCAAGTATCGAGCCGGAACGTCCGTCACAGGTCGCCGTCCAATTTCGCCGCAGCGTCGTGGCCAATTTCGTCCCCGGAGGGTACGAATAAAAAGACGCAAGTGCAATAAGTGCCGCCATCAATGTCGCGTTAGCGCCACAATAAAATAGAAAGCCAATTCGTTCCAAGGAAAAAGTCGCGGATGTTTTCGACGCTTTACGTCGCAACCGCTGTCCTTTCTTGGCTCCTTGTGTCCTTTTGTTGCTATTGTCACATTCCAGCCGCAGCGGCTGTCATAAAAGGACGTACGTTTCACAAGCGCCATCTCAAATGTCTCTTGCGTTATTTCATGTGATTCAATCTGAACAGTAATGGTTTCCAAAGTTTACGAGCGTGGTTGAATTTTAAACGATGCCGTAAACCGTGTGCTCATGCAATGCTAACTGATTACCCATACATACGGGCAAGAGATAAGATTTGTCATAAATTGTAAAGTTTAACCATCCTAGGAATGGCTGTATTTGGAACAAATTGTTCCGTATGGCTTCCAGACTCGCGCTATCTGGCGTCATGCAAATATGTGCAGTCGACTCACATTCTCTTATCGATCCGTTTGCGAAATTCTGCATAATCGAAATCGCCGTGTGTTGCGTGGACGTGTTAACATAGAGTTTACATAATGCTGCTATACGTGCCACAATTTACATTCGTAGTCGGGTCCATGCGGCCCATGCGGCGTGCTTGTGGCACGGCCCTCGGATGTGGGAGCGAACACTTCCTGATACCCGCCAGCTACCAGCCGCCAGCCTGCTCTCGTGCTCTCACGTTTTGATTCGCCGACTGCCTGTTTACCGCGCACGTGACTAGTTATGCAACTTCTCACTCATACACACACTGACTCCGCAAGGCCTTTACGATCTTGCCATAAAAATTGCTTTTTCAACAATTTTGGTCGTAAGCTAGCTCTCTATTAAAATAAGTACAAAACTCGGACCGTATTACGAAACTAATTAATCTGACGTGTTCTGCAAACTTTAGAAAGGCGCCGTTCACAAAGCCACTTAGCATACCTTTATCTGCATTGTTCGCCTCGCCGGCCATTACACAGCAAACGACCAAATAAATTATGTCAACGCCGGCTTCGTAGTAAGTCCGTACGTGATTTCGTAACCGTCCAATCATTATGACAATCGCGCACCACGCGGACTCAGCAGTCGAGCCGAAGACCTCGAGCCATGCGAAATCGAGAGTCTGACCAGCTGGCCGTTCACTTTCACTGCCACAAAGGCTGTATTTAGTATCTTATTATTAGCGACGGTCGCTTGGTTTGTTTTTCGAATGTAAGTTAGTGGCGGGTTTGTTTCGGCTTCGATCGCGCGCTCTGACGGACATCTCCGCGGCAGCGAGTGTCCGCGGGACTTGAGTTGGATGCAGTGCGCAGTGTTAGTGTGTGCGCCACTTTTGTGTTCGGATTTTACTATCATTGGGAGTTGTCAAATTTAATTTATAGCAAAGTAAGTATGTTCATTTGATTGCGGATATGTAATTTTGGTACGGTAACCGAAATAAATAAACAAGTAAAACACAATTTAAGTAAAATGTAATTTCCTACAACATCGACGTACCAACAAAATGTTCATGGGTGTCATTGTGTACAATATAATGGGGAAATTAAAGTAAACATTGTTCGGGTATTTCGTTTGTGTAAATTTCGCTGCGGCTTCCGAAAATTAGTGGTTTTGCCTCCCCTTTTGTGTGTTCCGTTCGACACAACACAATGCTATTATTTCTGGAACAATTGTCACCCCTAATAATAAAGCTTCGGTTTTTCCTAAAGTTTCGTCTGATATTTCAACTATGTTTTATGAATGTTACAAAATGATTACGCGAGAAACGAAACCTTACACAGTATCGTAATGCTGACATTTGAGACGTGTCACGATTTTATCGCAAATGTCACGGCATTCATTCGATTTGAATGGACTATCGATAGCTGGGATCCTCCGAACGAAGGCATCGTTGCTTCGCTGCGAGTGCTCAAAGAACACGCGAGTCGTTCCCGTCAACGGCTTCGCTATTCCTAACACCTGCTAATAAAAATTGACGACTGCATTCGTATCGCGCCCGTACACACATTCACGTATCGTTTCGCTCCAATTGTGGAGTTTCCAATGGTCCTATTTCAGCTTTTTTGTTGTGCTCCCTCGCCGCAGTTATTCTGGCGTTATTGAGGCTGTAATTTCATACGTGCTTCAAATGCGAAGCTCGATACTTACAGGTGTATAGAGAGGTAATTCATACGCGAGAAACAATGCACGTTACCAGGAATCGTTCTCGCGTCTGATTCGAGCTAGATTTAGTGTTCCGATATTCAGCGAGTGATTGTCTTGAGTGTTACGATTGTGAGGCTGAGAAACCAGTTTTAGCGGGGGTTGGCGGGAGGTGAATATTCTGTTGGAAGCGGGATAAAACACGATAGTGTCAGGTAACTGACACCTTGTTAGTGAGACCTCCTGGATGTTGGCTTCATTGTGTTGAGTTGGGTCGTCGGTCGCCTCACTGCGCCGGCCTCCTGTTACAAACGCTTTGCCTCGCCTCCCGACAGGCAAACGGGACTCTGGCTAATTGAAATTACCTTTGGGCACCTTCAGAGCCTAGGCGTTACTCGAAGCACCCTAAAAGCTGTTTAAAATCACCTAGGTGATTTTAAACAGCTTTTAGGGTGCTTCGAGTACGAGTTTTAAAATAATATTACTGTCTAGTGTTTATCTAAATAATTAAATACTTATAAATAGCTAATTTCATATTACCAAGAGAAGATACAAAACATTTTTGATTCATATATATTGACTTTAAAATCTAAAAATGCTCTAAAATAACAAACAAAACAATAGAAACCATTTCTATAGATTAAATCAGTTATATCATTCGACTGGTGTTGAATGTAGGCATCATCAATAGCGCAAAACAATATATTGCTACATCAAAATAGGATGGTTTTTGAAATACACCGCAAACAATACTCTTTATTCACACGTAAAATAGCAAAATATTATTACTTCCTGTTGTGTTCACGTTCACTATAAATCATATTATTCAAACATAATTGTAGTGACTAAAGCTTGTGAGTGAGAGAAGTCAACGCACTCATATATTTGTTTGTACGAAGATATTTGAGACATATTATTTATGGTTTCCTGAATAACATGGTTCCGTTCAGCGACCCTTGATATTATTAGACACTGGAGGATGCTCGCCTATACCTATAAATTTCGAGCGTGTAATTTAGGCGTGACAAAGATCAAATAGACCAACAAACACATTTTTGCATTTACATTTATTTATTTGTAAATAAATATATCCATAACCTACATATCTGTCTTGTGTGGCGCAAATAAGTTTGTCAACTGGTATCTGATTGCTTCGATACAAGCTTATAGCCCAGTGAAGCAATCGCTAAATATGCCTTTAACTTCTAAACCGTTTTTGTAAATAAATATATTTTCATTTTCATATCAAATGTACTCTAAGCTGTATCTGTTCCTTGTATAAATAAATAAATATGATGTTATATCATTATTCGACCGTTCCTGCAAATAGTCTGATCATGTGCCCGCAACACAAGTTTCGTGAACTAAACTCGGTCGGTTGCTGAATGTCTCTATCCGTCAACGTCAGTCGACCCGCGATCTTGCGCCCTCAATGCCACCTCTACAAAGAAAATGTAGCCCATTTTTCTACTAGAAATGCAATTAGGAAGGGTGCATTTCTCTTGCTGGTCTCGTGTTGCGCTTAGCGACGGACCGCTCCAGGATTTTTAATTTAAAGCTTGCGTTACTTTTATCCTCGCAGTGGGTATCGCGTGCGAGATATTGCTCTTTTTATTGGGACTGTTGTACTACAAATTGGTTCAAGTATTATGTGCGACTGTTTCATCGTGCTAGTGAATATTTTTGAAATTATATTTGATTTAGAGCTGGATTAGCTTATAAATAAATTCCAAGTCTTGAATGTACTTCGTATGATTAACTTAAAAAAGTATGCATACTTTTTTATTTTATTTTTTTAATTTAAAAGGGTTTTCACTTGGCCATAGTTTACTTGATAGCAAGCAAAGGCTATGGGCTTAGATGGAGCGTGCTTACCCAATGGGGACCGATTAACTCTCGCTTTGAAGATCGCTGGATTATAGTGCGTGGGGAACAGAGAAACAGGCAGGGCGTTCCACAACCTTGCGGTACGAACAATAAAGTTAGAAGCGTACAGTTTCGTGCGAGTCTTAGGAAATGATTGATTTAGTTCGTTGCAATAAGCACCATTCAGCATGTTTAGAAGTACGAGTATTACCGCCTATAGAAAATACCCAGCATACAACACTGTCATGACGCTATACAATACCTCCATTAAACATGGTATTCAATTCCTTTCCTTTACATCCGTACACGTGTCGTCGTTATTATTCGTAAAGATCCGCAGAAAACGTTGAAACTCGAAATTCAACCATTATTTGAATGCTTGTAGCAATTCCGAGTAAATTGTAGATCCAAAATATATATCGTACGTAGGAAGGTTCGAGAATCGTGAGCATTAAATCAGGCGGAGCCAGGAGTGTGGCTGGCCAGCCTGCTTGGAATTCACTTACGCAAATTCACTGCGAATCTAGTACATTCCCTCTACGATGTTATTCTGTAGTGTAACTATAACTGTGGCATTTTATTTGAGGAATTTTCCGTCGATATTCCGCTGGAAGAAATGGAATAGTTATGATTCTCGTGATAGCTAAACAAGGCTGCCGTATAATAGAGACATTGCGGGCATGGCTAGCTATCAGTAAACTTCACATAAGAATGTTTGAAGCCGTGTTCGCTACGTCATACCCTTGGAAAATTGATGGAATCGAAGATTGACAAATAGTATGTGTCTTCGATATTTTAATTGGGATGGGTTCGAATGCGTCATGTAAATAATCCGTGGAAGGATCTGGACACCTATTTTAATGTATCTGTCCAAGTCCCCCTATTAATTAATTCTCCTGGAGAGTCATGACCCTCACTCAGAAAGAAAAGCTTTAAATAAGTACAACGTTTCATTCAAACTGAAACGGTCAGACATGTTTTTATCATTAGGTCACATCTTGTCTTATCACACTTCCTCTTAAAAAGACCTGGGATAGAGATAGCATTCGCAGTGACACTAACAATAGTGAGACATCACGCGATGAGTCGCAGTGATAAGAGAGAAAGTAGCGCGGCCTTTGTTGTATTAATCCACAGAATAAAGGATTAAACTCGTAAAGAGATATCACATCCGGCCACCGTTGTTTACCCAAAGAGATAAGTGATGACGGAATCTGAACAGCCGAAATAATATGCGGGGTGGATCTGTCTGTAGGTACTATTAATTTATTGGCTACGGATGACCAGCGGCGTTGATAATTAATTTGTTTTACATATTAAAGAAAGAAAGAAAGAAAGAAAATGATTTATTGTAGCAGATAATAAACAAACGAGTACAAACAAGAAATACATAAATATAACTACTTAAATAAGATACATATTTGCCACAATACAACCCCAACTCAGCATAATGCTGGCTGCATAGCAACCAGCGCTGGTCTTCCGTTGGGGTTGCTGATGACGTCACGCACGTGTACATGGAATTAAAGTGTTTTAACAGAAACAACAAAGACATACCTAGACAACATAACAAATACCAAAGACAAATATGAAGGGCGATAGAAAAAAATAAAATCTATTTTTAACAAAAACGAGTATAAACTATAATCTATATTACGTATACAGTTCAATTTAAATAGCACATGTGTCATTGACTAATGAAGCTTCCCTTTTCTAGTGTTCCAAAATAAAATTCTTGAGTTTCTTGTATTAACAGTGTGTGAGATGTAATTAAGTTTGAATTGTAGTAAATGTAGTTCTTAGAAATGTTTGAAACACAATAACAGTGTCTGCAAATATAAATGTCCTAACACGTTAATGCGTGATCTGACTTCTATTTTATATCTATTGATTTTGAATTTCCTTTCTATACTTTGAACGCTACAAAGAAATGTTTGCACTCGAATAACTCCGTAGTTATCATCTGTAAATGAACGTGCGTCCGTAATGGTAAAATAGTAAGTAAGACCCTTCTTGATTGATAATAATCATAGCTGGAAAACTTTCCCAAAAAATCTTTTTTTTTCATGCAGTAACGTATCGCATCGGTGACTGGTGAATTAATGGTGAAATTTAACTCGGTATAGCTTGCGAAATTCATCCGGCTGTATGTATAATGCAAACGCTTTATTGGACCGAACGCGGTGTGCCCATGTTGCAAGCGTGGCTGCTTTTTTGTTTTTAAAATCACACAGAGTCTGTGTCACAGACCATAGAAATCAGAGACTTTCAACTATAAGACGAATAAATATGAAAATAAATAAATAAATATTCCGGGACATTCCACTCAGCGCCATCTATCCCACACTAAGCAAACGCTTGTGCAAATTAGACCATACAAATCGGACACTTTCAACTAGTAGACGAATAAAAATAAAAATAAGTAACTATTCCGGGACATTGCACTCAGCGCAATCTAGCCCCACACTAAGCAAACGCTTGTGCAAATTATGTATCTATCCGAAAAACAAACACATCGATCACGCGCAGATATATCTTCTTATTTTATAATAGACATGGACAGTCACGCATTTCACCACTAGGCCACCTGTAGTGACCATTTGCACAAGCGGTAGCATGTTTACAATAGCGTTATATCGTACAATACATATATATATATATATAGTCTTAAACGTCAATTGTTAATAATCACCTTTGTAGTAACCAGCCTCCAGTGTACGCGACCATGGCGAAGAGTAAATCGACATGAAGATGTATCATGTCATATTTGTTACTGACGTGTGTCAATTTTTACTGACACAGTGTAGTCTATCGGATGTGATGTCGCTGAATACGTGATTCCTTTTTTATTTTAAATTCCTATTGTAAAGGCGCCGCTGCCTGTCGGTTTGTTCTATTGGCGTTGGGTGTTACAGTTTTTGGTTTTACACGGATTTTACGAGTTTGGTGGTTCTCGTGGTGTGTGGATGTTATGCTCTTGTGTTGCTAGTCCGTAAATATTGCCGCAAATAGAAAACGATTCAGTTGAATTTCTAAATTCCTGTTATTGTTTCTTTTTTCACGCAAAAAAGTTATCTTCGCGACATTCACTAGCGGAAATCTTAACTTTACTTAAATAGCTATGATTGAATGTGATAAAATATAATAAATCAATTGGATAAACACGCGTCACTCACATGAAACATGGCATACAAAACCAAAAATAGATTAAAACTGACTGCACTAAAGAGCAACAGCAAAACGAATAGCAGTTTCAACAAAAAACTATCGCATGAAGCGCAAAATACATTTATCATATCACATTTTTTGGTCGCGATTGGAGCCTAAACATTTTTTCGGAAGCCGGTAAATTATAACTGACGGACGTATGGCGCAGGCGATGTGTAGCTCTTTAAATTTTCACCGTCATGCGTTGTAATTATAGACAACAGAACGCTGAGACAGCTGATATATGTATGTTATTTTGACAGTCAATTACAATACAATTATAAAATATATTACAATTATACAATACAATATGTACATATATTATATTACAACAATACAACGTGCCCCCGCCAAGTCGAGCGCGAAGCAAACACTGCCGTACCAGGCCCCTATTATTAATAATAAAGAAATCGTAGTAAAGAACCTAAGACTTGGTACGACCTTGTCTGGATTTCATTATTTTTTAGAGGTAAACAAGCAGTTCCAACGAGACTTGGCTTATTTTTTACAGAATGTTTTTGGTGGCATAGATATATTCCGGGACAGACAGTGTCATGTGAAAACACATGATTCTCTTGTCGTAACCGATCCCTCCAGTCTTGCGTGGACTAATCCGCATGAAGCCCGATCTCGTGACCCTGAGAATGGACCAATCAGCATGTATATTGTATTTCGTATATATTGTATGAACATATGTGTGTCGGATTCTTTTCGCCATCGTGAAGTGTCTATTAATTGTGCTGTCATTGTTCGTAATACAATGAGTTATGCCCCAATGTGTCATAGGCTGTGTTTATTTTCTCTGTCGATTGGAGCCGTTATATTTTAACAGGCCATTTATCAACTGTCGGGCCATTTAATCTAAGCGTCATGAATTTTTCGTGCTTGACAGCTATTGTATGGTCGACAATTTTATTGCGAACGCTGTACACTCTTTCATGAGATTATTGTTGTTTTGACAGTTTTGTGCCGACTGTGACACCTGGAAATTAAAAAATAAATTATTTATAATTGCATATGAGCAATAAGCAAGTCCGGGATAAGTGGCGTACAAGAAGAGTGGAGTATGCTCAGCAGTGGGCGATAACAGGCTGATGATGATAAGCACTGGCCTGTTATTGGTAAAACTATAAATAAGTTTGGTTGAAATGTGTCTAGGCGCAGGAATAAGTGCAACAACATTATTTAATCGTAATGCATTAGTGCTGAAACAACGGCTGTGGCCATAAACATTTTTCGCAGATAATCAGCTGATTCATATTATATCCTTGACAAACGTGCGTGAACATTCACGTGGTTTTAATAACTTATATTAAATATATTATGACGAATCAATCATTCATACGTTTATACAATACAAGATTTCTAGAGTAAATCATATTGTTAACATGCAAAACATTTCTTTACATTTTGTTCAAAGATCCTAGAAAATAGGTATGAGTTAGAACCAATCAATTTACCATAAGTATAAATTGATTTTTATCGCAAATAAGTATTAACATGCAAGCAGAGATTACGAACGCAAACAAATATTATTTATTTAATAATATCGATATATTGTACGTTTTGTTTAAGAACCAAATCATAAAAATTACATTTATTAGTAAGTAAGTAGGTACGAGTATCTCTATGTATGAAATTAGGACAACAGTAAGTTTTAGTCCCGACAATTTTGTTTTCAATTTTTACTTATTAAAAAGGCAGCCGCTAAGGAAAATATATCACAAGGCGTTTTTTTGTCAACTGGCAACTTTATGCATTAAAGCGAGACATTAAAGTGACGGTCTGGTGCGCTCGTCGCAGCTCTTGCATTTATCCGTCTGAATTAGCCACGACGCGAGCACATTACGAAGCCCTTGCACTAAATCGGCGCCTGTTCTACTGTGAATAGTGTTGCCAGTTGCTGTGGACGTTTACCCTATGTGGGTAAATAGCGTGAAATGTGAAGATGTGGTCCGATTTTAGAGTTCTATGAGTCATGTGTGTTTCTCATTATTATGATGTAGTATAAACTCGTTGCTTAGCAACGCAAGCACTTGAATATCTAATTTCAAATTGCGTTTCAATATTCGAAGCGTGTATTGGCAACATAATCATGAAAAGGCCTTGGAGTCCTTAGTTTTCCTTACGTCCCGCCACTAAATTTCGTACCGTAGTAGTCTTCAGCGTCGGCACAGTTACTTCGACATCCAGGAAATTGGCCCCGAGAGCTCAATTTAAATTGTGATTACGGCGTCAGAATAAAATGTACCGCGCACAAGTCCTTGGACTAAATGGCTCTCTCTGTGCTGTCCCAAAACAATATTCAGCACAATTCCACCAAAATGCCAGTCTTTGTTCCAAAACGTTGTTTCCTTTAATATGTAGCTCGAAGCAATCCCCAAAAGTAGTTTTCTCTTTGACTGATACTAACACTCAAAACTCGTGTCGATAAAAGGAGCTGTCCGGAATAAAGCCGACCGAACTGGGAAAAATCGGCCAATTTCCTGAAAATAGAGACGTTTTGCGATATTTGCGACGCACGGCAACACTCGCCTTTGTTGGCAACGGTGCGGGCTTGCGGCTGCGAGTGACTGCAACATGGCAAGGCGATATATCTCGCTATGCAATCAGCCCGATGGAAAACACCCATTGAATTAATTCGAGAAAATGTTGACTCTGGGCCGCGCGGGAGCGGGCGGATGTAAAGAGTGCGCCCATATCGCGCCCGCCATAATGGGACTCTTACTACGCTCACTTTGATTTAACTTTAGTGCCCTACTCATTAAACTCTAGTGCTTATGCTCGCTCTGCTCTATATTGTACAAATAAACTTGGAGGAATAAACGAACTAACTATTGTATGTCCCGGCTGTGTGTCTAGTACGGCAGTGGTTAAGCCATGTCAGAGGCTCTTAGAGTGGTTTGAAAACTCTCGACACTAGAGTTGGCCACTCTCATTCAATGAGAAAAAGAACTAGGACCATAGGAAAGAAACGATCTGGGATTAACTTTTCAAAAATATTTTTTAATTACATATTTAAATATTACTTTAGCATGTGATTAAAGATACGAAAGGTTTTGTTCTTAAATAGCTACTTTCGTTTCCTTTGCCAAATAATTGTGTAAGTATGCAAATGTGCAAAAACTTAGCTCGTTATTTCGAATTTCTCTGCAGCATTTTGTTTTTACATGTAGATATTTGTACACATTTTTGGTGTTTAAGCGCGGCCATGCAGTTTGTATGGGCAGTTAGTTGTTCGTAAAATATCGCCAGTACATTACGTATCTGCGGTACGATTCCAGTGTATTGGTGAACACTAAACTCGGTTCGACGGCCGCTTTAACGCGCACCACCATTATTTTATTCGAGGCACAACTATTTGTGTAAAATGGCGCGTATAATAGTGCAGCGGCGGTCATAAATACAGGCTGCCTATAGACCCGGGCGGCTGTTCTTGCACGCCTGTCATTTCCCTTCTATCTGCCGCATGTATGACGTATGGCGAATTGCAAACAAATATCGCGATATGTGCTACAAAAAGCGCGCTCGGCGTTTTTCGATACTGTTTGTGTTTGTTTTCCCGACGGATAACGTCGCGCTGGCAGCGGAGGGCGCACGTCATTTGTGTAATCGACTTTTTATTTATTATTTTTGCATTGTATGTATGTAACCGCTGTTATCCCATAATTTCATCATGAGCTCGTTCGTGCCACATCTCGCAACATAATCTGCGCCGCAACAGTTTTGATGCATGATTAATAGCGACATTAATACGCCCGAAATGCGTCCGAGTTGTTTCAGCCTGCTAATCCATAATTATCGGCGTAATGTATTGCTAGCTCGTCGGTCATTTGTTTGTTAGCGCGTGACTACCGTAATTACAATTGTGGCCGTGTTTGATACTGTTTGTCTGTTTGCCGACGTCGCGGTCGGCTCGACGGCGCCGCGCCGCCCCCGCCCGCCCCCGCGCGTGCCCGCAGCTACTAGCCTGTATTGTAGTTAGATACGATGCTACTAACTTCATTTTGTTGACGTAAAAACCATCGTAAAGTTTCGTTATCGCGACCATTCCGGCCGGCTCGTTAATATAAAATTATAACGGCCGCTCATAATTAGGTGTCGTTAAATAAAATTAATCGTAAAATACAAAGTTGTAACTCAACAATAGAGCGTAATATAATAACTAATCGTCTTTTCTCGCTGCCGTTCACTTAAAATTTAACAAATTGGTCTTTAACAAACACTGTTCCTGGGTTTAAAATACGCCGGGGACTGGAGTAAACCTAATTTATAATATAGCTTTAAATTATGCAGTGAATTCCCGGTTGAAATTTGTCGGCGCGCGGGTGAGAATGGCCGCTGGTCCCCGGGAGATAAAGTTCACCTGCCGCCGCGGCCGGGATACGTACGGAGTACGGACGTGCGCCTCGCTGGATCCAGCCCAGAATATAATACTTGCCCACCTCTCTAATGTTTGCTGAACTTTGGTGTTTAACGCTCCCGCTGCCCCGCGCAGAGATGCAAATAAAGCGATCAACCGGAGCCGCTAGTTCGCAGTTTGTTTTATGCGCTGCAAAAACAAAACACGTTATGCAGTGCAGATTTTTTACACGGGTAGGCACGGTTTTATGCGTACATTGTTGTCTGTATCGGATCGATTACACACTGAGTATATGTATGTAAATACAAATGTGTAAGTACTGCATTAACGTAAACAATAGTCCACAATATTCTATTTTTAAAAGTTTTATAGCAACTCAAGTGCATCGGAATCAAAGATCGAGTGTTGTTCGCTGTTCAATCAATTAATTACTGCTGTTTCCCGCCATACAACTCAACTCGAGATAAAAGGCAGCCGGTGCAACATTGAAACTACTCCGATAGTTTTAATTACGCCCGTTTCCTCTCTACTTAACCGGGATTTAACCGTTTCAAAGCTTGGCTTAAGACAGGTGAGCTCCGGGGAAATCTATTTAAAAGTACCCGCAAAGGGGCTACATAAAATAAAACTGCGTCGATGTCGAGATAGGAGGAAGATTAATAGCCTTGTCGATATGTAAATGTCGAGTGTTCTGCGAACATAATGGGCGGTTATCATTCATAGATTTCCATCGGGCGGAAACGTTCGCGCGAAAGTAAAGTCCGTAACAGAGGGACGGACTTAAGGACGCAGTTTGGGGCGCGCTGAGAGTAGAGATGGTCGATTTGAGATAAAATTACCGACGAGAAATAGGTATTTGCAATATAAGAAAGTAGACATGTCTTTAGATTTAATACTGTTTCAAAAAGATGTTTTAATGACTATAGTAAATAGAAATACGTTTATAATCTTGTGTCTAAATGGCCTATACAACTATTTCCCAAAGAATAAAAAAAATCTACTGAACCCAATTTCCTCCGCCCTTGAATCCTCAAACCATTTCATGTACGGAAGTGGTCTGAAGAAAGTTCTGGAAAAAAGGGAAATAAAGGCGACATCCGAGCGGTCCGCCGGTCATTACGTTAATGCGAGACTAAACTTGATTGATGATCGAGAAACAGGGCCCAAGGCTAGTTGCTGTGGCCCTCACTTGATGAGACACTGGCGTGTGTTTTAGTTGAGGGTAGATGGCGCTGAGTGCAATGTCCTGCAGGGCTAGCACGGCACGACTAATAGTTTTTCCACCATTTTTTACACCTGGTGTATGGTGATAGGTGGATAAAAATGGTGGAAAAACTATTAGGCCATGGGCCGTGCTATCTCTTCTGGTAGTTATATAAATGCGTATTCATTTATTTATTTGTTTTTGTTGTCTCAGCAGAAAATTAAGCTTTTAGGAGTACGTATACACGTACTTACATAGGTAAATTATTTTATGTGCTGTATAAAATAACGTTTATATTAATTGATCCGGTCCGCAGTATTTTTCACACCTGCAACAGTAATACATAGTGAATGTAAGGTTACAGAAGGGTGTTTACCGGTTGAGTCACTTACTTCATACCTACTCGTATTTCGGTTTGACTTGCGTGAAACAAAATGTTTGTTTACAATTCTATTAGTTCCTTCACTGACACAAATTACCTACCGCACTAAACAAAAATAAAAAAAATACAGCCTCTAAGAAATATTAAACATCTCTTTAGATAGACATGGGTTTATTTAGGTACGTCACATATTAAAAGGGTTGACAGTAAGTAAAAAAACCAAAGTCATATTTAACTAAGTTAGGCGGTAAATAGCTATCTCTAATGAAAGGAAAACAAAACTTTAGTTCTGCCACAAAATGTTCAGTGTTATTCGTTGTCTCAAAATATTTATAGTACATCCTGCGGAACCTGAAATTTCTACAATAATAATAATATATATCTTTATTGCACACCAACACAAGTATATAGTACAAAGTAAAATATGAACAAATAATAACGTACAAATGGGCGGCCTTATCGCCTTAAGCGATTTCTTCCAGGCAACCTTTGGATGGACACGACAAATAGAGATAAACAGAGTCAGAGGTGTACTAATTAGAAATATAACGATATTTTATTCAAATATGTTCCTAATCAAAATAATAACTTTATAATTATAAACAATACCAAAAAAATATGTATACAAAGAGAAACACTAACATAAATTACTATCTACAAAGAAGTTATAGATCTGTCATAGACATAAAGTGATGAAAGACTTGATTCTGAAAAATGGACAGAGATTTAGCTTTCCGAATAGAAAGAGGCAATGTATTCCATAAGGTTACAGCGCGTACTGCAAATGACTTACAACAACAACAACGCTACAACACAACGCTACAACGCTGTCTAAAACCGAATATCTAGTAAATCTGTAATTAACAAACAGCCCTGCGCTGATCTATTCATGCCTAAGCCGAATGTTTACTAAATATTTGTTCCGCTCGCGTTGTTTTGTTATTGTATCTAGAACTATGTAGTGCAGGAATGCTGGTACTCTATATCAAGACCGTTTTCGTAGAAACTTTGCTGTTCTCAGCCGGGGTGCCTTCGTAGAAATGTAGTACGTAGAATTATCGTTTCCTATCACACGTATATTTAGACATGCTCTTAACATCAAGCAGGCTGTAGCCAAACGTAAACCTATCCCACGTAAAAAAAAAGATGCACAATTTATTTACTTTAGGGAAGAGGATGAAAATCAAATGTTAATGTAAAGCAGTTGTATTCTAGTATATTTCCTTATCATTTTTTGTTGTTAAATATACACTTTATATCATAATGGCATTGCTGATTTCGACTAACTATGGCATCCGTTTTCTAAGAATTTACGAATGAAAAGTTAGCTATTTTAGAATAAACGTATAGCCTACTCTTGTATAGCTTAACATACTTAACCTTGTGGATAAATATTGAACTTGTTTACCAAAAAAGTGAAATATTTTTTTAGATTGAAATCATACAAAAAACAAAGTTACATCGCAATGAGGTGCAATATCACAGGCCAGGTGTAAAAACAACGTCATGAACTAGTTTCCCGACAATGTTACCGGGTCACGTGGACAATTAAAAGATGTCGCTTCATTCTCATAGCGCACTTGCAAGTGTTCTACCATAACAAGCTGGATCTAGTGCACGTTCGATTGTCATCTGACGCACAAAGAAAAGTGATTCGTTCTTGTTTTTGCTTTGGTTGTAATTGTGATTATTTCAAATTTTATCCAGCTTATGTTGGATGATTGTGTGATTTCGTGTACCTAATATTATAAAGGTTACATAATATCCTATAATGATGTTATAAAAAATCTTTTTCTTATCGAAAGAGAGTGGCCAACTCAGATGTCAAAAAAATAAATACATCACTATAAATCTATTTCAGCATACTCTTTTGTATTTAAGGTCTCCTTTGACTACAATCTCATGCGGGTGTCACTTAAGGCGACCAGTTGGTCAAATGCTTGTTTGCCAATTGTATAAAACTAAGCTATTTTAGTTAGAAATAAGAATGAAAAGTCTAGAAAAGGGACTGAAAAATTCGGGCCAAAATATTGAGTTGATAAAATAAGTCTTGAGGAAAAAATGCATTACATCTCAAGTACGTACCACTTTTATAATTTGATTTTTTTAACACTAAATAGGCTTACGTTTGACTATAGCCTGCCTGATGTTAAGCACTACTATAGTCTAAGATGTAGCACGCTTGCCTAGAAGAAATCTATTATACTCTAGATATACTCTAGATTTGAAGACCCCTGGGTTATAATTATTCATAGATCCAAAAATATACTGCAGCAACATATGCATATATGTGTAACTAAATCCATTCTCCATACATGTGTATCTCGATAGCTACAAACAGATGCCCTCTCCCACCACCACTATCCATCTCAGTAAAGTAGCTCATGTAAGTGGAATCTAATGCGTAGTTCCTATCACCACTAATTATTTCAGGATGCATACAGAGCCGGTAATGGACCGGCCGTGTATCTACATCTACCTATAGGTATGTATGCCTACTTGAACAGGGATTTACACATCTCGGAGAGGATTCTGTGCTAAGGTGGACAGGGGGCACTTAGACGTCAATGTGATGTAATCTGTGATGGAGAGCTGCAGATATAGGCTAGGCTTGAGATCATTATCGGTGTTGGCCGTTGATGAAGCCATCTCGATATTAGGTATACGATTTGCCGTAAGAGTGGCGTCACTTCTATTTCTAGCTCAATGTAAGCTAAAATTAATGCTTAGGCATAATGTATTAGTTGATTTAAAAAATTAAGCATCGTATTTTGGTCTAAGTACTTACATGTTTAAAGAAAAGAAAGAAAGAAAAAACATTTATTGTAGCAAATAATAAGCAAACAAGTACAAGCAAGAAATTTATAAATATATATACTTAAAACTACTTAAATAAAATACATATTTGCCACAATATAACCCCAACTCAGCATAATGTTGGCTGCATAGCAACCAGCGCTGGTCTTCCGATGGGGTTGCTGATGACGTCACGCACAGCATCCTAGATGTGTATAAATAAATACCTTTGTTATGACTTGTTCTTATAAGTAATCTCTCACTCACTCTTAGTCATTTACTAAATAATACAACAAAACAGTGAGATCGCCAGATTTTCCCAAAAGGGCCTGTCTGTTTCCTCCTCCAAGCCTATTGTTGGTCGTCTGACAGCATTAACGTCTAATACAGGATCGCGGGCGCGTGCATAATACGGATTTATATATACGCTACGAAAATCTCCGCGAGTCCAAGACAAGACATCGGGATTGTATAAAGAGAAAAGGTTAACAAAAAGCCTGCGCTTAAAAACGTGGAAGAAACGAGGAAAAATATGCCTCGTCGTATTGTTAGAAATGGAGAAAGCGATATTGAAGCACGTGGAATAATATAGATTGAATAAAGGATGAAGTTTTGTTATTATGAGCTCTCATGGGAAAGACAAAGATTGTTACTTTGTGTTTTTATTGAATACGTAACATTTACATAAAGTCATGTAAAATCATATGAATCTATACATTCCTTTTCGATTTATTTCTAAGAATAGCAGCCTGCGTGTTTGAATCCTGAAATTATTTTCGTAAATATAGTTACAATTATTCATTATTCCCAATAATGCTTATTTGCACAATAAAGTGTGATCGTAAGGACTGTAAGACTATTGCTGTGCAAATAATATGTTCACGAGTCTAACCTACTGGCAGCGATTTGGAGAGTGGTTTCGGAGTCACCGGTCGTCCTTGCTATTACACGTTTCTACTACACGATTAGATTTCTTGACATATTAAACATGCCTCGCCTACTAAATCACCTACCCATACCTACCTTATAAATATGCCGTAGTAGTGAATTAATATGTACATCACCGAGCCTTTGATCTTCGGATAACATTTTCCAAATCATATTCAAATCGTCAATCTCTCGTCGTATTCTATTTACATTCGAATATTATTTTATATTTATACAAACGATTCCTCATTCTCGATTCATAAAAATGTTAAAGAAATCTTCAAAAACATAAACGAAATGCGTGTCAAGCTCAAATAAAAAGTAAATTAAGCGTGTCGAAAATAAGAAAAAAATATTCACGGACACGTAGTCGTAACATTTTTACTATTTCAACATTAAGGTGTACAAAAATGCCCGACTCATATTTAGAGTGAACGTAGTATGTAAATTTAATAGTAGACCTAATAAAACTTGCTCTACAATAATTTACCGCATAATAAAGTCATAACACAAATCTTACTTTGGTCTCGGCGTGGAATCCGAACCGTTTATGGCAAAATTACAAGTATATTTGGAATCGCATGGAATTTGCATAAAGATAGTGCGACGTCCTTAAATAGTTGCGCCCACTGATTATAATGTCAAATGTATGTAAATACGAGAATGTATTCCACGTTTATGATTAACTTTATTATAAGTTTGAACTTGTTGAATTTTACAAATTCAAATCAAATATACTGTTTAGCCCTTGTCAATGACCGTCCTTTAAGATCAAGTTGGGGGCGTTGAGATGAGGGTAACCTTTTGTAAATTGGTTCTGTTTTTACTGTTTCACAACTAAACTGAGAGAAATCAGATTGTATTCATTCAGTTTGTATAAAATACGCGCGGTTAAACTTAAAACCTGTTTGCGCTGATGTTTAATGCATTTGGCTGTTCGTAACAAATCGTGTTACATGAAATTTTGAGAGGCTTGAATAGGTAAAAGGCTGAGACGTCGCGCGTTGGAAAGTGAAAGGACGATGCTCAGAAACTCTGAACACATTGAGGCTGGATTCGATTTGCAATCGAATCGACGGGACTCGCAACGGAACGCTTTCTATTGAGAGCGGACTTGTTTGGACAAAAAAGTTTCGTGATCGCTTTTGAATTACTGTGCTATTATTTAGCAATTTGTGTTTGTTGCTCTTCGTACAAATGGTATTTGAGTTGCTTTGCGCAGTTTTTAAAACGTTTTATTGGAACTTGTAACAACAAAGCGAGAGAGAATCGGTTTTCATTGAGCGAGCACGTTCCATTCTACACCTACTATAATATGATAGCTTACCATCTGACAATCATCAGGTAATCATCAGGATTTATCATTATGTTTCGATACTAAACAATTTTTAACCGACTTCACAAAAAAGAGTTTACAAGGTGTTTTTTTTAAAAACGCGTCTAATAACATATGAAAATAAATTCATCATGTTTGCCGTCATAAGCCATTGAAAAGTGTCTAGTACCACAGCATATAACTATTTAGTACTCAAATTTTGAAAATAATTCGATATCTTCTGTTTCGCTTTATTGATGTTCTTCAACAACACTCAAGCTCATCGCGAAAGACTCACTCTGTAGCTCAAAATTACAAAGCCTTGAGCACCGTAGTAAGGTGGCCAGTCTTTCGGTTTTTTACAGGTTGCATTTCGGAGGGTTTGCGGAGGAATTGCATAATTTAATTCCTGCAGCCCCATTTCACCATCGTACGAGTAGAGGTACGGCAAGGAGGCACCGTTATACAGTTGAGGTTCCAAAGACTCGCACCAAGCGTTTTGCTTTGACTTTCATCGTGCGAACATCCAAACTGTGGAACTCTTGGCCCGAATCTCTATTCCCCTTGAACTATAATTTGTCGGTCTTCAAGTCGAGAGTAAACCCGTTTCTTCTAGGCAAGCGCGCTAGATCGTAGACTATAACGTTGCTTAACATCAGGCAAGCTGTAGTCAAGCGTAAGCCTATATCTTGTAAAAAAAACTTATGGAAAATTATCAAGATTTCTTTTCTGTAAATACAATTAAGACTCGAAAGTTTTGGTACAGAGCCCCAGGTATAAAGGCTGCCAAATAGTTTTAAATACTGTGGGTTTGTTTTGTAACGCAATACTTTGATGGTAAAAACTTTGAGTGATTTTTGTTTGGGTTTTGACGTTTTGTTTTATTTCTTCAGAAAGTTCTATATATAACCATTAGCAGCACTGCGTTTTATTTATAGAAAAACGAGTCAAGCACCTACACATTAGTCTTGTTTTATTTATAGAAAAACGAGTCAAGCACCTACACATTAGTCTTGTTTTATTTATAGAAAAACGAGTCAAGCACCTACACATTAGTCTTGTTTTATTTATAGAAAAACGAGTCAAGCACCTACACATTAGTCTTGTTTTATTTATAGAAAAACGAGTCAAGCACCTACACATTAGTCTTGTTTTATTTATAGAAAAACGAGTCAAGCACCTACACATTAGTCTTGTTTTATTTATAGAAAAACGAGTCAAGCACCTACACATTAGTCTTGTTTTATTTATAGAAAAACGAGTCAAGCACCTACACATTAGTCTTGTTTTATTTATAGAAAAACGAGTCAAGCACCTACACATTAGTCTTGTTTTATTTATAGAAAAACGAGTCAAGCACCTACACATTAGTCTTGTTTTATTTATAGAACAACGAGTCAAGCACCTACACATTAGTCTTGTTTTATTTATAGAACAACGAGTCAAGCACCTACACATTAGTCTTGTTTTCGGAACCAAAAAACTAGCATATTATCATTTATATCATACGCAGTATTTCAGAAAAACAGTAGTGGGAAATTTGTGTTTAAAACAGTCCATTTAGCTCCATCTCATTTAGAATTAAAACGGATTGTTTTAAACTGTTTTAAGCAGTCTACGACTGGGGCTAAAATAAGGCGCTAAATAGACAGGTGGCAGGACTGGCGCGGAACAACCTGGAATGACAACAAGCCATTTGAAGTAAGCTTTATTTCATTCGGTAGTTTTAAGAGCAGGCATTGTTTTTTGTACAACGACGGTGTTTCAAGTATGTATCGTATGTAGCTAGTCTAGTCGCTAGTCGTGTTTACAAGATGTTACACCTAAAACATGTATTTACGTTTATGTAAGAGTATATAGTGTTCATTCTTAAAACTTTTGTCAGTTTCAGAGCTTATGATATTTAATTGAAATATATGCAAGTCGAGAGTAAGCCGGTTACTTCTAGGTAAGCGTGCAATATCGTAGATTACAACGTTGCTTTACATCAGGCGAGTTGTAGTCAAGCGCGTGCCTATATCACGTAAAAAATATTAAAAATCTTTTAGCACTGATTTTTTTTGTTACTTTTTGATTATTTAACTTCCTGACGCTTTGTGAAATTGTGCTTGGCGAAAAGTTATGAAACATTTGGTGCTTATTTATTCAAGAACAAAACATGTTAAAAATAAATAAAAAACCCTCAAAACAAATTTAGAACTAACGTCACGCCTATTAACTGCCGCCTTCCAGATCTATGCACACGCCATTAGTACAATAGAAGCCACCGTGCGGTTGCTTTATATATTGACCGCGATTGGGTTACAGATAGAGGCTTTTACCGCGCAAACGTACATATGTACGTGCTAGAATTCGGGATGAATGTATTGGCTTATAAGTTTACAGGATTATCATAATCGTAGATATTATGAGAATATATAAGTATATATAAATAGGTTTTTTAATATAGGTAAGTACGTGTATAATATACATTTTTTTTTAAATCGAGAAATTTACATACCTTAGTATATAAATTAAAAAGCGATTTTGTAATAATTTCTTTACTTGGGATTTATACTCAGATAAAACAAAGAGGTTAATTAGTTATTGAGGTTACAATTGTTTTATATTACCAATAAAAACAATTAAACGAGCAT
This sequence comes from Macaria notata, assembly GCA_927399415.1. NCBI lineage: Eukaryota > Metazoa > Arthropoda > Insecta > Lepidoptera > Geometridae > Macaria > Macaria notata. The sequence goes on along the minus strand of OV656740.1, from coordinate 3,167,191 downwards.
AAAAGTAATTTGTCGTATTGTTGATAAATAAGTGTCACGACACACGTCGTCAAAACTAATTGTTTTTAATTGTAGCCTTATCGATGTGTTAATAACTATGTATGGTTTTAATAAAGCCGTAATTTTACTGCCGACGCGACGTCATTTATATTGCTTTTTAATAACGTTTTTACGTTTAGTTGATAGTAACTCGATAATCATGAATATGTCTTTAAATTTGCCGTTATACCTATATTTACACAAAAATTGAATAAAAAAAGTGAAATGGAAAGCGCTTACTGAATTAAAAACAAATACTGAAAGCTAACAAAAGTTTCCAAGTTACTGTTTTCGTATCGTAAATATAGATGGCGTTAGGAGTACTGTAATGTGGTTTGAGGAAAAACTTATTCAGCGTAAGTAGTATTGACGTTCACATTTTATTTTTCCCTAAGAATAGCATTTTTGGTAGGTAATTTACGAAAAAAGAAATTTTTCTTTAATTTTGTCAGGTTTTAAAACTTCCAATTTATTTCGACGCAAAGGTAATTATATTGGTAGGTACTTGTATAGAGTAGTTTTATATCCTGTAAACAAGAGTACAAGTATGACTAGGTAGGTACATTTCATTAAACATCCACTTTAATTTCGTTAACTGCAAACACGGCCGTATCCTTGCGTATATTAAACATCCCATTGTTTGGCATCAAGTCAAATAAATCCAACAATTTCAACATGCCGGGACTGAACTTTTAAAGGATATTTAAATGAATCGTCTCTAACTGCCAACTAAATGGTTAAGTTTTACTTTGACCCACTTGGTGTGAAGTTGGGGACTTTCAGACCGGAACACCATTGGGTCGCCATCGAGATTTTAAAGCGGCAATCTTCGTCACTTAAATTACGATTCAAGTTTTAGATCGGCAGTGACAAAGATAAATATCAAGTTAATGTAATTAATACGAAGCTAATCTGGTTTGAAAATTAAGTCAATTATTTATTTTTGAAGCTAAAGAAAATCCACATGTGTATGTACCTAGCTAAAGTCAAAGTCAAAGTCAAATCATTTATTGTACTATTGTGTTTTCAGCTACTGAAAATATTGTTATGCTTTTCCTAGGACATACTTAAAACCTGAATCTATCCTAGTACATCTTCAATTTGAATATTGTCTTATACAGTTGACAGACACATTGTCTATACAAACAGATTTTAAAAATGTTAACAAGCCTGTTATGAATATTTGTTGTTTCTTCTTCAAAGAATAAAAAAAACACGCAGGACATTTTCAGCTGTTAATCGTGCATTTTAATAACAAAATAGTGAACCGTTTTATAAACAAAATTGCTTTTTTTATTTGTGCTTTATATGGATGTCGGTTAATATAATTATTGGAATAAATACGAGTGTGGTTCTCAATATTATCTGTATTTCAAACGTAAATTGTAATACTAGTCATATTTTAGAAAGCCAACCATCGATGCTGTATATATAAGTTCAGATGCAACTATTTGTTATACGGTATATTTGTGCTACAAACACCCATTTGGAGCACATATACGCAGTGTTGAAATTTGAAAAGCAATTCCTAGAAACGTTTTAATTTTGATCGTAACATGTTTCATTATACTTTTTATTTAATACATACTGCCTGTTATTACTAGTTGTGTTTGTTGGTCGACTACAATTTGCTCGGGTATCTCTCTCTATCATCTTTGCCCTTCATAAAACAATAATAACGAGGGTCCAACTTAATGTATTATGATAATCCTCCAGACTGCCTTTCATTATTCTTGTACAAAAGTTGCGTTCCCAAAATAAATTTAGCTCATTATGTAGTCGCTATCGAAACATCCGACGAACAAAAGATGATGCTCATTCATCATAAACTCCACCGGGGGGCAGAACTTTAGGGATGTCCATGTGTGTGGCCGCCTAGTCGCGTAACAACATACATATTTTAAAGGGACAGACACATAACGCGGCCTCGCTCGGACTTTCTTTTAGTCAAATGAGGCATAATAAAATAATGGCACCGAAAAAAGGTTCCTCGCGAAAGTTATGAAAGGGAGATCCGAAAGTTTAGCGTCCGCCCTTTTTACATTTTGTACATTCTACTTCTCTCCGGCGCGGCCTTGTGTTATTATTTATGTTACGTTTTCGTCTGACCGCACCGCCTCCGCTGCGGTACTGTTTTTAATTAATGCTACCCATTCCTCCTACCTTTCTAGTGTTACAACAATTATTTTGCCAACCTCATTAAGAAGTTTAATGCCGGTAAGAAAAATATTCTTGGCGAGGTTTCCAGTTTCCACTGCGCTGTTTCTCTTTTGTGGCGCTCCTCCTTTGTGCTATTGTGCCGCGGTCGCAACAACTTCCTCTTGCTTTTTTGTCTATCGGACAGCTCCTAGCGATTCTCGTTTTTCGCCGATTGATGCTTTATTTACAGCGATCTTGGGGTGATTGATACGATTCCCGGCCTGCTTGAGAATACAAACTTTTTCGTTTCCACTTTTTTGTTTCCGTAACGGGTCTCTATCTCGGCTTTGCGAAGTTTAAGGGGTTTTCTGCTTAACTTTGGGGAAGTTGTTTACACAAATTATTTTTCGGGGCCATGATAAATACTGTAGATTTTATTGTTCATTTTTATAGCTTTGAACCAGGTAACGAGCGGGCGCGTTAAAATTAAAACGTACCTTTAAAAGGGCCATTAAAATATTGGCAATGGTGTCATAACTGGTTTATTTATTTGGTGATATTATATCGGCACTTATCGGCGTGGCTCAATAAAATTCAGGAATGAAACATGCGAGGGCGGGTATCGGCTCGTTAGTGGAACAGTTTGCTCGTTTCGTTATTTACCATCGCTCGTCCATCATGTTTAATCGCAGCGCGTCGCGGACGCTCGCCTCGTGCTACAGCCGATATTTTCTTTATGTACCACAAAAACAAAAAAAAAACTACTATCGCTTCGCTAAACAAGCCATGAAAAAAGCAGAATTCTAATAAAATTTACGTGATTTTAACCTGTTGTTATTCATGTTTACCTATGACAAAGAATACGATAAAATAAATAATGTAACTGACATATTAATAAGTATTCGCAGTATTTTGTCGCGATAAAATTTATCGGTAAATATTTGGTAAAACATTGCCGCCTCGATCGTTCATGTCGTCCAAAGCCGTCACGTGTTGGCAAGCGACATTGCGACGTGCCGCGTCGTACGCCGACAGACAGTGCGACGTTTTGTTTCTTTCGACATATAGATGATGGATCGTTTCCGAGGATTCCGCTGCAAACGTGCTTGAAATAATTCACCTCTTTAAAATATTGTCATGATGTTTTACAGCGACGAATACAACTCGCTCGTAGCTGAACTTTTATTGGCTTTTGATCTCGTTACTGGTATTTATACGACGACAGCGTTCGCTCATCTCACTTTGCTGACAATGTTATCGGTGTAAATTTTGCGATAATTTCTCGAAAATTTGGATTGACATTTTGCTTCATGTGGCTCGTATCTCTTCTGCTTTTATAATCGTCTGCCGACTTTTGATCTTGATTGAGTAATTTCAAAACTATGAAGGACGTGTGTGCCAATTTCTAAATACCAATACAAGTGCGCAATAGGGTTGAACTTTACGCGTCGGATCTGAATATTGTAAGAGCGACATGCCACGGCCGTGATTGCCTCACATCCTATACAATGTCATTCGCTGCAGACGTTACAAATGTGCTGTACAACTTTAGCAATAAGGAAATTGCATATCACGACATGAAAAGACGCTCGGCCCGTTTCAGTCTTTGCTTAATGTTTGCAAGTTTCGTGATCAGACCCACTAACTGCTCTATTTGAAGCAATTACAAGGACGTTTAAACTTTGCCCTTTAGCATATACTTTCCTAGGAAAGTAATTGGGCGCCGGTGTCGTAGAGCTGAAATTTATTGTGTGATTTCAGTAATTAACCTTCTGTCTATAATTAAACTCTGTCCATGTCCCGAATTTCGATAAGACAAACACGATTAGCGCACGCAACCTTAAAAAAAGAGGCACAAAAGCAAATTGTTTTCGTTTCCGAGCAGCTCGCGCATAAACGCAGCCGTAAAGACGTCGAGTCTGCTGATCAAAGTAATTTAAAACCAATTTATTTGGAAATACCTCATAATTGGGACCGTAAACATTTCCGCCGAATTCCCGCTAACAAACCGCCGGATAAAATATGTATCTTCATAATTGATCTGGATGGTATTTCCATATTTGCTGAATATCAGAGTAATGAGGCCTTCGAACTGTTCAAATTAATAACAAGTAGTCACGGAATAGGAAATGCTCGCGGCAACGGAATGTCGCTCGGAAGGTTACGTCGCAGCAACTGTGACGTATTCTGTCGCAGCGGCGGTCGGAGGCTTTGGAGCGATTAGAAACTCGCTAAGATCTGCTGATGCTACACTTAGTCTCATCCGGGATTGCCTCGTAAGCGAGTATGTTCTCGTCATTATTAGCACGGCAAGCAGTTAATGAAGCTAATGTTTCATCTCTGTTGATATCCTCTTACTTTTCACCCAATTTGTAATGCTCCTCCTTACCATGTAATGCGACATGACTTCGTTTTATAATCATCTCAATAATTTTCCACGTAAGTGAGCGATGAGCTTTTAAACGCTGCATTTAATTCAATCTGCGAGTGTCTAAAAGGTTTTTCAAGAAAGATTTTCTAGCGAGAGTTTTCATATTACAAACAAATCGTTCAGTCATCCGCAGATGAGAACATGTCTTCAGTCGTTTTCTATTCGCGAGTGTCACGTTTTCAATTAGTGTGTTCAGGGGTGCCAGGATTATAGAAATTGTTGCCATCCCTCGCTTCTCAAAAGCCCCTGTAATAAGAAGTAGCTCAATACAAGATGTTGGCTAGTCTTGGATAGATAAACTAAGCACTCAACAACTTGTGCTATCCTATCTACACTATCATTACGTTATTTTATTTCAGGATATATGTATGTACTAAATTAAAACCGAAAGTTATAAATAAAAAAAGTAAGTAACAAATATATTTTGTTTGAAGAAATTGTAATTATATTTGACCCGAACCTTTTTCAAGTTTTCTTTGTTACAAAGTATACTTAAACTTAAGTTTATACTAACAAAACTGGATCTGTTTTAGTTGTCCAATAAAGAAATTTTATTATTATTATTAATGCCTATGCCAAAAAAGTGCCCGGAATTTAAAATAACATTCTCAAAATTGTCATCCAAAGTTGCTATTTCTAGAAGTCGTTAACGCAACAGCTGTTGCATAGCAAAAACAATTGCGTACAAGTATAATTTAACTGGCATTTCAATTCCTGATTTCCCATACTGTAAATGTAACTGTACATTGAAATAAGTCCTCCCATCTATCTGAGCTGAGCGTGATTATTGGACATCGTCGCAAGTCTACACTATCTTAAAGTCAGTATTAAAGTGACACTCTGCTCATTTCCTTCTCGATTGAATGGAGCGAAGGCAGCGAGGAAACTGAATAAATATTGCTTTGCAATTAGAAAACGAACTTGAATGGAAAACTAAATTGTTTTGCACTTGTATTGAATCGTGTTTTTCAATTCGATTTGTTATCCGCCTTTATAATATAATCTTTTGTATCATGTAAATGGTAATGTAATAGTAATGTAATAGGTTATACCGTGTAAGTATGCTATGTACGGAAACAAATTGCGATTATTTGAGGGCAATGTATGTAATATGTAATGTTTGTTCTGCTTCTGATTTGGATCAAATTGTATGAGGTATGGATTATGTCCGGATCTAGATTTGAATCTTGATTAAATCACTATTTATCCATTAAGCTACCGTAGTCTTTAATTCAAGACTAAATTTGGAATTGCGAGCCATATACAGGTTCATTACCGTAATAATCTTAAATAAACGTGGGTAACAACGCATAACGTCACTACTCCATCATGTAAATGAAAATCCTGACACAGCCCTCGCGTCAGGCACGACAATCATGCTTCTCCATCACGTTCTCATTATGCTAGAAACAGACAAACATGCTTACGCACGCCAATTAGTAAAATGCTCACAATCACGCATGTGTTTACGCTCAGTGACATGTCTACTCATGTTGTTAACAAGCTTTAACTGGCAAAGATCGTATCTGAGGATGTAATCGTACTATGAGATCTAAACAGCGATATTGTGCGCAACAGACACATAATCTAGTTACCTACTAGCGATAACGCAACGTTTTGCTTAGTTTGCAGATAGATGGCACTGCGTGAAATGTCCCGGAATTTTGCCGAAAAATGGTGACAGTCATGACTGTGTTAAAACACACACGTCGAATATCAATCAACAATGACATACTTAATTCAGAAACAATAAGGTATAAGATACATTGAAATGTTGGTACCTCTAACTGAATGACTGGTCAGAATTCTATCAAAGAGTGACAGATACGAAGTTAAGAGTCACTGAAATATTTTATCTATACTACTATTATAAAGCTGAAGCGTTTGTTCGTTTGTTTGTTTGAACGCGCTAATCTCAGGAACTACTGGTGCGAATTGAAAAAATATTTTTGTGTTGAATCGACCATTTATCTAGGAACGCTTTAGGCTATATAACATCACGCTGCAACTAATAGGAGCGAAGATATAATGGAAAATGTGGAAAAAACGGGGAAAATTATTCATCTTCAGCGCACGCAACGCAAGCCTTCAGGCTTGCGTTGCGTGCGCTGCGAAAACGGTTCAAAATTCAAAGAATTAATGCCCAAAATAACTATTCTACGCGGACGAAGTCGCAGGCACAGCTAGTCTATGATATGAGTGTTCAGAAAATGACATCGGCTATCATATTCTGTACATAACCACAGTATTTTATAACCCCAGCGTCAGTAACAGCTCAGTAACACCCGAGATTACGACTGTGTCATTATCTCAGCCTCTGCTGTGTATTATGACACTGCATTACAGGTCTCACGTTGCTCTAACATCTTTTGAAATAGACATTTCAAAAGGTATTCTTTTCATCGTAAAGTGTCCTCTACAGAGCTTCTTTGCGATGTCTAGGCGTTCTATGAAAAGGAGAGACGTATGTCTCATACATTTTCCATGACAGTTACTTCGTTTTGGTTTTGGAAGGATTAAGGTTGTAGTCTTGATGCAGTTTTTTATATGGTGCCTTCTTCAGTGCTAGGGTGCTCTTTTGGCTTTATAGTTCCGAGTGCATTTTTGTACTGGTGGTTGTAAACATTTTTATGTTCCAAGGAGAGTCGGTGCTTGGATGTGAACCTGTAAATGTTGGTTCAGGCGTTGTGTTTATGTGGTGCATTATCGTTGCTAGAATGTGGGAAAATATTTTAAGAAACTTATCATCATAATGTCTTCTCAAATAAATTTATAAATTAAGGGTTTTTTAAAATAAAGTAAGACTTCTTCTTAAATATTATTATTATTTGTTATTCTATTTAGAACGTTTCCAATTTTGGGGTGGTTCAACTTGGTAAAAAAGATTTCGACTGACTTGTATTTTTTTTTGTAAATTTTACCGCGAATTCAAAAGTGAATCTCTCTGCTGCTTAATCTAACTTTATTGAATGAGTCTTCAGAGTTGTAATTTACTTGGATATGTCTTTTAAATTGCATATCATCATAACATATCATATAAAGTAATGTAATAAGCTGAAATTATTATAAAAGTTGACAATAATATGTATTTTGAAGAACGTATCATTATTGAGCACTAAAACTATTAAGTTTCAGTTAAGGCTTTATTACAAAAGTTTTTGCGGCTCGCTAAAACCACCAAGTGCTTAAACGAACCATAATAAAGTCTGATACTAGTATAAATTCTTGCAGCGCAGTTGTGGCTACAAACACTTAATTGTACACTTGAGTACAAAGTTTGGGGCCATGTTTAATTACTACTCGATGCAATGCAAATGTTTACGTATTTAACATTTTTTAATTATACTAGAATTGAAATTCACAATTTGTTGTCATCGTTCGGTCGAAACGTCATAAAATATGGTCGGTATAGCATATAAGAGAGGTAAAGATATGTTTATTCAATAATTTCCTAGTAATATCATCTTAATAAACTATTATACATACAAACTTGTGCTCACTGCATTATAGTTCCCGTAAGGCATGATTAAATTTAGTTGTAATAACCGGCAAGCACTTACGTCAATAATTATGTAATTATTATAATGTTATTAATTTTTATTGACGTAAGTGCTAGCCGGTTATTACAACTAAATACAAACTTGTGAGTTTGATTGTACATTTTTCTGATGGTTAAACTGATTTGGATGGTATCTGCTAGCGAAATTGCACTGAATAATAGCGAGTATGTATTTGATGCCCTATTTGTTCATTCACGTTGCAACATAGAGTAAGTTAGTCATGGTTAGGTTTTGGTATGGTGGTAATATAAGGATTCAAAGAACAAATACAAATACAATTAATACAAATTATTTATTAATAATACCACAAATTACATGTCATAACTATTCTTATAATATCTATGTATTACACGTCAACTTTTATGAGAAAAAAAAACATATAATTAAGTATCCACTACAATACATTACAACAAGCCGACGCCGCAGACAGCCACTGGCTATTTAATCAATATATACCAAATTCCCTGACCATCTCATATCTTGCGGGCATTCCTATACCTCGCAATATCCAGTCTGGTCCACGCGTATTCGGATCGCCTTTTGAAGTGCTTACTGGACCCGAAGCAGATCCGCCGGGTATCTGTAATTACAACACTAGTGAGATTCTATATTACCGCATCCCTACTCGTGGCTAGAGAGAGTGGAATGATGAAAGGCTATTGATTGAACAGTTGTATCGATTTTCGTAGTTATTTTTTACTCTTTTTTTGATGAGTTTAGTTTTATTGTTACTATCACAGCTTGTTACTATAACCCTGCCACGTTACTTTGGACACATGACACATTACCACCAGTATCATAAATCGCGTAACGGCAAAAGTCTTGATATTTGCAAATTAGTGAAAGTCGGTATCGAAGTTTATGACTAGGCAACAGAAATAGAAGTGAATTATCAAGCCGACGTATTAGATAACTTAGTTACTTAATAAATGTCCTGCAGATCCCTGTAGACTCTGCACTGTAAAGTAACTAAACATAATCATTACCTATCTCGTTCACGTTTACATGTCTCTCACAGATGTGAACCAAAACGTCACAATTGCAGAATCCTTTGATATCCACGTGCGCATATCAAAACTACCTAATACATGTACTTCGCTTGGGTTCGGTCATAGCATAGAGAGAATATGACAAAGACTCCTTAACTTACTGTTTCTATTTCTCCTATACAAACTGGCCCAATAGTAGAATATGAACCGATCAGAATCCATACCAAAGACTGGTTAAAACGGACACAGACTGTACCATTTCAAAGAAAAACGCATGCATTGATTACTGTCTCCTTCACCAGAATTAACTTTTTAGTGAGGTTTTATAAAAATAAGGTAGTATAGCGTAGCGCCCATATCACAGTTGGCAGAGGCAGTCGCATGCGATTACCAATGTTAAGCAATTGTCGACGCGGTCATTCTTTGGATGGGTGTCCAAATAGTGGCATTCCATTTTGAGGGCTTCCGTGGGTCGGATGGTACGTTAAATTGTAGGTCCCGGCTGTTTGTCCTATTTATATCTAATAACAAAGTTGCAAGCGGTGTGTTGGCATCCGGACGAGAAATATCTGTATCCCGGATACCAACCAACGTCTTCCCGTACACATATACCTGTACATATATATATATCCGTATACATGTTATTTTGTTATGTACCAATATAATAAAATTACAAATGAAGGTTAGGTTTCTAAATTAAAAAATAATCATAATCAATACTAGTTACTTCACACGCTGACGATGATGGGTTGTCTACTCGGTGTGATCACAGAATTCGGTAACAATATCTATGCAGGAAAGGACACGTGTCAACCCTCGTCAGGCGTGTATCCGCGATAGTGGCGCCGCGATGAGGGTCCGTCGATAATTGGCCGAGAGCCGCGGCCTCGTTATATCATGGGGTAGTTGCGAATGCTAGTTTGGTTTCTTACGTCGGTAAATTTATAGAGGAAAAGCAATCCAAATTATTGTAAGCTTTTAACTTTTGTGTCGGGTTTGTATTTGAGGTTTATGATGATGATGATAATGACAATTGAATAGGACTCGAAACGAGTTCGTTATATTATGTGCTAGTTGCGGAGGGGGCGAGGTTTGCTCTCTTACATACGTACATATCTTTTTAGAAAAATAACGAATCAAAATTTTGTATTCACAGTTTCTTTTACAATGAAATACTTACCTGTGTTAGAATATGTGAAATTGTTCATTTCAGAGTCAGCCAAAGTGGTTATATCACCGCCTAACAAATGATCGCCAGTATTCAATATAGGCAACATTGTTGAGAAACAGAATCTCAATAAGCATTTCTCGTCGGTAGCTGCATACTACAATCCATTAGAGTCAAACGTTATCTCTGATACATTCGATGCACGACCCCATTCTAAAGCTGACTAGGGAGAAATCATACAACTAGTAGTTCTTTGAACTGTAGTCCTTGGTACATATACATACCTAGGTATTATTATTTTTGAAACATGAGATTGTTGGTTGATTGGTGTATTCAGCAAATACCGCTCGATGACTCATTTGCTTCTAATTTGTGATTAAATGTTGTACACTTATAGAAACAATGTAAATGTAATAATTTTACGCGCCTGAAAATTCATTAAAACCGACTACATAGTACATATTATATGGACCGACAAAAAGTACACTTACGAACTGTATTGCAGAAATGTAGACAAAAAGGGCAGTAAATTTATAAATTCTAAAGCATTAGATGTTAGGGTAACCAACCAATACGTTGGATCGACGACAAACGTAAAACCGCAGGGAGTAGGTACCTGAATTAGATCCGCATAAGACAGAAGCCTATGCTCAGCAGAGTGTTGATTGACCAACAGCAGGTTGTTGTTGTTGATGATGAGATGTATTTGTTTATGTTTATTCACATAATATGCGTAGTATAAACATTTTGATGTTTTTTTTTCATTATTTTATTTAATGTCTTAAACACCTCGTCCTACTCATTTAATTTGAAGGTATATCCCTGTCAGATTGGTTGCCTGGAAGAGATCGCTCTTAGCGATAAGGCCGCCAATTAAGACGCAAATTTTAATTTCTATGTATTTTTTGCATTGTTTTTTTATGTGGTGTTTTAATAAACTATGTAGAAACGTTGCGCTCACTTCTCCCGCTCGGTCGTCTATATCGTACACGGTGCTTTGATACAGTTCCAGTAACACGTAGAGATCTGAGGTATATATTAAATTGCACAAGAGCTTAGTTAGTCATTATTAAGCCGGTCGAAGGAGGGTTCGATTACTGAACCAATGTTATAGACACTGTGTTCTGTGTCTTTAGCAATATATGTTAACTAAAACGGTTTTCACTCTCGTGTAATTCGCGTATGTTGATAAAAATGTCTCACGAAGTTTTAATATTAAAATATCTCTGTTGCTAACTTATTCATGTTGTAAGAATAGACATGGATTCATGGCTCCATCTTTATCGCACTTATTACTTGTATACTTACTTTTATTACTTATATACTTCACGAAAGACGCGTGCTGTTTATTTTCACTTAACAGAAATTATTGCACACAACTTAAGTTTATCATTTTTTTTTTACTAACTGGGATAAACAATATATTTGAGCAAATCATTATAAATTATGTAAATATTTATGTATAGCGCACATTTTTTACCGCCTGAAGCGAAATAGCGCGACTGTGATTGCTCCCTGAGGTCTTTGACGTCCCATAATAATAATAGTTTCGCAGATTCGGTCAGTTTTGACTCGAAAACTAAAGGCCAATCTAGACCTAAAGATAACTTTATTTACCAAAAATTTAGGTACTTATACAACTTTGTTCCGTAGACTCCACACTAGGATATAACATCCTAGTGTGGAGTGTAGGCTCTTCGTTAGGTTTAGACATACATTTTAATAGACCTCAAAACTTATTTGATTGGTGGATCAATGTCAAATTTAGATGTCTTCGATTGGCACTTTGTTTTCAAGTGAAATGGTCCCGAATTTATATCACAACCTACACAGAACTTTTTCATTAAGAAAACATAATTTCTCCTAAACAACCCTAATATAACAGCTAATGTTTAACGCCAGCTAGAATGAAGCCAGGCCGTCAGCGTGGGGCGTGTGAGTAACGTGTCCTGAGCTCGTGACGTTTGAGCGTGACACGCCGCGATGTTATCGCGTACACACGTTACATTGTACGTACACGCTTTACGTCGTACGTACACACACTTGCATTATTGATAGATAGATAGATAGTACACACACTTGCATTATTGCCGATTCTAGTGTGTATATTTATACTAAACTGACATTTACTGTTGCAGTAGGGTTTTTGCCTTTAATTATTTGTACTTTTAGCGCAAGTTTGGGTAGGTCTCTCTGTCTCTCTCTTTCTCGCTCTCTCTTGAGTCGTATTTCCTCATGACTGACGGTCGTGACTCCCCCGCTGAATTAATTCTTTATGGGAGTTCTTTTAGGCAGTTACGTGGTTAAAAAATGCCTTGATAATTTTGTACAACGATTGCCCAAATTATTTTATATCCAAAATATCTATTCTCTTTTCCTAATTTTTTACACAGCCCAAAATAACATATCAACCTTACTATCATATCCCGTCCTCAAAATCAGCGCCCGTCTATGACTAACATCGATAAGTGCCCAATGGCACGTAGATTCATTGTCGATTAACTCCAGTGCGGGTCTGATTCACTGAGCGATTCTTTTGGCTGATAAAACGGGACGGATTTGACGCCCATTAAACACCAATCGCTTAAGGAATCTGCTGGAATACGATATTTTAGGCATATTTTAGGGACGATTTTGAAATGAGAGACTTGGTGATAATGTTATGTTTGTCAATTGTTTTATTTTGTGCCAATTGGCAAACTGACATTTTTGCCTCTTATTATATTATATATATACTTACCTACAAATAAAAAGATTCTTAAAACATTTGGCCATTTTTACTAAGGGATTCTTTTGGCTGATAAAATGGGCCGGATTTGACGAATCTGCTGGAATTCTTGGATTTTGAAATAAGTGAGCTTGGTGCTGATAAAATTTTTGATAATTGTTTTTGTTTTAGTAAAAAATAAACCACTTCGTTAGTAACCAAGTTTCAAAATATTTGTGCATGGTTTATAAAAAAAAACAATTATGAATTGAACTTATAAATACATACGAGTAATATAGAAAACCGTTTATGCGATTAGAAAACAAATACAACGAGTTACAAAGTTCAATTTTTTATTTGACTTGTTTCCAAGATAGCATTTCTATTCATTATTTGAGCACAAATATTTTCTCAGATCTCGAGCTTTATTATTACAGAAGTATCTTTATAAAATGTATTTTTGTTTGTTTGCAGGTGAGTAAGAGCCGTCGTTAGTGTGGTATCGAGTATCTCCAAAGCTTTATACCGAGTAAGTTTCTCCAACAAACCTATTGATGTCAAAGCTGCGCCACAAATCCCTCGTTAAAGCTGAAAAAGGAAAATAATATCAGTATTTTCTTTTTTTACGTAACCCCGTTACACGGACTCAATTACGTTGCATTAGTTCTAAAATAACAGCGGCGGTGCTCTGTACTTTGTCAAATTCTATTAACTTTATTTCATATCTGTAGCCTATAGGCTAGAGGTAAGCTTTCAGCAACATTTCCAATTATGTCGCCTCGAAAGCTTTTCGCCGTCGGACTTTTATGAACCTTGCTCGCTGGATATAAAGCCTTATATCGCGCGCTCGTTGGTCCGGTAAAGGTGCTCCGGCTTTCAAGCTAGACATTTAATCTGTGACAAATTCCATCCTAGCTCTGATCAGAAGTCGAAAAAGTGCTCGTAGTAGGCACGAAATTAACTTTTCGAGCAAAAAGTACCGGTGTTAAGCCGGCCCGGACCGGGGATTAACTGCTAATTCGAATTTCAAATCGGAGCTTTAATAACGATACTGGAGAACAATTTTCTTAAAAATACACCTTGTAAGGTTACGTACGGAAAGCGGTATTCTGAAACTAACGGATTCATATTCAATAGACGCCTCAAAATAGTGAAAAATATTCGATGTTCACGAGTATAAATCAATATACATTATTGGTCAGTTGCAATTATCACGCGAAAAATTTGCACAAATCCAATAAAGACAAAATAGTATTTATTGATAACACCAAAAATTACACTGAACATATATCCCTATTAAAAAAAAATGTAGGTAGCTATAACTAATTCATTTAGTGCCTATTAATATCTATCCTAACACATTGATGAGTCTGTTATTGTGGACGCGTGATAAGACCGGTCGCTGATTAGTTCGTGTCGTTCCTTATGGTGGACAAAACGGGCGTAATAAAAGATAAACCTAGTTGATTTAGTGGTTTCTGGGTTATTTTATCTATGTCCGAGACAAAACGAGCGTTCCTATTACCGTAATGCGGAGCTAAAACTTGACTGATTACTCCCCGCAATGGTGAATTTTTCTACTGTCACACAACGGAACGCTCCTCAGAACATTAGTAGCATTAGAGGGATCTTCTTGTTCGTGTAATCGAAATTCTTGGCTAAACGAGCGACCGCTTGTTTTCCTGTACTCTTTAATCTTCTAGTCACATATCTTACGGAAGAAAATAAATGTACACAATGCATGGCTTGTAACAGTTAGGCAATTACTGCAGCTTCTTTTATATTTAGAAATTAATCATTTTTCTTGAGTAAGATTTTTAACTGCAGTTTTTCACTAATTTTTAATACATACCAACAAGCACTTAGGGGCCTTATTACAAAACGTGGTTTGACTATTAGTACAAAACTTTGAAACGTGCAGCCCGTTTTTGGTGTTTATAATTGTTGGTTTTCTTCTGTCATAATAATCAAATTCATTAAGTTATTACCAATGATAAATCAACGTTCTAATTTGAAGTTGACATTTTGATTGTTTGTATGTGATGTTTGAACAACAAGAACCGACTTTATTTTCTAAGTTTTTGGCTAATTTGAACCATGTTTTGTAATAAGACTGTTATACATTTTATATCTACGCACATACGTAATTCATTTTGATGTTTTTTAAAAGCAATTTTGTTGTAACGAGGCGTAATAAAATTTCTCTTAATATTTATTACCTGCTCATATAATAACGTTGTTACTAAGATATTATTCAGACAGGAGTCATCAAGTAAATTTTACTGTCGGCTCATAAATTACATTTGAAATTATATATTTCCCTGCCGTTTCTCAAAATTAACGTCTGATGTTTATTTAATTTTGTCTATTGCTAATTTTGGTAATGTTCGCGAGTCGTATTGTTTTCTTTTTTTTTGTTTTACGACGCAGTTGATTATAATGGTGCGTAGTAGAGTAGCTAATAATAAAATCTATTAAATTGCATCATCAATTCTATAAATTATTTGACAATCAACTGCAACCATGTCATCTGGTAAATTGCTATTGGCACAATTCAAATTGTTTTAGAGTGTCAATCGGCAATTTGTACATTTTTATATACTATTGTACATAATGTCGCATGTAAAATTGATGCCACTATTTTATACGATATTATTTATCATGGAGCTATTCTAATTCTGATGGCACATGTCCTAAAAACCCTCCAAAGTATAAAAATGCAGTGAAATTGAAATCCTCTCCTTTTTAAAGTCGGTTAATTTATTAAACAGTTTAACACTTTAGAGAGTAATACCATTTTAACCCAATTCAAAAAGGAGGTTCTTTGCTTAAAAGTTAGCTAAATTTACTTTAATTTTATGTTTAAGTGTAATATCATGATAGTCTAATGTCTATACAACGATTCCTCAGCTGTAATAAAGCATATATTCTAGATTTGTTTTTTCTGTGATTGGGAAATTTCAGTAGGTTTGTGCTGAAGTTACAATAGAGGTCGCTGTCTATTGTTTATTGTCACGAGGCAAGCCATTATCATTACCAACTAACCATTGCCATTGTTTGTACAGGGTGCTTTTTGTATATACCTACTGGGCCAAATTAATTTGCGATGTAATTTGACATATAAATGTGTATTCTGAATTAGAGTTAAAAAAATTAAAAACATATATTACAAATAAGTCTGTGTTAATGTATGATAAAAATACTAATTTTCTTAAATAGTAACTTAATAACTCAACTCTTAAGCTATAAAGCGCCAGAAGTTATACGAGTACGTCAATTGACTTGACATTATGAAAAATCTTATTACCACTCCTATGTGAAACCAAAATTACGTCAGCAAAAGGAAAAAAAATATATTTGCGTAATGAAAATAGCAAATAAATTTCCCTGTACGTTATTGAAACTGAAATTACGACTGCACAAGTAAAAAGACTTTTTTTTGCATCACCATCAACCTTAAATGAACCACCCTGTGCATGGTAGTAACGTCACCGCGTTTCCTCGTCGATAATGATTCGTAGTTCGCAGTAATTAATTCCGTTTGCATTTGTGGCGCGGCTAATTGTCTGTTTGATTTCCAAATGGAATTCTGGATGAATTTAATTGAATTTATGACGCGATACAACCCCCTCTCTGTAACTTTGCTCGAACCGTGGTGGGATGCAAACGCACTGTAGACGTTTTCAAGTTAATTTATAGATAATAATTGATTTATATAAAGTATTAATATTCTATCGTGCACTAGAATGAGATCGATTGCATACAATATTCAATTTTTTAAAACGAATCTAATCATTTCCGGATTGTCAACCCCACAACATTATACCGTGAGTTATCTTCACAAAATAAATTTGAATATCTATTACTTTAGTACTCAGAAAAAACCAAAGCCGATTATTTGTTAAATTTATTTCTCAGAATTCTTCAGACATTTCATAATGTATTACAATAACACTTCTATGAAGCGTAGAGTATACAAAAAAGCTCATTTCGGTGCGTTTTCAGCATTAACGTTGGATCTTCCCATAACGCGGCCGTGGCACGCAATGTTGTCGTTAGCTTGTCTTTGCATAATTTGTATATTTCTGGCGACGTTAATGTCGCTAGATATTATATTAATCGTAATATTTGTTGCTTGTCTTATACAAGTATTGCTTGTGCGGGTTTTCGGGTCTGTAGCTGATAATCAAATGTCTGATTGGACATTTAACAAAAAACTGTGTTTAGAAAATTAAAACCATTTGTTCATTTGTAAAGAGGATATAAATCTCGGCTTATAAATAAATAAATATTCCGGGACATTGCACACAGCGCCATCTAGCCCCGCACTAAGCAAACGCTTGTGTCGTAGGTACTAGATAACAGATATAATACTTATATACTTTTTTTTGTAAATACATACTTAATATACATAGAAACGACCAGACTCAACACAAGTAATTATAAATTTTAGTTCATAAACACTTGTGTCATGCGGGAATCGAACCCGCAGCCTCTAGATCAGAAGGCAGAGCCACTACCAACTAAGCTAACAGGCCAGCCACCTGAATAAGAATAGACTACGTGATTTAACTTTTTAATCCATGATTGCCCCATCTTAAGAATGGAATAGAATATAACTTAAATGTACACAAAACGGAGAATATACCCAGATTAAAGTGCTGCACATTGGGCGGCCTTAGGCTTAAGTTGGATGGATGGTCTTTTGATTAAGAAAAAACCGGCCAAGTGCGAGTCGGACTCGCGCACCGAGGGTTCCGTACAAACCTGCAAGGTTTACAAAGAGTTTATGAGGAAATGGGTAGTAAGTTTAAGATTATTAAAAAAAAAATATTTTGTGATGTAACTAAAAATTTATGGTTTTCGTAATTTTTCCTTTATCTATGCTATAAGACGTTGCTTCGTACCAAATTTCAAGATTCTGAGTTCACGGGAAGCACCCTGTAGGTTTTGATTCCCTTGCAAGTGTCGAAAATTTGCGGCATAAATGGCTGTATCTTTTGATTGCGTTGGCTTAGAAGTTTGATTTTTTCACAGCTTCAAGGGACAGTAGACCTGAGTAATTGATATAAATTTCAGCTTCATACCTCTACGCGTTCCTGAGAAAAAGGGTCTTGACAGACGGACGGACGGACGGACAGACGGACAACAAAGTGATCCTATAAGGGTTCCGTTTTTTCCTTTTGAGGTACGGAACCCTAAAAAGTTACAACAAATTAGATTATTTGCTATTTTATTAGTACTTTATATCATACCGAAAACAACTAACTATAACTAAATTCCGTATAGAGATATGTTATCTTCCTTTGTAGATAGACGCCTGTCGTAAAACCACCTTGTATAATTGAATAGCAATCATTCGTCTGCCGAAGTAATTATATACAGCGTAGGCGTAATCATAACTCTTGCACGCACACATTGACAACTCTGTATGGATATTATCATACACATATACACATATACATGTGTATGTGTGTATACATGATACTGTCATTTACACGATACTATACAAGTTCAGTTTTCAGTTTCAGTTTTCAAACATCTTTATTTCACTATAAAATATTTTCAGTTGTACTTAATACTATAATAGCGTTATTCAGATAAGCCATTATTAGTCCAGTCATTTTAGCTTAAATTTGGTAAGAATCTCGGAATTCGAGATACCCAGCTGGTAAGTCTGTAAAAAGTTAAAACCTACATATGGTAGGGTGTACGCGACTATTAAATTTCAAGGTTCAAAGGTCACAAAAATCGGTTTTTTTGTAAATATCTCATTCCCTATGGGTTTTTTGCTATTTGTATATATGATCAATATTGTAGAATACAAAATGCTCTATAATATTTTTTTTAAACTGAACCTTTTTCGAGGTAGAGAGCGGAGAGCGCGCGGTTTACAAAGGCATTACAGTTTCAAAATAATCGTTGTATTTGACGTCTATTTAGACTACAGTAAGAACGTAAGAGGTCCAATGCTCCATGGGGAGCTTACTATAATGACTGGACTATTATAGGCTAATACTGACAAAGAACAATTGGAAAGAACACCATCTCATAAGATATTTACAAAACCGGTTTTAAAGAGTTCTATTCTCTGAGTGTGTATCAATAACCTCCTTTTTTGAAGTCGGTTAAAAAATGATATGGTTTCAAATCTATAACAGACCACGTTTCAGCAGTTTTTAGAACTTTTGTCTGTTTTTCTGTTTATTTAAACGCAAAAACGACTGAACCTATCATCATGATTTTTGGTATATATGTAGTATGAAATCTTAGAAGTGTCATAGGCTACTTGTTATCTCAAAATATTGCGAGCGAAGCTGCGAGCATCCTCTAGTATTTGAATAATTTGAGCTAAACTCTGCCACATTTTCTCCAAGTTATCCATACCAATAATAAATGAAACTGTTATCAGCATCAATATCAAATAAATCATCAGCATTCCGGAACTCTGAAAGGGATAATTTCGGTAAATCCTCTTAACTACTGCATTTCCATTTCGGTATTTCCACGCGACATTCTGTAAAATATGTTGAGATTTTCATATACTCTTATCTGTTTGCGGTTTTTACTTAACATTTTACTTATACATTTTATTTATATTTAAGCCTTTATATTGTTTTGTAGAAAGTGTTTGTCTAAAATTCACTCTTTTATTTCGCAGTTGTCTTCGTCGGCTTGTTTCGAAAATGTCTCGTAAACAAATGAGTTATTAGAAGCATGTGTAAAACTGACATCGTTTATTTTTTTCCTGTAATTTAAATCATTATCACTGCTTAGTATAATGCAAAGTATCTTCCCGATAGATGTATGATATTAGTTACCTAGTACCCATGATACAAGCGTAAGCTTAGTACTTGTGACATGGCCTGAAATATTTATTTATTTTTTATTTATCGAAGAAGTAGCCTCGCCCACCAGCCAGTGTCGTCACTCAAACAGACGTAGACAATGCGTGTCCATACATATTCAGCTGCACATCGCAAGGCGCGGGCACGGAGTCTGATCGCCCACATCTAATGCAATACTCAGCGAATGCGGCTCGGTGTTTGTCTTGTTTGTTCTCAATACTAGTATACATAGTAAAAACTAGCTAAAATAGATCTCAACAAATAAGACCGTAACCGTTTCAGTAATTCACTTAATATGGCTGCAGTATACATAATTGGTGTTTGGTTGAATTTGGTGATGATTGGTGAATAAACAGCTTTTTTATTTTATAATTGGTGTATACGAATAGTGTAGCTTGTGTTGTACTGGATTTAGGTTGACCGCATTCGTTAAAAGTTGATAATCTAAGGGCCTTATAACATTTTGTGACTCAGAATCAACGAATGTCAGAGTTGGAATAGGCCCTTAAAACTCCACGTTAGTCACTTTTTCTATAAAGTTAATCCAATAATAATTTACTCTAAAGCTGTTACATAAATGTTTAGATACATGATGCAGTTAAGGTATGTTTGCAGAGGTATAACTCTTCTACATATGTAGTTTGACAGACTTATTTTTCAAAATAATATAATGTACAGTAAAAATTATGAAAATGATCATTGTACCTTCATAGTAAGGACAGCGAGACTTTGGAACTCTCTACCTGGAGCCCTGTTCCCAGAAAATTATAACCCAGGGGTCTTCAAATCTAGAGTAAATAGGTTTCTTCTAGGCAAGCGTGCTACATCTTAGACTATAGTGGTGCTTAACATCAGGCAGGCTATAGTCAAAGGTAAGCCTAATTTTTTGTAAAAAAAAAAGTTTTTGCCAATTAACGTCCCAAGCTCGTTGCGAAAATACCGAACATACCTACTTAGTTCAATTTCTATATGTTCAGTTCAATTTTAGGAAAAACAAAACACACCGATACAAACATCAAAATTTTCCACAATCAACAGCGCACGCCTTATTACACCGAACGCGTAAATTAAATCACCAACGTGGAACATTTTAATTTCGCTCACAAACGTCGTAATTAATTGCCCTTTAAACTCGAACAAGTGACGATTTACTCGTGTAATTGAAAAGCGTAAATCACGTACAAGCAAGCAAATCAACTCTCGACAATCTGCCCTGATTGATCTCACACTTTGTACTACATGGTACGTAATCTGTGACAGCGTACGAACTAACTAGCTTCCATGCTGTGACGCACCAACCACATGAGCCGTGGATGTGTCAAATTTTAGATAGCATGCCATACGAATATGAGTACATTAATTTCGAATTGATACGTTGTTAATTAAATGCGGGCTTTTGTGTGGGTATCATTCTATTTGAGGTACAATATAGCTGGATGACACGGTTTGATGTTGTTTTGATTCGGGTATAGCACGTATCTATTCGTCTGAGTACATGGCACATATTAGCATCATCATCATCATCTTTTATCGACTTACGTCTGGGTATAGATTTGTTCCCTTTGGTATCAAAGATGTACGAGTAGGGAATGTAGCTCTTCATATCTGGAGAGTTCTCTCGATGGATTGATGGAATGACACTTGTCAAGTTTGTACTTTATCTCTCATTATTACACTAACATAACATGCGATCCTATATTAAAATTTGTGCATGCATTATTTTAAGATATCGGACATATTGTATGTACGTAACTATGAGATTTTGCTCAGTAAACAAATTTGAGTTATTTATTTGATAAATAAATGACGGATCAAATTGACTACGTGCCATATACGAAACTAGTGGGTGCTCGCGGCTTTTCTCGCATTAAGAAGGAAAACTTGCATTCCCTATTTCACCACTTTAAAAGTGACATTTCCAAAAATCCTTGCGTAGCGGATGCCTACGTCATAACATTTACCTTCATTCCAAATTTCAGTCCAATCCGTCCAGTGGTTTGGGCTGTGCGTTGATAGATCACTATGTCAGTCAGTCAGTCACCTTTGAGTTTTATATATTTAGATAAGAATCAGGTATGCTACAGTATGCTGGTCTATCTATCAAATCCTGGTTTAGAAACTAACTACGTGGTCCCTGATTCGCCCACAGACTCGGCGCGACTTCAAACTGCGTGGCAAAGGCATCGAAACCAATTAGTCGACAGTTGTCATGTTAATTAGAGATGTTAGTATACCGACGTTTCTGTACGAAGCTGTTAAATTAATTTGCCGAAACAGAGGGCACTTAGGGATGCCACAAACCTTGAAAACAGTGCTAGTTGGATTTCCAGGACAAGCGTATGAAATTACGTTTAGTGTACAGAACGACTTGAATAGTTATCTATATATATAAAACTCAAAGGTGACTGACTGACTGACTAACTGATATAGTGATCTATGAACGCACAGCCCAAACCACTCGACGAATCGGGCTGAAATTTAAGAATAAGAATAAAATCAATTTATTATGACACAAAACAACAAGAAATACACAACACAAAAAAATATAAAAAAAATACAGGTAGGTAGTACATGTTTTGTGTCACAATCCGGCCCAAACTCAGCATGTGCTGAATTTGGCATGCAGGTAGATGTTATGACGCAGGCATCCGTTAAGAAAGGATTATTGGAAACGCCGTTTTTAAAGGGGTGCAAATAGGGGATGCAAGTTTTAGTTTCAGCACCCACTAGTTTTTACTTAAACGGACACGCAGTGTCTTGCTTACCATCGATTCTTAAATGCATTTAGCGTCAAACTTATCTATTATGAGTATTATACGTAACAGTATGTAGTACAGATATGAACCCGTAAAATAGATGAACAACTAATCTGTAAGCCTATTCAGGCTGGGACTAGATTATGAATGAATCGTCATCTATTCATTCTATACATTCATTTGTTCATTGACTAACTCACTCAATCATAACAAAAACTTATTATAATTTTGTTTTACATTTTCAACCTTATGTATAACATCTCTATATTACTCAGTCGCAAGCCCTAGTTTTAGAATGTCGTTTTTTTATGAAAGTGCTAAAAAGCAGTTGATTACTTTGATAAAACAAGCCCCAGACAACGTTGAGACTGCTGTTTTACTTGGCTGTTCAAGTTTTCATGTGCAAAATAAAGCATAAAAATGTAAGTGTCATATTTTTCGCGAAAAACACATATTATGAGGAACCCGGTGGCATGTTTGCTTGCGTAGCTGAAGCCAGAATCTGACATGTTTTATAAAACTTAAGCAAATTCGAGTGTTGATATAATTTAGTACTACACCTGTTGTTCTTTTTAAAAATGCTTTATTGTTTAACTAAATGCTAAAGCATTAATTATTATCAAAAACATGTAAAGTAGCCGTTATTAGACTGACGAAAATTTCAACAGAGTTCCAATTTTGAAACTTTTCTTTGTCGTATTGTCGTTATGACATGATATTTGATAAGCTGGCAAGTGTACCTAACTTGATTATCATTCAAGGATTTTGAAACTCCTATTGATTTATCAAACGTAAACAGTATCACTAAAGATTTATCACAAATGACAGTCTGAAACACCAACAAATTATAAACAATTATAAAGGTATAATATGATACAATCTTACCTAAATATTTTTACAGGAATGTATGTAAAAACAATTATGACAAGAAATCATAGTGTTACATGATAATAATAATTATTTATTTGTTTTGTAATATTTATGATTTTAATAAATATTTCTTTCATTATTTCTTTCTTTCCAAAGAAATGTTCTCCTTTGGCAGTATTGCATGCGTAGATGTCGCTTTAGTTGACTTGGTAGTCAATAGCCTGGCTTTACATTGTACCTACCAAATAAGAATAAAAAAAAACTTGTTTATCATTCAAAGTGTTTAAACTTGTCCCAGTAATGCTGGTTAACCCTACACTGAGCAATCACCGGAGAAGTAATTACATGTTCATTAGTGCGACCGGAGCGACACGCCACATCGCGTGGCGCCCCCTCGCAGTGGATGTGCTGTGTAACGTGTTACCAAATAATTGTATGTACTTAAGACGTGTGTGACGTGAGACAGCCCTGTTGAATGGGGAACAGATGGTGACAGTTGACGGAATTTTATAAAAAAATAATTATACGTATAGATTTATAATACCCGTCTTTTTGCCGCGTGTCAACAACGAGCAGGCTATTGTCAAACGCAAAACTATGCTGAATAAAAGAGTCTTATTAAACCCTTACAACAGAGTTGGGAACTATCATACAAAACTATTGGTGTTATAATGCAGATCACATTGAAAAGAAGTGTTGTAACTCAAAAAAAATCAATTTTTGTGATGATCATGATATTATCATCTTCAGGTCTTTCCAATATCATTCCCAAATTCAAAAACAATCTCATAGGTTTTGTATGTTATATCTAAACAATATTATATTCTTACGGTCTTATTTATAAAAAATGCCTAAAGTATGCTATAAGCTTACTATAGTTAAAGTGTTCAATAAGCATTTAAAGTGTTCTATAAAGTTTGCTATTTATAAACGTTCTATAAGCCTTCTATAACTATAGTACCCACGTGGTACCGACAATAAGCCAAATCATTGCCAGTATAAAGAAAAAATCAAAGAAAAACGAAATAACCATAGATAATACGCATCTTAGTGCCAAATATATGCTAACTTTGTCATAAAACACAAAATTTTGTCTATACTCAGACACAAAGAAACGTCAAAGTTGTTGATATTCAGACGCTCAAATATCAAAAGTTTAAATAAAAATAAGTAAATAGCATCAATCCTGCTGTCCAGAGGATTTGCGATGCTGAAATAGCTATTGCAGCTTCATTGAATGTGGAGCGAGCAGTGCAGAAAGCACACCGAAAACCACGCGGCCTGTGTAAGAATCAAACATATTTTATAAGTTTTTGTTGAGTTCGTATGTTATTAAATATTACTATTTAACAGACATCGCAATCGTCAGTTACATAATATACGGAGACCTCTTCAAGAAGACGAAATAAGTCAACTGATTAATTATGGTAAGCGCATTTTGATATCTTCTTTTAGCAAATATTATATAAAATTAGGTATATAAATAATGGAAACTACTACTAATAACTGTTTTCCTTTCAGGCAGTGAGGAGTCAGAAGAGGAGGAAGAAGGGGTTACCCCTTCGGTGACGGTGCCTCGAGTGGCGAGAATGTTTGTGGATGAAATGGATGAGGAGATTGAAGAAGGATGCGTCCACATAACCTTGGATTGGCCTCCTCGTCCATCAGTTCCTGACCCAACGCCCCCTTCGACGTCGCCTCCTTCGCCGCCGCCCGCTTCGTCGTCGCCTCCTTCTGATTTGGGCCTTCCATTAGAACCGACTAATAAATTTAAGTTTGACTGGAGAGCGTTTTCAACGCCTCAAATTGATCCTCATTTGAGGCGAGAACCGTTCTCGCAAAATATAGGTCCTACGGTTTCTTTCACGAGTCCATATTAATAATTAATATAATAAACTAGCTTGACAGTATGTTGAAATTATTGTGAACAAAAAACGGCTGGACTCTGCCGCCAGGAACATATTGTAAACTAATGAAATATGAGACCCACTCAAGTGGCTTTTGAAGAGGTGGTTTTTTTGTTCAAGTTTAAGAAACAGGTCCAGTGAAAAAAAAATTTATGTAGGGTATACCATTTGTTTTTTAATTTCATTTTAAATACAAGACTGTACATAAAAAATATAATATTTCATCCAGTTATTGTTTTATTTTGTATATATGAGAAAATTAAAGTTAAGTTTTAGGAGACCCATGTAGGTACTTTCTCATAGAACAGATACAATGCAATATAAAATCAAGCTTAAATGGTGAAGGGAGGTAAAGAAATATATCTTTAGTTTAAAATAAACTGAAAAAGGTAGGTCTAGGTCTCAAAAATTAGTGCTCAACCCCTGTCTGTGAGAGCGTCCTGTATTGGGACCCACATATGCGCTGATTTTGACATTTAGACAGCTAACATATGAAAGGTTATAAACTCCTGCTGCCCAGAGGATTTGCGATGCTGGAATAGCCTGCCGACAAGAGCTACATGAGGCCCAAATGGCCAACGAGCAACAAAAATTGAAAAATTAAAAGAGCTTATGAAATTAAAAATAATTTATTATAAAAGTAAAACAGAATGAAATACATAGAAAGACTTTTATTAACATGTTTATCACAAATCACACATACCTACTAAGATACTTTCATTTAGCATTATCACATGTCTGTACCTACTATTAATTAATTATTACAAGAGCAGCAGTGTCATTGTGTACAAAAAGGGGTAAACTTTATATATAATTCAGAGTGGAGACACATAATGTCACCGGATCTGGTTTTACAATTCCACATTTTTCCTTGTTTTAGTTATCACTTCTATGTATATGTAAATGTGTCACCAAGCACCTAGCAGTATGTTCTTGCAGCCTCCTCTGAGAGCCAGTTCCATTACAGTACAGTTATATGCCAACTTGAGACACATAATGTCACCGGATCTGGTTTTACAATTCCACATTTTTCCTTGTTTTAGTTATCACTTCTATGTATATGTAAATGTGTCACCAAGCACCTAGCAGTATGTTCTTGCAGCCTCCTCTGAGAGCCAGTTCCATTACAGTACAGTTATATGCCAACTTCAACCACAGTATCACAAATATTAACTACTCACTAAAATGTGACCTAATAAATGATTGCATGATGGCATTTGAGCGTCCACTTGCAACTTATCCTGGCTCCTCTTTGACTACTGGATTTGCCTGGTGAGCATCCGAGTTACTTGCAAGCACAGCATCCCCCTGGTCAATGGCAATGTTATGTAATATGCAAGTGCTATTATTGTAGGCTTTACATTCTCCAATTTGCAAGTCATTACAAAAGGCACTGAAAACGCTGTTTTTCTACACAGTGTTTCTTGTTGCTATACATATGACATTATATTTTTCTTCACACCTATTCTAGGGCCTTGATATTGGTGTGAAGAGATATGGTTCCAATTTATAGCCGGAATCTGCTAGGAGTCTTCCTCTAAATGACCCCATCTAAAAGCGCTCTTTGAGTGACGACTCATTAAAAATTCTTGCTTGTAGTTGGATTATTATTTGGATTGCGACACCGTATTCTAAAAAAAATAATTTATATTACAAAATTGTATTGTTTGTTTTTACTTCAAAGACAGCAAATCAGCTGACAGGATAGTCGGCCATCTTAGATCTTATAGCACCGCTATAGTACGGTTATAGTAGGGTCCTCGCTACTATAACTTTACAATAGACTTATAGAACTGTTTAGCGCTATAGTACGTTTATAAATACCGATTTTGGTCATTTTTCTTATAGTGATGTTATAGAACACTTTAACTCTTCTATAACTTTTTATAAATAAGACCGATAATATCTATCTAAAACCGTATTGCACCTCAAGGCTCACTTTGATATGACAGACGGAGGTGTCAGGCCCGTACCGCTACCGTCTTGAACTTGTGACTTCAACGCTCACGGCAATTACAGGCCAGAGATATTGCAAACTTAGACGGCTTGTCTCGAGACTTTGCGGTTGGCGTTATCTGTGGTTTGGTGTTAAAAAGAATTTGAGGTTTGCTTTAATCTAAATGTGATAGGAATGATGATAGGTATGCGATTTTTGACATTATTGCGATCTTGCGAGCTACAAGGTTCTGGTTTAGTTTATTTTTCTGTTCTTTTTTACTGGCCTGTTAGTTTAGTTGGTAGTGGCTCTGACTTTTAATCTAGAGGTGCGGGTTCGATTCCCGCATAACATAAGTAATTATGAATTTTAGAATGTATATTTACTTGTGTTGAGTCTGGTTGTTTCTATGCATAATAAGTACCTATGTTTTTACAAAAAAAAGTATTTAAGTAATTTATCCGTTATCTAGTACCCACGCCACAAGCGTTTGCTTTGTGTGGGGCTAGATGGCGCTGTGCGTCCCGGAATATTATTTATTTATAATCCTCCTCCTTGAATCGTATCCCTCATGTCTGAGGATCGTGACCACCACCTCCCAGCACCTTCGCCTTGATGACATCTTTCCACTTCCTTCTGTCCTCGGCAACATGCAATGCATTATAGACTGTAGTGTCTAAAGTGGTGCTAATTTGGTCCGACCAACGTGTTGGGCTGCGGCCTCCGGATCGATTGCCTTCTACTTTTCCTGTGATCATCAGTTTTTTCAGGTTGTCGCCATCTTTCCGGGCAATATGACCAAAATATTCGAGGATCCGTTTCAGACATAAAGTGGATAGTCTGGTTTTGATGCCCAGTTGTTTTAGTATCGACACGTTAGCACGGAAAGCTGTCCACGGTATTCTCAGCATGCGTTTATTTATAATGGACGTGCTTAAATTTGTAAAATGTAAATAGATGATTTTTCCGGGACATTGCAGTGCATCCACAGCCATCTAGTTCCGTACTAAGCAAACGCTTGTGTCATGGATACTAAATAACGGATAGGAATATTACTTAAATCTTAATAAATTAAATTATAGCAAAATGAAACTCTGGAGATGTATGAGTGTTCTTTCGCTGCGGGAGAACACTCATACATTTCCAGAGTTTCATTTACAATGGATTTCCGCAAAGTAACGCCCGATTCAATATCTTAAATTATA
Source organism: Macaria notata (assembly GCA_927399415.1). Lineage (NCBI taxonomy): Eukaryota > Metazoa > Arthropoda > Insecta > Lepidoptera > Geometridae > Macaria > Macaria notata. Next base: position 3,138,636 of record OV656740.1, on the reverse strand, counting down.
GCTATTTTTAAAATAGCTAGAAGTATATAGATAACACTAGTAGATGACGAATCTACTGGAGTATAACAGAACACCAAACATTGCAGTCCAAAGGTAGGCTTTACTGTCAACCTACTGTTACCTTGCGATGGTTCGCATTGATGGCTAACTCCTGCGGCCTAGCAACGTTGCTGAGCAAGTTGGTTAGAGTGAGCCTTAGCATGGACAACATTAGTGAAGAGACTACTAATCCATCATTCGTAGCTCAGCTAGCGGAGGCAATCGCATGCGATTACCAATGTAATGCAATGTCAGTACGAGGATGGGTCACCGAAGTGGCGTTCCATTTTGGGCGCTTCCGTGGGTCGGATGACACGTTTAATTGTAGGTCCCGGCTGTTTGTCTAGTACGGCAGTCGTTAAGCCATGCCAGAGGCCCTTAGGGCGGCTTGATAAACTCTCGACATCAGAGTTGGCCAATCTCATTCGATAAGAAGAAGAATACCACCATAAAAATGAGGACACATGCCATCCAAAATAAGTAACCACCACGATGTAACTGTCTGTAATATGAAACCACGGTGTCATCCAATGACCATTTTTTTATTGATGTTAGTGTTGCGTGTGATCTCTGAAACGTCAAAAGTTCCTCAATTCACTAAACCTTACAATTTGCTTGCTGTATTATTCGCTAAAGTGGTGTAAACTTGGAAATATTACTTAAATGTGAATAAACTATCACACTATATGACGGTACAATTTATGTAATATAATACTACACTATAGTTTTCGCCACAACATACCGTCTATTAGTTGTGATGTCGCTAAGCCATGGCGTGCAATGTAAGCTTAACTCATAGTTGTCGGCAGCATCAAGTCATGCGTGCGACGTGTTTGCTCAATGCTCATTGCTCGGCCTTGTGCTTTTAACATCTCAGACATGAGTATCGCAGGCATGTGAAAGAGAATATGTACGCCTCTGGCTTGGAGGTGGTTGTGTGTTCAGAATGTTTAGATGAATTTGTTTTTGACCGACATTGAAAAATGATTTACAAATATTTTACAGGGTGAATAGATCTATTCAATATTCATAACCAGATAATAATACCTGAAAATAAATTACACTGCCACGTGTATTCCATCGGAATCATAAGCGCTACGCAATGAAACGGAACCACCTCTGCATTATTAACACCTAAGCGCGCGTGGGTCGCCCACACGCGCACATCCGGCCCGCACCCAATACCACGCCTTTTCTAAATTATGGTATAACGTAAGCGGAAGAGTAAACGAGAATCGACATTTGCGTGCGCCGCACGAGGCGATAAGTAAGCAAATGTCGTATTTCTCCGCCGATTCGGTAAGAATGGAACTGCGTATGGGCGCAATAAGTTACAGATGTTTGTTACCCTGCCAGCGCTCCTATATTTTTCCTGTAGTTGGCAAGCGACGCTCCCAGCTTAACTACCGGAAGTAAAATTGATAGGCAGATTTGGAATGAGTGTTATTGCGTTATTAGGTAATCAGAGCAGATGGTACGCCCGAAACTGCCTCCGAGTGGTTCTATTATTACGACGCTTTGTTTAGATTGCCGAATAAAATTCTGAGCGAATCCAGAAATAAGTGCCACGGAAGTGTCCTGCTAATTCATCGGTGCTGCCTCCTAAATAGGGCTGCCGGATATTCAAAGATAAAGCTGTTAATTCAGGAATCCGTCCAAAATATCGGCCATATAGACGACCAATACTCGAAATGCAGAATGTAAGTGCGCCACATTTAGCGTCCCCTAAATATCCAATGGGCGGGCACCGTAGTGGCGGGATTATTGCGGTAACCGACTGAATCCTGTTCACGATTGTTTCCTCCAGTCTCTGCTTCGATACCTCATTTATAATGCACCCTTCCTGAATTTGCCACCGGCAGAGTACATGCCATTGCTTCTTTGGAGTTATCAAAGACCGTAAGTGAGATAATACGACCTTGTGTAGAGGGAACGGAATTTTAAACGGCGCTTGAATGGTTTCATCGCTTGGAAGTAACAAAGTGGTTGAGGAAAGGAATAAGGAATATTTTGTGAAGTTTAGGAAATAAAATAAACATGTAATATGTTTACAATATGGGCAAGGTGATGTCTGTGTTTAATAATAAAATAAAATTAAAAAGATGTGGTCACCGAAAGTAGCTGTATTTATTTACGCCAATAAACTACGCAGGTATAGCCGCTTGTCATAATGAAAGCCTTAAATAATGTTTTAGTAATTTACTTCCATGTTTAATTACCTAGTCAATAGTACCGTAAACTGATACACGAGCTTACTGATATTTCATGTCAGATGATTCAATACAATTATTCCATGAAAATGTTTTGTATACTATACTACCTTGTTTATCAATAGGCTGTAAAATTTCAACGTTAATTATTCATTTCGTGTTGAATTACCGTAACAGCCTGACTATTGTAGTGTTTATATTATTATGTCAGAATATCTGACGGGAACATGCTGGTACAGATTATATGCGTGTTTGTAGTGAGATCAAACGTAGGGAGTAATCTACACAATTTGCAGAGATCTTTGCGTATAGTTAACGTAAGGGCTTTAGGGTAAAGTCGTGTCATTAGAGACTTCTAACATAGACTTAGATTATCTTGTCGTTTTACGTCTATTAGTTTAATGATTCTATTGCCTGTCTCCATCAATTCGTCAAGCCATGAATCTTACCATTGTATAAAATTGACGCAGAATGCGCATTACAAAAATATAGATCTCTATTCTCAATACGTAAGTTCCAAAACTATCTGGATTTCTATGAAATGGTAAAATCCGTAAATATCTGGGATCTAACTTAGTTGATGATTTAACATGAAGTATAAATAAATATTATGGAATAAAAATGTATCAAGAAAAATAAGTTATATTTCAACATAATATGTACCTAATATCAAATGTAGGATAGGTACGCGAGTATTCATCGATATAATCTCGCGTTTAATACGTCCCGTGCAAAATGTTCGATTTATATGGAAATAAATTGATCGGTTAGCAATATAATTATGATTGATACATATTTTTTTGTTATATTCATATCTGAGTAAATGTATGTGTTAATGTAATACGTATGTAGCAATTTTTTATTTGCCTCTATGAAATATTTTCTGTTTTTTTTCTTAATGATGAATTGAACCGGTCATAAATGTTTGCAAATGTGAAAAAACGGGGAAAATTATTCACCTTTGAGGCCTTCCGTTGCGTGCGCTGCGAAAACGGTTCAAGTCGTGGGTAACAGCTATAATTTACAAAACTGAAGAGGTTGATTGTATAAATAACATCAGGCAAGTTGTAGTAAAGCGTGAGCCTATCTAATGTAAAAAAAAATATGTTGCCCAAAATAACTATCCCACGCGGACGAAGTCGCTGGCACAGCTAGTCATTGATATTCTTTATTAAAATATTGAAGTAAATCATGAGAAAGTAATTTGAAACAATTTTGTAGTTAACTTATTTAACCCTAGTGATGATTTCTTGATCTAAACCAGTTAGAAAAAACCGACATAGTTACATAATAGTCAGTGGTACATATCTTACATATAAGTCAAGAAACAAACAATAATAGCTGACCAATATATTAAACAGATTACCAAAAAAAAATACACTACTCTATATATCTTTTCACGTACATATACGAGCACAAGTTTGCTATTTCCCTAAATCGAATATTCCGAATGTGTTTCGCCTGTTTGCCTACATCGGTACGAGTGTGTCGCACTAAAATACTTATTCCTGGGTAAATACTCGGTTTCTTGATGTGCTTTGGGTATTTCAGGGATGGGTGGAGACCGTGGCTCAAGATTTTGAAACATTTTGTTAAAGTATTATTTATCTTCAAGTCGAAAGTGAATCGGTTTTATATAGGCGAGCGCGCTAGATCGTAGATTTGACGTTGCTTAACATCAGACAAGTTTTAGTCAAGTAAAATTAAAAATATGTCTGTTATTATTTTTTTAACTAGATAGGCTCATCTAGTTAAAAAAATAATAACAGACATATTTTTACCAGTACTTTTTGTTACGAGTAGATAAACCGTTCCAGTTTAGGCATGTTCCACCTTCGGCCGTAGTGTCGCTTCGTATAACCTGCTGGTTAAAAAAAAATGACTGTCTTGTATAGTAAAAACTATTTAAGGGTTTTATTGAGATTGATATGACACCAACTTTAATACCTTATCAAGTTATTAACTTCTATTATTATTTATATTAGTATTTGTATTTATTCACTTGATGTAGCAAAGCCTTAAATAGAGTGATGACGATTCAGATATTTGAAGCCCAAAAGAATAACCGATATTTTGGCAAGTAGAATCTTTATTTTTTCCAAACTAATGTATTGGTATAGTTTCTTTTCTCAATAAAAAAGTATGTAAAAATACTTTCCCGGTATGGTTTTCTTTGTACAGACAGCGTGAAACGATCACTAACGCAATATAAATGTAAATCGGAACTTCTTTGAAGAATCGGACGGAAGGACCAATAAATATTGCGAAGCCAATACAGGGTAACAACTATGATAGAAATACAAAACAAAAAAACTTTAAATGCCTTAAATTAACTTTATCATTTCTAATCCTAATTTTGTAGTTTGGGATATATATAGGTTTTGCACTGACAACCCGCTTTTATGTGTTTACATTAATTGGATGCTCAATGATTAAAATTGTTCTAGAAATTCTTTCTCTAAAAATGCATAGTTGCAATATTTGTAATATATTTATTTTAGGTACAACCACAAGCAATGGCGGCAGATGATATAATATTGGACTAGAGACATTTTTTACCGTAATAAAAAGGTTTGATTTTCTAAAACAGTTACAAATTACACCTAACCCTGTATATACGCCTACACAGGCTTAGTACAAATAGCAACTGTAACAAGAAGTGTTGAGAATTTTCCTCAACGCCACGTGGCAGGTACTCGGTCGACCTGAAACTCTTGAACTCATCTGAAAAAGGGTTTTATAAATAAAATATATCTGTTTATTTAGCAAAAATATATCAAGTAAAAATAAAAATGATACCAAAAAAACACTGCTTCTACTTCTAATCGAGTGTCTATCAAGCCGCCCTAAGCGCATCTGACATGGCTTTACGAATGCCGTACTAGAGAAACAACCGGGTTAACAATTTAATGTGTTATCCTACTCACAATAGCGCCCAAAATTGACTGCCACTTTCGGTCACCCATTCAAAGATTGACCGCGTCGACCATTGCTTAACTTTGGTAATCGCATGGTATTGCCTCCGCTAGAATCGATAGACAACTGATATGTTTTCCAACAGGTGTGTTTTTTACTAATTTTACTATTCATGTTTTGTTTTATATAATGTCCATTTTAAAATCAAAATTAAATATTTGCTAATTAATTATTAATTAATTACTTAGTTTTATTATTTACTTTTTCTTGTGAATAGGTATGCACAAGAAACAGATATTGTAATTAACATTAAGTATACTTTACCTGCGATAAGTATTGTTTTATGATATTTAACTATTGATTCCAACATTACCGTAGCTATTTATTTACATTTCCTCTACGAATTAAATTTCCGTATGCACATCACGGCTGTTTATGTTATTCGCGGCGCAAGTTTTCCGCGCGGAAATATTGATGAGCTTCCGGCTTACGGTACACCGTACGGGGTACCTTAGGTACATATACAATATGGTATATATTAGGTGAGAGAAGAGAGAGATCACATTACAGAGTGGTGGCCTAGAACTGGCAGGCGAGGAGTGGTTGGTCCGGTCGCGAGATGGGTCGACGACATCGTCACAGTCGAGAGTCCAACCTGGATGAGGTCTGCACAAGATCGACGCAGATGGCACATACATAGGGAGGCCTATACCCAGCATTGGGATCCCAAGGGCTGTGGATGATGATGATGATCATACATTAGGTATGTATGTATGGTAAAGTCGGTATGTAGACTAGGAAGTATCCGTATGCAGCGCTGGCTTATCGAGCACTCTTTTTATACAATCGATGAATTTACAAACCTTAAATTGAAACCAGTACATTGGTACTTACATCTTTGTACTAGGATACTTCTTATATGACATTTAATATTAAATTGTTTCTATTTTTTAATTTATTGTATTGACGTGTAAATGACTTATGAATTAAAAATTATTATGTTTGTGATGATAATACGAAGCAATTTTTATTTATATAGTAAGTACAAATTTAGCTTTTTCTAATAATTTTTGATTCTACGATCTAGTAGGCCCGGCTAGAAAAAACTTCTCATTCATGTCTTGTAACTAAAGAAGAAGAAGAAGAAGAAAACATTTATTAACTGCACGTAAAGTTACCAGCACAAATAAAATGCTACTTTTTGAGACGAGAGCCGTAGATCATCCACAAGGTTGGTGCTACTTGTCATAAGAAAAATATCTTTTATATCTATACTTGTAACAACTGTAACATGTAAACTCAGTCTACAAGTGACTTAAGCTTTGAGAACTGTAGTAATTCTCCACAAGAGTCTCACTACATCAAATATTCTGCGGGCAGCCTGTGTGGCCAGGATAAACAAACCGTAAGGAGGCGACTTGCTTGCCAGTTTCAATGTTTAATTATGTTCCGAGGGATTTCAGAGAACAACGACCGGGTATATGTAGCCGTGGTATGTTTGTGTGTGTGTGTTTTTTATGGAGACTTGAAATGTTGCAACTCTGAATATATATATATATATGTATGTAGTGATGTTCCACTGTGACCACATTACGTATTTCTCCGCTTCTCGGTCTGCAATGCATTTCCGCAAAGTAACGCCTGAGTCTTAACTTAACATTTAGTGTATGTACCTAAGTAAAGTCAAAATTTTTAACTGATTTCAGTAAAGTAGATTCACATTTCGACTGATTGTTTTTTATTATTAAATTAGCCTTGGATATTGATTGAAGTTAAATTTAATACTATTAACCTTTGATATATAATTTTTCTGATTTAGTTTAAAAACTGATGTTAGTTTTTGGGGTTGTAAAAAATCAAAAATTTTGTTCCAGGAAATGAATAAACTCACATTATATAAATAAATGCATACATAGGCAGACATAGGCTGAGACTAGTCTTAAATGCGCCTTAAAGCGCACAAGGTCGCGTGCATCTATTATTGATTTATAAATATTTAGGAAGTCATCCACAAAATATTATACCGGACGCAAAACAGTATTTAATATCATTCCAGTGGCTTGAACATTTAGTAATCAATATTTCCCTCACATTGTTTTTGACAACGGTCGTTATAATTTATTTGTTCTATCAATGTCATCAAATTACCTTCACCACAAATTGGTTTTCTCTACAACAATACACTTTAGGTGTATGTTTGTCCAACCTACACACGCACGACATGTAACATTTGGCCAACGTTTGCCCCAACAATAATATAGTACAACGACATTTCACCGAATAAACTCTTAACTAATAACTCTTTCAACTTTTCTAAGTGATTTTGTAATATTGTAGTAATTAGAAGTAGTCTGCTTAGTTTTTTCTCTCTTTTTTATACAAAAAACTCCGCATAATGCCCAAGCAGACTGCAAACTACTTGTTAATAATTCACGTGGTATGGCATTAGTCAATTTAACACACTTAACTGCACATTGATCTGATTGGTCTGTAAATATGGTTGCGTGACGCGCCCTCTACCGCGTCTTTTAAACGGTTGCTCAAGCATTGGCTTGTCGAAAAAACGTATTATAACTTTGATGATATGTTGAATATAAAAAAAAAATATGTAATTAATGTAATTTATTATATATACATAAATAAGACGATTATTTAATTATTGAATTGACATGTAACTATATTTTGTTATAAATAAATTGATTTTGAGTTTGAGTTTGATAGGACTAGATGTTGATTGGTCCTCACAGAACATAAAGTACACGTAACTGTCTGAATTATTCAAAACCTGAAACCTACAGAAATTATCTTGTCATATATTTGTGCGTTAATAAAAACATAGTTTAGGTGTCTTTGAGATGTACTGTAAAGTAACCCTAGTTCGCCAATAAGTATTTCATACGGGCACGATCATTAATCTTTCGTATCGCGGTCTACCCATTCAAGTGACTGCTTGTTTCTATGGCACGGATACATTATGAAGTTGGAGTTTTGTATGGCCGATGATAGGGCACAGATGGTAACAATAATGTTACTGCTATGCTTTACTTCATAGAGTAGAAATAATAGAATAAAATCTTCAGAAATATTTATTAGGTATACTATACATACACAATTACACATAACATAAGTCAAAATAATTAAAAAAAAACAAAATCAAATCATTTATTCACCTTACAGCATCACACCGTACAATTTACATGTTATTTCTTAAAATTACATTACACTAACTTAATTTTACTCTATCTAGTCTGCCCCAACTCAGCATAATGCTGAAATAAATACATTGGGCTGATATAAATACATTGGAATGCTTTGAAATAGTGGTTACACGTACTTATACACGAGGAGAGGTTTATTAATTATGTATATATGTAAATGAAACAGATATTTGATTTCGAACGGTCTAAAATTCCTTAGCTTGGTTGCTAGTGTTATAAAAGCGAGAACATAGCTCCGTAACAGCTAACGAAATTAGCTTTAAGTTTACTTATAGTTTGATACATAACATAGTGGCATAGCTTTTTGATAAAATATAGGTTATAGTTCTAAAATTACTTCTCAATGGAAAGAAATCTGTGGAAAAATGTCTAATCTATAATGTTTATTTCCTCTTTCAATGGTTTAAGAGCAGCCCGTTTTGTGCGTATAATAGGTATGTTTTAGGGATAATTGTGTAATTTGGTTAATTACATGAAACAGCTTGCAGAGAGGATGATATCGTAATTCACAAAATAAAACGAAGAAAAAATTACCGGCTAATATTTCCCTAACGTTGGAGCTATAATAGAGTTTGTATGCTATAATAATGATGTCTTTTTGAGTTAGGATTTGATAGCCTGAACAGTCGTCATTCAATACGATGATAACCGTTTTAAACAACATTTATGCCGAGCCATATGGGAATAAAATAATACTAATAAAATTTAATATACTTTTAAAATAAACGCGTAAAATTTTCAGAAAGTAATAATCCCTGTAGATGGTTGAAAAATTTAATAAACAAGATTTTATTGGAGTGTGCGCCGTCGGCCAGCGATGTTTGCCTCGCGAGCTCCCATTACGCGCATATCATCATTATAAAAGTTGAAAAGTTCGCGCTAGTGATGCCCTGGCGGTTAGAAGCCATAATTAAAAGTTGCCGGCTAGTTTCACCTTAAAACTTATCTCGTTAAAACTTGCCACCTGAGAGGAACAAACAGTCTTCTTGCGACTGGATCCCGAACCGAAACCGACAGAATAAATCAAACTTAGCCCAGCGTTTTGTGGCCGAATCAACGCCTCTACGAGTACGCCGCTATCTCGCCCCACACACTTTATAACATCGTTGAAACGTGCCATTCTCTTTTTATCATAACGCCAGTAATATCGCGTAAAGTCGGAATATTAAAAATGTTATTTATTTAGAGACCGAAATGAAATCCCGAAATACTTTATTGAGCGCGAAAAAGGTACAATAAAAATTTCATTTGCTACCCGTGACACCTGGTTTTTTACGTCGGCTAATAATATTTTCGTATATCTGCCTTTGTAATATCGCCCGCCACTGTGTTCTAGTGATATACAGAAATAATAAAATACCAGTGTTATTTCTGGGGCATGGTGAGCCTTCCCACTGGGGTTGCCATTCCTCGCATTTTTGCGGCGTCTTTGCGTTTGCGTGAAAATGCGAAATTTCAGTCTCCTGTCGGTAAAAAGGTACGCTTTGTGCCTGAGCACGTTTCGAACCGACTGCTTTCATATTCATGTTTCGCTACAGGTGGGCCGCATCGGCCTCCAGACCCGGAGGTAATGTAATGGCTTATTTAAACTATGTATTCATGTCATTTGCCGCCGCAGTAATTCCACTCTTGGATTTGCGTATTGCGTTTTATGGGATATCAGTCAGTCGAAGCGCTTAAATCTTGGCTGAGCAGGCGTCGAGCGCAGGCTGCAGCCCGCGGCGGCGACTGATGGCCGCGGCGTGTTCGCACCGACTGGGCTCTTCTATTTCCCGCTGCATTTTGGAGTGGACAGCGGCCGAAACTAGTCCGAACTGAGAATTATAGGTCGCGTTGTTTTTGGCACAATCCGCGACGATTTATGCAGCGGGAGGACATCAACTGCACTCATAAAGTGTGCACGCAAGCGCTCAGCGCCCATCTGATTCATGGCACTTCGCCTGTTCTGGAATACATAGTTTATAGCGCATCTCACGACACGGTTGCGGCCTCGTCGCGCGCTTCAAATTTAATCGCATGGAATTAGTTTGCGGGCGTGTGATTTAAGTGGCGTGAATACTGCTCGGCCGGGAGCGGTGTTTGAACCCCCTGTCTTGCTCGACACCAAACTGTGAGCCTATTAAATTAGCTGCAACTTCGCGCCGCTCTCCACGCGCTTGCTTCTGTTATTTCGCTGTAATGTTTAGATAATGACTGAAGTTCGTTTCGGTATGTTGCATGAAAACCTTTACCGAGAGTAAACAGGCGAGTGATTATCTGAGTTCAGTTAAAACGGCAATTAGCTCGAGCTAGACCGTCAGTTGTGAAACTATGCAAATCGTTCGTGTTTGCTGAAGTCGTTTGGGGTTTGAACAGAATTTCCACTCACTTTGACCTGCGCTTTCTATTTGATTATCCGTGCGATGAAGTACCATTTTAGAATAGAGCGAAGTCTGGCTCTATTGTTTGCCTAGACTCTGATTACTTTCGACTTGAGTCGTCTACGTATGGAATTCAAATATATTACACAAAACTATTTTTACGATACCTGTTATTTGAGTTAAACGTTTCACGCTTCTGACTATCACAATATATACATAACGAACTTATAAAATATACAAACTAAGTACCTAGTCAGGTCATAAATTCTGTCACATGTTTAATATAAAATAATTGAAACAACTTTATTCTTTATGTGACCATTTACATACCAAAATGAACTTAACAAAACATAGATTCTTATGACAATAAAGTTTATTCAAAATGACCTCCGTGATTTTGAATACAGGCCTTCAATCTGCCCGGCCAGTCGTCTATAGCTGCACGAACGAGGTCCATGTCAATATCGGCGGCTGCCTTAATCAAGGATGTCTTGAGTGACTCCAAATTGGGATGAGGCTTTGAGCACGCCTTCTCCTCCAAGTGTTGCCATATCTTGTAATCTAACGGATTCAAATCTGGACTGGAGGAGGGCCAGTCTTCGTGCCGGATGAAGTCGATTTCACGCGCCGCCAGCCAGTCTTGTGTGCACTTCGCTCTATGAGCTGGCGCCGAATCTTGTTGGAATACCCAGTGCTTGTTATTGAACATGATATTATGAGAAACAGGTTCCACAAGGTTCGTCAGGACTGTATTTTGATACACAACTGCATTCGTTTTTACATCTATCTCACAAAAATGTACCTCTGTTAAGCCCCAATAAGAAACTCCCAACCATACCATGAGCGAAGATGGAAAATGACCTCGTTGGACACGCGGAATACGTTTGCTCGCTTCTTCACTACTGTTTGCGTACACCTTATCATTTTGTTTGTTGTAGCTCTCTTCTACGGTAAACATTTTTTCATCCGAAAAAAGAATTTCCCGATATTTTTTTCCCGCGTACCGCTTCAACAAAGCGCGGCATCTCTTTAGTCTCAGGTCCATTAGACAAGCATTCAAACGATGTCCTGTTTTTCTTCGATATGCCCGAAGCCCTAAGTCTTCATTTAACACCCTTTTCACCGTGGTTCTGCTTAACCCCATCTGAAGGGCCAACAGTTTCTGCTTACGTTTGGGATTTCTTTGAATTCGCGCCTTCAAAGCTTTTATCACTGCTGGAGTCCTAACAGACCGAGGGCGACCACTTCTTGACCTGTCATCTACACTAGAGTCTTCATTGTATCGTTTGATGGTACGATAAACGAATCTTTTGGTTATATTCAAATTTTTCAGTATGTCAAAAATTTGAATTGGCGTGTAACCGCAACGATGCAATGCAATAACTGCAACACGGTCTTCTTTAAGCGTCCACTCCATATTTAAAAATGAGTAAAATTCTAAAAAGTATACATTTTTATTTTCATAAACAATTCGAAATTCGAATTCAATAAACTTTTTTGTGGCCAGCATTCTAAAAGAAAAGTTTTTACTGTGTGACAATACTTATGACCTGACTAGGTATGATTATAATACAGATAAAACAATTTATTGTAAAAATGTTCCCAATTACATGTCATTCATTTAAATAATTATAAAGATAGATATATAATACAGTGAGAATGTACATCTGTATCGTTTCATGTCTAAAGCATTTAACTTAGAATTTCTAACAAGCGACATCATATCTTCCCGATTTCACTTACTCGAAAAGTAAAGACTATCGAATATACATTTTGCTTAGCAAAGGCTTGCTTTCCCTCTCAAATTGTGCATAACTACAGTCGTATTCGCGCGCAATGTGCGGCATCGCCCCGCAAATGTAGCGTGAGAGCCTGTGGGAGGCACATCCGCGGGCCACCGCTAGTTTCCTCCCGAACAGGACTTCCATTCCCCTTATTCCCCATCGTTATCTAATTCCGTTCACTTTCGTAGTAAAAATATATAAATCTGAAGGAAATGGTAGTCGGCCTGTCAAAACAAAACTAAAGCGTTTACGAATACTATTTACTTTTTCAAGAATTAGACATTCTCCAGAATACGACGACAAAAGCTAACTTAGTCGAGAAAATAATTACGCCCGGGAATACCTAGGCTTGTTAGAATTAGGATGAGAATTAAATGGAAGAAACTAATTAATAATGTCCTTTTTTGTTACAGGTAAGTGAAGCCTACTCCATCTACTTAGCTCTAAGTGAGCTAGAGTATATATCTCACGCTTCATCGTTATACAAGGTTTTTATATTTTTCTTCCATCGTACTTTTTTGTTTACTGAAAGTTCTATTTTTTCTGAAGCAAACAGATACTAGCTTAGTAAACATTTGACACAAACTGTACCAAAAAATAAAGCCATCAGAGCTCGTTAAATATCGGTTTAATGTAAAACTAACAGCGTAGTAAAAGAGACCGCGCCGGTGCCATCACCGCGAGCTAAACCGCTGATGTTCCAGCACTAATAGTGTGGACATTAACTAATTCGATTTACCGAAGCCTAGCTTAGCATGTTCGCTAGCCGTGACACTACCACGTGACACCACTATGCTTAAATGACAAAAATCCGAACAATTAAATAAAAACGGATTTTGACTTTGTTTTAACATAGATTTTTTTAGGACGATATCATTATTCTTTCATTCGTCATCATTAAGTCTATTTGCTCTGTCTGATACCTGAACCTAATCACAATAAGACCCTCTAAAACTCGTATAATTAGCAATTTAGTTTTGAGTCTATCTTTGTGATTTAAGTGAAAATTAATGTTATTAAAAGTGATTTACACAACCAATTGCAAAAATTACTGGCTCTTTTTCTGTGACTTAAACAACATTACTAAAACTTTAAAAAATCTTAAAAGTTCTTCAGTAGTGTCAAATAATAGTTGTCTAGACTGGACAAGTTGAAACATTAGCCGTGTCATACGGCCTCCGGTCGCGTGCTTGCTTCGCGTGTTTTAATACATTAATAACATAACCGTGCTCATAAATGTCCCCGTGACATAACAATTTGTAGGCATCAGGAGATGCATTAGTTGTGTTACAATTTGGTTTGTCAACTTTTCATGATCTGCCTTAATTTGAATTGTGCTAAATTACTCCTGAAACATCGCAAGGAAACCGATTAATTGTACGGGAAATTGTAACACGCTGGTAATGAAAATATTTCTTTATTCCGCAATAGGTAGGCGCTGCAATTCACAATCATCGTAATATCATCAATCTAAATTAAAACGTATATTTTACATTTAAATTCGATTGCATTAAGTCGATCCGAGTGGAGCTTTCTTCTTATTTTTCCCGCACCCTAAGTAGCCCGTAACACGAGTCGAGCGAGATACAAAGACCCGATACCCGTGCCATGCCAACCCTACTTAGCAAATTGAAATCCCGACATTTTTCCCGCAACGACATAATTAACCCCCATTGTACGTAAAAACAAGCTTCCCACGTCGGGCTGCGTCGCGAGCCATGTTCTGGATGGCCGAGTCACTAAGTCACGTAATTGGTCGGAAATGGCACAGCGCGGAGCCAGATTACATTCGATCACGTCCCGCAGTAAACAGTTTAGCACTGATTTTTTTCTACACGACCTTTGTGGAGAGGCCGATTGTGCCGCTTGTTGGGGCCGCAGCGAGCGGAATGTGATAAGCGAATTTGTAGATGTGGAACGCGCGCTACGTGTCGCGATTTTACGACCGCCGCTTGATTGCGATCGCTGGATGCCATGAATTGCTTCCGTTTTCCTGAAAACCATGTAACCTTTCAACTGTGTTTATTTCGGCGCTCTATCGAAAAATATATAAGAAACGAAAACCGCGCTCCCAAATAACCCCATTTTAAACTACAGCGAATCAATTCAAAAGCACTTTTCCCCACCAAATGTGCATTCACATTTCCTTACAAAACGTCCAAAGGAAACGGGTCAAAGAGGATTTAAAAAATGCATCCTGCATGAATATCGAATCGGAGCGAACCGACCGCAAAAGGCGAAGTCACGCTCGCCAAAGCAAACGTTATTATGAAAATACACAAAACGTCTGAGGTCGGAGCTATCATTTTATCCAATAAGCGTCCCCATCATAATGGACGGACCCTCGCCGTTTCCCGGACATATGTCCAGGAAAATATGACACTAATAACTAAGTCAATTTCCACTTGAGCCTGCCATTGAAGCGGCGACCTAATAAATTAATAGGGCCGTCAGATCAACGTCAAAGCAACATTAGGGTCAGTGTCGGCCGAGGCGGCGCCGAGATAAACCTGACGCACAATTAATGAAAAGCTGATTTTGGGGAATGTCTGCCCAGATAAGACCGAGTTATTGGACTGAATGAGATATCATCCCCTTGTCCTTTGATGAGTTTCGATTGTGGCGCGTTAATTAATTTAGCATCACGGGATCGGGGTTTTTTCGCTGAGTAGATTGATATAACGGGGGCCGATAACGGAATGGATTTGGCTCCGATTTTATTCTATTCAATAGGATCGTGCAAGCGCGGGCCGTTCTCAGACCTTTATCTTATTCCACGAAAAGGAAAATGAGCGCGGGGAAGAGATCTTTTTTCGCCGAAATGTTATTCAGTAAGTATTAGTGTGTAATTGAATCAGTCGTTACAGCAAATGGTTAAAGACAATACGAAACGTTTCAGTTTCCACGCTTACTGTAGATTTAATGTAATATTGAACAGTTGCAGCGTTCTGCAGAAGTGTATTGAATACGGTTCTGCAATTTGTGTAGTTAAACCAAGCGCAGTCGGTAGTTTTATGCCAAGACAGTATTAAGCAGTGGCCGCCGGAGCAGCAATCCAGTTCGCGCTCCAATTAATCATCGTCCGATGTTTTGTTTCTGAATTTCGCCTGTTAAAGTCTTAATTCACGCTTAATTTCGTCTCGTTTTCAATCTCAACTTTCCACAGAAACTTGCGCATTGTTCCGAACGTAGTGCAGTTCGCAAACTGTAGACCGCTTCAAAGACAGTGGTACTAAATAAACTTGGGGCCGATGAGTTTTTGTACTAGTTTGCTCGGAATTATGACGCAGGTATTAACCGCTCCGATGTTAAAACAAAAAGAATGAGACTTGGCGTGGTTCGACGAGTTCGGAATCCATATACGGACTCGTACAGACACCGCGGAAGCCGGTGCCAAGTTGTCCTTTGACAAAGCTAGTAGTTCGAGTACCCAGTAATTAATGTTGAGCGACACAGAGCTGTATGTTGCTCGGAGTTTTCTTATCGCGTTTCTTACGCGACCATTATTTCCAAGTTTTTCCCTCTCTGAAAGGTTTCGCTAGTGGCCGTAACTACTGGACCATAAATAATGAACTACATCGGTTTCTCTCTCTCGGGTAATTCGATGTCTACGGATTAGGTTTTTTCACTCATTACTTTCAGTAGAGCTGGTTCAAATGTTTCTGAGAAACTTGGATTGCGAGATTACTTTGAGATTTTCCTTCCAATGGCTAGACAGATGCCAGATTTTGTTAGATACATATTCTACGTGACGACGTTTTTGTTAGTTTCTTTAACAAGTTAAAGAATCTTCACTGTGTCTTAGTGATTGCAAGTCGCTTGGCAACATGAGTTCCGTCATCAAATTATTTGCTAAATTAAACTTTTTATTGGAAAATGAGCGAAAATAATCACGACCGGCAGGATTCAGGAAGTACGCAGGTTCGAATCCTGCCGGTCGTTATTATTTTCGCTCATTTTCCAATAAAAAGTTTAATTTAAAACAACCATAGTGCAGGTTAGCACTTAATAAATTAACTCAAATTATTTGCTTGTGTAAGATAGTAAAGTATTTAAAGGTGCTTGAAAAAGCCAGTTTTAATCGACGTATACATTTATTACGTAAGAGAACAATGTATTTCACAATTATTTTGGAAACAACAATGTGAGCCACAATTTGTGTTACCTCACATATAGGTATGTCCACTTTCGATGAACAAGTATGACACAATAGCGGGACATTCGTAAATTGTTTGTTTAAAACATTCACAATTAATTAGCTTTATGTTGGAAAAGCTTTCAACGGCGAATTGTGTCCATTTTTCAATTGCAAATATTTTATGTCCTCAACCAAGCAAATAAATAAATTGGTATCTGTAATAGCACATCACATTACTAAATCAAATCTGGTTGATATGTCTGTTTATATGGATATGGCGTACTAGTGATGGACTTATCGACAAAGTTACAAGCACATTAATGCAAATCGGATATTACGATGTCACGCATCAAACACAGCATTACATATTCATCTGTACATAGCCCGTGATATGGAAGACGTATATCGACCAATCATGTCTGACACGCTGACATGTGAGCACACAGCGGCGCGTGTTTGCGCGCCAAACAGCTCCGGGGCTCAAAGAACTCTGGCCGGTCACAGAGGCCATTGCATTCCGCATCAATACAAGTGCTTCTCTCCTCCGGCTAGTGACATATGAGTATTGCAATTTCCGAATGCGGGGTCGTTAGTTGGCACAGCGAGAGATAGAGAAAACGATAGAGTGCTTCCAATGATTTACGGACCATTTGCGCGTCCGTTGCCGGCGCAGTGGGCGGGCGCTGCTGCTGTTCAATTAAAAAGTGTCAATGTGTGTTGACTCGCCACTTCCCCTTTGTCTCACTCGACCGGCAACTGGCGAGAATTGGACTTCCTTTCCGTCGCTAAAATGTTCGTGTGCAGAGCAACTCTGTCTGATTCCTGATAATATCTGCTATGATTTCGTGGAACTGCATTTTGTGGCGTTCGTCATAGTTTCAAATCAAAGTTTCACAAGACGGGTTCAGTCTGAAGTTCTATTGGATGTCACATTTTAGGTCTATTATATCTGAGAGCTGTGACTCGGAACTGAACTGATAACTATTATTGGTAGAGCACTACAACGTTCAAAACTATGAAGTGGCAGTGGAGCTATTTTTCGAAAGGTTGAGCCTTACGCAAAATAGCTCCACTGCCACTTATATTGTTACTAGGCTGCTTATAATGTATTATTAAATAACTTGACCGTTATTTAAAACTTAATAAATTGAGAGTGGCAACCGTGTTTTCCGCTTCCTTTTTCCCTCTCTTTCGATCTTTGTGCACTTTTATCGTTCTGTCTCGCTCGCACACCCCCACCAACAGGCGACCGAACCATGAAGGCGAAGATGGTCCGACCTCTTTTCATTGGCGTCGAGTTTTCCGCTGCGACAAGTCGCTAGTCTTGGAGCAAAAGTGGAATATTATTTTTTTATTAAAATTCTAAATTTCAATTTGTAAGTGTGCCTTTTCCAATGGAAAGCAGTAAGTTTAATTCCACTTGACTTTATTTTATTGGTAAAGTGATTTTTAACGGTGTTACCGTTCGACTTTACCATTTGACTTGTTTCCTTTTATTATAAATAATTTTATTACCCTCAATTTGCTTGCATGATTTGCTTGACTTTAAATATTGTGTACTTGGAAACTGAATTATACAATTTTTCTTTAATATCTACCCTCAGAATATATTTAATCAATAATTTTTAACGTAATGTTCAAAATTATTTGTGGATTGCATTTCAGTAATTTTAATACTTGTATGTGTATTGTATATGTACCCCGTACATAGGACGTAGCTAATACTGTGTTTTACAAGTAAAATGATATTCACGAGTGATCAAACTAGAATTTCAATTCGATGAATCACGAATATGCGCCGTCGCTGAGGTAAAAAAAAGGGGGGGCGAGTATGCATCATTGTTAAAAACGATCTGCTAGATAACTTCACAAGATATGAACCTCGCAGGTTCACGCAGTATTTTTCTAATGCAGATAAATGATGTTCTAATACAATAGAGTAACCGACATGTCTTTTTTTTACATCTAAATTTAATAGTGTTAATTTACTTTGCTTACAATTCAATAATTTTATTGAGTCCATAATTTAAGAATCTGTGATAGATACGAGTTAAATTTGGAACATTACAAAATACATATATTATGTGATAATATAGCTAAGAACCGTGAATACGGATAAAAATGGAACCAATGGTTTTGTCTCTCTTATTTTTTGTTCGATTCTTATGTTCGATTTAATTAATTCTTCGGTAGTATAGTGGTAAGTATCCCCGCCTGTCACACGGGAGACCGGGGTTCGATTCCCCGCCGGAATTGACGTAGGAGTCTGCGCGTCGCAGACCCGGGAGTAGCGAAACTCGCGCCGTGCGCGGTGGTTGTGTCCGTGACAAACCAGCACTCGAGGAGTTGTAAAGATCGCGCCGTGCGCGGTGGATGTGTCCGTGGCACACCAGAACTTCTCCAAGTACCAAGGTCGCGCCGTGCGCGTCGGTAGTGTCCGTGACACCCAATACTTCAGAGTCCGTGACTCTGGAAAACACCAGGAATTTATATAGCGGGACAGGCGTACATAAAGACATGCTGTGGTCTGTACCCAGCCCTCGTAGGGCTGTGGTCATAACGGCCCCTATACAAAGCTTTCCCAGCCAGGGATCTTGTATAACATATTGTGCTGTGATGCACTGTAAATCTATTCGTAAGCCCTCAAGGGCTCATTATGTAGGACCCTCGCAGGGTACTCTAAAGACATGCTGCGGTCTGTACCCAGCCCTCGCAGGGCTGTGGTCATAACGGCCCCTATACAAAGCTTTCCCAGCCAGGGATCTTGTATAACATATTGTGCTGTGATGCACTGTAAATCTATTCGTAAGCCCTCAGGGGCTCATTATGTAGGACCCTCGCAGGGTACTCTAAAGGCATGCTGTGGTCTGTACCCAGCCCTCGCAGGGCTGTGGTCATAACGGCCCCTATACAAAGCTTTCCCAGCCAGGGATCTTGTATAACATATTGTGCTGTGATGCACTGTAAATCTATTCATAAGCCCTCAGGGGCTCATCATGTAGGACCCTCGCAGGGTACTCTAAAGGCATGCTGTGGTCTGTACCCAGCCCTCGCAGGGCTGTGGTCATAACGGCCCCTATACAAAGCTTTCCCAGCCAGGGATCTTGTATAACATATTGTGCGGTGATGCACTGTAAAGCTATTCGTAAGCCCTCAGGGGCTAAGCCCTCAGGGACTCTAATCGTAAGCCCTCAGGGGCTCTATTCGTAAGCTTTCAGGGGCTCTATTCGTAAGCCCTCAGGGGCCCTATTCGTAAGCCCTCAGGGGCTCATTATGTAGGACCCTCGCAGGGTACTCTAAAGACATGCTGTGGTCTGTACCCAGCCCTCGCAGGGCTGTGGTCTGTACCCAGCCCTCGCAGGGCTGTGGTCATAACGGCCCTATACAAAGCTTTCCCACGCAGGGATCTTGTGTAACACATTGTGCTGTGATGCACTGTAAATCTATTCGTAAGCCCTCACAAAGGGAGGCTCATTATGTAGAACCCTCGCAGGGTACGTAGCCTCTAACAAAGACAAGCTAATCATACCGGACCCTCGTAGGGTATTTTGAAGACATGCTGTGGTCTGGTCCAAGCCCTCGCAGGGCTGTGGTCATAACGACCCCTATGCAGAGCCATCCCTCGCAGGGATCTGGTAACAACTCAAAGTTATTCGCATTTCTAATCATATCTATTATCTATATTCAGCGCAGAGCTAAACTTCCAGCAACGTTAATTACCTATTATTGCAATACATGACAAACTGCTGGTTAAGTATAAAGATATATTATGACAATATCTTTGCAGGCCAGCTTAAATATCTTGTCAGCAGATAGCATGAAGTGGAAGCATACGCTTAACCTAGTGCTAAAATATGAACATGTTTCAAAACCCCAAGGCCTATGCCGACCAAACGATTTAAATCTATAGAATCTAAAGCAATATCGCAGAATAGTTTTGTCGTCACAAAACTGATAAATACTGATACATGAAACATACTGATAAATGTATACGTGTAGGTACTGTCTTTACCTACCTGACAGTTACAAAGATCTAACAGACGGTTTCTAAGGCTAATTTAGCTAATAACTAAATCTCGCAAAGCTGCCTTCCGTTTTGCTCGCAACCTGATTTTCAAAGATGTGACATCACTAATGAAATAGAACTTAATACTTATATCCGTAAAATTAAATGGCAAGAAGGTAAGTAAATTAATATTTGTGACCTGGATATACGCCTTATACGAGTAATACATAGTATTACATACGTAATAGACACCATGAACGTCAGGTGTGGCAAGCGAGGAAAATCTAATTTCGTATTCAAGATTCTTCCTCCTGCGTTGTCTTGTATTTCTGGGAATAACCCGTAGAATATGAATATTCAAAATTAATGTTCTCTGCCTTATGGTGATATACTTGTTCAAAGAGTTTCTTAACTACCTGTTAAGCTTAGTCTTAGTCTAGACTCAGTAAATGAAACTCCTGATAAACACTCTTGTTCTCAATACTGTTTACAAGAAATATCTTTCTGCATTTTCACATTTGTCACTGAGGTTCTTCTTTTCGTAATCCTTCCCTGTCGCATTATTTGTCCTCAGAGGTGTCGATTTTGACTTTGGTCCTCGACTCAAACGTATTATCAGTCTGGACACGAGTCACGGTGTCTTCACCGCGAATAATAGAAATGGACGATAAACCGTATCCATAGGCACGATCATCGTCAAAGTTTATGTATCTGAACAGTGCTTGTAAATTGCTGTCTTAATGCAAATAAGCATACAGGCTTTTGATTCATTTGTATTCAATTGATTAAACTTGACAGTGTAATTCATTCCATGGAAACACAACAGTGCCATACAGATCACCTATAACTAGCAAGGTCATCATAATCATTATCCTGATAGCACCTATAATGACTAAGGAGATCTAATGCTCAGTCTAAATAGTGATCATCTTTATGTCACCGGACTAGATCGATTTGATATTGATACCATTTGGGTAACATTGATTTGATTTGAACATTCTTGCGGACGCGAATGTACATATATCAACCCTGGTGTGGGTATATCCGTCACCCTTTGTAGTTACGAAAATGTTTCAACCGACAACATCTCAACTTAGAGCCTAAATACTAGTTACTATCTACCTGTCAGAATACAGAATATAACGCTAGCTTGGCAAAATGTTAAGTTGATTAGACAAAATCACAACTGGAAAAAACCTGGCGTAAAATGGCACGAGGTATTTAATATGAGCTGATGATAATAACATTTTTCCATTTGTACCAAAATTGGCAGGCTTATTACTTTAATAACAGATTTATTCAAATTACATGCTACATTTGGTTATAAATCCGTGGTACCTATATGGACTAATGTATTCATGTTACATCGTAGGCACGATATTACCGTGTCGTAGGCCCATAGAAATTGAGCTTATGTACCAGTATGTCATCATACCCAATACATCCAACTATCGCATTATAATATAAGCTCTCTACGACACAGTTTTTTACTAATGGCAGTGCAATTTGTAAAATGTAACATATTGTCTATTTACAATAAATTTATCTTATCTTAGTTTAAAAACCTCCATGACTTGGTATTGGTTTTTAAAATATTTTCGACATTACATTCATCACAAAATCATTGCATTTATTACTTTGCTCGAGTCGCAAGAGTTAGCCTTGATAGCTGAGTGCTCTTGGCATTTGGTCCAGGAATAGCTGTTGTGTCCATACTGGTCGTAGTAAAGGCTGACACAACTAAGTAGCTATAGACAATCAGGACGAGAATTGTCTTAAAATCCTACTACTTAGCTTCATCACTGTTTTTGTGTAAAGCATAACTTTTCTTCATGTAAGCCATAGTATTATGACTCATATTAGTATTATGACCAAATCTATTTATTGATTTCACAAATCAATAAGAGCAGCTTTCTGGAGAGATGTTATATCGGGTTTAAATTCGTACCGTCGGAAGTAGTAGTATTCAAGTAGGTCTGACAAATTACTTCTGATTAAAGCCTGGTCAGGGTTGATTGGTCTCCATCCCAAAGTAAAGATTTAAAATAATACTTCTGTGATTATATTATTTAACTGATAAATTATTATTATTTTATAATAATAGCCTCAGTTCTCTTACAGTCAACCCGATGTAAGCTGTTATTTCTAG
This sequence comes from Macaria notata, assembly GCA_927399415.1. NCBI lineage: Eukaryota > Metazoa > Arthropoda > Insecta > Lepidoptera > Geometridae > Macaria > Macaria notata. Next base: position 3,115,816 of record OV656740.1, on the reverse strand, counting down.
TCTGTCTAGTACTGCTAGTACTTTTGATTACTTAGTTACTTCAACAAAAGTAGTTATATTAGCTCTGAATAAAATGTGATTACATCACTTTCTGTCTCTCGCACATTGGTTGGTTTTATGTATGTATCTAAGGTACACCTACCTTACCCTTTACCTATGTACATATACCTTCCCAGTACTTAAGTATCTATTACTTCTGTACATGTTCACATTGGCGTCTTTTACCCACCAGGCGATAACAGACACGTCTCAATTTATTAAGTTTTAAATAACGGTCAAGTTATTTAATAACGATGTTTTACCTGAAATAAAACATATATTAAATACTTACCTTATTTAAAACTTACATTTTATTTCTGCCTGGTGTAAATTTCGACTCAATGAAAAGAGGTCGGACCATCTTCGCCTTCATGGTTCGGTCGCCTGTTGGTGGGGGTGTGCGAGCGAGACAGAACGATAAAAGTGCACAAAGATCGAAAGAGAGGGAAAAAGGAAGCGGAAAACACGGTTGCCACTCTCAATTTATTAAGTTTTAAATAAGGTAAGTATTTAATATATGTTTTATTTCAGGTAAAACATCGTTATTTAGTCAGTAGAGTTATCCGTTTTTCAGTTAGACAAAATTGTCACGATTATGAGTAATTTTAGAATCTCGATGATCGATTTGATTAACTATTTGTGCAATCTATTTACCAATCGAATATGGTTTTGATTAAAGAACAAAAGAAAAAGAAAATCTAATATCGTCGCTTTGCCTTAACCATGGTCTTAACCCTAAATAGACATCTCCCAGTGAATCCCCCATGTCCTGATAGTAGCTAATCAAGTAATCAACATGCGATGCGTCGGATGCGGCTGTCACTTGGAATTATGTGCGATAACAACGTCGCCGGCAGATGTCGCCGTAATTTGTGGACGCATTATGCACGCGTGCGGAGACGTTGTGTTGCAAAAGGCTGGCCTTAGATAGAAAAAAAATGACTTGTTAATTTTTACATTAAACTAGACTAGCAAGCATTTCACCAATAAGTAATGTGAAACGAAATCCGCACAAACAACACGAGAATACTACTTTTAGAACTCATTGCAAGGCTCTTGGCGAGAAATTAATATTTAAGCGCGGTAGCCAGCCAGGCGGTACCATAAAGTACTCTGCTTCCTCTTATGTAGATGGACACTATTAATTCAATACCAGTATGAGCCATCTTGAACCACAGTGTCGTTGGAGCAGGTGACGCTTTAGCTGATGTGGTCAAATGCCTGATTGTCCAGTATTTATTTGGAGCTAATATACGCTGCTTATCGATCGCTTAACAAAATAATTTGCTTAAACCAGTCCATTTATGTTGTATGTGTACACACGCGTGCATATCGCCCGCTCGAGCGTGGGATGCAGATTGACAGCACTTGTAACGCCGCTTGCAGGATGTGGCTTGTCTTTGTCTGTGCAGTGAACGGAAGCGCTTCCAGCGAGGAACTATGTAGGCGTTTTGTTAGTTGATAAGTAAGAAAATCTCTGTTGAATTAAGTACCTAATAATATTTGAAAGTTGGTAAAAATTATGTATATCGCTTACTTATTTTATGAAAGGAGATATTAGATCTTCCTTTCTTTCTCTCAATAACTGTATATGAGTTTGACATATTTTGGTTCTGTTTTCATAACAAAAAGCAAACGCTTGTGTCGTGGGTACTGGATAACGGATATAATACTTATATACTTTTCTTTTGTAAATACATACTTATTATACGTACAAACGACCAGACTCAACACAGAAAATATCATCTTACTGAATTCTTAAAATTCTTAAAATGCTCATCCTCAACCTAGATTCAAATATTAAAACCCTGAATCAGTGCCTGCACGCACCGTCAGCCCGTCAGTCGCGAATTGTATAAATTCCCCACAGCGATGTCAGCGAGCATTCCGCAGCCAAGTTGTACAATGTCATGAATGTAGCACTGCATGCTGTCTCTACGTACTGTCACAGGTACTCGTATACGTGGGGTTACAACACATAGGTATGCAGTTTTTACGTGACAAAAGTATTTTTGACGCTAGATGGCGCTGTGTGACAATTAAAATAAAATAAATAAAAAATAATATATCAGAATATATCACACAGCGTCATAATTCAATTTGAACAGTGCCATATATCCCCAAAATGAAAGAAAATAGATAAACATTATGAGCCCATTTATTCCACTGGCGATCTTTATGCAAGACCTCTTACATTATTACAATTTGATGGTTTTACCTTACCTAATGCTATGTTTGAATTCGCTGAATATGTAGATTTGCAAGTGCGTATTGACCATTTGCTTTGATTACCATAAGTATAAGAATAAAATACATTTCTTAAGACACGAATTTGTATGTATTGTGACAAGAAACGTAAATATTTCTATCTTTTTGTGTTGTTAAATACATATGTACATGTTTCGTGTCACTATCTCGCCCCAATTCATACTATAAATATATATTTAGTATTATAAATTGTTCTAACATAGTAATTTAAATACTTTACTAAATGTATGTCTACCTTTACAATACATAGAATACCAGGTGTTCAGCTGGCAGACGTTTTAAATTGAATAGCGTTATTCGGGCTCCCGAGCCGGACGTGTGACGGGCGCCTCCGTGGGGACTCCACTGACATTACTAAGAAGATACTACTAATTAAATAAGTATATAAATATTCCGGGACATTGCCAAACAGCGCCATCTAGCCCCGCACTAAGCAAACGCTTGTGTCATCGTAATTGTGTTACTATCAAGTTCAAGTCAAGAGTAAACCGGTTTCTTCTAGGCAAGCGCGCTAGATCGTAGATTACAACGTTGCTTAACATCAGGCAAGTTGTAGTCAAGCGTGAGCCTATCTAATGTAAAAAAAAAAATCTTCTCACTACAGAGCACGCGTGAGATAACAAATAGCAATAATTTATTTTCCTACATTTTTTTAACATGGAATAGGCTTGCGTTTGACTACAGACTGCCAGATGTTAAGCATACATACAGGCTGTAGTCAAACGATGTTCAAATACATGTTCACATAATTAAACATCAATAAGTAATTTTCGTTTATTGCGAATCATTTTTATATAACTAGGTAAACGTGTTAGATCTAATACAGATTACAAAATCATGTTAAAAATGTAAAAAAAAAACTACCGGTAAGGTAGCTTTCGGTAAAATCGTGATACAAATAAATTTATATGACTGGTGAATTGGTTAATTTATAATGAGACTAACTACGATTTTATTTTTAATACTATGAATTTGTATCATAATGAGCCGTCTGTTGTGTATTATATCTTCGAGGATCTAGTATCTGGACGTACGATTTAGGAGACCTTAGTAATTTTATTGCATTAAAAATGTATGCCGTACAAATGTCGCTGGAATATATTGCAATTTATACACGCTTTTGCTTCAAGTTTGCAATGGTTTTAACAATTATCAGTTGTTATCGCAATACTCCGTTATATATGAATCTTTTTAGGAAACCCTTTCGAGATGGCTGTATGATATTTTTTGTAATGATTGAAAAAAGTACATTTAAATAAGATTCTTTAAATTAATAGCCCTGTTTCCAATTTAATTGTTAAGGTTGCAAAGACTTTCATCGGGGAAATTGGGCATTTAATAGGCTTAGGGTTACGACCGGTGACCCCCGCTCTGGATCGTTTCTGGTGCAACGGCTATCTATTGCCATCCAGCGCGGAAACGCAGCGAGCTTGATGGGCACATTTGCACCAGGAACGATTAGGGGCGGGTTATTTAGCTAACTTTATATTATTTGTAAGGTTGTATATATTTTAGATTATATAGTTGTTAATTTATTATTTTTTAAGTTTATTATAAGGTTTAGTTTTTAATTTATTATTTCCCTATGTGTTTTGTAAGATATTCTGTATATGTTAAATAAACTTGTTCATACATTTAAAAAATTTAATTGTTCAAACTTGATTGAAAAAAAAACCGAGAATTACCATCAAGTATTTTTCGTATTACAACTCTACTTCCTACTAGAAAAATGACCATTTTATTTCATGTCTAGTGCATCTAAAAGCTAACACTAAGTAATCGGCAGCGGGAGTAATATTCTTACAGAGTATGAATGCAGTAATGAGAGCGCACTCAGCAAACAGATCTTGTTTACATCCAGCTTGGTCCGGCGGGGTTAGCATGCCTGCTGGTGAATCATTGTCTGATTCAGATTTGCATAAAAAGTAAACGTGGTATGGGGTCGCGTTTGATCACCGCCTGTCTGATGTTAAGCGTTGCTGTAATACAATGTTGTCATTTAATTTAATCTTTTTCATGGTCGTGTCTTATCGTGGAATGTACATTTTTTGATGTAGTGTAATGCTAAAATCTAATAATAATGTAATATTTTGATTAACACACCCGTTTTTTTAAAACTTGAGTGCAATAATTATTTAAAATTGACGTGTTATGGTACAAATTATAAATAAATGTTTATCTTGCTTAATGTTTTCTCTTCTCAGTCGTAACACTCTCGGAAAAGTGGTCGACGGTCGTGGTCAAGAATGTAATGTAGAGGAATTTAATAAATCATACATTTAAGTTAACCGTATAATTCTCGGTCCCCGTGCTAAGGCGGCACATATACGTACGTATCGCGGAACGTCGACGGAAATAACCGCTCCCAAATTTTCAGTACGAAATTCATTAAACTCTAACACGAGTTTTCACACAGACATGAACTGTATAACTGGGAGCCGCAATTAAAAGTTTGCTTAGAGAATATACGCCAACATTTTGATTTAAAGTTTGCGGCGCCGCTCGACACCCATGACCCGCGCCGGTTTTTCACGTCAAAAGCACAATTTGAATACGCCCCCGTAGATTTACAAATATCAGCATTCCGGACACGAACCGGCGGAATTTCTTAGTCGGTGCTTATTCGATAGCGAATCGCCATACAGCTATAGACGACTGTCATTATTCACTCGACAGTATCTTGGCGAGCGTCTGCGTAAAAAGTAGCTCTATTCAATATTTCAATTCCGTTCATGCTTCACAGCTTCTCGGAATAAACCATTGCAGCTTCACTCTTGCGTCGCATTAGAACTCGATATTGCCTTCTTTATTGGCGTAGCTCGTTCATAGGAAGCCTTGTAACGGGCCGACACTGTAGCCCTCTACGCGATGTGTTACGAGTCTTAGCATAAAATGTCGACGTAGATCTTCCTTTTACCGCGGATTGGCTACGTGTTAAATGGCTACGTACGACGGAATGTGTAATTGCTACGGCGTAGCGCTGCTACGTAAGCAGCCGCTTTGTTGACGATCTTTTGTAGAGAGGTTTCACTTGAGTAGCTTTACTGTACTGGTTATATACTCATTTCATGTTTTAGCGATATATTCATCAAAATTTTTATGAAGATATTGTGTATTTAATTTATCTTAGTATCATGATATTTTTTTTCATAAGACAATAGAAAAATGACATAAAATGTAACTATTTCTAAAACCACAAACATTTTACAAAGTGGCTTTAAAATAGACACCCGTCACAATACATCCATCTCTCTAGATATCTATCTCCCATGTTAACAACGATAATCTCTATATAAGACAATCCATCTGATAACTTTAAAATATCTATTATTATTAATTCAAGCTTTAGGCTCTTTCTTATCTATTTTACATTTCTTAACACTAATTCAGTGTTTTGTATAGCTTCGTTTTTCTCTATTAATGCATGTATGGAAAGTTATTCAAGAGCACCCAGTGCATTCACTACAACAAAAGCTCGATTTTCAATCTGCGAACGCAGCAACGTACCTTGAATCTTTCAAGCTTAGAAGATAAGTCTTTTGTTAGGTTTTTTTTTCTAACCAATAAAAATGATACACAAACTTAAACGCTTTTAGCTGAAATAAGCGCAGTGGCTGACAGTTTTAGGTGTAAACAACACTCATATTAGTACCGCCATTTTAGAGGTACGGCGGCGGCGCTCTACGCGAGTCTACTTGCAAAACTTATTTATGTATAGACGCATACTATATGTTGTTATATAAATATACTTCAGCAAACAGTCGTCAAACATACATGGAAAAAATAAGTCATTAATGTAACGAGTTGTAACCATGAATGTGCCAACAACATTTACAGCAACGCATTAAACAACCAAAACAAGCTGGGAGCAACCAGTGGCTCGCTTCATTATCAGAGCGCTCGCTATCAATTAACGTGCCCGCTCGCGATCGCTCAAATAATAATGCTTGAATAAAACCACTTCGACTTGATTGGTCGGCTAACTAACTGGATGGTCGGCATATATGTAACTAACTGGTCAGCTACGTACAGATCGAGGTGAAAATTTTAAAATGTTTCTTACTTGGGATGATTGAATGATTCTGGACGGTATATATCATATGTAGCATAAAAAATGCGCAAAAACAAAGCAAGAAAAATTTTATATTTGGCTTTGTTTAGTCAAAGTCCAAGAAATACATTTGCCAAAAAGTAAAAAACATACTGTCTTAGTAATATTTAGATCTGAATTTAGTCTATTAACACATTTTGTCTAATAGAACAGTTTAACTGCTGACCAAAAAATACATTTCAATAATAATGGTTGAATAAAAACTGCAGTGCAATATTCATTAGTGCATACGTTTTAATTGGACGCCGGGCGGCGTGTCGCTGCGAGTGCGGCCGATAATTGATCTTCACTACTATGAGTTTTGGCTCAGGAAAATATGCTTGCCCTCATTTATATTTTAAAAATGAGTTAAGTACTTGAAAAATTGAAAGTTTTACTCAATATATATATGTCAGTAATAAAGCTCTTTTGTAAGCCATTTGAACGTGCAAAACTGAAGCAAGTGCTTAAGTGTACTTGTGGCCCATAGTGATGCATACCACCTGGCCAGCATGGGTATTAATTATTACCTGTGCTGGAACTTATATAGAAATGAGTGAAAGTAAAGATGAAGATTAAACTTTATGCAATTTATGATATCGCGTCTTAAAGGGCAAGTCAGATTTACCTTTGTTCCTCAATCATAATCATAGTTTATTCTTAAAGCCATTTAATAATCATGACCTTGATCTTTCTGGTAAACGCATAAAAGTCTTAACCACGATTGAGTCGCTGCTAGGCTTCAAAATCCACTTGAATATTTTTTAGTTTCGTAGTACATGATTTCGTTAGATATGTTGCAGTTGATACTGCGTTTCAAGTAAATATTTTTTAACGCGGTATTACTTACGATTGACTACAGCCTGTCTGATGTTAAGCACCACTGTAGTCTAAGATGTAGCACGCTTCTCTTAAGTACTCTATTAAAAATATTTACTCTAGATTTGAAGAGAAGAGTTCCATAGTCTCGCTGTCTTTATTATGATGGTAGAAGCAAAGCGCTTCGTGCGAGTCTTTGGTACTTCCACCATGAACCAGTGACGCCCTGCTGACTTCCTTTTTGTTCGTAATTAGGACATATCATGACTCCATACATACACAAAATAAGCTATTATTTTATGCTTTTGATATAATTACTTCTTTAAGTTTTTTTTAAAGCATGTTTGTTTTGAATGAACCTGTACGATATAAAATATGTATAGTGCCGTTAAGTACGTTTACCTAAATTAATTGAACCGTACTTTCCATTAGGACTCAAAAGGTTTCTATTTGTAATAATGAGAGTGAGCTGCTTTGAAGAGCTATTAAATATATTTACATACGAATGTGTAAGGCAAAGCAAAATTTGCTGCTAATTGATATTGAGGTATGTCTTTTTGCAGATTTTACTAGTGTATTGATAAATAAATTGAGTTATATTAAGTAGAATTATTTAGATATTATAAATATAAATGTAACTCTTCATGAATTATAACGCGTTTACAAATAATTATTTGCACAAATTAATGAATTTACCAGCGATTTCTATTTATATGGATGGTAAAATAATCAGGCAGTTTTTGAATGCTATTGACAAAGAAGCCAAACCCGTTTGTTGGATTAACTGCAAAGCTATTTATGCCCGTCCAATATGTTTATTAACAAGCGGATTTATTTAATTAAGAATATTTGTGTAATTTCACTTTATCACAATTATTTTCAGCAATGTAATGGAATATTCATCCAATTTTAGGTTCAAACGACGAATAGGATTGCAATGCGACTTCAATTCACTTACATATCATATAATTTACTTTTAATTAAAAAAGATTTAATTTCATTTAAATATACATTCTACACAAGTAAAAATAAAAGTACCTACATTATATATTTAAAAAGAATTTTTTTTGATAGGTTGCATTTAAACCGACATCAAAAAGAAAATCGTCAGTGATTGCACTTTGCTACAATTTTTTTTTAAATTGATTAGTATTAGGCGACAATTTAAAAGTCTTACCGTTATATAAATGCCAAATTTGGTTTTATTACAAAACGTGGTTAAACGATTAGTCCAGAACTTTGAAAATATGCAGGCCGTTTTTATTGGCCAAAATGTGTCAGTCTACTGTCATAATAATCAAAATGTTACCAATGATAAATCAACGTCCCAATTTGAAGTTGACATTTCATTGTTGGTATGTGATGTTTGAACAACAAGAACAGAATTTTTATTTTTAAACTCCTGGACTAGTATTTAAACCGCGTTTTGTAATAAGACGAATTGTGTTTGTTGGTGTGATTTATTAGTGATCGACAGTTTTATTTAATTTTAATATATTGGTATAGTATTCCGAGAATGTTATAGGCTACCTATAAACCTGCAACAACAAGAAAACGAAACCGTAACATATATTTTTAACTGATTAATAATATATACCACTTGAATTTGTACACAAATTGAGGGTAGTTAGATATTAAAATAAAATAAAAACATTGTTTGTGTAACCTAGCTCCTAAGACGTAATTATAATTGAATAAGAAACATACTGGGAGATGACTCTGGCCTCGTAACACAGCCTAACGGCTACTACGAGGTCAGAGGATTCAAAACATTATGTGACAAAATTTCTTTGGCAAATAAATGATTTTGTATTTTAAAAGGGTTAGGGTTTTTTTATTTTGTTTTTTCTGCCTAGTCCTGATCAATCTCCCATACAATATGCAAGTAGACAGCATTCCAGGAATGTAAGCCATCGCTCCACCACCCGATACTAAGCACTTCCCGGCATGTGTCAAGCCGCGGATGCTATTACATGCCGGCATTTGTACAGCCACTGGGTAAATGCCAGTGTGTACGGATCAAATACTGATTACTCGTGGTATATATAGATTCTGCATTAAATTGATGGAAGAATATCTAAAAATTATTAGCGTTATAAAGCACCGAGTATTACTTGTAATCAATAAAACACGATTTAGTTAGTTAATTTTGAAATCAAATTTTGCCAATTTATTAGTAGATAAATTATTTATCATGTGTCAAACATCGGGTATATTATTTGCCCAAGCGGACATTAAAAGTCTGCCAGCAATTGCACAGCCAATATAATATTATTTACAGCGTAACTAATTAATTTCCTTTTTTGTTTCAGGTAAGTGATACTGGATGACAAGGAAAATTGAAATGCCAAATTAATTGTAACGATTTCTTGTGTACGTATTTGTAGACATCTTTTTATACCACGTAAAATATATCATGTTAATATATATATTATGTATATATATTTTATGCTACTGTAAAAACTAAATAAGACAATCCAAGACCATTATTTATTTTGACTGGCTGGCATTAAAATACAAAAACTATTGCAGTAAATAATACTTAACGTCAGGTGGGCTATAGTCAAATAAATCATCATCATCAGCCCATTATCGCCCACTGCTGAGCATAAGCCTCTCTTCTAGTAAGTCACGTCCCGGTCCTGCGCAGATTGAATCCAGGTGTTACCTGCGTTTTGTTTATGTCGTCAACCCACCGCATTGGTGGTCCTAAATAATCCTTTATCACGGAAGAAGCGATATCTACAGACTCAGAAGGTAATCTTTGTCTCTAAACCAATACAAATGCCTTCGCAGTGACGATCGATATTAATGTATGCACTTTGCCGGTCTGCCAGATACCTATCACGGATGCAGCCAGTTTGCTTTGCAGCTTGAGACTAAGAACTAACATATGCTCTTGTACTGAATGAAGGTTTGGTTTTCACAGTTATAGTTATGTGTGTTTCATCATCATCATTATCAGCTTGTTATCGCCCACTGCTGAGCATAGGCCTCTCTTCTTCGGTCTCGTCCCGGTCCTGTGCAGATTGAAGCCAGGTGCTCCCTGTGGTTATTCTAATGTCGTCAACCCATAATACTAGTCCAATGTTGGTTTACCACTGGTATAAAATAACTGCCTGTAGATTTTTTAGTTAGTCTCTGAAATTAAAGTTTCATACTTTTTAATCGATTGACCAATTTATATCCTAAAGGTTGTCCCTTTAAGTTGTGATTTGATTGCCCTTTTCTGTTCTTTTTAACCTTTGTGAAATGGGTTTTTGTGTAGTCACAAATTAACATTAATTTACGGTATTGTCTCGCGACCCCATAGTATATAAAATAAACTGACTGACCACTCGGTACTTACAAAACTATTGACTTAGCTATACCTAAATGAAAAACTTAAGTACATTATAAAAACTTATCTCATAAACTAACTTGAAAATGATGTAGAACGTTAAACCTTGTACCGTTCATGTGTTGTTCTAGTTAATCTACAAAGTAAACTTTTTAATGCTCGGAACTACAGCACCGTCTAACTACTGCTGTGTTGCAACCACTGCTTCGAATGAAGGAACTTTTACTAATCAGTTGCAGTGGATGCTTAGTTCTAAGTGAAGGGTGGAGATTCTTATTGGTGTTTATTTTAAGATTTTGTTTTTAACTAAAACGGGTTTGCACTTGACCGTTTGCCTGGCTTAAATTACTGTACTTTGAAGATTCGACTCGATATATATTTTTTAAATCGTAATTGATTAAGCATCTACGGCGCTAAACCTTATACTTAGCATTGGTTGAATAAAGGCTGATAGTTATAAAATAAAAATAAGTAGGTACATTTCATGTAAAAAAAAATGAATACAATGCAGCATGGAATGTGATTATCCAGTAAGAACAGCTTTTATTTTCTCATATTTCTCTATTTTGAAATATGTATGAAGCTTTTTTTTTTAACTTGAACGGATTTGCACTTGACCATAGTTTACCTGATAGCAAGCAAAGGCTATGGCCTAAGATGGAGCGTGCTTACCCGATAAGAACCGATTCACTCTCGCTTAAAGCTACTTAAATTTTTATATTGCGGTTTTAATCCTTCAATTTCACCAAGTTTGACCGACATCTCTAAGAAGTTCATACTATGTAACGAATGCATATTATCATACCTTCTACATTTGTTTTTATATCACCAGAAAATTAGCATACATATGTAGTCAAAATTAATTATCACAAATGTTTGAGCAAAGCTAAATTTAACATGAGTAAAGATTAAAATAGCAAACAAACTAACGGTATCAAGTTGCATACAAAGTTGCCCTCGCTTGGAACTCGCAGAGTGGAGTTACTACTGAAGTGTGGTTACACTTGCATTCATATAAGTTACGTTTCGGATTAGTGTCGCGGCCAGCGGAACTTACATGATAATGTACTGGCGTATACAAGAAAGGTAGATTTTTTTAAATATTTTTTTTGTTTAAATATGAAACTGTATTTAATAATGTTTAAAAAAATGTTTGCTTTCAGATATGATTATTTTAAATATTAAGGTAATGTCTCGTTCTGAAACTGTCGTTATTTAATTCACATCATTTTTTTTTTAGTTTTTGCTGCTGTTTTTATTACTTGCATACAAGTTTTGTTTTTTACATATCAGACGCCCCGGAGGCGCCTTGAGATCTTTAGACACTAGAGTTGGCTAGTTTCATATGAAAAATTTTTTTTTTCCTTCTCCTGCGTAAAAACATTACTGATTCTTGGATTTATTATACTTTAGAACGGTGTAACCCTGTATACATAATATTGTGCAAGTGTCACGGTTTAAGTTTCAGTTTGAAATTCATGCAGTTTGGGCAATTTCCGGAGTGTGGCAGATAGTGGGATCACGTTCAAAGAGCGGGACTTTACTTCTCACCGTGCTTGTACTTGGCTAAATATTGCCAGATAATAATTTATGGATATACGTGGCTCCTTGGTACGTTTATGGGTTTTGCGAAGTGTGCCCTGTGGTGATGTACCTAGTGATGATAATATGAAGAAGAAGAGAGCCTGAAAGAGATTGCTTTTAGCAATAAGGCCGCCATTTGTGGCACTAGTATAAGTATTTTTTTTCTTCTTTCCTTTTAATTTTATCGTGTGTTACAATAAAGAATTTTCTATCTATCTATCTATCTATGAATCATGTTAATAGTCTACATCAATTCTAGATGTGTTAATCAAGTCAAGTTATTATGTAAAATAGAAATGTACGTTGTCACAACATTTTCTAAAATCAGACAGGCTCAAAAGTAAAGCTGCAAAGACTAGGCTGGTTATTAGCAGTCCCCTACACAGCTCCACAAGATAAGGCGCGTCAGAACAATGTAAAAAGTTTCCGCCACAAAAAAGTAACCGCAATTTTTCCAAAAAATACACAAAATAAATTCGCGAAAAACAGCGCGTGTCTGCAGGTAATTGCGAGTTTTTACAACGTTAACCGAAAAAAGGAAACCGTCAAAAGCATCCCCCTAAATAACGCGAAGATAAGTCCAATATTTTCAACTTAATTCAGCAATTAAACACAGACCCGCTACGGAAAAAATGCTCAACGCAAACTTTGTTTGTAGGGCTTAATTGAAATAATATTCTTTTGTGCCCCAGCCAAAGGAGATTGAGGGCGGTACGTGCGCCTTTTTCGTTGTTTTTCCGCCTCTAGAGCAAATGAGAAATACTTTTCTCTTTGTGACATACGATGCCCGACGTCCGCCGTTGCTAAGTAGCTGCAAAATGCTGTCTCGTAGTTACACTTCCCTATGGCGATATACGAGGAGAGGGAACTACTATGTAGATAGGACCAAGCACTATGGTGGTACTTTTTGTGCGTCTTTTATTATATGAGGATGACAACAAACATGTCTCGAAGATAGCATCCTGCTAAGCTGGGTTTTAATTAATTTTATTTGTGTTATTTAGCGAATTATGTGAATAACCTTGCAGGTTTTTCTTACCGCGAAATTTGTCAATGCGTATAGGCTAAAAGATTTTAATAATTACTCTGGCATACCAAATAATTAAACTTCCGTACTCCATTCATTAAAAATAAGCTTCCATCAGCTTTTAACGTAACACCCATTAACTCGCCCCATTATTTCTCTATCACTGGCTTCCAAAAAGCGATAGTTACAAAACTGATCGATTAAACAAGTTACTATGGCATTAAATGACTTGATTAGCCTGATTTAGGGGATGGCATGTTAGCGATATCGGTTTCATCTCGGTTATTGGTCGGTGCTTTTATGATGCCTCTAATCTCACTGGTTGGCAGTGCACTGAAACGTTTAACAATATTAACGGTGCTAAAATTGGACGCAAATTGCTAATTGAGATATTCAAATTTTGTGCAGACTTCATATTTATAATCCATTCTTATAACAATATGTACTTGTTCATATTATATGATATATTTATATATTATATATAGTTTTATAAGTTCAAAATTTTAGCAAGCAAAGCAAAGATATTCATGGAATCGGAATACTACTATTTACATATTTGAGCTGGTTTTTTGTATTGAAACTATTGGAAATGAAACTTCGATTCAAAATCAACATATAAGGTTCTGAGTTAATTTATTAAGTGCTAAACTTGCACTATGGTTGTATAATTAAACTTTTTATTTTCGCTCATTTTCCAATAAAACGTTAAATATAAAGTTCTATTATCTCTATATCATAAGATAGCCACTATTTAAAATCATACATGTGTACCAGTTTCAACAGACGAAACAGATTTCTATACAGAGTGTATTCATGAATGTAGCACAGTTATTGGCAGTTGTGCCTCAGATACATAGACAATATAAGCCTGGAGACATCTCCATACATCTATCATCTACTCAAATGGTTTCATAAGCCACTTATGACATGGGCCGGGCGGCCAATTAGCATCCAGTCATATCATCTGACAAAAGCGACTGACAAATCAGCACAATATTTTAGTCAACGCGTGATTTTCTCTCTCTACCTCATTCATCATAATATATAGTCACATCACATGAACTAACTTTAGATTACAAGTCACATAATGCATTATAATAGCTAAGAAAAGATATAATCAACGATCAACGCGGTTTTTCCTCCAATAAAGAGCCGTCAATGTGGCGTGATGTTATTGCTCTGGCCCAATAGCTATTTGGTATCCAATAAAGCCCGCTACAGCATTACGGAATCCATAGTTCCCGCCACAAGTTACAATGGCACGTAGCTCGGCTAAGGAATCGAGTTCAGTTCTACCTATAGTGCATGGATTCACTGGACTGATTTCTATATATTAGTTACTTAGTGAGTTAATTCTACCTACAATCTAGTTGTTTCATGATTCCTATATATATATATTAAGCTGACAGTTTGTTGCACTGTGCGCCCTGTAAAAGAATGGTCAAAACTACTATTCTGATTTACCTTTCATGTTCGTGTCATATAGAATATATATACATATATAGTGCTATTGGAAGACGCTGTAGAGAAGATTTCATGCCTGATGTTCTTTTTAAGATTGACTTCAACACATATGACTCCATAAGAACACAACAAATTTTCTATGTACATGTTATGCCAGGGTCACTTCATGATCAATGTGTGAGAAATTCTAATAATGGCTTCACAAACATGTGCGTTTTGCTCACGTGACAACGGTTTCTTAACGTACTCCTTACGTGTCCATTCCACAATATTCTCTATTCTCCAGCCCGCTCGTTGCGCGTATCGCAACCGGCAATATTACGACAAATGGGAGCGGTCACGCCGCTTCCCGGACAGTTTATTGCCGCAGATAGCATTAACGTTAAGGATATGACCAATGGCTTCTCCTCCAACTATAATTTACGCCGTAAACCGCCTTTATTGACTCGCAATATACCCGGCTTATGTTTAATCGGATGCTTACGTATTTCACTTCATCCCCTCTGACCTCACTTTGATCCCTCAGACGTATTAACTGTACGTAAATGTAATATTTCGAGGTGAAACCTGACAAGATCCATAAAGGCAAACGTTTCTAATATCACAGTATTAGGTGTATGTTTAGTGAGGTACATGACCGGTCGTCGATCTTAATAAAGGCAGATGTACCGCGGGTTTGCAGTGCCAATAGATCAGCTAGCGGAGGTACCTATTGCATTATTACCCTTTCTAATCAATTGTCATGTGATCGATAGTTGGATGGGTATGGAATTGAATTTGGATGCTTGCTTGCAGAAGACTGTTAAAACATATCAGATGTCCTAAGGTCAGTATCATTATTTGTAATACCAGAGTTGATTACCACCATACGCTGCGTGTTTATTAAAGTTGAATTAAGTTTAGATTAGGTGAATGTGAGTAGGATGCTTTGGCGCATGATAGACGTGCCTTTGTAGCGTGCGGTTTGTGTTTGAGGTCGCAGCTAGACACGACACGTCGCCTGTCGCCACCACCGTATCTCCCTGCCTAGTTCGGACACACATAAATTGTTCCACCGGTCTCCACGTCACCATTCCTCCGACCGAAATTGAATTATACGAAGCCCTCGGATTTTATATCTATTAGGAGAACGCTCGACGGTCCCCTGGCTCGACGGTCCCCTGGCTCGACGGTCCCCTGGCTCGACGGTCCCCTGGGCGAGGATTTAGATACCGATAACTTTCTCATTTCCTCCGGGCAGCGACAAGCGTTACTTAGTCGCATATAAAACTCGATCCCGGCCGACATAAAAGGCCGCGCGAGTCGACACTGTGACTTTGAATTGAGCCATCAATCTTTTACCTGACACGGGCGCTTACACGTTTATAGCGCCATATTTTTATGGCGCTTAAATCGATACACTCCGGGATTTATTCGCTGACGGACCCTTGTTTACGCGAATATCGATTGACCGGCATGAATCACCGCCTGGCGGATTTAATTTCTAGCGAGAATGACAACATTTTGTATGAAGCTTGACGCGACGTTCATAACGCGCGCTGATATATTGAGCTCGCGAAGCCGGATAAGCGGCTTGATGAGCAACATGCGCTCGCTCGCGGCTCTCTGCTACTCGCCAAGTGGCTACATCAGCGAGCTACATCGCTAGTAAACATGAGCACAGGTTTCATTATAATAATTCAGGCGCCGTTCCGTCGCAGCTCGCATGCAGGTACACTTGATTAAACGCTCGGATACAGCTTTAAACTGCAAATATTTTTGAACTTCCGCTGGGATAGGGGCGGCGGCCGCGCTGTGAATTTTAATGATGTTTCGAGACTACGTCTCGGCGCAGTGGCCGCCTAATCCCGCGCTCGGGGCCTGTTTGTGTAAAGTTCCCATTACATTAGCGCGGCGCCGGCAGAGTAGAACAAATGGACGCGCTCGGATATCGTAACTGCGACTGTTATTGTAACGGATGTAACTTTGGATAAATGTCAACTGTTCTCGAATTTAGTGCGCTGCCGGCTCGACTTGCGTTTTATTAGCTCGTTTTGCATACATTACACGAGGCACGCCGATACGGCCGGCGGCGGGAATACTTGCGCAACAATTTACTCCTATGCTAAGTTACTTTTGAACGGAACGGAAAATGAATGTGTCTAACACACTGTTCAGCATTTGTGTTTAGTTTTTTGTGCTTAACGATTTGTACTGTCTGGCGTTACGAATATTTCTGACAAATGTGAGTTAAATATGTTTTGGTAAATAGTAATGTTCTCCAGAGAGTAACATTATTTATATGTTTTTTTGAATAACATACAACATGTTGTATTGTACATATGTATAATAAGTACATCTATTTTAAGGTTTAGGTTAGGTAGAGTGAATTCTGTCGTGAATAAAAAACTAGACTTATTAGCTCGCCAATTTGTTAGTAACTTTTTAAATAAATATAATAATAAATAAATATTCCGGGACGTTACACACAGCGCCATCTAGCCCCACACTAAGCAAACATTCTTATCGTGAATACTAGGTAACGTATATCATACTTATATATTTTAAATAAGATAAAACTCTCCACAATACCATATTCTTATAACTTAACCAAGTTTGAAAACGCCTGCCATACTCATCCAGCACACGTTTGTAATAAGATCAAAGCGGGCGTACATTAGCAGAGCGATCGGGCCGACCAGGTGCCTACTACCTACTGCCTACCTACAATATATCTACTGTTCAATTTGAATTAGACGCTCCGATGGAACTCAGGCGACAGTGGCTCGTGTGGATCATATGGCAGTTGTGGAGATTTGATTGTGAGGACTGCTTTCAATCGAGATTCTAAATAAAAAGATATCCTTTACTAATTTTGAACTTGTATGTATGTGGTATATATATTGTAGGTTTAGGCTGTTTTTCTAGTACGGCAGTCGCTAAGCCATGTCATAGGCTCTTAGGCATGTCAGAGTTGGCCACTCGCATTCGATAAGAAGAAGATATTATTTTTTTCTTGAAATTGCGTATAAATCTTTACTAAGGCTTTACACGTGCTTACGTGTGCTTATCTGCGTGGGCGTTTGCTGTGTCTGTGTTTCAGAGTACAATGAATTTCTATATGTTTTTGTTCAGGTATATTTCAGCTTACAAAATAGTCATCAACAACAATGGTCAACTTTCATGAAAACCGGTCTAGTAGTTTTCAAGATATGGGCTATCAGAGCATATCTCTAATTGTTATGTTTACGTTTAGTTATTTTGATGGGTGTTGTTACCTTGTTTCGATTTACTCAGACATATCCTTTGAATTTGAGTGGTGGCCTAGAACTGGCAGGCGAAGAGTGGGCCGTCCGATCGTGCGATGGGTTGACATCGTCAAAGTCGAGGGTCCAACCTGGATGGGGTCTGCACAAGATCGACGCAGATGGCACATGCAAAGGGAGGTCTATACCCAGCAGTGGGATTCCAAGGGCTGTGGATGATGATGATGATCCTTTGAATCAACACTGTTTGTGCTATCTGCTTCGATCCTTTAGCCTTTGATTGCAGATGGCACTAATCTCGCGTTAAGTTTTGATAGCTATAACTATTTATGGTATTAATACCAATGAACTGTATCTCAGTATACTGTGTGTGCGTCCCATCCTTTGAACAAGACCTCAGGCCAGGCGAGCTCGAGGCGAATTAAGATCCGAGATGGAACCAATGGATGTGGGGAGCGATGCGTCAAACATAGTCACAGATTGATGCCTACCTATCACGGACACTATTGCTTCTATTTTCTCTAACAGCTATAAATAGTAGCCATCATGTTATAACCTATTTTTGGTCCGAAAAATAACCGTAATCTTGTTATATACAATTTTGGTACTGAGAAAATAAACGGAAAATGCCACGACGTCAATGTTTTTCGATGACGCTCTGAATTTTTTGATGTAAGAAATAGCTGTCTTTTTAGTTACGGATTTAGAACGAATAACTATTATAATTGTGTTCCTTCTTATATAGGGTTGTGGTGAAATAATAGTTGAAGTTGTTCTTCTGAAATAATAGAGTATTTATTAATAAATATTAACCTAAAACAAACACAATTATGAACACTTAAACTACACTTATCAATATGAACCCACCTGAAATAATAGAGAAACAACATTCAAAGTTACTACTCCACAAGTAAAAGTACAAATTTTATCAATATCTTTAAATTAAATCTCAATTCACAATCAAACTATATGTGTTGTTCTCCATAATAAAATCTAACCTTCAAACCGTGAGCTTCAACGGCGAGCGCGGCAAATTCAAAATATCTATAGGCGGTACATTTACATATGCATAGACAGAGTATGTGTATCATACTTTGTTTACATCTATTTTAATATAGTTTTAAAAAGAAAACGACTTACTGAAAATGATATAAGGTTATTGTGGGAAAACATGACATATTTATAAAAAGGTAAGATAAGTAAATTTACTGCAGATTGGTATTTTGTAACCTAAATACATATCACCTTTATACATAGACATTTACATAATCATATTTTCGAGTATTCATAAGCTTTCTTCGGTGAAGCAGCAAAGAAGACTTACAAATTCAATATTAAGTCTTCGTCATCAAAACTCAATAAACCAATTTCGCTACCAAACTGCAGACACTATCTGCCTTTGAATATCAACATGGTATTATCATAAATCCTCAAGTAAATTTAACTAAGCCTCTCCCCAAACTTGGAAAGTTGCACAGTTTTCCAATAAAATTACTGTAGTAAAATGTTCAAAGTTATATATAGTTTGAGCACGGTACTAAAATGCCCTTATTTGTTTTGTCTGCCGACGCAGGGTTGGTATTTAGAATTGTTATGATGTAAGTCGCCTTAATGTTACTTGGGTGACGTAAATCGTGAAATTTTATAGTTTTATTGCTTTTTAACTACTGCTACCCATATATTTAACTAGCTGGTTCCCGCGCCTTCGTCCGCGTGGAATAGTTATTACCATTAAAACGGGTTTATTGAGTTAACTTTAAAAGATAGACATATACTGTTGCAGACATTATATCATTTCAAGAGAAATAATTCTTTGATACATATTTTTTGATATCTTGAACCATTTTCGCAGCGCACGCAAAAGACGCCCTCAAAGATAAAAAAAAATCCCCGTTTTTTTCCACATTTACCATTATTTCTTCGCTCCTATTAGTTGCAGCGTGATGCTATATAGCCTAAAGCCTTCCTCGATAAATGGTCTACTAAACACAAAAATAATTTTTCAATTCGCACCAGTACTTCCTGTGATTATCGCGTTCGTTTGAACGCGATAATCTCAGGAACTACTCTTCAGCTTTATAATATTACTTAGTATAGATTTTATCTCCTTTAAGGGTAGAATTTATCAAAATCTTTTCATAGCGAGCGCCTACGTCATAGTAGCTTTATGCATGCAAAGTCTCAGCCCGATCGGTTTAAAATTGACAAAGTTTCATACTTATTTCCATCCCCTATTTTATCCCCTTAGGGGTAGAATTCATCAAAATCTTTTCATAGCGAGCGCCTACGTCATAGTAGCTTTATGCATGCAAAGTTTCATCCCGATCGGTTTAAAATTGACAAAGTTTCATACAAACTTTCATCCCCTATTTTATCCCCTTAGGGATGGAATTTATCAAATTTTTTTCATAGCGAGCGCCTACGTCATAGTAGCTTTATGCATGCAAAGTTCCAGCCCTATCGGTTTAAAATTGACAAAGTTTCATACAAACTTTCATCCCCTATTTTATTCCCTTAGGGGTGGAATTTATCAAAATCTTTTTATAGCAAGCGCCTACGTCATATTAGCTTTATGCATGAAAAGTCTCAGCTTGATCGGTTTAAAATCGACAAAGTTTCATACAAATTTTCATCCCCTATTTTATCCCCTTAGGGGTGGAATTCATCAAAATCCTTTCTTAGCGGATGCCTACGTCGTAACATCTACCTGCATGTCAAATTTCAGCCCGATCCGTCGAGTGGTTTGGGCTGTGCGTTGAAAGATCACTATATCAGTCAGTCAGTCAATCAGTCACCTTTGAGTTTTATATATTTAGATTACTTTTAGTTTTAATGGTACTTAAGTGTATCCTTACATTTTATTTAAATTAAGATTAATTAAACTATACATACTCCGCAACATACCGGCGGCGAGTGATGAACAAATTAGCTTAGTTATTTCATTTTTTTTACTTCATTCACAATATTCTCTATTATGTATATTCATCTATACAGTTCAGAAGGCAAACGCCTCACGACCTACAATTTCCCGATGTAATTTCGTCACAAATTAATTCAATAAAGTGATACACGGCAGTTCACGTAAATAATTTGTGTCAAGTTCAAAGCGAACGAGTCCCAATATCTTACAAGGTTTGGAACGGTACATTTACCCATTCCGCCCCGAATTTAGTCTAACATAAAACGTAATTTGAACTGGCAGGTATTCCGTCAGGCGACACGGTTTATATCGACTCTGCTCGAGACAAATTACGCTTAAATCCGGGCATTACGCCTAAATCGCGCCAATTTACGTGAAGATCGCGTCAACGCTGTACATTACGGGTGGCCCTTTAAAAAATGACCTTAGCTCGTCGGCTCACGCGACTTGACGAAAGGAATTCTAGCTGAAGGCCAATTTGCGAGCGTTACAACAGAATTTCTCGAATGTTTTGTTTATGCGTGGCGAATGAAAGGGCGTTTTGTCTTCATTAGTACGTGCTTATCGATAATATTCGTATGTTATGTGTTTAATGTATCTACACAATTTCTTTGTATTATTTTGTCAAGGACATGACTGTCGTCTAAATTATGACAAAAAGTAATATTTTTACGTAACAAAGCATACAAATTTACTTAGTTGGAGTTTTGTTCTTGCAAATTGACAATGATGACTTATTTATTCGTGTTATTCCAAATTTTTATTTATAGTATACACACAGAGTTGTATAGTAGGTACATATATTATGCCGTAGTGAGCCATAACGGAAGCAACAGATGTCAATATACCTTAAACAAAATCATCTATTAAGTGATCTATTCAGATCCTAACGCTACTACATAATACAACATAAAAACATGTAAGTAATTAGAAGCACATATCTAATATCAATATTGCCATAACCCCGCCGTCGATCAGCGCTAGCATATTTACGGAATGCAGATTTAAAAATCCAAACATGAAGGCAAATAATGCAGGCAATACCTACCGGAGCGTGCGCTGCAGGGCTGCCAGCCGGAAGAAAAATAAACAGGCTTTTGTTGTTTGGGTTGTTTTCACGCATTTCAATTAAAAAATGGTGTGCGTAACCTATTTTTTCGTAACAACAAAAAAGTATTCTGCACGCTGTTTACGCAAAATAAACGTGCTTACTTAAATAACATACGAGTACTGAGCAGTTATTGTTTTTATACTCCTGTTATTGACTGAGAGGTTACCCAAAGCGATAGCCATATAAGTGACTCTCTGAGATCAAGAGTGGGTTATACCCGTACTAATGAATAAATAAAAATAAATAAATATTCCGGAACATTGCACACAAAGCAAACGCTTGTGTCGTGGGTACTAGATAACGGATATATAATACTTATATATTTGTTTTGTAAATACATACTCATTATTCAAACGACAAACGACCAGACTAGTAATATAAAATAGTTTCAACTGATGCTGCTGGCGTTTTTTTTTATTTCAATATTGCTGCTATGAGATAGGTAGTTCTGCGTTGGGCAGCCCTGGCGCGCTAGATTTCCGTACAGCAGTGTACTTTATCGTGCTAGTGTTTGCGAGCGAGCTTATTGACTCACTTCTGTGTTTATTTGATGAATTGCGCGCTATCGCTGTTTTTTTAGCTTCGATTCGATTCTTTGAACTTTCAGAAAATACTGCGAATACGGTTTGAAGTCGATCAGTACGAATTTCGTTTCCAGAGCTCTCTGGATTTATAGTTTTGCTTTTGTTACCACATGTTCCTTAATCAGAGATACAGTATTTTATAAACATGAAGTTCGTTGACGCGTTTCCTTCTGGGTTGATACATCAGGTAAAGCAAATACCTTGAAACTACTTATGTGAGTATTTGTACAGCTTAATAAACTTTATAGGTTGTATTTTTTACACTACTCAGTATTTTTAATATGTACCACAAAATTTCTCTGAATCCGGCAACTACATCAAAATGTATTTCCAAATGTCAGTGTAAATGTTCTTTTGCTTTCAAACATAACGTCGACTAGTGTTGCTATGTTTCTGAAAACGCGAAAACAGAAATATTCTCTCGGCTGTAATAATTCCTTCGGACATAGCACTTAGCCATGTCCACATCTATGAGTGGAAAGTTTCAAAACCCTGTCCCGAGCTAAAAGGTTCACAAAACTTAAATATTTGCCGAGACATATTTACGAAAACTAAAAGAAGACTCGCATTGAAGACTTTGAAACGATATTAAAATGAATCAAAGAAATTATTTGATTAAATCAGAGTCGATAAACACAAAGATAAATCAGAAAATAAATTGAGATGACTCGAAGCCATTTCGATGAAAGCATTTGGTAAATGACATTCTGAAAGTTTTAAACAAGTTTGATCGCAAATCAGAACTTGATATATCCTCGGGGGCTTTGCTTTAAACAAAGACGTTGTGCTACTCCTACTTTCTATGGATTAAGGTAAACATTTCTATTGTGAAGGAAATCTGGGTGAATTAATTTTTTTTATGCGCAAATTGCATTCATAACAGATTACCTGCCATAATTATGCTAGTAAAAGAAAATAATTGTACACACATTTACTTTTATGTAGGTAACAAAAGCATTTAAATTAAGAATGAGAAATACTTGTTCTTGGTTATAGACTATGTAACATAGAGTCAAAACAGATATGAAAATAATAATCATATTTAATTTGAATAAAAAATATTGAAATTTACATCTGCTCATATTTTGGAAGTGGTTTAATAAATAAATCTTGAACTTACAGTGAAGTTCGGACGGCAAAGCTCTGGAACACTTTACCAGAAGCTGTGTTTCCTGCGAACTACAATCCAGGGGTTTTCAAATCTAGAGTTAATAGGTATCTTCTAGGTAAACGTGTTACACCCTAGGCTGCAGCAATGCTTAACATCAGGCAGGCTGTAGTCAAACGTAAACCTATCACACGTAAAAAAAAAAAGTTTATTTAACCCTAAATGTCAACTTCAGGATGATTGACTTAACTTAGAGGTCACCCATCCTACAGCTGACCTGTCTGACTTTACTTAGGTGATCTGTTTAAATTGGCTCATCACTTTTACTACGGGCATTTTATTTTAATCTATTTTGTACATTTTGGTATGTGATGAAATGTATCGTATATGTTCAAGAGACGTGGTCTGCAAATAAAATATAAAATCTCGATTTGCATGACACTGCATACGGCAGAAAAAAATCTTCCATGTTAAAGTGGTTCGAATTACCTGTTTTGTCTGTTTCATACATAAAATACTAAAATTAACTATGAATGATTTTCGCATAAACATATTAGCTTCTTAATATACCTACTTAAATAATTAAAGGGTTGATTTTTTCACAATTTCAAATAAATGTTGAATTCAATCTAGAACTGTGTTTTTAGTCTGTTAAATATCATAAGCGGAAGCGAGTCGGGATCAACGGTTCCAGTGTCTGCTTTTTGTCCAGACACACCCTGGTTCGAATCCGGTCCTATATCAATGACTTGTATTTTCATGTTAGGAGTAAATTTGCACTCGCATAACGGTGAAGGAAAATATCGTGAGGAAACCGACATGTTTGAGAACCACAATATCCAAGCACATGTGTGTCTTTCGAGGAATGACCGCGCCGCGCCGCGCCCACCACGATGTATCTGCCCAAGAGAACTCTCCTAACGAATTAAATCTTCGGGGGAGTCACGAACCGCAGTCATGAGGAAATAGGACTCGAAGAGAAATATCATAAAACCATGCAAAAATGCCACAAATAGATAAACAAGCAGCCTACCCCGTTCCAGGTAAGTACTTACAACCCCTCATCCCGAGCTTGTCACCTGATCCCTCACGAAGGGTCCATTGTATCTCTCGAGTTGTATGCAAGAGGTTTCGCTCCGAGTCGATCCTCTTACATCACCTGGCACCGCTACAGATGTATGTTTGTCAGTTCAGGTGAACTAGAAATCTAATGTCTGACTGTACAATATATCAAACAATATATTTTTACTAGGGAACGCCCGCGGCTTCGCTCACATTATTTCAGGATGAAAAGTAACGTAAGACACTCCTTAGGCTTCATACTACCTATGTATGTACATACCAAAATTATGTTTCGTTCAGCCGTTTTTGCGTAACGAGTGTTTAAATAAACAGAGACACAAAAATACAAACAAAATTTCTAGATATTGTTGGAACGTGTTCTGCTATCAATTCGAAGTATCACCAAAAATTTTTTAATGTCGTCAATTTTCACACTTTCGACCGCCTTCAGCTTTATTGTACATATTAATAGATTGGTTGCAAAAGTGATTTATTGCAATTTATTGCCAGCGATGTATACTACATATAATGCACCACAAACACAATTGATGCCGTACCAAGATTTACCAAATGATAAGCGAGTACATAAATTAAAAATAGCATGCATAAAAAGCCCCTAATCTAATCAAGGTAACCGATTTATTTGCAAAAAAGTTTAATACACAATTTAAATATATAAAACTAATGTGACTGACTTACTGACTGATATAGTGATCTATCAACGCACAGCCCAAACCACTAGACGAATTGAGCTGAAATTTGGAATGGAAGTAGATGTTATGACGTAGGCATCCGCTAAGAAAGGATTTTTGGAAATGCCACGTTTATAGGGGTGAAATAGGGGACGCAAGTTTTACTTCTTAATGCGAGCGAAGCACCCACTAGTTTAATATAAAAACAAATTCCATAGACTCCCCACTTTCGCATCGATGTTTAAACCGCTCATATCTTCCCAAGAGCGTTCGATGGCCACCTGATCTCGTGGCGCCCTCTACCGATGTGAGGATGAGAGAAGGGAAGCCTCTTGGGCTTCCCTTCTCTCATCCTCACATCGATACCTATCCTCGTGCATACGTCATATGTAGCAAGCAGCTTCGTGGCTTTACAGTGCCTTAGCTTATATGTATGTGTGGCAAAGATTTTAGACTTTAGGTACATATACTAATATATTTATTTGCCATAAGACTTTGTCACAAGGTCTTTCGAATCCTCTGACCTCGTGGTAGCCGTTAGGCTGTGTTGTTAGGTATCAGGTTGTTAGGCGATCACTATGTTTGATGTGATAGCTGATCTAAATAGTGCTACTCATATTGAATAAATAAGCTTTATTTCTGGCCAAACTATTACATTGCATAAACTTTACACTTCTATTGAAATAAAACATACTAAACATGTACTTAAGTAAAATTGGGCTGAAAATTTTAAATTAAACGGAATTTTGTTATTTTCGGCTTAAAAAACTAAGTTATCAAAGTTTACTTCTCAGTGTTTGAGTTCACAATTGGCTAAAGGCTAGTTTGTGTTTTGATAATATTCCCGTGTTATTGTGAATGTTATTTCTTGAAGACAATTTGATTTAATGTAAATAGTAAGACAGATCAAAGAAATCCAATAAAACGTCAGTTTTCGTTGGTTTCTCGTATCAACGGCATGGCAAATTAATGTATGTGCTATTTAATCTGGTAAAAAGTAAATTAATAAGCACACAGCGCCATTGAATACAGTACTGTTTCCATGACAATATGTTTATGTACCTCATTCCACGCTAGCGTGACATACGCCATTTTAAACTAATTTTAAAATAGTAAAGTGCACCATTAAATTCCCAATAAAACATGAACAAGCTTATTAACAAGCTTGGTGTGGTTATAGTTAATCAAAGCACAACGGGCGCGCTTAGCTGGTTAAAACAATAGGATTTATTTACACGGTTTATTATGCTGGGGCACGTGGCCCCGCCACAGCGTAACCACGGCGGAAATATGGGCAGCTGTTTAGGAGAAATAAAGTTGAAAGTAGTGGTTTTATAGCGATTGTATTAAGTATACTTAGTATATCAGAGGCCTGCTTGATAAACTCTCGACACCAGAGTTGGACACCCTCATTCAAAATGTACTAAGTAAAGATATAAGTACCTACTTACTATACTATTTATGTGTATTGTTGTGTTTATTAGGCCGACGGTGGCTGCCGAAAGTCATATGATACTCGTCATAAAGGTCTAAAATTAGACATTTATATAAAAAAAAAACTGAAATGAAAACTATGATAGCGAAAGAGTGTGTAACATTATACAAACCACATAGACAAGTAATAGTAATGTTACAAACTTTTCGTTTATATCTGTGCATATTTTTCAGCGTTTTTGAGTTTTACAATAAAACGACTTACTCGTATATAAAAACGCATTTGGGCAACTACACCTTAAAACCACGTGAATTATGTATATGTACACGAAATACATCATATGGTTATCTAGGTATAACATACATTTTAATTGAGAACATAAAACCTTTAAAATTTATCTCTCTGATTAAAATGTACACTGTCGCTCGGCCGGAATGCAGTCAGCGGTCGCTGTAGCACAATGCTACGAGCGTCTACGGAGCTACGAAGCTACGAGAAGCTCTACGAACTTTCTAACCACAGCAATGCAATGCATTGCAAATAGAAATAATTTCATTTGCTTTGTAGATTCTTGTGTGTTATTTTTTGCTTGCCAATTGCAAAATATATAAAGCTAGCCTTACTTTTTTTCTCGTTCATTAGGGAAATGAAATAAATGTGTGTACAGATATATCTATACATATTATAAGAACAGTTCTTGGATCAAATTTAGTAACCTAATGCAACAAAAGTCGATATTTAAAACTACTTTTACACGAAATTAAAACAAAGTAGCGCTCGCAAATCACACTTGAAACTTTGTATCAGATTCATGCAAAACACGACTCTGTTTTTTCCGCTCAAAGCATATTTTCCAGTACTGTGAAAGTTAAAGAAGTGAAATTGACGGCAAAGTAGTTTTAAGCTTACATTAAAAGGCCATTCCGCTGTAACATTATCGCGACGTCACGACATGCTCTCAAATTGTACGTTCTGGAAATAGAAATTATACCTTTGACCGTTATACATGTAAAACCGCGTTTAATGGTGCAACACTTATTAAATTGACTAGCTAAACCCGCGGTGTTGCTTGGATGGTAAATCGTGTTCGAACATTTTAAACTTCTATGTCACTGTGGGTTGGTGTTCTGTGGCTTTTATAAACACCCCTAATGTAATGTTTTTTTATATCTTCCACGTACAAGTTTTAGATAAAAACATATAAGAAAAATTCGAGTAAGTTATTATTGTAAAACCAGACTGTATATCATACTTAGAAAATTATTAATAGATGCGTAAAAATACTTTTTATGCGTGTTGTATTGTATTTTTCTCGTCTATCTTGCTGATGCAATGCAACGAATACCACAAAAATCGAAAACAAACTTTGTTCTATACTAGAAATGTAGAGGAAAATCTCTATTTGGTGGTGGTAAGGTAATCCGATTACGGGATCTGGTCTGTAGATTTCAGTGTAGAGCCTAACCAGGATTTTTTCAGTTGAGCCGAAAATAGTTTTGTATTACAAATGTCTAAAAAATACTAGCGGTGCCCTGTGGATTTGTGGACCTGACTTAATCTAAATTAAAAAGGTATAATTACTATATGTATAGACTCACACATCAAACCTGTATAATATTAGCGTGATACATAATAAGATAATTAGTACATAACCTTTCTGGCGTCGATAATATCAAAGATTTATAAGAACTGTTGGCTATAAATCTATAAACCTTAATGTAAAAAAATGAAAAACGTAATGATATACCTAATAAAACTCTAATTCTTCAAAACGATTCGAAAACATATAATATCGCTCTGAAATTAATCTAAAACGTTGCCTAAAACAGAAAACTCGTGTTTCCTGGAGTAATTATGTAAATTGCGTAATTAGTAGTAATATACCAACGATGAATATTAAACAGCAGCTACTATCATACTACGGCTAAACGGACCTGTTTTACGTTAAAAAGTCTTTATTTTTTCGTATAGAGAATTATTAAGTCTAAGTCAGATTACCTTTAAAAATAAAAAAGCGGCCTAAAATCTCGTTATTATATTTTTGCATTAGTATTTTGTTTAGTATAGCATCATTTGGTATTTAAGAGAACGTTGAACATACTACGGCATTTCATTTTAGTGCTTATTTTTCGTTGCACAAACCAGACGTAGCGCTCAAGCTCGCTAAAATCACTAGCGAAGTCCGTTTTCCCGCTCATTACATAAGAAAACAGACGCAGAATGCATTCTAATTAATCCCTTTAGCGGTAATAGCGGCCCATGTTTACCACGTCACCGTCTGCTAGCCGGCCTGTTTGATTTGGTCGCAGAGCCTGATCGACTCCAAGCTAACTTGGTCTCTCACTCCAACACGAGTCTTCCCCTCGAGTCTCAGGTGGCTAGCTCCTGAGAGCTCCAGAGAAAGTGGTCGCTGTAATGGGACTTGTGTTTCGTAAACGATGTTTTATTCATGTCGCGATGCTCCGGCGCTGCGAATAGCCGGCTAATCATGAAGGTGGCGAAACTCCGCCGCCCTTCGACGCGGCCCTTCCACGCCGGTTATTAAGAAACTGCCACTTCATTCGAAGGGATAATACTGGTAATACACCCGAGGCCTTTTCACGGACAAGTACACTTTCTTATTATAATAACGAATTTATGGACCCGCCAGTGTGGTTCACTGACTTGTTTGGCTTCTATGTTTTTATAGACTATCGACCTTTTTCGATAGTTTCTTATTTGTTGACTGTAGGAAGCAAATGTTTTTCTAAGTTTAAGTATATTTACTCTGTAGATATTGCAGCTGTTTAGAATAAGCAAAGTTTTACTGGCACTAACACCTTTGATATTAAATATGCTCAATTATACAAAGAAACCCTGTATTCAAAGCAGCCCACGCGCCCTCAGGTTCCTTCTCAAGCACAAGTAATATTTTTCATCTGAGTTAAGAAAGGCTATATAAATTAGAAATGTAAATAACGATCGGGGTTCGTTATTAAGTCGTATATTCAGGCTCGAGGCCGCTAATAGAATTATCCCGGCTATAGCTTTGAATTAATTTTAACGCCCCTTTAGGCCTTTTAATATTATCCAGAGGGCCGAGTGCGTGACGCATTAAAAATTGTTACGACGACCGCGACTTTGAAACTTTCATCGCCGTTATGTTTCAGGGAGGGCTTTATTTAAGAATTAAATTCTGACAAAGAAAGAATCATAATTTTGCACCGTTTGATCTACCAATTTTCTCCTGTTACTTTTAATATAGCTCTTGTTTGATAAATGTGGTTTTAACCACTGACATTTTGATGTGTGTTTTTCTAAGCGATATATTATTTATCGCAGCTCCTTAGTAGATAAATCGATTAAAATTATAATTAAACTAGTGGGTGCTCGCGGCTTCGCTCGCATTAAGAAGTAAAACTTGCCTTCCCCTATTTCACTCCTTTAAAAGTGGCATTTCCAAAAATCTTTTCTTAGGAGATGCCTACGTCATAACAGCTACCTTCATTACAAATTTCAGCCCAATCCGTCCAGTGGTTTGGGCTGTGCGTTGATAGATCCCTATATCAGTCAGTCAGTCACCTTTGAGTTTTATATATATATATATATATAGATAGATTAGGTCCTTAGTATACAGTAGAAAGACAATAATTAAATTTCTCACACTTTGTAAGCGCAGCAGGTGCTTTCAGTTTGTTTAATAGAATAAACTAACAATAAGAATAAATAAGCCTTTTATGTTCATTTCAGTGAGCAATAAACGCAACTCACAAGGCACCTATTGTCAACAACTTGAGAAACTTTCTAAAGAAAATAGTATTTAATTTTCTCAGTTAAGAAACAGTCTCTTTATGTATCTCTCTCTTTATGAAATTTAAAATAATGACATATAAGGCTTATGTTTTTAGGATATGGTTTGAGTGAGGATTTAAATTGTCTTTTATGATTTTAAGATTCATTTTATATAAAATAATTCAGAGCTACTAGTAAACATCTGCAAACTATTCAAATACCTTTTCCGGTTTTTTGCTGATTCTCGTAAAGTAACATTATACCAAATGTTAACATAAAATAATTCAATATCAGGGTTTCTATGTTTTATGACATGAAATATTTAGATGAAACTATAGTTAATTTTATCTTCGTAGGTATTTCATGGTATACATAGATAAGGTTTTTAACCCTAAAAATTGTAGATGATGTAAATAAAAGAAAAACAATTTCAACCACTTTTTAATACTATAGTATAATGATTAGTTTCTTTTATTTTAGTAAAACTTGTAGCAAAGCGAAGTGGGTGCCTGCGATACAAGTGTAAACTTAGTGCAGGGCTCACAAGAACTCTAACAAACCGTCCTAGAAATCGTAACTAAGTATGTAAACATTAGTTTTTAAGGTTTTATGTAATACCTTCAGTCAATAAATAATTTTGTATTGTAATGTTTTGTATTTTTATCTACGTATACTAAAGTTTTAAGATAAAATTTTATTGTAATGTGTACCAATATTATATTATATCATAATCATCATCATGTCAGCCCGTGCTCACCCACTGCTGAGTATAGGCCTCCTCTCCAACGTGTCACATAGTGCGGTCTCCAGCCTACTGTCTGATCCATCTCCTACCAACTTGCTTGTATAAAAAAATTATAAAAAATATATTATTTAATATCATACAGTAGTTAGCAGTAAATCTGTATAAACATGTTATCACGCGGAGTTTCCTGCGAAACAGTTCGACAGGATATTAGAATCTTCGTATCAAGTCTGTGTGTGACACTTGAAGATAGATGGCGCTACCTACTCTCTTTATGAAACTTTTAAACTGTAGCGTGAACGCCTTAAACTTGTCAAATGGGAAATTTATTGAACGAAAATTTGTGAAAAATATCAACATAAATATTGACTATCCTAAAGCATGCAATAAATTAATTGGCATGTGACAAAACTCTTGAAAATACGAACTTCGTCAGCTTGGTTACCTTATTTTTACAACTAGATTTTTTAATTACTTAATATTTCAATTCAATTCAATATATCAAACCGCACTTTTTAGTATTACGGATAAAAACTGGCTTTACATTTAAATAGTTTAGCAGACACATAATAGAAAGCTTACATATTCAATTGCATTAAATCTACTTTAAACCTCTTAATGCTTGTGCTAACTAATTTAAACGGACATGTTGTAGAGCCGACGAGTTACGTAAATTAATGTGTTTAATAAAGTAAATGCAGTGAAGCTATTCGATATGGTTTAATTTTAAAATACCTGGGATTCGGATGTATTTTAGACTTTTATACAATTTATTTATCAGAACTGCAATACATTGATCTTCTACTAGACACTAAGAGTGACAGGGTGAAAAGCTGTTTCAATTTATACTATGTAGTGATTGTATTTTTTATATTTAAATGCATGTATTTTGTTCACAAATGGCAGAATGGCAAGCGATAGGTTTGTTATTTTTGCAACAAAAAATATAATCTAAGATTTACGCTCGGGGCCGAGGGGGTCGGCGGATAAATATCCAAATTCATTCCATAAATATGTTTGATATATTCCCGGTCAGGCGCGGCGTGCTTAGCCAGCGTGGCTTATCTGGATTATCAGGGGATTCCCCGCGTATTTTTTACTCGTTCCCCTTGTTGCGTCCGCTCATTGTGTCCTATCCGCCGCGTGATTTGCCGTTAGCTGCGTCGGAACGCCGGCAAATATGTTTATCGTGCCCCTAAATTCCCTTTATGGACTCGCTGGAGCGTAAAAAATAAAGCTAAATAGAGCGAGCGCGCGAAGCGTATTACTCTTTATTAAAATTGAATATCTCCGCGCCACCTTTTGTTCGGAGAGCGGTGCTCGTAACAATGAATCGGGCCTTTTAATCTTTGAGACTAATTAAAACGCACACAGCTCAGCTGCGGTACTCGTATGCGATTACTGGAGTTAAGACATCTTTGGTATTAATTGGAACTGCTCTAAAATCAGCTAAATATGTATTTGTTTACGATTATCGATATATAGCAATGACAGGTTCGATGAGTACTTACATGAATGCTCGAAAGTAGCTGATACATAAGAAAGCTTCCGAGATACGTTTCGGCGGTTAGTAAGGCAGTATACGAGTAAACTATGCCAGAGAGTTGTTGGGCGGAATTGGAAAACTTGAAACTAATGATTGTTATTCAGACAACCTTTTATATTCCATTCAAACCATTTCATTCCAGTTTAGGCGAGCTTTACCTTCCACTATGGAAATGCTTTTGTTTAAGTTACGTCAGACGTTACATTACATTTATTGAAATTTATTCATAGAAAACTAATTGAAACATTTCCTCTTTCCAGGTAACTCGGTGATGACACAGCAGACATAGAAGTGCAACCTATGTGGCGGAGTGCAGTGTTGAGAGCGGCGCTGTGATTGGGCGGTGCCATGGTGACGTCATGGCGAGTGGCGCTGCTGGCCAGTCTGGCGGCGTGCGTGTGCGCACGTGATACTATCTACCACAACCAGTTCGCGGTGCATGTGCCCGAGGGCGGGGAGCATGTGGACGATATCGCGAGGAGGCACGGGTATAAGAATCATGGACAGGTCAGTACAAGTTTATAACCAATACGACGTTTATTCTAAAGTTAAGAGAAAAAAATACTTTGGTTTCTTGGAATTGCGTATATGCATATGCGTATAGCTCCAAAAGAGATGCCCGTGCTGGCCCTCAAGCAAATATTTTTTATTTTTGATATTTTTACAAGATAGCAGGCGTATAAAGTACGTTTGAAATTGTGCAATCAACTAGAGCTTATGAGTTTCTATACAAAAGTAAATATAAAAATTCATGCATGTAGAATTATTGAGATTTTACCTGACTTTTTAATAGATAGCTTTGCATCAATCAACTTATTTAATGCTACTTAATTTTTATCAAGTTTCATATATGACCCATCAAATATCATGAATCTTAATTTCTTGTAATCTCGAGTAAAACAAACAAACCATCTATCCATCACTGTAACACCGTTGTCTACATTAAGTACGACTAAAACGTTAAATATTGCGCCTATTTAGTAACACTAAGTGCCGGTAACTACATACAACTCGCGTGACTGTCTGTCACGGTCTCATAGACAATGTTAACTAGATACACCTAACTACTTATTTGTCCTATATATTTTTATAAAGTTTTTCAAAAGCTCAATAATGAATTCAACAGCCAAAAATAAATTTTGGTAGTCTAAAACATCACTGAGGTTTTGGAACTGAAATTGACTGACACTCAAACTAGAAGCTAGAACATAGTAATAGATTGTATAGCGATATTTATATCTGATTTTTGAAATTAATATATAGGTAAACAAATTAATTGATTTCAGGCATTCAAAGCCCAGAACTTAATACCTTATTTGCCATACATACATATGTATTTCGGAACTTGTCTGTAATGAGAAATCTACATAATATGTTGTCATTTTCCGGCGTCCAATTAAGTTTTCCCAAGTGATTAATAGTTGTGATACCTTGTAGTGCTGCCTTCACACCCGCTCTGACACTCGACAGCCTTTGATACGCCGAGCTGAGCTTAGAGTGGAAGTAGCTCTGTACAGGGCTGGGGCGAACTTCTATCCATTAGCTTTTCTGGGTTATTTGGACCTGTTTAAATGGATAATTAAAAACTAAATGGATAATAAAACTCCCCTAACGAATTAATTCTGCGGGGGAGTCACGACCCTCAGTCATGAGGAAATACGACTTACAGAGAGAAAAATGGACATAGAGAAAGAGTAATTTACCCTCATGTGCTTTACTATTATCGTCTAGGCGGTATCGTAACCTGACCTAAACTCTCAAAAAATAATTATCAAATTAGAAGTACAACAAAACTATGAGCTGTTATTATTAATTCCACATTTTAGCTAGCCTCTTGCAACATTCGTTTAGAATTGGGCGTTTCATTAGTGTACATATGTGCGTTTCATGTTTTATTTCTGCCCAATTTCTATGTTAATAGATATATAGAAAACACTTTACTATAAACACGAACAAACAGGAAAACCACAAAGAAACAAACAAAACTTAAAATTGGTGTCCTAATTTGCGACCTTTTCACTCAAAGCGATCTTTTCCAGGTAACCAATCTGGCAGGGTGCAAGTAAAAATGTTGTTCGTCACCACATGTTAACAACGACTATTCATTTCCAAAAACTCTGTAGGTATACCTAAGTAAGGTGGGATATTTACGTAGCACATCGTAGACATCTCGGACACCTTTGTTCACAATAGGTGTCCCCTGGTCAAGAAGCCTCGCAGAATACACGTTAGTCCGCCCCTTGTCGCCTGTGTATCTTGTGATACTCGCACTTTAGGAACACTAGAGTAATCCTAGACGCCTTTTGTTGCCTCGGATAAATGAACTCTCGTCTGCCGTCATTATTTTGATCTTAGGAATGTAAAAGGGCAAGCGTATTTATAGCTTTGGTATTTGTAATAGATATTTTCTTTTAGAGCTTTGTTTGATATTTACTTATAGATATTTTCTTGTTTCAAAGATTCTGTTCGCCTACACTGTTCCTCCTGTTGTTTAACAATAAATTAAAATGACTTGATGATTACAGAACGGTCTTGTAATAATTTTATTACGAATAGATATAGTAAATGAAGACGCATACGTACAGCGTTTTTTTTATTACACAACAACAAATTGACTTTACTAGTTTTACTACATCCTTATATCACTAGAAGTGTTCACATGACAACTACTATACTACTGTGAGGACATTACACCGTAACACATGTCCTCCATATTTCCAGTCGCCGCGTCGCCCGAACACTAAATCACGATATCCGCCGTTGACACATGCGATATGAGAAAACCTAACACAAATCGTTGCCACCTCCTTGATTGATGGTCCTGCTCCTAATGAATACACTGTTCCCATGTTTACACATTTGTTGTATTTAGTCAGCGTATTATGTCCCATCAATCACGCTCCTTCCTGATTTTTATTACTCATTTATTCCACGGAATAAATGTTATTTTCCTTCCGTTTCCCTTTTCCGTTACTGTCGTATTATGTTGTTGTTGATAAACGAGTCTGATAATGGTGTAAAAAATATTGCAGACGGCGCGAAGACGGCCGTTTCCGCTCCTAGAATACAATACTTATACAAGGGCATTTATATCTAACGCGAAACTGTGGCCAGTTAGGGTTGCTAATCCATCAATGCTGAAAATATTATAACATTTTTGTTAAGCGTATAGGTATATAGTCTATACGTTGAATGTATGCATCGCTGAATGTAAAATTGAATTTTATAAATATATGAGTTTTTATTGGTATTTATTGATTTGTATAAGGTGCTTAACAAATGATCGTTATACCTATACACATATTTAGGAGTATAGCTCAGCTCAAATTTTTTTCGATCAATAACTATCAAATGTATTTTAAGCTGTGATATATTCTGTGTATAAATAAATAGATTTGTGGATTGATGACTGTTAGCGTTTCTTCATAATTTTGTACAGTAAATTATATAGAATACGTCAAATAGTTACTCGAGAAAATTTTGGACGTGATATCGGTAACTGAACTGATCGTATTCTTTTTTTAAGGGGCGTGGGTTTACGTTTGACTACAGCCTGCCTGATGTTAAGCATTGCTGCAGCCTAGGGTGTAATACGTTTATATAATATTCACATAACACAGATGGTCCACAGGTTTAAAAATATCTATCTAGTTACCCTGTATGATAATTAATGAAAAGCACAACTTTGTTAGCAAAAAAACTTTTTAACTTTTGAGCGTACCTAATCACTTTGTCTAAATTCTAATTTCAGAGCACTCCACCGTAACAACGGACAGGCGCGCACCTAATTAACCTTCCCTAGGAAGCTTAAAACTTGCTACAAAAAGCTCATTTTCTGAGGCTCGAGCTTTACTTACGCTCTCTAATCAATGTACAGTGTACACTTTTCGTCAACTTCAAGGTCTAATTCTTTTGCTAATGTTCTATAGAAGCTAGTTAGCAGCCCTGTCTGTAAGTTTCATTAAAATGTGAAACGTTTTTAACCGACTTCAAAAAAGAGGCTATCAAGTCTTCAAAATGATTTTTACAAGGACACAATTTTGTTTTTTGGTAAATTATACATATAATTGACTTTTAAAACTTTCGCAGCATGAAGCACTTTTGTTATCAAAAATAAAACCGCATGACTCAGCAATTTTAACTTCATAATATGAAGTTAAAATATGATATCAAAAGCTCTCCTTAAATAGACAAGTTCCCAGCCCACTGTTTGATAGTTCACGAGATTCCATAACTTGAACGGAAAGCGGATATATCTCGCGTGATCTATACCTATTCTTTTAGTAATATCAGATTCAATAGAAGTTTAAACTCAATTTGTTGAGAGCGATGCGCGAAGCCGATATAGAATAGAGTAACTGCTTATGACAGTCTCGGAGATTTTACCCAAAACTTTCCGGTTCGCTGCTGCTTCTTTTGAAGCTCAAATATTAAGCAAAAGGCAAACTTTCACTTTGTGTTATTAAAATACTTTTTGTTGAAAGAAAAACGCGCATGATGGAGCCCCTTATCTTTTTCAAACTCACTTTACACGCTAGCTTTTAATTAATCTAATAGGCTGTCTAATGAAAGTACCGTCGCTGCCGGCTTAGCTCCGTCTTACATGGTGCACAGAGGTACAAAGAGAGAGTTTTATGGATTACGTAACATGAATTGCTTCGATGTACTTAACCTACGCTAGTATTTTCAATTAAAACAACTTAGCTAAATAATAAATGATAGAGGAAACTAAATTTCTTTGTTGTCTGACAACTAATCTGGGGCAGTCTAAAACTCTGGACTTCAATGTTGAGTAAAATACTTCGGCGCGCTCACACGAACTACACAAAACGCCCCAAGCGGGATGACCGTATTGTCCGTACAAGTCCTATCGCTTTCTTGTATCAGAATCTCATTCGGCTATTTCTATATATCTAAGTACTTACAATAAATAAACAAATCTTCTTAAAGATACATTTTACATGTCTTCTTCTTCTTATTCGTATCTGTTCCTGGGAATCGTGACTTCTTTTGATTACTTGTAGATAAGTAGATTCCGTACAATGTTGCGTACACATTTACCGAACAGTAGTATTTCAAGTGCTGACAAAGATAAGGAAAAATAAGCAAATAAAGAAGAAGATCATACAAGTTTGCTCGGCGGCGCCGCTCATTCATTTCTCTCGCATTTCACCTTTCTAGATATGCGGGATCCGATCCGGCCCGTTCGATGGGGGCTTAGTGCTGACACTATTTGAATGTATACGAACCTGGCTCCAAACAAAAGGGATGTGAGTGTTTGATGTAGTTTTAAGATTACATTAGTATTTTATTCACTCATTCATTATGTTACTAAATTTATCACTGTATTCTTTATTTGTTTATATCTATTCTTTATTACTATTTGTTTTACGATTAATTGATGATAGGGTGTACAGCTAAGACTTTTGGAAAACTCATTATTTTATTTCTAAAAATAACAATGGTACTATACGTTGGAAAATCTGTTTGAATATTTGACTTTTAAACAGCTTGGATTTTATTGAGGTTACCTGACTGTGGTTATATTAAAATGCTTACGAACATACGACGGTTCTAGATTTTCCTATTAGAAAAATACATAAATGATATGTGGATGAAGAATGAATTTCCTTCTAAAACAAAACTTTCTCAAAATGCAGTGTCCATTTTACGGCCCTGTTCGTACAAAGAGCGGCGAATGTCTCGCAACGCCATGCCTTGTCCAAAAAACTGTTGACGACACCGTTTCCCCAAATTAGATTTCTATCTGGAACACGGATCCGATGATCGGAACGGATGGAATTGAATGCGACGGGGAAATGTGCCCGCGCCGGCTCCGGGACAGCGCTGGAAAACTGGGGAATACTGTACATTGTATGGTACAAGCAATAGTAGGAATGTTTGGATGCTACGAGACATTTTGTTGTGAAGCAGTTGTATGGTAACTACAGATGGTTCTGTAAGATTGCTGCCGAACTTAATTAGATTATTTTACAGTCTACAATAAGATATTTAACTGCATGCCTGAAGCGACACTCGCAGTAACTACACTATGGAGCAGAATAGAGCTGAATCTTCATTTATTCTTCGAAAATACAAAATCACTTGCTAATCACTTTCACGCAATTATCTGAAAATCAATACTGGATTTACCTGTTCTGAAAGTAAACCTATATATTCGTGAAACAAAACATTAACATTATTCAATACAAGCCATTCAGACAAATCTCCGACTAGAGCTGAAGACGATAACAACAAAACACTTTGAAGAAACTCGATAAGATCTAATTTACTTCGGACACAAAAACGTCTCTTATGGGCCTCGCCAAGTTGAACAAGTCGTTAACGCAACAAAAAAATCTCTCGCGAAACTTTAATTTGGCACATAAAGCGTTCGTGATGCGAAAATAATAGTTTTCACTTACGTCTTATTTTTATAGTTTGCGCGTCGAGGATGAGGCAATTTTTCGGACACTTTCCGAAGTATTCGAGAGTGGGAGGAGACCGCGGGAAGTCGGCCTCCCACTCGACCTTGGCGCGGGGAAAAGTAACGCGCTAAAAGGGGAAACTATTCAACCGAGCAACGCTAAGAACGGCGTGAGAAAACAGTGTTGGATAAATCTTTGAACGCGTGAGGAGGTGAGCAAACTAGCGCGGGCGCGAGCAAACACTCGGCAGCGCCGGCATTGTGGAGCGAGTGTCGCCAAACACTCCGCGTCCTGAGACACCCTGAACCGCTGTTTGACGTGCTCCACCAAATCGACCCAGGGAAGCTCTCGCATGTTGTCCCAGGAGCACACAAAGGCGGCACTGTCTCTTTCATCCACAATCACCGCCTCACGAGCACGCGGTAATTCCGGCCCAAGCAAAGTTGTCGCGAGACGCTTCAGCACACCCCCATCTACACAATGATTAAGGATGTTTTGATGACGTTATTTGTGAGAGTTCGAGTGAGTCGTTTTCGGCAATTGGGCTTTATTGTGTCGTTTATTCGGCGACGTTCGTACTAAGGAAACGTTATGGCTGTTGGATATTATTGTTCCGGAGTGTAACTTGTACGATAAATACACAGAGCCGTTATTATTACCGACCGCGCCAGTAATTTGCCTGCTTTAGGTATTAGTTTTATTATAATGAACGGGTGAGCCGCAAAAACCGCAAATCGGCTGGCGCGGAATATAATGATAGACCTTTTTGCCTAATATTGCTGTCTATAAGAAGTTATGTTGGATATAAAAAGAGCCATACGTGTTTTACTGCTATATTCGAACTTGTGATATTCAGCGTACTGGGGTAATATTGCCAAACACTTAAAATGGGGACTATAAAAAGTGGGGCTCCAAATTGCCAAAACAAACTTGCATTCTGCGGTTTTTATTATTATAGGCACTTATTCTTTCGATGGTTGGGATAACATGAGGTTTTCTTATGCTTCGGTCTAAGTTATGAACTTGTTGCTTAGTTACGAATATTTTCTTTGAAATAAAAATAAATTTGTATTCAAATGTATAATAATATACTAAGTAAACATATTTAGGTATGTAGTAAAATACTTGACAAATACTAAGTCTTACTACTTATTGAGTTAGACATGGAGCGTTTTCCTTTTGACTTTCACAAGTACACGTAAGCCACTCAAATATGAAGCTCTCCAAACGCCATTGTATCGTCTGTCGTGTGTCATCAGAGTCCCTAAACGTCACTAGTTAGGTTAAAGTTTGCGTTTCGCGTCACGTACTAACCGTCGATGGCTCTGAACGGGGCAGCCATTCTTCGTTCGTTTTGTAAGTATTTCAGCCTGTTTGCGTGGACAGGACCGTGAGATGTAACCTCAATAGCCTACTTGTACCTACTACTTGTGGATTTTGAAAAGTTTGTTTGTTGACCCGCCCGTGGCAGTTGTAATTGAATTTCTGTCAGCGCAAACATCCAATTGTGCCTGCGTTTGTTCCGAACAAGTTTCCTAAATAGAATTATACTCGTTAATCTTGTTTGACAACCTGTTTCCGGTTTCGATTCTTTTTGGTGCTAAATATTTGTTTATTTGTATTGTTCTTGCTATGTTTTAAACAACTTGTGAAACTTGACTATACATGTCTAAATGAAAATTGAGCTTTTCCGTCAAGAATACCACTCAAGAAATTATCGTTCGCTTTTTTAAGCCGCTTAAGCAATTTCAATTTTGAGCGAGCAAGAATTTAATTAGCCAAGTTCATAATCTTATTAGGTAGAAACAACAATGCACCATCGCAAAAACAAGTGCAGCGAAGATCTCAGAAACCGCTCCAGTATTGTTTTGTTAATTCGCCTCTATTGTAAATTACGCTTCCTCCCTACGACATAGCACTGTATGCAAGAAGAAATCTGGCTCCCTTATCTATTTTTTCCAAATAAATCCAAAATAAAATACACAAACTTAGAAAAGCACACGGGTACTGTTTGTATAGCAGGAGATGTTATATACATTACATTTTAGATATGATTTGCATGATAAAGAAAATAATTTGCATGATTTATGTATATGAGAACATAAGACAACAATTAGAAGTTAACTAGTCACTTTGCTGGCCATAATGACGTCATATTGATGTACTCTGGGACGCAAGCGATAACAGAGGAAGATAATCAAATTTCACGCAGATGCAAAGTTGATATCTTCTGTTGGTCCTTCACTCCGAGATATTACAAGACGGTGCTTACACCCGTCCAATACAGTTCTACGTCGCCACTTCCTTCTCGCAGAATGAATGTGGTGGTTTTAAATAACTGACATTTACCAGTGCAAGGAAATACCCGGCGCCCTCTGTGCTTCAGTCTGGTAATTAATTACAACTGACGTGTTTACTTAATGCGCGATACCATCTAATTGCAGCGGAGTGCATGTTGGAGTGTTGGCTCAATTGTATGCTGTATGTAGATGGGTTATTGTAAATTGTATTGTGTTGAATTGGTTTATATGGAAGTGGCAAACTCTGATGTCGAATTTTTAAGCCACCTCTGAGATGGTTGCTATTAGTAGTTTTTTTTTTTAATAACTATGACTAGATTTAGATAAGATAAGAATTAATTCGCTAGCGTTATTTCGGGATAACAAGTAGCCTATGACACTTCCGGGACTTCATACTACCTACATATCAAAAATCATGATGATCCGTTTAGCTGTTTACCTATGTGTGATGAGCGTTCAAATAAACAAACATACAGAGAGAGTTTGTAACGGTTCATTTTAGGCCGTTAAACCATCATCATTATCATCGACGACTGAGAAATAATACATTAAATACTGTGCCGTTAAGAGCGGGTTCGAGTCCTACTCCAAGCAGATAAATCAAGCCAATTTCATCCGTATCGACATTTGAAAAAATTCAACTTTATTTAACTGCAATTTCGAGCATTGCTTACCATTTTAATCGGAAAAATAAGTACACCAAATTCATCACTATCGGAAAAACCTTTCTAATGGTTTCATCATCATCATCTTGACCATAAGGATTATGATAAACAATGACAACGGCGGGTTCGAATCTTGCTTGGTATTTCATAGTAATTACATCGATCAAACAAATCTATGCCATAAACGGCTAAAACTGTGACATTGTTAAGGAGAGGTCGTGTTCCACGAAGTCCGAGTATTACGATGGCGGAATCGTTTCGATAAACGAAATGTATAAACATATTGCGATGACAGGACTACTATGTTAATGGTATAGGAGAGAAAGTTGGTATGTTTGTATGTCATAGCGATCCCTGATGTTCTAAGCAACGCGAGCAATCATAAAATTGGAGATATGAGAATGGAAAGTTGTATGTTGGTAAACCATTACGACTTTAACAGGTACTGATGACCTGGGCAGCGTAGCCAGATAAAATAG
Source organism: Macaria notata (assembly GCA_927399415.1). NCBI lineage: Eukaryota > Metazoa > Arthropoda > Insecta > Lepidoptera > Geometridae > Macaria > Macaria notata. Next base: position 3,073,094 of record OV656740.1, on the reverse strand, counting down.
TAATGCGTGTATAAAACGTAGGTTTGTTTTGTGTCCAATATCCATACAGGCGAATCCGCAGGAGAGCGTGTACATGCGCGGGCAATAAATTATAGTTACAAATAAATCCACTTAACTGGATAGACAGTGAGGCCTAGGATTAGAGAAAGACAGACTATGTAAGCAGTAGGGTGGAAGGGATAACTATAAAAGCGAGTGTAGGCTAATTTTAGGGACGGACAGGAACGGAAAAAAGGAACGGAGACAGAGATTCGGAGCGGTGCGAAAAAACTAAAAGAATTCAGAGTCGCGAGTGAGATTTTTATTTTAAAGTCGACGGCAACGGAGAATTTGGGTCCATGATAGGCTTCTAGACTGATTAGTTAACTTCTTTGCTTGAATAATTTGAATTCTATCTTTGAGTCTCTAGTGTGTGTGTTACCTATCAATAGTTCTGGTGAGCAAGAAAAATGTATGCTGTTATCCGGTGAGTCTGTTCCATTTTAAATGTACCTATCTGGAGTTGTTAATAATCTGTATGCAACAAAACATCTTCTAATAACCAGATCTCGATTTTTGTGTAATGTTAAAATCACTTTCATAAATAAGAAAGTGGTCTACGAAAATAAGCGTTGTATTATTACTTTTACACAATGTTATATTATAAATATGGACTAAAAATCATGTACTTTTATATTGTACGCATGTACGTATCTATTTTAACTCTTTACTACGGGGAATCTACCATCCTCCCATGCAAAGATTTAATATACCTACTAGGAGGTTACACTCCACTTTACTTACCTTATTTCAAACACATGAATCACGTAATATGCTACAATGTTACATAAGTGAAATAATAATTTTCATTCTATTTATGAGTAATACCATATTTTATTCAACTAATTTTCCTATTGGGATACTCAATAAACATTCTATTGTATAAAGATCATACACATAAAACTAAACTTTCTTAAAGCAAAATAGCTCCAGCTGGAGTAAGACTTAGAGAGAGACGAACTCTCTTAAACCTTATGTACGTGAATTCTACCTAGCCATGGGGAATTAATTATGCGAAGACATCGCTTTGAGAAAGATCATCTCTTATTTCTCATATGCGGAAGATCACCGCGAGAAATACCTAAAGCGTGATATCTGAACATAATATTTTTTATCTACGGATACATTAACAAAATTTACAAATTAATGTCATCTCTCTTTGGCTATACAAAGGCTGGAACCATTTGTTGATCATTAGGTCACACTCTACCTACCTACTTTACGAGACATACAGTTGGTCGCGTGTCCTCTTGTCTCTTGAATAACTTACAGTTAATATTAACTTATTTACGAGTTAATTTGCTTAATAAAGCCCTCCTGCTAACCAATCAATTGGTGTTTCTGGGAGATTATCCACAATGGTTGAAATCTACAGTCTTAGGCGGGTCGGGGGCCTTTGACCTCTAACTATCAATACCATGACATTGATGGTTGGAAGGGAACACCAATACTTTGACAGTATAATAAATAAAGGATATGATTGAGCGAAAGTTTTACAATCCTATAAGTAGGTAATTCATTAAAGTTAACATTATTATAAAGCTTTATGTTAGCCCAGATTTATTATCATAATCTCTAATCTATTTTTGACCTTAAACTTTTAGTAATTACGAACTACAAATAGAGTATCTTCCGTTAGTCGAGTATTTTCCTGAACCTCAAAAAGAATTTGAGTTATTACAAACACAATGGGTCCGTATACTACTAGACGATATCACAGCCAAAATTAAAACAATTCATGAGCCAATTAAACATTTCAATGAGTTTTGTGAGACGACACAAAGCACTATCATACAATCTGTTTCTCTACGTCGCGACCGCACGCCCTTCCCCCTTACCCCTCTTCCCTTCTCCTTAGAGTATTTCACTTTAAGCGATTCTAATTGTGAGAATAGATAGATAAATTTAGTTCGAGAAGTATATTTGTTAGTAGACGCGTGTATCGGCGGGCGCAAAGCGCCAAGCGAGCGGCGCATGTTTAATAATAAGGAAATGTGTTTTATAGAGGGGCGATCATCTTGGTAGTGGTTTGATAATAATATGAAAAGAAAAAAGTAGCTATTTCTTGTTAGATTTTGGGGTGGTACAAGTTGCTTAAGATTATAGACCATTGATTAGCATTCGATTAGATCAAGTTAATAAAAATATAGTTTACCGTAAAATACATAAATATATATGTACATAATATAGACAGTTACGTTATGTATCTTCGACTCCTATCTACGACATTGATAGCCTTTTATAATAATGAATGACTGACCTTTATTTAAGCCATGATGAAACATCGTTACTGACGTCAATGATTGACGTTCGATCGACGATCGGCCAAGTTTCGTAATACAATTGTACTCCAATATTTGAGTAATTGTTCCAGACGTAGAACAACAAATGAAGGGTAATTAAACCAAAAATAAACCTTCCTCTGCGCTAAAAATAGTGCGAAAATAACAAACTGCTTATTAAAAGGCAATGAATAAACGCCTGGCGTCCGCGGCGCCGACTTAATTTGTAGCTACTACCATCGACTTAGTTATCTCCCAAATAATTACTCAAGCACTGCAAACATGGCGAACGAGTGCAAAATAAACGGACGCCTCTTTAATATTGAATTTATCAAATGAAATTTATACCAACAAAATTCTGTGGCTCGTTTTATTAACAATGTTTCAATATTTCAGATAATGTTTATATTGTTCGTTACAGGTTGATAAATTTAAATAAATATACGTACTGTTTACCTTTGAAAACTCTTTAGTTTCATTTTCTAAATGCTTTATTTATTTGTCACATCCACATCACTTAGTTGAGTTCACATTTGAACAATTTGTGTAAGTGCTTACACAAAACTAGTAGTAAAATTGTTTCAACAGCGGCGCCAGTAGCGGTGCCACAATGGCCTATTATGCGCTATTATCTCCGTTTTACAATCGCATTACCTTCCTCCATCGACGTCAGGCCGACAAAGCGAGCCTGCCTTCAAGTTTCAGACACATAATGTAATATTCCCCAGTGAAAGGGACCCGTGACAGGTGCGCGAGGCGTACTCCGAATCTCACCATGAAAAATGCGCGCACAACTCCACGGAATTAAATAATGCAAGGATGTGTCAACGCGTCTATCCCCGCGACAGCACACACAGATTCTTTTCGTACGTAATAAGGGAGCGAACATGCCAGATGCTCCGAATATTCATATTATTCAAACACGCCGGAGGTACACTCGACGCGTGTTTATTATGTCATCTTTCTATCCCGGTAAATATGATTTTCATTGTGCGTAATAAAGTCATAATAAAGGCGGTCTCGGCGCGGGACGGAAGGAAGCTTCGACCTTTCCTGTGGACTTCGGTCCCGGAATATTGCCCAGGAGGCCCGTACCCGCCCGCGCAACCCGCACCGCCGACAATGATAAAATATCATTATTAAATGAATATATTTCACGTCTTTTCAATACGAATGTCCTCATACTTTTTGTGCCTACTCAAATGAGAGCTTGTTATAAAATTTATGGTTAATTTTTTTTATTAAAATCAAGGAAAAATACCTTGTTTGTCATTATTTTGGAGCAGAAAATAGCTTTGTTGCCTTATATTAATAATAATTTTATCAATTAATTGGCTGTTGTCGGATTTATTTCTCAGAAGTTCTGTTCTGTCTATTCTACGAAACGATCTTTTTATGTCAATTGGATATTAGCTATAAATGATTCCGAACTTCCTCAGACTTGTCGAAACAACAATATCGCTAACTATATATATTTTCCTTAGCAATTGTCTTCTGTGTCTCATTGTGTCTACATTCTTCACAACCTAGAGACTATTTGTCGCCGTCAAAACTAGTGGCACGTTTCGACAGATCACCAATTGGCACCAAGTAGGTACCGGATTGAATTAGCCATTGCCCCTCTGACCCCTTTTAGCGAGAGATTGACGGCGGACTACCTGTTTCTTAGTGCCGGCCATATCTCTCGAGAAAAAAAGCCATTTATTATCACCGTCTTCAGTGGAGAGCTCTGATTGGTTCATTGGAGGGTTATAGCGATGATCTGTATTTGTCTGATTATGGAATGTTCTATTTATGTGTGTTAAAAATCCATGGCCCAATAAATTTTGTTTTTTATTTTTTTTATATATATGCCGTGCTAATAAAAAATAATTAAAATGTTTTCCAGTAGTTCTCAATTTTACACGACAAGCTGGAACTTAACTTCAAGTTAAATTTACTTTATGTTAAATTTCATGCAAAATTTCAGCTTCTGCCCTAGCGCACAACAAAGCCTACAAAATTAATAATTAATGTTGCAATCCAGTTCCATACTTTAGACTTCAATGAGAGCTTATTTCGTTGCCATGAAAAGCAATAGTTTACTTTCTCAGTACTGGAACTCGAGCAAAATAAATTTTAGAGCTCCAAATGTTTGGAATTTGACACTGTAAGAGGCGGAAAGCTTACGCTTTCATAACGCAACGGGGAAGTTGAAACTTGAAAGCGTACATTAGCCTCACGAGGCATTCCTCGAGGTATAACGAAAATCAAATTGACCTGATTTAATTTGGCCTCCTTTGAGGAAACCAATAAGAAACAACTAAGCGTGTAAGCCGGCGCGCCTAAACTGATTTTGAATACGTTGTACGCATGGGTGTGTGTGTATTATGTATATACGAGTAGCTTAGGCACTTACGTGTATATAGGTTGTTTGGTTTGGCACGAACGTATCAAGTGGAAGTTTGGCGTATCATTTTAATGATTTTAAACTAGTAGTGCCCATGGTTTTACTCGCGTTACTCTGAGACGAAAAACATCGTATGTCGCCCTCCATACTACATTTCATCCATATCGGTTCAGTACTGAGTCATTTACATTTTTTTTTTCTCTCATATACTCTACTTAAGCTTGGATTTCCTAGGAAAGCAGTTCCGACATATAGCGGCCGTAATACAGCGGTGAATGAACGTTGTCTATGTAAACGTAATGGCGCGGTTTCCTAGAGAGCGGTAACTTGCACTGTAATTTACTTTAATTATTTTTGCGTCCGTAATATTACAGCCGCTATATGAAGGCACCGCTGTCCTAAGAAACCAAAGCTTTAGAAGTAACTATAACTAATAAGCACTCTTAAAATAAAGCACCAATGACACTCACGCATGTCAGATGAATAATTCAAACGCTGATGTTTGTATCGGTACCTGGAGCTCTTTCGATCAAATTGATTACAGTAATCAAAACTCCATTAGCCCAATTCTTTCTAGTTTATTTACCATCGTGCCCGTGGCTGGTAGAAAATAAAGATTATTAATTCAGGAACTATTAAATACCGGACCCGTGGGAATTGTCATGTGCTCCTTAGTTTATACCTTTATACCTATACGTGCTAAAATACAAACACGCAACTCGGAGCGCTAATAGTAACCAGTGTACGCTGACCTCCAATAAATCGGGAGTTAACTACTCTTTGAATAGAAATTAACGTACAGAGGGGTGTACGTAAAATGGTCGTGCGAGCATTTAGTTTTATGAACATGATCAACAGTTCCGTTTATGTTGTGTACGTGGCTCTAAAACAACGGCATCACACCTGATAGATGGTTCAGTAGGATCCCTGTTTTATCAATAAAGTGTCAAACTATGACAGTCGCTAAGCCATGTCAGAGGCCCTTAGGGTAAATGAAAACTCTGGCACCAGAGTTGGTTACTCTCATGCGCACTGCTGACTTACTAGAAGAGATGAATTTTTAAAGTAAAGTCACTAAATGATGTGTGTGTACAATGTACATATAATATTCGATGAATTGTAATGTATGTATTATATTTAAATACCTACGTTGCGTAGATAAAAACTGACTTATCGTGTGTTTATCCATCATTACGTGTAGAGGCTGAAATCGGTACACACTAATGCACAAGAAAATTCAATGTAAATGTACAAATTATTAATCAATTGTTTATCTTCACAAGATACGTCAGTTACTATTTTAACATCTGTATTGCTTGAAATTTGAAAATGCAACTGATCTTGTCGTTAATTACGCTGGACGCTTTGACGCGTGATAGGATTTGCTGCCCATTGTTCCCAATACATAATGGTTAACATAATAGTTTGTATAGAGGACAGATAGCTAGTTAGATGTCTTCAACTACGATTATCTATTATCTAAACCCAATGATGGCAATATCATAGATATTTCGACACGTGTGAATGCGAATACCTTCATTACGCCGGCTCGGAGCTACATTTTTCATAAAGCTAGGCGTTTACGTGAGACCTGGTTAAATTGTATCGCCCTAGGTATGCTAAGATACTGGAAACGTGCGAATGTTTCCTTGGAAAATGTTGTTTAAGAAACCACACAAACGTACAAAGTTGAAAAGAGCAAAATCTAACAGCGAGCTAACGGATTTTTTGTATAAGTCAACAATTTTTTTTTGTCCTTTAGCTAAGATCGCCGCGATCTCGACCAGTTTCAAAGTTACTGGCGTGGGGCCGCCGACTGAGATTCATTTTTTTATATTCAATAGGCTTACCTTTGAATATATTCACAGAGGGGCTTGGTTAATAAAAAAAAATGTTGTAGCTTACGATGTCAGAACATTTACCGCAATAGTTATTAGCCCTCCTCCTCTGTATTCCTCATTACTCAGCGATGGAAAGTCGTGACGTGATTCCCACATAAAATTTGACATTTGAGAAATTATCTTAGAAGTTATCACTATCCCTGTATACTATAAATAATAATATGTCTTTTCATGAAAATGGTCTTTTTGAATTCGCAACTAGGCGATGCTGGTTGATATTTTAATTTCCACTATCCAGTAAAATGAGTCGCGTGTCAAAAGTTAATGTAATGTTTCCGTGACAGAATCAATTTGACACAAACGCCTGTAAATAAAGCTTTTGATTGGTATCTGATCAATTTTTTAATTTAAAATTCACCCGACGAACAGTAAATAAAATTTTGTTTGTTGCTCTGTTTGTTTTGTTTTATCACTACGTTGTGAAGCAACGTTACTAATAGTTTTTTGACAAAGAAATTGTTAAGGTAAGCGTCCTAATTTATGAAGAAAAGCTAGTTTTTAACTATTTAATGAAGAGAACGAAACCGCGGGCAAGCACTAGTTTTCCTATAATTGTAGGTTAGTTTAAAAGCGGTGGTTATAAATACCAAACTGTTGGTGGATGTATTTTATCATGGAAATAGCTGAATATTTAACTAAGATATTTTATTCCTATAGCAACGTAGTGTTGTATTCAAAACAAAAAAGCTTACTTCATCGAAATTTCACATCGGTGTTGAAAATCATACGTTAAAATACTTAAAACACAAACCGATTTTTATAACCTTTTTATAACTAGAACAAAATAAAAAAGTTTGGAAACCTCTTATTCCGGAAATCTGGGCTATTCAAAAATAGAAAACTCAATTCAATGGTAATTTTTCATACGCGTGTTCAGTAAAATGAAAACCTATAACTATAGTCTAGATAAGATATTATAAAAAAATGTTTGGGTAGGTATACTTTTAATCCATAACAGAATACGTTTCAGCAGTTTTTAGATTTTGGTCTGTTAGTTTGTTTATATAATTGTCTGTTTTTAACGCTTATAATGCAAAACCGGCTGAATGGATCATCATTATTTTTGGTATATATGTAGGTAGTATGAGGTCTTAGAAGTGTCATACTTTTAATCTCAAAGTAATGTGAGCGGAGCCGCGGGCGTCCACTAGTCCAAAATAATGGTAGCAAAGCCGCTGGTTTCCACTAGTCTACTACTTATATAGAGTTTATTGAATGGACCACACAGCCCTTACTACCACTTGACCCATTTTCAATGCGTTTCCTCCGGCAGCTCGATGTGAGCCTTAATCAATGTACAACCTACCTATACAGGGGAACTGTTGATGGGAAATAATTTAGGTAATATGTTTCAAAATCAATATAATCTGTAAGTGTCAAATTTTAATTAACATACCTAGTTATAATGTGTCACTATTGAAATAAACTTAACAAACAATATTTAACAACTAAACCAAAATAACAAAATTAAATTGTATGTAACCGTAATAGGTTAAATAAAACTAAATTGATGTTTTCTTCTTAATACTAAATGTCAACGTCAAAGATTCAGAGTGTTTGTGATGTTTGATAATTGACTATAAACTATCTACATAGCAATTTAAAATCACATATCGTTGACCAAATACTTACCTACGTCACATGAATTCGGATTTAATATAAAAAAAAATATAAACTACCTACCAGGCAGACGTGGAGTAGGTCGTCCGGCAGCGAGATGGGTCGACGACATTGTACGAGTCGCGGGTTCTTTATGGATGAGGTCTGCACAAGATCGACGCAGCTGGCACATTCAAAGAGAGGCCTATGCCCAACAGTGGGATAGAGAAGGCTGTGGATGATGATGATGTACGTACCTACAACAAGTAACGGTGTATAAGTCACTGCCTCAAAAATGGCATCGAGTATAGTTAAGTGTACGAATTGTTATATTGTGATCTGTGAAGTTCTTGCATTCATACAAAATAAGATAGATGTGATGAATGAAGATAGTTTAGTGCAATTGTGTACAACATCTTTTACAACGGAGGATATAGAATACGCTAAAACTCTGTTGTTCGAATCGATAACCACGACAAGAAGAAAAATATCACGACGACGTGATGGTCGTATGATAAGAGATTTACACGACGTTATTAGCCTATTCAAAGAGGTTGATCCAGAACTCGTTCCGACGTTCGTCGCGCGAGATCTTCAAAAACTACCGCCGGTACACTTCGATCATATTGATGCGACGCGACTACTCAAAGATATACTTGTGTTGCAAAAAGAAATTCATACAGTTAAGGAATCGTATGTGACCGTTGAACAATTAAATGAAGTTAGATATGATTTAATAAATCTAAAGAATACCTCGTTGATAAATAACAATTATGGATATTATGTCAATAAACAAAGAGGTGGTGGAGTTCTATCAAATAGTTACTTTTTGGACAGCGGGCCTGCAGGACTACCCCCTTTATCGCATTGCGACGAAAATAATATTCCAAGCGCACCAGAGACGGCTCAGGCGAGTGAATCATCGCGTGCGTCGACTGAATCAACGGGTGGAGTGAATCAACAAGTGGTTGCCTCGCGCTCGCTATCGCTTGCGCCCGGCCGTTTGGAGGCCCGTACTGCGGTTTCAAACGCTGAGCGGCCGCTGCCTATGCCTGTGCAAGGCCACGAGTCTGGATGCGTGCTTGGCCCCGTGCATGGTCCCGTGCCTGGTCCCGTGCCTGATCCCGTGCTTGGTGCCGTGCGTGGCTCCGTGGCTGGACCCGTGCTTGGCCCCGTGCCTGATCCCGTGCATGGTTCCGTGGCTGGCCCCGTGCCTGGTCCCGTGCCTGGTACCGTGTCTGGCCCCGTGCCTGATCCCGTGCCTGGCTCCGTGCAAGGCCCCGTGCTTGGCCCCGTGACTGGTCCCGTGCCTGTTCCCGTGCCTGGTCATGTGCCTGGTCCCGTGTCTGGCCCCGTGCCTGGTTCCGTGCAGGGCCCCGTGCTTGGCCCCGTGCCTGGTCCCGTGCCTGTCCCGGTGCCTGGTCCGGTGCCTGGTCCGGTGCCTGGTCCCGTGCCTGGTCCCGTGCATGGTCCCGTGCCTGACCCCGTGCCTGGCCCCGTGCCTAGTACCGTGCCTGACCTGACTTCTACTCCTGTTACCGTGAAAAATAAAACTTTTGCCCGTGTTACCGATGCTGTTGGTGAATGGAAGCTTCAAAAGCCAAATGAGGAATGGATTCAAGTTCAACGAAGGAAGCTGAAGAATCGTTTTAGTACAGTGGAAGGCAAAGCGCGGAACAGTGTTGATGAGAAGTTTAAAGCGGCGGATATTAAAATACCGCTATTTATAAATAACGTAGATAAAGATACATCCGAACAAGATATAGCTAATTATGTACTTAAGAAAACTTGTATTCAAGTAACTTTACAAAAAATAAAGACTTAAATACAAAGACAGTACAACGCTTATAAAATGCAAGTACCTAGTACCAAAATATTGTTATTCTTAGATGATGACTTATGGCCTGAAGGTGTAAAGGTGAGAAAGTTTGTTGATTTTAAACATAAAAATTATGGATCACAAGGGCAAAAGAATTCATGAAACCAAGTTTATTAGTTTTAACTGTCACTCCATTAAAAGTAGTGTGGACTACGTAAGAACCTTATGCAGGACTGCAGACTTCTTAGCGCTACAGGAGACGTGGCTTCTCCCAGATGACATTCCTTATCTTAGCAAAATTGATGATGATTTCGCGTACGTCGGGAAATCATCGGTCGATACTAGCGCAGGGATATTGAAGGGCAGACCACACGGCGGAGTCGCGTTAATGTGGCGCAAAAGTGTTTTTACGTCTGTGTCAGTATTGAATAGCTTAAGTAATCGTATAGTGGCGGTTAAAGTAGTATTAGATCATCGAGATTTTCTTGTAATGTCAATATATATGCCCACTGACGATGTGGAGAACTTACAAATTTTTATTGACACTTTGAGTGAAGCTAATGCTATTGTGGAGACTTGTAACGTAGATTGTGTCTTTTTACTTGGTGACTTTAATGCCAACCCGGGAGCTTTGTTCGGCACGGAACTTATCAAATATTGCAATGAACAAAACTGGAATTGTACTGATTTAGACTATTTGGGTGTACATTCCGGCTCCTATACTTATCTAAGTGATGCACATGGGACCACATCATGGTTGGATCATATATTGACAACAGAAATTGCGAATAAAACTGTACAAAGTGTTGGTATACGGTACGAAGTGTCGTGGTCTGATCACTTTGCCATTGAATTAACAAGCGATCTCAATATTCTAGTGCCAAAGGTTCTGCAACAGAGCTCCGTGCGGGACGAAGCAATCTGGGGCGAAAAAGACGAACTACAGACTAAAAAATATCGTGAATTATGTTCATCTGGATTACGCGATATTGATTTTCCGATGGAATTTAGCTGTTGTGCAGATGTGTTGTGTACTAATGTAGAGCATAAAAATGTAATAGATAATATGTACAATAAAATAGTCGCTATTCTAAGAGCATCTGCTTCAAACTGTGCTAAGAAATGTAAAAAGTTCCGTAAGAGAGGCAAACAGCTCACAGGTTGGAACAAGCATTGTAAAGAGGCGCATGCGCAGGCTCGACTTAGTTTTCAGGAGTGGGTTAGCAGCGGTAGGCCTAAAAATGGCCCAATTTATGTACAAATGTGTGATACGAGGAGAAAATTTAAAAATAAACTGACGTGGTGTAGAAACAATCAAACTCAAATTAAGATGAATATTCTTGCGACGCAGCATGAGACTAAAAATTTTGGAAAATTTTGGAAGGAAACCAGCAAGCTGAATACTAAGCCGAGCCTACCTATAAGTGTCGACGGCCTTAGCGACTCCGACCAAATCGCAAACCGTTTTCGAGAGCATTTCAGAGTCCAATCTCCACTTAGTCAAAGTCATAAGATAGAGACAAATGCAATGCGTGCTGGGGACTGCACTTTTCGAGTCACGGCAGGGCTGGTAAGAGAGGTGCTGAGGAACATGAAGCGAGGGAAATCCCCTGGGCATGACTCTTTAAGCATAGAGCATTTGCAATATGCAGGAGCTCATCTACCAAGGGTGCTCGCCATGTTCTTCTCCTTCTGTATTAGCCATTCTTACCTGCCTGAGCCCATGTTGAGAACGTTGGTAGTACCGATTATTAAGAATAAAACGGGTGACGCGTCTAGCTTAGGTAACTATAGACCGATATCGCTTGCAACGGTTATAGCCAAAGTGCTGGACGGTGTGATTGATATTCAGTTACGACAGCATGTGCAACTACATGACGCCCAGTTTGGTTTCAGGCCTGGGCTGTCAACTGAGTCGGCAATACTGAGTCTGAAGCACACTGTCCAGTACTACACTAGCAGAAACACGCCTGTCTACGCCTGCTTTCTAGACCTTTCTAAAGCCTTTGAGCTCGTGGCGTACGACAGGCTGTGGCAAAAGTTGTCATGCGATACGTCACTTCCGGTTGAGTGCACATCTCTTTTAAAGTTTTGGTACGAAAACCAGAACAATACAGTAAGGTGGTCGGGGTCGTTATCGGACATGTTCAGGCTAGAGTGTGGGGTGCGGCAGGGCGGGTTAACTTCGCCGACCCTGTTCAACCTGTACATTGATCAACTGGTTCATGAGCTCAGCAATGCTGGTGTTGGCTGCTCAGTTGATGGCGTCTTTGTAAACAATATCAGTTATGCAGACGACATGGTATTGCTGAGCCCATCAATCAGAGGCCTTCGTAAGCTTTTGGCCATTTGTGAGCGTTATGCTGAGGCTAATGGACTCATTTATAACACCGTTAAAAGCGAGGTGATGGTGTTTAAAGCGGGCTCTAAATCTTATAAGCTAGTCCCACCGATTCTTTTGAATGATACTCCTTTAAAATTTGTTACAAAATTTAAGTACCTAGGTCACTGGGTCAATGAGACGCTCACAGATGACCTTGATATGGAAAGGGAGCGCAGGGTGTTGTCAGTTAGAGCTAACATGCTGGCCCGTAGGTTTGCACGTTGCACCCCTCAGGTGAAAGCAACGCTCTTCAGAGCATTTTGCCAGTCCCTATACACGTGCAACCTATGGGTAAAGTATACGCAGAAGGCATACATCGCCCTGCGTACCCAGTATAATAATGCCTACAGGGCGGTGATGAGGTTGCCGCCGTGGTGTAGCGCATCGGGGATGTTTGCCGAAGCGTATATAGACAGCTTTGCGGCAATAGTACGCCGGCGCGTGGCGTCCCTGGTGCGCCGCGTCCGTGCCAGCTCCAACACCTACCTGCAGCTGTTTGCCTCGAGGATGGACCTGGACTGCTCGATGATGCAACATTGGACCAAACTACATGTCGAGCACTCTGGCTCCACCCGCGGATATAGGCTAAGGTGATATTGTATTATATAGTTTGGATCTGATGATAATATGTGACTGATATATGATTATTTAATTAGTTAGCTGCATAAATTTTACTACACTATATTTAAATTTGGACATTTTTGACATTTTAATTTTAATATTGTTTTTATTTTTATTGATTGTGACATGTGACTGTATATAAATTTAATATTTTAAAGTGAATTATAGTATTGTGAATATGGACCAATGTCTGAAATAAATGATTTTGAATTTGAATAAGTAACTTTGTACCGTTGCACCCCCATCCATCGCAGCTCCCGATCACCGCGTCGTGTTTTAAAAACGGAAAACCCGCTATTTTTCAGCAAATGTTTACTATTTACACGCACGCGAGATTGGTCCGCCCGGACCAACGCCGCACGGACGGACCAACAGCACACATACTATAAATATTCACCATGCCTGACAAGCTCTGGCCGCAGATATATTTGTGGTAATAAAAATTATATAAAGAATAATATACGTAAAGAGTGTCAACTTCAATTACCATATCGTCAGGACATCACCATATGAAAGTGATATTTGCATTTAATTGTCATTAGATTAACTATAACAGTTGAATGGAAACGTTGTTTCCATACATTTTTTGATGAAAATTATTAACGAAGAACAAAAAGAAGAATGTAAAAGCTGGAATCCGCTCACTGGATAATTCGGATGTCTACTTTTGCTTTTACGTTATACTTTATGTTTATTTGTGACGCAATCAATATATCAACACACAAACTTCAGCTGCAACTTATTTGCCAGCTTTATTTAATCGAAAGCCTAGGGAAATGCGATTCGCGTATGTTTGAATAGTTTGAAGCTCGAAATGTTCTTGTTTGTTTGTTAGTGCGCTAGACTTTTTAACTCGAGTGCGGCTGTCAATACTGATCTAGTCAGCTTGCTCCGTGCTTTTATCTTGTTTTTGTATAATTTTGTTAAAACCAGTTTGTTACCCGGATTTTATATAGGCTAGTCTTTTTGGTAGCCCACTACTGGTATGCTATAAAGGTAATATATCGTGTTGTGGCGACGTAAAAGAGGAACAAACAAAAAAGTTACTTTCTCTACAAAATATATGATTTCAGTGTATACTAGAAGTTATTACTTAGTACGTCTAAGAGCTCCGAAGCGATTGTGATTTGTCAAAGAGGCTGTCGCAACGAAGGAGCTGTTAGTACTAACATTCTCTTTGAATATTGTCTCCGGATTCCGCGGATTACTTCCGAGCATCTCATTATTACAAAGACGGAGCAGAATGTTGAAAAGAAAATATCGCAAAAACCTCTTAAAACGAAATAAGACATTTTTCGCGATATGTCACGAGAGCAAAGAAATTTTCCCTAATTTAATTTTCCGGAATACGGAGTTTTACTTGGCTAACAGTTTAAGGTCGTTGGCATTTAAGCAAGTTATTTTTGTTACCTCTCCCGGCGCCGAAATACGTTTTACCTTCAAATTGTATTATTTTGAGTAAAAATACTGTGTTTCCGTTAAAAGCCTCGAGTTCCCTTACGTATCTTATTACGCACCATGGCGCACCCATTTAGGTAATTCTGTTTAGGGTTGCTCTTAAATATAGTGGGAAATAGTTTTTTGACGTGTTTCTATAAAGAAACACCCGCGTAAACGAAGACGTGGAAAATAAAAATTAAGGCTTTTCGAGGCCTGCAATGTTATTATTTTTAGTGTAAGGGATTAAGAACATTCTTTTTTATTTTTCCATTTCCAACTTAGTTAAAACTTACTTAATATATAATTATGTTGTTAAATAAATCCAATTAATACCTACATGAGTTAACAAGTCATTGAAACGCCTGTTTTGAAAATAATATATATTATAATAGTTCTTGACATCGCCTCAAACAAAAGCGGTCGCATCTCGGGTAGGCGTCCTGCCATCGACTGTTGAAATCAGTAATAATACTTTTATAATTTTTCTGCAGGATCCGCCTGTGTCCAGTAAAACATAGACAGTTTTAAATAAACAGCTGTTGTTCCTAATGCTCCATATTATGTAATTTTTAACTTGATATCAAATCACAAAACAAAAGAAACTTTTCTTTTAAAAAAATAGTTAATATCTACATACGTCTATTAAAACGCCTGTTCTTTGAGTAATAATAGTTCTTACTATCGGCTGAAACAAAGAGGCGGTCGCACCTCGGGTAACCGTCCAGTCATCGAGTGTTGGCGGCAGTGATATTCATTTATTTCATTTCCCTCAGGATCCGCCTATGCCAGTTTTGGCGCGTGTAAAATAAACGGCTGTTGTTCATAAGGCTCCATATTATGTACTTTTTAACGCAAGATCAAGACTAAGAACCAAAGAAACTTCCATTGAAGAACTAGTTAATATCTACGTTAGTTCAGACGCTTGTTCTTAAGCCAATAACAATAGTTCTTACTATCGGCTGAAACAAAGGCGGTCGCACCTCGGGTAACCGTCCAGTCATCGAATGTTGGCGGCAGTGATATTCATTTATTTCATTTCCCCCTGGATCCGCCTGTGTCCCGGGAACAAAGCCATTTCCGCGACACGGCGGCGGTCTGCGACAGACGCGCAATCTTTGTTCACTTGCGAACGTAGACATTAACATGGAGACTCTTAACAGACTCCCTATCT
Source organism: Macaria notata (assembly GCA_927399415.1). NCBI lineage: Eukaryota > Metazoa > Arthropoda > Insecta > Lepidoptera > Geometridae > Macaria > Macaria notata. Next base: position 3,057,450 of record OV656740.1, on the reverse strand, counting down.
TAGGTACAACATTATAATGTCGAGTGGTGTACTAGAAAAAAGGCATATCATCACCATCATCAGCCCGTTATCGCCCACTGCTGAGCATAGGGCTCTCTTCTAGTATGCTCAGCATCAAATACCAAAGAAGCCAAATTATGTATTAATTTGAATATAACTACTTCACGCTCAAACAGCTGAACCGATTACCAAACAAACCACCAAAATTTTAATGAACTTTTTGACTTAATGATACATATTTTTTTAATTAGATTTTTAGATTTACTTCACAATAAGTTGTTGTCTGTTCGGTGTGATTCCATTGCTTGCAAATTAGAAATTGCACTAAGAGTACTTGACTTGACTTTGCTTATAATAAATTTGTTTTCTGATCCTAAGGGCGTTGCTACTTGTTATGGCATTGTCATTACAAGTTTTGATTTCATAATAAGAAATCATTTCCAAGGATTGTTCTAAAGAATAATTTATACATAACGACGCTTCTTTTCATTATCTTAATGATTTTACTCACAAATATTTGTGATTAGAACGTACCCAAAATCTTCACAAATATGAAATATGACGTCACACACATTTATGCCACTGCTTCATAAACCTCAACGTACCTTGTCATTTCCTAAAACAAGGGAAATTGTTTCAAAGCGTGACCATAATAAATATATCTACCTATAAGACTAGTGGCCTACAAATTGTAGTTAGCTACTTTTGGCAATCGGAACCCTATACCACAGTCATACCAAACGCCGCGTCGAACCGTCGCTTCATAAAAGGGAAATAGTTAAACACTTATTTAAACACACTTTAGATTTTATATAACGGTATAATGATTGAAATCCTTCCTTTGGATCGGAAAGATTTGTGAATGACATCCGCGATGTTTATTGCGCCATCCGTACCGTAGGCGCTTTGTGCGATTCTTTTTGTGCCATAATTTATCTAATTTGGAACAAAGCGAATAATGCGCGGGAATATTCAAGTCGGTTCACATTAGCGCTGCTTTTTATTCCGTCTTTTTCTTTAGAACTTTTCCTTGGTCGTGTCGTGATGGTGGCGGGGAAAAACCGCCATGACTAAAATGTTTTATTCTCTGACCGCGTATCGTAATTCTTTTTGACAGCTGTAGTCTCCATAAATTTTACGCCTTTGACTAAAATTGTTTAAAGATGACGGCTTCCAAATTGAAGTATAATGTGAGGGGACAGAGTAATATATATACTATATTTGATAAGGCCTAATTAGTGCTTGAAATTGTATGTATGAAAACATTAATTGGTCTCCACCGGTTGACGTACAATTTGTTTTATCATTATGATAAAATCCCAATTAAGGTAAATAGCAAAATAAATCGACGAGGATGGGATTCGAACCCACGCGTGCAGAGCACATTGGATTAGCAGTCCAACGCCTTAACCTCTCGGCCACCTCGTCATGTGACGCCGCTACGAAATTAATAACTTCTTTCTATTCCATAACTTAACCTCGTTAATTCACTTGAAGTTGCTTATTTACTTAGATGTTTTATTAATGAATGGTATCTTAATGAGTTTGCTTATATTGAACAAGATAAAAATGTTAACTTAGTCTTACATATTGATCACATTATTTAAATACATATCGCTCCTATTTAATTTATGTAGGCTTTTTATTAAGTTAGGAACTGTCAAATGGTTCAGTAATTATGAATATTTAACATTCTTTACTTATAAAGTAGACAGATTTTGATAGTAAGTTTATATAAGACTGATCAAATTTAGCGTAAACAGTTTTTAAACCGCCCTGGAGCCTTCTGACGTAGCTTAACCTCTGCCATAGTGGTATCTTTATTTATTTATTTATTTATTACGGTACACATAACAGAATGAGTTCATAACTAAGCCAAATACACATTCAAAACTGGTTTTGAACCAGAACAAATTCCTCAGGTGAGTGTACACAGCTTGAACAATATGAATTTGATTAATATTTTCAAAAACCTGTGTTAGACAGAGAATACAGAACCCAACTGGTACTGTATTCTCTGTCTAACAAACACACAAACAACAACGATAGTATCAGTTTATTGATACATGATTGGCTCATTAATTCCAATGTACCACAGTTACATGTACCGATTGGTCCGCTTTTCGCCCAATTAGCTGTCCGCATGTCTGTTCCACCTCCACTCATCGAGACTGCGGGGTTTTATTGCCTCTGCTATACGGAGTTGCTGGTAAAGAACTAATAACCTCGGAAGATGGCTTTAGTACGTCAAAACAAAGACTTTTGGAAATTCGTGACAACCGGCGGCGGTTAAGTCGCATTGAGAAATGGTAACACTGAGTAGTACTTACAATTGTTTGAGCAACGAGTGATAAATGTATTTATTTCTGTCACAAAAAACTGAGAAAGAACAGTTTAGAGGTATACGCATGTATGGCAGTAAGTTAATGTGAGAGTGGCTTTATCTCGTGTTGACACTTTCAATTTGATTTATATTTAAATAGAACTCCGATATGATATGACGTTACAATTATAGTACCATGACGAACAGTGTAAACGTTAAATCATAGTATGCAACGGAATTAGTTCGAAAATAACTACGACCGGCAGGATTCGACTCTGTGTATTTCTGCTACCGCCAGAAAGCCTTTCCAATTTTCCAATAAAAGTTTGAGTTCGAAAGAGAGCAACCATGGTTTTTTAAAGAATTTTATTCTCAGCCTATTTTGAAAGAACGTTGGAGTTTACACTTATCAATACCAAGTAATCGCCATCAAACTTCAAAAATTCATGATTGATCGAAAACCGTTCACGTGTGACTAGTGTAATGTGTAAAAAAAAAAAAAACTTGTGTAACTTGTTAACGTTTCGTTACACGTAGTAACAGAGCCGTTTGCTTTCCAAAAATGAAATGTCAACAAGCCAGGCTGTGCCGCCTGCGCCCGACCACTTACGTTCCTTACGGACACTGATTGGCTGATGGCTTAGGCGAGTCAGAGATGTATGTAAATATTGGATAGTTCTCTCGTTATGCGGAATGTATGTAACTGTTCAAATGTTGTTTTTATAGTCAGTGAAGAAGTTTTTGAAAATGTCTACTACTTACCTGTGCACTTGAATATTATTGAAAATTTCATGCTTTTTTAAGGAAAAATGCGATAGTTTTATGACAAGAAAACTTGATATAAGTACATAGATGTATAGTGGTACACGTAAAATATTTTAACGCTAGACTTAATATTGTTTGTCTTGTCTATTGCCTCTTTTGTAATGCATACGTCGTTAGCCAGTCGTTTCTAAAGATAAAGTCCCGAACATACATTTTACTATCTAATGTTACAAATCATCAAAGTTATAATATATTACATTAATAAAACCATTTAAAACTTTACTCGTTACGACTGTTTTTGTAATTTAGATAAAAAACTTTATTTAACAAAGATGTTTCTAACGTTCTACTTATTTGAGCTCAGTAAAAAGCAGCTCGCTTCTTGTGTTGGCTAGACAATCCGAGCTGTTTGTGATCCGGACAAAGCCACGGGTGCGGGAAATAAGGCAGCCTCCCAACACGCTGCTGTCTTGTTTGCGATCTATATTTTTGTACTAGTTTATCACTGTTTATTTGTAGATAAAGATCAACAAATTATAGATTTATTTTTGTATCACTACAAATAAAATGGGGAACATGTATATCTAAAATAGAAGCTCCTGCTTTAGATATGCAGGTCTGCATAGATAGCTTAATATTTAAGAAAAACTTGTACCTATAATGTTAAGAATAGTCATTGATTAAGCTTACACTGTAACTGTTTCAAATAAAAAGATTTTTATTTTTATTTATTTGTAGAGTTTATCATTGTAATACCATGAAGGCGTAATTTTGTATGTACCTAAGTGTATTTAACCATTCTTTACGCTTGAAACCATGTATGAATATTTGGATATCATAGCTGTCTCTGACCCTGGATTAAGATATTGTGTAGTAAATAGGCTTCTGTGTATCTTGTGTTACGAGTAACGCGAGTAACACTGTGAGGCGCTGCTAGCATTGAATAAATTTAATTTCTTTTATTAAAATAAAATAACATTTCATGAATGAAATATTTCCAGAGTAAATAGGTTTCTCCTAGGCAAACGTGCGACATCTTGGACTACAGTGATGCTTAACATCAGGCAGGCTTTAGTAAACGTTGGACTATTCCTTGTAAAAAATATATAATTATTTACTCGAAACTTGGCTTTTACCTAACAAGCTTTAAAAACTTTATTACATCAACTACTTAATCAAAAATATTACGAATTTCATAAAACTAACGAGATGTTATGAAAAAAGTATCTCCGAACGTTATCCCCTGGCATTTATAAAGGCTCATTAAGTGGGAGGCCTAAAGTTACTTGAAGGGTCTAAGCACTTATTTAAACTTAAACTACATCTCTGCGCCGACCCACGGCTCCTGGCAAATTGCTCCGAATTAATTCGGCTTACATAGTCTTTGTTGGTAGGAAGAAGTCAGTACGGGAAGTTGTAATAAATTGTTTAACTCTAGTTTCGCTGTTGCGAGTGTCCCTTCAGGATATCTTATGCTCATATGCCTGATTGTATAGAGTAAAAAGTATTGTTTTCTCAGTAGGTACTTAAAATATATAAAATCATAAAAAATGCTGTGGGTTTTGAAAGCTGTACCTAATGATAAAGCAAAATATCATTCACATTAATTGCGTATTCAATTAACTACTTTGCCTCGATTTTAAATAAAAGTCTTCCCAAAAACAACTTGGAGGTTTATTTTTAAAATCTATCATATTTCTATTTGTCTACTATACTATTAAGTGCATTATTTCTATGACTACAGTAAGTAAACAAACTTAACTCTTTTTCTTATCAAACATTTGAAATCAGGGCTTCAAGGCTATCGTATATTTTGAAATCCGGTAAACTTGTACAACTGTCTCGCAGTGCAGCGCGACAGTGGCAGTAACAATAACTAGATATCATTGCTATTCGCCAGCGACGCTCTAGGAAATGAATATTCCACTGCTAATGGACCTGTGTACTTACTTTCTTTCATTAAAACTTACATAATGCGAGAACAGCTCTGCAGCTGAATAATTATAGCAATTGTGAACTCCACTTGTGTGTTTTAGACGCGCTTCATTATTATATTCAAAGTTATCGTGTTTTAATTTAGCCTTTTTAATTCAGACTGAAGTTTATTGGATTATTTGTGCTAGAAATTGAAAGCGTTGGCGTATTAATTATGTACAATAAGTTTTATTGAAACAATGGAATTAATTTAGCTATGGCCAAAAACAGATTTGAATGCCTTGAATTAAACCGGTTTAAGTATAAAAAAAACAACAGAAATGTTATCGTATCAAATTGTCAACACTCATGTCCCAAAAACGTGTAAATAAATTACAGAATAAATCGTTATAATATTTCATGTGACAATGTAACGTTAAAACGAAGTAAACAATATAAATTGTAGACGTAATTGCGTGCCATATTCCCGACCTTATTATTAATATCCCAAAAATATATGTCCCTAAATTCACACTTTTTCCTCTCCAAGATATTAATATGTAAAGAGCTGTTCGAATAAAAATGAAATGTGGCTCCGGAGTCGGCATAATTCGTGCTTCTTCGGAAAGAAACCGATTAAATTGGTATTTGCAAAGACTCGTCGAAGTATCGCTCTTTGAATAAAGGATCTGTGATTTCAATAAGTGGAAGACGTGTTTCACGAGACTGCGATCTTAACGGGGAATGTCCCGAAGGTGTTTTTGTACTACATAATTTTATTTTTATTATGTGTCAATATTATAGGGTTCATATCAGACATTTAACTAACCTATTCGTGTAGGTACATGTAAGTAAAAGTAAATAAAAAAAATAATGATTGCTCGAATTACAAAGAAAAAAATACAAAGCCTATATACCTATGTATTGAGTAAATTGATTCATGTGGTTCTAACAAAAAACTTAGAATTATTTAGAATTATAGACTTCTAAATATATAAAACTCAAACGTGATTGACTGACTGATATATTGATCTATCAACGCACAGCCCAAACCACTGGACGGATCGGGCTGAAATTTGGCATGCAGGTAGATGTTATGACGTAGGCATTCGCTAAGAAAGGATTTTTGGAAATGCCGCTTTTAAAGGGGAGAAATAGGTGATGCAAGTTTTACTTCTTAATGCGAGCGAAGCCGCGAGCACCCACTAGTTTAATTATATAAGCTATCTGATTTTGTTTAATTAAAAATTTCACGCAAAAAACTACTACAACTAACAAGCACTCATCACACGTCTAGGCGAATCGGTCTTCAATTTTCTACATTTTACCTACAATTTGCATGAGAATCTGTTCAGGCTATCACCAAAACGCTTTACTTTCTCGGTCTGAGCGTACCGTGATTGATTTCGCAGAGTTTCTCGATATGGACGTATATGGGACTCGCTTTTATGATCTGGTTTCAATATATTATTGGTTTGTCTTTCAATGGATGTCTCTTCTAATTCTGTTTCGTCCTTTGTTCTGATGTGGGTTCTGGTAATTGTATTGTTTTCTATCAACGATGTTTCAATACTTAGATTAAGATTTTATAGCTAGTAGCAAATAGTTTTAGTCAGTCTTTTACTTGCTCGAAATTGATCCTTTCCGGTTTTAGATAATCTTGTATTTCTTACTAATCAAAAAATTGTATATACAGATCCTATTTATTATGTATATGATAGTTTCCTATCATTTATGTTTAGATATTCCTTTTCGAAGAGCATGATTCCCACGACACAGGGAAACCTAGTGTGGGGATCACAGTCAACATCATTTACCCATTTATTTTTATTTAGCCTTTCTGATCCAATTTTCTTTAAGTACAAATGATGTATACTAGTCTAAGGATTTTTTGTGTAAATAAAGTAAATATTATTATTATTATTATTATTTGACGTGAGCTAGATTAAAAGATTGGGAAGTCGTTTCTTGTCAAACTCAAGTTTCGTACATTTTGGTATAATTGTCGTTCCTCTGCTAGGCATAAGTTTCTCTGAAACAATTGTATTTTATCGAAAGTCAGTTTAATGAAATTATATCTCTGCTAAATAATTGTATTGTTTTAACAATAAGAATGAAAAAAACATTTGTTATTAGGTTGAAGACAGGGAGTGTTGGCGTAAGCAGTGGGTCTCATTAGGCTGATGATGATGATGATGAAGTTGAAGGAGAGTTAATCAAATACGATATATTTATAGATATTCTTGCTCTATTGTAATGATATAGCTTTCTTTTCTTACATTAATTTCAACTTTCAATTCGACAAAATATCGTAGTAATTCTATACAGCCATTTCCTAAAAGTTGGTTTCGCCGGCCATCTATCAAATCCGTACAAAATTCGATTACGGCCGTTGCCAACTCTTGTTTCCCACCAAATTACAAAGAGGGGCCGTTTATTATACCATCAAATCTCCGAAGGACCAAAGTTTTGTGTCGTCATAATGTAATAGCGACGTAACTTCGACAGTAAAGGTAAACAGATCTCGGGGTATACAGGGGATGTACATTTTAAGTCACATAATAACAACACAAAACAAAACATACGCTAAATTAGACGTGAGTGAAAACCGTAATAGTTACCGTAACCTATATTTATTATTTTTATTTACAAGAAGGTTGGCAATTCTACATGTTCCTTTACACTCAAAAGCTTGAATTTTAGATAGCTAGTATACGTTGCACTTTGAGAAATTTCATATTAATATTACTATTGACTTGTATTAAAAAAAAACTAAACCAAGACTGCTTCTTCATAAACTAGATTTTGTTTTTTCGGGCTGTCTCTGAAAATGGATTTTTTTGTAATGTCGTTATTTAAGTACTAAAACCATCCTGTATATGGAGCTATCATTTTGTTTTAATAAAACTTCCTAAGCCATATAAATATGGGATTCCGTTACAGGCAATGTTGTGAAACATGTGTTTGTGTTACTCGTTATACGCTATTGTTATAACCTACGTCATCTTACCACTGAAAGGCGGCATTATAAAAAAAAAACTCACATACGTTAAATAAACCCATATGATAAGGTACAATTTTGACCAACAGTAGCTGAAATGCATTTGACCAACAGTACTTAGCTGAAACTAGAATATTAATACATTATATAATAATTATAATATTTTAATTGCAATGAACGTGTGAATCTGAATCTTGATCTGATTGTTGATCGAACGGTTTGTAACAAATATAGATTACGTAAGTAGAAGTAGGAATCGCTCCTTCTTGAGTCGTAATCCTCATAACTGAGTGTTGGGTTTCCTCCGCAGAATCGATTCATTTGGGAAGTACTCTGTGACCAGATTTTTCCACGTAGTAGAGGTATAGTAGGGCATAGTCCCGGCTGCTTGTCTAGTTCGGCAGTCGTTACGCCATGTCAGAGGCCCTTAGGGCGGTTTGAAAACTCTCGAAACCAGAGTTGGCCACTCTCATTCGATAAGAAGAAGAAGCCTCGAAGTATAGTTGACCGAATGGATAGTATAAAATATAGGTAGGTAGAGGATGTAAAAGTATCTACTATGTTATCTTGTCTATGCTTGAAGGTTGAAGCCTGCGTACAATATTGACGGCGCACTCATACATTATGAACGTTTACTCAAACAAAGTTGCGTCGAGTCGAAACTTGTACGCAAATGTGGGGGTGAAAATTGGAGGCTGCTGTTACTGCTGCGGGACTTGCTCGCTTCGAGAATAATGGCAGAGGAATTAGGCTTTAGTTATGTAACATAGGACATTTTAAAAGCTAAATAAGATATTCTTACAATATAGTAATTGTCTATTGTTATGTATTAAAAAAGTCATAAAAGTCTACCAAGTGGGTAAATATTGTTTTTTATTAAACACTAGTGGGTGCTCGCGGCTTCGCTCGCATTGAGAAGTAAAACTTGCATCCCTTATTTCACCCCTTTAAAAGTGGCATTTACATAAATCCTTTCTTAGCGGATGCTTATGACATAACATCTACCTTCATTCCAAATTTCAGCCCAATCCGTCCAGTGGTTTGGGTGGTGCGTTGATAGATCACTATATCAGTCAGTCAGTCAGTCTATCAGTCAGTTACCTTTGAGTTTTTTATAAATATAGATGTATTCGTATGTTATGAATGGATTTAATATAGGTAAAACGTACTATACACAGAAAAATACTTTTTTAGATAAGGGCGAGTATACTGGGTAACATGTGACATAATTTTATTTCAAATGTGGGGCAATGAGCGTGCATATAATTGATATGTTTTTTTTATTATGCTTGTCTCTATAGTTTACTGTTTTGAAAGTGACCAATCAATCAGATAATTTTGACAGAAATTAATCTTTTATCTATTATGGCGATATTTGGTTACATTAAATTCAATTACATACTATAGGTAATTTAGATAAACTGATATAATTATTACGAATGCAAACTACCAATTACACATACAAACCTAATTAGTTATAGATTGTTTTTAAAACAACATACTCAAAATGTGAGTTTCTTCGCCACAAACCGTCCAATCAATTCCGTTTAGCATGACGTGTGTCACCGTTTACGCCGGCTGGCTCCTGATTGGCCTCTCATTTGGGCCGATTGTGCCTCACGAATACATAATTTGCGCTCGCCTCAGTGCGGGGCCATTAAGATAATCTGCAGGCTATCGGGCGCTATCGGCCATGTGGGCCCTGTCATTGATTACCTGGTGCGTAGGTGAATTAGCCAAGAACTACTATATGTAATCACTATGTATTGTACAACATATATATATCGAATAAAACGAACACTTATTAAAAAAATTGAATAAATTTGACGTTTGTCAAAACAAATATATCTAAGCCATGTCAAATATATATTTAACGCATATTAAAAATTCTTGATGACAATGGTTGACGCTATATTATGTACTTACGTTTCCTACCAGTAACTATCAACCAAACGTCATGTGAGAGTGAGCGAACCAATCAGCATTTAAAAAAGAAATAAAATAAACTGACATGAAGTACCTATTTAGTGTAATAGGAGCATTTTTATCCACCTACTAGGTGTGTCTGAGATAAAAAGTAGCCTATGTGTTAATTCAGCGTCGTCGTCTATTGACTGTAAAGTCGGTGTCTGTATGCCTCTGCGGCCAGCGGAGGCCTAGAGCCCCGGCCGGTTGTAACCGGTATTGTTGTGCGGTTAATTAGAACCACATGTTCCATTATCATTGATTTCAATAGGATCTGATCTCTACATAGTGGGTGACGCTTGCTGTTGTATATTTTTTACGATTCCATAGATTTGCGTTTGCCTATAGCCTGCCTGATGTTAGGCAATTTGGCAGCGTAGGGTATTACACGCTTACCTAGAAGGTGCCTTATTGTGTTTTCCTCTATATTTGAGTATAATGAAAAACTGTAATGTAAAATGTATTGTGATAATATACCGTCTCTTCGTCCACACGTTTGGCGAACAGGCATCAAATGGGTAACTCTACCAAAACCAGACGATGTATGTAATTTGAATGATATTGGCTGTTTGACGTCTATTTGTAGAGCGTGTGAGGCGTAGTTTTATAGACTTCATATATTCCTACTGGTTATAGGTATAATAATGTGTTGGCTACGTATCTACGTTAACTCTTATTCGGTCTCAGCCATGCCTAACGTAATTTAGCTAAATCGCAGCGTCGGTCTAGGATTTAGGTTCGGCAAAGGATTGAGAACTAAGTGGCAACTGCCATCAAAGCCTGTATGGAACGCTAAACGAAGCTCTATACATTCAGTTGAGGCTATTGCCATATATCGGTAATAGACTGGCCTTAGTGCACAATTCTGTGAGCGCACGGAGCAAGGAAACTAAGAGTTTAATCAAACATAGCTAAAAATACCTAACGCGCTTCATTCGTTCCTCAATCTCAGATGGTAGTAATGACTGTTGATTTTTTTAGGACAATGTATTGGCCAGCTTGGGCTTGTTCTTTACAGTTGTATGTCGACGGTCGCAGCTCGAGAGACTCGATTCGAAAGCAATCACTAGCGATGAGAAATCTGAGCTCTCCCAACGAAATCTAGAAAACTCTGAAAAATATACGAAAAGCTTCTCGCTCATTTTGGTTTCAGAATAAAATGATTTTGTTTCCTCACTCATAAACACCGGTAATGGATTTCACTTCGCCATCTCAAAAATGAAACAGGATATTTTAGAGTTCAGAGCGCGCTGATGTTCGCCCTCACCCTAATTCGGCGGAGTTTTTTATCCGATAGCATCTCGCTTTTACCACTTTTACACAGGTGCAGGCAAACAATGGAAACGAGAGCGGGAGCAAAGTTACTAATGCAGATTGCGTTCAGAAGGTCATATCTAAATCTCGGGATAGAGCATAACGTCCGCACTTTATCTTAACTCAGCACCTGCCTTCCCCTCCCCCTTGAGTTATATCGGCGGTTCCTTTTGTTGTTTACGAATGAGTTTTTCCACGTCGAGCGGAACACCTGCTTCCCCACAGTTATTAGGGTTCGGAAGGTAAACAGCAGACCTCTAATTTGGCGGGAAGGTGCCTCTGTCAACGGTATGGTTTGATTTTGTGCGCCTCGAGTGCTGTAGGGATGTGGTTGTTTGCTTAGTTTGGTTGCTGTTTGTGTTGGTTGTGTTGGGATACAGAGATAGTGTGTTGTTTTTATAATAAGTCTGTAGTATACAAACGAGTGTTAATTTGAACACGATATGTAGTTACTTGAAAATTTAACATCATGAACAACGTTAAGTTTACAAATTAAATTTCTGGGCCATTTTAACAATAAAAATAAAATAAAAATAAAATGTTTTTATTTCGGACAACATAATAGATCCAGAAAATGTGCTTAATATTTGATTTCACGGAAGTTTAACTACTGTATACCAACAGACATCAAACACCCGAAAAAAGTACAAAATATTATTTAGCAGTGATTGCTTCAGTTGCGTAATTAAATCACAGTTTAAATAAGTTTAATCAATCTGAATAATCTTTGCTTGATAAATAACAAAAATTATGAAACAGCATTACATGTTTCCTTTCATTAAATCTACCTACGATACGCATTCGCCAGTTATCCACGGAACCCGCCAGTTGTCGCGGTCTGTCGCTCGCGAGATAACTTTTATTTATCGCTCTCATTTTATGTGTATTGTGAGCGAATAGTACGCGCCGCTGTCGGGAACTTATCGTGCCTAATGTTGCGTTATTCTTTTTCGTCTCTTTGCCCGTTCATGTAGTCCAGGGATATCATTGTGGGGCATTCGTATTACTAGCCTCTCTCTCTTGAGTCGTATTTGCTCATGACTGAGGGTCGTGACGCAGAATTAATTTATTAGGCGAGTTCTCTTGGGCAGATACATCGTGGTGGGCCGCCCAGGTCCTTCCACGGAAGACACAATGTCCTCGGATAATAATAGCCTAAACACTGATAAATAGCCACTAAAAAATATGCAATACTAAATGGCAATAGAATGATTGATAGGTACAGGCTGAAATGATAATTCTGATGAGTCTTATTGCAGCACTGGTTCTTCATATTGCAGCAGTCTTTAAACCATTTAAGAGGCCTTGGATAGGTTCCAAAGTTTGGCACAATCATGGCAACCTATATTGTTATTGTAAAGCGACATCTTGTATTAAAAAAATCTGTTCGTTGCCGTTATTCACTAAGTATTTATTTATGCGACAACCCAACATTTTATGAATCATTGAATACGATATTTTATCCATGACAAGAATTTGCTTTGTTTGGTACTAGATGGCGCTATGTGAAATGTCCCGGAATATTTATTTATTATATCTAAAGCGTCTAGCGGTTTCTCAAAATGCCTATATACGTGACATAATATCAGAATTAAATGCATATTCCTTGTCTACGAACATGTCCATATAGTATATTAAAATTTTACGTATATTCTACCAGAACTTACCCAAATCGGGTTATGTTTGACCCATGTGGGTAATCCTTAGTGCGGCCACGTGGCCACGTCTTTGAGTCGGCACTCGGGGGTGATGTTTTTATTATAAACACGTGTCGGGCCTCGGGAAATATTTGCGGGTGTTAAGGTAATGTGTTCCGTTGATGTACGCATGTCGTTTACGTTTGAATTGTCTTATTAGAGACTGGTGACGACGTACCCAGTAGATGGATTATTGTGGGAAAAACGATATTCATAGCTTGGTATGCCAAATCAAATAATAATAATAATAAATAATCCGGGACATTGCACACAGCGCCATCTAGCCCCACACTAAGCAAACGCTTGTGTCGTGGGTACTAGATAACGGATATAATACTTATATACTTTTTTTGTAAATATATACTTATTATACATACAAACGACCAGACTCAACACAAGTAATTATAAATTTAAAAAAACATAAATACTTGTGTCATGCGGGAATCGAACCCGCGACCTCTAGATTGGAAGGCAGAGCCACAACCAACTAAGCTAACAGGCCAGTCATAGTAATAAATTAGTTTCTTATTTTATTGTAAATCGATTGACAAACACTTTGGTGAACCAACACATAAGAGAATACTAACAAAAAACGACCATAACTAAAAACTAGCGCCAATGAACAAGCAATCTGGCTGAGATATTCTTGAGATAGTTCCAACAACATAACAGGGCACATGATGATTTATTTAAAGTATATAAGTTAGGCATCTGCACTGCAAATTCTTGTTTTATTTGTTTATGATATTACTCTGAATAATTAAAAAATATCGCGGAACACGCTCAGATGATTTGTCTATAGAGAACATAAGTTAGAAGTCTCCATACAGATTTGTTTATGATAGAAACGTACCGCTCGCGCTGGCGGGAGGCGGCGCGGTCGACCGACTTCCATGATTTATCTCAGACAATGTTTTTTCCCTCATATGAAGACTTGACGCCAGATTTCGTACATTTATTTTTCGAAATATTTATTGGATACTTTCTCACACGCGCTACGCTCGTTCGCAGGTAACAAATGTGAATCTGCCGCCTTTCGTTAGAATAGCTCACCAAATAAAATATCTAGTATTTTTATGTTTGCAATAAGCGTGTTTTTGAAAGACTAGCTGGAATAATCAGAATCATTTTTCATACACGTGAATTTACTAAAGCACTGGTATATTTTTTATTTATTTATTTTATTAGGCACACAACACAATACACAGAAAATACGTAATACATAATACATAATTCTGTGCACCAAACACATGCGTGCACAACATGATTATAGACAAATCCAATGTTCAGTAAGTTAAACTAAAATAATACATGCAATACGATACTTGTGGAAATTATAAATATTAAGAAAAAAAAACCGGCCAAGTGCGAGTCGGACTCGCGCACCGAGGGTTCCGTACAAACCTGCAAGGTTTACAAAGTTCGTTCATTACGACAATCGAGTCATAACTATGGTATTTTTATATATTTTTTAATGTAACTAAAAATTTAAGGTTTTCGGAATTTTTCCTTTATGTGTGGTATAAAACGTTGCTTCATGCCAAATTTCAAGATTCAAGGTCGACTGGAAGTACCCTTTAGGTTTTGATTCCCTTGCAAGTACTTGCGAGTTTAAAAATATGCAGCTTAAATTGCTGTTTCTTTTGATTGCGTTGACATAGAAGTTTGATTTTGCTACAGCTTAAAGGTATTATAGACCTGAGTATTTGGTATGAATTTCAATTTAATACCTCTACGCGTTTATGAGGAAATGGGTAGTAAGTTTAAGATTATTAAAAAAAAAATATTTTGTGATGTAACTAAAAATTTATGGTTTTCGTAATTTTTCCTTTATCTATGCTATAAGACGTTGCTTCGTACCAAATTTCAAGATTCTGAGTTCACGGGAAGCACCCTGTAGGTTTTGATTCCCTTGCAAGTGTCGAAAATTTGCGGCATAAATGGCTGTATCTTTTGATTGCGTTGGCTTAGAAGTTTGATTTTTTCACAGCTTCAAGGGACAGTAGACCTGAGTAATTGATATAAATTTCAGCTTCATACCTCTACGCGTTCCTGAGAAAAAGGGTCTTGACAGACGGACGGACGGACGGACAGACGGACAACAAAGTGATCCTATAAGGGTTCCGTTTTTTCCTTTTGAGGTACGGAACCCTAAAAACATAAAAATAATAATAAAACACGACTAAGGTACAATTAATTTGCGTAGCAAAACAAGGTGAAATACATAACATTAGTACATGGTTGTGAGTTAACGTTGCAATACAACAGCACTGACTGAATGTACACTCGGCGCGTTGCAATGCAATGCAAGATCACATTACAACACCTTATATAAATTATTTCTAAAAGAACTGAGACTAATTCCGAATATGTCTAGATCTACATTAACAGATTGTTCATCATTGTTATCCGAGGCGTTACAACTCTTAAGTTCGTTATAGGACCGACACATACGCACCACAGGGCTATTTTTAGACACATTATTTCTATATATAAATAAATAAATATTTCAGGACATATCACACAGCGCCATCTAGCCCCACACTAAGCAAACGCTTGTGTCGTGGGTACTAGATAACGGATATAATACTTATATACTTTTCATTTGTAAATACATACTTATTATACATACAAACGACCAGACTCAACACAAGTAATTATAAATTTTAAAGTACATAAATACTTGTGTCATGCGGGAATCGAACCCGCGACCTCTAGATTAAAAGGCAGAGCCACTACCAACTAAGCTAACAGGCCAGTCGATATAAGTCATTAGTGTAAAATACATTAAATGAGCTGCGTCTGAGATTTGAAAAAGAGTATGACATACAGCTAAGTATTGTTACGATTCGTCAGCGACATTCACCAAACTCATAAGGAAGAGGTTACGATTCAATCAGTACGATTTGAATACATCAACTACTGAGGATTTATTCCACCTCACAGTCTCGGGGCATGTTGTTGGAAAAATAATTTAATAAATGGCAAATAACAACGAGCTTCCGGACTCGTTTTGATTGGAATTTGTCGGTATTATTGGCTTTTTGGCGAATCGCCAAATCGACTTCCCTGTTTTGCTATTTGGTCGCTGGCTTTAACCGACGCATCGCTAGTGTTAAGGTTGGTTTATAGGTGCGCGAATAGAAACAAAGTGGGTGAGATTTGGAGGCTTTGTTTATGTTTTGCTGTTACAGTCGGCTAATGGAAAAGGTTTAATGAATGTTGTGTGTATTATTTCATTGTTTACTTTTTAGAAAAGTGTATCCGTTTTTTTCTTTAATCGTAAATGAAATGGATCTTCTAGAGTCAGTCAGTCTTCAAAAGTGATTTGAGTGCTACAATTTGGAGAAAAAATAAACTTCCATTATATCTAGATATAGCTAGACGACTCCTCACCAGCTATGAGCATTTCTTCGTTGTTTGCAAATGGCCAGTTCCCTACAAATTGGATAGGCATTGTTTGTCTAGTACGGCAGGCCAAGTTGCTTCACATATCTACACTGTTCAATTTGTACTGAGTTTTGATTGGACTACCTTAGAAGTAGAATCGAGAATACGGACTCTATACAATCTACTAAGATGACATAGTACTATGGTACTATAACACCGAGAAAACAATAGCAGTGGTCTCGCTGCGGACATGACGACAAACACAGTCTTGTACTCAGAACTGCAATGTTTACCTTCACGTTAATTAATTAAGCCGTTGCACTCCATATAATCACCGTACGGCACGAAAATAACGATTGGTCAATTAATAAAATTGCTCCGCAGTTCGGCCCGGACCTATCTCTTGTAAATTATTGCGTATTGAAATATTTTAAAGAGCTATGAAAATTCGCGCTATTAAACCTCATTTTACAAGGCTTGTTTTATTGGAAGGTTTCCGCGGATTGCGATCATTGTTATGGTAATAAGGTATTTGTTTTTCTGTTGTCTGCGGCGCGGAGAGGTGGTGATTTATTGTTTTTCTTTAGCGTGCAATTCGCTCAACAGCGAGCTCTCTGTGATAAGTTTTCGATTGCTTTTACGAATCAAATTAGTTTGCTTCGGGCCCGTTTTATATTACTAAATTTGTTAAATTGCCAAAACAATCTGTTTAGTTGGCACAACACTTCTGTATAACAATGGACACTTTGTACTTGTTTCGTAGTAGAAGTTTGTTCAATAGTTTGGACGACCGTAGTTGTATAGGCCAGCTTAATGTAGGCACATATTCCTTGGTACTCCCGAGTAGGTAGAAGGAACAATTTGCCGCGATATTGTCGCGGTCGGCTCCAGAATGTTCCAGAATGTTCGACAATGTTCGCTAATGCCCGCCGACGTTAAGCCGGAAGATTATCTGGGTAAAGCCCTGAAGTCCCACTGTTCGTGTTTAGGGCTGCTACCTTTAACAAATTGCGGGGACGTACTCAGGACGGTCGTAATTAAGTTTTGTCGTGTGAGGCTCTCTGCTAGAGGACTTTTTCACGGCGCTATCTTGATATTGGGTGGAGATTGGATTTACAAACTGTGGTGTTTACGTAATAATTAATCCTTGGCCGTCTTATTACAAAACGTGGTTTAAATATTGGTTCAGGACTTTGAAAATAAATAGTAGGTCCTTTTTGTTCAGACATCAAACACCAACAATCAAAATGTCAACAAAAAATTTGAACTTTGATTCAACATTGGTACATTTTGACAGTTAGATAATTATGACAGTAGACAGACAATTGTCAAACATCTGAAACGGACTTGGTCTAGACTTATATTTAAACCACGTTTTGTAATAAGGCCCTGGGATTTTTGTTTCTTTTTATTAGTTTAAGACTTAAAGAGTCTAAAAACTCTATTGTAAACTTACGGTTCATTTGTAAATTAATTGAAATTACATATACGAAATCATTGTTCAACCAATAACGTAAAAACTACCCATTTGAGTTTACCTAAAGATAAAGAAGAAAACTAATATGCTTTCCACATACATACATAAAAAAAGTCCAGCTTCAGCTTTGGCTTAGATAGTAGTGCAAATAGGGAAACTGCAACGTTGCAGTTTGATATCTAGAACTTAATTCTAGCAGCTAGCGAAGAGGCGGCGTGTTCGGAAAACAAATAAAAGGGCAAACGCTTTCGAGGTAGTGTATTACCAATGTAAAACATATTTAGAACTAAAGTTGTAAAATTTTCAATACTCATGACATCATAACACCACACAATTGTCAGTTCCCGAAAACTAATTATGAGAGTAAGTGAAATTTTGTATCATTTTAAATCATCTTAATTACATTCAAAATACTTTATTGTACACCAATAACAAAAGAACACAAGAAAATTTGATGATTTGATTTGATTTAAAACTTGGATGTGTTTAATAGTTACCAGCTTTACGGTTTTCCTCTAGTGTTGTCCAAACTAGGTTACCTGGAAGTGATCACTTTAGTGATAAGGTCGCCCAATGTCCCTGGTTACCTTCCACCTTTATGTTAAATATGTTCTTTTTTATTTGGTGTACAATAAAGTATATTTGATTTGATTTGATTTGATTTGAATAGTTTATTTGCAATGGTGTTGTTATTACAAATTTGTAATAGTTTGAAATTTTTGATTTAATCAATACTCCCTCTCTCTTGAGTCGTAATTCCTCATGACTGAGGGTCGTGACTTCCCCGCAGAATTAATTCGTTAGGGAAGTTCTCTTGGGCAAATACATCAATACACGCCTACTATTCAAATGTTGAAAAAAATAATTAGAGTGTAAACTAGATAACTAAAGCACGTACGTATACGTTCTGAAGATGGATGTCATAACATCCGAAACGCGTAAACAACATACGCGAATGACACGTGAGTGAAAACCGTTTAGTTAACATATTGATAAAATGTGTCACGAAAGTTTCAATATTTAAATAACTAAAGCACGTTCAGTGCATCAATTATTATCATTCATTATCTATGTATGACATAACACAGCTTCTAAGCCTTGTTGCAGTTACATATACATACCTACAACTATATACACAGTCGGAATGTACGTTGTACATGACCGCATTCCGCCGCTTTGCGCATGTTTTGTGGCGACAGCTCGCCCATCAGTGGAATCAACGGACGATGCAAGCGCGTTAAATCATTTCTCTGCCATTCTGCTATGTTGTGAATGCTCGCTGCGTGCATTGGGAATGATGGGGAATATGTGAAGAGTAACGTAACTCCCTTTTGTCGAGGATGTACAAGTAAAAACGTGCTTTTTACATAAAAATATCGATAAGATTGTAAGTAATACGGAAACGACAGTTAAATTGTTTTTAAAATTTCTTTTTTACGTTGTGTTATGTTGTCATGACTATTGAAAACTTTATCATATTAATATGGTACATTAATCAAAAGCCCTAGCTTTTGTTACGCTGATTCAGAAGCTCAAATAGAGGTTAGTTTTTTGTCTAACAGGAAGAAACCTTGCTGTAGATACTAAATTCGTCAACAGAGGTAATTTATATTTTTCGCCGGTAATATTAAATAACACACAGCCCTGGTGACCCCGTTTTAGGTAAAAATGTAAGCAGATTACAGCGTCACGATGCTGAGTAAAAGTAGGTCATTGTAAAAAATGTGCAAAAAGACCTTGCATCGGCCGGGAATCGAACCCGGGCCGCCCGCGTGGCAGGCGAGCATTCTACCACTGAACCACCGATGCTTGGCAGTAACGTTCTAAATATTGATATCGTCTATATCAGAACATTTGCGTTTGAATAGTATTACGATGTGAAATAATAAAGTATCCGATAAGACACGTACGTCGTACAATAATACAAACTGCTTTTAGCGCGCCATAGGTCAGGCTAATGGCCACTTTCATAGGTTTGAATAATTTCGTGGCTCGTATTTTATAAATGTAAGCACAAGGTCAGATAAACCCAAAACCGGACGTGGAACGCGTGTCGTATAAATGCGTACAAAACAGGAATGCCGAGTTTTTTACGTACAAAATGGGGGAAATTTCATTTTATTCGTATTTGCATCGGATGCGATCGGATTTCGTTCGTCCGCCGACAGTTTTTACAATATAGCGAATTTGGACCACTCGCACCTGCTTGTTAGACTGGAAAGTGGTTTATTCGACGCTCTGCGTCAATATTTTAGCAACTGTGGAAAAGTAAAAAATGTAAATTTACGAAATGTATCTATCTGTGATTGCTTTCACGCGGAATTGTAAATAATGTTTGGCCGTGTTTTGGTTGCACTATAAACCATTCGGTAAATGGTTGAAAGCTAACTGTATAAAACCTGCCAATAGCAGGAGCGGGGTAACTCGGCGACTGTGTCGGCATTGTTCACTTGAAGCTGCATTGTCGTCACTTTAACCTTTAGAACGTCTCACAATACGGGTCAATCGGATTTCTGCAACAATGAAATATTTCCGATTCGCTGCGCCCGGGAGACTTTTTTCCATTTTCATCCCAGAAACCAAAACCTCAGCGATTCCTGTGAGAAGACATTCTTGAGCGGTCGCTCGGATAGACTTCTTTTTTGTCTGGAATATTATTGGTGCGGTTATGTTCGCTCATTTGCCTATATTTTAGCTTTAGTTTATCTGGAATATTATTGGTGCGGTTATGTTCGCTCATTTGCCTATATTTTAGCTTTAGTTTTAAAACAAAAGAATTTTCTAGTGTTTTTGGCATGAATACCATTGTGTTAGCGTTTGTAAGAATATGTGGTGTCTTTCAGCTTATTATGATTTTTAAGAAAATATTCAAGAACAGTTCAAATTTAAATGCAAATTTTAATCTGTAATTAATTTTTAATTTTAATTTTAATAATGGAAACACTGAAAGAATCCTGAATACTGCAACACAGGGAATCCTAAAGCAGTAGACAGGACCCCAATTTGAAATTTGAATAATTTAGACACTTTTATATAATGTGAAAATGACATCATGTTAAAAACAAATAAATGATTTTTATCTTTATCTTTAGTTTCCAAACTTGAGCTAATCAATCGTTACGCTCGAAGACAGATGTGTCTGTAAACATGTTCACGTCCCAAGTTTACGAGCTGGTCGCCGGCGCGCCACCTGAGAGGTGCACCGTTAACATATTAAACTTGAAAACGTTCATATGACATCTGAAATATGAGCGTATAGCAAAATGCACTTTGAATAAATATATGATCCGCTTTCTCAGGGACGCTATTTGAACCCGATGCCTTCTGAATCGATATTACTTCAGAGCTATCGCGCATTCGATAGCTAAAAACGACTATTTTGTTTGCTATATCGAGTTATTCTGTCGAGCTTATCTATACTAATATTATAAAGCTGAAGAGTTTGTTCGTTTGTTTGAACGCGCTAATCTCAGGTACTACTGGTGCGAATTGGAAAAATATTTTTGTTTTGAGTAGACTATTTATCGAGAAAGGCTTTAGGCTATATAACATCACGCTACAACTAATAGGAGCGAAGAAACAATGGAAAATGTGGAAAAAACTGGGAAAATTATTCATCTTTGAAGGTTTCCGTTGCGTGCGCTGCGAAAACGGTCCAAAATGCAAAGAATGAATGCCCAAAATAACTATTCCACGCGGACGAAGTTGCAGGCACAGCTAGTGTTTAATATTTGAGCGTTTGTTTTGTTCATTCGATCAAATCGAACGGCGGAGTGTTACTGATATTGACAGATATCAAATGAGGCTGGTTGGTCCGCGAGTGCACTACACAATTCTATTACGGACGAACTAATGATCCATTGAATATTCCGCTGCGGTGCAACTGCTCGGTCAGAGCAAACGACCTATTTTTGTCACCCTCTCAACCCTCTCGTGCTGATTGGCTCAATCAAGCGCTCGAATGAAGGCTGCCAACCGACGTGTGTTGCTTGACGTCGACTCGCTTCACTACGTCATTTGCACCGTTTTTTCACCGCTGCCGCAGATGAAGCCCCACTTTATTATTATACCATTTCTCATTCAGCGAGTAAATTGAGATCACAGTGTAGAGGCACCCATTCTTTATTAATCTATTGTGCGGCAACTCAGTGAACTTTACGCTGAGTGATACTGCTTATAACAGGAATTTTACTGCAATTTGGTTTGTGAACATATTGTTATTGCGTTTGTTTTGGCTTAGAAATTAATGAAAATAAAGAAATTTGAGGGTGAGAAATATATTTTTATTCGAAAAAATATCAGAGTAAAAGGGTTTCCTTCTATAAGGAATATCAGTTGGCATGAGTAATACTACAAAGCCATACAGCCCTGCTCAAAACTACTAATCACATCTGAAGTATGTCCTACTAACACACAGTTCTATTTAACCGACTGCAGCTCTAGTGGAAATGCGCTTACTTTCCGAGCAAAGAATCTGTGAGCGGATTTGAAAGGCAGTCGCGAGCTCTCGGCATTAGCAGGCGGCAGAATAACCGGTGGCGGCCGCGCTAGCCCTGTCAAATGACGAGCGAGTGAGGGGTAGAATCCAGTGTGCTCACTCATTTTAATTTAATTCCTTGTTGCGAAAAAAAATTTCAAATGAGTCAAATGCATTGATAGTTTTAATAAAATATTGTAAAACAATGATCGACTATCTAAATATCAGTTTTTTTCTCATAAGTATTATTATTAAAAGAAAAGAAAGAAAGAAAGAAAAACATTTATTGTAGCAAATAATAATCAAATAAGTACAAACAAGAAATATATAAATGTAAAAATAAACCTATAAGTACTTAAAACTACTTAAAAAAAATACATATTACATATACAGTTATACATATACAGTGTCACTTAACATAAAATAGGTTATATTTGAACGTGAACTTGTTTTATTATTTTTTTCTTTCGCTATTATATAAAATGTTTATAAAATTCAGACTTTCACACCTATAATTATATTTGGAACAACGTAATGAAAATTGCGTTAGATAAATCTTTCATTGATTTTGATTATATTGTAGGTCCCGGCTGTCCGTCTAGCACGATAGTCGTAAAGCCATGTCAGAGGCCCTTAGGGCGGCTTGATAAACTCTCGACATCAAGGTTGGCCATTCTCATATAATTTTGAAATATATTCTGTATTCGTAAGCGACGAAAGACATTCTCTCGCAGCGTTCAGTTCCTTAAAAAATACGTCGCGTAAAAATGAAATTTCCAGTCTAAAGTTGGCAAGAGCCGAGCTTGTAGTTTCATCTTGGTGTCACGCCGTCGCGGCTCAAGCCGCAGGCGGACAACGCCATTTATAATTTTACAAGAGAAAATATCAACTTGTGTGACGCGATAATAACTTTTCTTCAAGTGACATACGCTCGGAAGATAATTCTCGGGAAGCGAAAGTTTAGCTTTTCATTTACACGAGGAACGAAAATTTCCAAATAAAAAGTTAAGAATTGTGTGGGATGAAATCACTTGATTGATTTTTATAACTAGTTTTGAATGTGTCAATTAAGTTGTATATTAGTCAGCTGTTAATCTCGGTAGTAATGAATGTTGTGTGTGATATAATATTTGATATATTACTACTATTTGTACACATTTAAAGACGTAGATATAGTTACTATGTCGACATTAACATCTGCTATATACGGATTACATCGGGTCATATTCCGACACATTGTTTAATCTAACCAATCAAACATGGGCGAGATTAGCAATCATGATTCAAGGTTAATTGATTTCGCGTGATTAATGGCATACGAGATATCGAACAACCTAGTAAATAATAGACAAATTATAATTGATTCTTGGCTCAAAAATTTGAGTTGCAAAAAGACATGCATCGGCCGGGAATCGAACCCGGGCCGCCCGCGTGGCAGGCGAGCATTCTACCACTGAACCACCGATGCTCCCGACAAGTTATGTTAAATTTGCAGATGCCAGAATTATGTTAACATCTACATTAATTTGTTAAATAAGATAGAACACGTTGTTGTGATAAAATATGTTATTTTTTTCAATAATAAATCAACGATTCAGTTCCTTCTATTATCTGATTTATAAAATGTCGCTTCACATAAATATCTAAATCAGAATGTTAAAATCATAGACGTGACCACACATGTCACACCTTTCCATAGTAAAGTAAGCAAATCAAAGATCATACGCTTTCAGAATTAAAATTACACTTTTTATACCTCTACCTACCATACTTATTATTACTATAACAATACTTACTTAAAATTGATAGCTTCAAAAGAACCATCTCATCCATCGATGCATAAACAACAGTACATAAGTTACATAACCGTCCACTACGTCATTCGAACATTACGAATGTCCGATACTGTGACGTATGGCGCGTCGGCTGCGCGCATCATATCGGAAACCGAACATACATCTGTGTGTATGTGTGAGTGTGTGTGTTTTTTTATTTTGCAACGCAACTGCACTGTGTGAATTGTTGAGATATATCTGTTTGGCATAGTTCGACAGACGTTTAATCAGCCCTTAGGGCGGCTTGACAAACTGAACACCAATGGCAATTCTCATTCTTTCAAGAAGGAAAAAAGACTTTGTTGAAAAACGCTTTGTTAAATTAAAATTTTAAAGTTTAAACACAACAAAATGTCTAATCAGCATATTGCGGACATCAAAAATTATAACTCAGGGGTCTTCAAATCTAGAGTAAATAGGTTTCTTATAGACATGCGTGCTACATCTTAGACTATAGTGGTGCTTAACATCGGGCGGGCTATAGGCAAACGAAAGCCTATTTCGTGTTAAAACAAAAACACTGAAAAATGTGAAGTGCAAAATAGCTTTATGAATAAATGATGATTATGATTATGATGATTACGAAGGTACACCTGTATATACATAGTTATCTTTGGTGAGTAAATACTATACAGAGTCCTCGCATAATATGTTCGTTACATCAATTTACTTTTAAAAGTTGGTTTGGAATACATTGTTCTTATCGACTAAATCAAACTGAACCGATACTTCAAAGCTCAGAATACAGAGCACCTAAAATCAGTATCACGGGAGATTCATTAGCAAAGCAACCGTAACCTGTAACAGCGGACATTTAGCACGACTGACCTTTGCACTAATAACCGCAAACTTAAAGGTCACGGCGATTAAGGTCGCATGCCGATACCTTCAGGTCATTACAAGTTGAGGTGAAATGGGCCTTGTTTCTTTGGTGAGGTGCAGACATATTTTGTAATGAAAAAATATATTAGGTTTGGAAGGATGGTGTTTTTAAAATGGGTACCATAGATAAAAAAATATTTCGCATGAGAGGGACCAACTCAGGTGTAGAGAGTTTTCAAACCGCCCTAAAGGCCTCTGACATATATAGGTAAGTATTATAATATTTTTTTATAGTAATCTATGCTAATATTATAAAGCTGAAGAGTTTGTTTGTTTGTTTGTTTGTATGTTTGTTTGTTTGTTTGTTTGTTTGAACGCGCTAATCTCAGGAACTACTGGTGCGAATTGAAAAATTATTTTTGTGTTGGATAGACCAGTTATCAAGGAAGGCTTTAGGCTATATAACATCACGCTGCAACTAATAGGAGCGAAGAAACAATGGAAAATGTGGAAAAAACGGGGAAAATTATTCATCTTTGAGGGCTTCCGTTGCATGCGCTGCGAAAACAGTTCAAGATATGAAAAAAATGTGTATGAAAGAATTATTTCTCTTGAAATAATCTAACAAAATGTCCGCAACAGTATATGTCTATGTTTTAAGGTTAACTCACTAGAACCGTTTTTATGGTAATAACTATTCCACGCGGACGAAGTCGCGCGCATCAGCTAGTTGTAAAATAAGAACATACTAAACTTAATGAGGGCAACTATTAATGTTATAGAAATGCAAATATCAGATTGTTTTTCTCCGTGTTTCTAGTGAGGTATGCATTGACTTAACAATTTATGACTCGTTGATTTCATAAAGAACTTTGGTATATCATACAGTTCAATTAATCAAGTACATATAAGCATAGCATATTCATTGAATTTAATCAAACAACAAAATAAAAAATACAGTATTAAAATCACTCCACCTCATCACCACCAATAATTTAAATCACATCAAATACTCACGTTTCTGTACTCGTAAGCATTCACACGTAAAACTAGAGTTTCCGCGAAATCCGCCGCAGACATATGTATAAACAGTACTCGGTGATGTTGGTCGAATAACCAACTGACAGATAGACAGCGTTACACACATACAGTGAAGTAAGGAGAACTGGGATCTGTCAGATTAGTATTGCGACCGTTGTCATCGATTTTTTTTTACTTGGTTTACGTTTGACTACAACCTGCCCGATGTTAAGCATTGCTGCAGCCCAGGGTGTAACACGCTTACATGACATCTGACATGAAATGATTTTAATCTATCTACCTTCCTCCTCCTTAGTCGTACTGTTCCTCCTTACTGAGTGTATACCTCATCTATGTACCTACCTTATTTGTTAAGACATAAAGATTTTTGTCTAAACTTGATAGTAGTCCTACCTTTTATAATGTAAATTCTATATTATAATTAATTATATATGTCGTAGGATAATTCGATACTTCGAATCTTCGCGGAAATCCTAGGGGTTTTGCGAAAACGCGGATAATTAGACATAGGCGAAAAATTATCTGTCCTGTTGTAGTGCTAGTGTTGGACTCGAAGTCACTTGTCTGTGACAGAAGGTAGATTAGGTTCGTTAGGTTGCTTTCTACCACGCACATGCGACGACGAGCGAAGCGAGGAGGAGCCAAGTCCTGTTGTAGTGCAAGTGGTGGGGCAAAAATCCTGACTTTGTCCAGTAAGATTTGATAATTTTTCGCCTATGTCTAATTATCCGCGTTTTCGCAAAACCCCTAGGATTTCCGCGAAGATTCGAAGTATCGAATTATCCTACGACATATACACCAGTATAGTTGTCTGGTTTTTCCGTGGGTTGGTCGAATAATCGAATAACCACCTGACAGTTGACAGCTTTACACATATTAAACTTTCATGTGTCAATAGCACTTACGGCGGGATCGGGGAGGCTTCTGTGGGATTTTTAAAACCAATATCATAATCTATGTAGCTATTCCGGTTTCCATGTGAAACGGAGAATACAAAAAAAAAATAAGCGACTAACAAAGCACATAGTCATCACATTTTATAATAGCGGCACAGATAAATTCAACACATTCCAAATTGTCTATCATTAAAGAAAAACTAAGTAACCAAGAAACATGGGGACGACGTTAAGTATAAATAAACTTGGTGACATCACCAAGTGATATTTTCCTTTTGAATTCAAGAGGAAATCTACGAATCTGCTGCTCTAATTCTCTACTAATATCGCCGTAATAAAACAGCAGTTTTCACTAATGAAACAAACTGTCGCCTGTGTTAGATCTATCTCTAACACCCCAGATTTACACATTCAAACCACTGAACAAAAATAAAAAAGAAACATTAGTCGTAAACTGGAAATGATATACTGCTGACAACACTTTGATGTCGGCAGTAAAAAGAACGCGAGTGCACTTCGTAAAACAACAAGAGTCATAAAAACTTTGATTCATGGCCGGAATCAAATCTGTGTGTAGCTGTAGGTATAGGATACCAGATTCATTAGGCTGGGTTAGAAAAGGCAAGGAGATTTAGGGTCACAAAATATTTTTCTAGATTTAAAGAACTTTATTTCACACGAAGATACATTAATCACTTAAACATAATTTAAATTCAACATGTGTTACGTTCGTCGTGAAAACAATTTTCATAACTACCCTACATCTAAAATATTACTAATAAATATGACGCTAACCGTACATTTTCTGCATTGGGTATTATCAGTGAACATTAGAAAAACGACTAACACAAGTGATGATTAACCTAAGATGGAGTGTGCTAGTGTATAATGTAAACAATAGTCCTCAATTAACTAAAAAAATAAACCAATGTTTATTAATTTTTACACATAACAACGATGATTTCGACTACCACATAATCTGGCGTCGACAATACAAGTAAGTTACAACTTTATTATTACATAGAAATTACTTAAGAACCTGCGAAAACACATCAGAAGGTCAGCATTAATCAGCAGTCCGTGTCATAAAAGATTACATTTGTATGGTTTAAAGTTACACTTACAAATGCACGCTACCGTACATCGGTGTGCACGTGAAAATATAGGTCCCGGTGGTCTATTAGTGCGAAGCCATTAATACGGGCTACAAGTCCCTTTAGGGCACTTAGAAAACTGTCGATAAAGGACTATATAGGTCAATATTTATGTATTCAAAAACATTATGTAGTTATCATATTTAATGAATTTAGTATAATTAGGTTAAAAAAAGGTGTGAAAGTTCTTAAAATATTTTAGTATGCAAAATATAAGTGGTTTTTAACCGACTTCAAAAAAGAGGTTATCAAGTCTTCTGAAAGTTTTTTTTTAAACTGCCGTCTTGTCATTGATAATGATAGTGATAACCGCAAGAGCGACTCTGTGGTCAAAGGCATGCCTATATTGGAATAAGTTTATCCACATGTGAATTGTATTTGACAGTATTTTTCGGTAAGAAAAAGATTTTTTTAATAACTAGGTATATAATATTAAATATCTGTAATTGTTAATAATGCACGTTGAAGGTGTTTATTTATTGTAAAAAAAACCGGCCAAGTGCGAGTCGGACTCGCGTACCGAGGGTTCCGTACAAACCTGCAAGGTTAAATATTTTGTGATGTAACTAAAAATTTATGGTTTTCGTAATTTTTCCTTTATCTATGCTATAAGACGTTGCTTCGTACCAAATTTCAAGATTCTGAGTTCACGGGAAGCACCCTGTAGGTTTTGATTCCCTTGCAAGTGTCGAAAATTTGCGGCATAAATGGCTGTATCTTTTGATTGCGTTGGCTTAGAAGTTTGATTTTTTCACAGCTTCAAGGGACAGTAGACCTGAGTAATTGATATAAATTTCAGCTTCATACCTCTACGCGTTCCTGAGAAAAAGGGTCTTGACAGACGGACGGACGGACGGACAGACGGACAACAAAGTGATCCTATAAGGGTTCCGTTTTTTCCTTTTGAGGTACGGAACCCTAAAAACGTTTTTTTTGCAACCACAGTCAGATCAAGAGTAATCGTCAAGAAAAGTTAAAAATCAAATCTAGCTATTATATTATTAAAATGATGATGAGACATTCTTATCAATATGTAACTATAACGGTTTTAACGGAGTCTGCGCGCAGCCGCGGTCCCAGAACGTACGTTCTGAAGATGGGTGTTACACACCCGAAACGCGTAAACAACATACGCAAAATTAGTCGTGAGTGAAAACCGTTATACCTACATTTTGATAAAATCTAGCTATCGTTTTTTTTACATTTGTTTAAAGAAAACAGGTATACATTTGATCATGGTTTGCCTGACGGTAAGCAATATGTACGTACACTCTAATGAATGTCCTCAGATACACTTTCACTTTTTTGTTAATTTAAATCATTTATTTACGTAAAAAACATCAAAGCTAGTTCACATTATACACAAGTTAACATCTACAACCAGCCAGCTAACCACTACGACGATAACTCATCGCGCCCAAAATGTTCACTCAAAAGAACATCCGCGCTTAGAAACATTATGCGAGTGCCCGGAATGTATTCTTTTGTACAGAGTTAGTAGTGATAGTAGTACTGATACTGAACTGGTTACTTTATAGAGGTGATCTTATGTATTGCATTAATATTGTGTCTATGAAATATGTCCCACCTATCTCTATCCTCAGGCAAATTCTTGATGTCTCAAATGTGTTTCGGTAACATAATATATTTAAAATATTAGCAGAAAAGTCCACTGTTCCTTACGTATTTAAAAAATAATAATGGGAAAGCGAAACCGTATGCAATTTACCATCGTGAAACGGAAGTTAAGTATGTAATAATTGTTAACCTTGCCTCTGTTTATTACATATCAACACCTATTTGATGGTTTGTGGAAAAAATGCTATGGTTTTGAGCATCAGTTACTAGTAACCGTGTAGAAACATTTTAGTAGTCCCCGAAATATATCACTTAATATATGGGGGCGAGCGGGGTGACTCGGTTACACGTTGGGACGGTTAATTTACAGTGTGCCCTACAAATTAATATCTCTGATTTTGGACCCTTGTCAGCGGTCTGTTGCCAGAGGGAGACGCAAGAAAACTCCGAGGAAAGTTGGGGCAGCACTTGTGTCATATAGATAATGTTGAACAACTTATCATAACACCAACATATACGGACCAAAACACATAATCTTCAAGTGTAAATTGTGAAGAAAAAACTTAAAATTTGTATCCTAACTGGCGAACTTATCGCCAAATTCCAGGTAACTTATCTAACAAGGACCTGAGGTACTTACGAATATTATCAAAATAGCACACATTCTTCTATCATCTAACATAATATCCAGGTCAGAGCTGTACAGTTTTTAGTTCCGTATTTTTCTGCGTAAAGAGTTATCTCTTGTGGGATCCATATGACTTGACTCACGAGAATCAAGGACCCCATTATATTGCTATCTCTATCTGAATCTCTATTATTTTGACCGTTTTTGTCTGATTTCGATAGGAGCGTTTGAATAATGAATGAACCTTTATTTCGTTAAGAAAAAAATAGTTCTTGTAAGATATACATACGTGGGCATTGGTTAAATAAGTGGTTTATAAGATTGATTGATATGACTCTAGCGTAAAGTTTTAAGGAAATTCATGCATTTACAAACATGTTAGTAAAAATGAATAATTTTAGGTGTTCGGCTAAAAAAAATGTACTACAAGTTACGCATCTGGCGACACTGGGCGGGCAAAGGAGGGTTTCTTAAAACTTTTAATTAATTGTCAAAGTTTCAAACTCCGCCGCCAGAGGGAGTCGCATTACATTCCCAGGATTTCGAGTCATTGAGCATAATTCAAATTGTTTTCCAACAAAACAACTCCGTTGAACTTTCTTCGGCGCTTTGATCTTCGCCACTGTAGGCTATTTGATGCTAGGTACTACTTAACGTTATTAGAAAACGTACTTGCGTGCGTGACCTACTGAAATTAATTACATTGAAGACTGAGTTTTTATTACAAATAAGATAAGATAAGATATTTCTTTAATGCACACCAAAAATTACATAATGAAAGAAATTTAAAAAACTAATCTAATGCACATTGGGCGGCCTTATCGCCTTAGGCGATTTCTTCTAGGCAACCTTTAGTGATTCTTCCAGGCAAATACTAGTGACTAATAAATAATAGTCCCGAGACACCTCGCACAGCGCCATCTAGACCCATGCTAAGGAAACTGGAATCGTAAAAATAGATATTTTCAAACTTGGAGTTTCGACAAATTATTTGAATGTGACTAAGTAATATGTTTTTCCCATTTAGTCATAATATAAAGAAACACTCAATTTATGTCATTACTCAACACATTTGAGTGTTATGATGCACGTACATATATTGTACATATATATTGAAATCCACTAATTTCACACAACCAATTCAAACTTAAACTACTCCCTGGTTCAAGGAATACAGTTCAAATCTTCCAATCATTTCTAACATGGGAACAAATCCGTTCACCGTAACACGGCATTAGAAACTGCAGAGCTCAGTTCAGTAAAGATAGTTCGGTTCAACGGAATCTAGTTAAAGATCACTGCTCATCGAAGTTTCCGTCTAAGGTTCTGGAGAGGTAACTAACTAATCTAATTTACTATTCCTACGCTGATGAACCCAGGCATAGTTATGGAACATAGATAATGTAATTCTTAGACGTCTATAATCTTTATGAAGAAAGAAATCCGACGCACATCACTCTAATACTGGGGTCATAGGGTCAAGGTTTTTGATTGTTTAGTTTATTCGACAGTCTCGTAACATCCATGTTGAGTTCAGAAAGAGACATTTAATGTAACAGATATGTACATATATAGCTTTAGATACATTTTTATATTAACAAATGTTGATACTTTTTGTTCGAATCGAGGTGTGACGCAAATCTAATAAAATATCTCCAAGTTACAAAATATACGCAATTAATCTGAATGTTTTTTAATTTGCAATGGACGTAGTACTAGATCACAATACACACAAACCCAAATCCAGATTGACCGCCACAGGAAATACATATTTCTAACTGACTTCAAGAAAAGGAGGTTATTAAGACGTCTTCTTAAAGTTTTTGTTTTTTATAGTAGACGAAATAGCCAATATGGTGTAGTGTAGAGGTTAGAATTAGGTGTTTGTTTAGTATTGTCTGTGTCATGAAGCATTGGCTTGCAAAGGCTGACACGGTTCCTTAATGAATTGCTCCAAGACTTCTTTCTTTGCAGTGCATTTGGCTTGATTAATGTATGCGCTTGTTGAAGGCACTGACAGCTTGGCCTCTTACCTTACTCTCATTATATACCTACCATATATTTATGTATGTACCTACTGACTCGGTATACATTTTGTAGCACAGTGAAACATTACTGGAGCCGCTGCATTAGTTATTGCAACCATCAAAGAAGCTTACGTTTTATTCAAATTTCACACAACAAATTTAAACTTAAACTACTCCTAGGTTTAAGGAATACAGTTCAAATCTTCAAATCATTTCTAACATAGGAACAAATCCGTTCATCCGTTCACATGGAAGTTTAAATTTGTACAGCTGCCTTAGTAGGAAAAAGCATCCAACATTCACACTAACCTTCATAAACTTTCGCTCCATAATATTAATGTGATGTGATTGTAAATGGTTTATAAACAAATAGTATTCATTATTTATTTAGTTACAGTTCCGCTGATAAGAATCCACCGCTGCCAATAACATTGTCACTGAGATAAAAGCAAAAAGTAACTTTCACCACACACACTTTGTTAGCTATCTCCCTACATTTTATACCTTCAGTACTTTTACATGCATGCTCTTACTTTTCTCGTTTTTGTGTTCACTCTTATCTCGTAAAACAACGTATCTGTGCATCCGACGGATACTTTGTATTTTTCAGACCGCGGCGGCCATTTAAAAGAGTTCAGTACAAAGTTAAGCTGATAATAACTTAATCTAGGTTCATATATTCGCGGCTGAGTGTTCTGAGCGGGTACGTAAATTGTGGCCGAAGTGAAAAATAGAGCTGCCTACGGACGGGACTTTGAATGCGTAGACTTTAAAACCCAGAGATATCTAATTACTTAATCGCTCTTTTAATACCCCGTTATGTCAGTCAGTTCCTAACCATGCATATTTTTCGATAGGAAAATTTGTACTAAACTGTAATTTTTACGAAATAGTTGGTATCATTTTTTATTTAATTTTACCGGACGCTTCTCTGTAGGCACCAGGAAAATCTGGTTTTTTCACACATGAATGGCGATGGTCAATCTTCATGTAAATGTATCGTGTCGTGTGATATTTTAAAGTCATAGTCCAATATATCATTACACGACAATCTATACTAATATTATAAAGCTGAAGAGTTTGTTTGTTTGTTTGAACGTGCTATCTCAGGAACTACTGGTGCCAATTGAAAAATTCTTTTTGTGTTGGATAGACCAGTTATCAAGGAAGGCTTTAGGCTATAAAACATGACGCTGCAACTAGTAGGAGCGAAGAAACAATAGAAAATGTGGAAAAAACGGGGAAAATTATTCATCTTTGACCGTTTCGCCGTTTTCTCAGCGCACGCAAAGGAAGCCCTTCCTTTGCGTGCGCTGCGAAAACGGTTCTTGATATCAAAAAATATGTATGAAAGAATTATTCCACTTGAAATGATCTAACAAAATGTTTGCAACAGTATATATGTCTATTTTTTAAGATCAACTCACTAGAACCGTTATTATGGCAATAACTATTCCATGCGGACGAAGTCGCTGGCACAGCTAGTTTATAATAAACATTGTGTATGATGTTGTGTTTTAGTAGCGATATGTTTATGTTTGTTACCAATTCAATAAATGTACATAATAATATACTCGTATGTCATGTATGTCTAGAAAGTCCCTTGTTTCGTTACAACGGGTCGTCTAACGGTTGTAAAGTCGTTGTCCGAATGTGAGGCTTTAAATGTTAAATGTAACAGAGGTGCAATGCTAAATGCGTCGTTTTTACGCTGCAGCCAATTGGCGGAAGTGGTTGCGGTAATTGCAGGTTTTATGTATTGCGTGCTGCTTCTATTTCAAACGAGGCTTCATTGCCCTCGAGCAACCGACTACTGGAAGTAAGTTTCTAGTTTTTGTAAACTTTAATAAGTTGCGTTGCATAAATGGTTCAGTTTTGATGTGTATCAAAAAGTGCCATTTTTGCCATGATTTAATGTGATAATTGTGCAACGATTTATTATAGTAACTAAGAATAAGTGTCTAGAAATATTGAAGATATCTTGTTGATGTAAACATCATGTGAGGTGGTTGGTTTTATTTGTATATTTGAATGATTATTACTGCCCTAAATAATGAATCGATCCCAAAAAAGTAGGACGCAATCAGCTAGACGAGAGCTGGTAAATAAATAATTCGGCCAACTCCCACTATTTCGAGTGTGACAGTCCATATTATTCATTGCTTTCGCGCATCATAAAACCACATGCAATATTTATTTAGCTCTCATCTCTGGCCCCCAATATACTCACCTGCATAAAAAACACAATATAACGACCGTTTAGATTTATTCCGCTTGACATTACGCGGTTTTGCTTATTTATGCCCTTTGTATATTATCTTTATAGCTCGTAACCCGATGGGAATGTACTGGGTTAGTTATGGTGCATAATGACACCACCTTAGAGGGTGGCTTTTGTACATAAATATTAACAGTAAGTATTTGCTTAAGAAAACTCCTTAATCAATAAACCTGCGGGGAGTTACTGGACAGCCCTCTGTAATAAATAAATACATATATATTCCGGGACATTGCACAGCGCCATCTAGCACCACACTAAGCAAACGCTTGTGTCGCGGTTACTAGATAACGTATATATTACTTGTATATATATATATATATTTAATGCGGTATATTAATCAAAAGAAACCACAATTTTGTTTTACGGCTATTAGAAATTAGTAATTATTTACCTGATTTATGTATGTTCTCAATGGACTAGTTTATATTCGTTTCGTGAACATCCAAAAATATTATATAAAACAAAAGTTGTAGGTCCCTTTTTACTATAAGGCCTATGTATATATTTTATAATTTATATTTTGTGTTTTTCGTGTGTTGCAATAAAGAATTTTCTCCTTATCTATTTAACGTTCGCGTCGTGAAGTCGTCTTAAGTAACAAATGCGATATCAGTAACCCAGTACAAAGGGTTATGCAGCTTGCTTACATTGCAAGCGATAAATAAGCAGCGCCAATACAGTAAAGTGCTTGTCTCTAGCTCATAAAACACCAGCGTTTGTGAAGCCAGGGGTGTATTCTGAGGTCGCCACGAAAACTTTACGACTAGGCGATAAACAACCGAATATGGTTCATAAAGACTCGTCAGATGTCCTATCTTTATCATTCGGTACTTACTACTTGGAAACTATTCCACTGTTTTCAGTAGACATTATTAACGCCCAGAGATTTGTAGATCTCGTTCAAGACAGTTTTATTGAGATTGGAAGGAAACGGCTTGTTTAGAGTTTAGAGTTTGCGAGACTAATTATTTGGTGCTATGTCTTCGCTAATGGTTTCTCGAATGATTGTAGTATTTCTCAGTATATACATTGGGTGTTATGTTTATGTGTTGTTCGTATGTGTGAATTTCACAGAAAATAGTTCTGAATAGTTCTTGTGTAGAAATGATGTATCTAGGCAAGCTAAGCTGTTGTAGCAGATTAGTCCGTAATAAAAACTAACCATAAACGTTTGTTTGCAAAAATAGCCTTGTTACAATAGGTATGTGTATGTAAATAAATTGTATCAGTCTTCGTATCGGAGACAGATGCTTTATCGTACAATCTAGTGATTGATATCTCAAACCTACAAAAGTGATAAATACGAGTACCTAGTCAGAGTTTCAATATCAAAAACAAACCCCTAATAAAGTCTAAAGCCAGCATAGTTTAACTATAGAATCGCAAATATTATGACTAATAAACCTAGGTTGTTCTGAAATACCTGGCGATGTGGTTACGATCTCGGGATCTTCTCGCCCGCGCCACCTAGCGAGAGTTTGAGGAAACCAGGTAAGTAAGTAGACCAGGTTACAATGAACCTTGAATTATGGATGTTACTGTTGTTAGTAGAACAAACGATGGAATGACGATTGTAGTTTGATTTCATTACAAGTTTTTAACGTTATTGTTATACAAAATTTCTAGTCATATTTTAAAGGTTTAAGTTATTACTTTTATCATGACGTTTTGAATGTTTAACCTTTATTTTAGTTCTTCTCAAATTAATGTGACTTATTCTCAAGTTCTCTATAATAGCAATCATAAAACACTTGAAGCAATACTCGAGTCCTTAATCAACGTTCAAATTAAAACGCATAACGGTATTATCAGTAAATCTAACAAAGTGTGATCGTGATTAATGCGCTCGGAATTAATTAAGTTACATCCCCAACTTCCTTACGCGCTGGCAATTCCCTTAATTACTTTGTAACTATTTACAATTACGCGGTGCTCTTACGTCACTTAACTTCAAAATTTAATTAGAGAAGCACGCTTGCCGACAGGTTTACTTATGTTGTTCATTTTATGCTTACGCGGAGCGAGCGCGATAAAAATTGTGCGACGTGAGAATAGGGCCCTGGGCTAGGGATTTAGTAATTAATTGTAAATATGTGTACACTAGAATGAACAAGATTTGTTGTGTATTATTTCAACATGGCCAGTAGATATGATGACTAGTATAATTCAGATTCAGAGATTCAGTTTTTATTACAACGTTCTAATATAGCCAGCACCCTGGACACAAAAAAATAACAATCACTCGCAAACTGCTATGAGTTGAAGCCTTGCTTTGTCTAATGATATGTTTGTGTGCAAAACTAGTGTGAAGTAGTGATGAGTGTGCAGTGATACCACGCATATTATTATACCTACTTCTCGAAAACTGAAATAAAATTAATTAATAAATTTACAACAAATAATTAATCTTATTAATACCACACAATATAAGATTCACATTAAAGCAAATCAGAAATATTTGCTTGATATCTCTGAGATTCATAAAACTTTATTCAATGCTTGCAGCATTATGATAAAAATGTAACGTAAACGATATTTTAATAGCCTTTAAACTATCTCAATGTAGTGTAAGTATATTTTGAGCTTACATGTTTATATTCGTTTTACAGTACATTAATATTTACTCCGAGCAAAAAGCCCAAGCAATTTCTCAACTGAAATAACCAGCTAAAGGTAATATTTACTGAAAACATTAAACAATATCTTAATGTGCGCTGTTTGTTCTAATAAAAGTCGAGCGTAACGACAAAGCGCAGGTCGCATGCGCTCTACGAAATAATTTAAAAGCCTTGTCATGTCTTATTTTGTAAGTTCTTGCAACTAAAATGAATGCATAACGAATAGTTAAGAGACAAAGTTATAATGTTGTTTATAATTGAAGTGTCTTTTGGTATTTGTTTTTCGACTGCACTTAATTTATATTTAATTCTATTGTCAATTAAGTAAAAAAATATGTTACTTATCAGGAAAGAACATTTTTATTCAAAAACTGCGTCTAAGATTGTTTTGTAGATATTGTACTGTTGGATTCATTAAATGTCCCGTAAATGACAATCGCAACGGAAACACTACTAATTAAGTTGTTAGTAATTATATATTTTCTACAAATCATTTCATTTTAAACGAGACTACATAAACACATTTAACTTGGAATAGAGTTAAAATACAAAAAGACGATAAAAAGGGTTAACTTATCTACGCTCTCAATCGAAAAGCTTCTATAGAAATCTAGTGCTCAAGTAAGACTTTGTATTGAAAGGCAAACTTTTATGGCCCATTGAAATGATCAAAGGGGGATAGCCATTGTCGGCTGACTTGTTAAATTTTGAACTTTTTGACCCGAATGTCAAATTACTCTAGCGCTGTTCGTATCTATTTGTCAGTGTGAAGTGAGTTATTTTGTGATTTTCTTGTAAGATTTGTTAGATTTTGGAACTTGGAATCCAATTTCTATATGTCTAAAATCGGACAAACAGGCGGGATCTACAGTTTAACTGTACAAAACTTTTTAAATTAAAGGAACAAACCTGATAGTTCTAAGCCATTGAATTAACGGTAATTGAATTCTTTTGGCATTATCAACACCATCTACACTAAGTTGAAGTGTAATTAAAAAAAAATATCCTTCTGGACGCCGGTCATTGTAGGTGTAGTGACAACCTTTTATTTCTATCAGGCACCACGACTTATGACTTGATATGTTTTTTAGTTTATTTTTCTCTACGTGAGAGGCCGCGGCGCGTTACTACTGGTTTGTTAAAAAGAAATAAAGCCGGCCGGTGAAATGGCACAAAAACACCGATGGCGCGACCGATAGCACGATATCGCGTGTTTCGGATTTACAATCGGCCATTAAAAGCCCCCTAAAAATAGTGCTCAGCCCACCGGAGCTCAGGGGCAGAGCTTACGTGGAAAAAGGCTAGAAATCTATCTATACACCTGTACATATAATAAGTCTAAACATTGAAGATTAATAAAAATGTTTGGAGATACTTCATATAGCAGTATATAGATTGGATAGAGGTTGGATAGCAGTACACGTTCCAACAATTTCTAGAAATGTTGTCTGTTTATCTGTGTCTCTGTTTATTAAAACGCTTATCACGCAAAAACGGCTGAACGGACCATTATGTTTTTGGTATGTAGGTATGAGGTCTTCGGAATGTCATAGGTTACTTTTTATCTTAAAACTAGCTGTGCCTGCGACTTCGTCCGCGTGGTATAGATATTTTGGGCATTAATTCCTCGAATTTTGAACCGTTTTCGCAGCGCACGTAACGGAAGCCCTCAAAGATGAATAATTTCCCCGTTTTTTTCCACATTTTCCATTGTTTTTTCTCTCCTTATTGTTGCAGCGTGATGCTATATAGGCTAAAGCCTTCCTCGATAAATGGTCTATCTATTCAACACAAAAAGAATTTTTCAAATCGCACCAGTAGTTCCTGAGATTAGCGCGTTCAAACAAACAAACAAACTCTTCAGCTTTATAATATAAGTATAGATAATGCGAGCGAAGCCGCGGCGTCCACTAGTAAGACTATAATAATAAAAGCACATGAAGTTGTGACGCGCTAACCCTAGGCACAGATCCCGGCGGCGCCGTTACGAATGAATTGCCAGGGTGCTAATGTTTTATAGCGCCCACTACCAACTTTATTCCACCAGTTTGAAGGTGAATGGGCCAAAAATAGGAAACGAACTATAAATTATTTATTGTATAGGCATTGGAGGGCTTTGGAATAAATATTGTTGTGTTACAGCACTTGTATACGACCACGCTATAATAACTAAATATTTTAGCAATATTCATAGATGTTTGCTGTTGTTTTTCTTCAAGTATAACAAACTTATTGATACAATTATAACTATTTTATATTAAAACTTTCGTGAGACATTTTATCAATATGTCAACTAAACGGTTTTCCCAGAACGCACGTTCTGGAGGTGTCATTAAATCCGAAACGCGTAAACAACATACGTGAATTACACATGAGTTAAAACCGTTTAGTTAACATATTGACAATGATAACTGATAAATCTGGTCATTTAAATTCTCTTTGATGATTAATAGGTAAGATACTTATAAAAGATTATCTTTGTTTCAGATCGGTTCACTGAAGAACTACTACTTACTATCACACCACGAGATACACAAGCGGTCCACAGAGCCGAGCCACGAGCATCATAAGAAACTTAACGACGAACCACAGGTAAAATATTTCAAACTATTTTAAAAATGTACATATGATGTAGGCTCTACGCTAATCTCAGAATAATTAAACAAAGATTTACATGAAATACAGATATATTCTTATTTTCCATTTTATTGACAGTACAATTCTTTTTCAGTTGGTTATTTCCATGGCAACGATAATAATAATCTAAAACGGTCAATCTTGCAACTGTAATTGGTTTTATCTACACTAATGTTGTAACATTCTACTTATGTTTCCAATACTTGACTTATAATTACTACTGTTATAGCACAGACAACAAAACACTCAATTTAAGCATTTTCACATGATGTTATAATATCCACATCGATATCGTAATAGCTCATTATAACATCGGAAAAGCGTGACCAACCTGATTGCAGGGCCAATCAGGTTGGTCGCGCTGCACTCTCGTTGGTTAGATTTTAATGGCGGCAAAATCACTGTGACAATACACGTACGCGTGAATTTAATTTAATAAATTATCAATGCATTAGTGAAGATAAAGTAGTGTATGCAACTGCATATAACTCGTTACTATTAACGTTACTATAAACTCACACTCGTGTTTTAATACCCTTCATTATATGACAGTTGCATAAACTACTATTACTTTTTGACAGTCTCTCGTTACCAAAGAGTTTTACATTATCAGGTTTGACTCCTTTATTCATTTATAATGTTTGCTTACACAAGAAAAGTATATATGTATTATATCAGTTATCAGTACCCATGATACAAGCGTAAGCTTAGTATGGGGCTAGATGGCGCTGTGTAATATGTCCTGAAATATTTATTTATTTATTTTATTTAATACTTGACTAAATATTTATAAATATATAAATTTCATAATGCACCAACAAACAAAGGAAAAAAACATAAAGTAACATATAAAACTTCAAATTATTAATGATCTAAAATACTAGTATTCGTATGTAGGTAATAGAAATACTAACGACCTACTTATTTTTTTCTTCTTTAATAGTCAAAGGTGCAAGGGCCTTTTTTAAATTGTCTTTGACGGCTGGAAGAAGACTTATTAAGTTTTAATGTCTCAAAGCATTTATTTACATTAGTGTCAATAGATACTTTAATTTAACAAAAGAAAAATGTGCCGTGAAAACAACGGCTCAAATGAGATTTTGGGGTTGAAATGAAACATACTTATTGCACGCGTCGACTTAGTTAAAACAGAACGATGTCATTATTTTCACAGCGAAAACCTGGCTCACGTAGTTTATTACGAGTTTTGACAAAATATAGCGGAGCCGTCACTTTGCGTACCCTACCTGAGCAATCGTATCAGGAATCGCATTTATAAACTGAATATTTTATAGGGACTCATACATACACAAACGGTCGCAGAGGGGATAAACAAATTGTATTTGGGATGAGGCTGTATGTGCCCGTGTAGATTTGTAGGTACTGGGTTACATGCAACATAGGGATAACGTTATTTATAAAAGGTATTGGCAAAGAGAATTAAAAGCAAAAGATTGCGATATGAAACTACTGAAATATTTAATCATATCTGTCATATTTTTTTTTATAATTTTTCATTAGAACTTGTATTTTTGTTAAGCCATGTCAGAGGCCCTTAAGGTGGTTTGAAAACACTCGACACCAGAGTTGGTAAGAAGAAGAAAAAGAATGCGATCTTGTAGACATTTTCACAAAGTAGGTACTCATTACTTTAATATATAGTTTTTACTATAAAATGGTAGTCATGATGTAAGAAGCCAAGCTTCCGAAGAAATAGAAAACCTTTTTACAGATAGCGCAGTATGAAATATATCGTAAGTGTACCTTTGTCAATGTTGACAGTCTAGATTCAAATTTACCATTCTAGGTTCTAGATATTGGACATAAACTCTATACATTTATTAATCGAAATAGGGTTTATCCCACATCACTTCTCTTTTACCTATCAATGTAAAATGTTATCAGATGAACAGTAATCTTACATAGGTGCGTTCTTGTTACATATTTCCAGATTTGATTTAAAATATAAGCACTTAATTAGTTTGATATGCACGTTATGGACTCTGTTGTTAAAGCTGTAAGTTGTAAGTCACCATAGAAGCCTCC
The DNA here is from genome assembly GCA_927399415.1 of Macaria notata. NCBI lineage: Eukaryota > Metazoa > Arthropoda > Insecta > Lepidoptera > Geometridae > Macaria > Macaria notata. The sequence continues at coordinate 3,015,564 of OV656740.1, read as the reverse complement.
CATTGTTCATAGTTATTTTTATAAACGTTCATGTCTTATCGGTTCACATTAAAACAAATAACTTGATTTATAGATGTAATATGAGTACTTTTGACTGGTTAAGAGTTTTGACTGCAACATATCTATAATATGCTATCTATGTACCTACTATGAACTAGCAAAATCAGTCAGTTTTATCCGTATGCTTTAATGTAAGCCGTATATTTTGACTGCAACATACATACCTAATACATGTATAGTTTTAATTTAATATTGTGTCAGGCTGTAAGCCACCTGCTCGGCACCAAATAAGACAATCCTTCCCCGGACTAGCAGCAAGATAATATCAGTCACATGACTCAGGGGGGACGTATCGTCCATACCGTCCCCGGGAACTAACAAGCAAAGTACAGGCAGAGGTACATCCAGTACCATAGACAAAATTGTCTAAAGACTAGCTACATACATAAGTATGTCTCTTCTTCTTCTTATCAATGAGTGTGGCCAACTCTGGTGTCGAGAGTTTTCCAAGCCGCTCCTAAGGGCCTCTGATCTGGCTTTACGATTGCCGTACTAGATAAGCAGCCGGGACCTACAATTCAACGTGTCATTCGATACCCGGAAGTGCCCAAAATGGAATTCTACTATTCGGTTACCCATCCGCGAAATGATCGCGTCGACCTTTGCTTAAAATTGGTAATCGCATGCGATTGCCTCCGCTGGCAGAGCTACGGGTGCTTCATAAGTATGTAAAAAGTTTCACCAACGCCATCGCCCATTTTATATTAATAATATTATAATAATAATGTCTTTATTTCAGGCAATAAACCCATATAAAACTAAAATATTACAAAATGCTGATAAAACTTAAACTAGATACAATAAATAAAATAGTAGGTATATCACATCATTTGCGGTTTTTACTCTGGTGTACAGAGATCCAGGATCGATAAATGGGACTGTAAAAATCTTCGGACAGGCACTGCAGTATACTATTATTCGATCGCCGTATTGCTCCCCAGAAGGAAGCAATACGGGATCGAATAACCGCAAAGAAGTCAGGAACCCGTGCATCAGTGAACATGCCCGACGCGCTGCAATATCTGGGCTTTCTCATAAGGATGCGAAATGCGTCATTATATTGCACCCTTATGGTATGGTACGTACTTCTGGTATACTCCGTCCAGAGCTGGCACGTGTGTAAGCACATACAATAAGCTTTGAACAGAGTAACCTTCACTTCGTCAGAACATATTGCGAATCGGCGCGCGAGCATGTTACATCTGATGAGAGAGAAGGAACCTGTTCCTTCTCTCTCGTTCCATGTCCAAGTCATCTTTCATTACATCGGTCAATATGTGTCCCAGGTACCTGAACGACTTATATTACTTGTATATGCGGATCAATTAACATATTAATAATGAATATTCCAATTTATCAATGTTTTTCACGTCAGCCTAATTAATCAATTTGACGATATTTTATTCATATTTTATAGTAGGTACCTTTGACATGTTTTTGAGAGTAGCTTTACATTTTGGAAGGTTTTAATACTAAAATCTCAGCACACCAGGATCGGTGTCGAACATACGAGCGTATGCATATGGACAGACTCTTGTGACATAATGTTTTACACTACAATTAGTCGCCTTTCGGCTACAATGTCGCCGGCTACATCCCTAATTTCGCGCAATGCATAAAGAAAAGGTCCGAATTACGCCCACGGAAATACGGTACACATCGCGTAACGTAAACAAGATAAAGTAAGGCACCGTACGCACTAGACGTGCGCAACGGGACGACAAAAAGATTAAGTGAGGTCGTGGATTAGAGGGTTAGGGACGCGCGTACGTTCTGGGCGGGTTTAGGCTGCGTACAGGCTAAGGTCGGTTGGTTCAAATGATATTGCAAATGTGTACTGTATACATAAACACTAAGTATATCACTTTGTTTTTGGATTTCAAGCGCAAAATTTCTTATCTGACAAGCAATGTACTTATGTATCTAAAATTAATATCTATGTCTCACCAGTTGTAGTGGTACCCTAACACGGTACCCTAACACAAAAACTCAATAGTCTAGTTCGTCATATAGTTGAAATGGACAGACTAGATGGTTTTCATCAACGCTAGCTTTTGCGTTGTTCTTATCATAATTTGTTTGACACCAGAAACTTACAAAAGTACCTATATTTGTAATATTTTTTTCAGTAAACTTTTGTGTAGTCTGTACCCGGCCTAAGTGACTCTAGCGACACTCACAGATATTATTTTCGTGAAATATTAACTTTGAACGTGTGTGATTGTGCCGCCTTTGTGCTCGCCGCCGCCGCGCCACCGCCGCGTCGCACGACTCCGACACTATTTATGAAGCCTTGTGTAGGCATAGATTAAATAACTCAGAGAGACTATGTACACCTAAAACTCGTGCTAGATAGCCCTGCGCGTGAATTATAGCGGTAATTCTGCAGATGAACTGTACCCACGTTTCAATCCTATTTTATAAAACTGTACCTGATATATGATTTCTAGACCAATTATGGAGGCTTTCATACTGTTATTTTACTCTTATTCTAAGTATACTTCATCGTCGAATAGTGTGATTGTGTTACATTGTGTATCGCAGGGGTTCCCAATTTATTTTTGTCAAGGAACCCTAATTGACTATACTTTTCCTAGCGGAACCCTACGTTGATAACTGGGAATTTGCCTACCTTATAAAGGTATACATGAAAAACAATATTTTTTTTATGAAACATTTTTTGTACATTTACTGTAAATATGTAGATTTTTATCATGGAATTTTATTTTATATTTTTTTACGGAACCCTTGCGGCCTTTCCACGGAACCCCAGGGTTCCGCGGACCACCTTTCGGGAACCGCTGGTGTATCGCACCAATAGCGCCCCAATTCCGACCGGTCGGCCAAAACAAACGCGAAACCAAACCAGAGCACAATAAACGCTGATGATATAAAAGGATCCCGTTTAAACGTTCAAAGTGCTCATAATATCCTGTTTTCTTTTGTTCCTGCTCCATTTAATTAATTCTTGGGTTGAAATTAGATCATTCTTATTACTCGCGTTTCTGTTTCCGCGCTCGTGATCGTTTTATCTATCGCCATGTTGGTGAAGTTTTTAATTAAGTGTTGCTTTTGTGAGTTTTCTTTTTGACTTCGCTAGTTTGTGTTGGAACGAGAAATATTTTGCTAAAAAGTTTCATCTAGATGATTCCGTTTATGAGTACAACATATTCTATCTTCATAAAGTTTGTTCGGGAAACTAAAAACAGAAATGGCGAACTAATGTGCTCCAAGTCGTATCGAGTCTCTTAAATAGAGCAAATACTAACTCCTTGTATCAATAACTGTAAACACATACACATATTTTCTGTAACCCTATCTGTTAAAGTTGGAAGACAAGAGACCAATATTTCCTAAAACACAATAACGCGCCAACAACTTATTACTGATTGAGACCCACCAGTATTGCACGGTTTTTCGTTTGATGTCGACCACGGGGTGACAAAGGAGACCAAAGTGTTCCATCGACATTAGTTCCGTCTATTGAATGGACATGTCGGTTTTCGGGGAAATCTTATTATATCCCCATGACAATAGCTGGAGATTGGGTGTCCGATGGAGAGAACCGGAAGTATCCGATTTACTGTATTGATTTAGTGAGGTCTCGGGTTTGAAACAGACGTCGACCAATTGTGATTGCCGCTGCGGCATCGTCTCGGAGAAATTGGACGAAGATTTGCGACCATGTCTCGCTCTGTATTGAATAGAACTGTCTTGTTTCTGGAATCCAATCATCATATCATACAATACTGAATAATAATCTTACAATATCTCAAATCACTTTTTGCCTTAGATTATATAAATAGTCATTTGAAATTTCATTAAATAGAAAATAAAGTGGCACCCCTACAGTGTTCTGACTAAGTGAAACTTGCAGCGGTGCGCTGCTTAGTGCAGGCGTCTGCAACAATACGGGCTACCTTAATTCTGCATACAGAATACTAGCCCACTTTAAAGACTGAGGCAAATAGGCGAGCGCACCGCGATGCCTCTGAATTCAACTATGGAAATGACATCGTTACGCTCCTGTTTGCCTTTTGCTGTGTTTTTTGCGCTCGTGCCGGCAACTTGCATCCCAAGCAGCTGCACATGGTCTTGGAATTCCTTTCAGTCTAAAAATATGACATTTATTAGCATCACGACGCTACACGAAAGGATGCCGCCGCGCGAACTGAGAATATGCCGCTGGCTTCTTCTCTGAAATATCTTAGAGCTAGAACATGCTGGAATATTCTTGACTATCATAAAATTAAAGTTTATTCCGCTAGACATAGCGACGGGTAATACAATGTGTTAATACTTTGGAAACTTCTCCGAGTTCTTAAAGTGAAGTGTCCGACGGCTCTTGTTCCCGCGCAAAAGTGGCTTTATTTTTCTCCGTTAATGTCAAAGTATTCGCGGAGCTGTCTTGTTCGCCTTCTTTTATATTTTCCGCCACATTTTTACCTATACTTGGCGGTGAAATGACGTATGAAGGTAATTTAACTCGCGATATAAACATGTTATTTCAGTTGCCTACGTTAACGTCTAATGTGACCGAAATACTAAAAGTTCTAGGAAACCGATACGGTCGGTATTACGGGTGTCATTAGGCAATTTTCCAGCGTGTTAATTCATTAAATTAATGCCTCAAGCTTTGGCAATTTCCGTAATGGCGACGAAATAAATGCTCAAACTTTAACGTGGCTATTTATTACCTACCACGCTATCCGTTCCTATTTAAATGCCTGCTCACTGGCCTACTGCATACAAAGTAAAATATTATTTATATGTGACTGACTTCACAAAAAGGAGGTTATCAATTTCTTCTGAAAGGTTTTGACTAGAAATTATACGCACAGTCAAAGAAAATACCAGATTTTGAGACCTACTATAAAATACATAGTAGGTATGTATTGCTATAATTCCAAAGCTACCTTCTGCTGCTCGAAGCCTTAGCTATCAAATATGAAGCGTAGTAGAAAATAAGTTAAATAAATGGGCCCGCTGTGTGCGGCGAACCATGAAGCGATAGGAATAGATGACCCGCCGGCGAGTTGCTTCCACTCAAATCATGGACTATGTAGCATTGAAACGGCTAATTATATCTATCTTCTGTGAAGTCCATGGGAAAATTGGGACGTCTTACGTGGACCAGTACCTAGTCCTATGGCGCAACAGTATTGATTGTGAAATTGACTAACAAAACCGTATGCACGAGCATGTATCGAGTGATACTAATAATATGCTTAACGCGTGGATTATTGACTTGATTTATCTAATTTCTAATTTGTGGGAATCTGTGACGGTAGAAGCGAAATTAATAAAACACGTTGTTTCTTTGACTTTTGTTTCATAATTTATTTATTACCTAGAGCACCTTACAGATAACTTAATCAAAATCAGCATAATATCATCTAGGGCGCGCGTCATCTATACTAATATTATAAAGCTGAAGCGTTTGTTTTTTTGTTTGAACGCGCTAATCCCAGGAACTACTGGTGCGAATTGAAAAAAATATTTTTGTGTTGAATAGACCATTTATCGAGAAAGGCTAATAACATCACGCTGCAACTGATAGGAAACAATAGAACTGTGGAAAAAACGGGGAAAATTATTCATCTTTGAAGGCTTCAAAAATGGTTCAAGATATCAAAAAAGTATGAAAGAATTAATGCCCAAAATAACTATTAGTATAGTTATTTTGGTCATGCTAGTTTCAGCTATAACCCAAAAAAATACATACCTATGTTTTGAATTCAACATGACGCTGTTACCGTATACCAAATAATGAGACGTCTGTTACATGTCTTACCGTTGATTCACATAAATATAGAGAAACAAAAAGGCCGCCTCCTATTGACGGTTTGATTTATCTCATATCCCGGGGTTATTTGAGATGGAGTCATAACTTGGTGCCGTGATGCATCAAGTGTCTGGACCCCTCACATTGCGGCAACGGAAACGGATGATGGCTATTATTACTATTCCGTTTGAAGAATAGTTTGCGATGATTCTACTTTTACTATTCCTAGACTTACAAAGGCAAGGATTATGTTAACAAGTTCTAACAAAAAATCCTTAAAGTTTTTTTTACAAAATTGCAAAAAAAAAAAATATTCGTTTGCAATTTGTGTAATATTAGGCAACAATCTACATACATTTTATAACGATACAATTTTTTTTTATTATAAAAAAAATAGATTTTCATGGGACCATAATTTGTCTCAGATAGTTAGTATTGTATATAGTTATATCTATGGTCTCGGATGAAACGTGCCTATAGCAATTCAATTAAAACGTTATAGATCGCTAGATTGTAGTTAGGTACTGCGAACAAGGATTCAGGCAAGAAGTTTCATATAACTTCTCAGTACACACAATAAAAGTGGAAGTAAACAGCATTGCCTTTTGCGAATCTTATTTTTCAAATTCGTTACACAGTAAAAGAAATCCATTTCAGTAAATATCCTTTAACCATAATCTCATAAATATGTATTAAAGCAAGTTTAATAAGGGCCTAAATAAAGAGAGTTGTAGTTTTAGGGTCCAATTTCCACGATAAGTATGTATGAGAAGGCTGCCTCATGCATATAGTGTCTCCAATCATTACATTTACACATTGCCAGCTGATAAGGTAACAGACACACTGGATGGGGAAGTTCAAAGCTGAGAGGCAGCCTTATCTTTGCTTTAGACTTATCTTGATTTTGCGTTTATTTCTCGCGGTTTATGAGGTTGTGAGATGCTCTTGTTTTCTTTTTAGGTGGTAAAATTAGATTTTTTTAATGATACCGTGACTAAAAATAAATCAATTAAATATATTTGAAATGACGCAAGATTCTTACTGATTCAATTATAAGTATTATAGAGAGTAAACCGGTTTCTTCTAGGCAAGCGCGCTAGATCGTAGATTACAACGTTGCTTAACATCAGGCAAGTTGTAGTCAAGCGTGAGTCTATCTAATGTAAAAAAATAAATAAATCATAAGTTTATGTTCTACTCTAATCTATAAACTAAACATCATATCCCGGATACATGTTTATTTACTACATTGTACGTAGCAAGTATGCGTTTTATAAAGATGCGAACAAAACTCACAATCGATACAAGGAAAAAGCTTCCACACAGAGTTTCATGACGTTGTATATCATTTATATAGCAACTCCGTACCAATATACCGGTGTACATTGTGCCTAATGTTATTTTAGCCCAATGACTTCCGGCCAGCAAGTGTTGATATAACGACCACGCTCTATAGGAAGGACCCTTTTAACCTTTTTTCGAGGAAATGATATCATTTAGGAGGATGGCTTACATTGTTATTAGGTTTCATGTGTGCTTTTATAAGTTGAGCCTCAATCTGGTGATAGCATCTATTTGGAGTTTCTAATGTAGCGCCTGAAGAATAAGAGAGAGCCATAATTAAAAATCTTGTATCCGTTCTTTCATTTACATTTAACTTTTTCGTTAATGTGTTTTTACTCGAACTTAATTTCATGAAATGTGCACGTACCTATCATTCAAAATCTAGAAACACAAATCAAGTATTTCTAAACGAACGTATTTTTGTAAATGAAAAGTACACAAACCTATGTGGTTTTCTAGTTGCGTTGAGTCTCATTAACTAATAAATTCATGATGCGTTATAGTTTAGTTAGTGCAAAATTTTGGCGTTTATTATTTCTGTTTCTTCGTCCAAAAGATTGGATATATTATTAATTCAATTTAAATTTCGAGTTTTACTAAGTACACAAAAGCTGTTTAAAATCACAATTAATTGTCATTAATAATCAAAAAGATTCATTATCTTTATGAAGCAAGTTTCCAACCTAAATACAGTGAAGTAACTGCCCAGAACAGGGATAAACTTACAGCATATTGTTGGAACAGTCTCCGGGTTAATAAAACAGGAGGGCGTGGTCTTGTTCAGCGGCGCCTTTCTAATGCTGATGAGGAGGTCTCATCGAGATGTTAGCTTGTCTTTTGATAGTTTTGTTTGAAGTTTTGGAATAGATTGTTTATTGTACTACTTACAGATTACTTGATACAATGAGAGGTTCTTGTTGTTTTGGCTTTTTGTTGGGCAATAAGTTGTTACCGTTATCATTCAGTTTTATAAGCACTATATTTGATGGTATTTGGATCCGCAGAGTTTTAATTTTGAATTGGCAAAGTGGTCTAATTATTGTTAAACTTCTGTTGTTATGAACTTGCATGATTTATTCTCACATTACCGATGTATAAAAAAACAGTCCTTGTTATGAAATACGTACCTAAAGTACATATAACATATAACGGTGTTTACTGAAATTGTTAATTGACTATACATCTCGTTTTTAATTAAAACAAGTAGGCACACAATCTGAAAAAAGGACCCTTCAACTCGACAATTTAATAGAAACGTATTTTGAAAACAAACACCTTTCATTATAAACGAACACAACAAACTGTTGTGTTCGTAATGTAAATTATAAGAAAGAATTTTAATTAGATTCAAAACAAACACGACGCCGCGAGGGCGGGTTGGGGTACAACAAAAGACAAGGGTCACGCGAACAATGTCCCAGTAAGTTGGGATACAAAATGACCTCTTTATTCGCAATTTGCACACATACACTCTCCCTGTAAATTATTGTCGTTTGTACTCGTGAAAGTCAACCTTTCTTTTTCGAAGCCTTTTTTGAATAAAGAAAAACGGGATCGAGAGTATTTGCCTCGTAAATCGAATCGCACAGCTTTGCCAAGAAATTACGGCGGGAATCCTTTTTGCGTGGAACTTACGAGAAATCTGTACAATTGACACCTGAAACCCTTACTGCCTTCACTGGCCTTAACATTGTGTTTTACCAAAGGCCGAGACCGCTTTTTTCGGTGTAAATCTGTTTAAACCCGTCTGCTTCATAGAGCTACGCCGCCGCAATGGACCCCCGGCTTATTAGTTTAGGACCCTATTACGTTACGGTGTGTAAGTACAAAGGGGCTTTATTAAACCACATCGGGTCGCGCTCCGTGTATTTTTTGTACCGTCCCAACACTGGAGCTAACTATGTTTGGCTACAGCGCGACATCTGCTCTTTGCTCAGCTGAACCCAGTAAAAACAATAACGCGCTTAGACGTGACGCAAGAACTGATTTCTATCAAAGTCAGCGCTTCACTTTTAACCACGGAACCTACATATGTACGCTGAAACGAGCGTAAGCCTCGACGTTGACAAGAAAAGTCAGTGTTATTTTTGCTTCGTTATTATTTTAACTCATGTAATATACAACGTAAATATTCTCACATCTCCAATGTGGATTAATTACGTAAAAATATAACGCGAGAGCAACTTTGTTGCGTGAAACTTTGTATTTTCAGAGCATGATTGAGTTGCGAGCGATTAATCGCGTCTCGTGTTGATTAAAACATTCAAATTAATGCCAGCTAAAAGAGATTTATGCTGCACATTGCTAATTTCTCCCCTTTCATAATTATGTCCCGGGAGCCGAGGGATGTGTAGGTTTTTTTTTATTAAATTAGTCCGGGACCGTGACAAACAGAGGAAGGTTTGTGTTGGTCCTGCGGAGGAAATTCCGTTGAATTTATACGCTGGGATTTGCCGCTTTTTTGCACTTCATTAAGCAGAGCTCTTGCATACATAAACTTCTTATATAATACTGGGAGTCCTTTGAATGGTGGACTTGCAAATACAAACTGTGGGGAACTTGTCAATTGAGAAACCAGGAGTATTTTAATCAACGTAACCATTTTTGTTCATCATACAATTTACATTATTTTTATCGGTCTTCAAGTCGAGAGTAAACCGGTTTCTTCTAGGCAAGCGCGCTACATCGTAGACTATAACGTTGCTTACCATCAGGCAAGTTGTAGTCAAGCGTAAGCCTATACCATGTAAAAAAAAAGATAGAGGCTTGATAAGTTACGAGTTGTGATTACCAAATATTTTCTTTGGCGTGTATTGAGAAGTTATCTGCAAATGTGAAATTGCAAATTTCTTACTATCTTTCGCTCATTCATTGACAAACAGTCAATTAATGAGCAAAAGTTCGTTCGCTTCGCTCGCTCGCTCTATTATCGTAAGCACAGCGTTCCCCGGGACGGATATTAAAGATTTCCTGAAATTATGAGCGTATAGTCTCATTAAAGCTGCTGTAATAAAATTCCAATATAAATTTTAATCTGGATCATATTAAGCCGAACAGTTTTCCATCATCCGATTGTGACTACATCAGTATTCGCCACGCGTTGAAATGAAACATTGATATTGAAAATATTGCACAGAAAAATATAATGTAAATGTAATTTATGTATTTATACATAAAATATAGCTGAATAGGTCGAAAGTCTGAACATTGAAGATATTAAATTAAACTTTTATTGGAAAATGAGCGAAAATAATCACGACCGGCAGGATTCGAACCTGCGTATTTCTGCTACCGTCAGAACGCCTTAACCACTAGGCTACGGTCTACTAACGGCCAGGCGCGAAAATCCACACTCATTTCCATACACTTCAGACTGAGCGGCTGATGGCGCCTCTTGTACAACCATAGTGCAGGTTAGCACTTAATAAATTAACTCATAATTGAAGATATTAAAAAAATGTTTTGAGATACTTTAAATTGCTAGCAGAACACGCTACAACCATTTCTATAAATTTTGTCTGTTTCTCTGTGTCTCTGTTTGTCTGGTTATTTAAACGCTCATCACGCAAAACTGCTAAACGGATCAATATGATTTTTGGTATATAAAGGTAATATAAGGTGTTGGTCTTGAGTGTCAAATGCCACTTTTTATCCTGAAATAATGCGAGCGAAGCCGCGGGCGTCCACTAGTTATTATATTTAAGTATTTACGTACACCGGACCGTAGCACTTTGTACTGATTACAGATGATATATCCCCTACTCTCTGTCTAACACTACACTGGCTGGATAAAAGTATAAAGGGGAACCACACTGCTCCCACGCTCCATAATGCTCCTAGTAAATAAGAACATTTTTACTGTAGAATTTTATAAAAACGTATGTGTTTATATTGAACCAAACCAAGGTACTTAATAATTCACAGTTGAAGGATGAGTTAGTACCTAGTTGACATCATCATCAGATTTATTTTAGTACAGTGCAAGTGAAATCGCGGGGCGTAATTACTAATTAATACCATTCTAAAAGGTATACTTTACTAATGTACTGTAGGTATACTGTATTAAATATAATTTTTTACGGTCAAATAAAAATGACTGATTTTCACTCATTACCTATAAGCAAATTACTTAATATTTCTGTTACGATTTTATTTTTATAGCTATACTCTAAATTGATTTGATAAAGTCTCAACACACTCAGGATTCAGTTGGCTTTCAAATAGTAATCATCTTTACTTTAAATCGAATCATAACCTATCCGTTTAGAAACAAAGACATAAATTACTACTCATAACACCTTTCTTTATGTATCGAGGGTTATAAAGATTCTTCCTTTTGTTTTACTATGTAGTAGCTAGTAAAGTCACTAATTACATTAAGGCTCCTACCAGCAACGGTGAGACAACAGAATTTAGCGCGCGGGATATTTTAAAATATGCTCCTGGATACCTTTTTTCTAGAGCTTTGTGTTTCATTTTATGGAAAAAGAAACTGTGATGTTAAGAGCTGAAGCTTTGAGCTTATGCTTCTCTGAATATTGTGGCATGTTCTGTAATGTGCTCTTTTTACTATTTTGTGAACATTTTATTACATTTTGTATTTTTTTAGATTAATTCGATCTCGAAAATGTCTGTGAAATTGTCCATAACAGTAATGCATAACTTATAATTTGTACAGTAAAAATATATACTTATTCTTTTTTACAATCGTTTTCGACTGAAATTTAAATCTACTACTCAAATCTGAGAGTTTTAAGGCGGTTAGAAAAAATTAAAACAAAAACTGTTCAAAAAATTCTCGACACCAGAGTAGGCCACTGTTATACGAACTTACTCACTTTTATCATGTATACCACCAATATTGCAGCAATTTATAAGCAATGTTCCTGTAAAATAAAGCTAAGAAAGTAGCGTAGTAGCCTACCACTAAGCTACCGTGTAACAAGGTAGCCGAGGTCAGGTGGCCCTTTCTGATGGTAATGTTCTTATATCGTGATGCCAGCATGTAGCTACGAGAGGCGTGGCAGTTTTATATTTAGTTTTATAACTTGTTTTAGGTATAGAAAACCAGACGGTTTTAGTGTGAGCGTGTCGTAATGTAGGTATTTTTACCGGCTGTTCGTCATAGTACGGCATTGGTAACAGATAAATTTATCTCTCTCGCTTGAGACGTATTTCCTCATGACTGAGGGTCGTGACTCCCCCTCAGAATGAATTCGTTAGGGAAGTTCTCTTGGGCAGATACATAGTGGTGGGGGCCAGGTCCTTCCACGGAAGTCACATGTCCTCGGATATTGTGGTCTACAAAAACAGATAAATTAGAGGCCTATAAAGTCGCCAGTAAACTCTCGACAACAGAAAATGAATAAGCTCCTTCTTAACGTAAGAAAAAAAGGTAACCATAGAAGTTGCTTATACAAATCATGTAGCTTTTTAGAGTTTATATTTCTGATGTATTTACTGATAATTGACTATATTCAGTAAAGACATGTGAAATAAAACACAAATTAAAAATACACATAAAATAAACTATACACTAATAAACATGACCATGATTTGAATTTTAGTATCGATAAGAACATTAAATTAAATAACATTTCTGTCACAAATTCTAATACCGGCGCCAGCCAGCCCCTTTAATAAGAAATCAGATATTATGTGCCTTGTAAATCATTTTATGTTGTATATAATTGGTATTAACCACAAATCCAATAAAGTATTACTAGACAAATAGTTTCTTCCTAAAACCTCTCAGATAAAATACTCGGCCATATTTCCCGGCGACTGTCTGTTACATACCAACAGCTGTGAAATTGCATATCCTGAAAATGCTGAACCTTAAACTGTTTCAATTTGAGGCCAATCCGGTCTTTTCAAACCTTTTTGAACAATTGGAACAGAATGGACTAGGTACGGTTTGTTGGATTTTCTGTTAAACTTGATATCCTCGACATAACTTACATAATATGTGAAGAACAAATCGATGAACTACATATTACTTTCTATATCTCCTCCTCCTTGAATCGTATCCCTCATGTCTGAGGATCGTGACCACCACCTTCATCTTTCCAAATCTTTAATATCTAATAACATTATATATAATATATAATATACATATGTATATCTATAAGTATGACTGTATGTATGTTTATTCTAAGCTATCTTTTATCCGCAAAAAAAGATCGGAACATTACATACTCAGGCTCGATTTCATATTTTGTAATAGACGCTGAAAATCTTATAATTATCTGCAAACAATATATTTGTCTATCTATGCACATGAAATTTGAAGCAAAGAAAATAGGTACTCTATTTCAAGCCTACTGTCGCCGCGAGTACTTTTCACTCGAATTCCTACCGTTCACCTCAAAGCCGCAAACAGCAACAAGAAATAACAGCTATTATCACTGAAAGCGCACAATTAGCGCCCCCATAAGATGCAATTACTAGATTGTTATCCGCTGGATGTTGGCCAAGTGGCCGCGGAGCGCCGGGACTCGAATGTTTTCAGACTTACACTCGATTAAGATAAAGCCCGCCTTTTATCTTGGTTTGAAGCGGTGAAATACGACGCCATTTGTATACGACAAGATATTGCAAAAGACTGTCTGAGACCTAGGTCGCTTCCAAATGTGGCGTGCCTGAGCGAGGGATATTTTGCGCAAGGGAATGTAATTTTAAGCTTGTGTTTTGAGTAGGTGAATGGCCGATTGGGGAGATTTCTTGTTGTTATTTTGAAGGACCACTAACAAAAGTTTTTTTTTAAATAGCTGTAGTGTAGTAGACTGATAATGACAATAACATTGTTGAAATTAGGTGCCACCTTACTTTCCAAAGTCATCGTCATCATCAGCCTATGCTTTGAAAGAAATGCTCTATGTATTGCTTATCAGTTATTTGTTCTATATTTCCTTATTTTTAGGGTTGGTTCCCTATCTCCTCAATTTATACTTATCAATCTTTACTTAAGTATAATTATTTTTGTCCCAGGTGCGATGGTTCGAGCAGCAACGAGAGAAGCGCCGCGTGAAGCGCGACTTCAACCCGTACGACCGCACTGCGTTCGCGCAGCTCTCCCGGCGACTGCCCGCGCACCGCACGCACCATCGCGCGCTCACCTCCGCTGCTTTCTTCCCAGACCCGCTGTTCAAGGAGCAATGGTATTTGGTACGTATTGTAGCACTCTCTTTTGCTTTACATACATACTGTATATGAGTAGTCATCGATACCATTATCCAATAAAAACCTAGCTGTGCAAATTAATTATTGAAATAGCTAGAATGTCTGCAAAAATAGCAGTGGAATAACGAAAAAAAACCTTGTTTGTGTTCACTACAATGTTATGCACTTATGTATGTATGTATGTTGCGCTAAAACATCTTTATATTTTAATCTTATCACTATGTAATAATCTAAAGAACACTTTTAACCCAACAGAATGTTTAAAAAGCAATCAAGAAAAAATATACCTATAATAAAAAAATATAAGTATAGCATTCGTGATAAAAAGCTTTCCTCCCATCTAATGCTCGTACAAAAATACAGAATACTAAAAAATAAGGAATCCAATTACGCACATCCTATACTAACATCTTTTGTTATTCTCGTCGGTCAAGTAGCACTTTAGCCACTTTACTACAAACGTGTACCACTTATATTATGCCACGATTCTGAGAAAAGTGAGTTCATATAAGAACGAAATTCATGTATGTTTTGAACTTCTTACTTTGTCAATTTCTACTGAATAAAACCAAAAAATACTCATAATATAACCTAAACAATGTCTACCCACTATTTGTCAACAGTAATGCTAGGTAACATATTATTTTGAAAGATGTGATGCAGTTTGTGAGTTTGAACTTATTTTTGATAGCACTTCATGATCAAAATATAATTGAATCGTATTGTGAATTTTGCACAGAAATATTTTAACCGACTTAAAAAAAATATGTTATCAAGTCTTCTGAACCTTTTTTTTGTGGGTATGTTACGCGATTACTACGTTGTGTATAGTAGGATTTTTTGTTACTTGTAAACCAAGCTTAATGGGGTTGACACCGTAAATTAATAAGCCTTCAGATGTTATATAGTCATTAAGTATCCAAATATTATATTATGTGTATTTCAGTACGGAATTTATCAATGACACTTTTTAAAATATATATTTTCCTATTATGTGTTTAGAACGGGGGTGCCAAAGACGGTCTGGACATGAACGTAGCGCCGGCGTGGCAGAAGGGCTACACCGGCAAGGGGATCGTCGTCTCCATCTTAGATGACGGCATCCAGACCAACCACCCGGACCTGGCGCAGAATTATGTAAGTATCAGAGTTTTCTATGATTTGAAAGTAGTGAAATCTGGTATTAAAATACTTTAATTTTTTTTAATCCTTTTCCTTTGTTTTTTTTTTGCTAAGATGTAACGACTTTCCACTCTTTCCGTAACCGTTCATATGAAATAAATATTGGGTGCTTTAGTAAAGAGCACCTGGTAACATAGGCAAGCCATCTGAAGGGTCGGTTTTAATAGAATTTTAACAACATTATACAAAGATTTTTGAAAATCCGTTAATAATACTGCTGTGTCATACAAAAATATTTTTACCAAATGTACGAAGATGCAATTTAGTTTGTCTTAAATTTTGAAAAATGTTAGTTTTATTACGATGAATGTCAACAGATCAATTATGTAAATAGGCCTATCGGCCTTAGGTACGGCTGTTAAATTATCCGGCAATTTTAAGGAAATAGTAAAACGAGATAAATACCTATATACATAAGCAGTAACCGCAGTAGGCATGACCGGTTAGTTGTCCAACTTTAGACTCGAACATGCGGGTCGCCTATCTAATGCAGCTTTGTAACTATGAAACTGTGATAGCACTATCTGTAGACTGTAGGCACTGGGATTGTTGAGAAAAGTTTACTTTTATCAGTTGCAGAGATTGTGATTATTGTGTTTGGCTGTTGAACTTAAACCTACTATTTGTAGTGAAGCTAATTTACAGTTTTTAAATTATTGACCTATAATGAAAAAATATGTTTTTGGTAATATATTATTTAAAATCTTCTTTTTATGGGCAAATTGATTTCGAAATTCTATTTTACTTCAAAATAGAAGTGCGATCATAATCATGCAATGCAATGTATGAAATCACGATATGTATGTACCTGCCCAAGAAAACTTGCCAGTGAATAATACAACTGTATAGCAGACTTTATAAAATTCTTTTTTGTTCAGGATCCCGTCGCCTCAACGGACATCAACGGCAACGACGATGACCCGATGCCACAAGACAACGGAGACAACAAGCACGGCACAAGATGCGCCGGAGAAGTGGCCGGCGTCGCTTACAACCAAGTGTGCGGCGTTGGGATCGCATACAACGCCAGCATAGGAGGGGTTAGGATGCTGGACGGAGTAGTCAATGATGCGGTGGAAGCTAGAGCGCTGGGTCTGAACCCGGATCATATAGATATTTATAGTGCCTCGTGGGGGCCGGAGGATGATGGGAAGACGGTCGACGGACCGGGACCGCTGGCTAGAAGGTAATAATTTTTCATTGATCATTTGATCTATTTGTATTACCTTATTTTTCTCTAATTTTAAGTTGTATTTTTTATATCAAGAAATTTTACCTGTTTTTTTTGTTATAGGGCTTTTATCTATGGAGTGACGAGTGGTCGTCGCGGCAAAGGCTCAATATTCGTATGGGCATCCGGCAACGGAGGCCGACACACAGACTCTTGCAACTGTGACGGTTACACAAACAGTATATTCACCTTATCGATATCTAGTGCCACCCAGGGAGGTTACAAACCCTGGTACTTAGAAGAATGTTCCTCTACTCTAGCTTCAACTTACAGTTCAGGAACTCCCGGCCACGACAAGAGTGTGGCCACTGTAGACATGGACGGAAGACTTAGGCCTGACCATATATGTACAGTAGAACATACGGGAACCTCAGCCTCCGCGCCCTTAGCGGCTGGCATATGTGCACTAGCATTAGAAGCAAACCCAGATTTAACCTGGAGAGATATGCAATACTTAGTAGTGCTAACATCCAGGTCTCACCCTCTAGAAAAGGAAACAGGCTGGATAGTAAATGGTGTTAAGAGAAAAGTGAGCCATAAATTCGGCTACGGGCTGATGGACGCGACGGAAATGGTCAATCTCGCCGAACAGTGGGTTTCCGTTCCGCCTCAACATATCTGTAAATCGCAGGAAATCAACGAAGATAAACAAATCGAATCAACTTTCGGTTACACGCTCAACACTCACATGGATGTGAATGGTTGCAGCGGCACCGTCAACGAAGTCAGGCACCTGGAACACGTGCAGTGCAAAATATCGCTACGATTCTTCCCCAGAGGTAATCTGAGAATCCTTCTCACTTCGCCCATGGGAACGGTATCGACATTGTTGTTCGAACGACCTCGAGATGTCGTCAGCTCCAATTTTGACGACTGGCCTTTCCTTAGCGTTCACTTCTGGGGTGAACACGCTGAAGGAAGATGGACACTACAGATAGTAAACGGCGGCAACAGGCACGTCAACCAGCCCGGTATACTCAAGAAATGGCAACTGATATTCTATGGTACATCTGTAGACCCAGTGAGATTGCGCTCGAAACGACCGTCGCAAGTAGCTCCTCCGTTTGCATTCCCGACCGCCGCGGACGGTTACGAAACTATCGGGGATTCTTTTTACAATACTGACGCGTTTGCCAACTATCAAAACTTTCCAAGTTTATTCGCCGCCGGCTCCGACCCGGAGAAGGCGGTGGCCCGTCTCGACGGACATAACGTTCCCTCGCCGCATGGGGAGAATGTCCTCGCCGATAGTAATGACAAGCGCGTCATGCACCAATGTGACCCTGAATGCGATAACCAAGGATGCTATGGAAAAGGACCAACGCAATGCATCGCCTGCAAGCACTACAGATTAGACGACGCGTGCGTTTCTCGCTGCCCACCGAGAAGTTACGCGAACCAAGGAGGAGTTTGTTGGCCGTGCCACGAGTCTTGCGAGACTTGCGTCGGTCCCGGACAAGACTCTTGTCTAACTTGCGCGCCGGCTCATTTACTAGTGGCGGATTTAGCTGTGTGTTTGCAACAGTGCCCGGACGGGTACTGGGAGGACGCTGAGGCTTCAACTTGCCGCCCTTGTGCCGCTCACTGCGCTACTTGCTCAGAGCGAGCAGACGCCTGTACATCGTGCGAACATCATCTCCTTTTACACGACGGGACATGCGTCTCGTCTTGCCCTCCCTCGTATTACGAAACCGAAGACTACACCTGTGCTAAATGCCACAACTCGTGCGATACATGCGAAGGGCCGGGCGAGGCGCAGTGCGTGACCTGTCACCCGTCGAGCTACGCCATCGACGGCCGCTGCGTCACGGCCTGCCCCACCGGATACTACGCCGATAAAAAGAGACGAGAATGCATGAAGTGAGTATTGCTCTTACATTTGTAATGTTTGTAAAGCGGGTACTGTTTCACAGTTGTGTTTTGTTTGCCAGGTGTCCGGTGGGCTGTTCTACTTGTACGACAACTCTGTGCCTCTCCTGCGATGCTCACTGGGAGTTGAACAAGAAGGGGAAGTGTGTCCCGACGGGGTCAGACCAGTGCTCCATGGGACAGTATAATCAGGGACAGAACTGCCAGCCTTGCAACCCAGCCTGCGAGAGTTGTTATGGCGAGACTGACGACCATTGCTTGACTTGTCCGTCGCCTAACCTTCTTCAAGATAACAAGTAAGCTGTACTTAAATATCATTATAAATATAGACACATAATATGTATGAGCTAACTGTTTTCATATTTTAATTACATTAAGTTTGATATTAAGTCTTTGCAAAGCATTCTATTTATAACCGACAAAAGATGCTAATTTTCTCCCAATTATAAAATTTATTTATAAAAAGGGCAAAGAACCTTCCCTTTGTTTACTTTATTGCAAAATAATGAAATAATAGGAAGTTGTGTAACTTTTTCTTTATAATAAATTGTTTGCGAAGTTGAAATCCCCTTGTTTGAATTATAAGCCTTGTTAAACTTGCTTATTGACTTTCCGACGGCGGGAAATGTTAATGTTGTATCGAATAATACCGAACTTTTACTTCTGTTTAAGTAAACTAATTTTGTAAAGGGGAAAGTTTGTAATAGTTTTATGGGAATGTAAGTTTTATTTTCATGCATCGCTGCTCAGTTGTACTATGAGTATTTTACATTGAATTTATAACCGTGCTGGGTGGACGACACATATTATTCAATTTGAATCCAAACGCTCATCGTAAATCGTTATATACAATGAATGTGTCTATAATTTTACTCGACATGTGAATTTAAGAGAACTCCCCTAACGATTTGATTCTGAGGTCACGACTCTCAGTAATGACGAGTAATCTAACCAAACTAAACGAAATCTTAAAAATGGTAATTTAATTAATAAACAAACGCAATGTGATTTTGTATTTCATACTCTGATATTATTTTCTTGATTTCTTCACAATTAGTAAAATGTTTGTCCTGAGCAATCGTCTTGTAAATTTGATCAACACAAATTTAGCTTTGGGGCAGACACAAAGCAATCTGTTTGTTTGAACAACTAGATTAGTAAGCAGATTTACGAATCAGATGTGTAGTACTGGGCTATAGTAAAACAGCAATGGATAGATAGAGAGAAAAAGATAGACAGTAACTGGAATTCAGACAATTTATTACTCTATCTGGCTAGCTGATGCCTACAATTGAGTAAAAAAAAATCATACTTTTTTAATATGTTCCTGACAATGACATGGTGTATCAGACAAGTTAAGTCAAACAGGTTTTTGTGCTATAGAAACACTTTTCCACACCAGAGTATACACCATATTAATACGAGCTTCTCCCTCGTGAGTCGTATTTCTCATGACTGAGGGTCGTGACTCCCTCACAGAATTATTCGTTAGGGTAGTTTCTTCTTCTTCAGCAGATTCATCGCATACATGCCCAGGTCCATCCACGAAAGACACATGTCCTCGGATATTGTGGTCCTTAAACATGTCGGTTTCCTCGCGATGTTTCCCTTCAGTGCTAAGCAAGTGCAAATCCACATATAACTGGTTACCTTCCACCTTTATGTTCTTTTTTATTTGGTGTACAATAAAGTATATTTGAATTGAATTCAATTGAATAACTTGAAAATAAAAGTCATTGGTGTAGGGCCGAATTCGAACCAGGGTGCGTCTGGATGAAAAGCAGACACTGGAACCGCTGAGCTACACTCGCTTTAACGAGCTTACTTAACCACTATTTATCAAGTTATTTTTTTCTATTTTGTTGCCAAAACTAGACAATTTTACAATGCATGTAACACAGTATAAAGCAAGTCTCGACGTACTTCTGGCAAGAAAATAAGTTGTCAAAGTCCATCTAATTTATTTGTCTCCTAATGTTGTTTAGTTAAGTTAGTTACAAAAGTGTACACAACTGCACATATTTAACTTTATACCGCACAAGTTAAATACAAGCTGAAAATAGTCTAGTGTATAGAAAGTAAAGTATTAGATGTCCATCAAAATCAACCATTCAAGATTTCAGCATTCGTTACTAGTACTAGATGACTAAATAAACGTTATGAATCTTGGAACCAACTAAAATCCAACGATCTTTAAGGTGAGAGTGAACCGGCTCCTATCTGGTAAACACGATCCATCTTATTGCTTGCCATCGGGCAAACTATGGTCAAGTGCAAACCAGTTTTAGAAAAAAAAAACATTAAAAAATAAAGCATAAAACAATTGAACTGAACGTTTCACTTTGCTACGAATACATAAAATTTCTCAGCACCAACTGGTTACGTTGAACATTTATACCACAGATTTGTAATATCACCTAACCCACAATTTAATATAATGAATGTAGGTCTAATTGCAAGACTATTTACGTACACCCACACTTAGAGAGGCGGGGGTTTACCTCCTGCGTGTAATTTATTTAATTTCCACGCTGAAAGCTCTAACGAACCACGTTTTATATGATATGGACGTGACCGGACTGTCTTTAGCTTGTATAAAAAACGAACGCATTTATTTATTTATTTATAACGGTACACATAACAGAATGAGTTCATATATAAGCCAAATACACATTCAAAACTGAAGAAGTATTATAATTATATTATAATTCACATTTAGAAGCTCATTGTAAAGAAATGAATGATAAATAGTGTTTGTTAAGATAGGAGTTATTTGATTATCTTTGTTTTAAAAATTGTAGAGTATACTTATATAAAATCTTTTCATAACATTCAATGTGATAAACTATATTAATTCGGCATCGCTAAAAATAAGTAATACTTACTGTGTTTCTTTCTTATACCACAATATAAAAGTTCTATTTATATTTCTCTTGTCGCCACAAATGGAGGTCTTGTGCCTTTCTTGTCCAGAGTGGCCCTACTATAGCTTAGAATCCATAGAAGAGCCTGTCTGAATACTCTTGATATTATTCATACATCTGGTATTTTGTCTGGTGGTCGACTATCTCTTTTCTATATTAGTTTAGGAAATCTAATCGTACACCCCTCCACAGATGTGTGTCGGAGTGCAGTGGCGGCTACTACGCGGAGGCGGGGCGGTGCTCGCGTTGCGTGCACGGGTGTACCGAGTGCGCTTCCAGGCTGAACTGCACCACGTGCGCAGGCTCGCTGAGGCTGCAGTCCGGGTCTTGTAGGACTACTTGCGCTGAGGGGTGAGTATTGTATCTGTAGCTTGGCCTCGCAACACATACCGTCTTATTGCAAAACGCTGTTTAGATGTTAGTCCAGGACATTGAAAAAAAAAGTCGGTTCTTGTTGTTCAAATGTCACATACAAACAATCGAAATGTCAACTTTAAATTCGTTGAACGTTGACTTATCATTGGTAAATTAATCACTTTACACTACATTGGTAATTTATTGCACTGTAAACTAGTGGACGTCCGCGGCTTCGCTCGGTTTATTTCAGGATAAAAAGTAGCACATGAAACTCCTAAGACCTACGTATCCAAAATCATGACTATCCGTTCAGTCGTTTCTGCTTAGTGAGCGTTTAAATAAACAGAAAAACTGTCAATATCTCTAGAAATTGTTGTGACGTGTTCTGCTATCATTTTGTTTTTTTTTTCCAAACATTTTTTTTAAATATCCGAAATGTTCAGACAATCGACCCTCTTCAGCTTTATTATATATATAGATAGATATTAGTACATTGTATTAACAACCGCATGCTACCTGCAGATACTACGCGGACCGCAGCACGTGCTCCAAGTGCTACATCGCGTGCCGGTCGTGCATCGGGCCGCGGCGCGACCAGTGCGCCTCGTGCCCCGCCGGCTGGCGGCTGGCGGCCGGGGAGTGCCACCCCGAGTGCCCTGAGGGTAAGAACCTCACTAATTCATAAAAAAAAACTACTGGGTGCTCGTGGCTTCGCTCGCATTAAGAAGTAAAACTTGCATCCCCTATTTCACCCCTTTAAACGCGGCGTTTCCAATTATCCTTTCTAAGCGGATGCCTACGTCATAACATCTACTTGCATGCCAAAGTTTAGCCCGATCCGTCCAATGGTTTGGGCTGTGCTTTGATAGATCACTATGTCAGTCAGTCAGTCACCTTTGAGTTTTATATATTTTGATTCATTTATTCATTCGTTCGTGAGAGAGGCCCTGACCTTTGGACTATACGCCATCTTTCCCAGTCTTTTAAGAATAAAATAGCCGAGAAGTGAGAGAAAAGGTACGTGTCCAAGCACATGGAATAATTGGTCATAAAAACATTGTAAAACAAAAAATCTCTATGCCTCTAATAAAGTCTAAAGACTATGAATAATAAGTTAACTCATAAGTACCATAAAATGTGATAGAGTTTTGACATAATCTTTATAATAAGATCGCAGTAAGAGCAAAATCATTTTCTAGTTACATTGGAAATCATCGTTTCATCCGTGGCGCTCATTATATTATGTTGACCTATCTAGAGTCATAGGAAATGGGCTTGAATTACAAAAAATCTTTCTATTTTTGTATATATATGTATATATCACAAATTTGAGCGAGTGTGGCTCAGCGGTCCCAGTGTCTGCTTTTCATCCAAACGCAACCTGGTTCGAATCCGCCCTACACCAATGACTTGTATTTTCAAGTTATGTGTGGATTTGCACTCGCTTAACGGTGAAGGAAAACATCGTGAGGAAACCGACATGTTTCAGGACCACAATATCCGAGGACATGTGTCTTCCGTGGAAGGACCTGGGCGCCCACCACGATGTATCTGCCCAAGAGAACTCCCCAAACTAATTAATTCTGCGGGGGAGTCACGACCCTCAGTCATGAGGAAATACGACTCAAAGAGAGATCACAAATTTAACAAAGTAATTAATAAATAAATACATAAATATTTCGGGACATTGCACACAGCGCCATCTAGCCCCACACTAAGCAAACGCTTGTGTCGTGGGTACTAGATAACGGATATAATACTTATATACTTTTCTTTTGTAAATACATACTTATTATACATACAAACGACCAAACTCAGCACAAGTAATTATACATTTTTTAAAATGCATAAATACTTGTGTCACGCGGGAATCGAACCCGCAACCCCTAGATTAGAAGGCAGAGCCACTACCAACTAAGCTAACAGGCCAGTCATAATTTGTCCCCAGGTTTCTACCAGACCCTGGACGGTTGTCGCCACTGCCACCACTACTGTCGAGAGTGCGACGGCTCCGGCCCTCTCCACTGCAAGTCCTGCCCCCCTCGCTTCATGTTAGACGGCGGGCTCTGTATGGAGTGTCTCGGCTCTCAGTACTACGAGGCCGGCAATGGAACGTGCAGGGGGTGCCATCCAACGTGCAAAACCTGCTCTGGACCCTCGCAGTTCAGTTGCACAGCGTGTGAGCGGCCTAAGAAACTGGACAGGTAGTTATTTGCGACATAATCTTTATACTTTTAACTACTCGTAATCTTTAAACTAAGACCCTCCATCTGATATCGGGCTTACAAAAAACGTGAAAAAGTTGCCACGCTCTTCAGCGCCCGAAGAAACTAGACCAAATTAACGCGCGAATAAAACAAAAGATAATAAAGTTACAAGTACAATGTTTTCAACTAATTTAATTATTCATTTTCAAAAACTCATTTACCGTGTAGATCGTTTCGCTCAATAGCAACAAACCAGCCGAGAATAATTTAAACCTGCCGTAAGATCACCGGCTAAAGATGCGATCTTTATAAAAAAAACTTAGCTCGCTCATTAGTATTTCAAAAATACCATTTTACCTTCATTTATCCTTTATAGGGCCACACAGTAATTACCTACTCAGCTAAATTAGCGAGCCCAATTTATTAGCGAACCGTTTGATATTCCAGTAGAGCTCTACGCAAAACCTATCTATATGCAAAGCCTTTCATTTTAATCTCCATTCACGCGCACATTTATAGCGGCTTCTATCGAAAAATACTCAAGTAAATTGAAATAGTCTGAAACCTTTGAGCGACGAAGTTGATGAGGCGTTCGCACTTATCACGCCACTAAGCCAGTATTCGAGCCTGCAATCTGTATCAACTGTCTGCAGTTTTCACTTCGGCCTTCTGACGGGCTGCGGCTTGAGGCGGTGATAGGGCTGTCTGTCACTTCGAGTTTTAAAGTAGGTATAGTCGATGTCGGTTTTTGATTCTCGACAAAAGTCAGGTATCTATATGTCTTTTTGAGACACCGTAGCTTTAAAACATATAGACCGATTGTGATCCGGTTTTTACTGTTAAACCAGTTATTTGTTTAGTTTAGTTTCTAATTTAAAAAAGTCATCCGTTTCATTATTTAAATTACTTTGCATAAATCATTCCAAAGTTTTGACAAACTTATTTTATGCATGTTTAAACGTTTATTAAAAAAATATATGCAGATGTCGAATTACGGTAATAGATTTAAGTTTTACATAAATATAGATAACTAACAACCACTCTAGCCTTCGTTTTTCAGTAAATGTTACACAGCCACACACACACACACACACAAATGTACAGAGTACAGGTACGTAGTTGAAGGTGTCTGCGAGAATGTGTAGGGCCCTCTATCGACGCACTTGTCACTTGAAGGGCCCAGAGCTGTCAACATAAGGACTGTACTAAAGGTTTCAGCGACTGACTGAGAATTTCGCGGTCGTGGTAAATGTGAATACGTAGGTGTGAAAAAAAGTGAATTGAGCTTGAGTGCAATTTGGTTCTTTATAGTACGTCTGAGCGTATTGTTTGGAAATTTATTATTTAGTGTTTTATCTGATATTAATTTCTATGAAAAAATAATGTAAATTTATATAATTGAATGTACATATATTGAACATAAATTATATGTAAAAAGTGACGTATATATAAATAAATGAATATTATGATTATGATTATTGAAAAATGTATAGTGCGATTAGTGTGCATGGTTGCTAGGAATAAACTGTCAAACAATGACACTAAAGTCTTGCAGTGGACAGTAAAATGAGTTCAAAAATATATTTCTAAGCATAGATTATTGTTATTGTAAACTACAATTATTTTCTTCGTTCCATACACCTACTAATGTTTACGTTAATTGGCGGCTACTATAATATTATATGTGTTGTTCCAGACTAAACAACCAGTGCGTGCCGTGCTGCACAGCTCAGCAGTCCACAGACGCCGAGCAAACTGACTGCTGTCATTGTCACCCTGATACAGGTAATATTTCCAAACCCATTAGAGAAAAAAAGTATATCCACAAGCCTGATATGGCAGTGTGGTACAAGTAAATTGTGGTATTAAAATCTAGAATTATTTTTCAATAATAAGTAACCTGTGTCAGTATTGTGTCACTGTTTTAAAGGAATAAAACAGCATACCTGAAATCGCGATATTAAATCGCTCAGTTCCGGTCTGAAAAAGGAACAAAAATACAAAAAAAACTAAGTAACTATGACGGTTTTCTACTCAAGTTAAATTCGCGCATGTTGGTTACCCACATCGGGTGTAATTATATTCATATTGATAGGAATGTTTGATGATACTTTTAATAATAAAATACAAAAAAAATTTAATTGACCAACTAATTAGCAGCATAATTTATTTTTCTCACAGGAGAGTGCATAAACTCGTCCGTGGCGGGCAAGCGTCGCATAGCTGAATGGGGCGCGCTTCACACGGAAGCGAGCGGGCGCTCGTCGACCAGTGTCACCGCGCTCGTGCTGGCGGTGTGCGCGGCGGCCGTCGGGGTCATGCTGGCAGTCATGCTCGCTGTGCAGGTCAGTAAACAATTTAAGAATATTATTTTCTTAGTAAACTCACAGAAAAATATAACCTTGCGATCTTCAAAGCGAGAGTGAATCGGTTCTTACTGGGTAAGTACGTTCCATCCTAGATGTGTGATGATTGCTTGCCATCAGGAGAATTACCGTCAAAAGCTTAACTGAAAAAATGATTGTCACTGGAAAAAATAGAGGGCGAAAGACCTAGGGAGAACCGAGAAGCCCAACGCTACGCAACAATGATCTGATCAGAAACCATGATAAAGATAAAAAAAAGATAAAGAATCTTTATTGATAATGTAAAATTGTAACATACATAGGTATAAGTACTAATATCACAGAATATGCTACACAAATTACAATATCTCGTCAAATTGAATTTATAACATTAAGCTTTTATAAAATTTAAGTTACATATGTCTAGTTTTTTATGTGAATAACTGGAGACTATGCATAGGGAACATTGTATAAGATGGTGATCCTGATAAACCCTTTTTCGGGTAATCAATTGTGGAGTCACCATTTTGGCTGTTCCTTTACTTAGCTCTGTTTGGTATAGAGTACACTTTGTATAACAATCAAGTAGCCAATCAGCAAGCAGCACATAAAACCGAATTAATCCGAACTTTCCAAAATGGCCGCGCCTCTATCGATACAAAATCACTGTAACATGCGTTTGATCATACAAACGGCGGATTAAGCAGCGGTCTCATTACCGAACTGAAATGGAGCGCGTTCATACCAATAGCCGTAGTGGTGATGACATCAGATTCCATAAATGCATAATTATTATCCGAAACATACATGCTAAAAGTCGGAATTTTTGGCATGTGGTGCAATATTTAAATAATAGCCTTGCCTATCGCATCAAGATAGATAATGGAAACATAAATGCCGACTTTATCTACGTCATACTACTTTAGCTTGTGCTATGATGCAACTGGATCTCGGCCTCCAGTTCTAAAAAAGCGCCACTTTTCACGGATTTTAGCAAGAGTCTCCCAAACTTGCAGAGGTCTACGTGATGAGTAAGATATATAAAAAACTAGAGCTAGTAATAAACAAATCTAATTATCCTTAATATCACATAACGCTCGCATTAAGAAGTAAAATTTGCATCTATAAATGCTTTCCGAGTGGTTTTTCGTCATAAGATCTACCTGCATGTCAAATTTCAGCCCGATCTGTCCAGTGGCTTAGGCTGTGCGTTATGTCAGTCATGTCAGATAGATAACTGTCATGTCAGTCAGATTATCACCATTTACATGTGCTATAATTTCGATAGGGTGCGTACCTATGCATTATAGTTAGTCCGCCAATCATACAATACCATTTTTTTAGGTGGCATACATATATGTAGAACACTCAGTAGATGATATGTGTCAGAGACTGGTTGAATGCTTAAACACTACTTTAAGCTCCGTCACTTCGGTAAACGTGCAGGCAAGTACACAAAAACTTACCGCAGATACACTGCGCCTGATCGAAAAAAGACGCCAAATGAATAGTGACGTAAATGCTGATCAAAAGGAACTATCGCAATTGCATAAGGAAATCCGAAATAAAATCCGCAAAGATCTGCAAGAGCATAACGAGAAAATCATCCAAGACGCTATAGAACGGAACAAAAGTCGTAGGTCTCTGAAACTTCAGCTATCTACCGGTAAAAAAGCTATTTTCAAGTTACAGAGAGAAGATGGCACTGTCACATCAAATCGGGATGAATTACTGAACATTGCTCACCGATACTACGAGAACCTCTACAAAAGCAAGGTTACAAACCCAGCCATCGCAGTGGAACAACACAGTTCGCGAAGGCCACCTGTGCTCAATGTAGGGTCTGAAGATCTGCCAGATGTTACGCCGGATGAAGTCTGTTTGGCCCTACGGCAACTCAAAAACCGAAAATCTCCTGGTGAAGATGGCATTATTCCTGAAATCCTGAAAACACCTTCTAAGAAATTGCAACTAGCACTAGCAATGCTTTTCACAAAGTGTTTAATAGAAACAAAGGTGCCTGAAGACTGGAATAATGCCGTTATTACACTACTACACAAAAAAGGAGATATAAAGAAGTTGGACAACTACAGACCAATAAGCCTCCTATCTCATGTGTACAAGTTGTTCACACGAGTAATAGTCAACAGACTGAAGAATAAGCTTGACTCATATCAGCCACGGGAACAGGCAGGATTCAGATCCGGATACAGTACCTGCGACCATCTACAAGCTGTAAAAACCTTAATCGAGAAGTGTCATGAGTACCAGAAGCCGATTATGGTGACATTTGTAGATTATGAGAAAGCTTTTGACTCAGTTGAGGCTTGGGCTGTGGAAAACTCGTTAGTGGAGAGTAGAGTTGATGAGCGTTACATAAAGATGGTTAAGTATCTCCAGGAAAATGCAACCGCATGTGTCAACCTGCATGAAAAAACTCGAAAGTTTAAGTTATCTAGAGGAGTCAGACAGGGTGACACAATTTCTCCAAAACTCTTTACCGCGACTTTAGAAGGCGTCTTTAAGAAGCTAAATTGGGAAGAGAAAGGTATCGAGATAGAAGGAGAGCGGCTCACAAATTTGAGGTTCGCCGATGATCTGGTGTTATTCTCAGATAATGTCCCTGATATGTTGTCTATGATTCAAGACCTGAAGACAGAATCTGGAAAAGTAGGGTTGAAAATGAATATATCGAAGACCAAAATTATGACTAATATACCAGGCGTGGATAGATACCATATGCCTGTGGAATTGGTGACGAGCTACATCTACTTGGGACACAGAATAACACTAGGTTTAGGAAATCAGACTGCAGAGGTAGAAAGGCGTATATCCCAAGCCTGGGCAGCATTCGGCGCAAACAACCAAATACTTCGCAACAAGAAGCTGTCTATTAAACTGAAGGCCAAGGTATTCGAAGAATGTATCACGCCGGTCTTCACGTACGGTGCTGAAACTATGACTCTCACAGAACGATCAGCTGAGAAACTTAGAGTCGCGCAACGTGCCATGGAAAGAGCTATGCTCGGAATCACCTTGCGCGATAGAAGGAGAAACGAGTGGATACGGCGAAAAACGGGACTAAAAGACGTAGTAGAAGTCATTACGGGAAGAAAGTGGAGATGGGCTGGCCATATTGCTCGAATGGACTGTCACCGATGGACACGAAGACTAGTAGTGTGGAGACCATGGGCAGACAGGAGACCACGAGGCCGCCCACCGTTACGATGGGTTGATGACATCCGGAAGCACGCGGGTCACAACTGGATGGCTAGAGCAGCAGATCGCGAGTTATGGAGAAAAATAGGAGAGGCCTATGTTCAGAAATGGACTCCTTAAAGGCTAAGAAAGAAAGAAAGAAAGAAGACATATATGTAGATCGGATTTATATAATCGTCTTGTCGTTTTGTATGGGGCTGAATGGATATATCCCTATTATTTATTCTATGCAATGGCAGTATTTGTTTTAGTTAATGCGATTGCCACGCAGCACAATCAATTTGTGCCGTGACTAAATGGGCCTAGATTTCGGTATTAATATCTAATTTTAG
Source organism: Macaria notata (assembly GCA_927399415.1). NCBI lineage: Eukaryota > Metazoa > Arthropoda > Insecta > Lepidoptera > Geometridae > Macaria > Macaria notata. Next base: position 2,985,527 of record OV656740.1, on the reverse strand, counting down.
GCGTTTCATTAGTTAATGAGCCTGGTTATATTTTTGTTGTTGTGTTTATGAGTCATTTGCTGTTTTAGGGGAATTAGTGGTATACAACCACATTAAATACATTATCTTGTTTTTGGTTTACGATGTATTGGTACTATGCATTTTTTTTGCTACAGTAGACACATCAACAGCTCCTTTACATTTATTAATTTACAACAAAGCTTTTTCATTCAATGAAAGCTTACAAATACATTTTTTTGGCAATGAAGACCATTCTTTTATTTAGACATATTTTTAATACTTGTGTACAATATATTTACTAACCAGTACTCTATCTCCAACAGAGCACCAGTTGGCGAGCGCGCCGCGAGCATCCGAAACGCTCGCGCGGTCTCATGTACGCTCCGCTTTCGAGCGACGACGGCGATGCGGTGCTCGCGAGCGCACCGATCATTCGCCCCGAGCACGAACACCAACCGTTACTTGAGCAAGCCACGTAGCGGGACATAATATGGTATAGAAAAAGAGAGAACGAATGATAATACTAAAGGAAGTGTGATAGAGAAGATATGTGATAAAGTAATAGTAGTATAGGGTGAGCTTGATGATCTACATATGTTGGTCTAAAATATTTTATAACAATTTGTGTTTTGTCTAAAGATTAACTGTCAAATTGAAAATGAATCTACAATCATCGATAAGACTTAGTGAGTGTTAATTGTGATCGCTGATAACTATTTGCAAAGTTTTGATCGAATACGTTTTGCTCGCGAGCAATCTATGTTACTTGAAGCTAAAATTTGGAAGCTTGGGTACTGTGACTGTGAAATAGTAATACTGTTATGTAGTATAGTACATTATGTTCCACGTTAAATGGATTTAATAAAAAAACAGGAATACTATAATTTGAGCTAATACCATTAAACCAGTTACCAGCATTTGTGAAATAAATTACGTATACAACTCCGGCCGCAAACGTAAAGGTATCATTGTGGGGATTATCGGCGCGCTCTGTATTTCTATTACGATGCTGATATCGAATAATTGAATGTGGACCGCTCGCGTTCGATGTTTTAAGCCTCGGACACAGTTGAAGCGATTATACTGCTGTTATTTCTATAGTTGGAATGTTTTTGAGCGGATAACAAAATTGCCATTCTTACTTTTTTATGCCTATTGAACAGTTTACTGTCATTGATCGAGATTTGGGTTATGTTTATTGACTGGTTCGTTTTTTAAGGCAAACGTTTCGTTGACTAAATAATCTGTGTCTGGTAGAATAAATAATTTTATGCGTTCAAAGTTATCTTAATGAAACCATGTCTAAAATTTTGGTTTAAACTGTAAATGCCTTTGTAAGCATGGTAGTTATATAAAATGTGTTCGAGGCATTAATGTTATGTAGGAATAATGTTCAAACCTCGAGTAGTTTACATTTACAGGGTTACTGGCTAGTTTATTGTACTCATTACTATAAATTATATCAAATTCTTTCTATAGAAGATTGAGATTGCATTTTCCCTTTCACATCAGTTCTGAGAGCGAAAGTTGAAAACATGAATTTAAACTATATGTATGACGTCAATATACAGCTACTAACCCTGTATGAATTGTGGTGTCTTTTAACATTTTTATATGAATAATTATTGGTATCTCAATTTGGAGTTTTATTAAAATGTCATTATAAAAATGTACTCGTAAGTGGTTAAATTTTAAAATTTATATGAATGGTATGAATCCTATTGGGTCTCATATGGGGCTTTAAATGAAACATTCTTCGACAAGATTCCCATGAATTATGATAATGGCCTGAAAACTTCGAATTAATCGCTTACCATCAAGCAAACCGTTTTGAATAAGCAAATGTTGCCATTCCTATAAAAATATATGACTAATAACAAACTTAGAAAAACGTTTTATCGAAACACAATTTTTTATGAAAAAATTGATAAAATATTATAATTATGTGTAGGTATCTACATTATGTAAAGTAAAATCTAGGTTAGAAATAGTAAGTTTGAACAAAATGTTCGAAACATCAGGTTCCGATGTGAATTGTGTAAACTGATATTTTAAAACTTTAAATATACGAATTTATTTGGCCTGCTTATTTATTTTACGGAACTGAAATCTTAAAAAAATGCGTAGTTTTGTACATTGGTTGATATATTGACTATACAAACGCCTTGTTTGCAATAATAAATGAACCACTTAATAAATTATTTTACAACTCTCTCTGAAAATATAGGTTAAATATCAGTTTAGGCTTTCACGAAGGACCTACGAGAGGTTTTTGACCTCGCATCGCCGTTTGTATTGTGATAACATGTCATTAATCAATTACTCATTATATGCATGTGTGTACCTATTGCCTTATTTAGGAAATACTGATCAATGAGCTTATGAGCTTAATATTATTTTGTTGTTTTCATTCCTAATTTCATTTCCAAAGCGAGCGTGAATCCTTTCTTGCTGCGTAAGCACGCTTCATCCTAGACCGTAATTATCTCTTACCATAGTTTACCACTTTTTTTTACATGGTAAGGGTTTGCACTTGAATTATAGTCAAGTGCCAACCCTTACCGTGTAAAAAAAAAGTTTATCAATGGGAGAAAAAATACTTCATCGTCTCCCCTTGTTACGTGGTATGTTTAATCATTGATCACTTTTTTATAAGGCAATAAATGTGCATAAATGCCCTTATTCTTCCTATTCAATCTAACCACTGAATATTTCTATCACAACTTCAAAAACATTTAGGCGTTTTGATGATCGAAATGTCATTTTTATTATATTTCACTTATTTGTGTTTGGCAAATTCTGGGATTTGGTTTCGGGAAAATATTTTTTTGCGGAATTTTAGTAGCCATAGTAGCAGTAAACAAATAAAATTTCATAAAATTCTGAGTAAGATTAAATAGAATTCTGATTTCATAGTCAAAAATGATATTTTGATCATCAAAACGTGCAAACCTTACATTGCTATTCTTTAGATTTCAATCGATCCTTGCTATACTATGTATGTAATTGTAATTTAGTTAAGAGGCCGAAAGTTACCAATAGGTTTATGAAATTGTACAATTGTCATGGTAAACTCATGCCATCATGAATACTACTTAGAACTAACTATGCGACAATGCTGTTTTGTCAGTTGAATTCATCAAAGTATGGCGTCAGCTGACAAAACAGTCTTGTCAAGTTAATCAATATATACGCTCTCGAATTTCATTTTGTCACAAACTTGTGTCACAGGTTTAGTTTTAGATAGCTTTTTATAATTTAGATATACGTAGTAAAACTTTTAATCGTCTCGAAATATGTTTTTATCAAGCCGTAAAGGTTTCTTAAACTTAGGCGTAGTTAGGAATAGACACAAAAATGTCACAAACATTGAAAATATCAAAAATATTAAATGTCAACCCTCGTATTGTTATTAATGAATTTAAATGTGATAAACAAATAATTGTAAAAAATACGTTTGTTGAGAAGTGGTCGTTATATTAATATAAACGAGTCAAAGACGATATGTTACCATTAACCATCACAAAATGTATATAGAATTTAGCTAGATTGTTCCAACAAATTGTTTATAATGTTCCAAATTAATATAAATTATTGCTAATGCTGTTTGGTTCGAATTTTCGTCAATTAATTTCTATGTTACTGTACAGTTCTGATTATTATGTAATTAATGGAATTAAGTTACTTATTTATGCCAATTGTCAATTGATTTATATAAATCCAAAATAAGATAATTATAGGTAAGTAAAAAACCGAAAACCCTTGACGTCTGATTTGCCATTTATTTATAGAGCCAAAAGCAAAGGTCCAAAACAAAATTGAAATAACCAATACAATAGAATTTTAGTCAAATTAATTAATAAATTGACTTAAATCTATTGCTGTTTTATAGTTTGGTTTAGTGGATATATTTTTAATTAAGAATATATTTTTGTATGAAACATACTTATGTGCAATTAATATTTGTAATAAAAAGGAAGTCTTATGTCATAATTATTTGGTTTTATTTTAAAATACGCTTGTAAAAACCACATTATTTAATATGTAGGGAGGTTACATGACACTTTAATTTTTATTTATTTATTTATACCATTACAACTATGCCTTACTTTACAACCTTATTCATACATATTTGTGTTCGCGAGTCTATTGCCCCTCTGCGAATTTTGTTCCTCCTTAGAATTTAATAGATCTAGGTCTTTAGTCCGTGCAAGTATAATATGCAAGGTAATACATATAATACTTTTTAAAAGTAATACGTCGTGAACATGACAGGATTTCTGGAAAATTAGCACGAATATTTGTCATACCTAAACGACTTTCGTATCAGCTGTGGCCGCCAGAGATTCAACGAGCATCCTTGTTGTCAATAACCATACTATATATATAACAAGTGCGTTATATACAACACACTATATATCAAACTACCAACACCGACTGTAAGCAGCAAATACAGATTAGGATTTACCAAACCAAGTCCTAGCAAACCCTCTTCCATATTGGTCGCATACATTAGTTTCATGGAATATGGTATGTGCATACATCGGTCGCATTAACATTTAGACTGACATGTGATGAGCCGGGTCATGAGGTCTATGGTCTCATTGCAAATTCATGTTGGGGCAAGGTGTTTCCTCTTTGAATTATGACAGGGCTCAGGCTTAGTTTACTCTGATATGCCTCGTATCGATCAATAGTTCTAGTTTTGTTTGAGTCTGTGGTACTTCGGGACTACTAGCAACTAGCATCTAACGAATAGGTAAACGATTAGAGCTTTTCTATAAATTGCCGATTGTGTACATGATTATTTGGTATTTGGTTTCAGTAGTAATTTGTATTTTTGTTTAGTTTGCATTTTTTGATAGTGTGAACGACAAACTTTTAACAAGATGTCAATTTTAGATATTTATCGTAATTTTGATGGCGCATACTCCACAGACAAGGCCCTTAAATTTATGATGATGATGATCGTAATTTTAAAATGCATGATTGTATGCCCTGACTAGTGGACGCCCGCGGTTTCACTCGTATTATTATCGATAAAAAGACTACCTACATACCAAAAATCATGATGAACAGACAAAACATCTAAAAACTGCTGAAACGTGTTCTGTTATAGATATGTACAGATTTTTCATCAGCTTTATTCAGCTTTATTATACATATGTATAGATGGATGATATAAAATATCGACATACTTGGTGAAGCACATTTTTCTACGTGTATTTGAATAAAATTAAGACTAAAACTAAAGTTTTAATTCCATTTACAGTTTTACGTATTCGTTTAACTTCTAGTCTACAGTATAACATTTAGTTCACTCTGATAGCTGTCTAGAGACTGCACAGCACTAGCGCTCTGAGTCGACAAAGTCTGCAAAATGACCCTCTTGAGATGCTATTTGGTGCAGATAATATACACTTACATAGTACGCTATATGCTATCTATAGTCAATATTTGGTATCGCTTCACTTTTCCTGTTGGATCTCGCTATATCTGTTAAATTTAGCCTTTAATACCAATATAACAGAAAAATGAAAATTGCAATGTAAATTGCTTAAATTTATAAAAAGCAGTTAATGTTCTAGTTCTAACCTGTGACATACCAACAACAGCATTTACATAAATAAATACACGAATAGTGACTGTTGCTCCAAAAACTCGGCACAAATTGATTTTTGCCGTGACCCAGCCGATATTTCAATTTACTACGCATTCGTACCTCAATAATATCCTCGGTTTTAACATACATTTGATCCGGCTCATTAACATATAGATAGAACCCGAAAAAAACCGCTATCCAAATTGTACCTTCCTTTTTGTCCCTTCGGGCACTTTCCAAAGATAAATTAAGGCCTTTTTTGTCGGATCTGTGACCAACAGGGCGGAGCCAGAGACTCATTCCGGTTTCGTATACATTACAAAAGGGTTCTGAAGATTTGAATTAACTTGGGTTAATTATGTTGTTGTAAATTGTGTTTAATAAATTAAACGGCGACTTGTTTGAACAAATTGTGCATGCGATAACCTTTGGCGCCTACAGCGGTGCTTTGAGAGTTTTTGTTTGTAAGTAATTTGTTTACCGCTAGCTTTAAAAGGTTACACAACTTTTATACGTATGAGGAAGTTGTTAGGGAATTAGGCGTTGTTAATTTGTAAAACATCTACGAAATATTCTTGCTACGTCGTAGACCCTCTACGGCGTAGAATGATTTAGCAGATATCTGCAGTTTCAACGGATGTATATACACGAAATTTTTACATGGCAACTTGATATAATGCAATTTATTATAGTTCTAGTGTTGAAATAAAAAATCTATGAAAAACTAATGATCGTCTTTTGTTTTGGATAGCAATATTTTGTATAGAAATTAGACGTGATGTATCTTTGTTAACAATTCAATGATAATAGAAGGTACGTGTATTATCTTCCTGAACCAGTTAATCACATAATGAAAATCATTAAAGTCTTTTAACAGTATTAGTAATTATCGTTAAAACCTTTGAAACGCTGTATAATTTAGCACCGAATCCTCATATATAGAGATATTTTCAACAAAGCGACAAAACGGCAAATACGTTGCTAATGACCACGCGTGGACACAGTACTGCGAATCAATAACCGGCTTATTCAATTAATAACCCGCAGCGGTGAGATAAAGTGGATAAATGTCTCATAAATTAGTTTGTGGCTGTCGATAAAACTCGCTCTCAACCCGCGCCTGGCGACCGACCGACCAGACTGGGGGCGTTATTTGCTATAGACATCTCATTGCGGTAAAAAAACAGCACATGAATTTACGTGGTTTCTTAGATAAAATGCATGGTCGAAAGGCAGGGTTTTTTTAAGCATTTAGCTTTCACGATAGCACGATGTATCTGCCCAAGAAAATTCAACTCACGAATTAATTCTGCAAGGGAGTGACGACCCTCAGTCATGAGGAGATACGGTTCCAAAGAAGCAGAGAATAAGAAGCTAGCTATCATCAGCATCGATAAGATACCTTCTAGTTAGTTGTTACCCTCAACTATAAAATCGTCAAACTTCTAACAGCGTGTGCTGGCAGCCTCGTTTAGAAGCCATTTCTATTTTTACACAGGTACGCTATACCTTGGGCCACCATGTTTTTTTATACTAATCTCGGACAAAATCGGGGGCCTTATTATCTTTTTCATGTGCGGGTGTCACTTCTAATATCCTGGTGTTAGAAAACCACTGCTCAGTACAAACATTTTTAAAGCTCAGATGGTACAAATATCGTGTGATAAATCGGAATACTTGGGTTCATATTAGACCACATAAGTTAGCTTATAGCTAACGGAATAGTTTGTGTGTTACTTCTACTAGTACTAGATAGTAGTAGTAATAATTAGAAGCTTCCACGTTACTTTATCTATGAGTGTGGGCTTTTATCCAGCGATTAGGCGCCATCCAGATTTCATTATGCAGATTGGGTTATATGTTATAAAATGTTACTTGGGGAAATAGCGGTTGAGGTTTTTAGAACGGTGAGTAAAATATGAGTGGGCATTCTGATGGCTTATTTTATATAAGTTTGAGAATGCTTTAGCTTACGGACTTTGTATGTTATAGCAGTGTCGAATTTATTTTAATAACTGACTTTTTATTATATTTTGTAGTTCATGTAATTTTCACCAATGCATTGATTAAAATTTAAGAGCATAGAAATGTAAATGATCGTTATTTGCATGGTAACCGATGTATGTAAAAAAACATTTACAAGTGTTTTCTTATTTTGTATTGTATTTTAGTATTTATCAAAACATAAACGATCTGTCTTTCATTTATCTGTCTTTATATATAACTAGTGGGTGCTCGCGGCTTCGCTCACATTAAAAAGAAAAACTTGCATCCCCTATTTCACCCTTTTAAAGGTGGCATTTCCGAAAATCCTTTCTTAGCAGATGGCTACGTCATAACATCTACCTCCATTCCAAATTTAAGCTCAATCCGTCCAGCTGTTTAGGCTGTGCGTTGATAGATCATTATATCAGTTAGTCAGTCAATCAGTCAGTCACCTTTGAGTTTTATATATTTAGATTTGTTAGCATATAGCCTGTAAAATTGTACTATGCAAATCATGAATAGATTCACATCTAGTAGATCTGAAGATTTTCATCGATGAGTTGTTAATTAGTTAAATTACCGCGAAACATTGTGCAGTAGTTGTACTAATTACCAATCAAGGATTACCATTAGGGACGCTCCGTAACTACCTAGTTATTATTCAATTCATTGAGCTGGTATGTAGGTAAGTACGTAATTAACAGTTCATAGAGTGTGCGTTGCGATTATGTTACAAGGAAAACATTTGGTTTGGTATCAGATATCTATATTCATATTTCAACTGCAATGATGCTTACCCGTATTTAAACTAATATATAATAACTAAATTAGTTTAAGTGGAAATGGGCGGGGCACACAGCGAGACAGAGAGACAACAGGTGGACAGAGAGAATACTTCATTGGGAGCCAAGAGATGGACGGAGAGAGCGTGGAAGACCAATCAGACGATGGAGAGACGATATAGAGGCGGTGGCAGGAAAACTCTGGACAAGAACAGCAAAGACGAGACATACATGGCATGAGTTGGAGGAGGCCTACGTCCAAAGTTGGACGATCCCTTAAATAAATAAATAACATTTTAATTCAATAACCAGACATTGACATTACATTTACATATATCCATTTTGACATTACCTACAATAATACTAGACATTTATATAATAATTTCATGAATCAAATCAAAATATTGTAGTGTGAACAACTATACGTTTAAAAGGGAAATAAAGGGCTATTTTTATTTTTATTATTTTATTTTATTAAATTAGTAAAGATACACTAGTTATCATATTTATTACGAATTAAATTTATATGTACATACTACGTACGTATGTAGGTATAGAATTGCTAATGAAAGGACCCCGACCGAATAACCTAATAATTACAAAAGAAAACTAGCAAACGAAAGCTCAAGAAATTAATTAAATTGCATCAATAAATAGCTAGTGAGTATATATAAAGCTACAATAATCCCTTCCCACATGATGTTCAATCAAAATAATAATTCATTTTATACAATTTTTTTGCGCTATCTATTGAGACTTTGGGCCCGTGGTCTCCGGACACAAAATTATTTGTTAAACAGATAAGCAAACGTTTGGTCCTTGCCACAGGAGATCTCAGGGGTGGCAGCTATTTTTCTCAACGATTGAGTCTTTCCATTCAGAGAGGAAATACTGCCAGCACCCTGGGATCCCTGCCGCACAGCGACAACATGGACAGTGTGCTGATTTTTTTGGAAATATCTGTTTTTTTTTTAGTTTTTCTGTACTTATGTTTAAGTCTTTTATGTATATACTTGTGAAATATATGTAATTATTTAGTTAGTTATTGGCAATAATGTTTTTATTATTTTATACAAATTCAATCGTAACTAATCAGTATGCTTGCTTATCTTACCGAGCTTCTTTTTCAAATACACCTACCTGTCTTATACAAAAACATAAATGAAGAAAGGTAAAACAATATCGTACCGAAATTGACAAATCGTATTTCGTATATCGGGACAATATGATGCAAGTAGTGTGAGAAGGATATAGGGACGGCTTACATTATTTATGGCAGAGCTATATCCAACAGTTTGCTTTTGTTTGAAGAGTAGTTTTGCTCCTGCGGGATGCGCGATGGAACTAGAATATCGATCATGAGAATTGGTTAAGGAAGAGTTTGGATACAGCTGAAGATAGTTAAGTGATCTTCTTCTTCTCTCCCTGCCTGACTCTTTGTTTCCCACGCACTATAATCCAGCGATCTTCAAAGCGAGAGTGAATCGGTTCTTATCGGATAAGCACGCTCCATCTTATGCCATAGCCTTTGCTTGCTATTAGGTAAACTATGGCCAAGTGCAAACCCGTTAAAGTTGAAAAAAAATGTAAGTGTTAATTTGATGGTCGAAATTTACATGATTGTAATCGATCATCGTGTTAATCTGCACAAAAACACCCTCTCCAGGTTTCGACCCTGAAATTTACTTACACGTGTGTTATATTTAATATCACCCGGTGTAAATATACCCACAGAGCTTTGAAGTCAATGGGGGGGCGCGCACGGGGGCGATGTGGCCCGATCGTTGTTCTGTGAAATATACCTATAAAAAATAATAAAGTTTGTTTTTGACTACAATATTACTTTAAAAATTGCGTATGAATAGTAATAGTAAGCTGAGGTAGGCATGTAAGTTTAGTTAGTAAATAAGTTAAAGTTTGTGTGTGTCTCAATAAATACATTTTCTTTCTTTCTTCGATGTACGGAAGCTCACACAGAACAAATTTATCCTTTTGGAGCGTTTCATCGATCCTTATTTTTTTGAAAGCCTTGGATAGAAGAATAATTACAGGTGGGATTTCGCGAATAATACACGATAAAATATTATTCAGTTGGTCGCAACATCGAAAAGCTTCTCTAAAGATATTGTATGATATTGTGTGACAAATTCGGATAGACAGGAGCTGCCGTATTTGTTTGAGCATTTCTATATCCGGTGTCGCTAGGAAGTTTTTGAAAATAGGTGTTGAATTTGATCCGTTTCTTCTGTAAGTTGTATATTAGTAATTGAGACAATAAAAAATAAGGTGTATTTCTTGTAATTACCATACTAAAGTCTGAGTCTGGAAAAGGCGGCCAATCGGAACGCTCGTGCGGACTCGTCCTCCTGAAGATGGCCCATAGTGCTCCGAAACATGTCAAACTAATTTGGTCACAATATATTTAAAACTAGGACGCCCGAGGCTTTGCTCGCATAATTTTGTGATAAAAAGTAGCCTATAACACTTATATAACCTCATGCTATCTATACATATCAAAAATCATGATGATCCATTCAGCGTTTTTGCATTACGAGCGTTTAAATAAACCGACAAAAAATCTAAAAACTACTGGAACGTGTCCTGTTATGGATTTCAATTGTACCCAAACATTTTTTTATATCTTCAGTGTTCATACTTTTGACCCTCTTCAGTTTTATTATATGTAGATATATGTAGATTGACACAGGTGGCTGATTATCCCGATGCGATACGAGCGAAATCGTAGACATCGTCTAGGTACTTAGTAAGCAAAGAAAAGAAATCTATAATTCGTTTTTGTATAGTGACTGCTATAATGCAAAATTACTTGAAAATAAAGGTAAAGCTTCTCGTACATGGTCGTTCGACGTCGTTAGATAAAGTCTTAACGCGAGCACCGCCACAAATTGCAACTTTACCACGTTAACGAAAACCAGATGGTTTTAATAGATTTTAACGTGATTACAAGTCAGTATAAGTAATATTAGATATCGTAATCGTAACGTATTTTACTGTCTATAATGTTAGGCTAGTGACCAAAATGCTGGCCTTTTTCTGGCTCAACGTATCAGCCATCCAGCGTGGTAATGCGGCCAGTATGCTGGACACGGACACTGGGCGCCCACCACGATGTATCTGCCCAAGAAAACTCCCCTAACGAAGTAATTCTGCGGGGGAGTCACGACCCTCAGTCATGAGGAAATACGACTCAAGAAGAAGATGCTGGACACGCTGCCCTCTGGTCGTGGGCTGGAGCACTTAGATTATCTTTAGGTTTTTCTAAAGATTTTCTAAGTGCCCCTTTTTATGTAGTAGTTAGAAGTAGTATGTTTAGTTTTTCTTCCCTTGTTTTTATATTTTTTTAAATTGGCTTGATTTTTTACCTTACCTACTTAAATGGTTTGGTTATATAGGTATTAATATACATATAAAATGAGTACTTGATTTGTCTTAGTTGCATATTCAACCCAGCGGACATGATTATTTTTGTGTATTTTTTAACAAATTTGTTCGTTTGTTTTTTTAGCTGTTCACCGATTCAAAGCATTTAAAATCTGTACTAAGGATAGGTTATACAACTAACTTAGTAAGTACGAGTTAAAAGTAGCAATATTTACCCAATTTATACTACACCCAATAATTAGTAGTTACGAGTTAAAAGTACCAAAATTAACCCAAGTTATATAATAATTTAAATCATCAATCTTTCAAAAAAATATAGTTATTTTTTCGGCCCCAATGTTTCTCGTGCGGTTGTCACTTCAAGTAACCTGCTGGTCAAAAACTTAACTGCATATAAGTATGTAATAAATATAAATTTTTTCATCAAATAAATTCGATAATTCTACAATATTCCAAGCACGCATTAACGATTTTCGCACGCGGAAAGTCGTTGGCGAATTTTGTATTTCTGTTTTCACAAATCTACGCTTAACTTAAATTTTTGAGCCAAATTTGTGAGTATCTGTGTACTTATTGAATAAGCGAGGCAAAAATTGTGAATGAGAGACTGATTATTTCTATTTTTACATTAGAAAAGTTGGGTTACGTTTTATTTATCCCACTCTAACAGATATATTTTTTTTAGCAAACGATCATTCTTTTAGAAACAAGGATCTTTTTCATACATAATCGAAAAAAAATGTAATTTAAATTCTGTGGTTTTACTACAAACGATCTAGCAAAAACAACATTTATGGATAAAAATGAATAGGATAAAATGAAATAAATTTCATTTTATCCCATTTATCCTACTCAACTACTTGAAAGAAGGTGAGTAATTACCGTCGGCTAAAAACTCGCAAATTCGTTTTTGATGTCCGAATATTTTTGCATTCAGTACAAGTTTTTGTCTCAATGCAGCCGTCATTAGGCCTAGAGGGAAGTGTTGATGTATTTGTAATTTGTCTGGGGGGCTACACTGAATTATAAACGTTGTGGACTTAATATTGATTTAAATTTCGGTTGACGGATAAATAAGAATTTTACTTCAACAGAAATAATAAAATAGTATTTTTCCTTTTTGACTGTGGTATTACTGTTTTGGGAACTACAAAAATCTGGATTCCAATAATTGGATGGATTTGCGGGGGAGCCACTACTCCTAGGAATACGATTAATATGCTAATGCTCAATCTTTCAGATGGTGTTTTAAACTTTATATTAACTATTCGTTTTAAGTGTCATTTATTAAAAAAAATATAAGTTTTATTTCTCATGGTAACCCCTACAGTATTCTGACGACTTTTGGGAAAAGCTTGGAAAAAGTTAAGATGAGATTAATGACGTAGTAATTAGTGAAAAACGTTAAACAATCAAGACGCTTTTTGAATCATTTGAAATGGAATAAAAATTGTGATTTATTCGTACTTATATAATGTAAGTTGCTGAGGTTTTTTTGACCATTCATTTTAATGTCCTAAATTTTAGCTATGTAGATCCTGTTTATAAAATTGAGTGATATTTTTATGATTGAAAGAGAAAATTGATATTTGCCGGCATTCAAAAGATGAGAGAGTATAGAGCTAATATTGCTATATACTATATAACATAAGTAGCACATACTTCTTGGCAATGGAGTTAACTATGAAGATTTATTTGGTGGTAAATAATTTTATGTGTTATGTCTATACATATTATTCGAGTCGTTGGTTCTGTATGGATAACTGGCACATTCAAAGAGAGGCCTATACCCAGCAGTGGGATAGAGAAGACTGTGGATAATGATGATGATGGTAATATATCTTTTTAGTCATATTTTCTCATGACTGAGGGTCGTGACAGGATGATATATATGATCATGGTACTATATAACTATATAAAAATACAGAAAGGAATTATTCCCAAGGAATCCGTATTATATGTAAGTAGATATAATTTAAATATTAGCCTGGAGAAGCGAGGCGAGCATTCATTCACTCCACAATAAATTAGGCAGATACATCCCGGTACAGAACCTACCAATGAGATTGCATCAAATATTTATAAGCCGAGCCTCTCACATTTTAATATCAAAAGCTTCAGAAATAAAAGCATCGGTAAGAGAGTCTACATAGAATGGGAATAAACTGGTCTAAACACAAAATTTTGAAAGGGCGACGAACATTCTCTCTTTGAAACCAACTTAGTGTCTATGTATACTATGAAGATGCATTCGGTATATTTTTTTTTTGTTGCGCGATTTCGTGTCATCTTATATAAATTGATTTGAGAGACATTTATAGTTAATGTAAAGGAATGTATAATAATATTGTTTGTTATTTTTAATAACAAACATATATATATGTACCTACAGGTATGTTATGTGTGTAAACCTGTAGTCTAACTCATAACGATTCGCTCGTTTGAGAACCAGTTCTTTTCCAGTGAATGTATGCTTCACATAAGATTGTAATATATACAGAAGCGAATATACATACGTACAAATGACACCGTGGTACCTTGTAAGTATATTCACTTCTAGTAACGTGACTTAGCTGTCCAGTATAAAAAAAATACCAAAACCTGTCAATTAGTGTACTATGTCTGTGGCCAAGCCCGCATATTCTGTGCCACTTCCGCGGCTCTAAATTGGCTAACATTTTAAGTAGGAACTCTTTTCATACGTGTGCAAATTCCTTGCCACTTAGCTTTGGAAAAAGGTGTCTAGACGAACGGAAGTGGATTTTATTTCCGGTTTTCTGTGCGGTTTGAGATGCAACGCGGAGCCAAGTAAAGCAGGGCCTGTGGGAATTACTGGAGGATTCCAGGTTCTGTAGCAGATACTTCCTGGGAATGGAGCTATGGAGATTTATTTGGCGATATATTTTATTGTTAATACTGTTTTTGGAGTTATCTCACTATATAATTTAAGTAAAGGTTAGAAATAGCTAATTTAAATAAGATGTATAGGTCTTTAATCTGTAATATTAACTATCTTATTCATTAAAAGTAACGTTCAATAACATATTTAATAGAATTGGGAGCTTCAACCATTTTTAAAGTCAGTCAAAAACTGACTAGGTTTTCAAGAAAACTTTGGAAAAATTGCACAAAATGACCGCTTTTTTGTTTTCCGATTGTAAAGGAGCGCCTGTAATTATTCAAGAAGACGAATGGCATTTAAGATAATATTCCTCACGTAAAGGTTTTATCTTTTTGACAAATTGCCGGCAATGTTACTCTGGTATCTCGGTAACTCATTTAGTAGGCGGCCATGGTCATGTCCGTTTAGACAAGGCACCTATTTTTTAAATGGACGAATTTTTTTTCGATATATTTTTTAATATTCTTCGTTGTAAAAATATTTCTCATAACTACATATTCATTTTATTTAAATTTATTTTATTTGAAAAAAAAATGTATTTAATAAAGCACAAAAATATATTAGTACGGGGCCAGATGACGCTGTGTGATAGATCCTGAAATATGAATGTAGTTTATTTATAAATACGTCTTGCATACGATACAGTCAAAACGAATAATCGACTTATTGATTTATGGCATAGCATGATCATTTATACTCTTTCAAACGTCTAAACAATAGCTTGGGCCATCATTCACAGCACGGATATCGGGGCCATGACAATAGCCCTAAGGCCGGTTTGAAAACTAAACCCAACCCCCTCATACAAAACTCACTACATGACAAACTAAGCCCGAACGTCCGAACAAAGTAACTCTCTGTAACTGTATCAATCGAAGTTCACACTTTATTATTGGCGAAGCACAAACTTCAACTCCTTAGAACTTGGGCTTTGGCCAATACAATCTCATTGTAAGTTTTACGATCGGGGTCTGGAAGCGTTTGCTTCGAGTGTTTAAATAAAACAATTTTAGATGGTGATTGATCGAGGAAGTTTTAATGCGACGAGATGCGACTTCTGGGTTACATTTTCAATACTATAGGAATTAGTAGTTTCATTTGCTTATCAACCTAAGTTTTGGATCATACTGAACCCAAGATAATTTATATAAGGTTTAGTCTCTTGATAAACCTATGAATAATTGTTGTTTGTATATACGATTTTTAAAGAATGTTCATACTTTTCGCAGATATACTAGAAGTATTTATGCTACCCTGCCGTTATAAGCGGTATTTTTCTTACTAACTATACTTATCTTTTTTTTACAAGACATAGGCTTACGCTTGACTACAACTGACCCGATGTTAAGCAACGCTACGATCTTATGCGCTCGCCTAGAAGAAAACGGTCTATTCTCGACTTGAAGACCGATACATTATAGTATATATGTATAATTATTTCTTGGAAATTTTCACTCTTCACAACGCAAGAACTTTGAGTAAAGCACTGTTTAATTAAGATTCTGTTTCTGTTTTAGGAATCAGCTATAAAGGACACAGGTGCCGTAACAAAATTAGAAACTAACAACCTGAACTCCAAACTCAATCTCCAGGCAGTCCGTAAAAATAACAGTAGTGAAGTCGAACGAGCTCATTCGAGGCAAAGCCGCAACCCACACTTTGTTGTGAAGATTACCTCACTGTAGATTCCACAACAAATAGACTAGTTTGACAGTGAATTGTTTTTTTTATACTTGACTAGTGGGTGCTCGCGGCTTCGCTCGCATTAAGAAGTAAAACTTGCACCCCCTATTTCACCCCTTTAACAGTGGCATTTCAAAAAATCCTTTCTTAGCGGATGCTTACGTCATAACATCTACCTTCATTCCAAATTTCAGCCCATTCCGTCCATTGGTTTGGGCTGTGCGTTGATAGATCACTATATCAGTCAGTCAGTCACCTTTGAGTTTTATATATAGTATATAGATAGTCTAATGCCTCGCCAACTCACCTGATGATAAGCAAAGCTGTAATATATAAATATAATCTAGTGCGCTTAAAAATAGTGACAAAGATTAAAACAAAAATGACACTTTTATAATGAAAATAACTAAATAATGTATAATCCAGGTTTCTTACTATGTGTAAGCAAGCTTAATGCTAATAATAGAAATAATTAACTTCAAACGGGCAAATGTTATTTGGAAAAAACTGTTTCAGTTCGATTCAGATATCAATATGCGAAATTTTATACATTTTAGGCACTTGGCTATTCGATCTCATTACTACTATTTTTAGTATCTGTTATCTAAGACCTAGGTAATCTATGTTATCTGTACGCCGTAACGAACTCCGGCAAATTTATTCATAGCTTCCTTCTCTTGTAAATACGATGCCTGCCAACACAATTGGAATTTCATTTTGATTTTAAAACTAATCTTCGAGATGTAACGGCAGGGCAAGTTTTTCCCGCAGGTATTGCCATTTCTCGTCGCTATTTTTTATTTTATTTTACACGGTTTCAATGCATTTTTATGAGAAGGTAAGGTAAGGATACAGTAATGATATAGTCTATAGGCAATGTATGAAGATTGTTGTTTGTTCCAGTTTTCGATAAATTTCACTCATCCGAATTCATGAGTGCGAGATGTTGATAAGTTTCATATTTGTAAATTTTTTTAGTGCAAATGTTTATGTAACTATAGTAACTAGTTTGTAAACACGATGTATACATATATACCTAACTAAAACAGGAAATTAATCCCAAAAATTTTACATATTTCAAAATGTTATTGCTTTAATTGATCTAAATTACCTACAATGTATTTTTAATTTACGGAAAAGCCGGAAACAGTGTTATACATTTTGATCAAGCCAAATTAGGCCTTAAATAATAAAGAGGGCTTGTGACGAGCCATTAAAGGCAGTTTCGTTTACATCGCCCACTATTACACCGTTTACAGCTAAGTGTAACTTTGCCGCCATAAAATTGTGGAAAATTACCAAAATCGAGAAACAGCTTGCATTCATGGCAGCGTTTAAAAGTTTTAACTTGTTTTCAGTTTCATTAACGGTTAACGTCGGCAGAATGTGGTAATTATGCACGCAATTTGGCCGAGGTTTCAGCTAGACTTGCACGCGTAACGGGCGCGGATTTTTAGGTAATGATAGATTTCATTCAAGCTTAGCATTTTTAATGAATGATGATTTTCTAACCCACTTACATGTTCCTAGAAGTTAAAGAGATGATATGATCCATTTGCAGTAAATCCAATTAAAAAAGGTCGATACATCGACTTAACACTGTAACATCTTTTGTTTAGACTCGCGAGACATAGTTGCCAATTCCTGATGCTCAATATTTTCTCTAGTACCTACCATTTCCCTTCAAATAAAAAGCCTTGTCCTCTGATGCTTATACGGAACACTACATCTGATTGTTTTTACCTCTTAAAACTTTAACCTTGAATTCTCTACAAACTCTATTTCAAGTCAAAAAAGCAGTTTTCACAAATAGCATCTAAAATTATATTCCAAGTAAAAATAATCCTAAATCCAAAACCGATTTCCTTTCTAGTGTGAAACAAAATCGACGTAATTTAATTGGACCGTCAAGAAAGTTATGGAACGAGGTATTTTATCAAAATCGACCATTACTAAGATTCATTACGTATTTCAAATCGTCAAGCAAACAATGTCACGCAAAATACAAATCAATTTTACGTCCTAATTAAAGTGGAAATGAAATGAACAAAGGAACGCTTTTAGAGTAGACATAAATAATTCAATTCGTTACGGTTTCACTGAGTTTCTTTCTTTTGATGTGTTCTATACAATGTTCTCATCGTATTGAAAAAAGTTTTAAATTGAAGGATTTGTTCAGCGTTAATATAAAACTAACATAAGTACTTAGAATATTTTACAGAAATATGAGCTGAGAAAAACGTTTGATACAAATAAATTCATCGTTCAGAAGCATAGCTGTACACATTCACATATTCTCACAATTAGATACATGAATTCTTCTGAATGTATGTTTAATTAATCGTATGAGTAACTATCGTCATTTAACTAATGGATAAAGTAATTTAAGTATCTAACTACAAACTTAGCGGATCATCGCTTTCAGCCTATTATCTACCTACATTAGGTTTGTGGCCTACTTCTGAGTCTGCTGCTATTTTCGGTACCTAAACTAAACAAAAAATAAGCAATATGTTAACGAAACGGTTTTCACTCACGTGTGTTATGACGGATGTTATGACATCCATCGCGGCAGCACGCAGACATCTGCGATCGTCTGCGTGCTGCCGCGGTCCCAGAACATACGTTCTGAAGATGGATGTCATAACATCCGAAACGCGTAAACAACATACGCGATTTACACGTGAGTGAAATCTGTTTAGTTAACATATTGATAAAATGTCTCACGAAAGTTTTAATATTAAAAAATAAGCAGTGTTATAAAAAGAGGAAAAATATTAGTAAGTATATTAATAGAAAACAACGAATATCCCGCGGCTGCCTCCCACAGTTTGAAAGATGCATCCACAGTCTGGACACCCGCCGACTAATTTACGGGACACGGTGTGTGGGTACAGCCTTATGTAGGCACCTATTAATAATACAAGATCTGGATGAGTCACAAGTTATTTGTGAATGTAAATGTATTGCATTCATTACAATAAATATTTTCCTTTTAAAACACATCTTCTGTGCATAATATAATAAAGCTGCAGAGGGTCGAAAATCTGAACATTGAAGATATTAAGCTATTAAATATTATTATTACAAGCGTTTGCTTAGTGTGGGGCTAGATGGCGCTGTGTGCAATTTCCCGGAATATTTATTTAATTATTTTTATTAAAAACAAAATTGGAGATACTTCGAATTGATAGCAGAATACGTTCCGATAATTTGTAGAAATTTGGCTGTTTATCTGTATCTCGGTTTATTTGTGTGTCTGTTTATTTAAACTTATAACACAAAACGGCTAAACGGATCATCATGATGTTTGATATAGGTAGTACTATGAGGTCTTACAAGTGTCATAGATATTTTTTATGTCAAAATAATGCGAGCGAAGCCGCAGGCGTCCACAAGTATTTCACATAAAGGTAAATAAAATATAAACAAAAATTAAGGAAGATTTTATCAGATATGCCATATATTAAAAATACTTCTTATCCTAGTATACCACAAATTAATCTACTAGGATTTTAAGCATTATAAATATCTGGCGAGTTGTAGTCAAGCGTAAGTCTTGCTTAAAAACCCTATTAGTGTAAAAGATTTTTGACAATTTAATATTTCTTCGTATTAGATGGCGCTGTGTGCAATGTCCCGGAATATTTATTTATTATTATTAAATATTGTATGAATATTATAAATCAGCCGTAAATTTTAAACAATTTATACATTTATGTAAAGTTGCACAATACCTTACTTCCATCATACAGTCTCAAACATCTACTCTAGTTAAATATATGAAATTGAGGTCACATCCAGATATTTTCTTCCCAGCTCGTCCAAATAAGCTTACAAATTGTTATTATACGTAATCCAGCTGGGTTATGAATTACATCGGTATGAGAGCCTAAATAAATACAGTAAAGTTAACGTAATAATCGTGAAAAGGCGATTATGTGCCTTAAAATATGATTTAGATTTATTTATATAGTACCTAATTTACTTATGGTATTAACGTTCAGACATTTTATTTTTGGTTAAAGGTCACGGGATCGTAGCTTAAGTGGGTGAGTGGGGAATAAAGAAAATTACGTTATGTTATGTAAAATTTTATTAATAAATACATATGTATGTACATACTTAAATATTAACCACATCTATACTAATATTATAAAGCTGAAGAGTTCGTTTGTTTGTTTGTTTTAACGCGCTAATCTCAGGAACGAATGGTGCGAATTGAAAAAATATTTTTGTGTTGGATAGACCATTTATCGAGAAAGGCTTTAGGCTATATAACATCACGCAGTAACTAATATGAGCGAAGAAACAATGAAAATGTGAAAATAACGGGGAAAATTATTCATCTTTGAGGGCTTCCGTTGCGTTTGCTGCGAAAACGGTTCAAGATATCAAAAAAATATGTATGAAAAAAATATTCCCCTTAAAATGATCTAACAAAATGTTTGAAACACTATATGTCTATCTTTTAAAATTAACTCACTAGAACCGTTTTTATGGTAATAACTATTCCATGCGGACGAAGTCGCTGGCACAGCTAGTCTTTTATATTACGCTTGTGGATGCCCGCGGCATTGCTTGCATTATTTCAGAATAAACAGTTTGTCACTCCCAGGACCTCATACTACCTATATATCATCTATGTACAGACGTTTGACGTTTGAGCTTTATTATATGTATAGCTAGATAGATATATTTAGACATGTTCTTAATAATAATAAAAAATTGTGTTGATAAAGTCAAAATAAACTGCTTCGTAGAACCTTCTTTTTCTTATATATTGTTTGTAGAATTATTTTTTTGAAATAAAATTATTTTTCCGCCCATTGTTTTAATGATGTTTATTAGGTTTCAGTAAAAAAAGTAAATCGTTCATTCTGAAATATTAAATACATTTTGTGCTGTGCTAATCTATGACCAGTTTTCCAGTCACAGAATTGAGAACTGTAAATAAATAAATATAAATATGTAGATCCCGTACGAAATCCGCTTTCGTTAATCCTATAATTTCAATGCAATGGTCGTCGCTATATAATAAAATATAACATAAACCAAGCTACGTGCTTACAACATTTAGTAAAACAATCTCGCAAACGTGATTGCTAGCGTCAAAATTTGCTTTAAAATCCAAAATATGATTTCAAGAACGAAACAAGTTCTTAGCTACGAAACGTATCAAATATTCCACATACGAAAACGAAGACATTTCAAGAAGAGCCCTACACAAAAGTTATACATCTCAAATGTAAGATTTTAATAACAAAATTGCCAGCTTTTGCACGAAACAAAGCAAGCGGGTTTCTGGTACGCTATTAATATAAACTTGCCTCACAAAAGTACTACGCTTCTACAGCAAAGAGATTTCAACACTATACATATTAAAATAAGACACATATTTGTAAGTCATGAAAACTAGGTACATTAACGTATACTAAACCACAATGTATGACGACATATTTCGAATATGCTTTTTCGTGACGAAGCAATTTGAAACTTTGTAGTCGTATTGGCTTGTAATATGGAACGGTCATTATTTACTGGTTTTATGAATACATTGCGTTGTTAACTTAGTGACTTAATTTGCTTAACTTATTCAAGCTCAGAAGGCAAATTTTCTGATAGTTATGGTAAGTAAAAAATTTAAACTTTTTATATGCTCCAAGAAATTGCTCTGAATTGCTCTATTATACAAATTTTGCCATAATTCAAGGTCTCATAAGATTTTGTTTTTCTTTTCCGAATCCATAAGCAAACTTATTTCTTTAAAAGATACATCAACAATATTTTTCAGTCCTACACCAATAAATTCCCATCTCAAAAATCTAAGCTTACAAGTTGATCTTCTTCAAATGGGAAAGCAAGCCTGTTTTAAAGAAAGGTGTTGATAATGGCAACAATCTCGGCCCGGACAATCCTGGCAACCCTCGCGAATGGATCCGACGTTTGATCAACGACAAAAAAAAATAAACACCTCATTATAAAGAGTCAAATGTACATATATTTTTAATAAATAAAAAGATGCACATTTTATACAATACATAAAATTTTAAGTTTGTTTGTCGATCTGTTTGTACTTATTTTAAACTGCAACAAAACCTAGCATTATTTTGGTTGCATGAAAGACAAATGTTTTGGCGACGGTATGGAAATTAAATTATTTCCACATAGTGGGCAAAAAGCGAGAGAAGCCACGTGAAATTGTGCATGCAAATTGGTCGATTGTCATCTCTTTGAATAAAACAAATATGCATTTGACTCCAGTACGCACGACAGTTAGCGATACATTTGAGTAGAGTAGGTTTCAAATAAAAAAGAAGATTTTGAGTATTGTAAGGGCTAATAGTGTGCATAATTTAAATGTAAACCTGACGGGAATACGTTGTCACCCGGGTAACAGAAATATCTCGTCCGGGTTACAACACACTGTATTTTTTTTGTATAGTGAACCAAGATGTAAGTTTTTTGAGCCCAATAGACGTTTGTATTGTATTGTGTTATTGTCATTAGGTGTTTCTGTATACTATTGTCGGTGCGTTTGATCCCTTGGTAGCTTGAGCCAAATCCCGCGGTATTTGGGAAAATTGTCACTAGCTAGGTATGATTCGAATGCAGTGAGAAACAAAAGATGTTGCAATTCTTAGTTTTTCTATCACTTTTTTAACTCGCTATTTTTTTATTGGTTTAATTCTATGTTATGTTTTACTGTTACGTCAATGCACTCTTGTAAATCATCCAATATAATGTTAAATGATAATGTACTTATTAGAATATGAATAAATAATTCTTAGTATTTCTAACATTTTTTTATTTCTCTATGTCTTTTATTGGTTTAATTCTATATTATGTTTTACAGTTACGTCGATGCACTCCTGAGAATCATCAATTATATTATTTATTAAAAATCTTAAGAACTTATTGACTTATGAATGTTTATGTATTTCCAGTATCAATAGTACAATATACGACATATCAAATTACCAATTATCAATAGTACAATATACGACATACCAATTACACTAAATTGTATCACATTTACCTGTTTACTAATAAAAATCTTATCTTAAAAAAAAAAAAAAAAAAATGAATATAAAAAAATAAGTAAAAACAATATAGAACCTCAAATCAAAACAAAGTACTTTTATTATCCCACCTATCTTCGGATATAAACCCGAATTAAATTTAAAGCTAATACCTGCTAATAGGTGAATAGCTTTGTACAAAATGTCAACCCTTTTCATTGAAATTTCGTTCAGGCGCCGCTTATCGTGATTCTGCGATTAATTTTCGAACTCTCTCTAATTGATTTTAATACGATATTGATAGGATTGTATATATAGAGATTTTCATTTTCATTCAGATTTTAGTCAAATGGTGTATCACTCAATGAAATAAGCTTATAGCTTCATAAACTTTGTATCTTTTTTATTATTTGTGTGTTCTGAAAATCTTTCACAATAGATGTTTTCTTTCTTTCTTTCGAAAAAGAAACTGAAAATATCATTAGACTTTGTCCATATTCTCAGTTACTTTACAATAATAAATTCGTGTAAAATGTTGACATTAGTGGCAACTCTAATGATCATGTTTACTTTACCAAGTGCATTTACATTTTCGCTGCAAATATTCGCATATTTACCACCTTTTCTCTTGAATTTCAGCGAAATACTCGCATTTGTTTACACTGTGCAAAATTAAAACTATGTCACTGGCAATATTTTCGTAAAAAGCTCTCCTCTTTACGATCCGCGTCGGAAAGCTTTGGGAAAGTGTTCATTTCTGAAATTATGTTTTGACGAGCCAACACTGTCTCAAGGATTTTATAGGGATATGAAAATTTTAGTGTTACTTGAAGAGTTTTATACATACGTCCATATATTGTGGAGGGGTTACTCTTATAATTTAAAGTTGCAATAGGGAAGATGCACAACTTTTTTTTATTACTTCAATGAAAGCTTTTTAATAGACAGTTAGCATAGTGAAATTATTTTTCAATTAGCTTTAACAATAGCGCAGTTATACACGTTTTCGTTTTTAGTTTACGATTAGACAGAGAGAACCGACATGTCATGTGACGTCACAGACACTAACGCCATACAAAATAAATAGAAAATTCTGTTTTGCAAGATAGAGATGGAATGAAATCTTCAATTGGTCATAACTTCTTATTTTTCAGTGGATATAAATGCGGTTTGCACAGCTCGTTTAGTATTTTGGTAAATTTTATAGTTTATTTACAAAAATCAAATTCCATTTCCATGCAGCTTCCCTATTGTGATTATTTTCAAATCAACGCTACATGAATGTACTTTCCGTACGTAAACTTTTTATTTTTCAATGTTTGCGTAAATACCACCGAGAAGTAGTACCTCACCTTTCTACGACTAATAAACGCATAGTAAAATGTCCAGTTCCAATGTATCACTGTGATGTAGCCTGGAATCACTATTTGCATCTTGCACCAATGTTCTACAATGAATTAAGCACTTTTCAGGTAACTAGACAATTGACACAACATAAACTGAAAATTGTAATTTACAAATGGCTAGACACACTAAATTATGATAATACAGAACAACTGCTGGAAAAACCTCCTGATTAATACTTATAATTAACTTTTTTATTGTTGTTATTTTTGGTTCTTATTAATGGGTTCTACTGTACAGCATTAATTATTTCGACGGTATTGACTATTCAATAATGCTCACTCACATACACACACGCACACTTACACACATTCACACACACACACACACACACATATACACACATACACACACACATATACACACATACACACACACATATACACACACACACATATACACACATAACGGCGTAATTTAATTTGTTTTCGAAACTTATTTGATACAATGTATATTTAGGCTAAGTTAGCTTAAGAATAGCCACATGTTTTTGTAAAGCATATTATTATCTAGAATAACATATTTTAATTGTAAACAAATTGCTCCCCTGGAAGATCCTGCCTTCTACAACACAGTCAACACTACAGTAGAAGGCAGAGCAACACTAAATTGTATCACATTTACCTGTTTACTAATAAAAATCTTTTATCTTATCTTATCTTATGAACTCGATTTTCAAACATTTGTAAATTTTCACACTTTTCACACATTTACACTTCCAACGCTACTTCCATTTTTGTTTTAGGACAAAAAATGACCCATGTCTCTTTTAAGAAATCTAAAATACTATTTTCTCGAGGATCCGTTGCTCCACTGCTACACGAAAGAAGCTGTTAGAGAGCTTCATCAAAATGAAAGTACTTCTTATCTGATCCCTGTCCATTCTGAAATTTTCCGCAACTAGAACATCCTTCTGTGACCAACAAGTCCAGAAAACCAGAGTGTAAAAAAAATAGCAAAATGTTTTGTTTATTGCATTGCCTACTCTTCTTTAACTAAATAAGTTTAGTCTCAACCAAAGTTTGCCTGATGGTAAGCAATAACTATATGTTTGCATTGCATTGCATCTTCTTCTTATCGAATGAGAGTGGCCAACTCTGGTGTCGAGAGTTTATCAAGCCCCCCCGTAGCGACTGCCGTACTATAACTACAGCTGGGACCTACAATTTAACATGTCATCCGACCCAAGGAATCGCTCAAAATGGATAAAATATATGTGTGTTAAAGGCAATGGATAGTTAGTAGATCCCTTCATAATAAGGAATGCAGGAAAGCAACGCTATAGCTTGCCATGTTATTGGATATTAGAGAAATAAATATTTTACGCATGGTGGTAAAATTATAACGCTGAAAGTACGAAACTCGCTTTACGAAGTTTTAAGATTCGGTTTGGTTTTCAGTGTTTGGGAATTAGAGTGCAATTTATCACACACAAGTGGGTGCTCGCGGCTTCGCTCGCATCAGAAAGTAAAGCTTGCATCCCCTATTTCACCCGTTTAAAAGTGACATTGCCAAAAATCCTTTCTTAGTAGATGCCTACGTCATATCATATACCTGCATGCCAAATTTCAGCTTGATCCGTCCATTGGTTTGGGCTGTACGTTGATAGATCACTATATCGGTCAGTCAGTCAATCAGTCAGTCACCTTTGAGTTTGTTTTTTTTGTGCGTATGGTCCCAAAGAAAAAAAATTTGTTAATGTTATTTGAAAGACGATTTTATTTGATACCATACGCGGGTTCTTAAATTTGGCCCCAAACAATAATAACTTGTATTTGTTTTTTCGCGGTTACCATGACTGAGCACTTCTTTAACTAAAATTTGTAAACATGATGATTCATCAATTTGAAGCTGTGAAATATTTGTTTTTGTATTTGTAAATATACAAATTACATAGCACATAGAAATTTAAGAGAAAAATTGGTGATAGTATTATTATTTGGGAATGAACTGAAAATAAATCTGTTAAATTAATTTTGCTATGGTTACAAACCTAACCTAACGACTAAGATCAATAATTAATAATATTGTAAACTATATACTACGAGTAAAGAGTACCTACTTATGAATCCTTTTAATAAGGACCAGGTTAAGTAACATTCATTTAGTACATACTTTACAGATCAAACAATCAATACGCACGCCATATTAGTCCACGTGATAATAAGATTCCCCGATTGGTTGATAGTATGTTGGGGTCTCTTACGTAAGCGCCATTCGGAGTTAGAACTAGGGCGCTGGGCGGCACGAATTCATAAATCAATAAGTAATTTACTTGAGACAGCGTAATGACTGGTAATTGGCCTTAACTAGGCAACTTCCCATGTTTTCCGACCAGACCTAGTTATTAACTGATATTAATGTTACTTAAATTACATTTGGTGTAAAGTTTCGGGTAATTTTTGAACGCCGCTGGTGAAGTCAGACTTTTTGGTTGGTAACTCGGCTTGGTGATAAAGTAAGTTATTTAACAACGTTTATATTTAGCCTTGTTAGTTTAATGAACAGCTTATAATACATGTAATAAAAACACGATGTAACATGACATCTTCACCGTTAAGTTCTACGCGAAAATCGTAGATGGGCTACGCATAAGCTTCCGTAGTGGTTGCTACAGAGTGCTACGTACTGCCTTGTCAGTCTTGTTTTCTTCGCTGAACAACAATACCAATTAGTAAATAAATTCTTACGACGGTATTCAATTTTAGATAAATAGATAGATAGATAGATAAAACTCTTTATTGTATGTAACTCACATACAGAAAAAAAGACAAACACAAACACAAAATACTTAAAAAATTATGTCACAACTGGCGGCCTTATCGCTAAAGCGATAAAGCTGCCAGTTTAGTAATAAGGTAGTTTGGTAATAGTAATAAGTATGGGCGCAGTTTTAGTACCAAGTGTTTTAAAATTGGCATTTGGACAATATACATCTATGTACATATAACAAAACACCAGTACCTATAATTAATTTAACTTATTACCTACCTCACGCAAGTGACCCAAATGGAATTTAACTATTTAGTCACACATCCACATTAACTGTAGACTAATAAAATATAAAAACAAGGGAAGAAAAACTAAACATAGGTACTACTTCTAACTACTACAAAAAAGGGGCACTTAGAATTTTTTTAGAAAAGCCTGGCCTGGCCTGTTAGCTTAGTTGGTAGTGGCTCTGCCTTCTAATCTAGAGGTCGCGGGTTCGATTCCCGCATGAAACAAGTATTTATGTACTTTAAAAAAAATATATAATTACTTGTGTTGAGTCTGGTCGTTTGTATGTATAATAAGTATGTATTTACAAAAGAAAAGTATGTAAGTATTATATCCGTTATCTAGTACCCACGACACAAGCGTTTGCTTAGTGTGGGGCTTGATGGCGCTGTGTGCTATGTCCCGGAATATATATAACCTAAGTGCTCCAGCCCGCTACCAGAGGGATGGAGACTAGATTTGGTAATCAAATGTGTGAGTACCTTATCTGAGTACTACACTACTCTATCATTACGATAAACACAAATACCTACAAGTTGGTACCAAACATGCTCTAAGCACTCGATCTAATCCAACTTACCGAGTTTTACAATACAAAATTACCCTTCACAAGCACCCTCAAGTGTAGGTACAATTTGCAAGCGTATGCACCCTCGACCTGATTCACATAATACCTATTACTTAAGTACGTAAGAAGCTTGTGGTAAGGGGAAGAGAATTGGGGACTGCGGTTTGATGTAAATTTCAAGTTTATATCAGTATTATTGTATTAGCTACGGATTTGAATCGATTTTTTACCGACAAATATTTTTCACCGTCTAAATTTTTTACTGGATAACGAAACTATAATTATCATTAGCAGGTAATATTTCCATTTGACAAAGCATGTAGGTTCGGACATATTTATAATCGAGTGATACCTTTCAGGGTAGGAATCAAATTGCCGTTTTGTGTACCTTAATAATACCTACATTATATATATATATATATATATATAAACAAGCAAAGAAGTAATTACAATAATCCGTACTGTGTAAAGTAGACAAAACCGCAGGAGTTAATAAAGTAAATTAACAATCATTTAAAGCAGTGATGTGTATTTTTGTATCGACACAAAATAATGACAAAACTTTGCAACTCGATTAAGATATCTAAATTCTAATAGTTATTCGTCACCTCAGCAAACATACTGCTTGGGGTGATTCCAAGTTTATTTAGTCATAAGCAGCTTACCGTGGGGTTATCCAGTGGAGCTGGCAGGGCATACAATAGCGGCAATTATGTTAACAGTCCGGCCGAATGCAAACTTCATGCAAATGTGATGCCCTCGCAAATGACTAGTGCGGCCCGAGGGCGACGGAAAATGTAGCTTGGGAGATGGTGGTGACTTTGTAGCTATACTTAGTTCTAGTAGTAGTAGAAAAGTATAGCAGAGTTGAGGTACATAGCCCTTTGAATTTTGAAACGGTATTAAAAGCAGGTAAAACAGCCCCAACGGAAGACCAGCGCTGGTTGCTTCCACACAACCAGCATTATGCTGAGTTGTGGCAGATTTTATGTTTGTTTATTATGTTCTTACTCGTATTTATTTTTCTGTTAAATCTGTCACAATAATTAATGTTTTCTTTCTTTCTTTCTAAAACTTACTTGCCAATGTAGACACAATATGACGAAGATAATTTCAGGCAACTGCAATATCGGCAGGAATGAATCGACTGGCCTTAAGATTTAGCATATAACATACAAGTACATTCGTAGGCTTTATTGCCAACTAAACCTACCTAATGTGACGCAATTCAGTAGAAATTGTAACGTTTATAAAGACGATATTTTTGTGTGACTCAAGAGTAGGTATATCCTGATCTATTTCCAATCTCTTTACCATTTTTATTTAAATCCATTGAGCCGTTTCACCGATATTCTTACAACATTTCTCTTAATTATATTATATGCACGGATAGATACCAGATTGTCTCATTGTCCTTACAAATATACAAACACCGTTCGCTATCTTTGCTAAGACACGTTCCTATTACATATTTACTACACGGCTTCCCATCAAGTCCCCAATGATGCTAATACAATAAGAGCACGACTTTAATTGACAGCTTCGTAATTCAATCGAGCACTAACTCCCTCACTAACTAGGGCGGTGTCCTCAGGGCAAGTTCGGTATAACATAATTATTTTATTAGCTGAATACCACGTACGGGACCCTTATTGCTTTGGTAAATAAAACCTTTTAGACAACTATGTAGTTATAGTAAAAAAAGTAAGGAATAGATATCAAATAATTATTAAAGTGTACCTACATCAGATAACCATGTATATCTAAAATACAAGCTTGTGCTTAGTTTAGATATGCAGGTCTGCATAGATAGCTTAATATTTAAGAAAAACTTGTAGTTATAATGTTAGAAATTGTCATACATTAAGCTCACAGTGTAAAATATTTTAACTGTTTAAAATAAAAATATTTTTATTTAGACTTATTTTCGATTTGTTTATTCGTTTGTTTACTTAGGCTTCCGTGGGATGGATGACACTATAAATTGTAGATCCCGGCTGATTGTCATAGTAAGCAGTCATTAAGCCATGTAAGAAGCCCTTAGTAAGCCAATGTTCTATAAATTGGTTCCTAACCAGTGACATAGTTACAAGAGGGGTGATACGTTAGGAAACACCCAGGAAAGTGTTTAGTCAAATAGATATCTAATATTACGTAGTTAGGAGTTTCTGTGGTATTGTGTGTATAAGATTATTCGTACATACGTAATTCGCACGTCTTGCTTATACAGTTTTGGGTGAAATTGGTCGTTTGACTTCGCCCATAAAAGGGTACCTTAGTGCAATCCTGGGTTAGATATGGATTTGATTGTTATTTCGGTTTAGGATTGTGTAGGACATAAAGATATCTAGCAAGTACATTCGTAGTAAATTTCAAGCACCTTCAATACAATTTTTAAGACAAAAAAAAAAGTTTTGGCAACTGTCGGTTGCCAAAATTTTTTCCGAATTTTCAAATATTTATATTTTCAGATCTTCCCGCTACTCGAGGGTCTCGTGGCTTTCCACATCTAGTATTACGCCCAACTCATCTGAGGTATTGTTTTCAGGACTTTGGGCGTACAAAAACGGTAGTTATTTTCATATTAATTTTCCCCTTTATTTTTGACAACATACTGCTGGTGTTTATTTTTCTGTTTCCATGTCAACGGCCCATCGCGTCGGCGCACGAGGAGCGACGTGCCAGCTTGACGGCTACGGGCCGTCATCTCTACGTCACTAGACTATTTATTTTCATTGTAAATGGCTTCTCCCACCCATGTCGCGGCTATATTTGCCCCCCAAATTACAACAGTATCGCAGGAGAACATGGTTCAACGTATGTACGGAGTGTACCCAAGTCCGATATTTTAAGGGTCTTAGGGGCCTTAAAATACATCGTGCGAAATGTCACAAAATTACAGAAATTCAGTTGTCTGCTCCTGTTTTAGGCTCCGCTGGAGCCAGTAGCAGTTCCGTGAGCGCTATTACTCCTTCCGAACCGTTTTGGAAGGTTTTGAGCTCACTCAAAAACTCTCTTCCGATTCTCAAACGCATCCCGCGTGGTGCCCGTGTCTCGGTGTCCCAATGTTTGGCTTCTGCTATTAGGAACGTTATTTCTAGGAACACTAAGCTCGCTTGGGAACATCTCCTGTCTTTTCCCTTCTGCGTACTTCACGTAACATTCGATCCTACCTCCAAAAAGTCCCTTACCCAACGGGTAAAGGACAATTGCGTAAAGTACGCTGCATGGGAAGAGAACCCTTCAGACCTAGCTCATATTATTCCGCCTAACACGCGGAATAATCAAAATTCTAAATTCACTGGCGATTTGGCTACAACCCGTTTAGTAGAAAACAAAATTAGTGACGGTGATATTAAAGGCGCCGCACGAGTCTTGTTCTCCAGCGATACCATAGCCCCACACTCACCCGATACGGTCCAGTCACTCCGTGACAAACATCCACCTTCCACAGCGGATCTCCACCTGCCTGATCCACCGGACTGTGATGTTGACTTTGACGTGTCCACCCAACAGGTCGCTACTGCCGTTTCATCTTTCCAAAGTGGTTCAGCTGGAGGTCTTGACGGCCTTACACCCCAGCACCTAAAAGATCTTCTATCTTTTAGTTCTGGTGGGGTATGCGAAACTCTTTTGAAAGATCTAACTGCATTAGTTCAACTCATGTTGTCTGGACGGGTTAGTGACAACATCACCGAAATTTTGTATGGTGCCAATTTGTGCGCCCTTTTGAAAAAGGACGGTGGCATCAGGCCTATAGCGGTCGGGACCACATACCGTCGCCTCGCGGCCAAGGTAGGTTGCAGGAAGGAGGTTGTTCCTTTGAGCAATCTTTTTCAACCACTGCAGCTTGGTTTTGGTTCGCGAGGCGGGTGTGAGGCCGCCGTCCACTCTCTTCGGACTTTTCTTCACCAAAATTGTGGAGATGTGTTGCTGAAGGTGGATGTCAAAAACGCTTTCAATTCGGTAGACAGAGGAGCGTTGTTGACCCAAGTGAAAGACAAAATTCCCGACCTTTATAATTTCCTTTGGCAATGCTACGGTAAGTCATCGAAATTGGTTTACAAAAACTATGTTATGGACTCTTCAGTTGGTTGTCAACAAGGTGACCCTCTTGGCCATACATCCCATAATTCAACGTCTCAAGTCCAAACTTAATGTTTGGTACTTGGATGACGGAACTTTGGGAGGAGACGTGAACACCGTCCTCGATGATTTCAAAATTTTGGTAGACGAATTTCGTCATGTTGGTCTCGAATTAAATTCAAAAAAGTGCGAACTATTTGTTTGCGATTCATGTTCGGACAAGGATTCAGTCATATCTAAATTCAATGATTTGGCACCGGGTATTTCTATTCTAGACAAAAGTTCACTTCGCCTCCTCGGTTCACCGATTCTAGATGAGTCGTTTTCTCCTTTCTTAGAGGACAAAATTCAAAATTTCAGGGACACTAGGCCGTTTGCTCAAAATTAACGCCCATATGGCGTTTACTATTATCAAATATTGTTTGTTTGTTCCAAAATTCACCTACTATTTACGATGTTGTCCATTGTGGCAACACAATGGGCTCCTTTCGAGCTTAGACAACATCGTAAAGGACACACTAGTTTCGGTTTTGAATGTGGACATGGATGACAGGACATGGTCGCAAGCTTCCCTACCTGTACGGTTAGGAGGTTTGGGTGTCCGCAAAATTTCAAGTGTTGCTTTACCAGCATTTTTGGCTTCTGTCCACGGTACTTACGAATTGGTCCAAAAAATCCTCGCACCCGCTTTAGGCCCGTCTGGCGTAGTTGTAGTTGCGCATACGGACGAAGCTAAAAATGCTTGGCGCCTGGCCTGTCCAAACACCGATTTTCCTACAACACTTCGTTCCCAGAGACTGTGGGATCGGCCGATCAGCGAACTAGCACGGAAATCACTTCTCGATACGTGTAGGTACTAGTTTCGCGGATCGCGCCCGCATCCTTGCGGTCAGTGTGTGGGAATCCGGTCTTTGGCTGCAGGCCATGCCCTCTTTTAATACAGGTAACCTTTTAGATCCGACAGCTTTTCGACTCGCGGTTAGCCTGCGCTTGGGTGCGAGGAGCTGTGAACCGCATCGCTGCCAGTGTGGTACTGATGTCGACCAGCTCGGGCACCACGGCCTCTCATGTTCGAGGAGTGCTGGTAGAATTAGCCGCCACGCTAGTCTGAACGACATCATTCGCCGGGCTTTTTCCACTGCCAATGTTGCAGCTATGCTCGAACCGAGTGGCCTAGCACGTGACGATGGAAAAAGACCTGACGGTATGACTCTTGTGCCCTGGAAGTTGGGTCGGCCCCTTGTGTGGGACGCAACTTGCGTCGACACATTGGCGCCGTCTCATCTGTCTATGACACGGTGTCGGGCTGGAGCGGCGGCTATTATTGCCGAGCATCACAAGAGACGCAAATGTGTTAACCTCGGCCGAGGTTACATCTTTGAGCCTTTTGGAGTCGAGACTTTGGGGCCGTGGGGTCCGGGAGCCCATACTATTTTCCAAAACCTCTCGGAGCGCTTGGTTGACACGACGCATGACCAAAATGCTGGCCTTTTTCTGGCTCAACGTATCAGCCTTGCCATCCAGCGTGGTAATGCGGCCAGCATGCTGGGCACGCTGCCCTCTGGTAGTGGGCTGGAGCACTTAGATTATCTTTAGGCTTTTCTAAAGATTTTCTAAGTGCCCCTTTTTGTAGTAGTTAGAAGTAGTATGTTTAGTTTTCCTTCACTTGTTTTTATATTTTATTATTGTAAATAAAGTATTTTTTTTATTATTTTTAAGACCCTATTCATAAGTCTTATTTAATAACTTGTTTGTCCCACAATTTATCGGCTTTTTGAGAGAAAAACGGTTTCTTTTGAACAAGTGCAACTAATTTAATCACCCAGTTAATATTTTTACCAGACTCTAAGAAGGTGTCTAAAAGAAAAAGGGAAACAACATTTACGAAATAAATTTTATTACAAATCAATAGAGATTACTTCACTTAACATCTTAAATGAATTATACAAATAATATTTTACGTAAAAACGCAATATACATTGATTTATTCACAACCATTCCAGTAATAAGGAATGTCGATAAATGCGAGAAATAACAATTCAATTTGCATCAAACAACTTTTGCTCTAAATTTATATTTTGAATAGAATGATTGCTCTTTACCAATAAAACTAAACAATTCTAGAAAGTAATAGCACTAGAAGACTAAGTATATATTTTTTAATAGAATTGAGCTAAGAATTTTACTGTATTAAGACTGCTTTTATGAACCAACATAGAAAAAGGCACTTATTAAAGTTAGCAATCGAAATAAGTAAGAATTCTTGGACATATTTTATTCAAAGATTCTATTAAAGACGAGGCAATATAATCAAGGCTTTCAGCCTCCCTACGCAATGTAGGTAAACTAATAAAACTATTTAATACTCTCAAAAACTTACACACTAAAATATACATAAAAATTAAACGTAAATTTACCAAATGATAATATTAATTATAGTCTGGTCAATTGAATAGGCCAAATTTTGTAATATTATATATATTTAATTATACATAAATTGTATTGAGACGTGTCAAATGTGACCTATAAAATGAACCAGATTATAAATAAGTTGGTCCCAGTGTTTAATAAACCACTGTTTTCTTTTTTACGCTCCTTAAATGAACAATACGGAATTATTTGTCTAATTAGGCATCAAAGATTCCCAGTTTAAGTGGATTCAAATACATAATTACTATTTATATAAATTTACATTTTAATGACAGATAGGAAACAACCTTCATCATAATTATAATTAATAATTCAGGGCTGATTAATAATGCAATACATATCTTACTGAAACATTTTAGATAACGTATAAAGGCAAATGCACACAATAGTTTATATATAATTACTTAAACAGCGAAATCTGCCTTTAATTCAATTATTAAATCATTATTCTTTTTGAGAATTATTCGAGTTAAACATCACATTTTAAAAGAATTCCAATTTTAGAAACTTTCATTTTGAATTTATTTTTATTTTTTCATAATTTAACCTTTTATTGGAAAATGAGCGAAAATAATCACGTCCGGCAGGATTAGAACCTGCGTATTTCCGATCACCGTCCGGAACGCCTTAACCAACTAGGCTACGGTCTACTATCTGCCAGGCGCGAAAATCCACACTCATTTCCATACACTTCAGACTAAGCGGCTGATGGCTATTATAAATAGATAATAATTAATATACATTTACTACCGTTACCTTATTGTGCTAAAATAATAACAACCAAAT
Organism: Macaria notata; assembly: GCA_927399415.1. Classification (NCBI taxonomy): domain Eukaryota; kingdom Metazoa; phylum Arthropoda; class Insecta; order Lepidoptera; family Geometridae; genus Macaria; species Macaria notata. The sequence goes on along the minus strand of OV656740.1, from coordinate 2,949,874 downwards.
AGTTTACATTAATAAATAGTTAATCAATACTCATTTTAAAGACCGTAGATATAAAAACGATAAACAGGTCAAGTTCGGCTTTGTAGATAGGGTCTATTCAAATCAAAACAATGTATCTATTAAGGAGCAGTAAAGCAGTCTGATTATTGTAGTTTCCATAAAAAAAAAACAATTTTAAATTAAAAATAAAATAAATAAATAAATAAATATTTCATGACATATCACACAGCGCCATCTAGCCCCATACTAAGCTTTTGCCGACTAAGTTATTTTTCATTGACACTAGTAATAGTTAACCTACACCAATGACTTGTATTTTCAAGTTACAGTGTGGATTTGCACTCACTTAGCGTTGAAGGAAAACATCGTGAGGAAACTGTCATGTTTGAGGACTACAATATCCGAGGACATGTGTCTTCCGTGGAAGAACTTGGGGGCCCACCACGATGTATTTGCTCAAGAGAACTTCCCTAACGAATTAATTCTGCGGGGGAGTCACGACCCCCAGTCGCGAAAAGAAACACGACTCACAGAGAGAGTAATAGTTAATACTTAATAAATTGACAGATCCTAAACTAGTGGCACGTTTTCCTAGTCCAGTTTGTGAGCAACTGTAATCATTTAGGAAGTCATAACTAGTATTTCCATGTTTTTTTAATAAAAGGTCAACATTAGCTATGCAACGTATGGATAAACCCTTACATACTCGTAGTATGGCTTTGGCACACACTCACATAAAGATAAACATAAGTAGGTAGTCTGGAGACGCAGTTACTGATACGGATTTTTAAATAAACAACGTGTTTATGCTCAATACAAGGAATAACTGAAAATAACGTATTTCGTTGTTTATAACATATCGTTGGTTTAGGTTATGACGCAATGTCCAGGAAATGTTTTTGAGAAACGACGAAAGAATTTATATTTACATTAGAAGAATAGGCAATTATAATATCTTAATTGATGGCGCGTAACTGACAAAACAAGCCAGTAATTTTCATTATAGAAATTGACTCTGTCTTGAGTGTATAAAGTGTTGAGTGCACACTTATGATTCAAGCTTAATAAATTGAGAACGAGTTGATACTGAAAACATAAACCGACTTTTCTTCAGTATAACTCTGGATATCTTTCTCAAGTGGGGTGTAATCATTGCCTTGTAAACCCTTCCCATAATATCAAATTTAAATGGCCGTTGTAAAAAAAGAAGAAAATAGATGTTACTGGATAAGATAACTTCTTTTCTTAAAGACAAGTCATCAGTAGAGACATCTCAAGATGTTCAACAATCTCATGTATTGGACTCCTTCAAAGTAGTTATACCGGACCCTATTGAAGCTGTTAGACAAATAGAGAGAAATTGTACGCTAAATATATAAATATACTTCTCTTCAGTATAAATCTGATCTTCAACTACCTAACTTTTCTACTCCATCAGTTTCCCCTGGATGTACTGGGCTGCTTGGAAAGTGTTGTAAAGTATGATTGACCCTATTGAAGCAATTTGGCCTTAGTAAATAAACAGGAAATGTATAGGTACTATAGAATATACATAAATAGATTTTTCTTCAGCAACTTTTTACTTTACTGCTCCATCAGTTTCCCCTGGATGTACTGGGCTGCTTGGAAGGTGTTATTATAGACCCTATTGCAGCCATTTAGCTTTAGAAAATAAACATGAAATTTATACTATACATATAAATAGACTTCTCTTCAACTACTTCTTACTTTACTGCTCCATCAGTTTCCCCTGGATGTACTGGGCTGCTTGGAAGGTGTTATTATAGACCCTATTGCAGCCATTTAGCTTTAGAAAATAAACATGAAATTTATACTATACATATAAATAGACTTCTCTTCAACTACTTCTTACTTTACTGCTCCATTAGTTTCCCCTGGATGGACTGGGCTGCTTGGAAGGTGTTGTGCATAAGCATGGTGACGGTCATGGGGCCCACGCCGCCGGGCACCGGCGTGATGGCGCCCGCGATCTTGCTTACTTCTGTTAGAGGAAAAAGAAAATGGTTATGTAAAAAAAATATTTAAAAAAGATGTTGGTAGTAGTAATAGAAACATTTTTTTTAAGTTTTGCTAACGTTACAAGAAGCTCTGTATTAAACAATGTGTTTTTTTGGTGCTATAGGGTAAGAGGTCATGAATTTTTTGCCATAGAATGGCAGTTAGGCAACAGATGTAAAAGAATACAAAGTTTTTGACAAAAATACAGTAGATTATGACAATTGGAGTATCTAAGTGACTTTCTTAATGAGGAACACAAACAAAAAACAGGTAACTAAAATTGTTTTCAGTACTTATGTGTATTGTTATATATTATGTCAATTTAGAGCAATTTTAGCATTAAGAAAAAGAGAAAATAATGTTTTGTTACAAATTCAAAATATCAATCCAACAAAATAAGTCATCAAGTAAGACCTGGCTACATGTCACAAACTAAGCAATAGTCACAATGAAAGTAATATTTTCCATACCTAATCAATTTAACACAATAATTACAAAAAAAAGAACTTACCGTCATAATCAACATCTCCAACTAACTTAGTCTTCCCATTTTCGCTGGTAATTCTGGTGATGCCGACATCTACTATGGTGGCTCCCGGCTTCACCATGTCTGCTTTCACCAGGTTTGGAATGCCTGGGGAGGGAATTAGTACTTATTATGATATAATAATAAGGCTTATTAAGACATCAGGATAATGCTGCAATTTGCTTGGGGCCACTGTCAGATTCTGAATGCATAAAAGTAGTAAATTTAATGTACATTCTGAATGTCATGTGTATATCAATTCGTTTTATACTAATTCTAAAATATTTTGACAGCTTTTTAAATAATAATGCTACTATCAAAAATAAATAAATTAAATAACAGGCATAGGATATTGTACATTAATTTTTTTAGGATCCAGGTCTAAAAAAATCTGACTATCCAAGGACCTAAACATGAATGAAATGTTTTTTTATAGAGTTAGTAACTTAGTTCTATTAAAACCTGGTAAATTGCATCCAAATTCAACCAACACTAGTAAAAAGAGTAACTTACCAGTAGCAGTAATGATTATATCTGCATTCCTACAGTAGAAGGTCAGTTTGTCCCTGGGAGTGTATCTGTGACAGATGGTTACCGTTGCATCCATGCCGAGTCCGTTGTCATGTCGCTTGTCACCGTGAAGCATCATTGCTATGGGCATGCCTACGTTCTTGGAGCGACCAATCACAACGGCGTTCCGACCGTGGGTGTCTATGTTAAACCTGAAAGGGAATATAAATTAGTATTTTCAAGTCCATTGGTTACTATGTTTTACGGTAGTCGATAAATGCTTAGTATATGCTGGTAGCATGAAGCAAAAATATGACCATCTTTCTTTGTATAGTAGGTAATATTATTGACTTCCTAACTTACATAATTATGAAGTCTGCATGGCAGGGAAGTGTTAAAGATTGTGATAATGTTCATATTTCACCAAGAGTTGTTACACCAATGGATAAAAAATATATCAATTTATCTTTGAACTGAATATACTGATACTGTAACAATGATTATATTCAAGGTAGGTAGTTCAATGTTGCAATAAACTACTACATCTTAACTAACACCACTCCTAATGTAAGATAATCCAGAATAATATCTAACCTGTTCAAAGTATCTATTTATTTCCAGAGGGTACAGACACAAATAAAGTTTAGGCTAGTAGACTAAAACAAATAAAAATGTGATGTATCAAACTAAACCTACAGTTCAATTAAGTCTGTACTCAACACTCATGTTGGATTCTGAGAGTTTTAAGTTTATTAAGTAAAATAGTAGAGAGTATCAACTCAATGCAATTGCAACACTTATCAAGAACTGGGAGAGATACAAATAAGTGTTTTAAGGACTCACCTCTTCAACATTTCAATAACAGCCAGAGCAGTAGCAGGCACCAGAGTTGGCATGTCCAAACATAACCTCCCAACATTGACTATATGGAAACCATCCACATCCTTCTCCGGAGCCACTGCATTGCACACCCTTCTCTCATTCATGCTGTCAGGTATGGGTAACTGAACTAAGATGCCATCTACAGAGCTGTCAGCGTTGAATTCTTGAATCTCGGCAATAAGTTGATCTTCCGACATGTTAACATCTCGCTTCAACGTCTCAGCATTGATTCCAACGTAGGCAGCAGCTGCTACTTTGTTTTTGACATAGGTGTGGCTGGCAGGGTCGTCTCCAACGATGATACATTTCAGTGAAGGTGCCCGGTGACCACTGTTCACCCAGTTGGCAATTTTAACCTTCAGCTCATCCTTGATTGTAGCTGATAAGGCTTTCCCGTCTAGGATCTGGGCCATGATGCTGTTGTAACAAATTAAAATACATTAAACAACTGTGATCACAACAAGTAAGCTGGATCTAAACAAACGTTACAATCAAACCCTGTTAAAAAGCTTTAAAAATAACTATAAAAGGCTGTAAGTACATTAACAACAATTGTGCTAAGAATAAAAACAATTTAAAATTTGAGTAAATATACAAAAAACTAATAATTTGAGTGTGTTTTAAAGAAAGCTATAAAATCTGTGGTAGTTAGATAGTAAGTGCCAAAATATAGGTAAAATGAATCAAACTTAATTTAGATATGATACAAACTAGGTAAACCAAAACAAAAACAAACAAAAGAGCAAAGAGAAAACAATGAGTCAACAAATAAAAGAATACCAAAAGCCACAATACAAAATCACACTATAGATTTTACCTGGCCGAGCCCAGAGAGTCAAAGTAAGTGTGGCTTCTCATTGTGGTAGTTAGAACTGTACTGACTACTCGCAGCGAAAAGATTCGCCTCATCGCTTACTGTTGACGTACATAGTTCATTAGATCAAGTGGACCAAACAACATTTTAAGCTGATAAGCAAATATCTACTCCACAATATTCATACACAATAAAATCACCGGATTAAACTGCATTCCGACAGATTCAAATTAAGAACACCCATTCCAGGTCAAAAAGTTCAGGTTATATCAGCAATAAGAGCCGAGATGTGAACTGCTTAAAACCAAATTTTAGTGGTAACTTAATTAACTGGCAGTTTCCAGTGGAACATAAAAACTACATAAATAAAGTTAATTGTGTAAAACAAGACCGTTCTTGATCTCTGTGATAAACAATGTGAATCTTAACATTAAGTAGCATAAGTATAATCTTTTACTTTTGCCATATTATTGGTTAGGTACTAGTCACACAAATAACCATCAGATCACTAATTTCAGATCCAGATTATGCAAAGAAATCATGATGAGAAACTTGTATGTGTACAGAATTTGCTTACTTACATGTAAAGTGGTCACAAAATAGGCAAGTAAATGTAAAAAGAAGCACCTTTTCGCCACAGACAAATGCAAAGGAACGACTGCGCTGAAATACTGCTTATTATGAAAACAATTGAAGCTCAAATTCTTCAACCAATATCAGTCTATTGTCATTGATTGAGTTAGTGGAAACGTTTGGCAATTGTTTTCATTTCGTGACGGTCAGATATTGCTTGATAGCTCAGTAAGTAGAATTAGCTAAATGGTAGGTAACGCATTCGTTTTGTGGTTTAACAGAGAGCTGGTAGCAAAACTGATATCAAAAAATTTAAGTAAATGGTACTATAATAGAAGCGCTAAAATCCGGGATATTGAGGATAATATTTTACTACGTACAATTCAAGCTGGTTCGGTTCCGAAATATTCAAATACTTTATTAAAATCGATTTGTTCTAATGCCACAGTCCACGCACTACAAACTGATTGTTTGGTTTTTGAGGACTTTGAGGTTATGTCGCTCCATGCAAAACTCAAGGTCAGGACAGGTCACATTTTTATGTTGTCAATGTCAAAAGTAGCATGCAAATTTTGAAATTTTTCCATTCATTATTAAAATGTTCTTATTATAATCAAAATTAATGTGTTCTACAAAAATACGCTTTATTGTTCCGTTTCATCTTTCCATAGTGGATAATATTTTTCAAACTATTTTTTTAATGATAATAATGATAGAATAAGTACTATTCAAAAAGTTTTTGGCGGCTAAACTGTTTGAAATCGTAATCATATTATGTAGGTTAGGTACGTGTCGAACAAAAAATATAAGATATTATATTTTATTGTGTTTGGCCTAGGTATGTAACAATTGGCTTACCATCTGCTTTTAGAATGGACGTTCTTTGTAATATTGATAGATAGATAGATAGATAGATTAACTCTTTATTGTTGACACATATTAAAAAAACAGTACATAGAACAAATTGCACCTTAACTAGTGCCACAAGCGGCGGCCTTATCGCTGAAAGCGATCTCTTCCAGGCTCTTCCGGATATTGTTACCTGATTTCCTATCCGTATCGCTAAATAAAGTATCTACTGTATGAATAGCTACTCTGTCAGAAATAACAACTGCGATGGGTCTTTAAACGCAAAACTATTATGTAAAATACATTAAAATTATGAGAAAATACTTCTCCAAACCAACAGACACTAATTTATTCAAGTACTGCGCAGACGGCATAGTTTTTATCACCATAACAGTTTACGGATTACGTTTATCATACTTTTAATTTTATAAACAAAATACAAGCCATCATAAGACAAACAACATAAAGCTACCAGACATATTCAATGGGTAAGTAAGTTACTTTACTAGGTACCGTGGTATTGTATTGGTAAGAACCGTGGGCGCGGCTGTGACGACAAATAGATAATCGGGTCATTTCATATCAGATGTCAATGTCCAGTCTTTAATTGGCGTTGTAGAGTGAAGATAATGTAAGAAAAACATATTGTTACACATTGTAAGGGTGTGGTCACGGATGTGGTTACGTGTTTAACTGATTGAGATAATAAGACAAGACCGTCAGATAAGTAGGTATTAGGGTAGGGATTATAATATGTGTCAATTATTCAAGTTGATTATTAATATCGAAGTAGAAAGAAATTAGCGGCCAGATAGTTGGCCATTTTAGTTCGCTTAAAACAGGGTTCTGCGGGGGAGTCACGATCCTCAGTCATGAGGAAATACGACTCAATAGAAAGAGAAAACGGGGTTCAAATAAACGGAATGGCATTTTTTCTTTGATACAGGTTTTGGACAAGTGTTTCGGTACCTACACTTGTTGAAATTTTATTTAGGTAGACCTTAACTTATTAAGTACTTGCTTCTGCCCGCGGCTTTGCACGCGTTATTGGAAAGAAAGAAAGAAAAACATTTATTAAGACAGACTAAAAAACATACACACACACATAATATATACAATAAATAAAAAAAGTCTGCCTCAACACACCCCAACTCAGCATAATGCTGATTACTGGAAGCAATCAGCGCTGGTCTTCCGTTGGGGCTGTCTATTATACATATAAACTTCCCTCTTGAATCATTATATCTATTAAAAAAGTGCATTAAATTCTGTTGTGACGTTTTAAAGATCTAAGCATACACACATACATAGGGACAGACGAGGAGCTTTATAGCTTATACTATCGTGATATTTACTTTTGAAATAGATGGCTAAATGGTGCACTATTATACACTAGCCTTTACGGAAAACTTAGATCTACCGTCTCTAAAGATAACAATTCAAGTTACTATTTATCTCCACGCGAGACTCACGTGATTTGGTCTCGCCCACCAACAGTTTTACCAACATATCCTTGAACTGATCGGGGAGCCACTATTGCTGTTTCCAAGTAAATCGCAACATATTTGTATCAAACTGACAGTTAACTAATTTTTCCACGTTTCAAATAAGTTGGTTGTATAGTTCTTTCTTAGGAAAATTTCAAGCGCATGTTTCCGTTTAATTATATCGGTATCGCAATATTGTTATTAATAACGAAGACCCCCAGTGGACGGGAGATAACTTTATCGCTTATTGTGTACTATTTTAACGCATCTTAGATTGGTAGTTGCGTCATTGTTTTTCTTATTTTATCGTTACTGTAGTGACGTTGGTTTGACGTTGACCTAAAAGTTTCCAAACCTGTTTAAATAGATACCAAATAGATTTTTTCTGAGACATAAGTAATTATTATCTTATGCTGTGACATTATACTTTAGTAGTCTAGGTAACGTAGGTGAACCTGCCACAAGAATGAAAAACTTTTTACTAAAATTTTAGTGGTGCTTAATACTCACAGACCAATAAATTATTCATTCAATCATTCATTCAATATTTGTTACGATAATTTGGTCTGCATTTACGGTATTTTTTTAACAACAGAGTCAGTACCTAAAATGTAACCATTTCTATACAAACAATTTAAAGTGCATATTAGGTAATATTTGATAATAAAAGTAGTTGGGCAAGTTAAAGTTATCTTTTGTTTCAATTTGATGGAATGAATATAATATATTGGTATATAAAACACTGTTATCAATTAGTTGGTTACCTATCGCAATTTAGCGGTTAATTTTCAATATTTATAACATGCTGATAAATTACGAGTATATTGTGGTTGCGATATGTAGTGAGTTTTTTAAATATGGCTGTCGGTGACGTTATAGTAGGTACCTACTTACTTCTAAACAAGGTCTTCCCGCGTCCATTCGCTTTTATTTAGTGGACGCCCGCGGCTTCGCTCGCATTATTTCAGGATAAAAAGTAGCCTATGAGTCTATGACACTCCTAAGACCTCATACTACTTATACACCAAAATCATGATGATCGGTTCAGCCGTTTTGGCTTAATGTTCTGCTATCAAATTCAAAGTATCTACAAAAAAAAAAATTTAAATCTTTAATGTTCAGACTTTCGATCATCTTGAGCCCTATTATATGTACAGACTAGTGGTTACTCGCGGCTTCGCTCGCATTAGGAAGTAAAACTTGCATCTCTTATTTCACCCCTTTAAAAGTGACATTTCCAAAAACCCTAGCGGATGCCTACGTCATAACATCTACCTTCATCCCATATTTCAGCCCAATCCATCCAGTAGTTTAGGCTGTGCGTTGATAGATCACTATATCAGTCTGTCAGGCAGTCACCTTTGAGTTTTATATATTTAGATTAAGAAGCTTTATATTCTATAAGCATTACGATAGTTCCCAGTTTCGCGTAATCCGACTGTAGTAAACCCTATTTTACATTACCAATACTACTTTGTTCCTTGTTTATTTTATTTTATAATTTTTTCATGTTAAAGTTTGATTCTGAAAATACGTAACAAAAAAAAAAAAAGAAAAAAGAAAAAAATGTTCAGCTCACGTGCCTTTTTCGAAATAAATGTCTATATATAAAATAATATACTTATTTTTCCGTACAAATTTTCCTTATTTATAATTATATATTACATACATTATTATTTATACATTATAAACATACACTTCGATATATTTTATATACACATTTTCCTCCTGAATTTCCTATGTATTTTTGTAAACTGTACATTTATTTATAAACAACATAGCCTGCCCTCCACAACACAGGTTATCCTAGTGTGGAGTGCAGTGAACACATTGTTATAGTTCATAAGTGTTTGATTTAAATAAATTATTATTATTATTATTATTATATTATTATTCTATGTGCCAGAATCTAGTTTAATACATTTACTAATATTCTAGGAACTAAGTTGGTAAGTTTATACAAATACATATATTTATATACATTCTCGTAGTTTGCACAATAAGCGCTCCCTGACTAATATTCAATTAAAAGTTTTAATTTTCTCCCGCGCCCTCTACTGTATTATACTCGTTTACGGAACGCCTCGGGAGAATAAACAATTTAACGATCTTAATAGACTAGGCACCTAGGCTATATTTTCCCATTTTAAAAACGGAAGTAATATTGTTGATCTTCGTAATTTCCGTTACAGAAAATTAATTTTTAAAAGTCGTATGGTACACTTTTTAAACTTACACTTTACACTATTGCGTTTACGGGTTATCATAGCGCCCGTTCGTCAGCTGCTGGAGACAACCTCGTGCGATTACCAATGGTTGGGTGACCAAAACGCGGCATTTCTGTTTCAATATTAAGTAACTGTCAACGTGGTCAGTCCTTGGATGGGTGACCAAAAATTGGCATTTCTATTTGGGTGCTTCCGTGGATGACACGTTAAATTGATGGTGCCGGCTGTTTGGCATAGTTCGGCAGTCGTTAGGCCAGATGTTAGAGGCCCTATGAGTGGTTTGAAAACTCTGACATCAGAGTTGAGCACAATCATTCAAACTTACTATAGTTACCTACTTGGTAAAGAAAAGACGATATGATATGAAATTGTTTACTCCTTAACATGATAAACAAGTTATTGGTGTAAGACCGCATACGCTTTAACCACTGAGCCACACTCACTTACCTACTCAAGAAAATAGTTTTTTACTGAAAGCGTCGCTACTATTCTGTGGTGAGCTGGTGCACTGAGCGATTTTTAATTTCATTTTCACACAGGTACATAAATTCATATTATAGGATGGATAAGTTTGTGCCTAGCCGTTGAACATTACTAAATATATTTAAATATATATTTATCTAAACCAAGGTGAAAAGGTAAGGTACTTTATTTACAGTAATAAATTAAAAAAACAAGGGAAGTAAAACTAAACATACTACTTAATACTACTACAAAAAAGGCGTGCTTAGAAAATCATTAGAAAAGCCTAAAGATAATCGAAGTGCTCCAGCCCACTACCAGAGGGCAGCGTGCCCAGCAAACTGGCCGCATTACCACGCTGGATGGCAATGCTGATACGTTGAGCCAGAAAAAGGCCAGCATGCGTCGCGTCAACCAAGCGCTCCGAGAGGTAATAGATATTTTGATATTGTCTGAAAAGATTTGGGAAATATCAAATGCGTGAAAATCGATGTGCCTTTTACGTCATCAATTAAAAACTCTTTTTCTAATCAAATAATATTGAAATCGAACAAAAGCAGAGGTCACAAACCCTGTTCCAATTCCAATTTAAAATTAAAAAAGTCTTAGCAAAAAACTTGCGAAGAACGTAATTCCGAAGAAAAACACCAGTGACAGAGAAGTTCAATTTTTAACGAAATTAATTCATCGAGTTCAATAACTAAGTCCTTTTTTGCTTTTTAATAACTTTTGTTAATTAGTTACCTTTGAAAGAGTTCTTTTTTTAAAGTACTTTGTGAATACTGTTCGGGTAAATTGTTTTTGTATTCATTAAGCGTTGTTTGAAACTGATGTTGACCTTTAATTTCGTTTTCTAGCGTCCTGCGGCGTTATTGGACCATTCCTCTTAAATTCTAGTCAATAAGAACCTATACATATACATTGTTTAAGGTAAAGCTTCATAAAGAGTAGGCAAGTAATATTAATATATCGTCATTCTCGATTAAAGTTATCTCTTTAATTTCGGTTCGTAAAAAAGTTTGATTTTAACGAATAAATTACTTGTGTTTTGTCTTTTCGTCATAAGTTTAAACAATTAATCACTTGCTAATTCTGGTATTCAGAGGTATTTTATATCCACCAACTCTTTATATCCAGTCAGATATATTATGCGTGAGAAACATACATATATCATTCTTGCCACATGTAAATATAAAACTCAAAGGTGACTGACTGACTGATATAGTGATCTATCAACGCACAGCCCTAACTACTGGACGGATTGGGCTAAAATTTGGAATGAAGGTAGGTGTTATGACGTAAGCATCCGGTAAGAAAGGATTTTTGGAAATGCTACTTTTAAAGAGGCGAAATAGGGGATGAAAGTTTTACTTCTTAATACGAGCGATGCCGCGAGCATCCACTAGTTTTAGATAAACCTTTACGATTTTGTGGAAAAGTCTCAGTTTCACTTATTTAATTTAAACACAGCTCAGAACACTTCTCATAATAACTTAGCGTATAAATATACTTACAGAATAGAACCTCTACTACTCCGAAACATCAATCGTTTTGTTTATTGTAGTGGTTATACCAAAGTTCGATCATAGACTGAATAATTGAACAGGCTGTCCTATAAGGCTTCAGGTAACTCTACCTACTTTATTTCAATCGGAACAGACACGCAAAGGTCTTTACACTTGGTTTCCAATCGGTGGTACTTATACTTAGGTACCTACAGATTTGTGGGTAAAAAATTATATATCGGTTCAATTATTATTTCTTTTACTTAAAGTGGTTTAGTGGCTACACGCAGCTAAGCTTGCGTTACTTATTTTTTTAAGTAGTCGTTGTTTCGTTTCTTTTACCTCTATTCCAAGACATGATACCCCAAAAGTAAAAGGCGTGAAAAACATATCAGCCTTACAAACCAACTTATACTTTTACTTTTTTTGGAATTTAGTGCTACCAAAAGACGAGTCATTTCAGTACAATGCCATCTAGCGTAACATTCACGAACTTCTTCTACATTTTCACAGATAAAAATATATTTGAAGTGGCTAAATCGGTAAGGTTGCCATAGTCGCATCGACAGTTAACGCCACTTTTTTTAGGTAGCCATAGTCTCCCGGACATGCGAGTGGATACATAATCTATATTGCATTGTATTTAATTATGCGAATGGTAACTTATACAAAACATGTTAATTTTTATGAAGTTTACCTTTGTAAACAACACATGTACCTACATCTACGTCTGACTTTTTAGCCTCAATGGTGTTGAATATGTTATGAATCGAATCTGTAGGACAGCTACAACCCTCAGTGCTGAGGGACTATGAGTAACGTAGGCGACTATGAGCAAAGTATACCTATTTCAATGCAAAATCAATTCCAAAAACACTAAAGGCCTCTAAAAAGCCATAATAATTGGAGTAGGTAAACTCAAAACATAAACACAACCCACACATTTCTACTAGATTTCACCAACTCCTAGATAACCCTTCTACATTGTTGTAACCTTTTAGTTCGAAATAGTGTGAAAACCAGTGATTTCTGTGAATTCGAATTACCCTACGTCTGTTATTTAACTCAAACACTTATAGCTCATTACTAACACGTTAGCCCTCTACATATTAACCGGGGAATATTATATTTGTGCTGGGTTCAAGTTAAATTCATACGGCACTGAATTGGTGTATAAATTTGCCTGGTAATGAACCTAGCCAGGCCAGCTGTAATATCTTGGAGCTCTGCTAAAATACAACTCGAGAAGACCTAAGTTAGTCTTTGCTTTAGGTGTAATGACGGCTTTTCATGGCAGGGTGGTTAAGTATTCGTTGTTTTATTTCACTTTATTGAAAGCGGATTGCAGATTTGCCCGACAAACTAAAACATCTATGAGAAAAAGGACCCTTGCTTTTTCTATATATGTTTTTTTAATTTAGCAACATAGTATCTATAAGACGCTAGTAAAGGGTTTGTCAGCCTATTTGTGAGGTTTTGTCCAATACAGAATAATATAGTACTATACTACTCGTAACTTTCTAAAAAATGTGTTATAAGTTTACGGTTAGTAAATAATTTCAAAACTTAAACTCGTAACTTTCAAACTAGAAACCGACATGTTAGAGGACTACAATATCCGAGGACATGTGTCTTCCGTGGAAGGACCTGGGCGTCCACCACGATGTACATATTTGCCCAAGACAACTCCCTTACCGAATTAATTTTGCGGGGGAGTCACAACCCTCAGTCATCACGGAAATACGACTCCAGACAGAGAATATTCAAACCTGAAATTACAAGAAAGATTTCCCTCCAAGCCATTATTTACAATTTTAAGTGGTATTGTGAGAAATTGTTAATAATATTTAGTAATTGTTGTTAATAATATCAAGTGATATTGTGGGAAATTGTTACTAATATACATATTAAAATTGATTATACCCTTAGCACACGAAATGAATAAAATATCTAGCAAGAAGAAGCAGGCGTAGTAACATCCAGGAAAAAAGAGTAAGTATTCTTTAATTTCATGCCGCCTAGTTTTTTCCTTCATGTCTGTATTGGATTTTCCTCAGAATCTTTAGTCTTTGCAAAATTTAATTTCCTTTTAATATGGATGGTAGTTTTTTAAACGGAGACTGAATTTTTGAGCTGATATGCTTATTCTATTTAGTTACTTTTTATTCACTATAAAAAGAAAACCTTAAGTAACATAAAGAGATTGTAAGTACCTCTTTTCTGTTTTTATAACATATAGATTAGTATAACATTTACCTATGTTATCAAAGTTAGATATTACATTACTTATGATTTTTTTTTACTTTTAAGTTTCTATAGTATCATGATTATAATGTTATGTAAGTATGTATTCAGGCAATGTTCTTAATTCTTACGAAAACATGACTTAAGTTTTATTTCCAAAGTGATAAGATTTGATTGTTTTGCGAACTACTGGTTAGAGGCAGAATAACTGGCAGAGGTATTTTCCCGGACGGAATTAGCATCAAATTAAGTCAGTTACCACTAATAAATATAATATGTACCTATATGTACCTAAGTATAAGATATCTAAGACAAAAACATGTACAGAAAAACATCGGAAAACTACCTAAATAATAGTTTTCTTAAGTACCTTCGTTTTTGCTATGAAGTTAATTTAGTTGTAGTAATCATACTAAACTATTTTGAATACAGAACGAACGTAAAAAAATATTCATAATATTAGTAAGAGAAAAAAAACGTGCGGCATTTTCTAACCTTCTTCTTCTCATCGAATAAGTACTACTTTTAGCTAGACTACTTAAGTAGCTGTTTCAAGTTTGTACTAACTTACAAAATGCACGAAATTCCAAAATCAACTTCATACTAGTGTACACGTATGAGAATACATTTAAAAACAACGAATTTCCGTATTCATGTCCATGATATCGCAATCCCAATCGAAATTATCCATCAAAAGCAGACTGTTTCAAAAAGATCACCCTTCTCACTCGTCCGCCATAAACTGACCAGTTACAGATAAACCTACCGCTGATATGAAAGTTTGGTTATAAGGCTAACTGATATCTGGATATGACTCATTAAATGAAAACTGATATAAAATCAATTGTATGTAAATCAATAATTTAGATATAATTTATTAGTATTTAAGCATTAGCTTCTAAGATACCTAGTTTTCACAATGAAAGCTGCCATTAAATCCGGCATTTGTGGCACTAGATTTCAAAGTGTTGCCTTGTTTCGTATTGTATTTTTTTTAAGTAAGCGTTAATCTGTCTTATTTATAGCAACAATGTCCGTGCCTGTATCGAAATGGAATTGGTTCTCAAATGAGCCGACCGGAAGATACCGTTAGGAACAAGCTACAGATTTTAACAGAACATTTTAGTATGGTAGATAGCCAGCCGTACCTAAAGTAGCCTACATCTTGGCAACTTCATAATATTAATTGCAAGTCTCATCTAGGTTTATTGATGTATGAAACTGATTTAATGAACGAATGAATGTCTATTCAATCGTGAACGTAACGTTGGAATCATGTTCACTTCACTGGTTTTATTAGTTCACTGTAAAATGTTGAACTTTTATGCAGGACTTGTTTCCATTGGGGGCAGTTTATAACGCAGTTAGTTTGTGCTGATTTGTTGGGCTAGTTCAAGTGTGCTTTGTTTTGCTGTTGTTTGGTTGAAAAGAGTGATAAATTATATGATTTTTTTTCAGCACGTGAGATGTACTTACGTTTAGGTCACCTGAAATGGCATAAGTAGGTATATTAACAATTACATATAACATTGTCGTAGAAGGTGAAATATAGGTACCTAGCTATCTGCGGAGATAAATTAACAATAATAAAGGTACCAAAAAAATTAGGTGTGAAAGTTGATATAAAAATTAATATCTATACTTGTCCTCACATCGATTTCAGCCGAAAAGTGAAGAATACCATATGCTTATAAAAATACATAACAAGTTTTTGAGCATGTTTTTTTTTTGTATTTGATAATTGAAATTGAATGATTGAAAAACAAGAACCTACTTTTTATTTTCTAAGTTCAAAACTACTATAATTTAAACCTCGTTTTGGAAGATATGTAAATATCTCGTTGCTTTGCAAATATTATAACAAGTGTAGAATTTAACCCTTTATGAGATAGTCGCGGATGCTCGGGGCGTAACTCTAAACTTTTGATAAAAGCTCCAAGACACCGATACGCATCTATTTTATAGGTCACGACACGATAAAAGATTTATTTTAATAATTTTGTTTAAAAATGCAACAGAAATCCAATATTTTTATCGTGTATTACTTAGAATTTACATAATAGGAACTGTTGTTTTCTCAGTTGATTGCCTGATGTCAAATATTTTGCTAGTCGTTTTCAAATACGACTGCTTTCCTTAACTTAAAAGTGACGACGTGTTTTACGTATTCTACAGATCGTTTACTTATTTCTTAGTTTTAATATAAGTAATTAAGTAAAAATATAAAATCAGTCTCAGAGGCCCTTAAGGTGATTTGAAACTCTGACAACATTGACACCACACTCATACGAAGTTTCCGTCTAGTAAAATATATTGTTTATTTATTATGGCACACAAAACATAAATTTACTTGATATACATTTTAGTTTGATTAGTCGTGCTCTATATATTTATGATTTGTTATCAATAGATATGTAGTTAGTAAAAAAGCGTATCGACATCGGTTAGTGTAAATGTAAATAGCAGTGCCTTATGTCGCCTCAATGGGGGTATCATTTTATGAGGACGGGTATAAAAAGTATCGGGTTGGGTATTTGAATAAAGGTTACCTCTGGGTAATTTTAGAAGGGTTGGACCTTTAGCGGGTAGTACCTACGATGTGTGAGGTTACCAGAATGTTTAGTAGTTTAGGTGTTTAGACTGGAACATAATAATTGTGAGAGGTTTGTTTTACCTACCTATTTAAGTCTTATATTATCTAAGTATTTTTTATAATTGCTTGGAACGTAACACTAGAGTAGTTGAATTGTTACGCTTACATTCTTTTGTTTAAAATTGATGATTGAATGGACGAACTTTGGGAAAGAATAAAAAAAATGAATATATTTGTAATTTGATACCACATAAGTTGTCGTTTTTTGACATTGCTGCATTTTATTTCCAGTTTATGCCCACTGGCGCCACTAGAAAAATATAAAAGAATTCAATAAAATAGCAAGCAACAATGCTAACCTCAATACTCGGAATTCAATTTCAACACAAAAACAACGGAAATCACAAACAAAACCGCCGTCGCATCGGATTTTCAACAACAGTCCGCAGAAAACCTATTATTATAGCGCAGTATGTTGTGTATAATAAAAAACAACAAAAAGACACAGTTTATCTATCTGGTCTGTGTGTAATTAGTACATAGTTTAATTACAGGCACGAGCGACCGATTCCCGGGAAATCTTGGCTGTGTTCCTGCAATTAAGACAGGGCTTACTGCGGCTGTGCGGATCCAATTACTGGTCTGAGAGAGGAGATGTAGCGAGAATTAGCTTTAAACAATGTGTTAAATGTATAATAGTTCCCGTAGGGCATGATAAAATTTATCCGTAAATTTAAACGTGGCGGCCGACTGGGACGCGTGTGCTGACTCGTCTTCTTCATAAAACCTCAGTGTTCCAAAACATGTCGAGCTAATTTTCGACATCATTATTGTGTAAGTGTTAGCCGTTTTATTACAATTAAAGGTGTTTAATGACTTGAGTAGACTAACATTTTGTCTAATCGTCAGTGAAATAAGGTTTCTAGAATCAATCTATAACAATACAATACAAATAAATCATTTATTCATAACTTATAAAACATAAAATAACTGACTAATATTTACAAGTCCTAAACATAATATTAAAATATGTAATATATTTAAAATAATACAATACAATATTACTTTATTATGCACACCAAAAATAAATTACAATATGAGATGCTTAAACTATAAAAGAATGCACAAGTGGGCGGCCTTATCACCTTGAGTGATCTCTTCCAGGCAACCTTAGCAAGAAAACGGTGACAGAAATCAGTTTGGTCGGTGGCGTACAAATAAATACAATACTTAAAAAATAAAAATAAAATTTAAACAAAATTAAACCTATAACTAAATAGAGAAAGTAAAAGAAAATCAAACTAATTTACATGTTACAAATAATAATAAATTAATAAACTATGAACACACACATTTAACACCAATAAACGCGATTGATAGTTTACAAAGTAGAGATGTAATAGCTGTTTAACAATGTCTATAACAATGTTTACCAAGCCAGAACTACACTAGAATTTACTTATACAAATTTAATCTGACACTAAAATCCGAAAGAGGCCATATTACTTTCTATTTACACATTAAACCAACGAACGATATCGTATTTTTGTTGTTGCCGTTTACTTTGCATACTGGTTTTACTGTCACACTGCCTGTTGGTGCTGACAATATAGTATGTATGGAATTCCTATATAACTGAAAACATTAATTACGATTGACATGTAGGTACTAGAGGCGTATTTTAGTGAGCGTACTGATGCATAATTATTATTTTCATATTATTTAGTATTTTCAATCTAAGTTATGAAATAAAATATGTAAATGTTAAGTGAAGTCTAAAGTATACTCATACCAGCAATTCTTATACTGACAACTTCTAAATTTTCAAACATGCATGGATGTATAAAGTTAATTTAAGGAGTAATAGAAAATAAAGGCTTTTTTTATTTTATTTTTATATTACTGACGCATAATTATGGAATAGCAAGACCAATGTAAGGGATTGGCAGCAAGATGCGCTCCGCGGGTGGGAATTGTTACGTCACACGTCATTGGTTTTTCTATTCCATAAGTATGCGGACAGGACAACTCCAAAACCAGTGGTACCTTGCTCAAGATTAACACGCTTCTGCTTTTGCCTTGATTCCGTTATGGGTCAGAGATTTGGACTATTTGTGCATTTTCATAGCTGACTGCAGGTCAGGTGGTTTGCAAAAAACGAATTGGAAGCTCTAGCAGCACTTCTTTATGTTAATTTCATTTCGAAAAATAGGGGTTGCATTTATCATTCTGGCGTTTATCTCGGATCTTGCTAATGATTATGATAATGAGTATAATGACTGAATAGCGGTAAAAAGGATTATAAGCTATCAGTGATTGTAGGTTGTATCTACCTACAACATTATAGTATTTATGTAATTTCACATACATTTAAAACACCTGGTCTACCATTATACTTGCGTCTTATCCCTGCCAGATTGGTTACCTGGAAGAGATCGTTCTTAGCGATAAGGTCGCCAGTTAAGACACTAGGCTTAACTTTTAATATAAATGAAAATAAATAATAATAATCAATTAATATTAATAATAATTTTAGTAAATTTCTGCATTGTGCTGGTGTTTTTAATAAAGTGTATATCTATCTAACATTATCAGAATATCGTATTAAATAAAAGCAAATGTGGGGAGTATGTAAGAGTGAATTATTTTATTCAACACAAAAGGGTTAAACCGATTTTCATGTATGAAAATTTATTTATACAGTGAAATATGAAGAATTGAAGATAGATTTAGACCTGAATCAATGTATAAAACACCTAGCTAGGATAGCTCGACCTCTAGACTAATCTCAATGGACTCAAGAATTCAACTGTATTTAAATCAAAGAGAACTCAAATATCAAGTGCCGCAGGTTTTAGAACTATGCCCACGCTATATACCTACTATTTATAGATACTATTCCTATTACAAAGATCAAAGTGTTACTAAAACATTGTACTCAATGAAAGTTATCAGAAGGGTTTACCTAATTTTTCTGTGCAATCTTAAATGAATTTTTGAAAAATTATTTACCTTTCGTATTAAATAGTTTTTATTAAAAATATAAATTAAACAAACTAGCGAAAAGCTTTACATCTGCTGGGTATTTATCCATTCTTCCGCTTCTGTCCATTTTTTTTCAAGTAGTATTTAATCATGTTATTTGATTACCCGGCATAATTAGGTAAGTTTACCTGAAAATTTCGATTTAAAATGAATTAAAAAAGTTGAAATATGTAGACTTCTTCAGGGCAACCGTGATAAATCTTTGACTACAATATCGTATCCTATCAGGCAAGCTGCAGGCAAATGCAAGCCTACTAATTAAAAAAACTTAAACTCTCTGAAGCTTTCCAAGCCGATTTCGGCTACGGTGAATGTATTTCCTACGGGAAGGTTACTGATGCGTCCTCACATGACTAATATACCCTATTTAGCGGTAAATGTTCTAGGCGCCATTTACATAATTACAGGTAAAGTTCGAAGGCGGTTTAGTTTTGAGAAGATTCCTTTCTCGTCCAAATTCTCTATGCATCATTGGAAACCATTTTCTGTTTTGTAAACCCTTATCAAAGAGTTCGGGTCACTGGTCAGAGTAAATTCATCTCTTGTCCATCTCTGCTTTATGATTTGTGAAATTTAGACATGACTCAACACAAGACCGTACTTATGCTGCTTCGAAACACATGGGAGTTTGCCTGTGATTCTTTGACTGAGTAAGTTATCTTATGGTTTAAAAGTTCTATGGGTTGGTATCGCTTGTAGGAATCGAAACCATTCTGATATCAATTTACACAAAGTTTTAAACTTTTGATATGATAATTGAATGCTTAGAATAGTCAATAACGTCAGATTCACTTACTATTTTAGAACAAGAGTTTCCTTTCTCAACTTGTCTAATATTATGGTAAAATTTAGGTAAGTCATTTGATTTAGTAAAAAAAATACCTAAATTTTAGAATAAGTAAATTATTTCGACTGAATGCCGTTTGCGTTTATCTCATAAAAAAACTCCTAACACTTATTGATTTACTTTTAACATGTAAAAAAATAATTGGACTATTGGATATTGAAAAATAGACCAACGACAACACCAACTTTATTAAATCTAGCGAACAAGCAGAAAGTCCTCAGGTAGACATCGTTTTATGGTGGAAGTGCCAAAGTATCGAACACAGCGCTTTGCTTCTACGTTTATTGTACGGACGGCAAAGCTTTGGAACACTTTACCAGAAGCTGTGTTTCCTGCGAACTACAATCCAGGGGGTTTTCAAATCTAGAGTTAATAGGTATCTTCTAGGTAAACGTGTTACACCCTAGGCTGCAGCAATGCTAACATCAGGCAGGCTGTAGTCAAACGTAAATCTATCACACGTAAAAAAAAAATCCTTGTTAAAATCAACATATTTCCCACTACCTACCAAATACCAACAGCTACATCGATAGGTATGTAAAAGACCAGACTAAACTACCCAGATAAAACTACACAAGATACGTGACTGAAGTGATCCCAGCCCGCGGGTAAAGCGAGATCCTTCTAACTTATCTGAGGAATCCCATCGAACGTTCAACTTTGATTTTATAGTTTTCTTCTCAGTATTGCTTCGGGAGAGAATGGATGTCAGTATTTTTTATCGGTGTCGATAGTATTGTGTTGTAGTAGTATGCGAGAAGTGGGAAATGTAAGAAATGTATCTTTTTGTTTACGTATTTGTTTGACTGCTCCGTTAGCTTAGTTGGCAGTGACTCTGACTTCTAATCTAGGGGTGCGGGTTCGATTCCCGCATAATACAAGTAATTATGAATATTAAAATTTGTAATTACTTGGGTTGAGTCTGGTTGTTTCTATGTATAATAAGTATGTATTTACAAAAGAAAAGTATATATGTATTATATCCGTTATCTAGTACCCATGATACAAGCGTAAGCTTAGTATGGGGCTAGATGGCGCTGTGTGATATGTCCTGAAATATTTATTATCATTATTTATTTATTAGATGAAACTCTTGAAAAATATGAAGTGTTCCGCTGTGACTGCTCACCAGCTTTAAACAACATATGTACTTGTTTAATTTTGGGATTATTTTTGATGCGTTACAAAGTCGATTGCATGCTTATTTTAGCCTTCCGTGTGTGTTGTGTTAATTAATAATAAAACTCTTACATAAACCCTTGATCTGTTATAGAACGTTACGATACTGTAAACACAACAAAATGAAGACGAAAAATTAATGTAGGTACATATAAGTCAGCTTATTGACTAAGACCAAATATTTATTTATAAAACCTAATATCAGTACTCAAAAAGAACTTACATATACCAATAACATAAAACCACCTTTTTACCTGAGTACTAAAAAAAGTTTATCTATCTATGAATTGACGTCAAAACTTCAGTAATAAAAGTTCTATCTACTTCAGCCATTAATTGGAACTAAGGTGAGTACTAACACCTAGATGCTAGCTCGCTAGTTCGCTAGTGTGAAAGCATTCCCGTGTATCAAAAGTTAAACTGAAGTTTTAACTTGGTAGAAAAACCAGGCTTTTCACTATTTTCCTCTATTATTGTAGATGTTGCCTATTTTTGTGGCAAAGACGCAATTTTCTGCCGACTGAGAACATTAAAGATTATATTTGAATTGAAATTCACTTTTAACTTTATCAGTAGAAAGTATGTACTTACCTATCTTCGTTTTGTTCAGACAGAATAATTAATATAAAAAAGCTAATTAAAACTGAAGAGGCTAAAAAAAACCGAACATATAGATATTACAAAAAAATGGTTTGGGTGTACTTTATATCCTTAACAGGTTTTCTGTTAAGGATATAAAGTACACCCAAACCATTTTTTTGTTTCATTTCAGAACTTTTCAGAATTTTTGTATGTTTTTTTGTTTATTTAATCACACATAACGCGTAAACGGCAGAATAGATCTTCATGAATTTTGGTATGTAGGTAGTATGAGACCTAAGAAATGTCATGGGTTACTTTTATCTCTAAATAATGTGAGTAAAGCCGCGGGCGGCCACAAGTTATTTTATAAGTGAAAAACATCTCAGTGACACTAATATATTTATTATACCACTACGTACTTAAATTTTACACTGAGATAAAAACAGATTCTTATAAATGTTTTGCTTAAATTTGCGGGCTATGCTCGTTAATTTCTAACTTAATCGTCTAAATTATCAACTCCATCAGGCTTAAACTAAACAACTCACCTACAACTAATGAATTAAATCCCGGCGGTTTGAGTAAATTCAGCTTAATAGTAAATATTTAACTAAGTGCTTGCATTTAACCGTCAACTCCGAACTATTTGCAGGACTGCAGCTGGTGTTTTGTGTAAACTAGAGTTGTGGCTTATTTCTCACTAGTGGCGCCTCGCGATGTTGTTTGCATTAATCTGGATTAAAAATAGGCTATGTAGTAATGAAGATCCAATCTATTTAAATACTGAGCCCAAAGTCATACAGTTCTCTCCCCCTCAGCCGCAGCAGAAGATGCCTGTATCAAGAAGAGGCTCAAAATATGCTGCCCTGGAGTCGTATTACATCTTTGTTCCCCTGACAGTGGAAACCATGGGCTGTTGCAGTAAGGGCGCGAAGACATTCATCGGGGAAATTGGGCAGAAGCTTAGAGTTACGACCGGTGACTCCCGCTCTGGATCGTTTCTGGTGCAACGACTAGCTATTGCCATTCAGCGCGGAAACGCAGCGAGCTTGATGAGCACATTTGCAGCATTGCCTATTTATTATATTAAGGCAATGGCAATTATTTGCACCAAGAACAAATATAACGTACATAAACATCTTAATTATTCATGAGAATTATTTTATATATTATGTCCTAATTTGTCACATCTCTAGTAGGAGCATTTTGCGAAGGTAATACAAGGAGCAAATATAACCAGCTTCCATACTTCAAATTAATTTCACGACGTCGTCCACCAGCGCTGTAAACTTGTAACAATAATTATTTTCATAACAGACGAGCGTTTTGTACGTCATACAAACCCTTGCGTTTTACTTCTTCTTCTTCTTATCGAATGAGACGTCATACAAACCCTTGCGTTTTACTTCTTCTTCTTCTTATCGAATAAGAATGGCCAACAAGAGTTTATCAAGCCGCTCTAAGGGCCTCTGACATGTCTTAATGACTGCCATACCAGAGAAAAAGCGCGGACCTACAACTAAAATGGAATGCCACTTTTCGCTCACCCATCCAAGGACTGACCGCGAAGACCTTTGCTTAACAATCAAACAATTTGGTAACCGCATGCGTTTGCCTCCGCTAACTAAGCTACGAGCGCTACGCGTTTTTAACTATAAAATATTTATTATGTAGATATAAAACACTAAGACGTAGTAAAGTAAAGTAAAGTAAATTTTTATTTGAGCAACCTTATTGTATAATTTACATGATTCTGTCTTTTGCTTTAGTTGGAACTGTGTTGCAAAAGACAGGTTCTTCCAGGTGGTTTAGATGGTTAACAAATACAATTAAAAGTAAATAAAACTATGGACATCATAAGATAATAATACATAATAGAAGAATATATAATTTTTATCTGTATTATATGTACATGTTTGTCCTGCTGTGTATACCTAAGTACTCAAGTTAATTTATCAACAAATTACATGTAACGTTTTTCGCACAAGCGTCTCTTAACTCTAAACTTCTGGGCAAACCACACACACACACCGTTAGGTGGTGATGCTGGCTAAATAAAATGCCAGAATACATATGTATCTTTATTTACAATAATAATACACCAAAAACAAGGGAAAAAAACTAAATATACTAACTACAACATAAAAAGGGGGAGGGCACTTAGAAAATCTTTGGAAAATTCTAAAGCTCCAGCCTACTGCCAGAGGGCAGCGTGCCCAAAATACTGGCTGCATTACCACGCTGGAAGGCAATGCGGAATATACCAGAATGGACATGGAATTTAAGATGGGAGATAAACTTTTTTACATTAGATAAATAACTAATAAATTAGTAAGTATCTAACATTCCTTCCATTATAATGGATTGCCAAAAAGAAACTTTTAAGTAATTCTTGGGGTCGTTTAGTTCATATTAAATCTTTGGCCACGACATTATGTATATTGTCGCCCGTCTATTAAAAATATTTTGCCAAATTAAGCACTAGATGGTTAATTTAATAAGTACTTTACTTTTTTTTTTTGACAGGGTTTGGCACGATGGCCTTATTAGCAAGCTTTCCTCTTACGGCCTGCCCGCTGGGCTTCGTGCTTGGATTTCGGACTTTTTGAGGGATAGGTCTATTCGAGTAGTCGTTGATGGCTGCTCCTCAGATCTAATGGCTATCAATGCCGGAGTCCCTCAAGGGTCGGTGCTCTCTGCAACTCTTTTCCTGCTGCATATTAACGATCTGCTGAAACCCGGAACCTTTGGGTACGCAGACGACAGCACCGTTGTAGAGAGCTATACATCCACAGCGCGGGCCAGTGCGGCCGAGATCCAGTGGCTCAGGGAGGCGATGGTCGAGCGTATAAACCTGGCTCTCAAGGCAGTCTCCGATTGGGGTGATGCCAATCTAGTCAGGTTTAATGCTGCGAAGACCCAGGCGTGTCTTTTCACCGCTAAAAAGAGGCCATTCGAGCTGGCCCCCACTTTCCGAAATTCGACTGTGCCGATAACTGACCACCTTGATCTTCTTGGTATTACATTGTCCCCTACTCTTAATTTTGGCTCTCACATTGAGTCTAAAGCCGAAGTTGCAGCCAAAAAGTTGGGTATCCTCTCGAAGGTGCGAAAGTACTTCAAGCCGGAACAGCTGCTTACTTTGTATCAAGCACAAGTTCGGTCGTGCATGGAGTACTGTTCGCATCTTTGGGATGGATCAGCCAAGTACCAACTTGAGGCACTAGAGGCCATTGAGAGTCGAGCCAAGAAGATCATTGATAATAATAAACTGTGCCGAGCGAAACTTCAAAGTCTTGAACACCGTCGCAAAGTCGCCAGTTTGTCGGTTTTCTATCGGTTGCATTTCGGAGAGTGTGCCGCGGAATTGCACGGACTAATTCCGCCCGCGCCCTTCTTTCACCGGACGAGTAGAGGTACGGCAGGACGACACCGGTTTATGGTGGAAGTTCCTAAGACCCGCACGAAACGGTACGCTTCCACCTTTATTATTCGTACCGCTAGGTTGTGGAACTCCCTGCCTGGCTCTCTGTTCCCCACGCACTATAATCCAGCGATCTTCAAAGCGAGAGTGAATCGGTTCTTATCGGGTAAGCACGCTCCATCTTAGGCCATAGCCTTACTTGCTATCAGGTAAACTATGGTCAAGTGCAAACCCGTTCAAGTTCATTTTTTATTTTCTAAATAATGGTTAAATTAAAAAAAAATATTGTAATACTTGTACTTTAAAAACACAATAAAGTCTCGCATATTATGTAATAAAAGTTTAACACATTAAATTTTATTGAATGCAAACTTTATGTTGATGTTTTTTGATCCAAGTTCTTCAATTAAACATATAAATTCAGAACGTTTCCTTCTGTTCAGCAGCCAAAATAAAAAAAAACATTGGACCACTTCAAAATATAGATAGATATATAGATAAATACTTTATTAAAACACCACAAATAAGACAATACAAAGAAAAACATACATATTATTAGAATCAGCGTCTTAATTGGCGGCCTTATCGCTAAGAGCGATCTCTTCCAGGCTACCAATCTGGCAGGGTTCTTCAAACGAAATGAGTAGGACGAGGTGTTTCAGATATTATATAAAATAATGAAAAATAGAACAAAGGTTTATACTACTTATATATGAATAAACATAAACAAATATAACAATCGCACTTTAGAAACATATTATCACATATATGATCGTGAATATTTCCAAACTCAGCGTATCTCAGGGTCAGTGGCCACGAGAAGCTGTGACGAACTGTTTACTGCAAATTTTAAATTTAAATCCGCCTGTAAATGGTTCTCTGGCATACGTCTGTTGAATACCATTTTTACTAGAATTTGCAGAGATTTAAAGCTTAGATGAATTAATAAAATATATTTTTCAGGACATATCACACAGCGCCATCTAGTATTAGGCAAACTACTACTTGATGGACTTGAACGACTAACAACAACTTTACTAAGTATACATATATTTAAAATATTTTACATCAATTCATTTCGTGAAATCATAATGATCACAATTTGAGTTTATTGAAAACTCAAAAATGCCTTAATCTATATCAAGTCCGTCACATAGTGTATGTACGTATTTTGTTTTAAATACAGTAAAACAAGCAGCATACTTATATTTGTAGCACATAACGTAATCTCGTAGCTTTTACGTAGCAGTGCTACGATTTTTAATTACTGATGCTACGATTTTGCTATGGAGAATAAATAGTCAGTAGTTCATTTGTTTTCTATTTCATGTACACTAAAATACATTGCTTTTTTAAGTAAATTAATAAAAATGTTATTCAAGTTGCTTTCAAAAAACCCGAATCTTTACTTCCCCAATGCGCCAGCGAAAGCATTTCAAAATAAGAATCGTAAAACGTGCTAGCTTTATCTAGATCTCCAAATCAGTGCACAGACTATATATATACGTTTACAACCAACGTCCTCAGAATATAAATTCAAGTCACAGACCATGCAGTTTATGTTATGATTGAGAAGGGATTTGAGCACGTTTCTAGAAGAGGTGAAACCAAAGACAAGAAAAGTTTTAACAATATGTTATATGGCGTACATGTTGATAGCATATGTAGCTGTTTGGTTGAAAGAAATTGTATGTTTATTATATTTAGGAGTTATATTGGTGTACAAAAAATAAGTACTTCCTAGTGGAAATGATATTTTTTAAATTAAAATGCATTTTTAGTGCGCTATTTAATTTTCTTTTTACAACTTATTATTTAGTTTAGACATGTTTTAATTGAGGTTTAATGGTTTGTTTATGTCAATATTTCTAATATTTTAGTTTAGTTTTAACTGTCATAAATATACTAAAAACAAAAATTATTGAGGTTACGTTTTTGTAATTTACTACCAACACAAAAATCGGTAGGCTATACTGTAACAAATATGGAAAACAGATTTAGATGTAATTTACAATCACAGGAAATGTTTGATAGAAGCAATTTGCAACGTTTATTGGCACAAAACGGAACTAAAACGTTTTTTGGTTGTGAAATATCATCGCCTCTAATCTTCCCCTCCGTAATCCCTAAATGAATATTACTACACCATCGGCATTTCTCAAGCGCGTTTCAATCACTTTTATTGTATTAAAACTTTCCCCATACAAAGTTTTCCGCTTTATTTAATAGCTGTGCTATAAAAACAATAGGCGATGGTCATAATTCACTGCTTAATTTCCATTGCTCGGTTGGCATTGATTTTATAAATTCGCCTCCCTCTCGAGGATTTAATGAAAAACGTGCATAGAAAGTTCTCGCTCCATTACTTCAGGGGTTATTAATGGTCGAGTACCTTGTGGAGAAACAATGTAGAGTAGAGTAGGAAGGAAAGATGCTATTGGCTAGTTCTTAGCTAGAAAGTTACCTACTATAATATAATACGTCAGAGGCCCTTAGGGCGTTGGCCACTCTCATTCGATCTCGAATTCAAAGAAGAAGATATAATGGTTGGTAATGCGGCCAGTATGCTGGGCACGCTGCCCTCTGGCAGTGGGCTGGAGTATTCATACCATCTTTAGGCTTACTAAAATTTTTTTAAGTGCGTTTTATTAATTATTTTGTAGTAGTTAGAAGATGTATGTTGAATTTTTTTCCACTTGTTTTTATGTATTATTATTATCTAGAGAATTAATCTCTATGCTTTACATATAGATTGATTCCTTTTCTCTATATTGACATGAGCACTGAAGTTCTCAAGAGGCCGCTATAAAGTAGATAAACACTGCTTTACTGTGACGAATAGACAGAAGTATTAGATACCATTTTCTTTCTATCTGTAAAAATGTTAGTTTTTATAAAAGTAATGGACTCTGGTATAAAGAATTTTCTTTCCTTCATGGAGGCTTCTAATAGAAAATAGACCCAACAACTACCTACCAACACAAACTTGTGTGACATGTAATAATAACACCTAACTTTATATGGGATAATACAAGTATATAATTAATACACCAGTCTAGACGCTTAAATTACTTTATTAAAGACCGTGCAATGAATAACGCTAAGTATGAGTACTAACTCATTTAAAATTAAATGTGCTTATTACAGGTTCAATTACATGATTTAAATGGTTTTATTCGAGCGTTTAATTTCTTACCACTGGGTCTTTGTACTACTTTGATTGGGGGTAATTGAAAGAGGTTAAAAGTTTTAGTTAGTTAAAGAAAACAGTTAATTGTTTTTGTAAATTGTATTTTATTAAAATTATGTTGATGACTGACAAACAAGGCCTATCGTGAAGCATATTATTTGCAGCATAATAAATGTAAGTGTCATTTTTGTTGTATATAAAGAAAACGGCTACGAGTTCAGAAAAAAAGCAAATTAAATATTCACTCAAATATTATTATACTGTTGCCCGTATAAACAAAGTGTAAGTTCTGGTTTAAGAGTTTTCTTGGTCTGGTGGTTTTTTTTAACGCCACAACACAGCAAAAGTTTTTCAAAATATAATACGAAAATACTATACTAATAATTCCAAAATTGACTTATTACTATCCCAACACAAAGCTAGAATAACATGGTATAACTGACAGCTCCCAGTATTTTTATAACTTCCAGAGTACAGTAAAGTAGAGTTCACTGTTTATTGATTGATTGATTTTGTGTGTCCAAAGTCAGCCCTCAAGATAGTTCCATCTTCATTTCCACTGACGCAACAGACCGTATTACATGCGATAGGAAAATGAATTCGTGGACAGCGCACACGGGTTTACTTGTAGATACTATAAGTGAATAAAGCTCTAATCATTTCGGTATTAATAAGGTAAAAGCTCAGCTCAGTCAGTCTTTGAATTAATGATCACAAATCCAGTATGTTATTTAAATATATATAATAATATAAAATTTGTGGATATACCTACATATAATATACTAGCTGTGCCTGCGACTTCGTCCGCGTGGAATAGTAAAGTTATTTTGGGCAGCACACGCAACGGAAGACCTCAAAGATGAATAATTTTCCCCGTTTTTTCTACATTTTCCATTGTTTCTTCGCTCCTATTAGTTGCAGCGTGATGTTATATAGCTTAAAGCCTTTCTTGATAAATGGTCCATTCAACACAAAAAGAATTATTCAATTTGCACCAGAAGTTCCTGAGATTAGCAAGTTCAAACAAACATACAAACAAACTCTTCAGCTTTATTATATTAGTATAGATATTTATCCACAATACACAATGTTATTTAAAAACGGAGTACCTACAGATTTACCAGTTACGATGACACAGCTGAACTGATTTGGGTGAAAATATCGTAAACTAACATATAAAAAATTATAAAGCCACATATACTAGTGTATCCAGCATTGAAATGTAAAACCTAGTTAACCTATGATGTCTTTACTGTTTAATATTACCAAAATAGTCTGGAGCAAATACGCTTCTGTGAGATTTCATGCGTGAATTATTTAAGGCTGTCTCTAATATCAAGTAATATTGCGTTCTAACAAACCTCTGCTATCCGTTAATAAAAAACAATCGAATAACAATAAAATATGATCATATTTTCCCATTTTTTCCACTAGAAGCTCCGTGTGCACCAGTCCTTACAATAGTTGTTTAGTAAAAGGTTTTCCATGTAAGTGAATTAGTCACGTGCTGTGCCATTCTTGCCCTATAGATACATTGATTTATGGATCGCAGGGGGCTATTTGTTACAGCAAAATGATGCCACGACTATTTCGTATTCTATCTGTGTTTGTCCGATGTATGGATGTTTTTGGATAGAGGAATGGGGAGGAAGAACAATTGAATTCTGAACTTGAGTTGGTAGGTTTTGCATATATTCTGAACCTACATAGTTTTATTACTGAAATATATTGAATAATACAACCAAGATAAGATATGTCTTTAATGCACACCAAAGAAATTACAATATAAAAAGAAAATTAAAAACTAATTTAATGCACATTGGGCGGCCTTATCGCCTTAGGCGATTTCTTCCAGGCAACCTTTGGATGGACAGGTTTAGAATCTTAAATAGGCGGTGTACAAGAATACGTAAAATAAATAATTAAGTGAAAGAACACAATACAAACTCAGATAACACACTAATAAATAATAATAAACAATACAATACATAATACTATATGCTATAACTAATAATTAATTAGTTTAAGAAGTAAATTCTCCTCCTTGATTCGTATCCCTGTTCCTCAGTAATAAGAGACATGATCGTGACTCCGCACATAATAAGAGACATGATCGTGCCTCCTCACATAATAAGAGACATGATCGTGCCTCCTCACATAATAAGAGACATGATCGTGACTCCGCACATAATAAGAGACATGATCGTGCCTCCTCACATAATAAGAGACATGATCGTGCCTCCTCACATAATAAGAGACATGATCGTGCCTCCTCACATAATAAGAGACATGATCGTGACTCCGCACATAATAAGAGACATGATCGTGCCTCCTCACATAATAAGAGACATGATCGTGCCTCCTCACATAATCAATTCATTAAGGGAGTTCTCTTAGTTATGAGATCTTGCTAAATATATACCTACTATTTTTCAACTACTATGTAGAGAGTTACAATATCACTGAAAACAAAAATAAATTTTCAAAATTTGCAAGACTGTGTAATTTGTTGCATTTGAGTTTTTTTTTTACGTAGGATAGGTTTGCGTTAGACTACACAGCCTGCCTGACGTGCCTGATGTTAATCATTGGGAGTTAAACTCTTACCTAGAAGGTACCTATTAATTCTAGATTTACCTGTAATCTGTTCCAAAGTAACTAGTGTGTAAGATTTATTTTATAAAACTTGCATTTGAAAATAGTATCATTTTGACCATTGTATGAAGCAACCTAAGTAGTTATAAATATTTCAGGACATATCACACAGCGCCATCTAGCCCCATACTAAGCTTTTACGCTTGTATCATGGGTACAAGATAACGGATATAATACATAATACTTTAGTTAGTTGTTAAATTTTATTACTACACTAGATTTAAATATTTCATCATCAGAACATAATACAAAACTAACAAAAGCTCAAAAACAGCAGACAAAAGCGTTATGTCGTCATGCAATATGATGCCAAGAAAAATACAGCACGACCAGCAAACACCGGATGGATGTTTTCGCAAAGAAGGAGCCAGCCTTATGTGCCACAATCAGCTGCATGCATTATGCATGAACCCATCCTTACGCGACAGATGCTACAGTAAAGAGACTATATAGACAAAAATAGATATTAATATTTGTTTGTCAGGTGTGTTGCTCGAAGTGTCGTTAAGACCGTTAAGTAATTTCTTGGTGGAAAGTTTTTATTGTGCTTGTGAGGAAAACGGTACTACTGGGTTGAGTTTGCTTCAGTTGATAAAAACAGGTAGCTATTCAACTTAAACACACATAAAATACTCTTCTTCTTATCGTATGTTATCAGAGTGAATATTCTTGTTCAGATTTTCCAACCGCCCTTTGGGTCTCTGACATGGATTTACGATTAAATTGTCGGGTCTGGAAATGCCATTTTCGGGAAAAAAACTTGCTTATCTTGATGCTTTTTCATAAATAATCATGTCAATGATTTGAGGTGCAAATCATTGACATGATTCAGTGTCTCTAAGTTTTCTGCTTTCTTTTAGCATGCTGAAAGAGTAGGTAAATATTTATTTTTCTTATAATTACCTACCTGACACTATAAACATTTTACTAAAAAAAACATCAGCAA
This sequence comes from Macaria notata, assembly GCA_927399415.1. Lineage (NCBI taxonomy): Eukaryota > Metazoa > Arthropoda > Insecta > Lepidoptera > Geometridae > Macaria > Macaria notata. The sequence continues at coordinate 2,917,314 of OV656740.1, read as the reverse complement.
CATTCCAATATAGCTGTATTGGACTGTTGTTGTGTTTTTTTTTATAACGGGTCGTGCAATATTTACGAATCGAGCCGAAAAAAGTCGATTGTCCAATCAGGCCGCAGCAAACATATTCGGATCGTGTGTGGATTAGACGGTAATGAATTTAGCGGAGTGATTGATGAGCTTGGCCGATGACTGCTGTATTTCAAACACAAATAACTAGATATAGCTTTATTTTTGTAACAAAAACATTGATTGCAATGTCAGTATATTGACAAGAAAAAATACCTATTTAAATATATAAAACTCAAGGTGAAAAAAAAGGTGACTGACTGACTGACATAATGATCTATCAACGCGCAGCCCAAACCACTGGACAGATCGGGCTGAAATCTGGCATGCAGGTAGAAGTTATGACGTAGGCATCAGCTAAGAAAGGATTTATGGAAATGCCACTTTTAAAGGGGTAAAATAGGGTAACAAGTTTTACTGCTTAATGCGTGCGAAGCCGCAAGCACCCACTAGTTAGATATAAAACTATGCAACTGTTATGATACATGGTGTTTTTTTTTTTTTTTAACTTGAATGGGTTTGCACTTGACCATAGTTTACCTGATAGCAAGTAAGGCTATGGCCTAAGATGGAGCGTGCTTACCCGATAAGAACCGATTCACTCTCGCTTTGAAGATCGCTGGATTATAGTGCGTGGGGAAAAGAGAGCCAGGCAAGGAGTTACACAACCTAGCGGTACGAACAATAAAGGTGGAAGCGTACCGTTTCGTGCGGGTCTTAGGAACTTCCACCATAAACCGGTGTCGTCCTGCCGTACCTCTACTCGTCCGGTGAAAGAAGGGCGCGGGCGGAATTAGTCCGTGCAATCCCGCGGCTGTATAATGAAGTTTGAATAAGGTGGTCAAAATATTGGCAGTGGGAAGGCGCGTTCAATTTGTGATAAAGATGAAAATAAACGTAACTGTAATTTATATATTCAAAGTGCTAACTCTAAACTACATTTATTGAAACAAATTCGTATGGTAGTAAAATCTAAATTATGCTGTTTAATGGATGGCTTTAAAAATCCCAAATTAGATATAGTTATCCTGATGATGCTTATCACGTACATTCCTTATACAGGGTTAGTTAGGTTTAATAACGCAAAAACGCATGTTACTATTGAAACTGGTATGAATCATCACTACAATACAAAAAAATAACTTAAACGACTTATTAAACGTGTATTCATAATTCTTGTTTTATTTCATTTTGGTAACTGTGAATATATTATTAAATAAAGAATTTTCAAAATGTGCAAAATTGATCAATATAATAAAATTAATATTCCGGACATTGCACACAGCGCCATCTAACCCTACACTAAGCAAACGCTTGTGGTGTGGGAACAAGATGACAGATGTAATACCTACTTATATAGGTTCTTTTACTTTAATAAGTAGTAGCTGTAGTTAAAAAAAACTAGTCCTAATTTATATAAACCACTTATTATGGTAACCCTGTATAGATAATTCGTGACAAATAATCACTAATGAGAGTTATAACAGAGATCCTATAGAACTAATATTGAAATCCGAGGCATGTGATCACAATCAATAAAATGACATTTTCGTTAATCCATAGCGAATATTGTGCTAGCCTATACATTTACTGTGCAGTATGGGTTAGCCATAAATTAGGATTGTGAAACAAATCTATATTTTTTCTAGTGTAATATTCACTATTACGGATAATTAGACTTAATTTTGTAACAACTTTGCTGGTCATAGATGCTTTGAAATTAAGACGAGTTGGTCAAGAGATTTGGAAACAAGTAAAAAATGTTGGGAAAAAAATAATAATATATACAGTTATAGGTATTTCTACGGTCAGTGGATTAGCTTTCCTCAAAAAATTTGGATGTGAGAAGTAAAAATATTCTACAGTAATAAATATTCTACAGTAACACAATACTGTGAACCGGTTACGGCTAGTTATGACGATAAAATCATTGTGTAGAACTTTAAGGTGTCCTGTTTATATTTCACAACAAAGTTTACTCATAATTTTTTTCTAAATTGACTTAACTTTTGTTTACACTACAAATAGACGATTTAAAGTCTTTTAATAAGACAAACTGAGTAAACCCAATTTAAAAGCTTGTGTCACAATCATAACAAACAAGTTAATCGCAATAAGACCTAGAATTGTTTTACTGTAATACTAACAGCCGCATACCTAGTTTATGTTATAGCATCATAAATAGGGATTACCACAGTAATAACGAATGTGTGCAATTCATCGCTATCACAACACTAATAACATACCTATGTCTATTGCTATCATCGCTCATTTATTGCTAATGAAATTGCAGCCTTGTCATATATTTTTGTAGGGAAAAACTACTGCCATTTTGTGGTTTTATTTGGCACAATTGGCTTGACTATTTGTTTTGTTAACTATTGATTTTACAAGTATAAATATTAATTATTTTTAAAGTGAAAGTGAGTTTGAAGGTTGCTTTGTAGAGGTATGTTACTCTTCTATGTGGTTTTAGAATCAGCTGATCATAGGTCATTGCTAAAAGAAATAAATAAAAGCGGACTCAAACCAAATAGTGTAAGGCAGGTGTTTTCTTACCGAGACACACTAAAGATATGTTTATGTTTATACTTTGAGAGAATTTGGGAAAGAAACTGTCCCAATTTATCCCACAGTATTATTGGTTCCTAGTGACGAATGTACCCATCACTCGTTCACCATACACACGCGGCGATTTGATTCCGCCACTCAACACAGTCCAATTCAATTAAAGCGCTTTTGTTGGCGTTAGATTCGTGTAGTGAGACCGTTTATACTAGTTTTGTGTGGATATTTCAAGTGTACATAAAAGTGTGCATGCTAACAGATTTAAATAATAAATAAACAGATTTAATAAAATCTTTCTTAAAGTAGTAATCAAGTAATGTATAAGATTTTAATCGTGGTCTTCCTTTGCATCAAAATGCTCTCTGTAAATGGTTTGGTTTATACCAAATTAATTCAGAGTCGATGCTTATAATATGATTAATATTATTATCTTACGTATTAGGGTGTTAAATAAACAATGAATTCGAAGATAAATCATGAATCCACGAAAAAAGGCTGCATAAAAACTAATAATTACACATTGGTGGTATGCATAAACTGAACATAAATAATTGATTGTTAATTATATCAAATTAAAACTTTATTTAATTTTAGAACTGCATAGTGACAGCCAACTTCAAACTTCCTAACTCCCATAGTGAATAGTCATCGATTAGCATAATTAAACTATCCTGATTTCCCCATAACACCTTATGGCCACCCATCACATCGCGTATGCGGCCGACACCATTTCCTATTGTAAGCTTTTTGACATGACATCGTCATTCGGCTTCCAATTAACCTATTCTGCCATACGTGTAATTAGCACAAACGTGTGCTAAAACAAACAACCTGTTTTCATTGTTGTATTGCAGTGATAACTGGAATTTGAGCTGAAGTTTACACGTCATTGTAGGATTGTTTTTTTAAGATATTTTGTTTGTTTTTTTCAATTGGATGGATAGAATATATGAATCAGATGCGTCTATAACGTGGTTGATTAGCGAGATCAGGTTTCATTTCTAAGTTTATTTTTTTCAGATCATCAATGAGGCAATTATCTTCGTGCCTTTTTTCCTATGCTTCCTTTTAGCTTAATTCAAACATAATCTAGACAGACATAAAGTAACGTACCAAGTATAGTAAACATATATTGTTTACATATACGTACTTAATACCATTAACTGGTTTGTCCGTTATAACAATACCCATGCTGCAAATTCAACAAATTGTTTAAACTACTTAACCTTACAAATGATGTTTCATTTCTTCTAAAAACATAATTTTATACCTATTGAACAATAAATGTAGCATACAAGTAAATGTCGAAAGATATCCAATTTAGAAAGCAATGTACTGAAATCCTGCAGCTAGAATTTCAGACAGCTTCTAGCAATGAAACTATTTCTTCAACCACTAAACATTTACCCACAAAGCCACTACGATTAAATGCGATAACATTATTAAGGGTCTGTTCACACTGAGATATATGAGTGGAGATTTTTTTTTATTTTTAATTGTGTATTTGTACCTAATAGGGCTTCAATACCTTTTATATTCGCAAATCTTTTCAAATGAAAAACCAGTAATGTTTATAAGACGTCGTCTTGTAAGATAATCATGTTATTTTTTGAATATAACAGGGTACTAATTTTTATTACCTATGTTAATGCTCTTACTATATAAAATTGAATATTTTTTTAATTCAAAGTGTATTTTGTATGTACGTAAGTGTGATTTTTTTTCAGTGACTATTACTAAATACATTTTGCAAGATTAGATATTCGATGTACACAATACTCGGGCACAAAAGTAATTGAACTTTGGACATCCGATCACAAAGTTATAGCGATTTATTTACCGTCTCCAGTAATTTCAATGTACGTGTGTACTAACCTTAAATGCGATAATATTATTAAGGGAGGTATTCCTCGTTTTATTGTGAGGGTGGCCAGTGGCTAGAATTTAATTAACCACGTTGTGCAGTTGGGCCACGAGCCCGTCTGTTGGGACGCGGCGTGCGGGGGCTGAAGTAGAAGCGGCAGCGATTTGTACTGTACGTAGTGTACGTGCCTGGTTTTTTTATAGACTTCTTAAAACAAACATTTCATTCAAGGTTCTGTACATTTTGAGTTGTTGTGCAAGGCGGTTAATTTTTTCCATATTATCACAGATTAATCAGATAATTTAGAGTCCATAAAGCAAGAAATAATGTAGTTCACAAGATTAAAAAAGACATTAATAAATTTGCTAAACGTTTGCAATGTATTTGGTGCGTTAATAATAAAAAATATTGCTAACATTTTTAAATTGTAAAAAGCAAACTAGTGGCCTAATCTTAAGCATATAACCTGCCTGATCTTAAACATTGCTGCAGCCTAGGGTGATAAGTAATTAATAATCAAATTGTAAATTGCATTCTCCAAAGCACCGCAGTCCTTTGACATTGAAATTGAGTCCTTTGAGAACTCGGAGAGGTGTTTGAAAATATTGCAATATCTTTGATGATACTTTTGATGCTTTAATTTGTATTACTATGGCATGCGATGTTATTAAGATTACACACACAATCAAGTATAGACATGTAAGACATAACTACGAAAAAAACAATGCTACATAATATTATTTTATCTAAGAAAAAGGGAGCTCGTCAATTAAATTAGCATTGTATTTAGACTGGCATTTATTATTGGTAGACAATCATAATTTTTATATCTCACTATGAATATGTGGGTACTCTAACGATGTAATGACATCTGTCAATATCAAAACACAAAAATATGTATAGATCTGGATATAATTCTACCTCTTATAACTTGTACCACACATAGGCCACACAATGGCACGGCACATTCACCGTACATAAGTTATAACTCTACGTAGTTAAGTTACTTGGTTTGTGGGTCATAGCGCCACTGTGCCGACGTCTTTGGGGATAAACGCTTGGACGGATATTATTAAGACGTTGTTTCACGTTTGACAGTTAAAGATAGTGATGAAAAAAATAGAAATAAGTATAAAGGTACATATATGATTTAAAAATATGGAGATAATGAAGGATCTATTTTTATTTTCATAAGACTTTTGAATAATAGAATTACGTTGATTAGATGTTGTTGTTGATTGAGTTTTATGTACAGACGTAATCCTAACTGAAAACTTTCCATTTCAAATTTACTACAGAATTAAATTTACAGTCAATGCCACATTCACGTGTAGGAAAGTAGACGTAATTCGTTTGTAATTTTATATGTATGTTTTCGATTTTTTATAATATACTACTGAGTAACTAAATCACTTACTTAACTATATAATATGCATGTGTATTTTTTTTTACTTTTTTTTTACATTAGATAGGCTCACGCTTGACTACAACTTTCTTGGCTATGTACTGCCTGTTGTGAAGCATTGCTGCAGCCTAGAGTGTAACACACTTACTTAGAAGATACCTATTAACCCGAGATTTTTCGCGGGAAACAGCTTCTGGTACAGTAAAATGCACAGAATACAGCTCAGTTCCTTTAAAATATTTTTCTAGTAATCAGGTGTGTTCTTTGTGTTGTGTGTGCCTTATTAATTAAATAAATAAATGTTTTCAAACGAGCCAATCAAAACACGCCGTTAGGTATGACGACATAATATCTACGTTAGAGCAGTTCCTTAAAAAATACTTTCCTAGTAATCATGTATTTTCTGTGTATTGCAATGTGTGCCTCATTGATTTAATAAATGCTTTGAAACGAGCATATCAAAACACGCCTTTAGATATGACAACATATGTATATACGTTACGACAATGGTACTTAGCACCAAGTCAGTACGATGTACTTTTCTGCAATATCTATTACTGCAATATACTTTCATAAAATATACAAAAAACACTACAGTAGAAAACCTTGAAGCTACAGCATGGATGTCGATTCAATCACTGACTTACATACCTCACCGTCGAATGTAAATACAAATTAATATAAAGATATGATCTTAAAAATAATATAACAAACTTAATTACTTATATTTACAAAAGTGTGGGAGTTTTCCTACTACATTCTTAATACACTGCTTCATTGTTTGCTCAGCAATTATTAACAGGTTTTGCTAAACAAGCAAACCACAAGATTTGGAACAAAGCAAGTTGACTCCAGTGTTAGTTCACTCTTGTTTACTTTGGGAAGAAAATTTAGGCACAAACGTGGGTTATTAAATAGGTAAGTAATGGTTGTTACACGAGTTGGTTCTAGATTAAATTTAGAATTTTGTAAGAATAAGATTTTGAATTTTGTGTGATTAGGTTGGGCGTTGTAAAAAAGGATTTACCTATGTAGCAGTGCCTCGCGGTTTACTAGCATTAATCCAAGATATAAGTAACTTTCAAGTTTATTTATGGTTTTTTTATTTATCTTGAGCGCGAAGAAGTATAACACACATACACACACATATACGCACAATCTTATTTACGGCGCAGCTATAATGTTGGACTGAAATTGACATCTTGACATTGACAGCTTATAAGCCTTCCACATTGATAACGCTTCCTAGAACTTCATACTGTGGGCCATCAACAGTCAGCGTTTAGTACACGTGAGTATAAATCAACGAGATGTATACGTACCAGATATCATCATTATCGTTAGTAAAGAGGTATATGTACAAATATGGTGATGTCATCTAATGAGAATTTTTTCTAATTCAATCATAAATTTATTGATTTTTATCTACACTAATGTTGTAACATTCTACTTATGTTTCCAATACTTGACTTATAATTACTACTGTTATAGCACAGACAACAAAACACTCAATTTAAGCAATTTCACATGATGTTATAATATCCTCATCGATATCGTAATTGCTCATTATAACATCGAAAAAGCGTGACCAACCTGATTGCAGGGCCAATCAGGTTGGTCGCGCTGCACTCTCGTTGGTTAGATTTTAATGGCGGCAAAATCACTGTGACAATACAAGAAAGAACAAGAAATGAATAAGAAGAAGACAAGAAATAAGACAATATAAGAACAAGAAATGACCCACATGCACAATCTTGTGCATGCTATTTGTATATCTTTAAGTTATAATATTTTTTTTTTAAATTGACAACACCCCTTTACAGTGTTATATTAGTATTAAGTTCTGGGTTGAATATGCCTGAAATAAATGACTTTTATTTATTTATTTAATACACGTACGCGTGAATTTAATTTAATAAATTATCAATGCATTAGTGAAGATAAAGTAGTGTATGCAACTGCATATAACACGGGTAATAAAACACTCGTTACTATTATGAAACTCGCTGCGCTCGTTTTATAAACTCACACTCGTGTTTTAATACCCTTAATTATATGACAGTTGCATAAACTACTATTATCATATTTTGTGTCTGTTTTTTAATATCACTTATTTACTTTGTAGTGCATTAGTGCCTGAAGAAACCGCGATATCATTCGGGATGTCATTTTTTTCACATTGTAAAAATATTTACGGAATATCTGTAGGTAAATACAACAGAGCATCATGATACAGTGAAAACAAAGAGTTTTCTCATACAAAAAAAATAAAGACTAAATTAGACTAGTTTATTCCGAGGACATGATGTCTTGCGTGGAAGGAACTGGGCGCCCATCACGATATATCTGCCCAAGAGAACTCCCTTAACGAATTAATTCTGCGGGGGAGTCACGACCCTTAGCCATGAGGAAATACGATGAAACCGAGAGACGGGCTTATTTAAATCATCAAAACCACGGCTCCAAAACTCAAAACACCAACCATGACGATATTAAATTTAATATAAATATTTCACGCGCACACAGGTGGTAGAACCTTCTAGAGATGAGAGAAACTTATTTGAAATTTCATGCGGTATTTCCACAGGTTCCTTTAGAGGACTCGACATTTCTAGTATTCTTAGAGACAGGTGCTTCAGTACAAATACTTGGGAGAATGGCCCTCGTAGCGAGGGGAGGTGTGGGATTGGTGGAATATTTCTTAGCCTACAATCGCCACTATTGTATGTTTGAGTGTTTATATTATTTTAATAATCTAAGGCAAATTGCGATGACTGATTTAGATTTTTCTGTGTTGAGACAATGAGACTAATATAAAAGAGTAAACATTATGAACTGTATGTAATGTTTTTTTTTATTTGTTAAGCTGTACGGAAAAAACTTTACTACATCTATGCAACTATTTATACTTCAAGTCATAAAATATTGAAAATTAAAACAATATTCATGAAATAAATAATAATAATATTCAAAAAATTAGATAAAACAGATGTCAACTGCTACAGACCAATTGCTCTCATTCCAATAATGGCTAAAGTATTTGAAAAGGTTCTATATAACAAATTAAACGCCTATCTTGAAGGAAATGAAATTTTAGTGGAAAACCAACTCGGATTTAGAAAAGGAAAGTCGATTAATATGGCAATTACAAAATTTTTGAAAAATGTTTATGAAGGTTTAGAAGACAAAAAACAAGTTACAGCGCTGTATATGGATATGACTAAGGCTTTCGACCATGTAAACTATGAAAAGCTATTAAATAAAATGGAAATTTACGGCATCAGAGGGAAAACTCTTCAATTATTTAAATCTTACCTATCAGACAGACAACAGTACACTGAGATTACTAAACTGTGTCCAAAGACAAAGGTGGCCACAAAATATCGATCTGGCCCCCGGACCGTGAAACACGGTGTACCTCAGGGCAGCATACTAGGACCCCTTTTGTTCCTTATATATATCAATGATTTTCCAAATGTTACTACTTACCCTATGGTCCTTTTCGCCGATGATAGTACCGCACTTTTTACTTCTAACAAAAATGCTCAAGAAAATGAAGTAAATAGGGTACTCGAAGACATTATTAAATGGCTAAGAAGTAATAATCTCAAGATTAATTTAGGGAAAACCGTCTATATGACGTTTAAATATAAAAATTCTAAGCCAGCACCTCTTAATATACATTTTGAAAATGAAACGATAAAAGAAACAGATTCGACAAAATTCTTAGGTATCCATATTGATTCCACCTTGTCATGGACGACCCATATAGGAAATGTGTGCAGCAAACTCAACCAATACGAGTGTGCATTATACCTACTCAGAAAAGTAGCAAACATGCAAACATTGTTAACTGCCTATCACGCATATGCAGGCGCCACGATAAAATACGGCATTTTATTCTGGGGTAACGCTACAGAAAAAGAAGCAGCTTTTAAAGCTCAAAAAAAATGTATACGTGCAATTTGTGGACTACGCCAAACTGATACTTGTGTAAACCATTTCAAAAATCTTAAAATATTAACGCTTCCATCAGTATATATATACGAGCCATCTCTTTGGATTAAAAGCGACCTAAATAAATATGATAAGATGAAAAGCGCTAGGCATGAAACTCGAATATGTACGAATAAACACAGAACTACTCAGTACAGCAAGAGTATATTTAATATAAGCATACAAATTTACAACAAGCTTCCACCGTCAATAAAAGAAGCTAACTCACTTGGTGTGTTTAAGAATAGACTCAAATCATTTTTATTAGATAAGGTCTACTACTCAATAAAATTATTTTTGGACGATAAGACAATTTGAAATGTGTGTAGTACTTTTATTGACATATTTAAATAATTTATATAAGTGTAATATTCTAAAAACTAAATTGTTAATTATAATTTGCACGCCCTGTGGGTGGAAATATAGCGCACTCATATGTACATAATACCACCTTTGTATACCTACCTATATTTCGCAATGAATAAATGAATTTGAATTTGAAATATGAACCTTATACATTTTACTAACAAAATCGCGTAAATGTGACAAATTACATTGATAAACTTAATTTCCTTCACAACATTGCTGCGGTACGGATACGCCTTATATCCCCTTACAAAAAGACATCACAATATAGAGACATTTATCTCACGTCATTGGTTAGATTGGTGATTGGTCTATTGCCAGTGATGCCACCACACGTGTGACTAAAATGGATGCTCATTGGCAGACAGCTAGATAATGATATAGATAATTGAGTTTGATAATTGATTTGTCTTTTTAATAATTTTTCCTAAAGACAGAGCATAGTTTTCTTAACTAATTAATTCATATAATGCTTAGATATAATATTTTTTGGTAAAGACTATTAGTTGTCTCTATATAAAACCGTGTATGAAAGGCTTTGAGGTTGTTTTGATGGCAAATAAGGGCGTTTATATCACGTAATAAGTTGCTGTTGTACGTATTTGTTTAGGTCTCTAATTCCCTGTAAAGGGATGAAAGAAAGTTATGTGTTTAAACCGTTTTGGTTTAGGATTAAATTGAGGAAGCACTTTTTGAGTCATGAAGGATTGGACTGCAATTTAAAAACAAGAAAAACTTCCTTTTTACTGCTTACGTTATATAGACAGTACGTGCAATATAGACAGTATTTAAAAACTTGTGATTAAACTCAAAGCTTATTGTCTAAGCTTTTCAAATAAAATTTTGCCATAGCCCATGTTTTGAAAAAATAGGTACACAATAAATCTGATTTCGATAATATTTTTAGAATGCTTTGTATTCTTCTACTATCATCTACAAATCAATATGACTAACTATTTTTAGTTCATGCATAGAAATTGGACGTCGCGTCGATTTAATTTTAGACACAATATGATAATTATGATTTAGATATAAAAATTTGAAATATAACTTGTTTTTATTTCAAATTTTTATATTAAAGCATAATTTAATTTCTTGTGTCTAAAATTATGTCAACGTCCAATTTCTTTATAAAAAATGAGAGAAAAGAATGATCTCTCAAAAAGAATGATAAAACCTAAGCTTGATAGAGTAGAGAGGAAAAATTCCATACATTTAAGTTGCAAAGTTAAAACCTGGCATAAAAGAAGGCGCGTGAACCCTCTCCGCTTAAGGGGTCATGACATAGTGCAGTTTAAAAAGTAAGGGAGGAATTATAAACGTCGGCCTGCACTTAGGGTTGCAGTGCACTGGATAGGAAAAAAGACTAAGATTTTTGTATTCTTTTACCATTAGCTAGGTTCACTATAAAGGTGTCTGTCTAGCCAATAATGTAAAAAAAAATGTTCGTTAATAAATAGGAATAGCAAACTCGTTATATAATTTATGAGCAAGTAAATTTGTATAAGAATATGGAACTGCAGAAATTCAAATTGATTAATTTATATGTGAAGTTTTTCTGGCATAATGTAACAATTTATATATGGAGAACAGTAGCAATTTAGTAACTAAACATTTTTTTAATACGAACGCAACAAAGAAAACCAGTGCATTTATTCACAAAACTAAACTTTTAAGCTTTGGCTCTTTGCTATACTCCAAGTTGCATGGCAATGAATAAACTGAACAAGATTTTGCGTATCTAAACCTATTATCATGTCACAAGTACTTTCATCCAAAATTTACAAATAGAGATATAACATGTATGAATAGTCTTGAATTTCAGTCTCTTCAAGACATACCTCATGCACAAGGACCCCAATACCGCAAGAGAGGTATTATCATAGTAGTCCGTTACATTAAAAAGATTATGCAGTCGCATTTGTTACATTTTATGCGGCTTTTGACCGCTAGCTACCGCTTTGCGATGGCTAAGTGTTGTTTAATGATATTTTTATGCTGCAGAATTGCTGTAAATGAAGACGAGGAATATTGTTTGTGCGATCCGAGCAGTATTTCTATTTATCATCTTTTAGATACTAGCGTAACTAGCGTAGCGAACTAGCCATTTGAAATTTTAGTGATAACCATATATATAGGTATAAGTATACATATATTTTAACGCTCTTGGCTGACGCAACGCATGACCAAAATGCTGGCCTTTTTCTGGCTCAACGTTGCCATCCAGCGTGGTAATGCGGCCAGTATGCTGGGCACGTTGCCCTCTGGTAGTGGGCTGGAGCACTTAGATTATCTTTGGGCTTTAGGCTCTAAAGGTTTTCTAAGTGCCCCTTTTATGTAGTAGTTAGAAGTAGTATGTTTAGATTTCTTCCCTTGTTTTTATATTTTATTATTGTAAATAAATTATTTATTGCAAAAAAAGTATATTTTATGTTACGCTTTGTTACGAGATATTAAAACTATTTGACAGTATTTTTAGAACTGTGACCCAGCGTCATCTAACCCCATACGTACTTAGTATCTTCATTTATGTTCGGTGACCATACTAAGCAAACGCTTGTGTCATGAATAGATACCTACTAGATAACGTACACATATACATAATTCATAATAAGTTTTTTGTAAACACAAATACATACTTAGTATAAAAAGAAACGTCCATCCTCAACACAAATAGGTAATTACAAAATAAAAATTATTTGTGTAAAGCGGAAATAGGCCTTGCAACCTCTAGTTTAGAAGGCAGACTTACTACCAACTAAGCTTACAGGTCAGTATAAATAATTAAAAAAATGCGATAGTTGCCGTATCTCAATAAAAAAACATATTACCTATGTAAGTACACGATTACAAAGAAAATCTTAAAATTGCTTTTCTTTTTTCATCATGACGAAATGATATCCGAATCCTATAATAAGTAGAACTTTTTCGTCGCCGAAGTTTTTTAAAAATCCGGATTAAATTAAATATGTACTTATTACTTCCACTGAGCAACTGGCCACGTCCTGAACATAACTGGCCACTACTGGCCAGTAACCACACCGACTGGCAGCCATCATTATGCAAAATCGAACCAGAAGCTACAACTACCAACACCAAAAAGGAATAGCCCAAATAAATGTAGTATAAGCCTGAACAATAATCATTTGAATACGAATGTACTGATTTCCCTTGTAACATTTATTTTGCGGCGTACCTCTCAATATGGCCGGTATTGCTTTTACCCGGCCGGGTCCAATAATATGCGACTTTTACGATAATCTCACCTATTTTCACGGTTTTACGTCCCACTTTTGTTTGTGTGTTTGCTAATGTGTTTTCGTTTCTGTCCGATGTGTACTTACGTTGGTCTAGCTTCGGTTACCTATGTTTGTGGAGGTAGAACTTTGTAGACGGTTTAGTACTTTAAATAGTACTCATTTTAATTTTGAGCTGAAACTGACCTTTAAATTATGACCAAAATTATTTTCATTACTAACATGACTTGTGGTTTTGCTCTTTCATTTTATACCATATATTTCGATCTTTTTCTATATATCTATTAATAATAACAATTAAATATATTGTTATTGAATTATGAATAAGTACTTACAAGCGTTAATTTTTCATAATTATTACTTTGAGACATTGTTCATCAATTTTATATCAAATTATTTGTAATGTTGGACAAGGTAAAATTTATTAGGTCTGACTTTCTTTATACAAAAATATTCACAACTTCTCTCTGTTTTTCTCTTACCTGGCGGATGACCTTTAAACAAGATTACTTTCACACGGAAAATGTTTACGTGAAAAATAATAGTGAAACGAAACTCAGAATATAAAATATAACATGCAAACCGAAAGCAGTCAGTGGAAATTCTCCTGCATTTAGTGAAGTGACGAGGGCTTAAGGTAGCGGACACAGAAATAATTATTTCTTTGTGACATTTATCTGGTGTGACTTTTGATTTATTAAATTGTTAGTTTTTTTGTAATTTGACAAAAAAGCCGTCTTTTTCAGTCATCAATTTACAACATTAGTATTAATTTTATTTGTATTTTAGTTTTAAAATTTCTTAGTAATTTGGAAGGGTATCTCTGGGTGAAGTTTTTTTTTTAATATCAGTAGATTATTTTTATCAAAACAATATGTGCACCAATACTTTTCCACATCACTGCGACATTGAAAAAAATAACATTAATTGGACTACAATACCAAACGTAGACGTATCTGATTGTAGAATGGGGTGGACATATTTATATAGGAACAGCAATTTTAATTATTATCATAGTCGACATGCTGATATTCTATGCGTTAACCTGTTATGCATCATCTCTTTTTGACACCTACTAGCTTATTAAAATCTATGTCTAAACCTAAGCAAGAGCCTACACATAGTGTGAGTGTAGCGAACAAAATTGTATGACTAAAGTTTTTGCTATACAAAGTTATCTTTATCTTATCTTATCATCATCTGCATAGCGTAAGTTAGCCATCAATCTGAACTAGAAGAATAAAATAAATTTATTGTAACATGAAACATAAAAATAGACACATAAAAAACAAGAGTACAATATATGAAGTTTCATGTCACAATCCGGCCCCAACTCAGCATATGCTGGATGCAAGAAACTCTTTCTATTTTTTGAAGTATTTTATATTGGAAAGTCCTCGCTCCTCGCGTCACCCACCACTGACTCACTCCCCACTCAGAAGCAGTGCGAAGTGAAGTGCCCTCTCTGTTGTAGGTCGAGCCTGTTTACACTAATTGCTCGAGACACTGCTGACACTCCGTGTTGTGTCTGACACTGACGCCCTACACTTTCCCAATTTAGATGAGAAAAATTTGTCTTGTTTTAAAGTATGGTTTTTTCAAGAATGATCCATATCGCTGTGTAAATTGTATGTATTTGAAACCTGCGGTACCTCTCGATGTACCTTAATTTTAATCACAGATCAATGCAGGTAATGACCTGCATTGATCTGTGATTAAAATTAACTTCTAGTGTTTAATCAGAGTCTTACATAACACAAAATTATAAGAAAACGCGATGTGAAGTGGCCTCAATGTTGTATTGTAGTTTGCACTAATTGCTCGAGACACTGCCGACATTCCGAGTTGTGTCTGACACTGACGCCCTACATTTTCCCAAATAAACTTAGCTTGTTTAAAAAAAAATATGTTTTTTGTTGATTTACCTTTGTCACTAGATTAATTTGTGTATTTGAAACTAACAGTGTCTCACGATGTTACTCGCGTCGATGTAGGATTAATATTAGCTTCTAGTGTTTATTAAGAGTCAAATGTATTAGCAATTTTTTAGAAAGATAACAAGTTATATATATATATCTATATATAAATTGGGTCAGCAGCGAGAATTGAGATGTCCTCTTGGTCGCCCTGTTTACACTGATTGCTCGAGACACTCCGAATTGTGTCTGACGCCCTACATTTCCCCAAATAAAAGCAGCTTGTACCCGGACCCTCTACAGAACACCCTGTATAAGAGACAGTTTGTAAAAGTCATCAATTAAACATTTCAAATTAAAAATCTACGTGTGTCTCGAATTTACCTAGCGTTCCCAATTTAGACTACAATCTCACACAACTTCCCCAATTTAGATGCAAAAAGTAAACTTAGCTTGTTCTTAAGTCATAATTCCTAAAAGTCTACTTGCGTCACTAGATAAATCACATTAGTACTCTAATTATTAACAAATTCGTTTCAAATTGTCATACAGGAATTCGAATGTCTAATAAACATAAACAATGTGTTTGTACAAATATGGACTCCCTTGCTACCTTCTACCTGAGGTAACAACTGCAAGACAGTATCTCCAGTACTGCCTACAGGATCACTATGCAAGAATTGATGTAAGTAAAACGACAATCTGCAGGATCAGAAGACAAAGAAACTTTAATTCTTAACTTAGTCACTAATATTTACATTTCTTGCTAAACTGCGATCTAATTCTACCACTAGCGCCATCTATCGGCCATTCCTCGAACTAAAACTACTTAATATTTATACAGTGTTTTTGTGAAGAATTTTGTCAATGGACAAAAACATATCTACTAACATATACTAGAGTAGCTCTATTACTGATTAAAAAATAAAATCGCGTCCGAGCATATATTTTCAGTGTTAAAACAATGAAATATGTCTACCAGTGTGTAACAAAAACTTGAATAAACAAATAAAAACTATTTCAAAATGTACATAACCATCAATTTATTTAATGCGTCTAAAATCGAAATCATCCCATAACTCATACATTGATACAATTGCTTCAGCCCATGCTACAATGGAAAGCGAGAATTATTTCAGCTTCTGGACTAATCGTTCTTTACGGTGGACTTAAAGTTTCGTTTGATGCTAATTTATTACCTAGGTTTGTGAAAAGCAAATGATTTAGAGGATTTTTAGGGATGGATTTAGGATTCGATCTGTGTTTTTTTCTTTTTTTCATGTCATTTGAGTTGGAGAAAAGATATATCGATACAAATAACTCTAAAAGAACAACAGAAACACAAAAGACTGAAAATAGTACCATAACTGAAAAGCGTTGTGTTTATTGTTTCGTTCCTTTATTTCATCACACTTTAGTTAGTTGTACCTATGTCATTAAATAGAGTATTACCTAAACCTAATACCGTCGTAAAAAGTCCGATACCTACCTAATATGTACATTGTACATAATATATTGTGAGGAGAAAGAGTTCTACTTTTAATTTTACCGAGTAACACAAAAATAACGCTTCTAAATGTTTTTGTTGAATGAATTTCCAAACAAATGAGTATAACATTTTTATATTGAATCCTTTAGTAAAGATCCCAGTTTAAAATACAAAATACGAAATAGAATATTCAATTCAGTACCCCAAGCACCCCTACAAAATATATATTCGAACCGCATCTGATACCCTCCGGCCATTGACATAGCTTATTAGTAGACTGGTTTAAGCGCAATATTTGTTAGTCAACAAGAAATTCTTTAACTCAAACTTTTATTGGAAAATAAGCGAAAATAATCACGACCGACACTATAGTGACTGGCCTGATAGCTTAGTTGGTAGTGGCTCTGCCTTTTAATCTAGAGGTCGCGGGTTCGATTCACGCATGACACAAGTATTTATGTACTTTAAAAAAAAATTATAATTACTTGTGTTGAGTCTGGTCGTTTGTATGTATAATAAGTATGTATTTACAAAAGAAAAGTATATAAGTATTATATCCGTTATATAGTACCCACGACACAAGCGTTTGCTTAGTGTGGGGCTAGATGGCGCTGTGTGCAATGTCCCGGGATATTATTATTATTAAAAAAAATAGTGCGGGTTAAGCACTTGACAAAATAACTCATAAGAAACTCTTTGTTTCTAAGAAACTGTTTCAGTCTCTTGCTTTTCATCATAATATGAGAGTAGCCAAGTCTTAGTGTCTAGAGTTTTGATATCATCCGCAGTCATGGTTTCATGACAGCTTTGCAATAACAAACTGCCATGCCCTAGACGTATCATCCAGAGTCCTAAAAATTTTAACCCAGGGGTTTTCAAATCTAGAGTAAATAGGTTTCTTCTAGGCAAGCGTGCCACATCTTAGACTATAGTGGTGCTTAACATCAGGCAGGCTATAGTCAAACGTAAGCCTATTTCGTGTTAAAAAAAATCCAATGAAGCGATGAACTTTGTGTATCATCATCATCATCAGCCAGTTATCGCGCAATGCTGAGCATAGGCCTCTCTTCTTGTACGCCACTCGTGCCGCTCCTGCGTAGATTGAATTCAAGTGCTCCCTGCGGTTATTCTAATGTCGTCAACCCACCGCATTAGTATAGAACATCTCTTTTTTTTTGCAATGTTGTTTAGAACTTATTAAAAATTGTAACTTGTAACGTAAAATATTTTTTATCAAACTTTGAAAGTGACATGTTTTTTTGGTTTAATACGTATTTTGATATTTATGTGTGTCAGCCGGCTACATTTTTTTAAAATATATTGTCAAGGGCTGTCACCACAGTACTATGTCAGTTCCCCGAGGCGACCGCAGCAACAAGTGCCCTTATCAGGCTGCCCTTTACCGCACTGATGCAGGGATTAGCGCACCCTTAATCACGAGTTTAGTCAGTTAACCGTGTTTACTTGTTTAGGGTTAAAGGTTTTTAGAGAAAGGAAACAGTGTGGTATAGTTTTATAGCGTATCAGAGATAAAAATGTACATAAATAAAATCATAGGCCTTATAGCATACAGCGCTCTCTATCAGAAAACATGTAAATAGGTTATTTTGTTATGTTATAGCGGTCAGTATTTATATTTAAAAAAAAAACCTTTAGTAATCTGACATAGCTCACATTTTTAAGAACGTGGAATTAAGTATGACTAAAAAATTAAGGTATAATTTTTCTAAAAATTTAAAACAATTTTTTTTAAATTGGGCATAATAAAAAAAACGTTTGTTTTTAAGGTATCGTCACTTATAAGAAACACAGAACAGTACAACCAAAATTGTATTTTAAAAACGAAAATCGCTTGTTACTGTGAATAAAATGCGATTTGTAGTTAACTAATTCGCTGTGCATATAAATTTCTTAATTATTAAAATCAAATATGTACACGGGTCTTTTAGGCGATTTTGCTAGTAAGGTATATTCAGTAAGGTTAGACGAAATGTTAAACAAACTAATTATAATTCGGAGATTGTTTTGCAACAGCAAATAATATAAGATTATAAATATACAAAAACAAAGACAAGTTTTTATTATGAAAACAAGTATTTACAAGGCTATTTGTTTTATATTTTGCCAAGCATAAATCACGCGGCTAGATATGGTAGATATGGTACAAATTGAGGCTATGGAGTGTGCAGTATTTATGATACAAATCTATCTGGTCTATTGCAAGAAGTCCGGCACCCGCTGAAATATGCCATAATGCATGCTAGTACCATAAGATACTATATATTATTCATTATTGACATTTATAGAATGACAGTTGACTTTTACGAACTAGAAACAATATAAAAAGCTAGCTCAAGTTTGTAAGCAAGCTTACGACGCTTCTCATAAGCGTCGGCCAGTAATAGTAAATCCATTTGGCTTTGCTCCAACGGAAAACAATAAAGGCTTTGAAAAATAAAACTATTGAAAATTCAGTGGAAGCGAACGGCTCACTTTGAAAACATGAGAGTACATCGTTATTGACTACTTCGCAGGGAGACTTAATATTTAGGGCAGCTGATTTATACACGAGGGCAGCTTAAATATGTTGTAAAAACATCCTCATAATAGCTACCAATTAAGTACGAATACATTAACATTTGGAATATTTATACTTTGAGTAAATGAAAACACAAGTTTACAGTGAGGAGAAGTTAATTAATTATATACGTTTTGCATAACCAAAAAATACACTTAACAAATCTCCAGAAACACCAGTGTATTGTAAGTTATACTATGTTTTATAATACTGTAAACAGTAGAAAAAAATAAAAGAACGTACCTACTGCATAATTATTATCACGCACTTTTATGTAGGTATATAAAATTCTTGCATGCCAAATAGTTTTGTAGATGACTTCATGAGATCAATTTTGCTACAATCTGTACCTACGTTCACAAATAATGAAAAATTTTAGCATGCCACCATGTTTTTCACTTAGCAAAAACATACTGAACGAAAAATTTATGTATCTAAATAATATGATAAGAAATACTAGCTTACAATGTTAATATTAATAGCTATATTAGCCTACAATTAATATTATGCTTCTTGTGAGATGATAAGATGCTTTCACGACAATGATTGAGCGATATTTTTGTAGAGAGATTGAGAGTTTTTTGTTTGAAGGTTGTTTTAAGGCAGTTGAAGATTAGAACAATATTTTAGAAAAAATTAGGTAGGTATTCCTAGTTCTTAAATTAACGCTTATTACATCTGAATTAAGTATGATTTTAGTATTTTTAGGAGTATTATTAAATTATAGATATCACTCCTTTATCCAAAGGTAGGATACATGCTTTTAAGTATTTTATAGGTAAGTTTGTTTGTTGGCCTGTCTGTTCATCCGGAACGTTTGGAAAATTGGAAGTTTAAATTATCAAAATCGATAAATGCTTATTTTATGCATGAAACAACACGAATAAAACCGTATCGACTAGTCTTTTTATAAGTTAGTGAAATGATACGGAAGCTTTTTTCTCTTGTATTATGAAATCACTAACACGAATGAATGCCAGCAATTTTTATTTTGCTTAAAATTATCCTTTTAATAACCATAAATTCAACAACATTAATTTTATGTCAGTACGTGTTCCAAGATTTACTATTTCAACGTACCATTTTACTAACCTATTACTAAGTAGATAAAAGCAAAATGCTCAAATTGTCTAAGTCATCACGAACTTTGATGAAAATTACTGAATTTATTGGCGTCTACAAATTACGGACTATAAAAAAAAAACTTTTAATTCAACATCAATTCGGATCGGCTCGGCTAAAATCTTTATTGAAATGGCAGAAATAAAATCACTTTCCAATAGCGATATTTTCCCAGCTGATACCTAGAATAGCGAAATTAGAGTTATTAGTAGCTTCAATAATAAAAGATTCAATTTCAGGGCCGAGTTTATGTCTATTTGCTTTTATTGTACTTGCAACATATTACGAGATATAAAAAATGGAAATAATAAATCTAGTAGCTATACGACTATATTTATTATGACTTCTTTACTAAAGCTATTTATAGAAGCTTATTTTTATTTACTCATACAAGTGTATTTTATTTATATGGATCTATATCAAATAGTGCTTTATAATATATTTTTGTAATATGTACTAAACAATGCATTTAAATTACAAATTTTAAAACATTCTAAATCTTTTTTAGAAACAAGTGTCTTTAAGTCTAGAATTTTACACATAAAAAAATTTCTTACACATTTTTTCATTCAAAGGCATTTTTCAGTAACATTTCAAAACGAAAACACAATCTTTAATTAGTCTCTTATAAATTACATTCACCCAGACTGAATAAGAGACATGATATTCAGATCCATTGAAATAAAGGCTATAATTACACTATCTTTAAAGGACTCATTGAAATACAATCATTAAGTCGGCCTTAGGGTTCAGACAGTGACTTAACAACTAATAGATTCCTTATAGTGTAAGGAATGCCTGCGCCACACACAAAAATAATTTTATCTAGGTATCTTAGCCTGCAACATAAGTATATAATAATCTCTTTCTTGGCGCCTACCAGTCATAACCACACGTAAAACTGATTTAATTATGACTTAAATATGTAAATCTATGTATAACCTTAAGGAAGAGCTTACACTCCACAATACAGGTACATTACGTCCTAGTGTGGAGTGTAGCGATCAAAATTGTATTAGAATGTAAGTTTTTGATCAATAAAGTTATCTTTATCTTATCTTTATCAATTATTTCTTAAAATATGCTCAATACATTCAAATGACACTTCAGAAATAAATTTCACACTACTTCATGCTGATAGGTCAGCGTCACACACGTGTTGGATGGATCGGACATTGATTGGTCAATGTAAGACATAAAAGTAAGTAAGCTTTTATGTGAGTGGCATACTTTGGTATACAGATGTTTGAAACTGACCAGTTTTGTAGACCTGACTAATTTTAACATCACCAAAATGGTATTCCCATTCATTCTAGGTGTCTCTTTTTAAATAAATATTTCTTTAAATAAAGCGGAGTGTATCGTTAAATCAATTTTATACATTAGTATTTCTATTCTATACATCGCTTAGTTATTAAAATGTCACTTGTTTATGGATACTGCTGACAATTCGTCAACTTATATAAACATCAGAATAGGTATATTATATATATTTAGGAGTCTAATATTTAGATTGTGATGAGTTGGACCAAAATTTAATTACTTATTTGACCCGGGCAACCCTGAGGCCGTCGTAAGACATGTCGGACATCTATTCAATTATGCTCCCAATGAATATTCGGTTTGGCTGTGTTGCCATATGTGACACTGCGTCGATAAATTATTGTTACTCCATTTTTATAAGTTAGTTTAAATAAACTATGTCATTTAATATTTTAAAGCTGCATTCATCATTATGTATGTATGCTGAAATATACAAAGAATTTTATATATTAACTACTTTTCAGCGTTTTATTATTGACACTACAATTCTTAATAAAGCCTTCATTCATAGTAATTCAAAAATAATAACATACCTTTTACATGATGTATACAAAATAAATTGTGTATATATGTGGGCGGCGGGGTTGTGTTGTTGTAGAATCCAAACAATTCCCTTAAATATATCCAAAAGTGCTCATTATAAATAACATAGATTAGTAAGTTATCTACTTGATCACAAATAACAATCATTTTTCTAAATAATCCAAACAATACGATACACGAACAATTTCTTTTCCATCAGTCACCAATAATTTTCCGGAAAATGTCGATCCCAACTAGCAACACCAGCCAACGTTATTATTAAGATCCCATTTAAATGAAAGACATCTAATGTGTATCAGAATAAATTACATCAGGGACTAAGATGTCATTATTGGCGTTAACATAATGGATTTTTCGTGTACACAATAAAATCATTCTGATAGGTTTAATGAATATGTTTTACTCTGAATAACTTTTAGTATTAATATCACCAAGCGAAGCTAAAAGTTATTATTATGTATCTTGTCAGACGTTCGAGATTTTGATATTGTTTGAGAGGTAACATTAGATACAAAAATATAACTGAGTAAGTACTGTTTTTAACATTAGCCAAATTTAAGCAATAAAAATTAGAATCATATTCTAATATACAATATAACCAAGTAACCCTTTTGATATTTTACGAACACTCATTATTTTTCCGTCGTATTAATATACATATATAATATATATCATAATCATCATTAGCTTGTATCTGTCCACCTTCGTAGACTTGTTCTAAGGAAAGGAAGTCAGCGGGGCGTCACCGGTTTATGGTGGAAGTTCCAAAGACTCGCACGAAGCGCTTTCATAGTAAGGACAGCGAGACTTTGGAACTCTTTACCTGGAGCCCTGTTCCCAGAAAATTATAACCCAGGGGTCTTCAAATCTAGAGTAAATAGGTTTCTTCTAGGCAAGCGTGCTACATCTTAGACTATAGTGGTGCTTAACATCAGGCAGGCTATAGTCAAACGTAAACCTATTTATTGTAAAAAAAAGGAAAGCCGCCGATTTCGTAGTAGATATTGGTATAGAAGATATTGTGCTAAGAAATTGTGTATGACAAAATGTGTTTTGTCTTTTTACTTTAACTGTTCCGTACCTTATTTCTTGTTTTAAAAACAATCATTTTCTTTTTCATTTTCTATGCGATATTATGCACTTCACATATTATTGAACTCATAAAAAATATTCCTATATCTAAATGTATGACTACGGGCCGGAATAAGAACATAAGTAACCATTAGTAGCCCCATACTATTCACCCTGGAGGCTTCCCAAATTTCAGCCTCCGTTCCACAGGAGATAGTTCCAAAAGGTACAAAAAGGACGGCGTAAAAATAATGTCGCTGGTACTAATTGTCCCGAGACCTGGGGACTGTGGTCACCGCTCGAGCGAGAAATTGTATTAGACTCGCAATAACGGATACGGGATGGATCGAGGTAGGTTTGGGGAGGAATTGTATTGGTGGATGATAGAAGAAAGAAGAATAAATGTTTCTTTCCTATGAAAGCAAAATTAATTAATAAAAGTTCCGTTGAGTAAAGAACCTATGTGTTGTTAACAAATAAAAAATCTTTTTAATTTTGTAAGTTACTCAACCAATACGAGTACGTATTCAATATCTTGTCAATATGTATTTTTATACTCAAGTTTATGATAACTGTCTTACATACATTTCATCATACACACATAACATACAATACGATCGGCAGTGAGCGACAAGTAATCTAGTCAGAATGTGCATTACAATGCTATTTACAAAAAAATATTACAAATGAATGAGAAATTTTAATGCGATCACACAAGCTACGCTGAGCTATAAAAAGTAAAGTTTTTCGTATCCCTATAATGTTCAGACGATCAAGTTTGTTTCTGAACCGATTGTTTTTTGTGGACATGAGATCTTTTATGGAAGTTGTAGGTTGTGTACTAAGGAAATACCAATTACCAATAATGTCAAAAAAATGTAGAACTTAATTGCATAGTCCTTAGTCCATCCATTACCATACGTCTACCCTGCCAGCGCCATGCGTACCTAATTTCTGCTGAGCGTTGCAGAAAATTGCCAGTGTATTTAGTATATTAACTCAATGCAAGTCTCAACTTCGGTGATTTGCCTTCAAATTAAATTAGTTCAGGCTTCAATGCGAAATTGAAAGGACTCGATCCAAATGACTTTCGGAGAAATTCTATTAAATGAAATGAAGTAAACTTTAAATAGTTCTGTTTTATTGCAAGCAATCAAACAAAATGACTGCGATTTTAAGGATTTAAGTTCGAAACACTCTAATGCTAACATCTTTGAAAGCTTTCTTCTGATTTCGGTTTGAGAAACTTAAGATAAATTTAAATGCATAAATACAATTTTAAAAGTGCTAGAGAAATTTGCATTTGAAATACAAATCATGTGGGCAAAAATACATTCAACTAGATTTCAATCCGATAAGTTTTCGATATATTTAAAAACAAGTGTACATAAAAATCCTTTCAGTATATATTTTAAAAAAAATGTGCCCAATTATTATGTACATATCAACTAGTGGGTGCTCGCGGCTTCGCTCGCATTAAGAAGTAAAACTTGCATCCCCTATTACACCCCTTTAAAAGTGACATTTCCAAAATTTCTTTCTTAGCGGATGCCGACGTCATAACATCTACCTGCAAGCAACGACATTAATAATACCTACACCTGCAAGTCAAAATTCAGATTTACCTGCATGTCAAATTTCAGATCAGTCCTGTGGTTTGAGCTGCGCGTTGAAAGATCACTATGTCAATCAGTTTTTCAGCTTATTTTTTAACACAAAATAAGCGATTTTTTATTTATTTCTTTTTTTATTACGTATGACTATAGCCTGCCTGATATTAAGCACCATTATAGTCTAAGATGTAGCACGCTTGCCTAGAAGAAACCTATTTAGATATGATTGTATCATAATCATAACAGATATAAGCGCCTACTCGTAAAGAAAGTTAGGTCTACTTAGGAAATTGATATCCTTTCTTTCTAACCTTTTGCATAAACCTCATTTCAAGGGACCTTGACCCCAAAGCCAGTCTGTTCTCCCGCACGTGCCTTCCAGAAAACCACGTCCTAAACACCATCGTGAATAAATTGATGTGGAAAAGATCGTGTTCTGAGGTTCACTGAACAAATAATACAGTTAAATTATTGTTACCTAGTACCCATGATACGAGCGTTAGCTTAGTATGGGGCTAAATGGCGCTGTGTCATATTTTGACGCGAAATCGCTGTACTAAAGTTTTCAGTTTTTAAAGGCATGATTAAATTTAACCACAACCACTGGTTAGCACTTACATAAAAAAATATGTCGAAAAACTATGTACCTATGTGTATTTTATTATGTTTTTAACGTAAGTGCCATCCGGTGGTTATTGGTATATGACCAGATTATATTTACCAATCATTTATTTAGTTATTATTCAGTATCGTGGAAAATATTTGGATAAGAAATATTTTTTATTTTCTAAATCAAAATCAAATTCACATAAGCACAGATAAAAACTATGCAAATTTAAAACTAGAAATCGTGTTCATAATAAATGTTTAATATATAATGAGTGATCTTTTTTTATTTTCTGTCCTTCTCTCCCTCCTTTAAATCGTATCCCTCATGTCTGAGCATCGTGACACCTTCTCCTTGATAAAATATTTCTACTTCTTTCCGTCCTGGGCAATATGCAGTGCATTATATACCTATACAGTAGTGTATTATGTGGTGCGAATTTGTCTTAAATGTCTCGTTTATTAGCCCAGTCATATTAGGTAAAAAAAGGGGTCAACCTCGGAATGAAAGATAATAAGCTGCAAATTGGTATGAACCTTTGTTTTGTCATTCTAAATGTTGTCTCAAAAGTCACAATCGTTATCGTGTCCGCGTCTCAAGATATTCAAGGTCAAAGGTCACAAAAATCGGTTTTTCGCGAATATCTGGCTTCCTATTGGTTAAATGAGATTTGCATTTATTATAAAAGTTGTAGGCTATAAAATTCCCTACAACTTTTGTTTAAACTTTTTTTTCATACGACTAACCGTTTTGAAGGTATAGCGCGAAGAGTGCACATCGTACAGTCATATACGGCCTAATGCAAGGTCAAGCGTGAGTTATAAAGTCAATTATTTACTTGGAAATTATAATTATTAAACAATGCCTATTATTTATGTACTAACTATTAATTATTTATATTTAATTAAAGTAAGTAACTTGATTATTTATATATAATTATTAATATTTAACTATTTAAGTATAAAATATTATTAATTCTGGATTATATATTTTAGTTTTATTTTAAGTTAACACGACATTATATATCTTTTCTTTAAAACGCGTAAATTTCTCAATACTTATATACCTGGAAATACTTGTCGGCAAAAACCGGCTTCACTAACGTAAAGCGCCGAACAGATTGTATATAGTTGTCTCTTTTTAGCACACTAAAAACATTCATTAAAAAGAGAGGTTCCGATAGTGCGCCACACTTCAACTTATTACTATGTCTCCAGGCTTGTCCTTCCTCCGAGGCCGGGACAGATGTTCCATAGTATTCAAGGCCACTCTCCACTTTGTATGAGTCAAGATTATTCGTTAGTTTGAAATTGTACCGTTGCAACTACGGACGTACGGTTTTAAGAGCTATGGCTGATTTGTGTTTTATATGTGATAAGAAACTTTCAGAAGGTGTTTCTGTGAATGTCGTACGTGGTTTACAAACTTTAAAAACTGCAAGTATTGAAAGAAATGATGGACATATAGACTATTTAAATACTTTAAGTTCTGTAAATGTGCATTCCGAGTGTCGAAAAGTGTACACGAGTAAAAATGTTATTATTGCATCAAAACGACGCACAGATGAGAGTGAACCTTCAACGTCAAGTGCACCTCGTAAAAAACGAAATGAAGTCTTTGATTTTGGAAAGTTATGCTTATTTTGTGGCCAAGAAGCTGATGAAATAGCAGAAAAGAAAAAAAAAATAAAGTATAGACGGACAATAAGTAATGTAAGTACTCTTGCATTCAAAGACAACGTAATTAAGAGAGCAGAAGAACGAAACGATTCCTTAGGAGAATTAGTAAAGGAACGTATATATTACGAGTATGATTTGATCGCTGCTGAAGCAAAGTATCATACTATTTGCTATACCAACTTTTTAACCCGAGTACCATCTGCAGATAAAAAGCCTCGCCAAGATGATCAAGTCACTCAAGCAATGAAGGAGATTTTTTATTATATAGAAAATAATGAAGATTCTCAATTTACTTTGAAAGAACTTAAAGATGTCCCTACGGAATACATACCTGACGATAAGACAATTATTACAAAATTACAACAAAATTATTTAACTGATATAATAATCACAAAAAAAATTGGATCATTTACAATTATATCTTTCCGTGATACACAGCTTAACGTATTATCAAAAGCTTGGTACGAAAATAAAAAAGTACTCCTGTAGAAGAACGTCTACGGATTGTAGAAGCTGCTGCTGCTATTATTAGGGAAGACATCAGATCATCTGTAGTTGAAACAAAAACGTATCCACCTCCGAATAAAATGCTAGATTGTATTAATGAAGAAATACCAAAAACATTATCACATTTTTTGGAAGAAATGATAAACTAAAAGAATTAAAAGCTCGAGGTCCAAGTAAATAATTGACTTTATAACGTACTGATAACCATAACTCACGCTTGACCTTGCATTAGGCCGTATATGACTGTACGATGTGCACTCTTCGCGCTCTACCTTCAAAACGGTTAGTCGTATGAAAAAAAAGTTTAAACAAAAGTTGTAGGGAATTTTATAGCCTACAACTTTTATAATAAATGCAAATCTCATTTAACCGATAGGAAGCCAGATATTCGCGAAAAACCGATTTTTGTGACCTTTGACCTTGAATATCTTGAGACGCGGACACGATAACGATTGTGACTTTTGAGACAACATTTAGAATGACAAAACAAAGGTTCATACCAATTTGCAGCTTATTATCTTTCATTCCGAGGTGAAAGCCCTAATATGACTGGGCTATATCTGTCATTAGCAGCACGATTTTAAAAATAAAACTCGTTTTCTAGCCTGATGTAACCAAACCCTGAAACGTAACCTTTATGTATCGACCAAGAAGCAGAGGTAAATAAATAATTCCACCAATGCCGCTGGCATAAGCTATTTATTCCACAAATTGAATGAGGTGGGGTGTAGCCGAGAAATAATATATCAGCAGAATGGCTAGCATTACATTGATTCAGTAAAAAATCGCACCGTTTTGTTTGGGGTAACTGTTGTTCTGTTTTTCGGTTTAAGGTGAGGGCGTAGTGGGATAAATCTGAGCTTTGGATAATTTGAAATATAGATGGCGGTTAACGCTGGATGTATAAGCGAGAGAGATTTACTATGGCTGTTATTTTTGGTAAATGTTGGCATGCCATAGATGTGTTGTGTGTGTGTGTGTACTATCAATTTTTTTTTAGGGTTCCGTACCCAAAGGGTAAAACGGGACCCTTTTACTAAGCCTTCGCTGTCTGTCTGTCTGTCTGGTAATAAAAAAATGGTGAGTTTATTATATTAATTATTATATTTATTTTTCATAAATAATTATTTATATTAATACAAAAATGAAAAAAAAATCTACTAAGGGGGGTGTGTACCCCCATAAACAAACGTAATTTTTAAGTAATTTTACTCGAAACATGAATATTTGTAAATAAATATTTAGAAATATATTAACCATAAAATAAGTACCTAATCTGATACATAAATTAGGTGGTAGGTAGTACGCAACCCTTCGTGCGCGACTCCGACTCGCACTTGGCCGGTTTTTATGTATAGTCCATCAGAATAAAATAAATCTAGAGAATCAGGTTATATACATATACTGTAATATTATATCCAATAAAATGCCTAGTAAAATTACAATAGGGCTATATTTTCGGAAGTATATTTTTTGTGCTCTTTTATCTATCCATATTGAGTACGAAACTTAAAATTTATCTCTCCCATGCAGCAACAACAGTTTAATCCAGATACAATGAATTTTACTCTACGACTCTAAAATCGTCATTTCTCGAATCTAACTTCGTAGATACGGAATGTCAGCCTTAAATCTTTCCCCTTCTCTAACCAAGCCCATAAGTCAAAAGTATCTCAAAAGCAGATACTTGAAATTAGCCCAAGTTACGGACAGTCGGACACAGTTTAACCCTAAACTGTCCAAGCTAGTCTTCGAGGCAATCTTAAATTACCAACATTCTGTACGAACAATTCCAATTACATTCTCAGCAAGCACAAACCCGGTTTGGGCCGAAATCCGCCAACTTTGGCTCATCTTTAATTAATATTCCTATAGTATTTGTAGACGGGACTGTAACGCTTCATATCTATGCTATTTCAATGCACTTTAGTAGGTAATATATTAGCAATAATAAGAAAATGTTATGTACACAATATTTGTTGTGATAGTCAGATATTACACCAAGATATGATCATGGTTGAACCATGAAGCAGCATCTGTATTTCAGAGAATTCTAATAGGTAGGGGTATTGATTGATCGAAAAGAGAACATGTACATATGTACGTACACAGGTGTAATGAAAATTAGTTCCTTCGAAAGACTATACATAAATACAAATTCTTGTAACTCAATTATTGGCTTGTCCAGTTATATTTGTGTTTTATAGTATTTACTACTCTGTACTTAGTTTCTTATGTCATAATACAGAATAACATGATAAGTATATTTTTTCTATGTTATTTTTATTCAATTACTAGTGGGAGCTTATGGCTTCGCTCACATTACGAAGTAAAACTTGCATCCACTATGTCACAGTCACTTTTATCTAAATATATAAAACTCAGAAGTGACTGACTGATTGATTGACTGACTGACAATTAGTCAGTCAGACGGACGGATCGGGCTGAAATTTGGCATGCAGGTATATGTTATGACGTAAGCATCCGCTAAGAAAGGATTTTTGAAAATAAACTTTTAAAGGGGTGAAATAGGGGATGCAAGTTTTACTTCTTAATGCGAGCGAAGCCGCGAGCATCCACTAGTGTTTTTTATAATGTAGATTGTATTATATATCTATCCGACGGAATATTAGGTCAGCCAATACGTATATACATTAGATCAGATGGATATCAGTATCGAGATATCCATTATCGATAGTAGTCTTAATTTATGGCTCATGAACTTGGCTAATTAATTTAGGCCTCGGACCGTGTCCGGGTAATGGGCATTAGTTCCTCATTAGGCCAATTTAGGTGCCCTGGCTGGCTGGGTAATGCTTTTAATACCTAAACCACAAATATAGGTTCCTGAAAACCAAAGTGTAAACATAAAGGCGAAAGGATTCTTAAGGTATTCGTAGGTGATTACGCTAATGAATGTACTCGTTTATTTATAACTAGTGGGTGCTCGCGGCTTCGCTCGCATTACGAAGTAGAACTTGCATCCCCTATTTCAGCCCTTTTTAAGCGGCATTTCCAAAAATCCTTTCTTAGCGGATGCCTACGTCATAACATCTACCTTCATTCCAAATTTCAGCCCAATCCGTCCAGTAGTTTGGGCTGTGCGTTGATAGATATCAGTCAGTCAGTCAATCAGTCACGTTTGAGTTATATATATTTAGATTTCTGTTCATGTCATGAAAGTCATTTATGTTTGTAAATAACAATATACATATATCCTTAAAAAAGCGAGTGTGGCTCAGCGGTTCCAACGTCTGTTTTTCATCCAGACGCACCCTGGTTCGAATACACCAATGACTTGTATTTTCAAGTTAGGTGTGGATTTGCACTCGCTTAGCGGTGAAGGAAAAGATCGTGAGAAAACCGACATATTTTTTTTACGTGAGATAGGCTTACGCTTGACTACAACTTGCCTAATGTTAAGCAACGTTGTAATTTACGATCTAGTGTGCTTGCCTAGAAGAAACCGGTTTACTCTTGACTTGAAGACCGACAAATTATAGTTCAAGGGGAAAAGAGATTCGGGCAAGGAGTTTGCATTTTTTTTTATTTACATGTTTGAGGACCACAATTTCCGAGGACATGTGTCATCCGTGGAAGGACTTGGGCGCCGACCATGATGTATTTGCCTAAGACAACTCCCCTAACGAATTAATTCTATAGGGGAGTCAAGATCCTCAGTCATGAGAAAATACGACTTAAGAGAAATATCCATAAAATTTATTATAGCTTGAACTTTAACACCATCCAGAAACAATCTATACTAATATTATAAAGCTGAAGAGTTTGTTTGTTTGAACGCGCTAATCTCAGGAACTACGGGTCCTATTTGAAAAATTCTTTTTGTGTTGAAGAGACCATTTATCGAGGAAGGCTTTAGGCTATATAACATCACACTGCAACTAATAGGAGCGAAGAAGCAATGGAAAATGTGGAAAAAACGGGGAAAATTATTCATCCTTGTGGGCTTCCGTTGCGTGCGCTGCGAAAACGGTTCAAGTCGTGGGTAACAGCTATAATTTATACTGAGAGGTTGTTTGCAAAAATAAATATGATACCCAAAATAACTATTCCACGAAGACGAAGTCGCGAGCACAGCTAGTAATAATAAAATAAATACGACCAAATCCCATCATCCCAACGGACCGCCAATAAGCGTCCGAGAAAATCGTACTAGAGTGACTTCTAATACCCAACTACTTAACACTCGGAGTTAGCAAAGAATTCCTAGTTTTTCTGCCCAGAGGCTGTGATTTGATAGGCCAACTTTACTAACTCCCGAGTGCGAAGTAAGTGGGTGCAAGTACTTACCGACAGCTTTATTTATTAGCAGTTGGAAGGAACCCTTCACGAAGTTCGGGTGTATTTAATTTTGAAGGTTTAAATCATAATTTTGGCCTATTCTAGGATTGGGCGACTTAAGCTGGCGCTGACCTATTTTTAGCTGGTTTTACATCATTAGTTGATTGTTAAACGTAATTTGAATGAGTGCCTTAAATTTTGTTAGTCAAGGAAAAAATTGCGAAATTGACGTGTCATGCTGCAGTTTTCAAATACCTATTGAAAATACTTGTTACATTTTTTTTTTATAGATAAGCATGGCTTTTTCTTTCGTTTAGTTTATAATTCATAATATGTAGATTTATAATTTACACAGCTAAAATAATTTTGTCATATCTTTGTGTAATGACAAGTCGGGAATTCTTCTAACAAAAATAATAAAGTACCAAAAACCTTATAATCGACTTTTTCACTAAAAATTCCGCATACGCTATTCAAATTCCGAAGAATCCTAATTAAATTATCACTCGCTTGGAAGAATAATAATCAGCAATTCTTTTCAACTTGTATTAAAAAGTCCTTCGGCAAGAATATAAAGTAACTCAAATTGTCTGCGCTTATGTAATAAAGAGGGGAAAAGTTTGTTTGTTTGTAGATCTAGTGTTGAGAGAAATTAATGTTTCTTTTATGCGTAATTATGTTACTACGTTCATTCAAAGATACAAATTTAAATGCTCTTAAACGTACCTTGAAAAGAAACGGTGATTATTTTCGCATTAAATAACATCAAATGTCACTATGTGATCAATTGGTTAAACATCTAAGAATAACAGTTTACTATGCCTTAATTTCATGCCTCATGAAGCGAGTGCGGCTCAGCGGTTCCTGTGTCTGAGTTTCATACAGCAGCACCCTGGTTTGAATGCGGCTTTTCTCTTTGCTTATTGCTTTCCTGGACTTTGCACTTGCTTAACGGTATAGGAAAACATCGTGAGGAAGCCATACTTTTAAGGACCACAATATCCGAGCACATGTGTCTTCCATGGAAGGACCTAGGTGAATTAGTTCTGCGGGGGAGTCCAACGACCCTCAGTCTTGAGTAAATACGACTAAAGAGACAATTTCATGTCTGTACAACACAGTTCTTTTTTATGCAATACTTTCTCTCATTTTATCAAGTTGTTATTTTGTATCACTCTTTCTGGGCTTTCATCTATATATACTTACTTACTTACTTACTCCGCTGGCGCAGCGACCCAAAGTGAGTCTTGGCCTCCGATACAAGAGATCGCCACCGGTCCCGGTCTCGAGCCGCTTCCCGCCAGTCAGCTACTTGAAGTTCGCGCAGATCTGACTCCACGGCGTCCTTCCAGCGATACCTCGGCCGTCCGACAGGTCGGCGGCCACTCGGCACACCGAGATAGGCTCTCTTCACGCTACGATCATCTCCCATCCTCACTAAGTGCCCCAGCCAGCGAAGTCGATGGGCCTTCGTCTCTCCCATAATATTCGGCTCACCCACCAGCTCTTCAATCTCCAGATTCTTCCTCAACATCCATCTATATATAGTATAAGTAAAATAGTATAATATAACAGTCAAAGGCAAAGAGGTTTTTGGGCTTCGTAAAGCAATCTTGGATATGGTATTTTCGAATTTGGCAGTCAGTTTGTGCGAATAACTTATTGGAAGTGTCTTTTTGATAGGTACTTAAACGTTTGCCGAAGTATGTCGGGAGATAAATGTGATTGCTATTTTTCTAGACTTTGACCAGATTTTTAGGTACTTGTATGGCTATGTTAGTAGCTTAGTCGTAATTTTGTTTTGCAACAATAGATTAATTAAACAATCGATATTTGATGGATTTTTTATCATTAATACTAAAAATGTATTTGAACGCTTCGGTTAAATTTTAAATAACATTATTTGTACAACGTTAGTTTCTACTTGTTATCAAGAAAAGTAGAATACAAAGCAAACAAACAAAACATTACAATAAAAAAATCTAGATTACAAACAGCACAAAAACTACATTCAGAAACGAGTACAAACCAGTGAAACAGTGTTATCGGATAGCAACTAGTGACATAAGCGATTACGCCACTTGCAAAAAATACTATGTGGAGTAAAATATAGTCAGTTTACATTACAAGAGTAGATACTGTTCAGAACAATTAAGGATCTAGTACAAAGCCTTTTTGAAACTTCAATTGGTTTTGTATCATGTCCATTTCAAACACTTTTTGCATTTGACAGCAATGCATTTAAAACTGTGGTTGAAGTAACCTGAATAATTAATAACTGTCGGTATTACAATAAAGTAAGTATTCCAACGTATTAAAGGAAGACAGAAAAAACAAACAAAAATAAAGTTTACGACAAAGTAACCTTCAAGACCTGGAGTAGTGGGCAGTAGCACTTAGACTATACTTAAGCTTTTCTAAAGATTTCCTAAGTGCCCTTTTAATGTTGTAGTTAAAAGTAGTATGTTAAGTTTTCTTCCCTTGTTATATTTTTTATTATTGTAAATGATATATGACCGATTCAAAACCTTGGAAAGTGAAAATGTTAAAATTATACCTACGCGCACACTGGCTAATGTCTAAACCCACCATAACACGGCACCGTTTCTTTTATTCGTCTCCGTGGAAGGCGAATAATTGTCCATTTGCGGGCAGTCGAGCGCCGCGCGAAAAACAGAGAACATGGCGGCACCAACGTCGACGTTTTTAATTCAATTCTTTCTGGAAGCCTCTGTTGCATTTTTCGCTGCAACCACAGTTTTGTTTTGTTCAAAAGTGCAAACGTCTATGAAACGTTAGCGGGCGAAAAGGACAAAAAGCTTCTTAATTTCCTATCCCTTTAACGCGCCAGATGGCTGCTCATTTGTTTGAATCGCTATAAAAACGCGAGGGTTTGTGGCATTGGAATAGCAACCGTTGTTTTAAATGCTAAATAGTCGTTTGGTTTTTAGTCTGAGTCTCCTTTATACGCTTTTCATTTGATGCTGGCTAAGCAATTATCTTTCGTTTCTCATTTCTTTACTAACGCTTTCAAATTTCCTTGTACAGTTTATAATTTTAATTCCATACCTTTCAACGTTACAAGTTTCTCGTTCCCATAAAACATAATTCCAGCGCGGCGCCATTCCTCTGCCTATGTATGAGTATCTACCAGACTTGGAGCCAATATTCAAACTGCCTATATCACATATCCAATATATCGTCGACATCATACCGTGACAGACACCATGAAAAGGGTCGCTCCACCCTCTCAGTCCTCACTTAAGCTACACGATTGATATTATACCACGAAAATTGCTATTCAAAAGAATATCGAGTTTTCTGTCTTTCCTCTACTATATTTACATACTCGCCGCACTATTTTATAGCCTTTATGTCTGAGACCATAGGTTCAAATTGGAGTTACGCTCGCTAGTGTCCTTAAACAATGTTTATGGTATAAGGATTTCCGATCATTGATTCCTGATACGGGCTCAGTAGATCCCTTAGTGTATGTAAGCGAAGGAAAACGTCTCTCATTTTATTTTATTTTGCTTCAATATCAGTCTGGTCAGATACTAATATTAAATTTTGTAGAACTATTATTGTCCAAGCAAGCAGGATCGTCGATAAAATATACTGAATATCTGCAAATTTACAGCAATAGAGACGTGATGAAAATTGTAGTTGGGTATTACGGGCAATATATCAAAGATTTCAGGCTAGATTACAAATAAAGTCAGGGCATTCATCAGATATAAATATAACATCAATGAGACATGAGATAGTTTTATTCGTCATGAAAAGCAGAGTTTAATCTCGTCATGTTGGTAAGCCACACACGTCGCGTTCTATCACTTTTCATAATAACGTTTTGTCTGCAACAACGATGAAACCTCGAAAATGATGATATATAAATCTAAGAATGAGTTTCACAACAAAGAATAATGCTTGTCTGGCGATGAAGCTAGTTTTTTTTTTGGTCTGAGATGGATACAATTTCGTTGTGCGCTAGATTTATTGCTTATATGTTAGTTTGTGTGGGTCGAGTTTCATTTGAGGGAAATTGTGAAGATACATAGAATGGCAATCCCACGAACTTAGTTTTAAATGTAGCTGATAATTATTGTAACTCCCATAACTGAATAAGTTTTAATACAAATACCGACTACAAGTTAGCGACGATACATACTTACATAGGGAATAAATATAAAAAAAAAACATTTCCTAAACTTAATAAAAAACGCGTAATTCTCTAAAGAAAACAAAATCAAACCACTTACAGCGTCTCGTAAAAAATAACATTTTACAAAATGAATTTTAAAAGTGGCCAAGTAGAAAGCTATTTGTTCCAGGGCTGAAGTTTCAAGGGCTCCTCAAATAAGCCGCTCAGTCGGACTACCATCTAGATTAGTATTATAGGAAAATGAGACTTATGTACATAATAAATAGGAAGATATTCCTGCGATGAATGCAGACAGATTGTGGCCGCTTGAAATTGTTCGCGGTAAATAAAAGTGTTAGCTTTGAATCGGTTTAAAAATATTCATATTTTTAATTTAATTTAAATTTACTGTACGTTTGCTTTTCTTTAACTAGCATCTCGCATCCCTTCTTAAGGCATCAAAAGTAGGTAGTTAATACTATTTCTGAACTCTAGTAATTACAATAATTATAATATAGACTACGTATATTTGTAAAGGTTTTACGAATTCGCGTAGGTTTGTATAATATCTACATACGCTATGTCAAATTAGTTCTTTTGTCTGCAACATACTCGTATAAAAATTATTGCTGTGTTTTTAACCGACTTCCAAAAAAAGGCACCGACAACAAACATTACTGATTTCAATAAGAATACTTATAGGATTGTTAGTTTCAATAATTTACTCTTTACTCCCAATTCTGAATTTAGAAGTCGCGAAAATGAAATAAATTATTTATTTACTTTTTAGTGACACGACACATAAAGTCGGTTTTTGATTTTTTGATATACACCCTTCAAACAATAAGAAAACAATCAATTTAATTTTAATATTTGTGTGAATTGAAAAATAAAACAAGGATGAACAAGTCGTCGGTTCCTAATAGATATGAAAAAATTAATTGCTTCGTTATCCACTAAATCGTATATTAACCCGAAAGCTCATCTAAGTTAATGCAAGATACATATGCACTGAACCGAGATTACACAAACCAAGTTAATAATATTAAAATAGGACCTCTGCGCTCGGATGTCACATCAAATGCAACTCCTGCTAGGGGTTAAAAAGTCAAGACAATATGGAGCAAAGGATAAACATACACCGATAGAAGGATATATATTTGGTTTTGTTGCTTAACTTACCTACATTTTACTCTTTGTGAATCATCTCATCAAGTATACTAATCGTTTTAACTAGTCTGTTACTTTAGAATAAGTATTTTATATATCGAGCCCATTGTTTCCGATCTTCTACTTCTTATCGAATGAGAGTGGCCTACTCTGGTGTCGAGAGTTTATCAGGCCACCCTAAGGGCCTCTGACATGGCTTAACGACTGCCGTACTAAATAAACAGCCAATTAAAATAAATATATAAAAATTACCAATACATTTTGTAGTATCAAATACACAGTTTCATCACAAACATTTAGAGATCAAGACATTGACATATTTATTTGAAACTAGTTTAAACATTAACAAAGTACATATTTGCCATTTCCATGGCTTTGCTCGCGTTATTTAGGGATAAAAATCCTGTGTCATGCGAGAGTATCTGTACTACCAAAAATAGCGATGTCTTGTTGCTCCGTTGTGCGTAAAAGAAAAACACATATACCAATAATATCTATACAAGTAAACACTTTTAAATATATAGGTATATAATATTAGTAAATATTGCCTACAGAATATTCCCTCTTCTATATCCCATATTCTTTTCCCACGAATACGTCGCAACTCGCGGGGCATAAGTACTGGCCCCTTGGCAGTAAGGAGCGTATAGAATGAATTTTAAACACAAGCAATGTCGGGAGACAATTGAAAGCGTGCATTATGCATAGAGTTGGGAACAAGGGAGCTATTGGCGCCACTGCTAAACATTTGTGGTTAAGTTTAACTTGCTAGCTTTATAAGACAGTGAGAAAGTTGGAGAGTTCGGTTGCTTCTAGGCAAGCGCGCATAATTGTAATAGTCAAGCGCAAGTTTATCAAATGGGTATGACAAGAAAAGGTAAGGCTTTTGAAACGTAACGGATTTGTACTTTCTCGCTAAGGTAGGGAGTCTCTCAGGCGGAGGAGAAAAATAAGGTTGCGGTAGAGTTATATTTTTTTTTTACTAAAACATCTAATGGCGAATCTGTGTTAGCTGATTGAGGTTTATTATATAGATTTATGAACTTTTTACTTAATCAAAAACCTGGCAAAGTTTTTAGATAAAATCAAAAGAATAGGTTTACATTCGTGTTAGTGTTTGTTGCAACTCGATATTATAAAAGGAACTATTCTTAGAAATTTAAACCGCTTAAATAAAACTTAATTATGCCTCTCTTCTATTATGTTGTATAATTTCCAATGGAAAAATATTTACAGCTGCAATTTGTTGGCGTAGTTGAGACATGAAACTTTTACTTACAGAAACTGTGGAATACCTTGGATCTTTAGAAACTGCCAGACAAACTATTAAAGTTTTATTATCAATTTTAAATTCGCGCTGGCGTCGCTTTTACGAGACATTCACACTGCTGTGTTGTTTTAAGCTTCTTGGGATGCTGTGGTCTGCCGAGGAAGCCTTGAAACCACCTTAAATGAATAAAAATATTCCTAATATAATTACAAATTAATTATAGGATACTTAATGCAATCACTAGTAAATTGATCAAAATAACGAAATTCAATCATATATACCAACTTAAATATAATTATAACTGTAAAGCGATTATACTATATATTCGTTCTGAAGCATAAAAACGTATTTACTGTGTCAGTTATGTTTTCATTAAAAGGACTAAAACCCTGAGATGACTAGAAAGAGGTACTTCTTTACTAAAATGGATACAGTATACCAATAAATTTTTAATTTGTTCTGGATCAAAACCAGTTTTAAATGTATACTAAGCTTATTTGGGAACACATTCTGTTTTGTGGTCCATTATAAATAAATAAATAAATTAAGACCCAGACACGACAGATTTTGTCATAAATAATAATAATGCAAAAGAACCCATTCTTTACATCGACTAACTCGCACTTTACATACAAGTCTGGTCGTATTTTGTTGCAAACTAAACTGTAAACAAAGTGGTTTTGAATTATGCAAAGATGTCATCATTTAAGTCCGATGCAATTTAGAAGATGCTTGCTACTCGTACTTTACAGTCCCAGGCACAATAAATTTTCTTAGTAGCTAGTAATAGTCTAGTTTTTAAGACAACTGAGCGTTAAACAAAATGCATCTCATGGGGAATGGTTAGTTTTTTTTTAAACTAGCGTCATGTGGTGTTATTATCGTTTGGATAATTTAAATCTGGAGTGAAATTAACGTACTTTTATTTTACTAATTAATAATGAATTAAGTATAATTTATATTTGTATAGTTTTATAATAATAGTTAAATTCTGTTATAACGTAAAAAAAAATACTTAACATGTAATACAAGGTTTACAAAGTAAACCCTATGTAAAGGTTATATTCCCGAAACTCAACTCCATAAATAGGCAACATGGTTAGGAAGAAAGCATTTTCCCTTCCTCATTAAAAAATGGACAATGTTAATATTATAACGTAAATAAATCGTTATTATGTATGCTCAAGCAGTTTTTTTTATTTTCACATTGAATTATAATCTAGATAGCTATCTTACTACGCCGCGCAGCTAACAGTAGAAGCCACTTTCATGCATTTAAATTGGGACGACGATGTTTTTCGCTTATGTTTTTTAAAACTAAAACGTCAGGATTTTTGTCTAAATGTAACCTACATTTAGACTTGTATTAAATTGACCATCATAAGCTTGGGAAAATAAGTTAAGATCTCAATGGGATAGCTTTACAACAAAATATTATAATTAGAATGTACGGTTTAGTCCAAATACAAGTTAGTTTTTAGGCTCATCGCCATACAATATTATAAATGTTAAAATTGTTGAAACCACTTGTATATTTGATTGGAGATAGAAGTAGATGAAACCCGAGCAAAACAACGGGACGCAACTACCACAAAAAAAATACTTTCAAGTCATTCCAAAGCCCGATTCATGCAAATAGATTCGTATGCACATGAAGATATATCTTTTCCCTTCATGCGTTCTGATAGTGAAATGCCTGATTTATGATAAAGTATATTAAAAAAAGGTTACGAAATTTTTGTGACGTACTTATCCCCTATCATCTAACTATTCATCGACAGGCTGTAGAGATAAGTAGAGATAAGCGTGAAGCCTTCGACAATAGCGAGGGTCGAGGCCCAATCAGCAAGCAATTTATCTCAATCTCTAGTCGCCAGTTCATCTTACTATCTCGGCCCTCCAACTGTTAACTTCTAAGTTTCTACTTACCCTTCAATGGAAGAGGATTGGTGTTTGCAGGATAGTCGTTAAGTGATCAGGAAAAATTATGTTTAAAAAAAAAAAAGATAAAATAGATAGATGAATGTACGTGCATAGTTTGTGTTTAGTGTACGTTCTTATTTTAATTCGTAAGTTTATTATGAATATTATATGAAAAAAAAAGTTGTAATATATTATTTGTGTTCTAAACTACCAACTGCTTTTGCAATCAGTCCTTTCAAAGGTCACGGTACAAAAGTAGTAATTACGTCTGAGTTGTCCATGGGTCGGATCGTATGTCATATTTAAAGGACTGTACTGTTTCTCTTGCAGTATCAGTTAAAGTCATCATCAGCTCGTTATCGCCCACTGATAGGCCTCTCTTCTTGTACGCCACTCATCTCGGTCCTGAGTAGATTGAATACAGGTGCTCCCTGCAGTTTCACTGATGTCGTCACGTCAACCCACTGCATTGATGGGTGATCTCTGTTTCTATGGCGTGTTATGGGTCAAAATAGTTAAAATATAATAATAAACCTTGAACCCGTAAAAGAGTGGAGAGATGCTAAACATCAGGCGATTATAGTCAAGTGTGAAACTACCTAATATGTATATAAAAGAGCATTTGAAAATATCCGTAATTGCTATGCAAATATTTACTTAAGCTATTCTCGTTTCTTCCTCTTCCAAATCTCTGGTTTAACTCCTAACTTGCCCTTGGATCTCGCCCCTATGCGGAAAAACTTTACACATTTGTCAACGGCGTAACTTATTATCTATTTACTTGAGAACATTGTCGCAGGAACTGGTTACATAAAACACGTATGCGCAATCGAAACTGTTTATTACATTACGTGATAGTTTATCTCAAAAACTATCACAGTAAAATTATAATTATTCACATATTAAGTACAAACTTTAGGACACAAAGTCTTTACACCATAGGCTATCAAAAATTACAAGTATCAGTTAAATCCACAAATATATTGAAAAAATACTGTTATACTAGTTTTAGGCTTAAGACATCCTGCTCTTTGTTGCATAATTATCTACCATCTGCGGTAATTTCCTCGTCCTCGTCTACGGTATCTACCTGCATAGTTATTTTTGTATCTTCTAGGTTGCTCAAGGTTATTGTAACTATAACCGACCGTAGAATAATCAGGTCTTGTTTCAATATTCTCGCCAGTAACAGTCGAATTAGCTACCGAGATATATCTTGTTCTGTCTTCTTCTTTATCTTCTAAGTCATCCATTGCTCTCACAAACTCGAATGCAGACGTTATTGTAGCATCTTTACTTTTGCTCCACATTAACCAAAGCGTTTGATGCAACGTTGAAAATTGCCGTATAATGCTATCCACTATAAACTTTTCTCTCCATTCTGTAAACATCGGTTTAGCTGCTTGAATTTTCTCTGCAAAATGAACACTCATCGATTTACCTTCTGCTGGATCCCAAGATGAATTTATGATTTCATTAATTGCTTTCATTTTTTGGTTTGCCGTCCAGCGCTCATTTTGAACATCACTATTGTCGTCTTCCGAGACCTTTATAGTTAAATTTGACTCTGTCTCAGCAGGAGAGTTTTCGACAGTATTGTTAACTACCTGCTGCTCTGGAATGACATTATTCCTATTACTAGCGCTGACTTTTTCGAGTATTAAATCTACTTTTTTCGAAATTTCGTCCAATTTTTGCATGATAATTGGACCTGTGTTTTCTTCACCACTATTTGAAAGATTATTTTCTGTATCTATGCTTGGTATTTCTTTGTTTTCATTATCTGTTTCATATATTTGTGAGCGGGTTGTCACGCTGCATTTCATTGTATTCTGGCTGGCTCCACGTCTTCTGCGTTTAGTAGTGCTATTCATCGCAATTCTTTGAAAGACTGTTTGTTCTGAAAACAAAAGAAAAATAAATTTCTAACAATTAAGGAATAAAAAGACGGGTCAATCTTATTAATTCTCCTTCTTTCTTGATAAATGTTGAATCAACTTTCATCCAAGAAGATAGAATTGTTTTTATTTTTAGATGGAAAATTATACGGACGAATAATTTATAGTAATTATTAGGAGCTGAATTTATCGCTTAGTACGATTATGAAGTTACGGCAATCAAATAATACTACATATATAGCCCTTCCAATGATCAATTGAAGTCTATTAAAAAGGGTAATAGTATTCTTTACTACTGCGAATGAGTTCTTACTAACAAAGTATTATTTTTTGGTGCTAAATATGATAACATATATTATACAAAAACTGAGGAAACAGTACTCACCTTTTATTTCCACGTACCACGTTGTTTTAAGATACTTTCACCGCCCACAATAATATTATGCAGTTGATACTCGGCTCACCATAACACTATCAATGATCATCTACTATAAGTCCAGTCCACAAATTTCACGACACCATACATT
Source organism: Macaria notata (assembly GCA_927399415.1). Classification (NCBI taxonomy): domain Eukaryota; kingdom Metazoa; phylum Arthropoda; class Insecta; order Lepidoptera; family Geometridae; genus Macaria; species Macaria notata. Next base: position 2,874,119 of record OV656740.1, on the reverse strand, counting down.
TTATTAATCACCTACAAAAAACCATTTAACGATTCACTAAATTGCATCTCCAGTGTAATGAGTATATTCCTAAACACTGCGTTATGCGTTTTTTTATTTACTGCGTCCTTGGATGTTGGCAGTTGACTGTTGCGATTCGAATGCTAGCCGCGTATGGACAATTGGGACATGCCTCCGATATGATCCAGTTAAGCACGCGCCGCTATTGGTGCTTAGCACGATGCGTTTGCGCAGGCGGCTGTGTGATTGGTCCAGTCCCATGGTTGTATCGAATCAGCGTTGCGCTATTTTGACTATTTTATTTAATACTTTGAAGACATATTTGCAACACGCACACAACCAAAAAGATATAATATGTATCCCGTGCTTCAACTGTAAACCTTATAGCAAAGGAATACTTAATCAATTATACCAAAGTACCTTTATTTTTTTGATTTATGTTTAAGAGTAGACGGAAAAATAGCAAACTGACGTAGCGTAATAAATAAATACTCAGTAAAAATGTATAAATATTATACAAATTACTGATATAAATAGTAATAAACAGCACTGATAAATTATAATTAATCAGTTTTTAAAAGTTAATATTAATTAGGTACAATAACTACAATGCGGTGACATTGCTCAATTGTGGTAATTTCAATTATCATTAATAGGTTAAAATATTTTGTAGGGATCGAATAATTGGATGGTCATAAGCGTTTATAAGGGCTTTTTGAAATTATGGTTATTGCGATATTTATATTTGCACATGCTGAGTTGGGGCCATGTTGACATGAAGCTATGTACGTAGGTATTGTAGTACTCATATTTTTTATTTCGTATCAATTTTTATGATTAATGTATAAAAAGTTTACTTTATTCTTACATCACCAGATTCCTGATACTTTGACTATTTTAAATGAAAGTTTCAACATGAAGTCTAAACATTACGATTCCTAAAATGGCACAAAAACTACATATTTTGTTTTTAGTGTTATCAATATACATGTTGCTTTGCTTTGTTTCATGTCCCGCCTGTTTTAAACTAAACAATAAAACACATGTTAACCATAAAATTACGAAACAATTGCCTAAAACTTAAAAAATCCTTAAACTTTCTTAATTGCCCGTCACAAAAGATATTGCTTAAAAATAACAATAGTATATCAAAAACAATAGCACCATGGTTTCCTCGAAAATAAGGCTTTGAATTCAATATGCCTTGGGTTATCTTAAATTATTTTACAACTTGCACCTGTGGCCTATTATTTTTATGATAGGTACACTTTTAACAAATAGTTCAAATAATTTCTGGAAAACGTTACAATATAAACTAAAAATATGTTGAGTACTGATTTGGATTATTTTCATCTCATATTTTCTTGCTTGAATATTTGGTTCACGCTAAGATTTACAATGAATTGCTTGTTGCAACAATATGACCTACCTAAGTTCTTATAATATAATATTTAATAATATAATATTTACTTTATTTACACAAAAATTCTTAGACTAGTATACATCATTTGTACTTAAAGAAAATTGGATCAGAAAGGCTATATAAAAATAAATGGGTAAATGATGTTGACTGTGATCCCCACACTAGGTTTCCCTGTGTCGTGGGAATCATGCTCTTCGAAAAGGAATATCTAAAACATAAATGATAGGAAAATATCATATACATAATATATAGGATCTGTATATACAATTTTTTGATTAGTAAGAAATACAAGATTATCTAAAACCGGAAAGGATCAATTTCGAGCAAGTAAAAGACTGACTAAAACTATTTGCTACTATAGAAGCTAGCTATAAAATCTTAATCTAAGTATTAATATTATTTTGATACCTATATGGCTTCGAAAAATATTCAGGATAACTAAAACATTATAACAAGATAAAAAGATAAAACTAAGGCTGTCTCGAGGATGGGATAGGAAGGGATGGTAGGGAGATCATTATTATTGTTGCTAAGTAATAAATATTGTGTATTTGTGAATAGTGTAGGTACACGTATAAGTGCTTGTATGTATAGGTATATGTTAAATTGTGGTTGAAGTGAACAGTAGAAAGTTGGAATTTAAGCTTTGTGTAATTATGTACCTACGTGCATACATACACTATACCATATTGTTGTGGTATTTGTCAAGTCCGGTTCAAACGTTTCCCGCGCGCACCCATGGATGGAGCTTGCGTTCAGCTGTAGTTACGAGTGAAGTTTGCTCCGTGTGGAGTCCGACAATAGGAGCGAGTTATGCAAGATCAACTCACCCTTTTTTCGGGATAGCGTTTTTTTTTTTTGGTGTTTTGTTTGTTTTTGGAAGCTATTTATTATTGTTGTTTAAGTATTAAGCTGAAATAATTAAATCAAAAGCAAGTTAATAACGGTTAATTATCGGATATTAGGTAGTTAGGATTTCGTTTATTTATTTATGTGGGACCTGCATTTTGTACTGGCGACAATCGGGAAGTGAAATCTTCCAGGTTGTCGGCACCACAGAAACAGGTCCCGTAATGTTAGGTTTTGATTAAAGACTCTGTTTCTCTGTAATTGAGTGTGGTCAACCAAGATGTGAGCTTCTTTTTGCACACAAATCTGGTTGATTCGAGAAGACTAAGGGTCGTGTCTATTTTTTTGTATAGTTGAGGACTTTTGAATGCGTAGCTTCTCTGGGCGAGACTCGTTCGGGTTTTAGGAATTGGCCAAGCGTTACGCCTCGACGTTTTTTTAGTACTAGAAGTCGTAATTAGTGCTGTTTTATGGAAACGAAGCGTTGTTGCCATAATATACAGCTGTCTGACTGTTAGATAGTTGGTTTCTTTATATAACTTGTCTGTAGGGTATCTCATAGATTTTTTGTATGCTACCTTGAGTATAGCCCTTTGTGCAATCTCAACTTTTTTTAAACGGGTTTTGGCAACAGATCCCCAGCAAGCTATGCAATACGTCAAAACGGACTGGCACAGCGAGATATATGCTGTTCTCAAAGTCTTTGGATCAGCTACGGTTCCGAGACGTTTGAAAATGTGAAGCATCTGTCGGAGCCGCCCTCTGAGCACTTGTGTATGCTTCTCAAATGTAAGGTCTGTCTGTGACTACGCCCAGGTATTTTATGTCATTTGCGCGTCCTAAAATTGGACAGGAACATGGTTGCGAGGTCAGACCACATGAGTGTAGCTTGAGTTTTAGTGCTTTTGGCTGAGAGCGTTGTGTGGAGTGAAATGTTAGGTATTTTGTTTTTGTTTCTTATGAGAAAGGTGAACTCAATGAATCTTTCTAAGCCTTTTGATTTATAAAGTGTTTTTTATTAGGTATGTTATGAATATAGATACAATACATAAACGTTTCTTCTGTTACATGAATACATTACGGGAAGCAAACAAGGCGATTCCTGTGGGAATCACTGTCAGGCCTCATAATGTTTTATATTAGAAGGTGACGTATTTTAAAAATAATGACATACCTACAGTAGCGTCAGCAGTAATTTAGAATAAATCTGTTTCATGGTAATTCATAGTTTATTCTATTTCCTTTTCGAAATTCCCCCATATTGCTTCATTCCTTTGAGAAAAAAGAAGTAACCAATACACGCATCATGATTTGATGCGTGTATTGGTTACTTGACATGTGATGTTCATTACTCTAATAGTGGTGGTTCCTAGTGTCCGTTATTTCTTCAGAATGTTCTGATTTATAAAATGTTATTTATTATAGATACATGAGTACATTACGGGAAGCAAAACAAGGCGGTTCCTGTGGGAGTCGGTGTCAGGCCTCATGATGTTTTCCATTAGGGTGGTGACGTGAGCTTTAGTGCGTCGCGGAGCTGCGGCCCCGCGGTGATTGGGTCTAAGGGACGAGGTAGGGCGAGTAATCATACTCATATTATAAATTACTAGCTTTTACCCGCGACTTTGCACGCGTAATTATGCGTTAATTATGCAATAACCTTTCTTTTGAATCATTCTATCTTTAGGGACTTGGCTTACCTAAAAACTACATTCATCAAGTCGATGTAAAATCGAACATATCTCACTCGCGTATTTACTCCGCGCTCGCGCATCTCTAAAAGAATGACATTACATCGACAGTGCTGCTCCAACCTTTGAGCAGAAGATACGTTACGCAAAAACAATCTAAAAATCGCGGGTGCTAGAACCTAATCAGTGTCCCTGTTGTGTGTTCCGATAATTGGACTTTACCTGGATGCCAAGAGGCGTCCAGGACTCGCCGAAGACCACATGCAGGAGGACTTCTAGCAGGCCAGGTTGTTTTAATAAAAAAGGGGTACGTAAAAACTTTCGCGTAGTAAATTGTAAATTAAAGTGTAGTTCGAAAGTCCTGATTACAGGGCTGTCCACTATCTATTAAAAAACTGCATCAAAATCTGTTGTATATTTTTAAAGATCCATGCATACATACAGACAAAGGGTTAGGGAAAAGCACAAGAAGCGATTTTGATTTATACTATGCAGTCAAAGTGATTAAACGCTAGTGGCTTAGATACTATGATACCTTTTCAAGATTATGAAAGTTAAGGTAAGGCTTCCAGGGCCAGTCTTTGAATTGTTGGACTTTGCAAAAATACATAGTTGCTACGCAATATTTTACATGCAGTACCTATCACACGATCAAAACCTTTAGTAGATAGTCAAAGTCAAATAATATCATATGTACAAGTAACAAATTAAATTGAGGCACAGATCCGCTTCGTAATAATATTTATTTAAAATGATGTTGCGGGCCACGAAGAATTTTATTTGAACTTTTAAATAACACTACCATGCCCAAAATTCTACCTATCAACCAGTCTTTAGCTTATCACTTGTACCACATCCAACTCTCTCGGGATAACGAACTTGGTTCTAATAAATTGTATTATTTTTCCTTTGTAATGGGACTCTTAAATAGGTCGAGTAGACGGTAAGCGCGCGTGTAAGCGACACCAAGTTTACCAAATTGATTAGCAAGTTACATACGTGCTGGCTGTTAAGGATTTATATCTGGTGGAACTTACGGAAGATGGCAGTGGAGTTGCTAGTTAGAACTACATAGGTTGACGAGATTGGTTGGTTATTTAGCACTATGGTTTTTTCGTGACTGTTACTTGGTCATAAAATAATTTGAATATAGATATATTAGCCCGGCGACTGGCGAGCACCGCTACCCGCGACGTCGTGCGCTCCTGCTATTTCGCGACCGTCCACAGCGTGATTACGTATGGACTGGAGTTGTGGGGCCGATCGGCTGAGATAAACAGAGTTTTCTCAATGCAAAAGCGCGCTGTGCGTGCTATTTGTAGAGCCAGAGACGACGCGACCTGCGTAGAGTTGTTTCGTGAGCTCGGCATATTGCCACTGCCTTGTGAACTCATCTTCCAGGTAGCCCTTTTCACACATACGCACCTGCACTTGTTCCCTCGCAGGGGAATTCATGGCAAGTACGGATTGCGCAGCGACAGTAAGAAAAAACAATTATTAGTAACACCGTCGCATCGTCTTGCGAAGTCGGAGAGGTCCGTGTATGTGATGGGTCCCGCGGTATACAACCGTTTACCCGCTACCGTGCGTGATGCACCCTCCACCGCGCGCTTTAAAACCAAGCTTAAAGCTTGGCTGCTCGAGCAGCAATTTTATGACCTTGACACATTTTTCAAGGCACCTGAAAGGTGATATATAAAATAACTATAGTGATAGATATATAATAGACTGACATGTTATTTAATTTAATTGTATGACTTGTAATAATGGAATTATCAATAAATGTATTGTATTGTATTGTATTGTATTTTAACGTAATTTATTGTAATTTTTTAAGGCTTAGGTATGTAAATACACTTACTTTATATAGGCACAAAAGTGGTGTTCTAATTGTTTAAATTTAACTTTTTTTTTTTAATTTATACAATATTTGCAATACTTGCTAGACTTCTATTCATTGCTTTTCTTTTCACCAACGGTATTATATGACCTAGTCTACATATAAACACATACTTATGTAGGTATCTCACGTACAAAAATAATTTCATTGACAAGTTAAAATCCCCCTTATTTGCCAATAGAAGGCCCGATAAAGTTATATTGAGTTCATAAACAGCTTATAACCCTTACTTTTTCGGCAAAACTTCTACGGGGTTGCCACCATGTTCCATAAAACTTTCTACGACGCGTTTGGGACCACAAATAGAGTAAAAGGAAATTTGGGCTATGGTATGCATGGGAATTTGTCGAGTTTTGTGGCTTATGGTGGTCGATAAATACTTTTTGTGGGAATTGTTATTTTTTTATATGTCCTTTGAAGATTGATTTAAAATCTTAGATCTTGACTTCATTAAGTTTACTGTTTTTTGTATAATGTATTTTAGATAATAGATTTATTTTGTCACAAACTACTGAAACAAACACATACGTACATGCGAACATAAAATGAATTTTAAATAATTTTCATGCCATTATGACAATCTATTAAATCTGGTTATGTTTACCAAAGTTGGTTGTCAGAAAAACATATTCTAAACTAAGATAAGGTCCTTACCTTAACTTAGTTGAGAATAAGTAAATACGATTTGTATTGCAATTGTAATTCAATTATCTTATATTAATTCAATGTTTAGACATGCAACATGATATGCTTTGCTTAAATTACCAAAATTTACAAACAATTTCTTATCTATACTAATATTATAAAGCTGAAGAGTTTGTTTGTTTGAACGCGCTAATCTCAGGAACTACTGGTCCGATTTGAAAAATTATTTTTCTGTTGAAGAGACTATTTATCGAGGAAGGCTTTATAAAATCACGCTGCAACTAATAGGAGCGAAGAAACAATATAAAATGTAGAAGAAACGGGGAAAATTATTCTCTGAGGGCTTCCGTTGCGAAAGCGGTTCAAGATATCAAAAAAATGTGTATGAAAGAATTATTTCTCATGAAATGATATAAAAATGTCCGCAACAGTATATGTCTATCTTTTAAGGTTAACTCACTAAACCGGTTTTATAGTAATAACTATTCCACGCGGACGAAGTCGCGCGCACCAGCTAGTATAAGCATATTAAGATTTTATCTATGAAAAACTTTTTTACTTTTACAGTTATTATAACTCCAGGACCATCTCACTCTGGGGGCTATCCTCATGCACTCAAGTCCTAAGCAAAGTTTAATTTTTGAGATTGGTTGCACAGTCTGGGGCTTTACTTGAGATATTCTCGAGAAAATGCAATGTAAGAAAGGTTTGTCTTTTGGGATATAGAAAAAGTTGAAAAGTTTGGCAATTTAGATGGACAATGCTGAGTGTAGATAAAATAGAAGATAAAATGTTGCACCTGCAGGGCCGAACAGCAGGGCAGCACTGGCCGAAGACAATATATCCCGAGGGAAAGGAAATAATTTGTTTCCCCGCTGTCAATTTTAGCACGGACTAGCCGGTGGAAAGTCAAACTGCGACAGATATACGGCGAGAGTAGCGTTACAATATTTTATTCCTAATTTGTTGTCATAATTAATAAATTAAATTAAAATGAAAACAATGCTTGAATTATTCTTCCAACATTGTATCAATTCATCTAACTTTCAGAAATTGTTCATTTTTTGAATTTTTATCTTAGATATATTTACAGCGGGGAGTAGTGTGATAAGGGAGTAGTTCTTTCCACTGTTGTGATGCTATGAAAGATGGAAATGACATTGACAGGTGGATAAAATGGTGGAAAGACTATTTGTCCCCATGCCGTGCTTGCCCTACAGATAGATATAATTTATTTATTTAATAACTAGCCGCGTCTCATGTTCTTATATATTGCCTTACCAAAATGCTTCCAAAACTATGCAGATGTTTTGGCGTGAAAAAAGACAAAATCTGCACACTCGCTAACTTTCGCTCACAAAATCCTAAGTAAATATGTGATGACGTGATCTCACATACGCATAGGTATGTACATAAACTCACAAATCATGTATTTTATTCTATTGCTATTTGGATATTAATAATGGTTTTAAATATTTTTTATCAAGTCTAAACATATTTTTTTGTTACATTAGATAGGCTCACGCTTGACTACAACTTGCCTGATGTTAAGAAACGTTGCAATCTACGATCTAGCACGCTTGCCTAGAAGAAACCGGTTTACTCTTTACTAATTTCTTACTTCAGATCACATTAAAAGTTAAATAACAGCCAATATCTATAAAAGTAGAAACAAATAATTTGTCTACCCGAGCGAAAAAGTAACCAGACATTTTTCTTGGAAATTGTTAACTGAGTGCCTACTTTAGTACATTTTACAAAGTTTTAAAAATAACTATACATTTTTCCATCAAACTAATATCGTAGTCACCAAAGTAAATAATTCTTTAAAAGTTTAGTATTGTTTTCACAATTTTTTTCACCCAAACTCTTCGTGTTCAAAAAAACACTAAAAAGCTTTTTACGAGTATTACTTTTCCAACGATTATTTTTAACACAGTTTCAGAAATGTTAGGTCATTTATTTTTTTAGGGCTAGAGGTATTTAAAAGTATTAAAATGTGTGGGGAATTTTAATTCAAACAAGCCTCAAAAATCGTCTGGATTGTTCGTAATTAATATGCTACATATATAATATTATTATACGTAACATTTTATAACACATTTTATTTTACGATTATCTACTTATTAGACTTATATTATTGTATTTACTTATACCTATATTTATTTACATAACCACATAAGACAAGATAGGTACACTATTTAAACACAAAATTTAATTTATAATTTCTCCTTGTCTTGATACGATTCAATAAAAAAATAATAAGACATTTTTAGTCATCCACCAATACAGAGAAACTTTATTCAAAACAACATACAAAAAACTTAAACAACCCATCCCGGGTTGCTAAAGCAAAGGCTTTTACAATGTGTTTCCACTCCATTTCCTAGGCAGTAAGCAATAAAAATACAAGTACCTACTTAATCTACCACTATAACACTATACTAACAAAATTCCCTCTGTAACCGTGACAAACATGATATGCACTTAGAATATTGGTATTCACGCTCACGTTTCGCTCGCTCACACCACTCGCTTCTTTCGCTTTAAGACAAAGACATCAAGTTTAATAAACACCTCACTTTAAAAGTGAAAGTTTAGGCGTGTGTTGTTATATGTTTACGCTTAAAAAGTTAAACCAGTTTCGAAATTCAATCCAATTTAATTGTTTTCACTGGATCACCGCGTAAGTCACTACATTTAAACTTAACTTAAGGCCACGAAATGTAACCCGAAAACGCTTTTCGTTTAGAAAAAATCATGTTTTGGCGTCTTTTATTGTCTTTACACTGAATTAAAATTATATAAACTATAGCTCAAAAAATTGTAGCTCTATCTTATACTCTATGTATACTTATTTTATATGATTTTTATAAAATGTCAATTTCACATATCACCCCGTCTTAAAGAAAACTTACTTAAGGTTACCAGGTCAAATGATATCTGTATATGGCGGCAACCATTTTGAATGTGAATAATATACTAAGTTGCTTTTAAGTTACCTTGTTTCACAGTAGGTGTCCCTTGATTTTATTGTCTGTTTTCTAAGAGCTACTTAAGTCCCGCCATAGCTAGTTGTTGTCATATTATTATGTAATGCTTGAAACAATGCAACTGCATGCGCAGATGTCGCTGCATTTATTTTCTTTTATAGAGTTGAACGACACTCTTTGAGGTAACAGTAGGTAGAGAAGAATGTTAACTTTGAAAATATATTCTATATGAAGTAATCACTGCTTCTTTGTATGCATATGAAAAAACCTTAGAAATCGGTACAGAAAGTGATGGAGTGCTGAAATTAATTAGAGTAGTAAAAACGAATTTGAGTAGTTGTTTATTTTAAATAAAATAACAAAAATAACTTGCTTAGTTTTCCAGTGTCAGTATAATTCTAGTAAGATGGCTTGTTAATTATGATTCTAATCTATCTAATTGGTAAAGCCGTTTGAGTGTACAGAAAAAATATTAACAGGTCCACCACACTCACAAACTTTACCCTTTACGTTATTAGTGTGACTTATAAGTTTTGTATTACAAGCAGTTTTTATTACAAGTTCATCTCACCATAACGCCGACGTAGATTAAAACTCAGCTACATTGAAATTAAAAACTAAAAACGTGAAAATTATTACAGAGTCCCATGAAAGCGATAAACCTTATACGGCAAAAGTTATAAAAGGGAACTTTTTTGCGAGTCACGCTGCTACGGGTATGACTATGAAAAAACTTGCGGCTTTGAACAAGACGGGACGAACTTTTTGCGGTTTTTCTCCTTTTAGGGTACCGTGATGTTATTATGACGAATAAATTGGACTTTTGGTTGGCATGATAGTTTGAAATTCTATGTTGTACCTACTTATAAGCTAACTAAGTCACGTCGTCCTGAAATTTCATTAAATTTGATGTAAACAAAAATATTAACTGAGTGTATTATATTTTTTTGCCAAAAACAAAATAAAATTATGTTAGTTTGTATCCACATCTTGCGTCTCTCGCATAAACACCGTATTAAAACGATAAACAAGACCCACAGCTTTAAGGTAATTACGCTTGCCCAATTTGCCCATATTATATTTAGTAACTCTATGAAAGAAATTAGTATCTATCTAGTAGTATCTATTAGTTCCATATGAGAAAACTGCGCAACCAAATTCTCCCCATATAAGATAATTAATTGATTCAAAGAATGATATAATAATACAAATAACTTAGTTTATATTATGCTAGTTATTATTGCCGAGCATTACAAGAGACGCAAATATGCTAACCTCGGTCGAGGTTACATATTTGAGCCTTTTGGAGTCGAGACTTTGGGGCCATGGGGTCCGGAGGCCATACTACTTTCCAAAACTACAGTTAGTCATTATAACACTTATCATATATCGGTTAAATAATGTATTTTACCAAGTAAATGAGACCGTTCTAGCTTAAAATGTACAAAAAAACACGCAAAATAGAACGGAACAAAAAAATACAATTAATAGTATAGAACCCAACACCATTTAAAGAGCTTTCTCGTATCAAGTTTTTCATGCCGAGATGGCTCATATCTAAAAGAAAGCCTTCTGAAGCTTCTACATATGTTAGTTAGTTGTTATTTGAACGCGGCTTTTTACTTTTATAACAGAACTTACATGTGAGCTTTGTCTTTTTCATGCTGGTTTCATGTTTATTTCCGTTTTTTAACCTAGTGCTTTTGTGGTTGGTCTTTTTATGGAAGTAGCTTTTATACTTTCTATACTTAGTTTAGGTTTATATTTTAATATATTCCTACACAAAATAGATATTTACTAAGTATGTGGAAATAAATTGTCAACACAAAATTGATTCAGCGGGGGGATTCTCAACCCTCAGCAAGGAGGAATACGGTGCGAGAAAAACACAATAATATTACCACACTTTCCATATCTTGAAAAATGTATACGTACAGTCGTTATATTTATATCACAATTTATATTTATTTGCTTACCATAACAATATGTACAAATAACCCTTTTATTTATTTCAAATAAAATTAAATTATTTTTGTCAGACACACCATCCGTACAATACAGACAAATTAACCCCACAACCTTATTTATTAGCTTATTACACACACACACACCGAAAATACGAGTTTATACCACGACTTTTTGTACAGAGAGAATGATATATGTATTATTAAATAATTGACATTACCAATACACGGTGTAACAAAAAAGTATACTATAAGTGTATGGTATAACAAAATAACATTGTGTTATTATATCACAACTAGTGGGTGCTCGCGGCTTCTCTCGCATTAAGAAGTAAAACTTGTTTCCCCTTTTTCACCCCTTTAAGAGTAGCATTTCTAAAAATCCTTTCTTAGCGGATGCCTACATCATAACATCTACCTTCATTCCAAATTTCAGCTCAATCCGTCCAGTGGTTTGGGCTGTGCGTTGATAGATCACTATATCAGTCAGTCACCTTTGAGTTTTATAAATATATATAGATTGTCTATAATATTAAAGGCTATGAAAGTTATGCAAAATTCCAAGAGTGAAGGTTCGGTAGGTAGATGAAAAGAGATAGTAGAAGGAGTAAGGTAAGGAAGGTAGATGTAAGTTGGTATATTATTATTAAATTTGGCAGCAAAATCCACACTAACAAAAATCATCTCTTTCAACCAAAAATTAAACAAAACGGCGCCAGATTGTCTTTTCAAAATGTAAAATGTTTAGTCGTGGATTACAATCTAATCTGACATAAGTACGAAACTAAATAATATATATATAAAAGGAAAACTTTATTTAAAATAATAAGAAACAATATTTACACATATTAACACTAATAGAACTAAAAAAGAGTATTTACATCTAAACTAAATTTTAACAATCTACATGTGGTATGGAGCCAAGAACGCTGGCTGCATTCCCACGCTGGATTGCTATAGAAATCCTTTGCGCAAGGAACCAGCCAGCGTTCTTGTCTCTAGTGATGTCAATCAACATATTATTTAATTTTTTTATAAAAGACTTCGTGCTTTTACCCCACGGACCAAAAGTTTCGAAGCCAAGCGGTACGAAAATATAATCAGTCGATAATGATGTATATTGTCGCCGCTTGGCTTCTTCTGCTGCGTCCGCCGCGGCTCCTGCCGCTTGTACTGTTCCACTGAGGCGAGAAGGAGCTAGTGTATCGACGCAAGTTGCGTCCCATACAAGAGCTTTTCCCCGCTCCCAGGGAATCAGTGTGAGGCCATCGGGGCGCTTACCATCGTCACGGACCATGCCAATCGGTTCAAGAACTGATGGCACGTTGACAGTGGCAAGTGCCCGTCTCACTATATCATTCAGCGAGCCGTGGCGGGAGAATCTGCCTGCACTGCGAAGGCATGAAATAAATATTTAATATAACATCTCTAAATAACAAACAAGGCAGAGTCTGAGTGTAACCACCTCTAAACTACTGTAATTGTGCATTTTATTGAGCCCTCGTAACACTTAGGGCGGTGATAGTTCTGTCTGGGAATTCACATTACCTGTGTAATAACTCTGATCGATGGGTGAGACGTTTGGCTTTAAGTTGGTTGGAGTTTAACTTGTGGGAAAGTGAGATTGCATATTCATTCCATGTTATTTTTAGTAAGATATTTTTACGTGTTTCAAAGTAAAACATGTCTATAGGTTCATTATTTTTTTAAATAATATACTATATACGTCTTGTTGTAGATCTGAGATAGAGACTGTAATTTAATTTCGTCTTAGTTAGAAAAGTACTCTATTCAAAAAAACCAAACAACAAAAATATGATTTGCTCAGTTAGTCTCTCTAAATTTTAGAGAAAATATTGTATTTGATTCAGAAATTCGTACTAAGCTAATTTCTTTCTCTTCTGCTTGTAATGCTATCATGCATGCATATAAACGTTATTTCATTTATTCAGTCACGAATAAATATATTTTTTTCATTCGATTCACATACATATATTCATATGTTCACAATCACACGACAATTATAAAATAAAAATAGGCAATCATTCTTCTGCAGTCGGCTAAAAGAGCGAACCGTGTACCGTCTCCCTGCTTCATTACCCTAATCCCTGATACGGCGTGACGGAAGCTGGTTCTCTTCTCAATTTGTCCAATACCACTAAGAAGAGATTAAGTCCGTAGCTTAATCTTTAGACGACACTTCGCTGGAATTATCTCGCCGTAAAAAACGGAATATCTTTGAATCTTTAGCTCATTAGCGGGTGAGGTTGTGGTTATGTTACGCAGCTACGTGTACAGCAATTTACGAGTTGGTAAATAAATAAATAAATAAATAAATATTCCGGGACATTGCACACAGCGCCATCTAGCCCCACACTAAGCAAACGCTTGTGTCGTGGGTACTAGATAACGGATATAATACTTATATACTTTTCTTTTGTAAATACATACTTATTATACATACAAACGAAAATAAATAATTAAATACATGGTATTTCACTTAATTTGTTAGAATAATAATTAAGCAATTACAAGTACAAAAAATACATCTAACTTTTCATTTCGATCATACTCCTCCTACTACCAAATTGATATCATATTTTTTTTAACATAAAACTTCAATATGTTTTGTCTTCTAGGATATTTTATTTCATCAATTTTACTCAATGCAATTTTATTTTGTTTTTTTTAGTATTGTATTTTTTAAATCTTGTTCTGCTATGCTATGGTTATGATATGTTTTAAAATGTGTATGGACTTAAAGGTCTAAAATAAACGACATTTATTTAATTTATAATGGCTATAAGTATGCATAGCCAGGTTAGGTTTTTACTGTCAAATACAAAAGGAAAATAATAAATGAGGTTTGTATGTGTAATGGATACTCAAAGTGATTAATTAAAACGATTATATGCCATTTTAAAATTGGTTGCGTGAAAGCCATATTTGATTATCTCTCCAGAGACTATTATGACAAACAATGAATGTCAATTTATTAACTCAGTCAATTTAATGCTTTCCACTAACTATAAAATGAACTTAACAATACTTAATACTTTAGCTTAGCGGGGACTACCACGGAACTACAAACCAAATTGTAGAAATTAAGTTACACTTAGCTTAGCTTGCACTGTAATCTGTATAAGAATCTAATCTGTATAAGAGGCTATAACATTGCTTGTGCTTTTTGTATTTAGTTGGAAAAATAGATACCTATATGTATTATTGACATTCTCTCTAGAACTGGGAATTTAAAGTTTTAATATTTGACTACATGTACCATAACTATCAATAGGTACCTACTGTAAAACTTATAATAGGGAATAGAGATAACGATGACATTTATTGTATATCTATAAGTACAGTTGAGAACAAGCTGGCATAGTACCTACTAAAGCGCCATATTGCGCCGATATTGTAATAAGTTTTTAATGTTATGCGTATATCTGACTAAGTATAAGTACTTAAAAAATTTAGACTAAGATAGGATTAAGTACCAAATATGTTAGATCTACCTATCGACTCAAAGTACTCTTTATTTTACTGAAGTATATACAATATAGGTATAGACAGCAACAAGATCTTAAATAGAAACTATTCGATAACTATTTACTCTAAATTAACAGACAAAGTTTCAATTATTTATTTATTTATTGACGAGATGTCGTAATGTAATGCGATTATTTATTAGTATACATATTATATTCTAATTATATAAAACGAACTTGATTGGACAGGGTTTATTGACCCTCTTACTATCTTATCTTATATTGTGATAGTAATTCCATTTAGGTAAAACAACAAAGACCAATCACAAATCTCACAATGATGATCCATACTCCAAAGAACAGTAAACGCTCCGCTGACGGCCGCACCAGCTTGCCGGACGAGGGGGCGGGGTCGTCGGGCGTAGCCAGCTCAAGCGCAAATGAAGGCGAAGTAAGCCGGAGTATTCAAGAATGTGAGGCCGGTAGAAGGAAGAGTATCTCTCCGCTCCAAAAAACCTTCACGGTCAGTCCCCCGTGCCCGCGGTCGAAGACTGCTGACGGGGAGAACTCACCGACGACTGTAAGCGATCCGTCACTGGTAGATGCTGCCACACTAATGAAGCCGAAGCCCCGGCTGCTGCAAGCGGGCGTAGATTTGGAGGCGACCTGCATCTCTCCGCCCAGCTCTAAACGTGTAGACCGAATGACTGAGGCCAGAACTTGCCTGAGAACAATAAAGACCAGCCTCAGTCGCTCGACAAACATGAAGAAGGAGATCAAGGTGGAGGTGCTGGAAGCCGCCGAACGCTTGCACCAAATAGTGAAGGAGGTAGAATCCATTAAGGGTAAGAACTTACCTGCCAAACTTGCCCCCACTCCTACACGAGTCATGAAGGACAAGGGTGGTGAGGTTACTCCAGGCTCTGCATCAGCTGCCAACCTAGAACGTGCCATTCAGAGGCACATACAGTTAGTAGAAGAGAACAACAAGAATCTCAAAGCCCTACAAGAAGCCTTAAACAATGGATGTGGTAAGGGAGCTAATGCGACCTTCAGTGCGGCTTCCCTACTGGATAAGGCTAGTGTAGAAAAGCTCCTGACTGATGTTGGGGAAGTGCGTCGGGTGACTGAGGAGACAGGGAAGAGAGTCAACTCCCTTCAGGAAATCTTTCCATCGTACGCTGAAGTTCTAACTAGGCCTAGTACCAACACGATCAGCCCAATGAAGCTCCGCCCAAAGCACTCTCTCATTGTATCATCGGATGTGGAAAAGGACAGCAGCGACGTGATCCTTGAGAAAGTCCGAGACGCACTCGATGCCAAAACCAACGGCCTACAGATTACAAGGGTACGTAAAGCGCGGAACCAAAAGGTTGTTCTCAGCTGTAGCAGCAAAGACGAGATGACAAAGCTCTCACAAAAGCTGACATCCAAGAACAAGGACCTAAAAGTAGAAGAGGCAAAAAACAAGGATCCTCTGGTGATTCTTAAAAACCTGCTGGCTTACAATAAGGAGAAGGACATAGTGTCTTCTCTCAGATCCCAAAACGTCAGCATCCTAGGGGATTTGAGAGACGAGGACTTTCGGGCCACAGAAAAATACAGGCGTAGGGCGAGGAACCACTTGGAGAACCACGTGGTCCTGCAGGTATCACCGCAGCTGTGGCAGAAGCTGACGACAGCCAAGCGAGTCCATATAGATCTGCAGTACATAGTGGTTGAAGATCAGTCTCCTTTAGTGCAGTGCACCAGGTGCTTGGAGTATGGGCACGGACGCAAGCTCTGCAAGGAGCCCGCTGACCTGTGCAGTTACTGCACTGGCCCGCATCTACGTGCGGAGTGCCCAGCATACATGGCAGGGGAGACTCCTACCTGCAGAAACTGCCGAATTGCGAAAACTGCGGACACACAGCACAACGCATTCGACAGACAGTGCCCGGTGCGCAGGCGCTGGGATACGATAGCGCGCTCCAGTGTGGCGTATTGCTGAAGGCACTTTGAATTTAACAATGGAATTCTCTAACCCCACCCAGCAAGCGGTTGAAATGCGGCGATACACGGTGCTTCAAGCCAATCTTCAAAGAAATGCCAGAGCCACCGATGAACTGTTCCTGGAAGCTAGAAAAAGAAATATTAGCTTTGCACTACTACAGGAACCATATGTGGGAGCTGTAGGAGAGCTTAAACCATATTCTGGCACTCGAATACTACAGTGCCAGCGCAACAGGACCAAACCTGTTAAGGCTGCCATTGTAGTGTTCGAGAACGACATTGTGATCCTGAACGACCAAACCACTATCAGCGAGAACATTGTGTTGACAAGAATAAAGACTGACAAATGGACGATCGCAGTGGTTTCGGTTTACTTCGAGGACTCTCAGCCGCTTGAGCCTTATCTGGATCGGGTCAGGGGGTTCCTGCGGGCAGCAAAAACTGACAAAGTCTTGGTAGGCGGAGATATTAACGCATGGAGTACATGGTGGGGCAGTAAGGTAGAAAATGAGAGAGGAAGGCTGTACAGAGAGTTCCTGGACGACATGGATTGGCACATCTTAAATCAAGGGACTGATCCAACATTTGACACCATCCGTGGAGACCGTCACCTTACCAGCTGTGTTGACGTAACAGTCTGCTCTGCTAATATGTTGGAATACGTCAACGGCTGGAGAGTGGACACTTCGGTCACTTGTTCAGACCATAACGCACTGTCATTTCATGTCGTCCTGGAAAAACCAACACAGCAGAAAAAGTCCACGTCAACTCGTGTTTACAACACTCGGAAAGCGGACTGGTGTCGTTTTACCGAGGAGTTCCAAAAGTCACTGCGGGATGGCGAGGTCACAGCGGAGCGCATCGCAAACATAAAAAACAACGAACAACTGGAAATTGCCATCCAAAGTTATATCGTTTGCCTGCGCTCTGCTTGTGAGGCCGCCATCCCCCCTGCAAAAGAATTTAATAAAAAGAATTACTTACCTTGGTGGACCGACGAACTGGAACGCATGAAGAGTGAAGTGAACACGAAGAGACGAAGGATCCGGAACGCAGCTCCACGAAGACGCCGCTACGTAGTCGCCGAGTACCTGGAACAGAAAGAAAAATACGAGGAAGCAGCCAACAGGGCGCAGGCCGAGAGTTGGAAGGCTTTCTGTACAAAGCAAGACCGCGAAAGCATGTGGGACAGCGTATACAGAGTGATCAGAGGCAGGACAGGCAGACATGAGGACCAACTCTTAGAGGTAGACGGAACTACTTTAAGCCCTGAGGAGTCCGTGAAGTCGCTGGCTGAGTTGTTCTACCCAGAAGACAATGACACCGAGGATAGTAATATCCACGAGGTCATTCGAAGTTTTGCGGAGACTATTTGTGATGCAACGCCAGACGACACAAACGACCCACCATTCACGACAGCTGAACTGAACAGGGCTACAAGAAGTTTTCACCCTAGAAAGGCTCCCGGACCGGACGGTTTCACCGCTGATATTTGCTACAGGGCAATATTCGCGGGGAAAGACGTCTTCCTGGAGATCCTCAACAAATGTCTGAGTTTGTCCTGCTTCCCATCACCCTGGAAAGAGGCTGCGGTAGTGGTTCTGCGCAAACCAGGGAAAAGTGACTACAGCAAAGCCGAATCGTATCGGCCGATCGGATTACTCTCCATTCTTGGCAAGATCCTGGAGAAGATGCTGATGAGGAGAGTCAAGTGGCATCTACTGCCAAAAGCGAGCATCAGGCAGTACGGCTTTGTCCCGCAAAAAAGCACAGAGGATGCCCTGTACGACCTCATGCAGCAGATCCACAGCAACTTAAAGAAGAAGGAGTTGATGGCCATCGTGTCACTTGACATCGAAGGTGCTTTTAATGGCGCATGGTGGCCATCCATTAAATCCCAGCTGATCCAGCTGAAGTGTCCCCTTAACCTGCGCCGACTCATTAACAGCTACTTTGAGGGTAGAAAAGTTACTGTAGCTTACGCTGGTAAAAGTTACACCAAAAACACCCTCAAAGGCTGTGTCCAGGGTTCAATAGGGGGTCCAACCTTCTGGAATTTGCTCCTGGATCCACTCCTGAATGATCTGACTGCGCGGGGTGTATACGTGCAGGCATTCGCTGACGATGTCATCCTGATGTTCTCTGGACAATCTTCTATCAGCATACAGGAAGAGGCCAACAAAACTCTTGCATTTGTGCATGAGTGGGGAGTCAAAAATAAGCTCAAGTTTGCTGCTCACAAAACCAAGTCCATGGTAGTGACCAGAAAGCTTAAATTCGACACCCCAATCATGCACATGGGCGGAGTGGCCATTCCAACAGTGAGCGAAATAAAGCTGCTTGGCCTTACGATAGACAAAAAACTCACCTTTAACAACCACGTGGTCAACGTCTGTCGTAAGGCTGCTAATATCTACAAGCAACTTGCGAGAACTGCCAAAATAGAGTGGGGACTAAGTCCGGATATCATAAAGACAATATATGTCGCCGTAATTGAGCCTATCATTTTGTATGCTTCGAGCGCTTGGGCACCTGCTGCTGAAAAATTGAAGGTGCAGAAGCAATTTAACACTATCCAACGACACTTTACTCTGAAAATCTGTAAAGCGTATCGGACGGTGTCCTTAAATGCAACACTCTTACTAACTGGGCTACTCCCTTTAGACCTCAGGGTTAGAGAAGCAGCTAAGTTGTACGAAGCTAAAAGAGGCATACCGTCGATACTAGCAGATGGCAAACAGATAGAAAAGAGGATTTGTCACACAGAAGCACCACACCCTGCTCAAGTCGACGAAATCGAGTTTGCTAGACTATCCGAAGCTCAAACTGACTCTTCGGAACAACAGCAGCTCCCTGAAGTACAGATATACACAGACGGGAGCAAGCTGGAGGGGAACGTTGGAGCGGCATACACCTGCTGGAAGAACGGCCGCGAAATCAAAACAAAAAAGATACGCCTCGAGTCGTTTTGCACAGTCTTCCAAGCTGAGCTGTACGCGTTATATCAAGCTACTGAGCTACTGCTCGAAGAACAGTGGGAAGATGCGGCTGTGCTGAGTGACTCGAGATCGTCTCTTGAAATGGTCCAAAACCCAGACATACTTCATCCCCTGGGCTTCGAAATAAGAAGGAACATAGACACCATTAAGTCGAGGGGATGCAACTTGCAACTATACTGGGTGAAGGCTCACGTGGGCATACCCGGAAACGAGCGCGCGGATATACTGGCTAAAGAAGCGGCACTTGACACAGAACGGTCGGCCGAATACGATAAATGCCCCGTATCACACGCCAAGACCGAAATAAGGAGAAACACCATCGACACCTGGAACCAGAGATACACGAGTGGTACAACAGCGGGAACCACAAAACATTTTTTCCCAGATGCCGCAAAAGCTTACTCCGTAATCAAAAAAATAAAGACTAAGCCACTTCTGACTGCGGCGCTCACAGGACACGGGGGGTTCTCGGAATACCTACATCGTTTTAAGCTTAAAGAGAGCCCTCGATGCATCTGTGAAGAAGGTACAGTAGAAACGATACTCCACCTGTTGTTAAGGTGCCCAAAATACGAAGCGGATAGATGCGATCTGGAAATCGCAACGCAATCCCAGTTGACGGCTGAATCAATCTGTGAATTGATGGCTAGGAAGGATTCCAGACCGCATCTCATTGCCTTCTGCATCAAAGTCACAGGTGAAGCTTTGAACAGAAATAAAACGCGGTGACTCTGAGAGTCACAACATTTTATTTCAAATACACTTACAACCTGTAAAAAATGTGTACACTCCGTAGTTTAAGCATTACGGGTATGTATACATGCTACTTAAAACGTTGCAATGAATCAAACTTCGGCAACAGTATCAGATAGATACCTTTAGTTATAAATTATAAATCAAGTTCGTAATATAAACTTATACCATAATTATTTTATATTTAATCAACATGTACACTATATATATATATAAATTCATTAAGACCCTTAAGGTCACATATATAATATGTATATACAAATACTTTGCAAATATAACCAAAAACCTAAACAAAGGCCTCCGCCACGCGGAGGGAAACAGACAATTGTACTAAAAAAAAAAAAAAAAAATACTTTAGCTTACAAAATAAAGAAAAAAAAGTGAACTTTGAAATGATAACAGAACACGTTCCAACAATTTCTAGAAAATTTAGTCTGCTTATCTAGTTTCTGTTTTTATGTTTATTCAAACATTCATCACTCAAATACGGCTGGACGGATCCTCATGATTTTTTGTATGTATGTACTTTGAGCTCTTAGGAGTATCATATGCTAGTTTTTATTCTGAAATAATGCGACCGACACCGCGGGCGTCCACTAGCTATTTTATAAAACAAAACAAGATAAACAACGTCAGGTAAACACGTTCATACTCATCACTAATTCAAACCAAGCTAGATGAATCATAAATGATAGGAGAATGCCAATGCCCTGCAAAGGTCGGGCTGCATTATGCAGGTCGCGTGCAAGTCCAACCGAGCTCTGATGAGCTTGGGATTAATATTTAAATGTAGCGGTACAGAGGCTCCTTGCTTGTAACATGGTGAAACGATAATTCTCTTCTGGAGGGAAGTGGTTGCGTTTACTTAGTTAGATTTTTTGTAGGAGTGCTGGATATTTAGAATGAAAGATAAAACATTTAAGTTATATACGTTTTGAAATGTTACATAATTTATTTATTTTTTATTCCATCTATAAATAGATTTTATACCTTTTGTAAAAACTAAATACTAACAATAAAAAAAGTAAGTAAAAAAAAACTCTTTATTAGTATTTTTGTTTTAGAAGTAACTGTTAACTAATAACTTAAACATAAGTTTTTATTTTATTGTTATTAGTTATTTAGTTTTTTTAATTTAGTTTAAACGTTTTGTTGAAGTTATAAATGTAAACTTTCTTCTAAATATTTACAATGAGAATGCAAATATTAAAGTCCACATCTAGAGTTACGCGAAGATGTGGTGTGTACTATCTTCCTAAAAGCTTTTTATTTTCCCCAAAAACATATTTCATATGGTACAGATTTTATCAGTATAGTGTGTACTATAATGTAATAAAAAAAATTGCATAAATATTAAAAAGTTTCAAAATTCGCAACGGTCTTGTGCAATAAATTTCGTTTCTGCCGTAATTCCCGACACAAATTGATAATATTTTCTCCGCGGCAACATAAAATTTAGCAGAACTTTGTTCCCTTGAAGGGCACAAATCACTGGTCCCCCTCCGTTCTTTATTATTTTAATTACCAACTACTGCGACGATATATCACTATCATAATTAAGATATTCCGAGCACGCTTCCCGAATTGTGTAAATTAGACATCCCTAGTTGGAGGGAAAAGTCAGGAACAGAGACCAAAAAATAAACCAACCAATATTTGTTTTGATAAATTCGCTATATGATATTTTACAGAAGTAGCAATCCAGTTTTTTTATTCCACTAGTGCAGATACTATGGAAATTCATAAGAATTACAATTACATTTTTAAGTTGGGGGAAATTTAAAATAATTTAGCCTGATTTAAATGGCTCTAATTCGGCTCAAAGCAATTATGAATTTTTTTGGGTTGAAGATTATTTTACTAAAAAAAATCCATTTTTAGTGATGACATTAATTCATATATTCAATAAACATCATTATATTAAGTAAATTATAAGTATAATGTATTTTTAAGTATTTGTAATATTAATAAATAATGTTACATAAACTCCAGTCATAATATGTCTTAAGTGGTAACTTGACTGTCTTTTGCCTCCCATCTTCAATGTCCTAACTTTCTCTAGGGGTGTGAAAAATCCAATTAGTTCTTTCTGGGCCACCAATAGACCCGCACGAATGCGACCAGAGCAGTGTCGTACATCACTATCCTTGATAGCTAGCGACCTCTGGCGGTGGTAAGTGACTAAAGCTTTTGAGAAGTAATTCAATTCAGAATGGTTTGTATGTAGAAATGTAGTTTGGATGCAGTGAATGAAGTGTTCAAAAAAAAGTCTTAGGTTTTTATGAAAGAGAAACTGAGTTTGATGGTTTCTGTTTCTCATTCCTGATTCTATAAAATGAAGATGTAGATGACGAATTTATGTAATAGGAGTATCTACCAAGAAATAAAAAAAAAATATTTCAATTTTTGGTATTGTTATGTAGACAAAATATGTTATTAGTTTTAATGCAAGACGAAAAAATCGTTAAAACATACACTTATCTTTTTAATATTTCAGTTTCAAATTGAATCCACATATTACATATATTGTGAATTCTGAACTACCTTATTTTTTGATATGATATTGTTTTACAATTGGAAATACATATGTATTTTGAAGATAAACTAGTTTTAACAGAGACGACACAAGATTAATATTTTGTAAATTTATTCTTTTACGTTATAGATCTTTGAACTAATTAAATGAGCTTAATTTTTTTTGCTCTTCTCACAAAATAAGTCGCATCACCCGTTCCCCAGCCTAGATACCTCACAAAGCTTATTCCACCCATTAAAGAAAGCTCCCTAAACTGGCAGCACCTCCATAAAGCTTTTACAACCACTAAACAGGCCCCACTACAGATAACAATTCAATTTCTTGCCCGAAAAACTCCCAATAAAAATTCGAAGCCAATTTTAGCCGTTGTCAGAGCGAATATGTAGATGGATTTTGGTAAGCGATTTTCGATTATATCATGTGGGTGGCCCGTATCTAGCATATGTCTGGTGGAAGATAGATGGCGCAGTCGTCGCTTATCTGACGTACTACGCTTTGACGTTATCCCCGGCTTTTAAAAATCGAAGCCCGTATTTAGCTGGCGGTGGCTTGAGATGAGTTTTGGGATGGGTTTCAAGATAGGATATAGATGAGCGATGGCTGCGTTTGATGCGAGAGAAACTTTACGGGTTAGCTGAAGGCAATGTGATGTAATTATTTTTTTACCTATCTTTACTATTGGGGCATGATAACTTTTTGGTTTGAAGAAAATATACAAATATTTTTTTCAATCTGAAAGTGGTTAGCATAAGGTTTGATGTACACTAACTCAATAATCGACCTAAAATTAGTAACTGATCTTATAAAATTCTGTATAAAAATATTTCTCGAGATTTTTTCACTATCTACAAATATAAATAACCAAGTTTTCTCTCAAGTTGCTTTATTTAATCACGAACTTCAGTATCTTTACTTAATAAATAAATAATTAAGAAGTCTCCTCTTCGAAGCAATTGACGAATATTTGATTTTTTAAATTAATCCAAATTAATTCTCTTATAACGAAGCTGAGCTTTATTAATTGAATTATTCAGATTGGCCCGTTCAAGTCGTCAGATTAAAGCATAGTCATAGATAATAGTAATACGTAGAGAGAACGTAGCATTTGGCATCTATTAAAATTTAAAAAACGAACATGACTCAAATTGTAATAAAAATAAGTATACAAGATTTTACAATCCCATTAAATGTCTACTATACGCTAGTGTTATGCCTTTTGAAGACACTAAGACTTATAATTTTTTCCAATCTTTGACCAAGTTTAGTGGTCATTGCGGACCAAAATGGTTTTTCTACCCTCTTAAATAAACACTACCTTGCTGTAAATTTAACACATGCATCATTTGAATACAAACCGTACATACTTTTGGGTTCATCTACTTAAACCACGTTATCTTTGGCATTGATTTAATTTTGCCAGACCAGTGGTTAAATAATGGTAGAAAAGGACCTTGTCGTTCTAAATACCCAAATAATCAGACTAAATTATTATTTGGCAAATTTTAACTTCTTATAATGAAAAGGTAATAAATAGTCTGTAAGCTTCTGATGGACTTAAGCGGAAAAGTACATGAAAATGTAGATATTCTTTAATGAACCGTAAGTTTAATTAAGATAACGAAATCTATAGAATCAAGCTTACTTGCTTTAGACTATCTATTTTGGAAAGATGTTGTTCATATATTTCAATGGTCAATTTATTATTTTTATTGTTCAGGGTATAAAAATGTAGACGTAATATAAACGGGAAGTTCACATGTGGCTTTATCGAGAATTAGAGTTCCTATTTATTATAATGAAATCTTTATAATTATCTACCTACACTTGCAATAAAACACAACAAACAAAAATCAAGTAATGTGTAATAAATTAAAAATATAAAATAAAATAAATATTTAAGGACATATCACACGTAATAAAAATATATCATGTGACGCACATTTATTTATTTATTATTTACTGAAGTTTCCTTCATTAATCAATTGCATATTACATATAGTCCCATAAAAGAATAAATTAAAAGATTTCATATCTACCCCCTAGTCAGTTGTTTACTATCACCATAATACCTACACAGACCTATATATATGTACCTACATAGAATGATGACTCAATCGTAAATAGCTTTTTGACGGCGTAGCATGCTCGCTCGAAGCGTGTTTGGTTTGAAACATGTTATTTCAGTTTTTATGTCAAGGAAATGTAGAAAGTAGAGTGGAACTTATGTAAGACTGTATGTTTGACGTGTGAAGTAGTACTTGAATATTGTACCTTTTTGTTCCGGTATGGTGAATATTTTAGTTTTCATAGGTGACATTACGTTAATTATATTAAACAAGTGTGTTTATTTCTTCGCTTGTCGATGTTTGTTCCGTTTTCACGCCGTAATGGCGATGAAAACACATTCAAAGTGTACAATCAAAGTTTTATAGAAAGTTTTGCTTCGCGGTTTACACGAGTACAACGAAACTAATTTTGTGAAAACATTATAACTGCAGAATAAACTTTTACAAATGCTACCCTAAATCGATGCTACATTTAGCAAAAAAAGTCGTAAATTACAGCGCCTGCCACAAAAAAAACACGACAAATATTTACTTTCAATTCCAAACGACACCTTTAATCTTTGAAATGAATGTATCGAGCTATAAATTATAAGTACATTTTCAAAGAAAAATTGTACCTAACGGCACAAACAGACCAACGTAAATCATTTGCATTTATTTATTTTCAAGGTATTTTTGGTAATGGATTTTCTCATTTAGCTATCATCTGCAGACAGCTTTGTATTGTAAATTATTTAGTAAGGAAAATGTACTCATTTTGTAAGTCTTTGGGGTCGGCAGTTTGTATGAAATATGGATTAGCTATTTCCTTGCAGTTTGTTTCGTTTTACATGTACAGTAAGATTTGTTAGAACGTTACAGAAAATTAGTAAGTATGTTTATCTACACTAATGTTGTAACATTCTACTTATGTTTCCAATACTTGACTCATAATTACTACTGTTATAGCGCAGACAGCAAAACACTCAATCTAAGCAATTTCACATGATGGTATAATATCCACATCGATATCGTAATATCTCATTATAACATCAATAAAACGCGACCAACCTGATTGCAGGGCCAATCAGGTTGGTCGCGTTTTATTGATGCGCGCAGCTGCGCTCTCATTGGTTAGATTTTAATGGCGGCAAAATCACTGTGACAATACACGTACGCGTGAATTTATTATAAATAAACTATTATCAGCTTTTACTCTTGTTGTTTGATTAATTGCATTAGTGAAGGTAAAGTAGTGTATGCAACTGCATATAACAAATTAAAGATTTTCTAAGTTGTTGAACACTTTTTAATATTTCTAGTTGATACATTTTTACCTAAGTTTCTAAATTAATACACAAACAATTAACTAAGACGCGTAGCCTAACTATGAAAAATACTAATACATTAAAAACCTGTTGCTCAAACTAAGCATTGAAGTAAACTTTTCTAGTGACATAAAAAGGAAAAAACCTTCAACCATATATGACAGCAACAATCTTCCACATATGATAAAATATCATATAAACATCCCATGTAACTCCTACCATCAAGGGTTCAAATCATAGTCACGTCAAATTGCAATTTTGCTGTTGAAGGAGGCTTATAGCTCTAAAATAGTGTTGTTGGGTCGCGGGCCCAATCACCATGATGTAAGGGCCTTTTACACGAGTAAAATGGGGTCATACAGCCATTTGTTTAGGGACAAACATCAAGGCCCTGGCACAAACATTTGCCGCCGCCCGGCCGTATTCTGGTGAAACTATGGGCTGGCTTGACTACGATATTGTGGTTTGTTGTCATGTGACAGTGTTGGAAATTTTCTTTGTGTTTGTATTTTGTGTATTCTGAGTTACAACAACAAGTTTCTAAAAATAGCTAAAAGTTTTAGAAATATATTACCAATTATTATAAATATTGGATACACATAATTATGAACACGCTATCTAATATATTTATTATTTTATCCGTAAGTGCTTGTTAGTTTTTTTTTTATTAATACAAGTAGGTTCCCGCATCGCTCGCGAAGTTTCTGAATAAACAAACACCCATGTGATTAACCCTATAGTCTATCTGTGCAAAAACTTTGATAAACCGTCCATTGTGAAGTAAAAATTGAAGAGACAGACCAACAGTGGTTGTTTAGGTAGGGGTAGTGATCACAGAGCTTTGAAGTCCATGCTTGTCGCCCTGTGACGCGCGCGGGGGCGATGTGGCCCGATCGTTGTTCTGTGGGGTAGTGATGATCAAAAATTGTAATAGCAGTTACTTTCAAAGTTCACTTTGACACTTTCAAAATAATTTTGACAGGAAACGTGACATACCTAAATTATATTAATAAGATAATAGGAACCGCTTTGCTGTTTTTTCTCTTATTTCTACCCCAGTTATTCCATATCGTGGTCGCACTATGTCGTTGCGTTTACGACACCTCAGCGGGTCGGCGACATCAAAAACCGCTTAGCGGCTCTCAGCGCGACACCTCGGGACGGTACTTTGTATGGCTCCAACTGTACCGTAGTGGCACTGTATTAGTTTATTACTACTTCCGCCTGTTGTATTTTTGTACTTAGTATATATTTTTGTTAAACACTTCGTTATAATGCACTATGTCTAGAAGAGATCTTCTAATCTTTCTATTTTGCGCTAAGGCCGCAAAATATACCTAGGTTAAGTAATGTCACTTAAGATTGTTTTATGTGTATTTTTTTCTGGTGTACAATAAAGTTATATTCAGTTCTATAAAATTATAAGCCTGAGAAGCCTTGTATCTTCTCTTCATATTATCTAAACAAAATTCTTCATTAAATCCAATAAACAGCGGAGGACCCAGCGAATAGAATCTTATATAGGTATACTATTTATGTATAATTATGTACCAATAGTAGCGGTGTATACTGTTGACTTATTTTATAAAATTTTAAACCAAATTATTTGAATTCTGAATAGAAAAATCGGAATTATACTATGAATTAACTAAGATACAACTAAGTGTAATGAGAACCATAACCATTTCAGTTCAAAAATGTATACGTTTATCCAATTTCATTGGAAAGCGCAAAAGCCTCGTATATTTTTGCATAAAAGCCAAAAGTATTGTTGCAAAAGGTTTTACTATTGATGAATAAATAATAAACCCGCCTGTGAATGATTTAATAAATAAAAAATAACGCATCAAAACAAAAATAAAATTTGGCTTGGATGAAACTCAGTTCAAACCAATGGGAGATCGGTAAATGCATTACAGAGGTTTCACGACCTTAGAAAAAGGTGATATGATAATATATGAATTGTAAAATGTATATTTTCTTATGATATATTTTCTCAAGAAATTGATGTTGTGGATAAATTGTATGTAGACAGAGTTTTAGTTGGTTCAGTTCAATAGCCGCAGAGATGCGATTGCGTATTTAAAAACACTAAGTCTATGAAGTAGAGATTTTTAAAAATGCTAGACGGTTACTAAAAAATAGCATATAATGGTGTATATGCGCATATTTAGTGTTAATTTAGGTACCTTTTCACCACAATGCCGACGCTTATAACAACAACAACAACACAACATATAAAATTAAGCATCCAGCGTGGTAATGCCACCAGTATCCAGCCTTCTCCCTGCGGACACTAACAGACTTTGTTTTTTATCTCTTTGGATTTCGATCTACCTATACTTAGTTCTTATTTTTAGTTATAATTAACTTAACCTCTGTATTAGAAAATGAGAGAGAATAATCACGACCGGCAGAATTCGAACCTGCGTATCCAGAGTCCTGCAAAAATTGCGTTTTCCAATGAATAAAGTTTAGTAAATTTTATATTGCCCAGACTTAATTTTTTTTTATCACAGTATATATTGTATTATTAAAACTTTCGTGTGACATGCTTATCAATATGTAACTGGTTTTCACTCATGTCTAATTTCGCGTGTGTTGTTTTAGCATTTCGGATGTGATGCCATTTTTATCACCGTCTTCAGAACGTACGTTCTGGGACTACGTCAGCGCGCAAATCACCTGACTCACGTGTAATTGAACAACATACGTGCAATTACTTAAATAGTGAAAACCGTAATAATTACATATCCACAATAAAAATATTTAAAACCAGCGTATTCCCATTTCATTCATCCATTCAGAGTCCTGTACAAACATTTCCCGGCGAATTAACGGGGGCTGATCAGATTTCCGAATTAAACGGCCCGCGAGTTCCATCACGATGCCAATTACGAAGTCTTTCGACCCTCGAGCTGCCCACTTTGATTGCTGTGGACGTATGTATGTACGTATGTATGTTCTAGGATTTAATCTACATCAATGTAGATTAATACCTAGAACATACACATATATTCATACTATATAATGTGATGAATATTGCCATCCAGCGTGGCAATGAGGCCAGTATGCTGGGCACACTGCCCTCTGGTAGTGGGCTGGAGCACTTAGATTATCTTTAGGCTTTTCTAAAGATTTTCTAAGTGCCCCTTTTTTGTAGTAGTTAGAAGTAGTATGTTTAGTTTTTCTTCTCTTGTTTTTATATTTTAGTATTATTGTAAATAAAGATATTATTATATAAGATATAAAGATATGATACTAGTATACATGGTAAAATGCTATAATATCACACACATGTGTATCTGGAAGGACCTAGAATTATGTAATAGTTATGTAATATTCTACCATTTACATATTTCTAATAACAGCTAGGTATGCTACTCAAATACATTTTAGATATACGGCTTGTATCACGATGGAAGTTAATGTCTTTAGGACCCCTTTACTTTTGTTTGATTGTTTTGTTTTTATAAGTAGAACTTATAATAATTGGTAAAGTATAATTAATTTCATGATCGGGTTACATGTAATACCCAATATGCGGGAATCAGATAAACAAGATTTTAATATCACCTAAAAGTTTAATAAAACCAATTTAACCATTTCAGCGAAGTGTCCAAATACACGCGTTTCTCGCACTCGCATTGTCAAATTTTAGGCATCAATAATTAAGATAATACATTCACAATTTCTCGTTTTTAAAATTAGTTTATATTTTTTAAATTAAACGGTTTTGCACTTGACCATAGTTTACTTGATAGCAAGCAAAGGCTATGGCCTAAGATGGAGCGTGCTTACCCGATAAGAACCGATTCACTCTCGCTTTGGAGATATTATATTATTATCTGGGTTGCTAAGTATCTATATCTTAGGCATAGACATTCCGTGAAGCTCTGAGGCCTATATTTTACGAGCTACTAAATTAGTGCCGGCGAGACAGTGTGAAGCCACTGTGTAATTAACACTGGCTTAGATTAGCCAGATCTGTGTTCGATTTAATCTACGTAAGTATAGAGAGAATTACTTAGCAAGATGTTACGTAATATTTTAAAAGCACTCTGTGCTTATTACACAATATTTTTTAAAACTCGTAACTATAAATCTTTTAAATTTTAATTCCATAATATAATTTTGCAGAGGGAACCTCAAGGGCGACGCCTAGACCCGCTGGCGTCAGGATCTCGACCGGTTTCGGGGTGCCTGGCGTGAGGAGGCCTTCGACCGGGACGCATGGAGGGAGTTGGGGGAGACTTTTGCCCAGTAGTGGGACAATTTAGGTTAACAAAAAGAGCATTTTACAAATAAATAATTAAGTAAATAACGTAATCCAAGTGACGTTCTTAAATAGCAGCGTCGCAGAATTACATCAAATTAGCAGTTCCTAGACTATTATCTACACACAAAAGAGTATGTGAAAGATTCTCTATAAACACTTGGTTTTTATTCTTCTGATTTCGAGGTGGGGCATATAATATGTATAACAAACTGGAAGTAAAAAAGTATTAGTGTGTGTCAAGCAACAGCTTGTATTTATGTAGCATACTTTTAATATTACTGTGTTTATTAGATAATCTATATATATAAAACTCAAAGGTGACTGACTGGTTGACTGACTGATATAGTGATCTATCAACGCACAGCCCAAACCAATGGACGGATCGGGCTGATATTTGGCATGCAGGTAGATGTTATGACGTAGGTATCCGAAAGAAGATTAAGGATTTTTGAAGATAAAGAGAAGAAAGGATTTTTGGAAATGTCACTTTTAAAGGGGTGAAATAGGGGATGCAAGTTTTACTTTCTAATGCGAGCGAAGCCGCGAGCACCCACTAGTTGTGTATGTATACATTATTATTACAGCCAAACTGTGTAACTCCTTGCCCGATTATCTATTTCCCTCGAACTATAATTTGTCGGTCTTCAAGTCGATAGTAAGCCGGTTCCTTCTAGGCAAGTGCGCTAGATTGTAGATTATAACGTTGCTTAACATCAGGCACGTTGTAGTTAAACGTAAGTCTATATGTTAAAAAAATAATTAGATATTTATATAATTTACGTACTCACTATATAATAGTAAATACTTATACGCAGTTTCAAATCCTGCCGGTCGTGATTATTCTTGCTCGTTTGCAATATAAGTTTAAGTTAAAACTACATAAGTACTCGTAAAATATAAAATACCACCTTGTACATATAGTTATAGGTGCTTACTGATCTGAATTAGCACTCAGAGCCTCTTAGCATAACAGTAGGAGAATTATGTGAACTATGCTAAGGATCGATTTAGGTGATAACTGGTATTCGAGCAGGCTCTTATAATGGATGTGGAGCATACCGGCGGACTAAGTACCTAATGAATTGTATTGTTGAATATATAATAGACTAGGAAATTCAATACAGCTAGTAAAATTACACCATATTTATATACTTTTGTTTTATGCTTATTGGATAAACGTGAATTTGATTTTTATTTGCAACCAGTGGACACCCACGGCTTTGCTTGCATTATTTACAGAAAAAAGGAACGTATGACACTCCTAAAACCTCATACTACATACCTTCCAAAAATCATGATAAAACGTGTTTCATTATCGATTTAAAGTATGTAGGTATACCCAAACATTTTTTTTCTATGTAAAGAGTTTTGATATATTATATTCATATAGATAGACAGATTTGGTTGCTGTACAACAAAAGTGTTTCATATCCGACGGTTGGTTGATTGTCATCATTATCCCAATATCAATGATGATTATCATATCTTATCCCTTTTATTGCTAACACCTTAATTTACACCTTACACCTCAATTTTTCAATTTTGTTACCTATTTGTTAAGTCGATAAATCTTTTATTAATTATTTTAATATTTTTAATGTAATAATTTAAAGCTAAAACTGTTTTATGACTTAATGATGTTCTGGCTAATTGTTAACTATGGTCAATGAACATATCATCATGATCTTCAGTTCTAGTCGACCCACTGCTGGGTATATGCCTTCTCCCCTAGGTACCATTGGTTATCGGTAACCGAACATATAATTATAATAATTCATCATCATCATCCACAGCCTTCTCTATCCCAGTGCTGTGCATAGGCGTCTCTTTAAATGTGCCAGCTGCGTCGATAAAAATAATTAATAGGTTATTATTCTTACATTTACTACACACTAAACTATCCTCAAATCACCCAAAACAACTTCCCATTTCACAAGCAGTCACTAAGCCCCGTCCATTTGATTCGGGCTATAGGAAACGGCGGCATGTCGGCATAACTCAAATGTGTCGGTAACAAAGACATGGCAAAAACCGTTGAGAGGCATAAATCCATCAGTGTGGTGTGACGTATCACGTACGGAGCCTTTACGACAGACCTACGTTCGTAAAAGTTGGGTTGGGGTAAGTTGTAAGCTGATAGAGGAGAGTAAAGTTCAAGGAAGAAAAAAAAATAGTGGTCTTGTGTCGCATCACGCAATCGTTCATTCATGGTGGTGAAACAAGTGCCAATGTTTTTTTTTTAAAGAATTAAAATAGCACAAATATTATTAGATAGATGTTTTATACAAATTATTTTCTTATCACCTACCTATAATATTGATTGTGCAAGGCAACGCAAGACCAGTTTTCTAATTTTTTTCAGAATGTATCCTGTATTGTGCAATGTTTTTTTCGTTCCGTAGCAAGTTGATATGCAGGTTAAAAAAGTAGTACTTAATAGCCAATCATTTAAACCTTAAAATAACTTGAATCTCCTAAGGCAGATCAATTGAAATGATGCAGTAAACGTAGCAGCTCT
Source organism: Macaria notata (assembly GCA_927399415.1). Classification (NCBI taxonomy): domain Eukaryota; kingdom Metazoa; phylum Arthropoda; class Insecta; order Lepidoptera; family Geometridae; genus Macaria; species Macaria notata. The sequence continues at coordinate 2,840,716 of OV656740.1, read as the reverse complement.
CAGAACGTACCATATGGTATTTGACGACAAGGTTAAATATCAAACCTTCTGCCTTGCACCATCCTCAGTAAAGCCTCAACGAGCCCTGTCTAGGGCCGGCGTCAGTATGCCAGTACAAGCAAATATCTTAGTTACGATCCTACAACACCAGAGAGCTAAGAGGTAAATGTGTTGAATCTTCTTGGATACATTATTAATGTGATGAGTCAGTGTAACAATGAATTGCCAGTTTTTATTTCAATAGAATAGATACATACTTTAGGTTGATGGTTGTGGAAGCTTTAAATCCAGGTTAAGAAGCTACATAACGCAGGATTTTCAAGTTATACTTACATACACATTGTCAAACCACGGTACAATACTGCGTTATGTTATTAATTTCAATACAAAATATGAATACTAAAAATAGGTTTCACTGAAAAAAATATGAAGTCTAGCAAAAGTTAGGTAGGTACTTGTTATTTTTGAACTATGTATGTTATTCGAAATACATTCATACTGTCTTGATAGGTTTTCGTTACTTTTAGTCTCTTAAGTGGGATTTAGAACAATGTATTTTGTGTATATGTAGGTATGTAACCAAGAATGATAATATTTCTCTCTAAATCGTTTTATACTTCCTTGATTTTTCCCGTTATGCTTCGGACATGTATGAGACATTACCCGCGGCCATTTTGTGTTTAGGGTTAAGAGATACCTAAAGCTCTCGTAGGTGTGGTTTCAGCCATTGTAAAGGGAAAGCCTTTAAACTAAAAGCGACGTGTCGACCTGAACTATAAGGTTATAAGGTATTTAATATCGTATGTAGGAAAATACTGTATATTATTGTGAATATGGACCAATGTCTGAAATAAATGATTCTGAATTTGAATTTTGAAAGTCAATTACATTAATATGACAACTTAATAAAGTTAGCTAGTTTTAATATTACTTACTTACGGAATAACAGGTTGACATAATAGGTTAAAGAAATAGAGTTAATAATTGTTATTCATATTGTAGAGCATAGTCGAAAGAAAGACACTTTCTTCAGAATATGTAACAAAAATGTAAATTTTTTTCAATAACTCGTACTAAGGAAAAAACAAAAGCTGATTAAAAATATCAAATATTTTACTTATCACAAAATTACAATATATCGTATCTTCCAATTGTACTATATCTTACGTGATTCAAGACTCGATTCAAGGTTGTATGCTTATATAATTACATAGTCTGTAGAAACGAGTATACAAAATTTGGCAGATAAGCAATTAACTTCAGACATTACTTTTCGATAACAAAGAAAACCGACCAAAATTGCAAATTTAAACTTAGCACTGAACAGACAATGGCGCTAAAACTTCAGCCGTAGACTCCAACCGGTTCAAGCTCTGTTCCAATCTTCCATCCGCAGCACCAAAAGAATACTCCATGTGGAAACTTTAAAACAACACTTTTATGCTAATAAAGTCGGATCACAATGTTCTGTTAAACTCCATCGGGATTCAATTCAAAATGTTCGAGAAAGTTCGACCTTACTTGAGGGAGTAAAGAACAAACACTGAAAGTTGGCACCGGGACTTTGACTAGCACTGACTTTGTTCCCGCCTTGGAATTCATATGAACCGCTATCGGAGGAGATTAGGGACCCTGTGTGGGTAATTTCGTATGAGTTAGTTTTAGCCAAACATTGGGCGAGTGGATGTAGAGCGCTGGAAATGACCTTCTAATTTTCTTTGTTTTCTTTTAATTAAATGTCATCATGACATGTGTCTTAACACATCCTTAAATTTTGCCCTTGATATTGTCATACTAAGTAAAAAGGTGTTTTTATGCTTAAATAGTTAAAACTTTGTAAGTCAATTCGCATATCTTTTGTAGGTTAGCTTACTTAGGACTTATTAATTTTTAATGCTGTTTTATCGACATAAAAAAAACAATTTTTTTCTTTTTACAGGCACAACGTCGCTTGTAGTCATCTGGCCGTCACTGTCGCCTGAGCTTCGTCTCTTTGACCAGACGCATGCTCAAGCGACAGTGACGGCCAGATGACTACAAGTGACGTTGTGCCTGTAAAAAGAAAAGCGACAAGCGACGTTGTGATCAAAGGTGTACTCCATGCTCTATCCAGTCTGTAAGTTGTACATCTTAACAAGTCCCTTCTAAGCATACAATCTTATTGGATCAGGCCTTAGCTAATGTTTGCCCGGTCCGTACCAAACTGCTGAGAATCAATTTCATGTTCCATTCTCTCTAGTTGACCCGAAGATTTGCAAGCCCATGCTTACATAGACTGCTTTTGAACAACCTTTATTTATGGGAAGATTGTTATTGGTCAGCGGTTTTTAAAAAATAAGTACGGATTTTTTTATTCTAAAATATTTTTTGTCATTTTGAAAAGAACCGACAGCGATTGAAAAAGCAGTCTTAATTATTAAATATTGCTTCTATTAAAGTTACATAATATAATATAATGCATTATATTAGGCAAAAAAGTTATTTTTTACATTTTTCTTACATTTTTGAATTCACATAGTTTTATATTGCAGCCCTTTAGTCACACAAACAAAATATCATCTACTTCTAAGTTGGATTAAATACTATGGAACTTTATTATCCTTATTTACTGTCTGATATTTTTTTATACATGAGATACGCTCACGCTTGACTACATCTAGCCTGATGTTCAGCAACGTTATAATCTACGATCTAGCGTGCTTGCCTAGAAGAAACCGGTTTACTCTCGACTTAAAGATAAAACTTACTTGACTTTATTTAATTAATTAAAGCTGCTGACAAAATAATTTATACCTTTTATTTATTGAGCCTTCGATACTTCAGCAGATGGTTGTTTTTTGAGTGGTGTGTCGAAATGTGGAGTGGTTAATATTGGTTGTCTTACGTTCCTCTTCGGTTCGAGAAATAATATTTTCTCCGAGTAGGCAGAAAAATGTTTTTATTTGAGTTGTATATAACACGTGTTTTTAGTATAATGCTTTATGCGAACCTGGATTGTTTTAAGATAAACAATGCGTTGTGTTATTCATTTAATTATTTTAAATTATGCTAACTATATTTTATGAATTAAAACGATTAAGATATTGACTTATAATAAAAGTATCTTAATCATTTTAATCAGTTCAAATAAAATACTATTCAAATTAAAAAAAAACCTGGATCTATTTTATAGCATTCATTTGGAAGCAAAAATCTAGCAGAAATAAAAAAAACACATTTATACCACATGATGCCATACATATTACATCCCTCTTTTTGCAATAAGATCCAAAATCTCTCTCTTGGTTCTGTGTATTTCCATTCCATTAAACCTCTGTTCTAACTTTTATGGTATCCCGTAGCACAAGTAGTTGGAACCCATAACAATATACAGTTTCGGAACTTTAATTATTACAATGAGGCCTTATATAATAAGTCCTTTGTCAGAATCGAGCTCCATTGATTTCCCATAGGATCGTTCCAGAAAGTTCTTTTGTGAAAGTTTTTGAGGTATCTATCGATAGGGCGTGAAAGTGGCTGCGAAAGATTAATGCTTTTGGAATAAAAACAATTGTTAGATAGTTGTCAGATAATGAAAATATATTATTTGTTAACCTGCAGGAATTTGAAGCTAAGACTCTGTAGAAATGTAAAAAGTAAATATCTAAACGCAATAAGTAAGGCTGTAAGTTACATAAACTATGAAGCAATCTTTATTTTAAGTTATATCATATGATATTGTGATGCACAGTATATTCTAGGAAATTCTTCCACACTACATGTTTCTTTGTCACTGTATTGTTGTAGTTATTTTACCCCTCCCACAAAGGGAGCATTAAAATATTTGCATATTTTAGGAAACAAATTTGCAACAGAAAATTACATACATAACTTGTCAATCCAATAATAAATTGGTATAAAATCCGGAAGCCCGAGCCACTCCAAAAACTCTCCAGCAATCGATCAAAAAAATCCGGCACAAATTTTAATTTAAAATTCATCGTCTCCCCGAGTTTCATCCATAGACAATATTCATTACAGTCTTTACTCTGCCGTAGTGTTTTTAATTAATGAAGCCGTTGCGTTCAAAATTAATGAGAGCCTCGACGGATATAGTTAGGTTTACGGCGGGCATTAAAGCTTTTATTAAATTTGTTTACGACGGAAAAACTGCCTAAAAAGTTGTGAGCCGGTTAATCGCTTGAGCGTTTAACGGAAATGTTCGTTATTAATATTAAATACGCCGATTATGAAGGCTGGACGTTATTAAAAGTTTTTCACGCAATTACACTTTGTATGTACTCCTTTGTTACTGGCAAAAGGGGATGTAAGACCAAATTACCAAATGATTGTATAAATAAAGATGGCAGTCTGAACTCTGAAGCGGGATTTTGTATTTTTTATTAGGAAATAATTTAAATACCTACGTATTGGTGGAGATTTCAAATCCCTTTTAGTTTCTGGTTATAATGCGTAAAATTTATCGAACAACTTTTAGATTTTATATTGTATGGTCAAGTATTTGTCCAGTAGGTCAACTGAAGTTATATCCACATACAAGTGAATACTGGCTGCTACTTTGCTCAAAAAGTGATCATTGCTATACAACACGGAAACGCCGCCAGCATTTTGGGGACCTTTCCTTCTACTACGGGCATTTTAGATTACGTATTTTAGTTTTAGAAGTAGTTTAAGTTTTTATTTTATTGTTAGTATTTAGTTTTTTAAATTAGTTTTTAACAAAATGTAAGTGTAAAAACTGTTTAACTGTTTTTACAATGTATAAAACATTGTACAACACAGTAATAAATAATTATTGTTTATACAAAATTATAAATAAATATTGTAGTTAAATAAGTTATTTGATATGGTCGGAGGTTAATAATTAACGGAAAAAAGTGAATACTGTAGCCTAAGCTAAATTCATGCTTACCATTACCATTATCTTCAACTTACATACGTAAACAGTAGTCATCAAACAATATTGAAAAACCTTCAGTCTTTGTAGGTACTTGAGTGATACTCCTGCACTCGTTACATACAATAATACCACAATCACATTCAAAGTCGTAGCATGAAGTTTGTAACGCAATTGAAACTTTTTAACAATGTTTCTTGTATCGCCGCAATTGTCATGATAACTCCGTAATGAGCATGAGACTTCCCGAGTCATGTATTGAAGTTCAGGAAGAGTTTGAAGTTGGCAACGAGATTTAGTCCCAGTTATACATTCATGTATATATATTCTAGAGGCTAATTATTTTCATATGTGATGTCAAGAAGTGTCCTACTTGTTTCCTCATTAGTAAGGGTCGTGGCATCCTCATTGTATTCTTGCAATAGTTCGCCGAGAGTCACATTTTGTAAAATACAAGATGTCGAGAAAACATATTTATACATAATATTTTTAATTTTGCATGATGATGTACCTATCAAACTGAAATAACATGGGTACGCTGCGAGACGTTGCTAGTAAATAAAACAACAATAAAATAATTTAATTATACAAATACTTAAAATATATATAAGAAGAAATGAAACATAATTTGGTTGCTCTGAAATAACAAAGATTTATTTATATAGTATCACATACATTGCATAAAAATATAATTCTTTTCAGGTGAATTTGTAATGGTTAACCTTACCTGAAATAACAAAGAAACGACAATAATGTTTGTTATATCGTTTTGTTGCACTATTACTTGAATAAATTGAAATTTCTTCGTTAACTTTAAGATTGTCTTTCAATAATTATTTCTGACTCGACACTCGATCTTTTTCCGCGTAGATCGTGAATATGAAGTGTCATGTAAAGCAGGGTACTCACCTGCCATGCTACGTTACCTGCCACGTAACGTAGCATGTTACGTCCCTAGCCTTCAAGTGAGTACGGCTCGTCCACAGTCATCGCGTATCTGTTTGCGAGCTCTCGGATCCGCAGTGTTCGTGACGATATCACGCCGACACATGTCTCAAATGGTGGCTAGTGCTGCGTTCATATTTATTTACAATATCATCGAAAATTATAAAAGTCCACGTCAATTTTGGCAAAGCGAAATATTCAAAAATAGAAATCGTTATAATTTAGTGTTGGATATGAAGTCTCAAGAGATCAGTGGACATGTCCAATATTTTCCCAAGCATCCACTTTCAGTTTACTTTTATAATAATCATTATCTTTAGGGTCCCACAATACCGGAGTATTTTGATAAAGTTTAATTAAATTTAATACTTGTTCCTCTGTCCACTCCATTGTGAAGAACGTTCGCGAGTTTTTTGAAGCTCGCACCTACGTACTCACTACACAAGCGGTCGTGTTGCCGTCCACGCGCATACTGCGAGCCGCTTTGTGCTCGCAGCGATACCGCCACTCGGCGGGTCGCTGCGATCTCCTTGCGAACCACGCGCGAGCAGCTCGCAGCGGGCTCGTGCCTATGTACTCACTTGATACAGTATCTGATCATGCTACACGGCTAGATGAGTACCCTGCTTAACAAACTGTCAGTTTGTTACATGACGTTGATAGGAGATATATTTTCTATTCCTTATTATGTTCTAAGCCAAGTGCCCACAAGTTAATTGTCAGTTACATTTGGCTGCAAGACAAATTGTCCTTCACTGGGACAACCCTCTATCCACGGACGTTGGTCCATTAATCAACAATTTCACTAGAATTATTATTTTCCTAGCAACTATTAATCTTGCCAATATTGGTGGCTTATCTGCTTAGCTTCTTTAGGTTCACTTTTTATAGTTTGAAAGATATTCTTAGCAGTTTTTCTTTTTTTCTCTTTTCTTTTTCTCTCTATTAAGTATTCAATAATAAAACATCATAGGCAATGACTTTATTTTAACTTGAACGGTTTTTCACTTGGCCACAGTTTACCTTATATCAAGCAAAGGCTATGGCCTAAGATGGAGCGTGCTTACCCGATAAGAACCGATTCACTCTCGCTTTGAAGATCACTTGCAGTTAATTCAACAGCACGTACGTAATTTTAATACAAAAAATTAGCTTGTTATCATTGCTGGAATCCTATAATAACGCTTTAAATAAAACAAAAAAAAAACACTTGATATGAAAAAAAAACGTGACGGAAAAAAATACTTTTGCTGTTGTACAATTTTGTACTGATACATTTTTCACCCCTAAATTTTTCCAAAAAATCTAACTAATTTAAATTAGCTTTGCTGCACAGTGAAATAGAATAAAACAAAATAAAACTTATTCAAGAGGAATTCAATCAAAACGACAGTAACAACAGTAAAAAGCAACTTTGACAATAAAAACTTGCCAAGAGAAAATCCTTTATATCTGTTTACAAAGCTTTTACACAGACTTGGGAAATGTAGAAGATGCAAGTTTTTATACTGGTATTGCTTTGGATTTAGTAAGCTTTATTATATTTCTTCTTTTCTGGTTATGTTTCGTCTACATAATATCCAATTTAGCAATTTATAATGTATATTACCAATGTTAAACCAACATTAATAAAATAAAATAATAATAAATATATATACATATACTAAAGCTAAAGAGGGTTGAAAGTTATTGAAGATATTTAAGAAAAAAAATTAAGAATTGACAACAGAACACGTTCCAACAATTCATAGATTTTTTGTCTGTTTCTCTGTGTCTCGGTTTATTTAATCGCTCATAACGCAAAACGGCTAAACGGATCTTCATGAGTTTTGGTGGGTAAATAGATTGAGGTCCCGGAACTGTCATAAGCTACATTTTATCTAATTAAAGAGGACTTAAGCATGCCCCTTATTTATAAAATTTAGGTATCTCATTTATCAAAGAAAATTTTAATTTGATTGATTTCAACATATGTAACAATATTAATCAAAAAATATAGGTACATCTAATTTTATTGGATTTTAGCGAAATAACTAAACACATACATACCTATATGTTACATTTTATCTTTGGCGTCATAGCTAAAAAAATAATTTAAAGACGTTTACGAGTGAGTAAGCGAGTGTGGCTCAGCGGTTCCAGTGTCTGGTTTTCATCCAGACGCACCCTGGTTCGAATCTGGCCCTACACCAATGGCTTGAATTTTCAAGTTAAATGTGGATTTGCGCTCGCTTATCGGAGAAGGAAAACATCATGAGGAAACTGACATGTTTGAGGACCACAAAGTCCGAGGACATGTGTCACCACGATGTAGACGTCCAAGAGAACTCCCCTAACGAATTAATTCTGCAAGGTAGTCACGACCCTCAGTCATGAGGAAATACAACTCAAAGAGAAAGACGAGTGATTAAGTATTCTACAGATATCTGAATAAACAACTTAAATACATTTACCTAGATTTATGTTGGTTGTCAGTCATTCTTCACTTGCACTTATCACCAAGTCTGTGGTTCGTCGCAACTCAAATTAAAGGGTCGAGATTCATTACGCCCCATCTCGGCCGAGTTTCAAACTCGGCTAAAGAACGCAACAAACTGTTTATGTTCGTGTTTTATTGTCACAGTATGTGTGGGTTCTGTAGTGCCTATGTGTATCTTGTTGTATTATGTATACTTCTTGTATGTAAATATGTATATTTTATAAGCAATTTTCGGATGGGAAGGTACTTATTACTTTATCATAATAGAGTTAATTCAAGGCAAATAATATGAGCCTAAAGAATAATTAAAAACAACATAATTTTATTAATTAGATTATTCAGTCATAAGGCTCCGTATAAAAGAAAAAAATCTCCATTCATTTTATTTAGAGTGCATCGCTAATAATCCACCACCCGCCAACTTATTAGCATTTAATTAAAAGGCTGTTAATCAAATGCTAATTAAATTTGAGCAAAGTATGAATTGTGAAAACTGACAGGTTATCCCGTACCTTTAATTACTCGATCTCGAAACAGGAAAAAGAAAAAGGGACCTTTGTTTATGAAAAAAATATTGTTATATGAACAACACCCACTGGCTTCTTCAATTAAAACCGAATCTCGGGAGTGATCCTTACGAATAAAGGAATAATGAAAAAAAACGTTCATTGTTTTAAAAACCGTTTTGCGAAAACAGGGGACGGATCTCAAAAAAGGGAGAAGAAATTTCTTTCACAAACTTGTTATAAGATAAAATCCAATAAAAGCCGTGAAGGAAATTCGACATTTCCTTATAACAAGCTATTTACAGTAGCAATTGTTGGTCGATAGTATGTGAAACAGAAAACTTGGGTTGTACGAATAAGGGTAATAAAACTTGTGCGCGGTTCTTTTCAAACGGACATGCTGTCATTGGAAAAGTTTTTTTATGTTATTTTGTTGCCACAATGGCTCGCATCCTTTTCACGACTTTTGTGCCTTTGATCGTTATTTGTGAAACGTTTTGGGCCTGACATCGCCGCAATGTGGGAAACATCGTCGATTTTAATGAACGGTTTTGAAATTGCATGATGAAATGATATGAAATTTTAGATGGGTAATAAAATGTATGGTTTGTATGTTTGTTTGTTTGAACAAGATTATATTATAAATCCCACCTTTTTTCCAATATTTGTATAGTGACTGACAGTTGACAGGTGGATAAAATGGTGGAAAGAGTATTTGTCCCCATGCCGTGCTTGCCCTGAAGGTGATAAAAAAGTCAAAGAGATAGCCATTTTTTTTGTTATGACAATTTCAGTAGATTCTCTTAAAATTGTCAGTTTCAATATTGCGTCACAAATTTTGTAACTTTTTTCCCTAATGCCTAAGCACTAAATTTGAAAAAAAAAAACGGGGGCAAGGCTATCTGTATACAAATTATTATTAAATGTACCTACTCTTAATACCTTTATCTTTGGCTAATTCTCTTTTACGAAAGGTACCCATTTCCATTAACGGTCTAAACATTTTAAAATAATCTTCAGAAGGAACATCGGGATTTTCCAAGTAAATACTGCTCAAAGAGGTTACAAGAGATCAGAAAACATAATGGAATAGGTATTATTTTTATTATGCATCTCTGTTGAATAAAATTTAAAAGAGAACGAGGGTATAGTATTTAATGAGTTTTTTATATTAAACACATTATGACTAGGTTGACATGGCATTTAATATGTGCATCCTACAGGATGAACACATTTAAAATGATAGATTAATAATAAACTAAACTAGTATAGCACTATGTGTTAATACCACTAATCTAGTAAGTAAGTCATGACATTTAATATTACATAGTAACGTCTCGATTTTTTTACTTTTTAAAACCGTGGCAGTATGAATTTTAGTTTTAAAGACTTTTGTGATGAATTTCAACAATCTTGTGCATGAATAAATCAATTTACTGAGTAAATAAAATATTATATAAGATTTTTTAAGATAAATAAATGTGAGTAATCGGAAATTGTGTACTGAGACGGAAGTATTGAGTATTAAATCAAAATAATTAATCATAAACATAAACATATCTTTATTTTGCATCATATACAGTGTTTTTACTTAATTGTAACCCTGCCCTCTGCACTAGGCGCACCTGTGTCGCGGAGGGATTTTAAAAGAGGGGGGGTTTTAAAAGAGCTATTCTTTAATCATGTTTTAATTTATTTTCTCTTTCTCGTGCATATCGAACTTGAGCTTCTTCTATGGACTAGTCTTTTTACATTAAAATAGTGCACTAGAATTGCTTTACAAATGTTAAATGTTACAAATGTTAACCACAGTACGAATTTTGATATTTAAAACGTAACCGTAAAAATATCAGTCTCCATTAAGCAAATGATCTTCAAGTCAAGCAATAAATTCAGTTCTCAAATCTTCACAAACATTAAGCCATACAAATTAACAATTAGCCAACTTTAATTAAGGGTTTCTGCAAGGATCTGTGCTAGGTCCTAACTTGTTCAAAATATATATCGCAACTAACAAGATATCTGAAGATTTACTGCGAGAGCCATCCAGCAACGTTCCGCCTGACTTTCATTAATTACTATTAGGTGAGGAGCTCCGGAAGAGTATTGTTACTGATGTATATGCAGTACAAGCATGCTCCTTTTGTTATAAGGTCGTGTGAGCAAGTGTCAATTTAGTTCCCTTAGACAAGATGCAAGTTTTGTTAGCGTATTAATGCATACCAATCGAATAGAAAGGCCAATGTATAGGATTGACATCTTGTTGCGCTCCCCGGAGCGAATTACTACGTCAATCACATACGTTGGTCTTGTATTTGTATTGGTCTTTCTATTCTATACCTTCTATACCATTATAAAAAATGTATTATTTTTGGGAAATTTTAGACATGATTAAAAGCTTTTAACTGACAAATATTTTTGTAAGACGAGACAATAGAATTACTAAATGTTAACGTTTAGCTCATAAGTTAAGTATTTATATTGATGAATAAATGATTATCTTATCTTATCTTATAAGCTGTTAACGCTAGTACGCTTTTTAAAACTTGCCTAAACTAGTGATCAAAATATCTATCTGCACGGAGGAAAAATATATCCAGGAATGAGAATGTAGTCTGCTTAGATGTAGAGAGCTCCGCTGTAAAGTAATCCAAAATCATTACTTATGTACATTAGACGATTTATGATCAGTGCGAACCCGTTTTCCTTAGATAAATATTGTTATAAAGGACTGATTTAATCTTCTAGAGTTGTTTGAAGACTACTCTCTTACAAATTTAATTAATTAATAAATAGAATAAAAGTTATCAAAATAATAAATTAAAGTGTATGTTTAAAAGTCTATATGAAATATTGTTTTTAATTAAATCCTGTATGTTTCATCTTTGTATCATTTTAACTTTCACGAGAAAAACCGTATTATCGAGAGTTAAATATTTTCAAAGAACTGATTGTAATTACTTCCGGGAAATAACGTTCCAAAGTATTGTTAATGAAGCGTCATTTTTCAGATACAAACGACTAATTTTCGTTTCGTATTTTATGTAATTTTTGACTTTATGGCCATTTATAAATAAATTATGAACGTCGAAAATATTACGTCACTGAGATTTACTTTACGCATACAAACGAGTGTATGTTCCATTAAATATGAATGAAAAACAAAATAATTTATGATTTTGTTAATTTGCATCAGTAATTGAATTTTTCCTGTGCTTTGAGACTCAAGTTGAGCTTCAATTTAATTAATTGACTACCGATGTCCGTCGGATCAAATAATATCGTCCTCCACCAGTTTGTTACAAAATGATACTTTATTTTTCGTGTGTTGGTATTTACTTATTAATTACAGTGTTTGAGATAACTAGAAACGAGGAATTATTAAGGTATCCTGAAATATACTAATAAGGTTGTGTAAAGGTATTGTAAACTATCATTATTGAGTCATAGTTTACAATGCCTTATCAGCTAATAATAATAAGATCAACGATGTCGATCTATAAGCAAAGATTATTGACTCTAAACGTTATTCGTAATGTTGTTCTAAGTTATTCTTTAAACTTATTGTAACATGTGCATTGGCCAAAAGCCCGGCACAAAAGCAACGTCTGAAAAACTGCATTCAAAACTACTAATTAGATACATTTGCCAAACTGCCTTCATCGCGTCGCTTTCCTGACAATTTCCTTAATTTATGGCGAATTAAAACAGCACTTCTTAATTAGTACACGCTAATAACAACCAAAACTATGCAAACGGAAGAAGTTCAGCTCGCAAATTGGCAATTTTGTTGCTATTTTGCCGCTATTTGGCAAATATAATGGCATAGAGTAGCTCTTTTTGCCGGCCTGTTGTAATTCAGAAGATTAATTCGCACATGGGCCCATGAGAATGGCCTGGCGAGATTATGAATTTTGGCACGTAAAGAGAACCAAACGGACCGCGGCCTATGGGAATACTATTCATTGCAATGTGATCGTGCACTATTAAATTGCAGTTTGAATTGAACTAGCATGTTTCAATAAGCTTAAATTGACGGATTTGCTCAATTTAAGCTTATAATGTAACATATTATATCCCATTGTCATTTGAGTTGTCGTGTGTGAATTCGTTTGAGTTGTTAGATATTAAACATCGAAACTGTATTTTTATGCCAAGTAATTAAAGTTTTTTTTACTTTTCAGACCTATTTATTGATTTTACAGAAATTTCGCCATGCTAACTTAAGGTTTTCCCTAGTGAAATTAAAACAGTAAGATGTTTCTTAAAGATACGAAACTTTGTTGTAAGTATCTTATGTCTTACATTCTCTAACATTCCTAATTTATTCCAATGTGACCTAAACAAAACAAACATTGAAGCCAAGAGCAATTTAACCTACAAAAATAATGCTCTAGTCTTCAAAAAGCTTACCTACGCGGTATCAGCTCTTTGCCATATCCTGCAGGCGAATATGAGTCAGGTATATTGAGGGATGAGAGATTAAGCCCGAGTTATTAACCGACCGACATACACTGCATATATGTATGTATGTATAGGATAGTATAGGTGAGAGAGCGGCCTCAATATACGCTGACAATGTTCAGCCAAAAAAGTTAATGAAGTTTTCGTAGCTTTATTGCTTACGTTGCTACTTTTTAAAGAAATGACAATCGTTATAGTGTTATGTATTGGTGGCACAGATACTATACGTGATATATGTACCGTTGTTATATCGACTATATGTACCTATATGATAAAGCAAACAAAAAAAAACTTTCACAAATATTATACTTGCACCCATCTTGCACCCCTATTTATAAGTTACATATTTAAATAATCATTTTGTCAATTTAGCACACTAACGTACGTAATAGCTATTATATAGAGAATTCCCCTAATGAATTAATTCTGCGGAGGAGTGATGAGGAAATACGACTCAGAGTGAGCGAGAGAGAGAGTGAGAGAGAATAACTATTAAATATCTTAATATTATCTTCAATTATTTACACTCAAGATGTTTTCGTTATCATTTAGGGTTTTCCTATATATTTGAAAAACGATAAATAAAAATAGGAAACGTATTTCCTGTTACTTCAAAGTACTTTTGTGATTTATCCATAATCTGTATAAAACAGTATCTGTGTAAAACCATCTTAAATTTTTACGTCGCTCTAAAAGAACTCGAAGCGACCCATATCTTTATCTTAATAGAACCGCAAGAAAGCAAAAATAACCGACTTTATTTTGACAAGTTTGTTAAAAATATTTCGTCTCTAGGTTAATTTACGTCATAAACAAGATAGATCTCGCAGAGATCTTGATTAAATTGTTTGTAAAACATTTTCTGAGTGCTTCTGGAGTAAGTATCTTCTTATCTATTTGAGTGGGTTAATTTAAAAGCTGCCTGGTTAAAATATGTACCGTGGTCGATTTGTCATCGTAAATTATCATGTTTCCTACAAATTATATATTTATAGAATTAAATTAATTATAATATTTGCTTAGTTAAAAAAAAATACAAGTGTACTTTTAATAAGTTTTTTTTTCTCTATAATACAACCTGAAACATAATACGTGTCATAAAAAAGCTACATATTACATTGAAGACATCTCTTATGAAGTCGGCTAAATTACCAGACGACACCACTATTTTCGTAGTAGTTGCTACGCGGCGTAGCTATAGCTACGACCGCTACGAAAAAATACAGAAAAATATATTATTATGAGTTAAAACCGCTTTTGTTTTGTACCATTTTCTTATCAACTGATACAGTCCCACAAATTTAAACCCAAATTTGACTAAGTCAGCCATAAAATATGAGAAAAGTATAAATTAATGGGATATTTTACGGCCGCAGTTTAATCTGCACGCGCCTAAATGTAAAATAAACAAAATTGTGATACAAGATGACCGATATATGTTGTAAAAATATATGTTTTATTTCTTTACATTACGAATTGTTTTAATGCTAAAAGCTAAAACTTATTTATTATATACCTAACATAACATTAATTATTGTATAGTTTTGCCATCAAGTGGAACTGCTGGGCCACCTTTTTTATAAAGCGTAAACAAGTTTTTCTAAAAAAAACACAACGAAATATTTTTTCCGAACAAATCTTACTTAATTGGCCAAACCGGTCTTCAAATCCTGCCAAATCTCATAGAGAATTCCCAATTATGTTGAAAATACATAACTGTACACACTCGCTTATTATAAAAAAATGTATTTCCCGCGTTGCTCTACAATTTGCGCTATATTCTTGGCGTGGATCTTTTTGGGGTTACCTTACGTAATAACGTGAATTAAATAGCATGTGGTACCTTTTGTGATTCACATGTTGGTAGTTTTATTAACCTGGTAGTATCTTATTATATTATTAGCAAAATCCTGGACTCGTATTTATAAAGTAATCTTGTACATACATTTTTAATAATAAATGTAAAATAACAATAATCGTTTTTTTTAGATAGAACGTTTCTATAGACATAGATTCATATTCGTTCATAATATATTTATTACGAAAAATATATCATTGATTTTCTTTAAGTCAAAATGAGGTTCATGTCAAACTATCTTAAAATATATTAGGAATTTACAACTTTTCAATATTATTTTAAAATAAGTGATAAAGGCTAAATATTATTTTAAAATGTTAATAAATGAATACCGAAATAATAATAATAAATGTTTATTGGACACACAAGTTCTTATAATATTTACACTTATTTATAATCTAATTTAAAATAGGACATTTTAGAATACAAAAAATATGTCGAGCAGCTGCTACGCTGAGAGAAAGTAGTCTCTCGTGTTGTAGCAGCTACATTACTATTTTTCATGGTTTTCTTGTCTTCATATACAAACAAGAAAAAAACAGAGTTCTAACTTGCTACAACTGCTTTCTACTCTTCCAAGCAGTGTGTAAAACTAAATTCTAGACATAATACGAAGGAAGCAAACATCAGACATCCAACCGCCGCGGGCTCGCAGATTTAGGTCGTTACTTATTCCCGTGGAACTTAATACGGTGATATTAATTGTACAGTGTGAATACGAGAACTGAGGGGTAACGTGTTGTTGATGAATTGCCATTTAATTGCAATCTTATTAAATTACTTATTAATATAAAGATAGATAAATTCTTTATTAAAACACCACATATTAAAAACAATACAAAACATATAGAAATTAAAATTATTAGTATAGTAATATTTAATTTATTAATAATGGTTGGTTATGAAATACCGAACGGCACCCCGCGACTTTAAATGCGTTGAAACAAAAAGTTTATTTGGAAGCAAAGTCTTACTGATACAATATTAAAAAAAAATAGCACACTTTTCATCATTTACGAACTTTGGGTGTATAATTGTGAAGTCTCACATTGTATTTTATTGTGTTCTAATCAATCACAATTTAAAACTTATTCATAACGATTAATTTTATAAAAAAAACTAGTGGATGCTCGCGACTTCGCTCGCATTAAGAAGTAAAACTTGCATCCCCTATTTAATCCCTTAAAAAGTGGCTTTTCAAAAAATCCTTTTTTAGCGGATACCTACGTCATAACCATGCCAAATTTCAGCTCGATCCGTCAAGTGGTTTGGGCTGTGCGTTGATAGATCACTATATCAGTCAGTCAGTCACCTTTGAGTTTTATATATTTAGATAGATTTAGAGATACGCTGACCACATGTACATATTTGTAGCTCAAACGTGACAAAATTTTTGGAACAATTTCGTATCAGTAAATTATAGCAAACGACTAGCGATTATTAGGATGACTCAAAAACGTTACAAATATTAGTTGTTAAAGAATATATTATGTAAGTGTAACCACTTATTTTGTACCAAAATTTAAGAATGAATCATTCTTTAATCTTAACTGTAATTCATTGTGTTTGTGCTAAGGCTGCTAATGTTTTGTATGCGATGCGTGTTTTTGGCCGACAGAGAGTTATCTTAGAAACGTATGTTGTTTGTTTTGATTTTGAGAGAAATTTAAGCCTTTAGTCTGAGTTATTTTAATTATATTCTGTTTAAGATTTAGTAAAGAAGTGAAATGTAAACATAAGTCAGTAGCCTATGTTTTAATCAATCAATAATTCTCAATAAGACATTTCATCCGATTCAGTTCATATATTTACAAAAAAGTACAATAGTATATTACATACCTAGGGCAGTAAAATAAGGAAGGCCTCAGAGGCCGACCTCGGCTCCGCCTCGGACGACAATTACATGTGATCTGAGGCTTCCTTATTTACTGCCCGCGGTGTGTATACAATTTTTCTCATCGACGGAGCCGAAAAGCGACAGCTTCGTCCCGCGTAGGGGGACGAAAGTTGTCACTTTCGGCCCGGAGGTGAGAAAAATAATATTTCAATCCATGTGAAAAAAATTTTTGTCTGGTTAACACACAATTAGGGCACAATTATAACATTTTACATTTAATACATTTCATTTATGTGGCACGCATCTCCTACACTGAGAGAGATCTCGTGCTGTAGGAGAGTGCATTCTCCTCAAGTTACAAAAATATATATGTAGGTATATGTTACAGCTGCTCACTAATTAATTAATTTGTTTTTGTAACTACTAACAGTATGAGCTAGTTCGTATCAAATATGATCAAATAGTAAAATAGTTAAGTACCACATTTTTCACATATACATAATTTAAACCAAAAAATCCATTCATTCCAATTCACCCGCGAATAAACAATATCGAAATCGAAATCAGGCACACATCCGCGGCCGAATATTTAAAAGCAAATCAAACACGATTCCCCGTTCGCAAATATTTCATACGTTATTTTTATTGTTATTTAAACTTACCCGTGGATGTGAGGTAGAGATGAAAAAATTCTATTGTACAAACAGAAGCAGATTTCCCCCGGGCACAGCGACTGACCGCTTCACTGAGTGCGATTGAAAAAAATACACTCGTTCGTTACTATTTTTGTAACACCGACATCGCCCGTAATTGAGTCCTTTTCTTACTCTATTTGTAGTGTCAAATAGGGAGTTCATGATTCAACATTGAGTTGTGTAGTGTATAATTATGTTAACAAGACATACATTTTGTGACAAAATACACATACATAGTATTGATGTTAATCAATTTATCAATATTTTTTTGCAAAAATTAAACAGATTCGTATTTAATTGCATACACAATCGAATAAAATCCAAAACAATAAAAATGTTAATAGTACTTTATTGTTAAAAAACGAGTAATGTCTATAGTGCCTTGCTTGTAGCTAAGAGTGATAATGCCTTTTTGTTAACAACCAGTGATTATATACCTATATTAATTAGGGGTTGCTAATTAATTTGTTTCAATATCAGCCACAAAACTCAAGTTTTTATTTATAAATAGAGTGATAAAATTGATTTTCTTTTTGTCTGGTCCCTATAATATTTTTGTTGCCATTTTTGCATCAATGATGAGATGTCTTTTAGTTGTCTAAGACAGAAAATACAGCTTTTCTTTTCTTAGCATTAAAATAATAACCTCGCATTCGGTTTGGTATAAAAAAACAATTGACAAAAATATAAACGAACAAAACAATACAATAGAATAACATAAATAGCCCCAAGTGCCTTTTTGTTTTGTTATGAAGATAAAATAAAAATACAATGGCTAGGTAAAATATTCTAGCGCAACTGTTCGGGACAAAACCGAGCGCTACCTTACCATTTAGGTTTGGAATCACTTTATCTACTTTGCATCGTTGGCAAAACGCCAGTTGTGATGTAGTTTTCCTTTTTCCTCTGATCGTGCTACTCTATCAGTAGAATTATGTCTTCGTTCTCGGTTTTAAATGTGCCGTACGTACTTAGTATGGTGTACATTGTACATATGTAGGATATTATTAGTCATCATCGTATTTAAAGTATTGTTAAATATCAGGTATCTCTATCTATTTATAACCATAGCATGGGCATCTAATGCGGTAGTACAAGTGAAGTGTCTTGAATGAAACATATTTTATACGGAAAATAATTAGTCGTTGTCATATATTTGCGAATTGTAAAGGACACAGTTACACAAATAAGATGTGGAAAGTGAACACTGAACAATCACCCTGATAAAGTATGCAAATATGTCGGCCCGATTCATATCTCATTAAATAGATTTCTCGTTTAAAATTCGTCGCTGGAGTAGAAACATTTCTTAGTCAAATATATTTTTAAGTCACGGGCAAAATATTCTAAGTTTACGATACTTTTTAGGTAAATGATTTGAGTGGCAAATAAATTAATCAGCAAGGTACAATAAAACTGCTTTCTAATGCGTGTAAATACGCCCACCATATCACAATCTAAGAATTGGTGATAGACAAAATTGCAATAGTTTTTTTTATGTTTATTTTTAGCTGGGAGATTTGTGTGCAACAAGCAGATTTATCAATTGTTACATTAGATAAATCTTCACGTTCAGAGAAAAACATATTTTTTCAATTACCTTCGTAACGCCCTAAAACCAATCTCAGCGGCCAATATTGAAAGCTTCCGACTTTTAATTTATCTCGATAAAAATCTCAAGAGCACACTTGACTGCTCTGATAAAACAAATTGTTACTCAAGTACTACCTGCTCCAATTGGATGGGATGAAAAGCCACGATTTCAATTGAGCACAAATACTTGCAAAAACTGGGCACGTCAGGTTGCGATTGGTATATTTGTATTTTACTGACTTAATTTGACGGTAATGTTAAAAGATTATTTAAATCTGATCACGGAGGGTTTTTACCGAGAAGTGTGGGCACTTAGATAAATTAATATTTTTTTATTTTATACTGCCACATTTTTTAATTTTAGTTTGAAAATAATTATGGGTCGACGTATTGTTTTAGTTAGATGACGCTGTATGAGATATCTTGGAATATTTATTTATATTAAAATTATGTTGTTTCAAAACATTAACTAAAGACTTCTTGCTCTTGTAAAGACTTCTTTAATAGAAAATTGATGAACTCCCATAACAACTTTTTGATTTTATTAACTAATCTATCCTCACATCCCAATCCCTGAATTATGTACATTGTACGTATATGTGAGTAATAAAACGGCAAATACCCTCATCTTAAGAAATAACAGAAGTCACACGCAAAAGTTAGACAATTACATTTCATTACATGAAGCCTCAATTCTCTGTTGCTAAAGGGTCGGTTACTCTGAAACTTTTCAGCAGTCAAAGTTAAGCTCGGTATTTTATTGTGATTGTTCTTAATACTTTTAAATAGTGATGTTGTGGTACCCGGTTTATGCCGGATTTATATCGTTAAACTTGGACGGTTATGTTTGTGGTCGGTCGTGAAAAATTGCAGATTATTTGTTTTTTCATGAACATAAATTCATAAACATTATCCTGAAAGTGAGTAACTTATAATGAAAGTTTGCATAAAGAACCGAATTTCGTAATATACATATTTGCTTGTTTTTTGCGTGATAATATAAGGTTTAGGTTCATTTTACCTATATATATATTTATTACCTATATAGACCTTTGAACTATCAGCATTCCATAGTTCACGATGATCTTTTACTTCGTAGCATCTTGAAAGAGCAAAAATATATATCAACCAACCAAATTAATATTGCTTGTTTATATAGGTTATTAATATTGTGATCTTTTTGACATATCTCATCCGGCCAAACACTCCCCAGCCCATCACTAGCTAGGCGCAATGCGGTGAACGTACAATCGGAACTTATTCAAACTGAATAAAAGTCGTAACAATATGCAATACCGACTGTACCAAGTACAAAGCAACTAAACCGCTTCTGGTAGCTTCTCAGTAGTAAGGTTATTGACTACTGCTTATTATTGCTAGTTCTATTTCTTTTATTATTTTTTTTACTCTGTACAGCTATTATTGTATTGTTGGTTAGAATAAGGTTTTTAATTATCAAGCCCCTTTAATTGATACCTGTACAATGTAATATTTTTTTTACGTGGGATAGGTTTATGGTTGACTACAGCCTGCCTGATGTTAAGCATTGCTGCAGCCTAGGGTGTAACACGCTTACCAAGAATATACCTATTAACTCTAGATTTAAAGACCCCTGGATTGTAGTTCGCAGGAAACACGGCTGACAAGATTTTGTACATCCACTAAAAAGACGCCAGAAATAAATGTAAGGAGATATTGTATCTTTTACAACAAGTGGAGTTAAATAATCAAAAAAATATCTATATATGTAAATTAAGAAAGGAAAAAAATCCGTTTAAAAGTAATTTTAATCATACTTTAAATTGTAGTTGCTATCGCTAAGCACTACTACTTAAATTGATTGTTTAATAGATATTTTATAGACCAGAATTGTGTGTTTTAAGGCATGCCATAAAAGCAATTACTTGCATTTGAGGAAACAAATGTAATTGTTGCTTTAATAAATCCATCAAGTCAATACCTATCGCACGCTACCAACTACATCATACAGAGTAGTTACTGATGACTTATTAAAATATTTAAAGAGTTTCTTTTAGTAAAATGTTTGAAAATGAAACGAAAATGTTGGGTACATGATAATTTTAAAAGCTTTTATTTTTATACATATATACTAGATGCATAATATGTCCATACATTTTATGTCAAATTTGTGTAAAAATCATAGACGATTGAGAGATCTCTCCATCATCTCTATAGATGATTACTGTCAAAATTATCATGCTTTTATAATATACAAAGCATATATAGTACAACTTTAACTTTTACGAATCAACTATTTGAGAAATACGAGAAAATCAGCTGTTCTAACAAAATACTTTGATCCTTGATACGGGTCCCTGATTTTTGACAGGGACGCGACTTTTAACATGTTTTTTAAGCATGATGAAGGTAGCATTAAAATTTAAGGTATGTTTTACATGGGCGGTGAAAAAATGTGTAAGCTACCACAATAACCCTTTACAAGAATACAATTCGATTGTGAAAACGTCCATTATCGACTACAGTTGAATAATCAACATCGATTCAAAAGAAATTAATTCGAATAATCGAATAAAACTCGTTATTGGCGGTCCATTAACAGATTTATTTTGCAGCGTTTTGTTTGCAATGTCACATTTAATGCGATTCGCTATCGATGCGTTCCATTATTCGTGTTCGTTTTAAAATCGAGTAGCGGTTCCTTTTTAATCGTTTTGTTTAATTGACAATCGAGTTCAATGTGACGAAGACAAAAGATTTTGGTAAAAGTGAAGTCTTTTGTGGAATGCTTATTACATTGGTATTTGACAAAAAAGAATAATAAATCAATACCTGTATCTTAAGCATTGGTTTATTTTTTTACTTGATTTTATATTTTGTATTATCAATAAAAAAGGTCATCGAAGATTAACTTTTGTTTTGGTTGTGGAGCTAAACTTGTAACTTAATTGAAAGTAAGTTTTTAGCTTAATAAGTTAGTAAACTTGACAATTAAACTTGACAAAAGTTTGCCAGCATATAACATCCATCACCACTACAAATCCTGCAAAACAATCACAGCTTGAAATTATTAAGATTCGCATTCTCAACTCAGGAAGCTGCCTTTTGGTTCACAGACGAAATGAATAATCCTTTCCATTCGCCCTCGAACTCCGAACAATAGATTCCATCAAGAATAACGATGGCATTAAACAAAACAGGCCATTTCTCAACAAGAATTCATCTCTCTTCAAAGAAAATTGCGTCACGATTTATCTAACGCTTCACGTTGAATTAATAACTTCGGGAGCGACTTTAAATAATCTTTTATACGTCAGTCTATTGTTTGTTCCGAAAGTTCTCCACGAAAAGGTGTTAGGGCCTGGCTAGTATTGTTGATTGGAAACCGATAAAGTAAGTTTGGGTGAGAGTGGTAAGTTCTGGTGTCAATAGTTTTCAAATCAACTTGAGTCATTGTCGTGTTTTTATGACTATCATCTTATAACAAACTTACATTTTAATGTATTAGACATGTAGACGATCAAAATTTGGAAATTGCAGTAAAAGTAATCCTTTATTTTTTTGGTCCAAGATAGGACACGCTTGCTAAGACTTTTAATAGGTTAGCAAAGAATCTAATGTTAGATACACTGTAAAAGTATAAAATAAGAAGAAAAAAAAATATTTAACAAGTTTTTAGTACATGGTTATTCTTCTTGTGAACAGTGTCACTCCGATGTTTTTTTGTCTACTTGGTTTACATTAAGGAAATTACATTAAATAAACAAACTTACATTATTGTGTCTCAAAACATTAATATATTTTTAGATAACAATGGTATACCATTGTATACAAGCAAATATCCAATAAAAAACCTACAAATCCATTCCACAAAAACCACACATCACTACACAGATGAATAAAAACAAATAACGCCCTACTTCCCGCTAGCTCATAGACAAAACGTTCTATATCGCACTCTATTTATTTTTAATCCCCTACGGCGGGTATTTTCAATCAATACCACACATTTTCCGCACGCGAGTCTCGGGGGTCCCAGGGGTAACCATTAATCTCGAGACCTCGGGGTCCCCTCTGGGACTTGCCCTCAAAAATTCATCGGCAACACTATTCCGCTTTTCCTTGTAGTGTTCGGAGCAGTCATTGTTGGTTAAATTGATGGATGGTGGACTGGCAATGGTTATTAAGCGATTAAAAAGAAAAACAAGAAAAACATTTTTATTTGAAAATATCTGTATCTTGAATGAAAACGGTAAACTGTATAGTGCCAGGATTAGATCTAAAGTAAATTAGGGACACTGATTTATTTAATATTATATAAGTAGTAACTTATGTAAGATATGCATATACCTAACACCTAATTTACCAATTACGCTAAATTAATAAGGTATCAAATCATAACTTTTCGCTCAAGTCCTGCCATAAAACCTAAGCGATTTAATTTAATAAAACAAAACTTAAATATTCCTTTTCAACAGTCCCAAATGAATTTACCAACCGATTTCATCACAAAGCTAACCTAGCCAGTTAAAAATGGTTCCTAAAATTCCCACCAAAATTCTTGTCATTCTCAGTGGGAACCTTTTAAGTTCGGAACCTTTTTGGGTCGTACTTCATAGGCCGCTTAAAATCTTTTGCGTCATTAAGAGGCAGTGAAAAAACATTGAAGGCTAAGTTTTCATTGCCATTCATTTCACTTGCAGCACGATGAGTAGATTTATCAGCCGGGAAGGACTTGGTGTAGAGGGGAAATTGAGCGGGATAAGACAAACAAAGTTATTTTAGTAGATGGTATGTGGTGTTGATGTGTCTTCCGTGAAAGGACCTGGGTGCCCACCGCGATGTATATCTGCCTAAAAGAACTCCCCTAACGAATTAATTCTGCCGGGGAGTCACGATCCTCAGTCATGAGGAAATACAAATACAACAAAAAAAGTTCTTAGTTTAACGCTGCGCTAACTTACTTATCGTTAGACACATAATAATTTAACTAACTTCTGTAGCCAGTAGACAATGATAGAGAGATAATAGACAACAATTTCCGGAAATAATAAACTCACCACACTCAGAAATGATGAAATGAGAAAAGACGACAAAGTAGGAAGTTTTAGTTAGAAAGAAAATATATATTCTTTGCAATATGTTAATGTACCATATTTGAACTATTTCCTCTGCAACATATTACCCTGTGGTCTGCAGCATAAAAGGCCAAACCCTTTGGCCTCCTCAGCGTAGAACAATGGCGAGCAACAATGCTCGACACAACAGCCTCTTCATTGTGCCAGCGGACATCTCTGAGAATGAAGCTAGCTAACAAATTCTTAAAATGAAGCCTCAGCTCATTGTTTATTTAAAGCGGGGAGAAAATAGTTGCGTCACATATTTTAAGTCTTTTTCTAACAAGAACAGGTTTGTCATGGTCATAGTCATAGTCGTAGCATTTATTTGCAAATTGTAAAGGTTTAACACTGAACAATGACCCTGATAGGGTATGCAAATATGAAAATATATGTCTGAGTGAAAAGCGGCCCGATTCATATCTCGATTAAAAAAATATCTCAATTATTCGATTTCTCGTTTAGTTTGCCTGATGGTAAGCAAGAGCTATGGCCGAAGATGGAGCGTGCTTACCCGATAAGAACCGATTCACTCTCGCTTTGAAGACTATGTTGTGACAGATTTTTAAGAAAAAATGATTTGTTTGGGTTTCTGTAACACTAAACTCCTTAAAGATTCAACAGAATCAGGAGTCACGATTGAGCAGTAAAGGATACGATTAAGAAGAAGAGAAAGAAACCCTCAATAATGAGGAATACTATGCGCTGAGGAGGAGAATAATTTATGAAACTTGCGTTATGTTAGGGATACAATTATATTTGCATAGCATAAATATGCATAATAAATGCATAAATGGTTGTACCAGTTATTATATCTAATTATGTAAGTCGAGTAAAACTTCTGAAATTCTAAAAACAGGTAATTACTGTTCCGTTAAAACCTCTATACATCTAGAAATAAAAATAAATAGATAATAAAATAGATTAGAATGTAATTTAATATTTATCAATTAATAATCAATAGATTTCACGAGATCTTTTGATAACATTCCGATCCTATTTATAAAAATAGATACTACTTACGTTTATTTGAATTAGATAGTAGCAAAGTCAAATTTCTTTAAGTTTTCTTGGGAATTCTAATTTTGTTGTTATTAGAGTGTATGTTTTGTACATTATACATAACCTAGTTGTTATCTAATTATCGTTTTTATTACTTTTGTTTTGGAAGTAGGTTTTTCGGCTCTTAATATAATGGTTCTGTTTGTTTAGGATACTTTTTTATTGTAACACATTGTTATTTTCTCAATGTTGATGAAATAAGTGTGTGTAGGTTGAAACAAATTGAGTAGATTTTTGTCCTTTTATAACAAAACAAAACAAATAGGGCATGAAAATCGAAGTCAAAATAATCATAAGAATAAAATGTGTAGAGCCTTTTACTTAACAAATTTAATGTTATTTATAAATTGACTATGATTTCTGATATCTTAGATTTTATAAATTTAATTTGTTTTTATTTAACCGGTCGTTGATCTCAAGTTTTGGAAAACAAGTGATAGTATAAACTATCATGTTTTTTTGGATAGCATAAACTGGGTAACAATTTATTTCTTCCCTTTCCCGTCGATATAAAATGTGATAGAGAATAGAAAAAACAACCAACTAAACAGCCGACGATCAAAATTTCAAAAAGTATTGCCTGCGCTCGTCCCAGGCTGTTACCCTTAATATATGGAGGTCACACTCCGAAACGTCGGATCAACAGAAAAAGTGTGGAAATATGGTACAGAGGAATGATACCGGCATTCCGACCCTTGTCAAAATAATCCAAACGATGTTATTTGGGAATAAATAGGTGCCTACATCGGACCTAATTTGCATGGGACCGCTTTTTGTCATACATCTTGGGGCTGGGTACTTCATTTTTAGTTAGAAATTTCACTGGATCAAACTTTCATAGCAATGTCGTAATTATGTAACACAAGAGATAAGGCAGTTATTCCAAAAAGTAGCAGCGCTTTGCGCATTTTTTCGCGTTAAACCGAAATAAAATGTAGCCTATGCGTGTGAAGTTAAGTATCTAATCTATCTTCTTCAGACATACATATTTTGATCAAAATTGGTGCAGTCGTGTTAGCGTAAAGAATGACCAAATAACGCTCTTGCAAACTTTTAAATCATAATATTAGTGTGTTGTGATGTTAACCAATACGAAAATGTTTTGGCTAAGCTAAGTTTGTAAGAAAAAGAGAGAGAGAGAGAGAGTAGAGAGGCTACCAATACAGCTTTTAATACAATTCAAAACATAAAAAATAACATACTTATTTTTTTATTTTCTTACCGTTCACAAAAACAAAGTACGGGTGATACAATTAACCGAATAATATAATATTAATCGTTAAAAATATTGTCAGTGATCCATCCCAGAGGTTGTACTTCAGCCCCGAATTAACTAAAGCTTGTGTGTCTAGAAGAAATGCAACACACCAGATTTGAAGCAGTAAGAGATAAATATGTATTTTTACAGAGACAGACAACTCTACTCGTCATACATAACATACCTCTTCATGTATATGGGATCAAACACACAATCACATAAAGATGTTTCCATACGACAGTATCCCATAACGCCTCTGAGAGGGAAAAGTGATTTTACACCCGCGCGGAGAGATCAAAGGCTCCAATTTAAATAACATCAGAACTCCATCATTTCATACAAACGCTTCAAATATTTGAAATTCACAGCGTGAATTACGCGTACTGATTAAAAAACTTGCAATACTTGCCTGAATTATTTTGCGTCGATGAATAAATTTTTGGAGGTTCGAAATTTTGTATGATTTTCTTTATATCATAATATTAATTTTTGAGTTCTTATTTTTTTTACATGATATAGGCTTACGCTTGACTACAACTTGCCTGATGCTAAGCAACGTTATAGTCTACGATGTAGCGTGCTTGCCTAGAAGAAACCGGTTTACTCTCGACTTGAAGACCGACAAATTATTGTTCAAGGGGAATAGAGATTCAATTTCAACAATATTTTCTGTTTTAATATTAAAACTTTCGTGAGACTTTTATCAATATGGTCATTGGAATAAAAATTCGACTTTTATTAGCACCTCTCTAATTGTTATGCATATATAATCTTTTGACTGAATTTAATGAGTAAACTGTTGTCAAGCGTAAAACTAAAACAGGGTTTTACAGAAAAAACTCAAGTCTTCAAAAGCAAATCTGATTCAATAATCATAACAATTAAAATTTTATGAAATATTCCTATTTCTTAGTAAGTAATATTTTATAATAGTAGCAACAAAAAAAACTGATTTGATTGTGTTTCAAACCAATGATTTCACGCCATTTTGCAGTTTAGTGCTTTTGTTTTTAGACATTTTCTAATAAAAGTGCACGTTAAACAACTATAGTGCGGGTAAGCACTTGACAAAAAGCAACTCATTTTGCAGTTATTGAATTAAAGAAAATATAAGGATAAAAGTGGACTTCAAAAGTTGTTGGTTTATTTAACCTTGTATAATTGTACAATATTTCCGCCGGAACCAAACTCTGTCTATTGAAACGTTAACAAATTGAGACAATTTTGACAACGGAAGCTCGAATAAATTAATTAATTACTCGTAAACCCGACGAAAATCTTTCTGGAAATTTCATCAAACATTTTAATAAAGTTCGGGTAGAGTGAATAAATGTGAATTAACTGGTTAGAGATAGCTGATAGAGCCAATATTCAAATTTTATTTACTCCAAAATTGATTCCTGAAAACATTATGTAAATAGTTGTTTTCCTTTTTTATGTTATTTACAACGAATTTATTTCTAAAAATTGATGCACTCAACTCGTATGTAATGTTTGGATAAGTAAAAGTAAAGTAAAAAGTAAAAAAGCCTTTATTCAATTACACATTTGATATTATGTAAATTGCACACATTAATGTCACCACTTTAAATATCTCATGACATGAGAATGTTTGGATAAACGAAATATTAAAGTTCATTTTTAGTTACTACTAGTGGACGCCCGCGATTTTGGTCGCATTATTTCAGGATAAACAGTAGCCTATGACACTCCGCAGACCTCATACTACCGACATACCAAAAATCATGATGATCCGTTCAGTCGTTTTCGTGATGAGCGTTCAAACAAACAGACAAACAGAGACAAAGATAAACAGACACAATTTTTAGAAATTCTTGGAACGTGTTCTGCTATCAATTCGAAGTATCTCCACCCATTTTTTTTATATCTTCAATATTCCGATTTTCAAGCCTATGCACCTTTATTACATGTGTAAATAAAAATTAAGTTCAATTGCTCTTACACAAACGAAATTTTGACACTCTTGTTCATTACATAGGTTAGTAAGCAATGTAACTATTTTGCAAAGACTGTCTTTGTGTAATCCTTCACTAATACAACTGTATTTTATTAAATAATGTTAATTTGAAATTAAAAACAAAATACCATATTAATTTTGCAACCTTACAGATACAGTCCAGCATACGACCTCTTCTAATATACTTAAAAATAATGATTACTACCTGATAAAAACCAAATTTGCAGTAAGCGCAGTGCAAAATATTTCAGAGGTTATTTTTATATGCATTAAACAGCTTACATACTTTTGCTTTTACACAAATCTCATCAAAATTGCAAATGGGTGCATTTACCTGAGTTTTTAATGCAATTTAATGTGAGTTTACGAGGTTTGATGATAGTTTTGATAAACACACTCGACTTTTTTTCATAGAATACTCAAAATACATAATGTTTATTCATTTTTACACAAATGGTTCAGCCATGGCAATTAAGATTATAGTAAAAATCATTAATACAATATATAGAAGTAAAATATGTTAGTATATTTATTACAGTTATATACAATTATATATAATGTTAATAATCCAAGAAAAACCATGTAAAGCAGCTTGCTTTAGTAATTAAAAGCCTTAGACAAAATATCTCAAACACTTCTATCTATTCGAACAAAACATTGCGTTAACCAATTGTACTCAGCGACGACAGAAAACTGCTTTAGATTGACTATCCGTGACGAAGAAAAAACTGACGTATACGAGTACATTATATATGCACAAAGGAAATATTTCTATTCAACCCAAAAATACGTGTTTAAATTTGATATAATACAAGTTGCTTTGTTTGGCAGTTTAAGAGTCGCTGTATTTCGATACTAGCTGTGCCTGCGACTTCGTCCGTGTGGAATAGTTATTTTGGACATTAATTCTTTGAATTTTGAACCGTATTCGCAGGCAACGGAAGCCCTCAAATACGAATAATTTTCCCAGTTTTTTCTACATTTTCTATTGTTTCTTCGCTCCTATTAGTTGCAGTGTAATGTTATATAGCCTATAGCCTTCCTCGATAAATAGTCTATCCAACACAAAAATAATATTTCATTTCTTGAGATTAGCGCGTTCAAACATACAAAAAACAAACAAACAAACTCTTCAGCTTTACACAAATAAAAATTGTTTATATATTACACTCGAAATTTTTTACTACTTATAATCATGGTTGTAAATCTATCAATCCATAGGCGTATTGTTAAGGAGGCTTAAAAATCTATCTATTGCATCCATAGTTATATTGATTTTACTCTTTTAATTATGATAAGAAGTCTATTGATTAAATCGCAGTGTTCAAAGTTATCTAACAGTGTGGTCAGTGTGCTCTACAGAATTTTCTATGTTAATTGTTATCTCTAATCTCAACAGTTTTAGAGTGCTCGGATATTGTTCAGACCTTATTGCTATATGCTAATTAAGGTTAAAAAGTTAATTTGAATTCAAAGTCGTTTAAACGCTTGTTCATTTTATTTGTGTCGTAAACTTGGAAGGTTTTATTATAGAATTTTAGAATTTATAACGAATTTTGTTGAGTTGTTTATAGACTTAGCTTAATTTTAAAATAGAGATGCTATCTTGAGACTTTTGTTCCTTAGAGACACGAAATATATACTTTTAAATAGAATAATTTGCTCGATTGTATTGCATTAAGTTAATATACCTATATGTAGGTCTAGTTAAAAGTAATCACTTACGCGGTTCGGGTGACTAAGTATTTACCACATTTCTTATAAAAAGTTTAATGCTACCCAAATAAACAAATAAATATTTTATATGTACTTCTATCTTCACGTTGGAGAGGAGGCTTATACTCAGCAGTGGGTGAACATGGGATGACATGATGATGATATTTTTGATATATTTTGCATAAACACAGCTGTTGTACCTATATAGACTTATCAATTTATAATCTTTCTTCTATACATATAATAAAACTGTATCCGGTCGGTGTCTATACATTGAATATAATAGAAAAAAATAGTTGAGGGGTGTTTATTGATACATTAGAACACAAAAATCATGTTTCAAAAATAAATTTCTGTTTGTCTGTCGGTATGTTTGTTTGTCATAGACTTTAAAACGGCTGAACCGATTTGTCTACGGTTTTCACTAGCATGTTGGGCCATTTTCAACTTAACATTTAGTGTTTGTTACATTTCAATCGGTTTGTAAACAAAAAAGTTATGTTCATTTTAAACCTTTTTATCTCAAAATAACGCGAGCGAAGCCGCGGGCGTCCACTAGTAAATAGCTATATTTAGATCAGTAGTATAGGTACGATGACATCAAAAAGTAGTTTTCAAGCTCAAAGCTACACGATATTAATTTTGTTTATTTTCTAATCAAACTTGCGGCTTCACAGGTCGATAGTAAAGTTAGCTGGGCCCACTGGTTTGGAAAATTGAGAAGTGGATTAGGCAAATCACTTTTCAACCCATCGCAGGCTTCAAGTTTGGCTTTTAAATTTAATTTTTTGACAAATTGCACGGGAGGGTGGTGTTATTTGCAGTTTATTGGATTTGATGAATGGAAATGTGTAGCTCTTTGCTTGAACCATTTTTTTTTTGTTTTTCAGCTACTTAAAACAGGTTTGCACTTAACCATAGTTTGCGTGATAGTATGCAAGGCATTGTATGATATGATTTAATAAATTAATTCTGACAGGTTTTTTTTAATAAAACCACTTGACTGTCCGCGCTAACAGAGTATAATGTGGGGAAACCGTCCGGCGCTATCGCCCGAAATGAGCTTAAAAAAATTGGTGTGACATGTCCCAATAAAAACATTTATTGTAAGAAAAGTGTATTTGTGATTAAGGGGAAAAAAATACTAAAATTTTTAATTTTTAAAAACTACATACTACAGCTGTGCCACAGATACTCAAACAATTTTAAATAAATAAGAATTTTCGAACGCATCGAGTGAATGGCACTGTAGTGCCCGCGACAGTTAACCCTAAAAAAAATAATGGTACTATAGTGCCATTGGACAGTCAAGTGGATAACCTAACCAAGATTGAACTGTCTTCATTGAAGAGATTAAACATATTAGTTAAATGATTAGGTAAACCTACTAGGTATTTCGACTTATCATAATTCAAAGTTGTGACATAATATACACACTTCGTATTAAACAAAAAAGCGAGTGTGGCTCAGCGGTTCCAGTGTCTGCTTTTCATCCAGACGTACCCTGGTTCGAATCCGCCCTACACCAATGACTTGTATTTTCAAGTTATGTGTGGATTTGCACTCGCTTGACGGTGAAGGAAAACATCGTGAGGAAACCGACATGTTTGAGGACCACAATATCCGAGGACATGTGTCTTCCGTGGAAGGACCTGGGCGCCCACCACGATGTATCTGCCCAAGAAAACTCCCCTAACGAATTAATTCTGCGGGGGAGTCACGACCCTCAGTCATGAGGAAATACGACTCAAAGAGAGTATTAAACAAAAATAACTTTCATACCTACAAAAAAGATTGTATAGGCACTTAACTTACTCATAAAATAAAGGACACAAACTGAAAAAGGTACATTTGTAGAGAAAAATCATCCTCATATTACGACAAACTCGATTAGTAAGACCCATGTCATCCCGAACATTTTGTTTCGATTTGATGTACCCTTCCAAATTACTTAGTATCCAAGAGCTTTTTCCAATAATATATTGTGACTGGGAGCGAAATAATTTATCTTTTTGAATAACTTGATGTTTTGAGTATTATATTTATAGAAGCAACTAATGAATGCCCGCGGCTTCACTCAAGTTGTTTTGGGAAAATATAATTAGTAGCTTACTTCATATTTAAGGCCGTATAGAAATTTTATTTGCAAGAAAACACAATAATTTCATCGCTCTAGTAATTACTATAAGTTACATGACTTTTATGGGTACGGCTTAATCTCCTCTATGTATATTTTTTTCTTAAATATGTTAAAGTTTAATATAAATTGTAAAAACATGTCAAAGGCTCTATGGGTTTTAAATCTCTTGACACTAGAGCTGGCCACTCTTATACAGTAAAATAAAAATAAATATCTAAATTCTACATTACTTTGATTATAAAACTAACATCTAGAAAGAAACTAAGACAAAGCAAAGAAGTCCAACTCCCTAAAGTAAGTACTGCCATCCGCAAAAATTATACTTCCAGAAACTTTGGACGGTAATAATTCTCTGGCCTATTGTCATCAGAATCTTTAAATTAATTAGGGATATAAAAATGATTAATGGTGCAAATCTGGAAACAATACTTGGGGCCGTATTTATTGGACCTTCTCTGGAATTTGTCAGCAAGATAGATTATTGAGATGCTTGGTATGGCTTTTGTTTTTCTTTTTCTGAATAAAAGAATTGCACCAAGATCTTTGAAAATAATGAGTAAAATGTATAAAAAAACATTCTGAAAAATTTAGTATTAAATAATTTATTATACAGCCGTTCAAGTTCAAGTGAAGCTAAATATTCGTTAAATCTAATGAAGTTGTTGACTTAATTGTTTAAGAACAGCTTTTTAAAAGTTTTGTGTAAGTACCCTGTACTCTAATTTAATTGATTGAATGAAACAGCTTTATCATAAAATATGCTGCAAATTTTCATTAAATCCAATCGTATAAAAGCACATTTTATAAGTTCGTGCATTGATATAATACCAAAAATATGCCGATGCCTCTAATAGAATTCTTTGTTCAATTTACGAGCTTTTTTACAAAGGAGTATTATTTGAAGCCTGACTCAAAGGGTGCTTTGATCAAAGTTTCGGTAGTAATTTCTCAATGAACTTGTATTTGGATAGGATGTTATTAAAATAAGTAAATATGAACATGTACTACAAACAGAGGTTTATCAATTTCAATGCTATTTGCTAGAATATTGATATGATATTTTGTGATTTGTTTTACTGCAATCTTTATTAGATCATTTTTAACTTTGATTTCTGGATATAAAATGTATAATCTTGGATCTATTGGTTGTTTTTCCATACCTGAGATGTCGTGTCTCACCCATTTCTTCTTATCGAATGAGAGTGGCCAACTCTGGTGTCGGGAGATTTCAAACCGCCCTAAGGGCCTCTGAAATGGCTTAACGACTGCCGTACTAGACAAACAGCCGGGACCTACAGTTTAAAGTGTCATCCGACCCACAAAAGCGCCCAAAATGGAATGCCACTTTTCGGTTACCCATCAAAGGAAACTACTGAATTAATTTGTCTGGGTAAGTTTTTTTGGAAAATCTCAAAAATAGTGAAGAGTTTAATCATTATTAACAATTAACAATTAAACATACATTTACAGCCCAAACATACAAAGATAAAAAAGTCTTGGTATTATATCCTTAAAAATTTGGCACAACATCGTTCTATAATAATCGTATTCATCACCATATCTACAATCATCACTTCCCTATTGATACGAGTAAGCCCTTTCAAACCAGAGCGCTTGGAGCCAACCTTTTGAGTGACTACGACCTGGTTGTTTCAAGGTAAAGCGTCCTTTTCTTTTTGTTTAAACCAAAAAAATGTTCTAAAATTTCGTGGAAAAATACGTCGGAATTTACCTTTATTTTTTGGTCAACCTTTGATCCTTTTGGGTCTGTTCGTTGCTTGGTAACGCGGCCTGACCCGCCTCATATTCAAAATGTTTCACTTATTTTACGAGAAAAGGTCAGGAAAGAGGATATAATATAAATTGTTCGTTTTAGACAACGACTTTACACAATAGACGTATTGTTATTAAGATAATAAGATTTGGATATCACATTGACTTTTATACCTCAAATAATATTTTTTCATAGTGCTATTAGTACCTATTAGTTTTTTTAATGTGTGCCTGTATCTATTGGAAATAAATTTTAATATTATGTGGATGAAGGCGATATTTGTTCTTTGCTGGTCAAAGGAATAATTTGCAGTTTGTATTCATTATATGGATTACTATGAAGCTGTCAATTTGCAGCAACTCAGTTTTGTGTGTTTATACATATTTCTTTTTAATAATAATCTTAGACCTTTTACGGGATAGTTTGTAAGAAAATTTTACTTATAGTAAGGCATCTTTAAATTATTTAGTCCACGTTTTTAGACAAAGCAAATCAATAATTCGACACCTGTGAGCGAAGTGTGACACTGGGTGTATTTGGAAAACGTTTTTCATTTTCTTTTTTCGATCCCAATTCGATGCCTTCCAAAACGCCCCCGGTCAGTGGAAATAAATGTTCGCTTTTGTTTCTTTTTACTTGTTCTTGGGCCGGATATTTCTGTTTAGTGATCCTTGTTTTTTAGTATGCGTATTATTGTGTGCGATGCAGGTACTTGCTGAAATTAAAAATAAGTAATGAAATAAAAGTGATATATAAGAATAAGATGAAGAATAATTTATTTACCTTAACAATTAACTTAAATAACATATTTGACTTATCTAACTAGAAATACTGCATTTTTGATATCCCTGTGGGTTCTGCACTAGGAACATCCTGTGTCGCAGAAACCACGGTTGATTAGATAACAAGTATTAACATGATGCAGATACGGCTAAAAATATATATCTGGGTAGTGGTTTATAGTTATACAAAGTAAATAGAATAAGTACTTAAAGTCA
Organism: Macaria notata; assembly: GCA_927399415.1. Taxonomy (NCBI): domain Eukaryota; kingdom Metazoa; phylum Arthropoda; class Insecta; order Lepidoptera; family Geometridae; genus Macaria; species Macaria notata. Next base: position 2,805,420 of record OV656740.1, on the reverse strand, counting down.
GTAAATAGCATGCTATGAGAGTACCGAAGACACATTTTGAGTGCTGTGTATGTATGGGTGTGTGTGTAAATGAGTGTGTTGTGTGTTTATATTTCAATAAATTTTACTGTTCAAAACGATTTGTAAACAACATATTTGATTTGTAAATCAGACATCAATCATAATTTGCAATCTAAAAATTTGTGTCTGAAGGTAATTAAATTCAGTGAGCGACAATTTTTTTTTATTAATCACAATTAGATCAAGCTGTGTACACATGTTTTGGAGTTCGTTCTGGATCAAAACCAGTTTAAAATGTAGGTATATTCAGTACATTTTAGAACTTATTCTGTTTTGTGTGCCATTATAAAATAAATAAAAAAACAATACACTCACCCTTCTTCAATTTAATCAAAAGTCTCAGTTATCCCCATTCTTCTCCCTAAAAGTACACTTACTAACGTTGTTATGGTGGTTTTACATCTTCTAACTAGATAGGAAACACAAACCGTCCTTAAAACGACTCACTCCTGTAAGTGACATTTGACCCAAAAATATTCGAGACAAAAGGGACCAAGAATCTAACGTTACACCAGTCTATTGTACTTGCGGAATATGAATAAAACAGATGTATCTCTTCTCATACATTAGTTTTTTTAATTTTTTTTAATCATAATTTTATTTATTGGGGCTCTGGCCAACATTGGCATGTCAGTCCCATCATACCTTAACCAATATCATACATCACATCTTAACAATTTTAAAGATTTATAAACTCTAAATCAAATAAGTAAGAACACAAATAATAATAACACAATTATAGTACAAACAAATAGACGCGATCATGATCCACGACGCATTACGAAGCTGTAGCCACAATAAAGCGGTCACAACTTCGCAAACATGTCGTTGCAGAGAAAAATATTGAAGTTTATTTTGTAGTCAGAGTACGATTACCGTGTTACTCTTCATCTGCAAGTCTCCTAACTCCTAGGAGTACGTCTCCTATTTTTAATCAATCAATCCATCAAATATACTTTATTGTACATCAAAATAAGGGATACATTTTTCATAATAAGGTAGAAGATAACCAGGGACATAGGGCGACCTTATCACTTAAGTCATCTCTTCCAGGCAACCTAGTTTAGACAGCACTAGAGGAATCCCGTAATGCTGGTGTATTATATTAGCAGTTAATAATTTCAAATCATGACCTATCCATAAAATAAAGTTTAACGTTTTTCATTTATGTATTCATTTCGTTTCATAAAGCCGTTGTTGGTGTGGTATTAAAATCTATAGCTTGAATGACTAACCTATTTATAGCAAATTTATTTACAAAAAATAGTATCTACTGATTCCCATTTTACCATACTACGTCTGTATTTCAGCTCATGTCATTTTGATTCCGAACCAATGAACACCCAGAATGGACTCGAGATAGATGAAGCACTTCTGTCTCTTATTATTCTGCGTTACAAACGACTCTCCATTTTTACTGACTAAGAATATTTTGAAAATTAAAATTTCCCAGCTATAACTAAAGCGGACAGTAACTGCCTTGATAACACAAATTTACGTTTATACTGCCGTGTTCCTCTTAAATGTTTCTCTTAATGGCTGGCAGTTTGCGGAAATAATATTTAAATATTTGATGCTTACTTCTGCTTTATTAATTGAATTTGGTAAATTTGAATGAAAAAACTGAAATATCTATATTTTATTTTTATTAACTCTACATATACACTACGGTTACATCCTACGGTTGCCTGGAAGAATTCGTTATTAGCGATAAGGCCGCCAGTTGTGGTACTATTTTTAAGTCTTTTGTGTTTCTGTTTGTCTTTTTTTTCAATGTGTGTTACAATAAAGGGTTTTATCTATCTATCTATCTATACTTACATACTGTCCCACTCCTGGGCAAAGGTCTCCCTCAACTCCCTCCATATATCCCGGTCGAAGGCTTCCTCACGCCAGGGTCCCTGAAACCGGTCGAGATCATACTATACTTAATAAATAATTATGTCGACGCTGGAAAGCATAAACGCTGTAACCCTTGAAAACTCGAAAATATGTTTTTCACATCGTTAGAATCAGAAAAAAATCTGCGTCGAATGAACCGACTCTCGTTACTCTAGGAAAAAAAAAAGTATTTTGCACAGCGTAAAATTTTGGTGATTTTTTAAATGTCTCAGACTTTATATTGCAGTAACCCACCGTAAATCTCGTGTTTTTTGGAATGAAGGTACTTACATCGTTTGATGGATCATAATCTAAATTGTGACCATGGTTACTACGTTTATGCGGTACAACATTTTTAGATACACTCAGGATACAGCGTTTATGCGGTCTGTAAATAATTTCACGCTAAGGTTTACAACAATTACGTGGTATGTGATATGAGGAGATTACTCATTTAAATCATTTTTTTACTTATAATTAAACTTATTGAATCAGTAACAGCGATTTATAAATCAACTAATTCTATAAATAAAGCTATTTACATCGTTTGAAAATATCATCCGCCGAACAACCCTTTGAAGTTACCGCCTTGTACTACAATCGCGCGGCACCTTTGTGCATACGACGAATCGTTTTAGTCACGTCGTGACGCTTGAAGTGAGAAAATAAAAAAAGAAAGAAAATTAATAAAAAAGTGAACAAAAAAAATCTACCAAAGAAAATATACCTATATGCAACGATCTAGAAACGGCTGAAGAGCAGTTGAAGAAGAAAAAGCTCAAGAAAGAAACAGAGGAAGTAAATAAAATTAATAAGCGTAAAGGACAGGCGTACTTAAATAAAAAAGGAGAAGAAGTTCCAGCAAAGTCGATAAAACCGAATCCATGTATAGGTAAAAAATGTGGCAATGACTGCGGAAGTATATCGGAAGAGAAACGAGAACAATTATTTACATATTTTTGGAGATTAGGTAACCATCAAAGACGTAAGAATTGGATTGTAAAGTGCGCTATAATTAGGAAAACCGTAAAAAACCGAATAAAACATCTACACCCACAAGATCTTGTACCTATGAATACTATATAAATGAAGGAGAAGGTCGTCGTAAAGTCTGCCAGAAGTATTTGATTTGTACTCTAGATGTCACACAACGTTTTATTTTGTATACATTAGAGGAGACAGTAGATGGGTTCGCCAAAGAAGATTGCAGAGGAAAACATGGTGGCTATAATAAAACACCCGATACTGTTCTTGATTATGCAAATGAATTTATAATGTCTCTACCCCTTGTCCCCTCACACTATTGCAGGAAGGATTCGACGCGGTTATACCTATATTTACCACAAGAATTTAGGAACGTCTCAAATCTTTATCGGATTTATGTAGAACATTGCAAGAATAATCATAGTACTGGCATCATGTCTTTTAAAGTTTTTAATAAGTGGTTAACTGATAATTTCAACATTGGTTTCCATCAACCAAAAAAAGATAAGTGTATGATCTGTGGCAACAAGGATAATGAAAACACAGACAATAACGAAAAGATTTCAAAACACATAGAAGAAAAAAGTGCTTCATATGAGCGCTTTAAGTGTCACCAGGAATTACACAAGAAAAATAAAATCTATACTATGTTGTCGTTTTGCCATGCAAAAGGTGTTGAATACTCCACACGGTAATGATATGAGATTGTACTATAGCCGCAAGTTGTCAGTTTACAACTTTACAATTTATGAAAATGTAACTCGTGCAGGCTATTGCTATGTATGGACCGAAGCTGATGCACATCGTGGTGCCAATGATATCAGCACTTGCTTATTTGACTTTATTGTCAATGATGTAGATGCGCGTGTCAGCATTAAAACACTTCTACTCTACGCCGATAGCTGCTACGGGCAGAATAAAAATAAAACTGTTCTAAGTATGATCCGGTTTGCATTATCCCAATGTATAAACTTAAATACAATTCAGATTAACTATCTGATACCGGGGCATACTTACATGCCAGTCGATAGCATGCATGCAACTATTGAGAATTTTGTAAAGAAATCTAATTTTTGGGCCCCAGCCCAGTGGCCAACGTTATTTCAATTTGCTAGACAAAAACCTGCACAATACAATGTAAAAGTTCTGAAAGGTCACGAATTTTTAGGTTTTGATGATATTTTAAACAACACGTTCAAAAACAGGCAGAAAATGTTCATATCAAAAGTGTGTGTTGCGACATTTAACAAGCAAAAACCAAATTTGATGGAGATCAAGTATTCGATGCTGCAGGAAACGGCCGAAGAAATACCTTTGAGAAAGTTATGCTTTAAAAAAGGAATTATATCCAGTTGGTCTGCCTATATCAAAGGCCAAATACATGGATCTAAAAAAATTAGTAGACAAAAAAGTAATGCCATCTGTTTACGCCGCTGAATATTCGAACTTAAGTTCAAATAACAAAGTAAAAGATCGTTTAGATGAAACGGACGAGGAAGATAGTAATTTTATCGAAAATAATGGCAATACTAGGATAAGTAAGTAATTAGTTTTATTATTGACCTACCAGTGAAAAAATAATAACCAAAGTTGATTAAGTACCTATATAATCATAATAATTATCTACACTTGACAGCAAATAAATCGGGCCACCGGCGACTCGCACCCGGAACTCTGATTAAATTTTCTCAAAAAGTATTAAACTTACAATTACCAAGTTAAGTATATCTACAAAAAGGATGTTTTATGATGATTAAAATAAACTAAAATTCATTGGGATTAATTAATTTCATAAGTGTTAAGTGCTTATTAAAGATTTTACAATGAAGAGTCGTGTCGGGATGGCCTAGTTTATTTGCTGTCAAGTATAAATAATATTTACCTGAAGAGTACTATTTTGTTTGTAGTTGTAATTATTCGTTTTTGGTTTCATTTTTTTAGAACTTAATTTTTAAGTTATTTCTTTGAAGATTCTTAGGAAAAGAAGCTGACTTAAAGCTGTTATATAAATAAACATATTTAGAAGATTAACGAGGAACAAAAAAACAAAAAGATAAAAGAGTTTTATATATATAAGAGAGGTTTCCAGTAGACAAAATAAATAATTGTTATTAATAGTAGAGTAATAAACGATAATCGGAAAATTTTAATTTCATAATTTTGTAGTCAAAGAGAGAGTTCCTAATGAAAATATAAGTTTTTACCTTATTATATATATACGTATATTAAACGTCTTTTATTTCAGCTTCTACCATAGTTACGATACTTTACTGATACTTGTGTATTGTCTTTTACATTGGTTACAGCACTTTATTTTATTAAAACTAATTATTGCATCTGTTTACAGCATTGAAAAATAGACAGTGTGCTCGTTACGACGTTTATGCTTTCCCAAAAAACATGAGAAAATAAACCTTCCATACTTTGTTTAATATAGATACAGCGTTTTCATGGTCTCAAAAAAAGTTCCATTTGCTGTAACCCTTATTAAATCTTTTCCAGGGAACTTTAGGAAGAAACGATAATGATTTTATTATAGGTTAGCACAAACTACACAACATTGCTAAATACCGCATGCTTGTAGGCGTATCAGCTCACGAGTTATGATTTTTTTTCTAAAATTCCGAAAGTATTTTGGCTCTCCTGTAAAGTTCATACTTTCGGGGTTACAGCGTTTATGCTTTCCAGCGTCGATGTATACAATTATAAGCCACACCTTAAACAAAGTAATTTCACCAAAGCACATCAAAATGATACATTTGCATTACCTCGTATAAAGCACTTCAAACTTGGCAATCCAAAGTTCAAGCATTTCAAGTTTACTTACTCACTCTCTAAAACATAATATTCTCTCGAGCTACATTCTAGAATATTCCAGACGTTTCTGGCAGACAATAATCACAGTTATTTCAACTCATACATAATGTTCATAAAACAACATAGCTAGGGGTTACGATGGTACGTTAAAATTAATTAAATTTCTTCCATCATTACTATAGTAAACAAGCAAAAATATTAAAGATAAAATTAAAGAATCTTTATTGATATAGTAAAGTTGCAACACACACATATAATATTTTGGTATAATCAGAATATGCGACACAAATAACAATATCTCGTCAAATTGAATTTGATACATTTCATCACAATAAATTGTCTTAAATAACTAAAAAAATACAAAATCAGGATTTATAATAATGAATAATAAAAAATATCCATTTTAGAATTCAATTTTGTGAAATATAAAATCAAACATATTAATTACATATATGGTATGGCTTATATGTTACGTAGTGTTGATTCACTTTAGTTTAAAATCCGCATAATGTTAATCAATGATGTACCTAGAGCGTATAACCAACTTACAAGGTACTAGTGGGTGCTCGCGGCTTCGCTCGCATTAAGAAGTAAAACTTGCATCCCTTATTTCACCCTTTAAAAGTGGCATTTCCAAAAATCCTTTCTTAGCGGATGCCTACGTCATAACATCTACCTCCATTCCAAATTTCAGCTCGATCCGTCCAGTGGTTTGGGCTGTGCGTTGATAGATCACTACATCAGTCAGTCAGTCACCTTTGAGTTTTATATAGATAGACATATTGACTCTAGATTTGAAATCTGAGGATTTGAAAGTCATTGAACATAATATGAAGTTTGGTGGTCTGCTTATTCCACTTGCAACAACGGAACGAGATATTTATTGTTAGTTAGTAGGTAGTAATAGATCCTGAAAGTAATATAAGTTATTTTTAATGTCGATACAACGCAAAGCTAGGGCGTTTACAAGTATTGCAATATTTATTTCCCATTGTACAAACATACTTCAAGAGTAGAGAAATGATTACACCGTAGAACCGCCTCTAATCTTGTGAAGTATTGCGTGCCTTCGACCCGCTGCGTGGTGATGTGAATTTTTTAAAAGTTGCGTACAAAATTTATTCGGGTGCACCTTGGCGTGAAAAAGGAGGCGAGAGTTTACTAGGTTTGTGGATACGGTTAATGCTTTTAGTGGAACTATTTCTCACCATAGATTTCATATATTATGTATTATGTATATAATATACGTATATGGACCTACATTATGTTGCTGTATGTTGCAAAAGATGTCAATAAATGACCCGGTACGATGATCTACTTTTGTTTATCTACTTCTGCATTCAAACATTTGAATGTTTAAATCTACTAATTTTTATGTTGCAAAAAAGATGCCTGTTATGAATTTCTGAATGTAAGTACGGAAAAATCAACGTTTTCATTTTGTACAGGCTAATTTTATCATTACCATAAGAATTTTATGAACATGGCCTAATTTCTGGTATAAAATACGGCAAAAGTTTGACTAGAGAAATATATGTATATAAAACTAAATTTATATATTTGAAGATCAAAGCTAAGGCTGTATAATTAAGTTTATATTAGAAAGTGTCCAAAACATTGTTAGTTAGAAATTTAAAGGAAAATGTAAACAGTCAGTAAATTAAATTAATAAGTAGGTTGTAAGAAAAATTGTAAAGTAGTTAGTAAGAAAGCGTAGATTAGGTTCCCCGATAAACCACCTGGGGAGTTAGAAGTATTCACACAATAATAAAAAAAAGCTAAAACACGCACTTATGTTAGCGCGTGTGGATCGAGCTTAAATTCACGCCAAAAATTCCATCTTTCACCTTGAGACGTGTTAATAAAACATTGCTTTCATAGATGTATTATTTCGTTGATTGCTTATCTTGACTCTTCTTCTCCTTTTCGATTAAGAGTGGCCAACTCTGGTGCCGATGACTATTGACATGACTATTTGCACAATCAACTCAGTCATGTTCTGACTATAAGCTGTCACCATCTTATATATTTGATCAAGAACAGCACAAGTTACTGATATACTAGTACTGTCAGTTATTAATACTAGTACATCTTGCAAAAAAACCAGTTGCTCTAAAAATTAAACCCTTGTATCTAACCATTTAATTTAAAAGGGTCGTATGATCAGTCAATAAAGTTTATTTTCTAAGATTTCTTAAAGAAAACATCGTGTAGGACAGTTTTAAGGCATACAGAGTTCGTCTCGGAATACCCAATGTGCGATATGTACTGAAAACGTAACACTTTCTAACACCTACGATATTTTCCATGTGATACGTGTGTCCCATTTTGTGTGAAGAAATTTGCAAACGAGCTCAAATTTTTGTGTCACCAATTATATAACTCTGTTACTAAACAAATAACAATATTATACTGTATTATACAAATCATGGAACATTTGAAATAAAGTAGTGGAAAACCAAGTGTAGATAAAAATATAATTTATTTTATGGATATATTGTTTTTCTCCTTCTATTTTAAACTAGCAAAAGCCAACAATGTGACCCTAAAAAAATATGGCAGAACAACACATTTACATAAAAACTTGTATATACCATTCCATTCTATTATTAAAATAATTACCTATATATTTTGAATGAACCTAAATATAATACTAGGTTTTTGGGCTTAACCTAATCTACAAAACCAAGACCTTTCCTACCCCTGGGGGTATGCTATTGTTTCTCGAAAATCTTTACATAACGAATGCCGGTCGCAAATTTTATTCCACGTACCTTTTGTCCAGATTTGGCCGGTGTTAAATAATAAAAAGGGAAAGAATAACATCTCTGGGGCTAATTTAGAGGTGTGAGTTAAATGGTCAGCAAGTCGGTATTTTTATAAGCTCAAAAGTGTTTCCGTGATCGATTTATTGCAGGTTGCTTCCAATACAAATTAGAGATCAACCTTTACGTAAATAGTTCACATTATAAATCAATGAAACTAAACAACAACCAGTTAGTATAAATGTCGAACACTCAGCGTAATACAATACCGGTTAGTCTCTGGAAGTAAAAGATTTTATTCCAATCTATTCGTATGATTTCTTTTGCTCCACAATAAAGAATAATTGTTTTAGTAGTAAATCAGCTAGTAACCGAAAAACTTAATATAATATTGACGAGTGGTAGTATTTATTGCGTAGACACAAAATAGTCCACAATACATGTTCATGAATGAAACTTTATCAATTTTTGATAGAACAAATAAATAATATCCGTCTCATTACAAAACACGGTTTAAATATTAGCCCAAGACTTTGAAAATAAAAAGTGGGTTTTGGTTATTCAAACATCACATACAAGCAATCAAAATGTCAAGTTTAAATTGTAACTATGATTTAACATTGGTACATTATGTCAATTTGATAATTATGAGAGAGAGACAGAAAATTTTCGAACAACTAAAACGGACTTGGTCTAGACTTATATTTAAACCACGTTTTGTAATAAGGCCCTATAAGTCTAGATTTAAACGTAATTAATGATTAACTTGAATATCAAATGTTAATTTTATGCTGTCCGACTTAAATTTTGCAATTCAAATAGCAACACGCCTAATATTTGTTTTGCTGACCGAAAAAATATCTCCGTTAATTTAGTAGCCGCTTAGAATAAATCTTGCGCAGGTTTCATTTGTTTTCTGTTTTATTTACCGCTGGCGCTGACTGAAAATAGGACCAACTTCATGAGACTGAATTACATAATGAAAGTTTTTCGTGAGTTTGTGCTTTGGGAATTGAAGTGTGCTTTTATTTTCGTTAAAATCAGTTTGTTTTTAATGTAATAAAGACTATGAATATAATTACAGAAGAAAAATTATATTACTTACTACTGGGTGTTTGCGGTTTTGCTCGCATTAAGAAGTAACACTTACATTTTACATTTTTACATTTCACACCTTTAAAAATGGCATTTCCAAAGTAATTTTCTTTGCGTAAGGCTACGTCATAACATCTACATACCTACCTGCATGCCAAAACTTCAGCCCGATACGTCCAGTGGTTTGGGCTGTGCGTTGATAGATCACTATGTCAGTCACCTTTAAGTTTTATATATTTCGAATTAGTCATTAATTCATTTTTCTATTGGATGGACAGTCTTTATTACAATTTTAAAAATCTTTTAACAAAACGTAATTTCCTGCTTGCTAAATTTGACCGCTGATTGAATACGCCAACGTAAAGATAAAATTAATATTCGAGTAGTCAGAACTTTCATAACGCCGTTTTTCATTTGCTCCAACTTTCATTGTATTGAGGACTATTGTTTTCAAAACAATTTTTTGGTAATACCGGCCCGAGCTTTGATTGAAGGCCGTTGATTAAAATCTGAACAAATATTGCAAAGGTATTTTGGGGCTAGATATTATTGGTTGGAAACAGTATTGTTTGTTTGTTGAGAGACCTAACAGACAAAGAATTTGAAGTGAGGTTTTGACTTTGATCAATGTTTGCTTTAGAAACACTAGAATACAATTTGTTTTTTCTCTTATTTTGTATGAAAATAAAGCTGTTGTCAAGCATGTAACGATGTCTCTTGAGACAACATAGTTTCCGTTAAAATTAAAGAAGAATATTGATACTTGAAATGTTTTCATAGCTTCACTCAAAGTATACACTCCAAAACAAGTATATTATCGAACAATTCTCCTTAGACAGTAGGCAGGACTAGACAGACGTTCACTGCGCGTCGACCATGGGCTGCGGGGCCTGCAGGCGCGCCGCCTCGTAGCGGCAGCAGCACCACGAGTTGGAGCTGGGCGCCAGCAGCTCGCGGCACGTGTACTCCACGTGGTACGCGCACTTGCACACTTAAAGTATGCTTCCTAATCACCGATGTTGCTACATAAATATGGTCAAATGCTTAATTGACATGCAAACACTAACAGATTTACAAATCAGAAACATTGCAACCACTTATCATCGAAGGACAAAATAGCTTAGACCCCGAATGTATGATACATTTTTAGACATGTTAAATAAATGACTGGCCTGTTAGCTTAGTTGGTAGTGGCTCTGCCTCTAATCTAGGGGTTGCGGGTTCGATTCCCGCGTGACACAAGTATTTATAAATTTAAAAAAATATATAATTACTTGTGTTAAGTCTGGTCGTTTGTATGTAAAATAAGTATGTATTTACAAAAGAAAAGTATATAAGTATTATATCCGTTATCTAGTACCCACGACACAAGCGTTTGCTTAGTGTGGGGCTAGATGGTGCTGTGTGCAATGTCCCGAGATATTTATTAATTTATTTAAATAAATAAAAACGATGATTTCTACAAAAGCTTTTTAATACCTAACACTACCCTTTGTAAACAAAAAGATTAGCAGACTAGCCTCTTAAGGCTCTCTTCAAAGCCACTTATCTGCAAGATTTCCTCCTTTTTCACAAAGACAACACAAAAGACGAAAATCTAATTCTAGATCTTTGAATCGCATTGTGGCAGTCATTTAACACATTGTCCCCGGGTATTATTGTTGACTAAGGAAATAAAGCTTATAACTCTCAATTGTAAATGTATTCAAGGATATACTGATATATAAATACTATTTATAAAAGACTCATGGTTAATATTGTGAAATAATGAATTTTCGTGTAAGTTTAATAATGATAATATTTTGGCACATATCGGCACAGATAATTCACATTTCATGGTGCTAATATATTAAATTCTCCTCTGTCTACTAACTACTGATTATGTTGTAATGGCTTCAACTGTAACTGTTACATAAAAATAATGCAGTATGCTACGAGTATGACCTATCTCAGCTTCAGTGAGGTAAGCGAGTGTGGCTCAGCGGTTTCAGTGTCTGCTTTTCATCCAGACGCCCTGATTCGAATCTGGCCCTACACCACAGAATACATATTAATAATAATAATAAATAAATAATAAAAATTCTTCTTCTCGTCTTAAACTATACAATAAAGTTATATTATATAAAAATATATAAAACCTCGAGTCATTTTTTATTTTTGCTCTGGTGAGTAGACATCCAAAATTTGTATATGGGACTACATAAATCCTCAGACAGGCACTGCAGTGTGCCATTATTCGATCTCTGTGTTCTTTCCCAAAAGGAATCAATGCGGGACCGAATAACTGCGAAGAAATCAGGAACCCGCCCCTCAGCAAACATGCCCGACGCGCTGCAGTACCTTGATTTCTTCATAAGGATGCGATATGCGTTATTATAGGTATATTGCACCCTTATGGCGTGATGAGCACTTCGGGTATACTCTGTCCATAGCTGACATGTGTAAAGGCACATACAGTAAGCCCTGACAACCTACACCCACGCCTTGTATTTTCAAGGTGTTTCTGGATTTGCACACGCTTAACGGTAAAGGAAAACATCGTGAGAAAACCGATATATTCGAGGTCCACAATACCCGAGGACAAGTGACTTCTGTGGAACCACCTTGGCGCCCACCACGATTAGGATTAATTCTACGGGGGAGTCACAACCCTCAATCATGAGGAAATACGACTCATGAGAGAGTGTTATAACCCTATAGGTAAGAGTTAAGAGTATAATTTCTGACGCACCATCATGTTAAATATAATCTACAATTTTGAAATAAACGGATAGTTCTGACTGAATGACACGTTCTGGTAAAACCAAACAGTAAATAGAAACCACAGAGTAGGCGTTAAAATGCGAATGACGCATTTGGCCTACGCAGATTCTTGCAAACTTTTCAAATTAGCTCGTAAAGTTACCTACACATAAGTCCATACTCACTCGTGAAAGTGACATTTCTTGCAGTAAGTATTAAAACCTTTTACTCCATATCTAGAACGTAGAATAGGCCCAACATTTCTTCCCTTCGAGAAGATGTATTTGAGATGTGCCAAGGTTTATCAGTAAAGTTAGCGGGTTTTGTATATTTGTTACACCGTGGAGGGTAATTCAGGCACCTACTGAAATTTCAGGTAAAATAAGGTTTATTCTTTGTTGGTAAGGCTTTGTTGCTTATCTGACTGGAGTTATGGAACGGGTGAGTGATGAAGTCAGTTATGGATCGTATTAATAAATATTTTAGTAGGGATCATTTTAATATTTTTTTAATAAAATTGACGGCCTGATGTAAGTACTACTCGCCCCTTAGACAAGATGCGTATTTTAGTGAGCGTACTGACATACTTATGAAATAGCAAGACCAATGTACGGGATTGACATCACGATGTGCTCAGAAGGGGAATTTTTATGTCAAACCCATACATACTCTTCTATAAGTATGCGCTCACTAAAATAAGCCTTTTGTCTAAGGGACCTTTTTTACATGATATAGGCTCACGCTTGACTATAACTTGCCTAATGTTAAGTTGGATGTTCTATAACTAATGATAGTATCGTGATAACCTAGTCAAGCCTTATCTCTTTAGTTTTCAAAAATAAACTCTTAGACTGCAGTTCTCTGATATCAGAGACTTAAAACCAATTTGTTGCTTTCCTTTTTTTAAAGTCGGCTGTGTTAAGCTACACTAGCTAAATAGTATATTATATTTTTGTTATTATTCACAAAAAAATATAAATCTAGTAGTAAATTTATGCATTGGGCTAATGCCCAATTACATTTTGCATTTTGACCGAAACATACGTAAAAAATATTGCTGTCCGTATGTACCTATATATATCACCCGTAAGAATACCGGTGGGTAATCTGTTTTTATTGTCGCTACACCATAATGGGGCTGTTTTTACCCGCGGGAACCGTAATAACTATAAAAATTAATATTTATACGACCAAGTATCACGCTCGCTTCGTAATGTACGAATTTTTACACATTAATTGTGACTTTTGAAATGTAAATCGCGCTTTTATTAAGGTTGAAGCATTTCGTAGAGGTCACAGGGGCTTGGGAGGAAATGAATGGTTAAAATCATGTGCTTATTTCATAAGTCGATATGGAATCGGTATAACTTCTTCTTATCGAATGAGAGTGGTCAACTCTGGTGTCGAAAGATTATGAAGCCGCCCTAAACGCCTCTGACATGCGTACTAGACAAACAGCCGGGACCTACAATTTAATATCCAACCCACGGAAGCGCCCAAAATGGAATGCCACTTTCTGGTCACCCATCCAAGGACGGCCGCGTGTTTGCTTAACATTGTTAAAATCGCAAGCGACTGAGCTACGGGCGCTTCACTGGTATTACTAAAACCTAGAGATAAAACAAAAAACCCTGTTGGTGATTTCAGAATTTTAATTAAAAATAAAGTAGATTGTTTTATTTGTTGTAGTTATAGTTATATTAAAGTTTACTAAATAGTATATTTTAGTATGCTAAATCTTGATCCATACCTCAATTGTATTCATCACCTACATTGGAGCTTGTAAGATGAAACAATTTATAACTGGCCAAAACTTCGTGTATGATATTAGTATTGTCTATGGACTTCTTGATCTTGGACGAATCGACAATAGATGGAACAAAATTGTTACTGAGTGGTGGCCAAGAACAGGCAGACGAGGAGGTCGTCCGGCAGCGAGAAGGGTCGACGACATTGTACGAGTTGCGGGCTCTTTATGGATGAGGTCTGTACAAGATCCACGCAGCTGGCACATTCAAAGAGAGGCCTATGCCCAGCAGTGGGATAGAAAAGGCTGTGGATGATGATGATGATGATACACTTCTTGAGTACTTAACTGCTATTACATAATTAGTATGTGTTGATCCTATTAACATCAGACGAATTGTAGTCGAGTACTTACCTCTTGCTCTTTATTATGTAGTTGTTAATATTTTTTTCACTTGTAAAACAACTAGTTCAAGTTCTTTTTCACACCTGAACCACTCTTAACTTTTATTTAATAATCATCGCTGAAATAAGTTTTTTTATAACAAATAACTGGACATCATCACACAGGTGCTGACGTAGTTTGATTTCCAGGGTTCACCAACTATTCTATAGTCTTAAGTCCTAGTACAATTTCAAATATTGATTATTATTATTTTAAAATTCTAGTTTACTGATAAATACTTACTTACATCCATTATAATAATTCTACAGAATTTTTTAGAAGTAGCTGCTTAAAATAGAAACATTTCAATTAAGTCGCAGCTAGAGATGGTTTCATAAGATTTACTGAGCATTCGTTGAGTTTCAAACAACAAATAAAATTTAAATACTGATAAACAGAATCTGTAAAAATAGTAACAAAAATGTTTATTGGTTTCCGCCCACTCGTTTCGTAAATAAAATAAATAAACAATTTGGTTTGAAAGGAAAAAAGGCATTTAATCTTCTTAAAACAAGCTTGGTTCGAAATATGGCTTCCCTCACTTATAAAATGTTTTATTTAATATTCATAGCGCTGACGAAAAGTTCAAGATAATTATGTACTCGTATGTATGTTCTCATTATAGTTTATATTTCTCTTTTACCTTAATCACATGGAAAGTTTAGTTTGTTGATTTGTTCCTTTTTTACATATTAAATAAAGGTCTAACAGACATACCTACAAATAATTATTAATTCTATGTTTAGCTTTTTCTTCTTATCGAATGTGAGTGGCCAACTCTGGTGTCGAGAGTTTATGTTTAGCTACAACTCAATGTCGGTAAAATTGCTAGAACCCAATATGCTTATACACAGTACTTTCCTATATACTTTCCTTTTCGTTTCCTGCGAACTACAATCCAGGGGTTTTTAAAATCTAGAGTTAATAGGTATCTTCTAGGTAAACGTGTTACACCCTAGACTGCAGCAATGCTTAACATCAGGCAGGCTGTAGTAAAACGTAAACCTATCTCACGTAAAAAAAAGGTTTAAGAGTGTTACAAAAGTTGATGGCAGTCAGAAAATTTAAAATGTTTATATTTATAGTACCTACTAGATTTAAAACTTGCTTTTTTGTATTTTAATGTGTTTGGTGTCTAATAACGTGTTCATTCCATCTTTTTAAATATATGTATATTTTCATGACAAGTATTAAAGTTATTCACTAGTTCTAACAGGAATTTATAAATAAAAACCAATATAGTATCCGTCATAAAAACCATCGATATATTTACACTTCCCATTCTATTTACATATATACAATAACGCAGTTTTACGATGATATTATGTTTAAACAATAACTTATTTCCTATGTACAGTAATGTACACTCTGAATCAACATTATATAAAAAAAATGTTAAGGTATATAGATCTATTTATATTTACAGATATTGAGTGTTCAGACATCTTTTGTGGTAATGATAAATAATCATCAATTATCAATTTAATAAGAGTAAATGAGTATTTTTTAACAAGAAATGGGTTTGGAGTTGACCGTAATTCGCCTGATGGTAAGCAATCAAGTTTGTTTAAACCATGTGTATTCAAAAAAATGTAGTTTACAGCATACTCGTTTGATATTTGTAAATATAAAAGCACCTTAATTTATATGTACTATACAAAATAGGCAAACCTTTAAATAGACAATTAGTGGAAATTTTGTTAATTAGTCATAAGTTTTAATGAGAGACAAAATAATAAGGAAATACGCGTAACAATCATTTTACGAAGCTGGGTCCCTTTACGAAATATACATTTGACTAAGTAATTATAAAAAACCTAAGCATTTGTTAAATATATATCGTCGTACCCATAAATTTGGATCAAGTATTGGTTTGTTAAACAGAGTTTAGTTTCTTTTTCATTGAAAACACTACATATATCTCCAGAGTTTCAGTAACAATGGATTTCCGCAAAGTAACGCCTGATTCAATATCTTTTCTTTTTGATATTTATAGTTTAAGAGTAGAAGATAAATAGTCTAAATTAATCGACCGTTCTTCTTATAGTGGCCAACTCTGGTGTCGAGAGTTTATCAATCCGCCCCAAGGGCACTGACATAGCTTAACGGCTGCCGTACTAGACAAACAGCCGGGACCTACAATTTAGAGTGTAATCCGACCCACGGAAGCGCCCGAAATATAATGCCTCTTTTCGATCACCCATCCTCTAATCGACCGTTGATTCAGATGTTTACGTGTACGGCGCAAAACATTTATTATAAAGATAAACAAACTAAAAAAACTCGGATAGGTATAAGCCAGTCCATGAACATTCAATTGTTAAATGAGTATCAAAGTGAGTTTTAATTTTACTACAATTTTCATTAACAACTGTATCAAATAGGCTTTAGATTATTAACAAATTGATCGTATTCTTTCTTCTCATTTCATACAAAATCGCAATCACAGCAATCCATAATCAATATTAAAACTCAACAGTCTATGCAAATATAATCTTTAATGACTAGAAAATAAAGTAAACACTTCAATAATTCCATTCCATTATTATTTACACAACGTTTGAAACTTCTAAATATCAGTCTGCGGTGTAAAATTAGTCTCTACTTACATTGAGTTAAGGTTCAAATTGCTATGTTGGTTCCTCGGTGTCCGTGTTGGGTTGTTTACCGATCGCGACGTTTGTTTTTAGTAATGTTGATGACGTCATAGGAATTAAGTCCTCGTCTATGGAGGTTAGTTGAGAGTACTGCGCCTTGGGGAACGGAGCTCGGAGCTTGCGACGTCTTGTTTTCAGCTGCGGAAGAATTAATTGCGTAAGGAATTTGATCAATCATTGAGTAAGTAAGTTTTGTCCCAGTTAGCAAAATCTACATATATTTATAAGAAAGTGGTGTTAGATACACCATTTATAACTCAAGAACGGCTGGATGGATTTAGCTGAAAATTGGTGGGGAGGTAGATTAGAACCTTTCTACCCAGTTTTTGTTTAAATTGAATTGAATAAAATCCAATATCTGCTTATTTATTGCCTGTAAGGCGGAACAGAGTTCGCTAGGTCAGCTAGTAATAGTACATAATTAATTATAATAATTGATAGTTTCGTCGAAATAATATATTACATCGTCGACCTTTGTATGTTAATTTACCTCTGTTTAAGCCACGTCAACTTTTTAGAAGAATCAGAACTTTTGATAAAAATATCATCATAAGCAAAAATGTGTTTATTGACCTGTTTGTTACTCTTCCTTGGAATAATTGGTCGTAATTAATTTTCAAACAAAAAATAAAAGTTAAATACTGACAAACAGAATCTGTAGAATAATTTTTTGTATTGAGGAAGTACGAGAATTTCAGGGACACTAAGATAAATTTTAATTAATTCGTTTTTTACAATAAGCGATTGAAACCACGTCATCCGCTAGTTTTTTTTAATAATCTTACAAAATTACGATTTTTTTATAGTGTCAGATTTATTTTATCTGTTTATAGGTACCTTGACGGCGACTCCCAGCGCCACCACCGCCAGCACCGTGGCCAGCACACTCCAGATGACGAGGAGGTTCTGATCCAGCAGGCCTGGCTCCTCGGGGTGCTCCACGAAGAAGGAAGCAGACACTCGGGTGTGGATGTTCTCAGATATACGACGCTTGCCAGCCGAGGAGCCGTTTAGACAGCCACCTGTGTAATTTAAATGTGTTAAGTTTACCGTGAAGCTCAGTGGTTCCAGTGTCTTAAAGAAGTTGTCGATAGAGCCTTTAAACTATTACAACTTTGTAAACTCGATAAAGTGCGGGTAAAACCGTGGACATCCACTAGTTGGAACCAAATTAAGAAATTACAAGCAATACACTTGATTGTTATCTATCGTAGATCACGACCGACCGTGGGTTGGGACGGACTTTTTATTATACTAAATAATTAAACTTCAAGAAATTTTACATTTTGAGCATTTATTTTCTGCAAATCTGCGTTTGAAAAGTATGTATGCAAATTAAAGCTTCGACATATTTCATTTAGCATGAATTTCAAAGAATACAATTGAAATACAAATGTAGAGCAAAAGCCCTTAATATTACGTAGGCGGCTACAGAACCACAGCATTGTAGCCATCTACGGACCCTAACTCCTATTTTTTTTACATGATATAGGCTTACTCTTGACTACAACTTGCCTGATGGTAAGCAACGTAATAGTCTACGATCTAGCGCGCTTGCCTAGAAGAAACCGGCTTACTCTCGACTTGAAGACCGACAAATTATAGTTCAAGGGGAATAGAGATTCGGGCAAAGAGTTCCACAGTTGGGCTGTTCGCACGATGAAAGTCGAAGCAAAGCGCTTGGTGCGAGTCTTTGGAACCTCAACTGTATAACGATGCCTCCTTGCCGAACCCCTACTCGTACGATGGTGAAATGGGGCTCCAGGAATGAAATAACTATGCTACACAAAGATAAAATATACATACATGGAGTGTTAGTCTTTATTTGCAGAAAATTTAAAATTTCTCTACACCTTTTCGAGGCAAACCACAGAAAAACTGTAGAAACGTAAGAAGTACCATACTTAAAAAAATTGTTTAGCCATTTGAGCTTATAGAAGTAACTACCTATTTTCGTCGTCATTCAATATATATATCCTTACCTATAAAATTGCCGATATGTATGACGTAATTGAGAAAAATTATATTTCCATACAAACATTTTTAATGTTTGTATGGAAATGTCTGAACAGATTTAGATGCAATAACTATAGTTAGATGGAAAAAAAGCTATGCACTGCGTATATCAATTTCTCAAAAACAGAGTATATGATAAAAATTTAACTAGTTAAAGTACATAGTGAAACCGACGACACATTGAAAGAGGTGTTTTCAATGACTTCCCTATAAGTAATATGCACTAGTAATACATTTTTTTTACCTAAAAGGTACATAATTCAACCATTGATACAATAAAAATTGTATTTGGAAAAAATATAGCTGTACGTAAAAGTTACAAACAGATTAAAATGTAAGAAAAAAACGGCAATTTCATAGGTAAAGATCTATTATTAGTCGGATTATTCTACCCACACTGCTCCTACAGTTTTACTTCCTTTCATAAAATTTCTATTCCGATAGCTCACAATCGTCAAAACGACTGAAACTAGGACATCTGGAGTATGAATGCGAGTTAAGCTTAGTCTACAAATCTCAGTTTGAAAAGCTGAAAGCTTACCCATATTTTTATCACAATGGCAACAGTCCGATGTATTAGCGGCGTAGAACACGCTTTCAGTGCAGCACGGGAGACATTTGTTGTTTATCCTGCAAGTGGTTTGGAACGTTGGTCATTTGGCAATAGTTGGAACCAGTCTTGGTTAATTGAGCGGGGATAAAACTTAAGTGTTTTTATTTTGAAAACTTTGGACAGTTAAATTGCGCATTGGTTTACTGGAAGTTCTGTCCGAATTCGTTGAATATGTATATATATTTTATTTCAACTTTACATGCACAGTTCAACGTGAGTTGTACATAACGCATTTATTTCAAAAGAATGAATAGGTACTCTTTAATATTTTTTACATATCTTACCTATCTAATCTTAGCGGATGCGCACATGTGACACAACTGCTGGGTCCAGGGCCGGAGCAAGACCTGCAGGAGTCATGGCACGGACTGCAGGTTCTTTTCCTCGACTCATAGTACTGGGAACTAAGGCACTCCACGCACAGCCCCCCCTCCAGGGCAAAGTGGGGCGGGCAGGTCTTGCAGCGCTGCGGGCCTGCCCCGTGACAGTCCTGGCAGTAATGGTGGCAACGCCTGCAACTCTCCTTCCACGGGAAGAAGTTCTGAGGACACTCCGGTCTACATTCACCGGCCGCCAGCCTCCAGTCCGGGGGACATGACGCGCATTGATCTCTCCTCGGCCCCGTACATGTCTCACAAGACAAGTAGCACTTGGAGCACGTCCCTTCGTCCGGGTAGTACCCCGGAGCACAGGTCGCGCGGCACGTCCCGGACTGCAGCCGCAGAGCCCCCCCACACGCCGTACAGTTGAGCCTGGACACGCAGCTCGTGCAAGTATGTGGACACAGCGAACATTTCCCGGCAGTCTGATAGTACCCCGGCCCACATTCCGCCACGCACCTAAAGCAAACAACATGGTTAGTTTAAGGGACGGCGACATCCGACGCGTGTAACTAGGGTTAGTTACCTCGATCCCTGCAATAACAGCGGACTAGAACAAGACAAACAGTCCCATTCGTTCGGTCCGCTACATTTCTCGCACGTCGAATGGCAGTTTTTACAGCGACCGCCTTCGTAATACTCGCCTGGAATAAAAGTCGTGTCAGCATTTACATGTTTTTGGGTAAAGATGTAGAGTGTGAATGTAATTGTTATTTCTCACTTGTATCGCACTTATTGTTGCCGTCGGGGAGACACGAGCCACCGCGTGTGTTCGTCCACCCGGCGTTGCACACAGAGCACACTCCGTTCGAACACGCCTGGCACCCGATCGGGCACCTACAATAGACAATACACTTGAGACGTCACGACAAATTTAACAATTAAGAAACGAACACATTCAGAACTCGAAACCGACATCAACGTTACATTAGCATTCAAAGGCGTCTGTTTTGCCGAAATGTATTATCATAATAATAACACTTACGCTAAACATTCCCTTCTTTGTGTGTCGGCGTAATATCCTGCGGGGCATTTAGGTAGGCAGCGGTTTTTGAATGCGAAATCGCCTATTTTGCACGAGACACATTCGGTGGCATCGGGGCCGCGGCAGGACTCACATGTTTTGTGACACTGAACGCAGCCAAAGTCATCTTTTTGATAAGTGCCGGGCGGGCACACCGCCAAACATGAGCCATTATAAAGTACGTAGCTATGAGTGCAAGACGAACACATATCCGCTTTTTCGGAGCAAGTGTCGCAATGTTCGGCGCAGGGGAAACACGCGCTCGCGTCCGGGTCTTCATAGTAGCCATCGGGGCATTGTTGTAGGCACACGGCGAGGTCTATGACCAGCAGGTGGGCCGGCGCGCATGTAAGGCATGAGTCCTGGCCAGCACCGGCACACGTCTCACAGGACTCGTGGCAGGGCCAGCACACTCCGCCTTGATTCACAAAGCTCCGCGGCGGACAGCGCGACACGCATGAATTATCCAGTCTATAATGCTTACAAGCCACGCACTGCGTGGGCCCTTTCCCGTAGCACCCCTGTGAATCACATTCAGGGTCGCACATTCTCTGTACTTGCTTGTCATTAGCATCCGCCAAAACGTTTTTCCTCTGCGCCGAAGGAATGTTTTTGGGGTAATTGCGTCTGTCGGAAACGCCGAGCTCGATCTCGTTGAGGAATTGCGAGTATTCCGAGGCGTCGTAAACGTCGTTGATATGATAAGATTTTTCCTCTTGATAGACGTTGTTCGAATTGAAATACCCTTTGTTTCGCAGCCGTATCGGATTGATGGCCGTCCCGTAGAATATTAGCTGCCATTTTTTCAATATACCGGGTTGAGTGACGTGCTTGTTCCCGGTATTTAATATCTGAAGGGTCCAGCGTCCCTCGGCGCTCTCGCCCCAAAAATGTACGCTCAAAAACGGCCAATCGTCGAAATTGGAGCTCGTAGCGTCGTGGCTTCTCTCGAACAATAGGGTGGAAGTAGTCCCCATCGGCGACGTTAGCAGTATTCGTAAATTTCCGCGCGGGAAAAAGCTTAGTGAAATTTTGCATTGAACGTGTTCCAAAAACCTGACCTCGTTGGTGGTGCCGCTGCACCCATTCACATCCATGTGCACGGATATCGTGTAGCCGAAAGATGTTTCAATCGTCTTGTCCTCGTTTATTTCCTGCGACTTGCAGATATGTTGCGGTGGCGCTCCGCTCCATTGTTCGGCGAGCGTCACCATCTGAGCGGCGTCCATTAGCCCGTACCCGAATTTATGGCTCACTTTTCTTTTGACGCCGTTTACTATCCACCCTTTTTCCTTTTCCAAGGGTTGTGACCTCGAGGTCATGACTATGAGGTGTTGTACGTCCCGCCACGTGAGTAGAGGGTTCGCTTCTAGTGCGAGAGCGCATATTCCGGCGGCGAGCGGCGCCGAGGCGGAAGTCCCTGTATGCTCCAATGTACACATATGATCCGGTCTCAATTGTATATCCATATCTACAGTGGCTACGCTTTTATCCTTGCCCGGGGTCCCCGAGCTATAAGTAGACGCTAGCGTCGATGAGCACTCTTCCAAGTACCACGGCTTCAACCCTCCCTGAGTGGCACTCGATATTGATATCGTAAATATACTGTTAGCGTAACCGTCGCAATTGCAGGAATCCGTGTGTTTCCCACCGTTTCCGGACGCCCATATAAAAATGGAGCCTTTTCCGCCCCTTCCGTTCGTCACCCCGTTTATGAATGCCCTGGAAAAAAGATTTTAATGAGCTGAGTGTGCGAGTGTGAGTATATCTCGATTTCTAAGCGTTAGAGGTACCTTCTAGCTAGAGGGCCAGGGCCGTCGACGGTTTTCCCGTCGTCTTCCGGCCCCCAGGAGGCGCTGTAGATGTCTATGTGGTGCGTGTTGAAGGAGAGCGCCTGCGCCTCGACCGCGTCGTTGACGAGCCCGTCCAGCATGCGGATGCCCCCGATGCTGGCGTTGTACGCGATGCCAACCCCGCAGTACCGGTTGTACGCCACGGCTGCCACTTCGCCAGCACACCGGGTCCCGTGCTTATTATCGCCATTGTCTTGCGGCGTGGGATCTGTATCGTTCCCGTTTATGTCGGTCGACGCCGCCGGGTCCTACAATCCAGTTCAATACATTACTCTCCACAAAAGGGGTCTTTGTGTCGAAAGCTTTATGTGCAATTTTAGTGAGGTTTTTATTTGAAGCTCGAGTAATAAAATGAAGCTATCGAGGCTAAACTGGCGGCGCTGTTTGCTAATGACGCAGTCTCAAGGGCGCGAGCGAATTGCGTCTGATACAGTCATGAAACCCTGATCGTTGAGATAGGTAGGTTAGGTAATATTATTAGTGGAATTAGGTGTATTTACATAATTCGGCAGTAAGTCGGGGTGGTTGGGTTGTATCCCGTCGTCCAAAATAGTAATAACTACGCCCTTCCCGGTGTATCCCTTGCGCCACGCGTACCCGACATTCATGTCTAGGCCATCTGCCGCTCCTCCGTTCTGAAACACAAATCCTTTATTAAAATACGAAACAGATGTGATTTAACCTTTATTATCTGTTGTTACGAACACATTACACCATTTTTTCATGTTTTATATACATATAGTCAATTTTAGTTTATTTTTCTTTGTACGAGTATTAGTGATTTGTATAAGTTCCATTATTTAACAGTGGCTAATATTAATACTGCTTCTCGTTGTTCGATAAATCTAAAAATAAAAAGTTACAGTAAAATGATTCTAAAGTATGATCTTAAATTTATAGAAGCACAGTTATTTCATTTCCAACCGCGCAGAGTAGGGACCTTAAATCTTTTACAAATGGAGGAATCCAATGAATATACGTAGTTCGTGAACCCTAAAGCTTTGTTTACATTCAAGCAAAGATATTTTCCGAATATTAAAGGTTTCTAATATTTTCAAGTACATTTGTTAGGTTTCTTACACAAACAGAATAATTGTACGAATTATGATATACATATGCACATATATCAAAATACGTACGTATGCGTAATACATCTATGCTTGATAGATACTAATTAAAAAACAAATAAATACGATTAAACCAATTGATTTTACATATTTAATTTTCAAATATAATTTTAATTTTTGACATAGCAATTGACTTTATTTCGATATTAAAACATGACATTGTAACCTTGTAAAAAATTAATTTAACTAAATGTATTAAGTAAATTCAATTTGACGAGATATAAATATTTGTGTAGCATATTCTATGATATAAGTTCTTATATATGTATGTCGCAACTTTACAGTATCAATAAAGATTCTTTATCTATTTTATCTTTTTATCGATGTCTTCATAAGATAAAAAAATAAAAACTAACAACCAGATTTTAGATTATTTTTCTGCTTATTCAATCAACAAACGAAACAGCCCCAACTGAAATAACCCTCAGTTCGTTTCAGTTTCCATAAAGTAATTCCAGTGTAGTCGCTCCCTTACCACGTATATCTAAGTATTTCTCCGTTTGTCTGTTCAGGTCATTAACTTTGTAATACTACGGTACCTAGTACCGCCGACATAGCATAACGAAGGACGGGCTTTGTCAATAATACATTCCCTGAAAAATGATCGTTAAAATAATAAGCGGATTTTACATTGCAAAATATGAGAACGTGCGTTTATGTCGTAGGACATACAGTTTTGGTAATCCTTATTTGATTTGTTTGGTGATTTATTTTTACGTCCAATGAAGAACACCATGTAGATACGTGTCAATTTACAATGTTTTATCTGTGTAATATGTTAACTCTTATATACTGATGTTATGTATAACAGTTTACCGAAGTTAAGTAACAACTGTTTTTTTTACTGTCTGCAGCTTAATTTTACCTGAGTCGAATACCTAATTAAGCTTGAGTGAGATTTGTACAGGTACTTAAAGTTTTTTCTCCATGCTGCCGAGTAGCCTGCCGGCAGGAAATGGTGCAGAACCGAGAGGAGTGGCATCTCTTTGTGTCGGAGGCCAGTATGCACTTTGGGCCCCAACGCCACATTAGTAAGTAAGGTTTTTTTCCAACTGAGAGTATTCCGTGCGCTCATAAAATGGTACGCATACTCCAGTCTACCACAATTCTATGTCAATACTACGGTACCTAGCACGAAGAAGCTAGTAATGCTGATTAAATTATGCGTACCATCTGGCATTAAACCGTCTTTATACATGTTTCTCAACATTTTCTGAGCATACAAACGTCAACTGTGTACGTGAAAGTTTTGATTAATAAAAATGTGATGATATCGAGTTGAGCTGATTTCAGTTGAACCGTGCTGCGATTAGTACGAGTTTTAAAAGTTTTCAGAGCGGTTTTGGAGTTTTATTCAGATTTTTCTGAGTGGGTTTTGATGAGGATTTATTTTAAGGAAACAATTTTTAGGTTTATTGGTTATTGTGTTGGATGGTTTTAGTCATTTATCTCAGAGCAATAAGTCGCGCGTGGCATGAAAAATCATGCTTACTTCTCCGCATTCTTTTGTGTTACAAATTCCTGTAACTGTTGATATATGTGTTTATTTTCTTTTAACTAGCTACAAACTACAATAAGGCATGTTTCTGTAACTATTCCTACCGCAGCTTTTCTTCATAATAAATAAGTCGGAGAAGTCGCGTGTGTCTTAAAAACCCACTCTTTTCCGTAGTTTGCACGGTTGTATTACTTCTATAGATTTAGATATAGGTTTTTTTTACTTCGATACACTTAAAAAAAATATTTTTTACTATATATATGTCTTATAAATAGTTATTTATATTTTCACTATACATACCAAGTACCACTGCTCCTTGAACAGTGGGTCTGGGAAGGCTGGCATGGCCACTTGCCGCATGGTCAGGCGCGCGTGGCTTGAGAAGTCACGCTTACTCCTCCGCAGCTCGCGCTGCTGCATCACCCATCTCACCTGGGGAAATAAAATAAAAATATTATTTTTAATCTAATACAACAAAAATGTACCGCATCACAAAAAAATCTGGGTAAGACAAAATTTTAAAATAACAAAATCTATAACGATAAAATGATTATTTACAATATACAATCTATTACAATAAAATGATTTTGACAAAAAATAAAATTAAAAGTAGCTCAATCATAAATTATTATCATAGCACAGTATGCTGTTTGACCGTCATACATAGTCTCAAACAAAGAATACCCATGTTTTATTTAGTTAATGTGTGTAGTGTGTACATATGTAACTAAATAAAATACACTTTTTTTAGGCAAATCTGTTCTGTCTGTTTACTTATACTATACTACAAAACGTAGCATATACATTTAGAACTAGGTATTTATTTAGTTATTTTGTCGTAAGGAAGTTATATGCATGGTCAATTTAACCCTTTTATGTCTCTGCACAATAGGCTACTGTTAAAACTTGAAACTGAATATGCTAGACTTATAAACTTCGTCTTTTCTTTCATACTACGGCCTTTAAAAATAAATTCCTCCTAACAATACAGCACTCGGCATGAGGCAAATAGCTAGAAAACAGTTGCCAAAGAGTTATAAACGCCGCCGGCTTCAGATTGCACGACCGCGACACATAAGCTCGGGGGTTACGATGATGGAATATTGAAACGTTATGAAATATGCTTGGAAAGTAAATTAAAAATACTGTCAAATCGAGAAACTCCTCCTTGTTTGAAATCGGGTAAAAAATCAGTAAGATTTGCCTTGTTTTAGACGAAGGTATGTGTGTAGAATGATGCCATGAAATGCATAAAGTGTGAATCCAAAAAAAAACATACCAATTTTATACAACGTTTCATCAAAATGTTACCACGAATATGTAAAAAACAAACTCCGAATTTACAGATGTAAACCTTTAGCATTTAGAGGTGTGATGAGTCGTATTTGTTGTACTTACCAGTAAAATTACAACTAGGTATACATTTTCAATATTAATTTTAAAACGGAATTAATACCTATCCCATCTTGTTTCACAGTACCCGTACAGGACTTATTGTTAGAGCAGCAATAACCTCTTGGCCGCGGCATGGCGAAAACAGCCAAATTGGAAACTTTCCTATTCCGTTACAAATTGCCATTTTCTGCTTTGTATTTTCAAATGTTTGTTGCGTTATATTAAACTGAATTGGCAGTTTCTGTTGTTGAAAAACAACAATAAAGTACGTAGTGATTGCAGATCATGAAACTTTTTGTTGTTTGTCGTGGCATTATAGTCGATTGGAGAATTCTCGACATCAGAGGCAGCCACTCTCATACGGCCTTACATATTTTTACTAACTAACGAATTCAGTTACAAAAAACTCCTGATAACTGAAAAAAGGAAACTTAGCCGAAGCGTACCTAGATCATCACGTCAGGTTTGTACTCCTGGCTCCAAAGAAATTAAATTAATTTAAAAAGCCAAAATCACCTACTTGTAAATGAAGTTTCATACTTAATTATTCAGCAATTTAACTTGTTAACCCGTCGACGGTTTGCCCGAAAGTTTCGCTAATATTTCAATGGCTCTTCAAAAACTTCCAATTTGCTATAACTCCATTTATCTTCAAAGCCACTTGAGGCGGTAGTACGAATGTTTTTATTTCGCTTCATACAGAACCAACATTTAATCAGATATTGAAATAAAAATTATTTTTTTGGCATAATATCTCGTAATATAAAAAAGTGCGTAGGCACATATGTACTTATTCAATTTTTTTTAGTATTTTTTAAACTATAAGCAAGGTTAATAATTCAATTCTATTCTAGATAATGTAAACAAAAATGTCGGTATGTTTGTCCCGTCACGTTACGAGCGACGGATCATTGGACTTTTAGTATGGAACGCGCATGCAAATTTTATACCAATAAAACGTGAATAATCCAATGCATTCAGAGTTAAATAGACATGTATGACTAGTACCAAAATAGCATGTACTACACTCCAACTTTAAAATTGAGCTATTTTAATCAGCAAGTTAACTCCAGAAGATTAACTAACCGATCCTTTGAGGATGTAACATTATTGAGCAGAATCAATTATTCTAAATCCGCTTAAGTCCATAACTTTGAGGATTATTCTAATAGATAATTTAATAACCGACGATATTGGAAACGAATTGGAGCCTATTTTTGGTAGTTGATTAATGTTTTTCATGTTGTGTGTAATTGGAAAGGGTGATGAAAAATATGCTATTTTTTTCATGGCAATTGTCTTTGTTTAAACACAAGTAAACATACATACATTTACATTCTTGTTTGTCTTTTAATTCTGATCGCGGGAAATAAAGAAAGTTTTACAATTCTTTTTTATCCAGTCTCTGTTGCTTCTAAGCAAATTTACATAGACTCAGTGATGCTTAACATCAGGCAGGTTGTAGTCAAACGAAAAGCTTATTACGTGTTAAAAATACATATTACAAATATATTGCAAAGTAACGCCTGATACAATATCTTATACAATTGCCGTCAAGTTCAACAACTTTAATCCTCTACAAAACTATTTAGTTATTTCACTGTTAATATATTTTCCATTATAAAATAAAGAAAAACATAATAATTCAATGAGAAAACTCGAGCAATCAAATGAAGCACCCATTCTTTGGTTTCAAACAGCAATCACAAGTTCTCCATAAGTGTACAAATGGCCACGATCAATACTTCATTACACTTTAGTTGCTACCAACTTAAAAAAACAAAAAATCCATCTTTTCCTAGGAACAAGAGATTAATTAACTTTTTTAATTAAAATTTTTGGGCACTTTGCAGACGCCTGTAAGATTATGAGACGGTGTTAAGAAGTTTTCCAGCCTTTTTCAGCGATGGATCCACGAAACGTACGGATAACCTTAAAAATTTATGGTAATATCTGGTCTCTTGGTTAGTAAGTAAATCAACCTTAACAAGGTATATTTTAAAAGTTTTTTAAGAGCTCTGTTGAGTAAAAAAGTATGGCACGTACCTAATTAGTATTAAAAAATATTATCCACCACGATTAATTTGCTCAGCCAAATTCCTTAGATAAATTGATTCTGCGGGGGAGTCATAACTCCCAATAACGAAGAGTCCACTTTAGGAGGAGCATAAAATATTATTTAGCTATGAACCAATCAATTCTTTATTGACAAAAATATACATAAGACACAAGAAGTTTCCAAGTCTCTGGCTTCCGAACTAGAAAATTATCTGTGTCTCGGAAACCAGCTCCTTCTCTATTAAGGATCACAAAATGTCAATAAGCCAGAGATAAGACTTACAATATAAATGCATTGTTAAGTAAATACAGAATCCTAATTTATGATATTAAATTTGACAGTTTTTTTTAATGTATCGTGTAATTTAATTTAATTTAAACAAATATTAGGTAAGTAGGCCCTTGAGATATATAGGTATACTCGTATTTTGTCTAGTTCAAATGAAACATCTGGTGTTATTAATAGACCAAGGCTTTCATTTTGTCAATCAAACGTGTGACTTGTGTGATAAGAATTACCAGTATTCTTGACTTGATTGATGACTTCACGTCAAGCCTTTTACAGATAGCTTTTGTGGTTAGGATCAATTTTTCAATGCTGAGAAGCCTATATATTTTTCTTGCTAGGATTTTATCTCGAGGATTCTAGAAAAAGTTGGTAGTTTTTAGGGCATCATCGCCAAAACGTAAAAACAGTTATTTGAACACCCGAATCTACTATCTAATCATAAAAAATTGACAGCTGACGGAAAAATACATATACCTAGAATGTACACTCGACTGTGAAATAAACAGATGGTTTGGTCTTGGTTTGGTCCATATTCATTATGAAATTGTCTTTTTATAGTCTAGGAAATTATGGTATGGGTACATATAAATAAAAATGACTTTTAATGATCTTCTTCTTCTTATCTTATGAGAGTGACATCTCGTGTCGAGAGTTTATCAAGCCGCCCTAAGGGCCTCTGACATTTTTACTAATGCCACTAGTTAATTCAGGTTATCAGTTTCACTTTTCAATAACTAAATTAATTTTTAACGTATTATAATATATTTTTGTATCAGTAACTCACCTGTGGGTCATTTTTGAGTTTGATAACATATTCAAGGCTCGCATTAGTAGACCTCTTGCTGACGTGTGGGTGTGATAGTAGGTAGAAGTTTTTGAGATTACCAATCTGGAACAAAACAATAAATTTTATTACTTACAAGAAAGGTATACCGTTTGATAATTTGTTCTTTTTAACACGGAATAGTCTTACGTTTGACTACAGCCTGCATGTTGGCTCCACTGTAGTCTAAGATGTTGCACGTTTGCCTAGGAGAAAGCTACATATTTACTCTGGATTTGAAGATCCCTGGGTTATAATGTTCTAGAAACAGGCCTCCAGGTAGAGAGTTCCATAGTCTCGCTGCTCTTACTATGAAGGTAGAAGCAAAGCGCTTCGTACGAGTCTTTAATACTTCCACCATGAACCGGTGACGCCCCCGTGATGTCTAGAATAAATTAAACGTCCTTAGCATGGCTAGCGGAGATATTCGTAAGATCACCAATGTTAAGACATTATAAGTTCTTGTTGATGCGGCCAGTTCTTAGATGGGTGATCAGAAGCAGACATACTATTTGGATGTTTTCAAATCAAATCAAATAAATCAAATCAAAAATTCTTTATTGTACACCAATATAGCAAGAGAACACAAGTATAAAGAAACAAAAATGTAAACTATAATATTGGGACAGAGTGTTTTCTGTGTTTGTGTGTGTTTGATTTGGGTGTTTTCCTGGGAAGAATGACCATTAAGTTAAATAGTTTTTGTTAACTTTTTAATTTTTATGGCAATTCTCATACTTAATTAGCTAAAATACGTTAATAAGTATAATTATATATATGTATGCGTGTGCCGAATATGTACCTACGTAATATTCTAGGAAACTAGTTTATACACTGTTCAAGTAGCTTGCTTGCAAGTTTCAAGTTGTAAGTAGCTTATTACGAGAAAGCACCTTGCAAACAAGTTTTATACGTTAACCAAACTAAGCGCTTACTTTGCTGAAATCTACGTACTATTAACTTTACTTTTGACTGAAACTTACATGTTTTTCAAGACTTATGAACTTTCTGTTTAAAATACAATCCTAACCGGTTTTCAAACTTTATAACTTACAATTTTCGTTGTAAGTGACTTATTGCACTAACCACAACAACTTTAATACCTTTTGATGGGTTTTCAATGGAAATCAAAATCGAAATTTTAAGAAGGAGATATTTTTTTTCTTGGTCGGAATAATTGTTTTCGAGTGAAATCTTTTAGCCACAATAATCACCATAGATTAAAAAAATAACAGGTTTTTACGTCTGACAAATCCTACACTTAGTTTCAAAAACATAATATGTTGTACCTAATAAGGTACCTTCCTACTAATCTATACTAATATTATAAAGTTGAAGAGTTTGTTTGAACGCGCTAATCTCAGGAAGTACTAGTCCGAATTGATTTTTTTTTTGTGTTGAATAGAACATTTATCGAGGAAGGCTTTAGGCTATATAACATCACGCTGTAGCTAATAGAAGCGATGAAACAATGGAAAATCTGAAAAAAAAAACGGGGAAAATTATTCATCTTTGAGGGCTTCCATTGCGTGCGCTGCGAAAACGGTTCAAGATATCATAATAATATGTAGGTATGAAAGAATTAATGCCCAAAACAACTTTTCCACGCGGATGAAGTCACAGGCAGCAGCTTGTTATTTATAACAATGCCTCAGATACAAATACACCACACCACCAACACTTATAATCCCCTTCTAAGAGTATATATATTTAATAAAATAAGTAAAATAATATGTTTATTTACAATCGGATTACTTTTTTTTACGCGGGATAGGTTTACGTTTGACTAACAGCCTGCCTGATGTTAAGCATTGCTGCAGCCTAGGGTGTAACACGCTTACATAGAAGATACCTATTAACTTTAGATTAACCTAAACATTTTTTTTTATATATTAGTTATTATCTAAACTAATGTATCATGCATATCTAACGTTAGAATTACACTGTATTTAATTTACAACAATTTACTATATACAGTAGACCCCAAACTAGGCGTTATCCTGTATCTTGGTAAAAGAAAATATATTTCCCAAATCCAACTGCGCATTGCACGCAAAAACTCCCCGGCGTGTTCCAAGTTCCCGCAAATCTCATCTGGCTACCCCAAAACAGGAATACCGCTGGCTATATTTATTTACACTCTTGGTTATTTTTGCTAAGCCTGTCAAGAGGGACAACAACCCTTAAAGGCTATTTACAGGTCATAAGTGGGGTCCCAATAACAAATAGAGAACGATTTTTGGCGAAATATGGGCTTAGGGGAAAATCTGGATGTATTTTGGATAAAAAACAAGCGAGCATCTATTTTTTGTTTTTGTTTTTATAGTAATTGATAAGCTATTTAATTTAGTCACCAGTAACGGCACACGTATCATATATATTATATAAAATCTATTGTTTAGAGTCATTATCAGTTTCATACAAATATAGACGTAAACAAAAAGGTATACCTATGTAAGAAAAGTATCTGACGTTATAAGCCACACAACTTATGACAGATTTAAGTGTAAGTTAAAATTCATGTGTATATTTTGCACTAAGTATTAAGTACTAAACTAAATAAAATAAACCTGAACTTGTTAAAAGTGCGGCGTTTCTGATGACTCTGGTTTCTTCCAGCATATTTCATTATTAAGAAAAACCAGTTTCATTTCATACAGCAAGCTATGTTATTTATAAACCAAGTAAGCTTTGAAGCGACTATGGCTCAGCGGTTTCAATGTCTGCTTTTCATCCAGGCGCACGCTGGTTCGAATCCGGCACTACACCAATGACTTGTATTTTCAAGTTATGTGTGGATTTGCACTTGCTTAGCGGTGAAGGGAAACATTGTGAGGAAACCGACATATTTGAGGATCACAATATACGGGGGCATGTGTATTGCGAGGAAGGACCTGGGCGGCCACCACGATATATCTGCCTTAGAGATCTCCTCTAGCGAATTCATTCTGAGGGGGAGTCATGACCCTCAATCATGAAGAAATACGACTCAATAGAGAATTTTAACTCAAATACTACATTTCATTCCAGACAAATGCGAGTAATACCGTCAAGCTAGTTAGTGAAAACTCAGACAAACAAAAATGCACAAAACAACTGTAACATTCGTCAAAGGTAAACAAACCTAGCTTCTGTACTCCGAGCAACGACCCCAGCGTAAAAATTGCAAAAACCTAACCTTACCTAAGCGACCCAAATACTACTCCATTACACGAACAAAAGTGCTGAACTGAAATTTCCTTCTGTATTTTATTATTATCTCTCGAAATAGCAGTCATCTGACATAAATTGTCACCGAGGGAACTCCAACAGTTCTGGGGGAATTTGAATTATAACTCTGGAAGTACTGAGCATCCTACAGTCTACCGACCTCTTCTTGTCTGTTCTGTCGAATATTTCTTACTTCATTATTATAACAATCCAAAGGTCAGTCCGTACCTTTACATAACATTTAAATACGCGAATATAAAATCAATCAAAATTTAATATCTTGGTTGGCAATTTATGTAGAAATTCAATTTATGATGTCAATGGTCAAACCCACTAGTCTAAAAAGCATTGTTCCTTCATACAAGTAAATAGTTCATCAGAACGATTCGATTAAAAATTGCGTACAAATAAATTAACCAGTACTGGTTTTACGTCTCAATGGCACCGCTTTTTAGTTAAGTGTTTATATTTAGTTTATTTACAATAATAAAATATAAAAACAAGGGAAGAAAAACTAAACATACTACTTCTAACTTCTACAAAAAGGAGCACTTAGAAAATCTTTAGAAAAGCCATAATAAAATATATTTAGTTGTTTTAATTTTTTATTTCTAAGCCAAATCCAGTTTATCTTTATTCTAGGGAAACAGTTTTCTGGAAAAGTAATTCTTGTGCTTACGAAGTTAGTGCGCGAACTTTTTCTATCCGAGCTTTTGATGCTTATCACGAGTGCCTAATTCCAGAATATTTGCCGATAAGCTTTAAGCTTTTAGGTTATTATGGAATATGATGCGAGGCCACTAAAGCTGAGTAAATTGGGTTTTTTGTAAGAAACTGGGTATATAAGTATTATAAGATAGTTATGTAGGGCTGGTAGTAAAACCATTTATTTATTTGTTGAAAAGATTTACCATGAACATTGATCGACCAAAAAAAAACTGTTTGTCTCAGTAAATCATATAAATAAAGGACGGCAACTATACATTATGTAATAATAATGTTGAATGTTAATTTCAAAGCCAAGAAACAAAATCAATTCAGTTTTTTTTCCTGACCAAGGTACTATGAAAAAACATTAAAATACATTTTTAATTATTCAATTCAAAGCCCGTAGTATCAATATATAATAATATCACTATCGTAGTATCGTAGTGGCACTTATCTCTACAAATACATATATTTTAACCATCATATCTAAAACCTTGAGTTGTTCCTTCCAAAAAAAACCTTTATTTATGTCGAGACCTCATAATCTTTTTACATTTTTATTTCGCACAAAGAGTAAGTATGAAAACGAATTTTTTGAGGAAATATTAATTTCCTGGCCCTGGAAATACCCTGCGAGCGTTTCCGCCATAAAAAACTCCGTCGCCACAAATTGTGGGTTTAATCCGCGTATTAATCCGTTCCCCTGCCCTCTCTATGATGTTAAATAATTTGGTTCCCATTGAATTATGCAAATATAAACATAGGAAAAATCCTAGCGTTTATTTTTTTGCAAAACTTTTTTGTTAAGAAAAGATTTAAGTTTACTTTTCGTGTCTATTTACATAGAAAGAAACTATTCTTATCTCGTTATCTTTTCTTATACTCTTTATTGTTGACACATAATTTAAAAAAAACAGTACATAAAACGAATTATATCTAAATTAGTGCCACAAGCAGTGGCCTCATCGCTAAAAGCAATCTTTTCTAGGCAACCTTTGGTTAGAGAGAAATAAGCATAAAGTAAAAATGTGGTTTACAAGAACAAAGAAATAAGATATGTTACAAATAAACGTTAATAACAATAAATTTACAAATATATCATCATGTTTAAGTCATCTAGTACTTAAAATGAACATAAAGCACAGTATACATAAGTATAAGTTATTCTTACTTATTATAAGTTAATCATGAAAAATAATTAATTCATCCTGATTGTAGGTAGGTATATTGTGTGCATTTTCAAAGAATTAGCCATTACAAGTGTAAAACACTCCACGCCCGTCGCGAAATTGCTGATTTATTAATGCTGTTTAAAATACTAAATGGATACATAGACTGTTCTGAAATCTTATCTAAAATTAACATCAGAGTACCCATGCCTCATGCTAGACTGTGTTGGAAAAAATGTTTTGTCCCTGAAAATTGTCGCACTAATATGTTAGCATTCTCTCCGCTAGTACGCATGTGTAAATTGTATGATAACATAAACATCGGATTAAATTTTGATATATTTTTAAATATCTCATTGCCCTTTGTGAAATCACAATTGTTAAAATTAGTAATGTGATCGGTTTTAATTAATAACTAGGTATCTTTTGCAATTAATATTGTCTATTAACTATCGGAAGGTATTTTTAAAACATAGAAATTAAAATAGCTAGGTTCACTGTATAGGAAATATACGTATTGTAATTTTTGTTATCAATTAAGAATCGTATAATTGTAGCCTGTATATTTCTGTTTGTGAACTAATAAAAAAAAAAAAAATTCGAGCGGGATGTGTATGGCCATAAATTTTTTAAATTTGCGTTGCTTCATAAAATTTGGTACTTCGGTAAGAGAATGTACACCTGCCGGTAATATTCTAGGAACGGTACAAACTAGATATTTCTTCCTAGAAACGTAGAAATTGTTTGTGTAACCTCAAACCATACATGTAGTAGGTAAATAAGCAACTTTTCAGTTATGTTAGTTTTAGACCTTTAGAGGTTGTGAGCTGACAAAATGTTGTTCTACTTAGTTACAAGTTTGTTCAAAGCATGTCAGAATACAATATGCCTCTATTTAGTCCAAATGTTTGGATTTGTTCTAGATAGGGAAGGAATGAAATTAAAAATATACATTTTCGAAGATATGATAGATTTAGTAAAACAACGTGTGTACTTTTACCGAAGGTCTAAAAGCTTATGTGCTTAAAAATACATTTCTGATGTAGCATTACTGTAATCACATACTTCATACTTAGTGTAGCTAAATGTATAAGTTTCTCAAATCTTGACGTTTTTTAATTTAACACAATGTTTTTGCTTCCATAAGATAGGCTGAAGGTTTTTCTAATATGTAAAAATGATTCGACAGAACCACTTATGTGTTTCCTTTCACAACCAATTACATCACTCAATAAAAATAAGAAAAAGAAAACCTTCATATTCCTAGGCCAAAGAAAATAAGATACCCAACGTTGATATAAGCACAACATTACAGCGATTTATGTATGGCTTTACTATTCCCAACACTACGAAAAATATGGTTTCTTATTCGCACCACGAGAAATAATGGGGCGAAAGGAAAAGATAGATCAACTTTCCTCTGTCTAATAGAAAACTTTGTTTTTCATAAATGGGAAAACGCTGGCGATGAAAACAGAAGTGAAGTTTGTTATCTTGCGTATTGTTGCGGTTACAAAATATCTAACTTCACTGATAGACGGATAAAAAATATAGAAAATATTTTTTTTTACATTAGATAGGCTCACTCTTGATTACAACTTGCCTGATGTTAAGCAACGTTGTAATCTACAATCTAGCGCGCTTGCCTAGAAGAAACCGGTTTACTCTCGACTTGAAGACCGACAAATTATTATTAATGTCAGACACAAAATTCATACAATACAGACAAATCAACCACGCAAACTTATTAGTTAATTACTCACATACACTGAAAATATAAGGCTCCTTTCACAGACAGAATAACATAGTAGGTAGTTAATTTTATTGATTTACCGATACAGGGTATAACAAAAAAGTGACATTGTTCGTATGATATTGCCTACGTTCTTTTTAAATAACTATTATTTGCACCAGATCGTAGATTAAGAATAAAATAATAAAATAAATTTATTGTCACATGAAACATTAAATAGACACACAATAAAAAACAAGAGTACAAATAAGAAGTTTCATGTCACATTCCGGCCCCAACTCAGCATGTGCTGATCTTCCGTTGGGACCAGCGGGTGACGTCACGCACATAGATATATCATAATACACGTAATAACATAAACATAATACAGCGAAGTAGTAATACACACACAATATAATGAATACAGAAAAATATCACAAACAGGCAATGGATTATAGTAGGTAACTAACTATATATTTAGTGCATTAACAAATAAACGTATGAAAACAATAGATTGAAACACGTTAACTAAAGAAAAAACTAATATATTATTATATCAAGATTAGGTACAATGTTACTTAACATCAGGCGAGTTGTAGTCAAGCGTGAGCCTAGCTCGGTTAAAAATATAAATAAAAAGCAATTATTTACTTTAATCTGCCAAAAATGACTTTAAAGAAAGAAAGGAATCATTTATTGTGACAGATTTAACAGAAGAACACACAGGAGAAAAATCATAATAAACAAACATAAAATCTGCCACAACACAGCCCCAACTCAGCATAATGCTGGTTGTATGACTTTCTTTGCCTATGGAGCAAAAGGGGATGTAATAGTTTATTACATAAATCTTATATTGGTAAGATTATAAAACCTTAAGATAGACCTGGAGAATATCTACAACTTCTTTGGTCAATTTTGGCTCATAAATTTAAAAATTCATACTTATCTCCACGCAAGAAGGTTAGAAATCATGAAGTTTTGGGCAAATAACATGAGTAATGTTTCTTGGGCATTAAAAATATACAATACACTCAAAATTAAATACCTGTTTTTTTAATTAGTAAAATTTGCTTTGTAAGTTTTTTCAAATAAAGTTTTAAAAAGTTCTTAAAAAGAAAAAAAAAACCTGTTTTATGTGTGATAATTCGTAAGAAGACTATTCGATCTCGTTAAGTTTACTATAGTGTCAATGAATATAAATATATGTATGTATGTCGACTATATTTCAATTCACGATTTTTTTAATATCCAGTTAATATTCCGAACCAAATTTATGCATTCGGTCTGGCTAAATTGGTTTTTCTAACCGAGTTGATTTGTTGAATTTTTAGCAGTTTGACTGAAAATGTTAATATTTTATTCGAATACCGAGTTATTACATCCATCCATCGAAAATACCCAGTATTGTTTTGTTTTTCTTTCTTGTATGAATTGAACACAATTGAGATGTTAACCCTAAACATTTTAAAAGAAATTATAATATAGACCAATATCGTTGTATAGTTTTCGTGTATTAATTAATTTATCTCTATACTAAAATATGATCGACCAAACGACTAAAGTAAACACTTAACTTTTTCATAATAACTTATAACTTTAGTAATAAACTTACTACCTATATGTACCTCTATGTTTCAAAACTCAGGTTAAAAACTGGTACCTAAACTCAATAGCTCAATAATCTGCTGTTGAATTCGTGTGTTTATAGTTGTCTCCTTCTGTCGTTATAGTATATGGGTATAATATGTATATGTGTTATATATTTATAGTTATTTGCACGTATATGTAATATGTGTTATTTGTTATTGTATGTATATATATATATTATTGAATATTTTTATTATTTGTACATATTTTCTCTTTTTGAACACCCCATCCTTTATATTTCTTTCGACTCCTGTCCATCCTACGGTTGCCTGGAAGAAATCGCTATTAGCGATAAGGCCGCCAGTTGTGGCACTATTTTTTTTAAGTCTTTTGTGTTTCTGTTTGTCTTTTTTTTTTGTCAATGTGTGTTACAATAAAGAGTTTATCTATCTATCTATTTTGAGTCGTATTTCCTCGCGACTCCCCTGCAGAATTAATTCGTTAGGGGAGTTCTCTTGGACAGATACATACATCGTGGTGGGTGCAAAGGTCCTTCCACAGATATGTACCTACGTTTGCGTTATGAACGCAACCTCTAAAGATAAGGATATTTTGTATTTTTATTTTAAATTTAAGTCCAAACTTTCCTGTCCTCTCACGGATTTTGTTCTAAACTTCACAAATACTAAATCTATACTACCTTTATAAAGTTTAGTATTTTTAGCAGCTTAGTTCAGTTGTAGTCCAAGAGCTGGCGAACAGCCATCCTAATTGTGTCCTCTTTCTGCAATTACGTCTGCATTATGCCTACTTCGGGTAGAACAAGACAACATACTGCATTCTATACTTATTTGTTAGTGAAGTAGTATATACTTGTCTCTACGGATTTATATCATGTCGTAAGCCTCAAGTGTCTCTGATATCTATATATCTATACTTATAATAAAGCTAAAGAGGGTCAAAAGCCTGAACATGGAAGATTTAAAAAAAAATGTTTTGATATAGTTAGAATTGATAACAGAAAACGTTGCAGCTATTTATAGAATTTGTGGCGGTTTATCTATTTCTGTGTCTCTGTTTAATAAAACGCTCATCACGCAAAAACGGCTGAACGGATCATCGTGATTCTTCGTAGGAGTATGAGGTCCTGTAAGTGTCATAGGCTACTTTTTATCTAAAATAATGCGAGCAAATCCGCGGGTGTTCATTATTATACCGATAAATGTTAATGTATCGTATATCAATCAGAAACTTCCTTCAATTATGTCAGAATCATGTTATTGTATTTTGTTTAAAAACGAAGCATTGTATTGTTGGAAATCGTATCAAAGGCATATGAAAACCGGACACTTGGTAAAACAATAATGTATGGAAAGTATTATATTTTCTCTGATATTAAACTTTGTGATATGCCGTGATCGTTTTTATACACACACTAGCTGTGCTCGCGACTTTATCCGCGTGGAATAGTTATTTTAGGTATCATATTTATTTTTGCAAACAACCTGTTCAGCTTTATAAATTACTGCTGTTACCTATGACTTGAACTGTTTTTGCAGCACACGCAACGGAAGCCCTCAAAGATGAATTTCCCCCGTTTCTTTGCCCGTTTTTTCCACATTTTCCATTGTTTCTTCGCTCCTATTAGTAACAGCGTGATGTTATATAGCCTAAAGCCTTCCTCTAAATGGTCTATTTAACACAAAAATATTTTTTCAATTCAGACCAGTAATTCCTGAGATTAGCGCGTTCAAACAAACAAACTCTTCAGTTTTATAATATAAGTATTGATTTACATTGAGATAATTTTAGATATCATGACAACTTGCAAAACTTAAAAGGTTTTTTAGTACTATTACAGGCAGAGAGATAACTTTTATCTCTAAATAATTGTGTTCTTATAAGAAATTTTGCCATAAGTCATTACAATAATGAGTAGAGGCACCCTGCGGCGTCTAAAAGTAGTCCATTTTCGGGGCATTTATTTTCCAGCCATTTATGTTATTATGTTATTATTAATGCTGCCAGAATGCTGGGCACGCTGCCCTCTGTCAGTGGGCTGGATCAGTTAGACTATCTTTAGGCTTTTCTAAAGATTTTTTTAAGTGCCCTCCTATTTTTGTTGTAATCAGATGTAGTATGTTTAGTTTTTATTCACTTGTTTTTATGTTTTATTATCGTAAATAAATGTTTATTATTATTTAAATAAGCAAAAGTAGCATACACGTTCTTGCCTAATATATAAAATAGAAAAAACACTATAAATTGTAAAGGTAACCAAAAAGGAAAATTATAGAAATGATAGTTAAATTACTGCATATTATCCACCGATTTTCTCAGAATTAATTTTTAAATCTTTTGAATTTATGATAACGATACGATACAATTACGTTAAATCGGTTCCAATAAAATGAATCTAGTAAATGTTCCTGACATAATCACACAAAAACAGGTTATTTGAAACCCATAACATTTCATAAACCTGCACTATTTGCTACCAGAACTTAAGTAAGTAAAAACACAGATAAAAATTCATCTAAGTTAAGATGAAAATGTGGTAAAATTCCTCCCTACTCATAACACCGACCATAAATAGTGGCTTCTTTGTGTTTACTTCGGATAAAGCCCATATCGGATTACAATACGCGATCCATCTTTGGCATTCCGCCTATCACATAACGTATCGTCTCTTGATCTCACACACGCGTTTTATTATAACCACCAATCTTGAGTTATGTGTGTGTGAAAGCGGTTACATTACAGCGCCCTAACTATTCCGTCCTTAAACTTGGAATTCAAACTTTAACGTCTCGGGTCCCTAACCGCTCAAGCCCGCGTTAGCGCCTACATGTTTAAATAATGCTTACCTCCCCGTGGTTAACAAATCCATGCTTATGTGCTAGCTCGTGCACTTTCTCGACGCCTCCTGGCACAAACACCGCGAACTGATGGTGGTAAAGCGGCACACACACGTCCAGAACTGTCAGCAGCACTACGAGCACAATCATCACGCTCGACGTGCATTTCACGCTACTACCTCCCCAACTTTGACATTACTTCGATTGGCAATACACGCGCGAGCGGTCGGTGTACAATTTGGACGTCTGGACGCTCCGACGCCCGCGGTTGGACTGAAGCCTCGTGACTGAGAGGGTAGGTGGTGTGTTCCCGCGCATGCGCGCCACTTGGCGCCTTTTCTTCAACTCTTGGTTGTATTGCACCGCGACAATTGACTCGAATAACTAATTGGATATCGATGCGGCTGTTGTGGAATGAACTTCGCGTCGGGACGGAACGATATTTCTTTGAGTGACTGTTGCTTATTATTGTTGTTGTTGTAAAAACCTTTCAGCGAACGGAAGCCGGTTTCTATTAGAAGTCTCGTATTGCGTTATTTATTGAATAGAAATAAATTCACGGTACGTTTCGCTCTCAATGGTTTTCTTTGTTTTTGAAAGTGAAATTGTGTAACCATTCGTTCAGGTTTTTTATTGATGAAAATGTTGGATTAAAACTGTTTCTTGAAATGGAAATGGTGGCCTTTTCTTTATTCATCCAATTCAGTTTGTAAAACTTACAAATGAAATGAATGGTGCGTTGATTTATAGCAAAACGCAGAAACGTTAAAAACTTGTTTGATAAAACTACTTTGAATCTGTAGCACATAGGTACTTAAGTTGACGTTTGTGGGACATAAGCGTAGTATTATTTAGTAAGTAAATGTTTGTGTCATATAAGAGTGACGAACTCTTTCACTTAGACTTTTTTTATTATAACAATATCACAATTACATATTAACAGTTGTATAAGTTAACTTCTTGGTTGTAGTCTAACGGAAACTTACACTGTAATAAAAATAACCTACGTGTAATAAACACAGATTTAGGTAAGTACTTAAACCAAATAATTGGTCAGTATGACAAAACTTCAGTACAAACTAGCTAGTGTGCGATCAACACTGTGAAATCTCGCACTTGTGAGTTTTGCATAACCATCCAGAAACCAATAAAATGTATCGGTGCAAAGTGAGGGAAGATTCCATGTTTTGGGAACGTTTTTGGTGAGTGGTGGCAGCAGTTATGCAACCCTTACCGTTAGGCTTTTATGTTACTTTAAGTTAACAGTCTTGGTGAAAACTTTATTTTAGTTCATATCTCATCCGTATACAGAGTTATGTTGGGCTGTCTCTAGTTGTAACATGGGAGACTACTTAGTTCAAGGCTGACGATGATGGAAACTAGCTATACAATATATTTTTACAACACAACATTATTCATGTCTGACCTTATTGAGATGTTTGCTTTCTTTGTTGAACTTACCAACATTCATAAGATTTTTTTTACGTCCAATCTCGTTTTATTAATAGTGCCATCTATAAATAGCGGCGAAAAAAATCATTCCATTCTTTTCACAAACAAACAAATCTTGAAATTTTAATTTAACGAAGTAAAAGTTCTAGAACAACAGTTTTTGAAATAAGCCGACTGGGGTTAAGAAATACCTATTTAACTAGAAAAAGATAAAGAAAGAAAGAAAAAAAATATTTATTATGACAAATAAACAAAATACAACAATATATACATACACAGACCAAAATATAAATACTTATTAGTCACGGTACAACCCCAACTCAGCATAATGCTGGCTGCATAAATACCATGCTGGTCTTCCTACTAAATCATCATCATCAGCCCAAAGTCGTCCACTTTTGGACATAGGCCTCTCCCAAGGCACGCCACTCAGCCCGATTTTGTGCTTCTCGTCTCCACTTATTTCCTGCTACCTTCATGATGTCTTCTAACTAAATAATAATTTCCTGATATTATACCTGTCTTGTTATTGTTTAAATGCTCGGAAACCTTGCTAGGTCCGAGATCAAATTCCAATTTAAAGTAATCCTGGACCTGAGATCTTGATAATTTCGCATAACACAGTGTGCTAGTCGGTTTACCTTTCATTGAGTTTATGAAGATGTTTGTATAATTTTAATACAACATAATGATAAAGTTTTAGATTGTTTAATAAGAAGTATAAGTGTATTATATGAATGTTTGTAGGGTATATGTAGGCGATCATGGACACCCTTTATATAGATTAGCGTATTCAATTAGTACTAAGAAAATTGAACCAGAAATGATTAATCAAATCTCGTTTTCATGTCATAAAGATTATGTATAATTCTATATTTTATACACAAAGCTATTTGTAATGCAAAATGTATACTTACCTCAATTAGCAACCAAATATAATTTTTTTGTACATATACAAACAAAACTTATTTTTTTTACAAAATAAGAATGTAGTTACACAGAACTAAGACAGCAATAAATTGATCACAGTCGACTGAATTCAATCACAATGACTTGGCCTATAAATACCAAAGTTCCGATGCTCAAAAACTCCATACGCCAGGCCAGTTTCCCCACTAATTTATCAACGTAAAACCTCGTAAATTTAGGGTGGACTCCCAAAATTCCCATTAAAGTACGAATGGGAATCCCTATGCGTAGAAACTGAGCAAGATATCTTATCATACCACCGATGGCACCACTGGCACCTTGAAAATCATGTTTTAGTCATGTCTTTTCAGTTTCTCTTTTCTCCGAATGCGTAGTTATTTTGGCCAGAATGTAGTAAGAGGGTCAAGCAAGAGATAAAATCGATTCCGTATTACTAATGTCCTTGGACA
Organism: Macaria notata; assembly: GCA_927399415.1. Classification (NCBI taxonomy): domain Eukaryota; kingdom Metazoa; phylum Arthropoda; class Insecta; order Lepidoptera; family Geometridae; genus Macaria; species Macaria notata. Next base: position 2,761,054 of record OV656740.1, on the reverse strand, counting down.
CGCTGACCGGAGCAAATCTCGTGTCTCCCGTAATTCCTCCAAGGCTCCGGGATTTTTGATGATCTTTTTTGGCTTGGAGACTTTTTGTGCAATTTTCACAATGTTGTCTGAGACGGTGTACTAATGATCTAGATAGTGTGTAATCTTAGACATCAAGATGGAATTATGAATATTTTGACATTACATTGACTGTTAGAATTTTACATTTCATACCTTGTGTGTTTTTTCACAGCTGACTTTTATATTCGACTGCTCTTATCTGTATTTTCGATATACGCAATGGCGATTAATGCAAGTTTTAAGTAGCTGATTTGAATTGAATAAATTGGCAGTGATTTGCTAAGGTACTTATGACACAAAAAATAGTCATGACAGGGCTGAAAACAAGTAGTTTAAATTTTGTACCAAAAGTCTTTCGCCTTGGCACCACTTACAAAAATCAATACAAATTCAACATGACAACACTAGAACTAGGCAGTGTCTCCATCTTGTAACTCCTGAAGTAAAAATCACAAGAACAATCCAAAACTTTTTAGTCACTCAAAAAGCCATTACTAGGTGCAAGGTTAACTCATGCAAAGCACATTTTATGCGCAATTAGCTGCAGAAGGCTAACATATGAAGTTTTCTATTTGCACCAAGAACTGGCGGAGAGCTGGAGTTGCCAAGTTATCTGTAAAACATACAAAGTAGGCTGGGAGGTACTGGAGAGTGAGATTACCATGTGGATTTTACTTCGCTCACATTAAGAAGTAAAACTTGCTCCCATATTTCACCCCTTTAACAGTGGCATTTCTTAAAATCCTTTCTAAGCAGATGCCTATGTCATAACATCTACATGCATGCCAAAATTCAGCGTGATCTAATCAGTGGTTTGATCGTGCGTTGATAGATAACTATGTCAGTCAGTCAGTCAGTCAGTCTTTTGAGATTTAAATATTTAGATAAAAACCGAGCAGTTCGTTTGCATTATTTCTAAATCAATGGTAACCTGTCATGTCACCATGAAATAACATATTATACCATACAAAAATTGCGATAATCTGTCACTCAGTTACAGCATCAAAGCGGAACAATTAGACACTCTAACCTATGAAAATATGAAATAACAGTAACTAAGGCGTAAAAATATTGTTCACAAACTACATAACTGTTTGAGTGTGTACTTGATGTTTCAACATATAGGTATCGAAATTAATCCATGAGTCAATATTGTTTGTACTTTTCTATGAAAATTGATTGAAAATAAAATAACTGCGTAGCAACCACTATCATAATCATCTCTTTGAGTCGTATTTCCTCATGACTGAGGGTCGTGACTCCCCCGCAGAATTAATTCGATAGGGGAGTTTTCTTGGGCAGATACATCGTGGTGGGCGCCCAGGTCCTTCCACGGAAGACACATGTCCTCGGATATTGTGGTCCTCAAACATGTCGGTTTCCTCACGATGTTTTCCTTCACCGTTAAGCGAGTGCAAATCCACACATAACTTGAAAATACAAGTCATTGGTGTAGGGCGGATTCGAACCAGGGTGCGTCTGGATGAAAAGCAGACACTGGAACCGCTGAGCCACACTCGCTTATCATAATCATCTTTATTCGTAAAAAATCTATTATATGTCAAGAAAAAATACATTAAAAGAATACAATTTCCTAGGTAGTTTCTATATTGTAAAACGAAATTAAATATTTAATGTAAGACTAAAACTCAACTGAGATAATTTAATTAATAAATCTTTCAAAGAATTCGTTAAACGTTACGTGGAAAACGATTCGTAGAAAGGTTGATTTAATTTGGTTGCTTACCTGCTAAATAATAGTGAATATAAACGATCTATCCAATATCACCTATTCAAAGAAACTTAAATACCTAGACCGCACTGAATTGAAGACTAAAAGTTTTGGATCATGTTTTTAAATCTCAAACTCTGCATTTGCAAGAATAATAGGTGGTGATAGTATATGGATATTGTAATCAAGAGACAACTAATATTGTATTTTCTATTTCTTTATTTTCTATACTTTTAACGGAACATTTGCCTCCTTTTTAATAATAATATTGTTTTAGAATAACTTATTTTTTAATAACTTTTTTTGTATATTTTTTAGCTCTTAAGACAGTTTACTTCAGTTTATAGTAGTGCTTAACATCAGGCAGGCTGTAGTCAAACGATACCTTATATTGTGGTAAAAAAAAACTTCATACGTACTATATTTCTTTAAGATTCCATAATCAATGTATTTATGATATAAAATAAGTGACTAATTGAACATGTATGTGTTGTTTTTATGCTATAAAGAGACTTTTATTAAGTGTGATGTCAGTACCAAGTTTACACGTCTACTCTGTAGGTGGCGCTAGAAGATTTATCTGAAAACTTAGCTTTTATAACCTTTTCTTTCTGTTTATAAAATAAGACTCATTACTTATAGCGGAATGGTTTATTGACATACCAAGTTTATTCATTCTGTCGAAACTGAAAGGTAAAACCAAGTTTATGAAATTCTAAGAAGATTCTATTTTGCAATTGCTAGCAAAAATATAATATAAGAAAAAAAATTTTTTTAGAGTCAAAATAAATTTATATCGACATATTATGTATATGTATTAAAAACAAAACACCATAAATACCTAAATTAACTGGATTGAGTAATCTAAGTAATGTATTCCATTTTGGGCGCTTCCGTGGGTCGGATGACAAATTAAATTGTAGGTCCCGGCTGCTAGTTTAGCACGGCAGTCGTTAAGCCATGTCAGAGGCCCTTAGGGTGGCTTGATAAACACACGACACCAGAGTTGGCCACTCTCATTCGATAAGAAGAAGATTACCTACCTTATTTTTAACACGGAATAGGCCAACGTTTGACTACAGCCTGTATGATGTTAAGCACCACTGTAGTCTTAGATATTGAACATATGCCTAGAAGAAACCTATTTACTCTGGATTTACCTACCCACTAAGCTGGTTATTATGTGAGCCTTACTGATTGATATAAAAACATTAGCATTCCATTAATTCTAATCTAAGTAACAATTATTTAATATTTGCTTCAACCTTGGGGTCACCTATAACTCTTTGAAGGATATATCAAGGCAATGAGTATATTGCGTGGGTGAAACTTAGTTTTTGACGTTTAAGGAATATCAAAAGAGTTTTAAATGAACCTTTTTTAAAACCCCTTAAGTCTTTTTATTCGACCTGAATGTATGAATTTACATAGTAATATGCAAACTAATCGATCAAATGTTATCCTTTAATTACATGCGTTGATTTCCTAAGACAATAGTTTTACGATTGGCAATAAATTTCGGATACCAATAAATTGCGATGGTTATATTATAATTGCCCCGGTTCTTCTTGCAACACGACTAAACTTTAGAAACAAACAATCACATAGTACACAATCACATAGATGGCGTTGTGTGCAATGTCCCGGAATATTTATAAATTTTATTTATAATTTACTATTAACCTACACCACCCATTTCCCAGAAGTATATACCTATATATCACGTTATAGAAAAGAATAGTAATGCATATTGAAATGACGAATATTCTTTATTTCCCATTTATACTACTAACGGAAAACACTTCAGGAAAACAACAACATAGCTATTCTAAAATAATTAATTCCACATGCAACACCAACAATGGAAGATATAATCTAATAATCAATCGTTATCTACAAGTTGATTAATGACTCGCTGCAACTGACCGCACCATTGGTTCCATGGACATCATTAGTTGCCATCAAGGCGTGATAGACATATCGCATTGCTAATATTAATAACATGTTGCTGTGTTGGTCTGATTGATCGTTATATCCGTATTGGGTAGTGTCATGTAAATTAGTGAGTTTTTTTAGTAAAGTTAGTTAAGTTTTAATATTCACAACCTGAAAAGCCTATGAAAAGAGCAAGTATTATAGAAATGTGTTTCGAACGTAAATTATAGCGGATAAATTTCCTTTTAGACAGTAAAATATAAACGCTGTGTAGTATGTAAACTGGCCTAAACTTGAGTATCACTATGAAAATATACACCTTAACCACCTAGACCAAAATGCTGGCCTTTTTTTGGTTCAACGTATCAGCATTGCCACCCAGCGTGGTAATGCGGCCAATATGCTGGGCACGCTGCCCTCTGGTAGTGGGCTGGAGCACTTAGATTATCTATCAGGCTTTTTTAAAGATTTTCTAAGTGCGCCTTTTTGTAGTAGTTAGAAGTATGTTTAGTTTTTCTTCCCTTGTTTTTTTTATTTTATTATTGTAAATAAGTTTATCACCTAGATTATACTTTATATTTGTAACATTTATAGCAATAGTTTGAAATTATGCGTTATGATAATGGTCATGTATGTACCTATGTTTGATTATTATATGTATTTAAATCAATGTACCTAGTTAAAATTTTAAATGGTTAGTGATCTAATACTCGAAATCCAGTAAATATCTTAGAACGATCTATGTACGACTACATATAACATATTTATCTCTTCCAAATTGTTTTCAGCAAACTTCAAATTATTATGCGTAGAAGACGTACAAAGAATAATCGTGCGTATGCGTAATGCGTAGAAGACGTAAAAATATACTAATATTAAAAAGCTTATGTTTGTTTGTTTGATTGAACGCGCTAATCTCAGGAACTACTGGTGGGAATTGAATTTTTTTTTTTATTGAATAGACCATTTATCGAAGAAGGTTTTAGGCTATATTACATCACGCTGCAACTAATAAGAGCGAAGAAACAATGGAAAATGTGGAAAAACGGGGAAATAATTCATCTTTGAAGGCTTCCGTTGCGTGTGCTGTGAAAACGGTTCAAGTCGTGGGTAACGGCTATAATTTATTAAGCTGAAGAGGTTGTCCAAAATAACTATTCCACGCGGACGAAGTCGTAGGCACAGCTAGTGGCTTAATAAATCTAAAGTTTCAGTCTTTTAAAACTTAGCACAATATGGCAATTAAAATTTAATCACAAACTATTTTCAAACACTCGATGGCGTAATCGAAGTATAATTGAGGCATCCATTGTTAACCCTAACTATTCCATATCTAAGGTAAATGAGAGTATAATGGGGCTCCATCACAATACCCTACATCTGAATGGCATTATAATGAATTGTTATAGAGATACGTTTATTTTGTGTTAATGTTTGCAGTATGGATACATGACTGATGACTCAATAAGTTCTGAGTTAATTTATTAAGTGCTAACCTGCACTATGGTTGTTTTAAATTAAACTTTTATTGGAAAATGAGCGAAAATAATCACGACCGGCAGGATTCGAACCTGCGTATTTCTGCTACCGTCAGAACGCCTTAACCACTAGGCTACGGTCTACTAACTGCCAGGCGCGAAAATCCACACTCATTTCCATACACTTCAGACTGAGCGGCTGATGGCGCCACTTGTGCTGTCAGAATATGTCTAACAAGCACTCATATCGATGTACTATGGACACCTGATATGACGAGTAATGGGCCTTTCGCGTTTTTAATTATGAGTTAATTTATTAAGTGCTAACCTGCACTATGGTTGTTTTAAATTAAACTTTTATTGGAAATGATTAAGGCGTTCTGACGGTAGCAGAAATACGCAGGTTCGAATCCTGCCGGTCGTGATTATTTTCGCTCATTTTCCAATAAAAGTTTAATTCAATAAGTTCTGTTTAAAATTGGATAGATGTATAATGTTAAATGAATTTTAATGACAAACGAGTTGTATCAAATTGTTTTGAGTTGAAAGAAATTCGGATTCGAACCAGGGTGCGTCTGAATGAAAAGCAGACACTGGAACCGTTAAGCCACATCGCTTAATTAGCTCGCTTTATCAGTATGCCACTAGGAAAATTGTTAAAAAATTAATAGTGGAAGAGATGATTGTGTTTTTAATTAATGTTAAGAAAAACAAAACATACCATAACTATTTCGTATAAACTATCGATTACTTAATTAACTAAAAAGCTAAAGGACCTAAATGAGATTAATTGTTTTTTTTTAACCCGTCCATACTGATTGCAGGTAGATTTCCAGTCTAAGAAACCGGTGAATAAGGCACCTACGCCTTGAATAGACTTTATGGATCTGTCGGGTTGCCATTGTCAAGATGAATAGGAGTCATTATCCAGAGATATCCACTCGGAGTTTTATTTGAATAAATTCATATTCAAACGATAAGTTTTTGTTAGACCTTTCTGTTTGCTTAAACGGGCGTGAGGTTATGCTTCTTTAAACTTTGTGTTCGAAACGTATTGTTATTTTAATATTATATTGCACATGTAATAAGAATCTTACTTATACATATAAATAAACTAAACTGGTAAATATTCAGGTGCTTAGAAAAGAGAGTAAATGATTAAATAGGTACAAATTTAAAGTTTTTCACGGAATAGGAGAATAAATTAAGGACGGTATACTCTTTTGAAACCTAATATTTAAAATTGTTTTCAACCTTACATTAAAGTTATTAATATTAAATTGCATATCCTTAAATAGAAACAAGTTTAAATTTATTCTCAACTTTTACAATGTTAGTAGTTAGTTACCTTATTATTGCAGACTTTGCTACGCCGTAGCTACGTCTACAAGCCTCTACGGCGTAGCTTGCTACGAAAAACAAATATCAACACACAATTTTGTATCCCATAACTCGAAACATAAACAAAACACGACAGCCAACGCAATATTACAACATAAAGGCTTTATTCATAACGAAATAATACATCAAATACACAATGTGTATGCCCTTAATGGTAGAATTGCGATTACCAAACTGCCAGCCATTTTCTACCCATATGGGGTTTGTTGTGGAGTTAATAAAACGGAGAAATTGGCATAAAAACGTACTAATGTATGAGTAAGTTTACGAGAAATATAAATGCTTTTGTTTTACTAATTACCTTCGTATAGGATTAATATTGAAAAGGTAGTTCGTGAGTAGAAGTAGAAAAATAATTTCATTACTTTACGATTGTTGAATCTAATCGTTTTACGGATTGGGATTATATTACGTTAAGCAAAGGTCGACGCGGTCAATCCTTGGATGGGTAACCGAAAAGTGGCATTCTATTTTGGGCGCTTCCGTGGGTCGGATGACACGTTTAATTGTAGGTCCCGGCTGTTTGTCGAGTACGGCAGTCGTTAAGCCATGTCAGAGGCCCTTAGGGCGGCTTGATAAACTCTCGACACTAGAGTTGGCCACTCTCATTCGATAAGAAGAAGACGGATTGTGATAGTTTTGGTTACTATTTTATTCATCAGTTTTTTTTTTATATTTTTGCTTTTACACATTTGAAGTGTGGCTCAGTGGTTATGTGTGGATTTGCACTCGCTTAACGGTGAAGGAAAACATCGTGAGGAAACCGACATGTTTGAGGACCACAATATCCGAGGACATGTGTCTTCCGTGGAAGGACCTGGGCGCCCACCACGATGTATCTGCCCAAGAAAACTCCCCTAACGAATTAATTCTGCGGGGGAGTCACGACCCTCAGTCATGAGGAAATACGACTCAAGAAGAAGAAGAAGAAGACATTACAAGTACATTAAGTAAAAGTAAAAATTACAAGTACATTATACTGGGTGAATTACTACATATCAATTTTTGAAAGGTGGTTATTAATTTTGTGTAGTAATTTTAAAACTGGGCAAAGATAAGATTAGGTATAGATTATCTTGATTATCAATTAACTAATTCTTACTATTTTAAGACTAGGTACCTACATTTACCATGCAAAGCTTCAAGTATTGGTTGCAATAAATTTGAATTAAAAATCATTGTGTTTATGTACCGTTCCATTTTGGGCGCTTCCGTAGGTCGTATGACCCGTTCAATTAGTAGTACCCGGCTGTGTGCCTTGGTACGACAGTAAGTAGTTAAGCCATGTCAGAGGCCCTTAGGGCGTCTTGATAGACTCTCGACACCTGAGTTGGCCACTCTCATTCGATAAGAAGTAGACACCAGAGTTACCCACTCTCTTTCAAACTTACCAAATACCAGAAGTGTGACTACAACCCATTACATCCCGACGGAATTTCGTTCGTACTCATATAGACGCAATAAAGCGCTCCTCTCTGGTCATTACGCCATTTCTTCAGCTTCTGATTTATGTTATAGCATTCTTTCTTGTGCCTTGTATCGTTATGAATATTATTAGATATGTGACTGAGTTTAATGCCTTCTTTTTTAGGAGTAAACCGACTTAATAGGGCATATTGAGACTTATTAAAATTGATTTTTTTATCGCACCAATTATAAATACCAAGTGTCTAAATGTTTTGTACACAGCGCCATCTAGCCCACACTAAGCAAACTGGTGTGTCGTGGGTACTAGATAACGGATATTGTAAATATATACATACTTATTATACAAAGTTAATCGTTTGTTGATTCACAACACAATTCAGTTGCGTCAATTTAGATAAAATTTTAATCCTACCTAGGTTTCACCGCGAGTCAACACTAGTTAAACATAAATTGTTCTAGTTTTACTGAGGCAGATCTTATACAGTTACTCAATCGCAAATAAAAATCATACAATTTTTTGTTTTAAACTGTGTAATTTTCATAAATTTTGTTTAAAATCGAAATTTCAGTTGTTGTTTCTTTTACTACAAACATTTACGGCTATATACAACTTTTACAGTCTATTCGGTATAAAGGGAGCAAGAGTATTCAATAATTGTGCAAGTCATTCATAGGCGTTAACTTCGAACCTACCGCCCTAACAAAACTAAAAAAAAAACTACATACAAGCGTATGCAACATTTTAACTTTTTGCAGCATCGACATAGCAATTAACAGACGTATAATTGAAGACGTTTACCAAGTAAACCGTTATGATTTTTCAGTTCTAAATATAACGTGATGTTTCTGCATGCTGATTAGTTCGTCACTATTAATGCTTGAAGAGACAAAGTTGATTGGTTCGCGCTGAAAAGATGAGTGTTGTTAACCAATCACAAACAAAGAAATTATAGTGAGTTGGCTGGATTTACTTTCTTTTACACTTTATAACCGTTTCGTGTGCTTTTTAGCTGTACAGATATAGCAGTGGTATAAGTGGTATATTCACTTAGCAGTTGATCTCATTAGAGGTAAATTAAATGTCTCTAAATTTAAAAAGTCTACGCTCCACACGTACCTATGTGTAAAATGCGTTTACAGCCAACACAGAATTTACAGCTTATTCTTTTTTCCTCGTCCCAGTGCGTCCATACGTTGTTGTTTAGGTTACAACTGGCTCCCTGTTCGGGCATCCCGTCGCAGATTCGCGTCCGCCGCAGAAATATGTCACCCGCGGGTTATATTCAATTAGTACGGAATTGGGGTAAGGTTTTGCGTAAGCTGGCGATTTTAGTTGGGACTTGAATTTGGAATGGTACTACGAGTATGTATCAGTTTCTATAACCGTATTATATTTAATGTATGAATTATATCATAAATTACTTTAATCGTCGTCGTTTAATTTTTTTTAAATTATCATTAAGGTCATCTTTGCAGTTATAGGAAGAAGCCGCTCATTCATTTATGGGCAGTAAATAGTTGGTGTAATCAAAATTAGCAAAAAAAATGATCAAAAACATAATCATCATCATCACTTTTTGTGAAAATAATTCTTATTCTATATTTTTTATATAATGTGAACGTAATGTAATAACGTGTAATCTTAATTAATAAAATTGACTTTATGCCGTTTAAATGAATAAATAAATAATCATCCACAGCTGGTTTCATCCCACTGCTGCACGTAGGCCTCTCTCATAATATGCTATTGGCAAAAACATATAGGTAATACGTAAAAAGCCAAAGGAATTCCACGCATACATTTCCTGAAATTTCAATTACGACTTCAATTTCTATTTTCAAAAAATAACTTTTATGCTTTTCTAATCTGGCAACTAATCGCGAGTGTGCGCCAGATCTAATCTCGCACTCCTCTTTGTTTGTCCGTTTCAATCATTGTAAATGTTCGCAAGCACCGATAAAGTAGCATTCAGAAGCGAGTTTGAATTCGAGAGTTTATGGCATTGTGCTTAACAATTTTATGATGTTTTTGTTACCTAGATTTTTGTTGGAAACTGGGCCATGAAACCGCTGAGTCGAGCTTTATACCTTACGGTTATATTTCGGACTGCTATTCTAATCTTAGGAATTAGATATTATTTTAACCGAAATAAAAAACTGGTTCGCAGCTGACCTTTTATGTTTGGAATTGGTTTCGTTTTAACGAGCAGAAACCTTATTGGTAAGAAGAAAAAGACAAATTCAAAATTAATTTATTACTCTTTAAGAAAATGTAAGTACATAGGTCCTTAACGTTCACTTAAACTTATATACAACAAGCACTGGGCACGCTTGCCCTCTGGTAGTGGTGGAGCACTTAGATTATCTTTAGGCTTTTCTAAAGATTTTTTAAGTGCCCCCTTTTTTGTAGTAGTAAGAAGTAGTATGTTTAGTTTTTCTTCCCTTGTTTTTATATTTTATTATTGTAAATAGCACTGAAATATTTTTACAATTAATTTGAAAAACGTTGATAATACGTACTATAGTTAGTATTCTTATTTACATCAAAATAAAATGCAACAGAATAATACTTTATGAATGAAAATGAAGTTCCAAGTATCAATATAAACATTTCAACCAATTTATCCACTTCAGCCGTTCAACACAATTAATAAGTATTTGTTTTGGCCATAAGCTAATTTAGCATAAATTCTACATGTGATTAATTAAATTATTCTTGTAATTGACATTTCATTAGTATGTTTTATTCAAAGTTTAATTAATACGTATATTTGAAATATATTAATGTTTCTTTGTAAATAATTATAATCTATATAGGTTTCTTCACTTTTGACAAATTTGGATATTTACTGAAGGTATCTGGCATAATGCGTTTTCACGTGAAAAATATAAACAATAATATTTCGGTTTTTATCAAACGACTCTCTTCTTCTCTCTTGTCTTCTATCATAAAAAAATCTTAAATCCAAAAGGAAACGATTGGGAGAGTAAATTTTACACATGTTTATGTAAAAAATTAAAATAAAATAAAACAATAAATCTAATTCTAATAATTAAATATCAAGAAGAATCTTTCATCCGTTGAATGACGTCATCGTCAGAAAAAACTTTACAGCACGCTTCCCAATATGAATAATTAACTTCATCCTCACCATAAACCTGAAAGATTGGCTCGCTTCTACTATCAAACATTTAAGGCCACATTTACACGCATACGTAAACCTTTACTTTGCTAATTTTCCACAAGGAAATTTCATTACACAAACTTAGGTACGAGTGCACCAATAAAGGAGCCGTTTTTTACCCCCTTTTGACGTTGGTACCCTAATAAAAAACACATTTCGGCTTTCTCCCAAGCGATCGGTATCTCACGATATAGCCGCCACTAGTAGTGCAATAGATTTGGCAGGTTTTTAGGAATCGCCACAGTGGGAAGTATTTGTATGAGCTTTCTTTACATTTCTTCAAAGCGAGAGTGAATCGGTTCTTACTGGGTAAGCACGTTCCATCCTAGACCGTAATGATAGCTTTCCATCAGGCGAATTGCGGTCAAAAGCAAATCCATTTCATGTAAAAAAAAACTGTAACCAGAAGTTATTTTTTATGAAGCGACATTTGCATATGCGACAATGTAGTCATAGGTGGAGCTAGCCTGTAGTGAAATAATTAAAAATATATTCTTATAATATAACATTTCACAAAGCACCATTTAATGGACTTGGCACTAATACGAGCTTGTCAAAATACACCGCGAGGCCCTTTCCGTCTTATTACAAAACGCGGTTTAAATATTAGTCCAGGGACTTTGAAAATAAAAAATGTGTTCTTTTTGTTCAAACATCATATATAGGTACAAGCAATCAAAATGACAACAAAAATTGGAACTTTGATTTAACATTGGTACATTTTGACAGTTTGATAATTATGATAGTAGACAGACAATTTTTGAACAAATAAACGGACTTAGTCTAGACTTAGATTTAAACCACGTTTTGTAATAAGGCCTTTTGTGACCAATTTCACTAAAGAGAATTAATTAATTGTAACTAACCAGTAAATTTATATTAAGTTACATATGTGATAGCTTGATAGCACTTTCGCACATTAAACCACAGATTTGGAAAAAAAAATCATTATTATTGCCAGATATATATAAATTGATTACAGGTTAAAAAATCTTAATATATTTTTATTTTATTTAACTAGCAAAATATTTTAATAGCCATTCTCTCAAAATCCATATCTCTGGTCCCCTTCGTATTGACATTCGCTCGCGGCTCTAACGGCTGATTGGCTTTTACAAGAATTGGAGAATAACGAGTTATGTCTGATCTGAGGGTAGTTGAAACATGTTTGTTTTCTTACAGGTAATTGCATTTGTATAGTTTCGTTTTTTTACTTAGAGAAATTGGTGGTTTAGTTCAACCTTGGATAGCTAAAAAATAATATAAAGCAAATTTTATGTTAAGTTTTGTTCTAGCTTAGTGATACACAGTATTAACTAACTATTACACCTTTTTCCATAGTTGGTTTGGTAGGATATTGCATTTTATATGCATTTAATCATTGCCGATGAATGGAATTGTTGCATTACAAATAAATATAAACAAGCAAAGTCATAAAACGAATGCAATTTCCAACCAACCGAATCCTACGAGTAGATTAAAAACATCCAAACACTAAATTTTATTTCAAAAATAAACTGAAAATAAAACCACTTAGTACCAATATTTTAGCCGCGCAGCCGTTATTTTTTTTACGCAATAAAACGCACCATAATCGAATCGGGCGGGTCGTCCCGACCGCGCGCCAGTATCCCCTGATTGGCCGATATTCAAATTAGGAACTAACTCGATTTATCCGGCGTATGCGCTGATGACGTTATGGCGGGGCTAATATTTTCGCACTACCCTTACAACGCCTCGGGCCGTGGAGGGTTAAGCACCGTGAAATAAGGGGAGTGCCTTAAATTTTCACGCCTTCAGATTGGACGGAAATATATTTTGTTAAATTCCAACTTTATGCGTCACTGCGCTGGTTTATTTGAGTAAAGTAAACGCTTCTCACCTGATCGTAAAAGCCAGCTTTACAACTTATCTTTGCGTAGTCTACTGCTTAAAATGCCACATAGGTTTTATGTCTGGAAAGTAAACTGGAAGTACGGGACTAGAGATAAAGTTGCAAACTTACTGGAAGTAGTCTGAGCTGGGATTCTAAGTAAACAAATAGCATTTACGCTCTGTCTTATTTATAAATCTGAGTACGAATAAATGATGCAGTTTATTTTTAGATTTTAATTAACGTTGTTAATTTATAAGTATAATCATTTTTAGCATAACATAAAAAAGGTCAGGCGAATTACGGTCAAGTGCAAACCCATTCAATGTAAAAAAGGGTGATCCGGAGGGTGGGTTTGTATTTAGAAGAATATATTCTGTGATTGCGATATTTTCAATAAATGAAATTTCTTTTTAACCAATGGTTTCAGGGTTTATTATAAAAGATTGTAACCACGGGAAACATGATGAAAAAATGAAAATTATTTTTTATATAACATTGTTTTGTGAAGATTTTGCAATATTTTCAGGAGTCAATTTGTACTCTTACTTAAAAAAAATGTTACAGAGAATTAAATACACGCACAAAATAGATTTACAACCATTACTTTTCAATCAACAAAATACTATTCCATTTGCTTTTAACACGTGTAAACACAATAAACATCTTCCATGAGTTTACTCTATCTCAATTTCAAAGAACCATCTCTTTAGAAAGTAAACTGTAAATTCATTACAATTTAATTCCAACGGTTGTTTCTTAGGGGATAAGATACAGGGTCCTTAATAATTCACACTTACTTACCACTTTGAAGATTAAACAGTAAATAATGTAGTAGATCTACGAAATTAAAACCACTACTATAATGGTAATACCTAGTTTCTGAACTTTTACTTACGATATAATAGTGGTAATGTAATAAGTGGCAGGTATTTTATTTACAAAGATTATTTTTTATTAATTTTGATATCTATTGGCGTGGTGTCTTACTTTCGATGATCTGCAATAAAAAAGTATAGCATAGGTAAAAATCTCGGGTCTAATCTACATATATCACTAATTAATTTTTATGTGTATTAACAATTGGAGCGTTTAAACAATAATCATAAATACTTCCAAACTTTTACATACTTTCACAACGTCATATTCAAACCAAGTTTTTTAGTACCTTGAAGCTGTTGTAAAAAACAACACCATAAGATTTTTACATCATTTCGTAGTTTTCGTAATTGCAGCTTTTTGTACCACTATAAATTGACCATTGCAAGTCATGTTATAAAAAAGATTTCCAATTTATTCCCACACAGGGTCGTGACTGCCGCCCAGAATTAATTCGTCAGGGAAATTCTCTTGAGCAGATACATCATGGTGGGCTCCCAGGTCCTTCCACAGGTCACATATGTCCTCGAATTGTGCTCCACAAACATGTCGGTTTCCTCGCGATGTTTTCCTTCACCGTTGAGCGAGTGCCAATCCACACATAACTTGAAAATCATTGGTGTAGGGCTCGCTAGTAATTACCAATTATGGTTATATTAAGTTACATTTGACCTGACCATAACTCCATCCAATTATTTACCAATTACAAACCATAAAGTCAATTATCACACACCAGCTTCTTTTTCTGGTTAATTTAAAATGACTCGGTTGACTTAATACCGTAGAAATTTATGTACCGACGTTTTACGTCGCAATAAAGTACTTTTAGTGCAAAGCAACGTCGTTAATCTAGAGATCTAATAAAACGGGAAGACTTTGGTGATGTCAATGTTTTCTGACGATTGTGTGCTGAGTTGGGTATTACGTCAACGTAATTAGCTGTTATCTGCCCTAGGTGAGTCATGAAATGATCTCTGACTAGTTTAATAGGCCTTACTTGTGTAAGTGTATCAACACGTAAAACTAAGTTCCAACCAGTAAAAAAGGTTCCATCTCTTCGATTGTCACAAACGTGAAATGTATGAGTGTGTTTATAAAAAAAAACTCATGAACACTTTGTAATTATTCAATACAATTATTTTGTCTGAGGTCTACAGAAGAACAATGCTGATGACATACACAAAAAAATACTACCTAGCACCGATCACTGTAAACAAAATATACCATACTAGCTGTGCCTGCGACTTTGTCCGCGTGGAATAGTTATTTTGGGCAACTTTATAAATTATGTATATAGCTGTTACCCACGACTTCAACCGTTTTCGCAGCGCACGCAACGGAATCCCGCAAAGAAAAATTTCCTTCCTTTTTCAGATTTTTCATTGTTTCTTTGCTCCTATTAGTTGCAGCGTGACGTTATTTAGCCTAAAGCCTTCCTCGTTAAATGGTCTATTCAACACAAGAAGAATTTCTCAATTCGCACCAGTAATTCCTGAGATTAGCGCGTTTTCTTTAAATCTTTTATAACCCAAAATAACGCCACTGAAGACACTGGCATCCGACATGGTATTCGACACATCTAACGATAAAACTTGCATACTTTTACGCGCTTTTTACACATGATTTCACAAATCCGAACCCAAAAAGCCATCCCTTAAGGAAACATACAAAACTCTTGTAAAGGAAACTTACAGAGCTTGTATGAAAGTTTAGTTAAAAGATAACGACGCGATAGAACTTTCTAGATATATGTGACTAGATGTGTCCTATGCTTTTGCAGTTTGAAGGAACTAAACTAACGAACGAACTAGTTGACGCCCGCGGCTTCGCTCGCATTATTTATAAAAAGTAGCCTATGGCATTCCTAAGACCTCATGCTCGTGTTTTTATCTATAACTAGATAGATAGATAGATAGATAAATTCTTTATTAAAACACCACATACATAAAAAAACAATACAAAAACAACATAGAAAAAAATAAAATGTGCGTTTTAATTGGCGGCCTTATCGCTAAGAGCGATCTCTTCCAGGCAACCAATCTGGCAGGGATATATTTTCAAAATAAGTAGGACGAGGTGTTTAAGATACATATTAAATGAAAAGAAAAAAAAAAGATCTAATAGTTTATACTACTTATAAACACAAACAAATACTACAATAATATTAATATACATACATACATACATAACAATACATACATATTAATACAAGAGACAAAATAAAAACATATACAGCAATTTAAATCAGAACCAAAGAAGATAAATACAATTTCTTAACATTGTTTTGAAGACATCTAGTGACGGTGCTTTCCTAATATCTAGCGGCAAAGCGTTCCACAGTTTGACGGCGTGCACAGAGAAAGAACTACCATAGGAGACTTTCTTGTGTCTCGGAGTCGAGAGTGTGAGGTTCGCTGATGACCGCAAGTTGAGGGAGTGACAATCACGAGCGTAGCAAAAACGCTCTCTTAGGTAGCGCGGAGAGGAGGGATTAAAGAGTATATTATAGAGCAAAGAAAGTATATGAGCATTCCGACGAAGGCGAATGGGCAGCCACTTGAGCTTAACACGAAAGTGGGAAACGTGATCATATTTGCGTAAGCCAAATATGAATCTTATGCAGAAATTTTGAAGGCGCTCAAGCTTATCTAGCTGATCCTCCCGAAGATCTAGATAGCAGGCGTCAGCGTAGTCTAAAATAGGAAGAAGAAGAGATTGTGCAAGCGAAACTTTAGTGGCAGTGGGTAAGAAGTTACGAAGTCGCCTCATAGAAGCGCCAGATGCAAACATCCTACTGCTCACGTAAGTCAAATGAGTATCCCAACTGAGAGAGCGATCCATCATTATACCTAGATTTTTTACAGATTCGCTGTAGGGTATGGCAACACCATCAAAAACAACCTGTGGTAACACAGCCCAATCAAACCTTGAAATCATTCGCGAACTGCCAATAATGATAACTTGTGTTTTCGATGGGTTCACTTTAAGGCCAAATGACTTACTCCACTCAGTTATATGAAACAAATCTGTATTTATAGTGTCAATGGCAGAGTCTAGGTTTTTCAGAGAAGCTTTGGAATAAATTTGGAGATCATCTGCATATAGGTGGTAGGAAGAAGAGAGTGATAGAGATATAGAGTTGATATATAAAGCAAAAAGTAAAGGAGAAAGTACGCCGCCCTGTGGGACACCAGCAGAAGTACAACTCCAAGAAGAAAAATCATCTTTAAGGCGAACTCTATAACTAGTGGGTGCTCGCGACTTCGTTCGCATTAAGAAGTAAAACTTGCATCCCCTATTTCACTCCTTTAAAAGTGGCATTTCCAAAAATCCTTTCTTAGCAGATGCCTACGTCATAACATCTACCTTCATTCCAAATTTCAGCTCAGTCCGTCCAGTGGTTTGGGTTGTGCGTTGATGGATCACTATATCAGTCATTCAATCAGTCAGTCAGTCACCTTTGAGTTTTATATATATAGAACCCATAAATTTTATTTTCTAATATCTTCTATATACAGATTTTTGACCCTCTTTAACTTATTGTATGTATAGATATAATATAGATTACTTAAGTGCGAAGCAAATGATTTTATT
Source organism: Macaria notata (assembly GCA_927399415.1). Taxonomy (NCBI): domain Eukaryota; kingdom Metazoa; phylum Arthropoda; class Insecta; order Lepidoptera; family Geometridae; genus Macaria; species Macaria notata. Next base: position 2,743,489 of record OV656740.1, on the reverse strand, counting down.
ATCGGTTAAAAATAAGTTATTTGCCATTTTTAAGTTAGCAGTAAGTTTAGATAAGTTTAGTCTAGATAAGTTTGTTTAAATAAATAAGCTAAAATATACCAATTTTACTATTTCATCAATCCGTTTGGATTCAAAATTATTGATTGTCATATTAAAATGTACACATACAATATATCTCTAAAGCACCGTACTGGACGCTGGTGCGTCTGTGTTACGGTGATTAGCTCCTTCCGGGGTGTTATCTCTGGAAAGTATACATTTGAAAATTACTTTAATAGAATTGAATTAAATTAATAATAGTGGTAATGCGGCCAGCATGCTGGGCAAGCTGCCCTCTGGTAGTGGGCTGGAGCACTTAGATTATCTTTAGGCTTTTCTAAAGATTTTCTAAGTGCCCCTTTTTGTAGTAGTTAGAAGTAGTATGTTTAGTTTTCCTTCACTTGTTTTTATATTTCATTATTGTACCTAAATAAAAAATTTAATTAGATTACATTAAATTAAATATAGTGAAATTACAAACATCAGAAAAGGTCAAGTTGTTAAGTATTTAGTCAAATAGTTAGTGAATAGAATTAGAATTATAGTCTTACAAATCTAAGTTTGATTATATTGATATGAAATCGAATTTCAAGTTCAACTTATTGAAAATACGAGTTCATATCATTTGTTATAGTTATTACTGTCAATTATTATGTATGACATTAAAGCAATATATACACAATATATTTTCACAAACAGGCGTTCAGATGACAGGTATAAACTCTTGATTGTAACACACCTACATTAATAAAAAAGAAAAACAGAAACACAAAAGACCTAAAATTAGTGCCGCAACTGGCGGCTTTATCGCTAAAAGAATAAAAAAAATACATACCCGGCAAAATATTCACAACAATAAAATATTTATGTTATATGCTGTATCTAGATTTTATATGTCCCGCATTAGAACCTCTTTTGATGTCATCTTGTTACAAGTTTTCTCTTGTTAAAGAAAAAGAAAGAAGCTGCAGTTGGAAGGGGCATAGTTATTTGATACGCTTTGTGTAAAACAGTTCCCCATTTATGTATTGTCTTACCAATTATTTTGGTTATTCTGTTTCACTATTTTGTAGTTTTCAAAGGAAATATAACATCAGTACAATTATCATCACTAGCCATGTCAGAGGCCCTTAGGGCGGTTTGAAAACTCTCGACGCCAGAGCTGGTCACTCTCATTCGATAAGAATAAGATCACCATAATTTGCCGCTTTTTCCTGGAATTCGTGTAAAAGGTAAGTTAAAAAAATGAAATAAAACATTAAATATTAGGCTTGTACATTTTTAAATAAAATCAGTAGCTATCAAATCCTATTGAAGAATTATCGAAAATACTTCATTTGTTAGTCTTCGCTTAATTCTGTGTAAACTGTTGTTTGTATAAAATGACTCTAAAATCACGAAAGAAGAGGTGATACAATTTTATTTATATTATCATGAAAAAATCATGCTCGCACTTAATGCGAGTTTTTGGTTTAAATTAGATTTATCAGGTAAGGTATAGTGATTCATTCTTAGTTAATAAGGCTTATTAATCATTTGCTAATTAGTATTTCATATTTTAAAATTATTTTTAAAAACCTTATCATACCACATTGAATTAACCGAATTTAAAACGAATAAACTCAAATAAAGAACATTCTAATCTATTTTAAAATTAGTTACATTACCAAACTACCTTAAAATGTAATTTTTTCTATGGTTATAAATATATTAATTATAAAAATGTTGACGAAGAAAATATTGAATTGTGCTTTCCCTCTACTATATCAATTAGAGTTATGAGTTATGATAACGTGATATGATTTCGAAAAAACTATTTTATAACATGACATTATTTTCATCGTGATTTTATACAAACATTAGTCAAACTAGTCTTGCATCACTTCGCCTTGTTTTCGAGCACACTATGGGCATATTTGCCATAAACGTGATCTATATTCAATTTCCTATGTTACAGGAAAGCCTCGTGATCTCCTATTTTTCTCTTTATCTGAAATTCCGAATATTGTTTACCGCATACATCAGGCCTATCACAAATTACAAATAACCGGCAAATTCGTAAGCGTCGGTTTTTTTATGACAAGGAGGATAAATTTGAAACTTACACCTTTAGTTATAACTTGGGATTGCATTTTTTTTTTCAATATTTTTAAGTGGAAATTAGCACCGATCAGATTTTATTAAATATAAAAAACAAACGAATTTTCTACAAACGTAACTAGATAAAAGAAAGTTGACGCATAGGTATTTAAAATCATATTAAATTTTTACTTACACAATAAGCTACTGTAAAACACAAACAAAAATTAGTCAACAAATGTCACGTCACAAATTTTCATTCAGGTTAAAATATGGTTTCCTATTTTTAGGGTTCCGTACCTCAAAAGGAAAAAACGGAACCCTTATAGGATCACTTTGTTGTCCGTCTGTCCGTCCGTCCGTCCGTCTGTCAAGACCCTTTTTCTCAGGAACGCGTAGAGGTATGAAGCTGAAATTTATATCAATTACTCAAGTCTACTGTCCCTTGAAGCTGTGAAAAAATCAAACTTCTAAGCCAACGCAATCAAAAGATACAGCCATTTATGCCGCAAATTTTCGACACTTGCAAGGGAATCAAAACCTACAGGGTGCTTCCCGTGAACTCAGAATCTTGAAATTTGGTACGAAGCAACGTCTTATAGCATAGATAAAGGAAAAATTACGAAAACCATAAATTTTTAGTTACATCACAAAATTTTTTTTTTTTTTAATAATCTTAAACTTACTACCCATTTCCTCATAAACGCGTAGAGGTATTAAATTAAAATTCATACCAAATACTCAGGTCTATAATACCTTTAAGCTGTAGCAAAATCAAACTTCTATGTCAACGCAATCAAAAGAAACAGCAATTTAAGCTGCATATTTTACGGAACCCTCGGTGCGCGAGTCCGACTCGCACTTGGCCGGTTTTTTTTAAACCAAACTTAAAAATATTTATTGGTTTCATACAATACCTACTTACTTAAAACTAAGAAAAGATTTACTTACATCTAATTACAAAGAAGCAAGCGGTGTGTTGTCATCCGGAGGAGAAAGATGTGGAGCCCGGATACCAACGTCTTCCCGTTTTAATTCACATCATCATAGTATCATCATTATATTTTTTACAGTAAAAACCTTCTGAAAAATTAAAACAATGGGAATCACCATCTCATAAATACTAAAATATACGCGTCACACTTACAACACCCCACTTTTTTAGTCTCTATTGATAAAAAATGTTGGTAATCCCAAGCATAGGTTGTAAATCGTCCCGAAAAGATGGGCTTTGGGATAAATCAAGTCCATGTAATCTCAGCGCAAAAGTTGGGCAGTAACTCAACTCATTCGGCCTTCATTTTGGGGGGAAATGGGAAAAGTACAGGGAAAGTGTGCCATAATTATATACATACTTGAGAACCGCTGAGTTTCCTGTAGTATCAATATACATTTTGGTAAGGAAGTGAACGGTTACTTTTGTTGTATCCTTAACCGACTTGAAAAAAAGGAGTTTCTTAATACAGCTGGATGATTTTGTTACTCGTTAGTTTTTAGGAAATGTGCATGGTGTGATTTATCTCTGGGTTTGAATTCTTTAATACTTGCTTATATTATTTTACAATTAAACTGTTAAATAGTTGTTGTGATAAAAATATCTTAAATTGCCTCTAAACTTTGTGATTGAATATTTTTAAAAAAGTGTGTCAATTTGAGAAACGCTGCACACAAAAATAAAGCTATTACTGGTAACTTCGCTGAATGTCAAACTAAAACATGCACATATAAAAATGGTACAAATGATAAATATTTGTATAACATGAGACTTGACTTACTGTCAACATTAGTACAGAGATCTCGTTTCACAAGAACCGATTCTTTTACCCACTGATTTGGAAAGGCATCAGCTGTGTTTCACGAACCAACTTTAACTTTTTGTTTACTCTCTGAACTATGTTTTGTTTTATGTTCAAACATCAGTTGGCTGATTTTCATATTATGAAAGTTATAAATCTTTATTTTGTTGGTGTAAAAGGTTTTTCACTGTACTGGGTAAATGAAAAAAGGTTAGTCAATGTAATCACAAAATGTATCAAATAAAAACATTGTGTTTAATAAATCTTTGGTTTTTTAGTCACAGCGATCCCCCTTAAACGTTATTGTGGTCAAAGTTTCGCTTGCAAAGGAAAATTTGACTAGTATATGAAATGGCAATATGTCGATAGAAATTACTGAGCCATGCACCACAAATCGTAAAATGTAGAACAAACATAAACAAAAAGACCATAAAACTATATTTTTTTTACATAGTAGTTAGAGATATAAAACGGAAAACAACAGCTAAATATTACAACATACTGTACAAAATATAGGTCTCTGAAAACCGAAACTTTAACGAATCTTGATAAAGTAAGTCAGCTACTTCAGGAGATATTGTCGAAGGCACTCTAAATGCTTTTCTTTCCTCCATTGCATAGCATCATCATAACTCTGAGACGGCGCGTCAACGTCACGGGAACGAAACGTCTCTCGATTCTACTACGGTGACGATTGGAATACACTGTCTACTTTGAGACGATTTTGTATTTAACAAGTTCGTCTTCGTTGTTTCTCACTACACAAAACTCATTTATAGTATAGAATTATATGTATTGCGGTAGATTTACAGTAATTAAGACAGTCCCTATTCAAACAGTACACTCTTCTTATTCGAATTAGCTATTTTCATATAAATGTACATTGTTGTTAACAAATAAATATTTTAATGTAGAAGATAAGTTCAAGTAAAAATAATAAATGCAAATCAAATAAATTTTATACTTAATCAACTAGAAATGATAAAAGCTAGATTAAGTGATAAAATACAGACATAAACAAATGGAAGCATAGGTACTTCCTCTTTTAAAAAAAACGCTTTAAAAGTGGTCACCACAAAACCAAGCAGCTATCAACACAATCGACTTCCCACAGTAGCATCTCGAGCTAGGGGCGCAAATCGCAACGCCGATTGGCCATTATGCAAATCGCATACTAACAACGCTCCCCGGGGCACCTTGCATATTTTACGGGATTATGCCGGGTTACGCCAATGAATACCGGGATACGGCAATGAGTGACGTCACCGCCGTACGTAATGTGACGTCATCGCTGGTTATATGCGGGTGGGTGGTAAATTGGCTCTCGAAGTTGGTGCAAGTTAAGGAACAAATGGCGATACCGCTCGTGTTAAGCTAATGGGGATGTGGAAGTTGAAGTTTGATTCAATGGGATGTTTGCCAGGTTCGTTAGGTAGTTTGTGTTGTTTTCAAATTGCATTTTTATTTGTGAGACATTTTGTATAGGTACGATGGATACACGGCACATGACTAGTAATTAATAATAAATAAATAAATAAATAATAAATATTCCGGGACATTACACACAGCGCCATCTAGCCCAATAAATAAATAACAATAACAGAAACATTAATATTACATCTAGAATATATTCATCTTGAAACATCCCACCTGTATGTAAATCTATATGTACACGTGTTATATTTTTTTACATCTCTCATGTTCGGTAAGTAGGTCCTTATTACCCCCAAATGAGGCTTGTAAGTAACCAATTAGCGCCCTAGGGTAATAATGTAGCTAGAAAAGCCCTAGGGCGGTAAGTAAATTAAAAAAAAATTTTTTGCTCTTTCAAAAAGTTCAAGTAGTAGACAAAGGAGGTCGCTTCGCTATTAAAACTCAAACTTCTTCGTATGATAGTCATCAATTTTAAATATCGAACGGCGATGCTCAATTTCTTTCCTGACAAAAAAAGATGAAAAAGGCGGGAAGAGAAAACTTTCATTTTAAATGTTGTTTGTTTTTGGGATTTTTTTATAAATACGTGCTAATTAGGATAAAACATGAGTTCTGCAAGTGATGACGATATATTATGTAAGCTGCACTCCTGATTCAATGAAAATGGAAGCTGAAGCAGCAATTAACAATATTTTGCTTGAAAGTTATTTGAAAACTTACGACGAGTTCATGAATTGGCGAAAAGAAAAACGAGTAAGTTCTGATTTTGTCCATGACCAGCAAATATCACAATCTCAAACTATTAACATAGGTACCCAAAAAACACCTGGCCCTAAAATTTTAAAATTGTTCTCATTTCACTATAAATTTTGACCATTAAAATGTTTTATTCTTGTAACACGGGTTTTTTCTACTTACCTCACAATCGAGATGTAAAGCAGAGTAGTTAGCTCGGGTGTAAGCATCAATTGCACCCTCGAACTATAGGCGCCCTCGCTGCGCTCGTGCGCCTAACTATCTCGGGCTGCAATTGATGCCTTACAGCCCTCGGCTACTAATCTACTATTAAATCCGTAGTTAAATACTAGGTACCCCTTAACCTGGGGTAGGTTTAAGTAATATCTTGTTTACCTTCGGTTTTAAAAAATATAACACGAGTATTTAAGGAGTAGAAGAAGAAGAAGTAAGATATATATATAAACAGGACAAGTAAAAATCCTTCTTTACTCGACTTAAAAAGATTTCCCTTACTTATTTTCTAACCCTATACTCAGGTCGAGCTCCTATTTGTCGGATGTTCTAATCCCACCTTTTAGCCTTTTTTATGTTCCTGTCCCGACGTAGTGTCGTTAAAATAGCAAAATCCCGATAAAGTTCGACCACTTGCCCTAACTTTGTTGGCTTTCAGATTTGGGGATTGGTTTTATGGTCAGCTGTGTCGAGAATTTAGCAGCAAAGTGATAGAGGCAAAAAACGGTCAGCAAGATCTAACTGTCTACTTTCTCTACTTCTCTTTTTCTTTTCTGTTACTCTACTAGTCCACAGAATTATTCAAGTTCAAATTAACACTATGGCTGACAATAATTCTGTGTTTTTTTTTTTCATTTATATTAGTCATAAATTGTTTTATTTAAATATTACGTTTTTTCTAAGGTTGTAATGTCAAGCCAAACGTGGAAACTAGATGTTTTTCTTATGTTGATTATTTATTCTGTGGAATAAAACCAAAGTAGTGTTTATGATTTGAATGCTGCTATACTTACACGGTACTTAATTAGAAAGCATTATTTAAAAGAAGGATTAAAACTGATTTTCTAGATACAACATATACATCTTTTGTGTTTCTGTTTGTTTTTTTTTCTGTGTGTGTTACAACAAAGAGTTTTATTTATCTATTTATCTTTCTATATATTTTTGCTTACCAAACAATGCGTCCCCTCAAATTTGTGGTGTAACCTACCACCGTATTTCATGGTTACTAGTCTAGACTGCTGGTTTTCTTGTGCATGAGTGCTTCTATGATTTGTTCATTGGCTTTGCTGTTACATGGAAGTTTTCAAAGATAAAAAGAAAAACCATATTTTACAGAAACACCTTTGGTATAACTCTTGTAAACACAATTTAAATCAAAACCTAACTATATTCAAAGTATGAATAAACTGTTTCTTATAACCTTGCAGCAACCTATTTTTTTGCTTCATATAAGGTTGCAAATATTGCTTACAATCAGGCAAACAGTGGGCAAGTACGAAAAAGGTTTTAAGTACATACTTATTTCTAACTCGAGTCACTTAAGAGCGAGATATACATATACATATTTAATCAGTTTCTCTCTCAAATGAATTTAAATAGTAAATAGAAACACGTGTGTTGTGTTTAAGTAAATCCCGCTAGTTGCTCTGCAAATGTACTTAAACTAACATAATTTGTAGAGCAATAAAACTAAGCAATAGTAAATACTTGCTTTAAGGCCGCTTGCACAATATTACAAGCGAGTGTGACGCAACGGGAAAACTATACGTCAATGATCCAAAAATATTTGTATTCTGTAAGAATAGCAGAATATTTTAGATACAATAGTCAAAAAATATGACATAAACCTATACTAAAATAAAAAAAATAAAATTAAAAAAAGGTTTCTGGTTAAAAAAGGTTATATAAAATGTTATCCGTCTCAAAAATGCCTCCAGGTGAAAATCAGTATTTTTTGTCAATATTCCAAGTTTTAATCATCACGATTATTATAAATGATCCCTGAAATCCTGATGAAATCCTAGTCTATTGAACCCAGAAGAAGATGGAGTCGGCGACAGTTTTTTTTCATATTATGTAAGAAGGGTAACGTTTTATAACAAATTACAAGAAAGAGATCGTGTTTCAGACAAGAATCATGTATATAATATCAGCCCCCTTAGACAAGAGGCGTATTTTAGTAAGCCTCCTGTCCCTTACTTATGGAATAGAAAGACAAGTAACAGTAGCCTAAGGCTACTGTTACACATGCTCTAAAATAGCATGCTTATAAGCATGCTTAAAATAAGCATGCTCTGCAAGCTGTTCACATTTGCTAGCATTGAGCATGCTAGATTTAAGCATGCTTCCAAATAAGCATGCTCAAAGCAGACATTCAAATACACATGCCATTTTATAGCGTGCTTCCTTGCTCTCTGTCAGTTCAAATAAAGTCATGGACAATCAAACAGCTATCCGTATGGAGCTAAACAAGATCATTCTTTTGCTGGCGATGCAATGCATCCAGAAGCTTATATCAGCTCGTCAAAAAAAGAAAAGAAAGAGAAAGATTTGGGTCCGTGATTGGATATCTAGAAGACAGGACTTTGGAGCAAGAGCTCAATTGCTTACAGAAATGCGAGTAGAAGATGCTACGGGTTATAAAAACTTTATACGGATGCTACCGCATCAATGAACTGAGAATAAATCGCCAAGCATGCTCATAAGCAAGACATGTTCAGACGTGCTTAAAGCACGCCCCCTTCCACCCGCGCCTCAGTCCGCTTGCTCAAAAATCAAACGACTGTTGATTTTTGAGCATGCTCGAAATGAGCATGCTTATTAGTTTCAACATCCCGACACACATGCCACTAATGAGCAATTGCTTATTAGTGGCATGCTTCCGTGCTTCTAATGAGCATGTGTAACAGTACCTTAAGGCGGCTGGTAAATGATTCTTGACTGAAACACGATCACTTATACAAAAAGTGCAACCAGCCCTAAATATTTTAACTAGGCAGCGGCAGGTAGACGCATAGCACTATAAAACAGAATTATTGGCCCGCGCCCCATTCATCTGATTAAATTAGCTCCACTGAAGTAATTGTGGTGACTTAATACTGTAATACAGTTACTACTAACGGTAGTAAACTGATTAATTTAGTTTTAGAGCCTCACTAGTGGTGGGCTATGGTTTTGGCTGCTTTATAATTATGATGTGCTAATAATAGATGATACCTAGTTATTTTGCTGGCGCTGTATCTGGACTTAAAGTCATTTATTGTTCTCAAAATCCAATACTAATAAAAAAACTGAAAGTGGAAGAAATAACCCAACAAAGAAACTAATTCCTAAATCGTTTTTTGTTTATACCTTTGTTAAAAGTCTTTAAAATTAATGTGACATTCATGACAACAAAATGCCATTAAGTTTGAGTTAAGAGGAGAACCAATATTCTCCTAAAAACGATTTAAAAACATTGTCATAATCATTTTATAAATATGCTGCTCTGAAAAAAATTAAGGAAAAAAATTCAATCATAATCACCGTTACCATACTAAACTTAACGCCAGTCATTGTTGTTGTTGCCAACATAATAACAATTATAATTAATTTGCACAAAGCATGTAACTTTATACAAACAATCGCACATTTGAATTGATAATTTTACTAGCTAATCCAAGTTTGAGAATTTGTGGAAACATACGAGAATCAAGTTATTCGGTACATTTGCCTAAGTTAAATGTTAAGTTAAATGTGCCTACTTGAACGAAGGCAAGTTGAACTTGTTAAGCTAAACTTAGTTCAATTTGTCAACATTTGGTAAATCAAACACCTGTGCCACGTAAATGTTGTATAGTAATCGTACAATTCAGAATATTACAATTTCAATATTAGTAATATATGTATTTCTAGAGATGGCTTTTGGTGGTATTGCAATGCAAACTGTTAAGTTTAATATGGTTTTCAAAGTTAAAATATGTTTATGCAAATCATTTTTAACTTTTTGATAGTCAACAATATCGGAACATTAAAATATCCACATTATACATGAAAGATAGATAAATAATGCTTTATTTTTGTACGGCATATACTTTTGGTGGTATTGAAAAATAAAAGCATTTTATGTACTCGCTACTCAGAGTTAATCTCTCTAACTTTGTGACAACATTACATTGTCCCGAGACATCGCCTTATCTCTGACAAAAGTGTACGCAAACATATTGTAAGACTGACATGTGACATGTGCTTAATAAATCTCAAGATAAGACAAATGCGGGAATCTGTACTTTGGAACCTTTTTGGAACCAACTTTAAAATGAAAGGATGTATAAACAACAAACAATTTTTTTTACAGTTACTTGAAAATCCCCAGCAATCTCATAGGACTAGGTAACTACCTAACGTCATAGTTATACACCAATTATTGTTCTTTGGCTATTTGTGAAAAAAAACAGCTGATCTATACAAAAGCTTTAACTCCATTTTAAAGTGTTGAAAAACAGAATTTTTTCGCGATTTTCAAAAGCCGTGGAGCATATGCCAGTCGGTTTCCTTAAACTATTTTACGCCACTAACTCCACTTCCGCAGTAAATCATCTCACGCCGAAGTCGAAGTAGCGTGTAAGTGTGACCAGCTATCAAGGACACACGTACTGAAGTTAGCAACTACTGCCATAAAGCAGGCTTGTCTCTAATATTACCCTATTACGTCGAGGACTTAATTTATGCCGTTGCTAAGTCATAAGGTAGGACATGGCAACACTGCGGGCGGCAGATTTTGCTGGATGAGACATTTTGAAAACTCAACTCATGAATAGATGTGCTATAAATACTGACGTGTAAATTTGTTTTTTTTTTATAACAAGGTAGGCTCACGCTTGACTACAACTCGCCTGATGTTAAGCCACGTTTTAATCTACAATCTAGTGCGCTTGTCTAGAAGGAAACTATTCACTCTCGACTTGAAGACCGATAAATAGTAGATAGTAAAATTATGACGTATAAATAAATCTGTTTGTTGAATAGTAGCTACACCAAGAAGAATTAATTTTGACTTTGAAGAGCTTTAAAATTTCTAGTAAAATTTGTTTATTATTTAAATTTTAATGACTTATTTATTTTGTACAACATATTTTTCTTTAGTACGTAAAAGGAGTTTTATTGGGTGGATCCTTCGTAGTGGACGGAAAATTCTGCCATGGATACTATCCATTATAGGTTTATCGGATTATGCTGTCCTCGTATTGTGAGATCTTAGTTCATGTCTTTTTCTTCACGATATTTTTCTTCGCCTCTTAGCGAGCGCAAATCTACAAAAACAAACAAAATAAATGTTGTAGTGCTGGGCATACTCATACTCACCAAGTTCAAAAGTTGTCCTATCCAGTGTCTCTACATCCAGCAGCAAGACTTGCCAACGAGTGGGACAACTTGGCGATTTATTATCATACTGCTTTCTAAAAGTTTTATCTTAAACTGGGAGAGCTTACACATCTTGTACGGAAAAGCTTAGTTTTAATTATTACAAACTTGTTTCTTTTAATTTTTTACCAGCCATGTTTTGTTATAGTTTCGGAAGAGGAAAAGTTGGATTTTATGTATTAGACTAAATTCTAAAAAGTAAAAGTTAGTGTATGCGAGTGTTCTTATGTTTATTTCTTCTTGATGCAGGCCGCAGAACCTCTCTCTCTCTCTTTCTCGTATCGTAATCGTATTTCCTCGTGACTCCCTCGCAGAATGAATTCGTTAGATGCGTTTTCTTGGGCAGATACATCGTGGTGGGCGCCCAGGTCCTTCCACGGAAGAAACATGTCCTCGGATATTGTGGTCCGCAAACATGTCGGTTTCCTCACGTTGTTCTCCTTCACAGTTAAGCGAGTACAAATTCACACATAAGTTGAAAATACAAGTGATTCGTGTAGGACCGAAATCGAAAAATAAAAAAGGAAAAATCAAAAAAGGGTGCGTCTGGATGAAAAGCGGACACTGAAACCACTAAACCACACTCGCTTAACACCGCATAAGCTATTGGGGTGAAATTAGGTAGGGAAACATTAAACTTCGATTGAACACATAGCTTTCTACAAATCAAAATTTATTATGCTACCACCATGAAACTTTACATATCTGTTTTTATACACTAGTTTGTAAACATCTTCTCATAAGATGGTCCCTTGCTGGAGCAAGACTTAACACATGTTAACTTACACTTAACCGGTTTCTTCTAGGCAAGCGCGCTACATCGTAGACTATAACGTTGCTTAACATCAGGCAAGTTGTAGTCAAGCGTAAACCTATTTCATGTTAAAAAAAAAAAAAAAAATGTTCTCATAACATGATAACATATAAATTATCACCTTATTGCTTCACCATCTGCTTCGAACATTTAATGCCACCCAGCTACATTTCACATACCAATACGAACTCAAATTAAGTTTTGATAAATTCTCAAGAAGAAAACTTACAACCATCTATCTGTTTACAATCTCAAGTGGTATCTAAATTGGTGTGACGCATTTATAGCCTCAATTATTCCTTTCAAGTATCATTACAAACTCTTCACGGCTCTAATTAATTAATTCCAACAGCTAGACAATGCTGTGAGCACTCCCAGGCCACTTCATTACTCACTACGTCTCTATAATTGTAAGCACTTGGATGCAATGATTTTGAATTTTATTGAGTGAACAAATCTTGAGAAAAAATGATTGGGAGAAAATGTATATTATCATATTCATATTACTCATCATCACTCATATTCATCGATATGTTTTGCTATAAATAAATCACCAGACGATAAATTTAATGAAAGAATAGAGTTCAAGGATTCAATTATGTTTTACGTACATATATAAATACAGTGATTCTTGACTTCTTTATTACACAATGTTTGTTTGAAATATAATATTAATCAACTAATAAATCACTATGTATAGGTTCTGCTAACTATTTAATCTTGTTGTTGTTTTCATATTGCAAAACGAATCCATAGAAATAGTGTTTTTTTTTTAATACTTGAGAACTGGCGCATATTGTTGTTATGGCCAACAAAGAAAAAATAGATATAGTGACTTTAGATGTATGCAATAAACCTTTTTTTCAATCACTTTTTTGTAATCACGTCAGTACTGTAATGATTGGTGCTCGTTGGTAGTGTTTATAATTGGTACAGTCTATCAACAATCTATTACACCAACGCTCGAATTTCGGCTATAAATGGACTTCAATCAAAATAATGGGACCTCGTAGGATTGTTCTGGATTTTGTAATCGAGGCTCGGGGAACAGAGACCAACTGAGCTCAGTAATTAATAACTATATATACTCGTTATAAATTAACAGAGATAAAATATACCAGAAACATCTACGTGCGTTGTATGTTACCTACAACCGAATGCATAAAAAACTATTTAGTGATTCTCCAGGACAGAGATATATTATTTTAATTTAATAACTTTTATTGCCAAGAGCGAGATATAAGCGAGTGTGGCTCAGTGGTTCTATTGTCTGCTTTTCATCCAGACGCACCCTGGTTCGAATCCGTTCGAATCGAAATGGTCATGTAAAGCAAGGTTTCAGAAAAAACACAGCAGCACATTTTCTATACTTGATTACTAGACATCAATACAACAATACAATACAATATAACTTTATTGCACACCAAAATAAATTTCAATATGAAATGAACTTAAACTATAAATGAATGCACAAATGGAGACATCCTAATAGATCTAGAATTCTAGATGCATCATGTTTGCTTCAACGTGGCAAAAGTCATATAGGAACCTAAGTTGTAGTAGGAAGTAGGTGTAATTCTAACGCTCCATCTTAGGCCATAGCCTTTGCTTGCTATCAAGTAAACTATGGCCAAGTGCAAACCAGTTACAGCTAAAAAAAAAGGTACATATGTACGAAAAAAAACATTCGGCAGGCAGACTTTAGCCGTCTTTAGAAAATGATATCAAATTAAATGAATGATGACAACACGCGATGCGCCGAAAATGTGGCTCGCTCCACTGATATTCAAGAGTTCATTTTTAACGGAAATGTGAATGCTTATAATTGAGAGAATTCCCCCATGGAAACGGGCCAGGCGTATTGTGTTTCTGTTGATGAATTGTTAAAATGTCAATACATCCGTTCGGATTCTCATTTTTTCATATTATAGTCCTATGCTGAATATATTAATGATGATATTGCTTCTGAATTTGGTTAATATATTCATTTCATCATCATCATCATCATAAATTTAAGGGCCGGGCCCTTGTCTGTGGAGTATGCGCCATCCTTCCCGGTCTTCTGCCAATTCCTTGACCTCCTTATACGACATGACACCCGCCTTTTCTTTTATTTGGTCCATGTATGATCTTCTCGGCCTTCCTCTTCCTCTTCGGGCTTCCAATTGATTTCATACAGAGAGATATTTGTAAATGTGTTACTTGCAATGCGCTCTTTCAGTTTTGTCAGTTTTCAATTTACTTTAATAGTAAAGATAATATTCAAGTACATATTTTTTATCCATCCTCCTCCACCAAGCACTCTCTACGTTGCAGAGGCCGTTTAACTATGTTTGAGTATATCTTGTTTTAATAAAATTTAGATACATTTTATATTACCTAAACATTGTACTTTATGTTTTCCTCTCCATCCTACGGTTGCCTGGAAGAGATCGCTTTTAGCGATAAGGCCGCCATTTGTGGCATAAGATTTAAATTTTCTCTTGTTTGTGTTGTGTTCTATTTTATTTGTGTGTCCAATAAAGCGTTAATCTATCTAACTATCTATCTCACATTTTGTTTCTCTTTAATAATATAAACAACTGAACGATGACATGGTCTAGAGCCTAGACCCCTTCTTTTCTAATAAGTACGTGTATGTAAATAGTACAGCCCTGACAAGATCCTGTTTCGGAAGGATAGCATTTATCCTTAAAGTACATTTACCAAAGTTTGAAGATGATGAAGATTTAAACATAGAATTACAACTACGGTCTGCAAACAAACAATCAATCCATATTATCACAAAAACACAATTTCCAAATTGTACTGTTATTTTGAAACGACCCACGAAGGCTCTATTTAAACAATTACAAGTGGACTCAATGGCAGCCATTCAAACCAATCTAAACACAAGTTACAAACATGAAAAGTCATTAATGCTTTTGTTCGGTTGACGCGGCGTATAGTTTGAGGAGCAAATATGAATGTGCGTTCTCTATGGTGTCATAATTAAAAAGTTCTCAAAGGGATTTTCGTTTTTCATGTGTTTTTTTTTGTGGTAGTAAGATTTGAAGCCTATTTATCTACCGACTCTTAGACAAATCTTTTAATAAATTTACGAAATTGGCTAAATATGCTTCAAAGTATTTACAATAATAAAATATACAAACAAGGGACTAAAAACTAAACATACTACTTCTAACTACTACATAAAAAGGGGCACTTAGAAAATCTTTAGAAAAGCTTAAAGACAATCTAAGTGCTCCAGCCCACTACCAGAGGCCAGCTGGCCTGCATACTGGCCGCATTACCACGCTGGATGGCAATGCTGATACGTTGAGCCAGAAAAAGGCCAGCAAAAGTGAAAAGTTTTTGTGGATGCGGATATTTATTATGTACTGTTCATAGAGAAAAAAGAAAAATATGATCATTATTATTTGCTTGTCAACGTACCATTTCGTAGTTCCATTTCAATTTTGTTATATTTTTTTAATTTTACGTGTAATAAATATTCATTAGAAGACCACTTGCGCGCCACTTCTCATTTGCGTTAGCCTAAACTACTCGAATTCTAAGGACGTAAAACAATAGCCTTTTCTAACCTTACTTAATTAAATTTAAAAGCAATCTTCAGATACTGGGGACGTGTGAATTAAGGTACAGTGTAACTCACTTTTTATAAAAACTATTGTTTATATACAACTATTAGAATACTAGTAGACGGCCGCCGCTTTGCTTGCATTATTCCAGGATAAAAAGTAGTCTATAACACTTACTAGGACCTCAACCTACCTACACACCAAAAATCATGATGATCCGTTCAGCCTTTTTTGCATGATGAGCGTTTAAATAAACAGATAAACAGAGACACAGATAAATAGAAAAAAAAAGGAATTGATGGAACATGTTCTGCTACCAATTCGAAGTACCTTCACACATAATTTTTTTATATACAATGTTCAGACTTTTGACCCTCTTCAGCTTTATTATATGTATAGAAGATTGTGTTAGCCTCAAAAACCCAAAATTGAGTGATGAATCATACCATGATCTATCAACGCACAGCCCAAACTACTCGACGGATCGGGCAGAAGTTTGGCATGCAGGTAGATGTCATGACGCAGGCATCCGCTTAGAAAGGTTTTTTGAAATTCCACTTTTGAAAGGAAGTAGGGGATGCAAGTTTTACTTCTTGATGCGAGCAAAACCGAACCTTACAATTATCTCATTCACTTATTTTTCTACATGAGTCATACTATACAACAGTTAGTATATTATTTACGAAAAGGAGCGCCTTAAGGAAAGATTCTCCTACCTGGTATAAAACAGGGTCGTTTTAAACAGCCGAGGACACCGCATTATCGCCAAAATTTAATAACAGTAAAACAAGAGGTTTGTGACACACAGATTCTCTGTATAGAGAACAAAAAAATACATTTCTGTCTTCATAATTATACTTATAGATAAATAACTTACGTGAATAAAAAACAACATTTTTTTAATAATTGAATTTAAATTAAGTGGGTAGTTATTTGTTAGGTTATTTTATTAATTTCTTCTACTCAGTGTTAACTATTGAAAGTTACTTAAACATATAATATACAAATAATTATATTAGATACCAATTTAGACCAAATATTATGCATTTAATTACAATGATTAATTACAAATATGTATTATTTGTAAAAAAAAGGGTACCGATTTAATCAATCTTTAAGAATCAAAGAATCTTATCTGTGGGATTCTTTATCATTCCTGATCGTTATCCAATGAGGCGCTTACGTATTTTTTTATAAATCTATACATAAAACAAAGCTGAAGAGGGTCGAAAGTCTGAACATTAAAGATATTTTAAAAAAATTGTTTGGCAATACTAAGAATTCATAACAGAACACATTCCAAAAAGTTGTGGTACTTTTGTCTGTTTATCTGTGTTTCTGTTTGTATGTTAATGTAAACGCTCAAAACGTAAAATCGGCCGAACGGATACTCATAACTTTTTGGTATGTAGGTAGTATGAAATCTTAGGAGTGTCATAGGCTACTTATTATCCTGAAGTAATGCGAGCGAAGCCGCGGACGTCCACTAGTAAATAATATTTTTCACGTTCCCAGTATTAAAATTGCAAAACCAATAATATTTTATTGATAGAAATCTATTTGATGAATCTATCCTAAGATAAGATAGTATCAAAAATAGAAGAAACGTAAACGGAAAATTGATAAATATCATTAAGTAAATATCTGCTTTTTACAGCATTTGCTTACGTAGTCACGTGAAAATTGTGGCTGAATTAAATATTTCCAAGCGAAACTGCAACAATCAAATTTTCTGGAAAGAATCTATTTATTTTTTATCCATACTCATATAATACGAAAGATGACGAGTAGTCTAGTCTCAGCAGGTCTCTGCTAAATTTTGATATCTTGATTTTAGACACTATCTACGAACAAATAAAGCAAAAATGAAACAAGTATTAAAATCGGAACTGTCATTTTATTTTTTTATCACCGTCCATAGTCTATTTAACCACAAATGTATATAGATTTAATTTTTCATTCATATTTTCAATCAATAATCCGTGCGAGAGGCTCGTTTTGTCAACAGATTCGACCAGAGTTACACAAAAAAAAACATGAAGTACAACCTATCTGTGGGAGGATCTTGCTCAAGTTCGTGAACAGTGGCGCCTTTTAGTATCGGAGGCCAGGATCAAAAAAAAGGTAGCATCAGCTTAAATTTAAGTAAAAGTTACCAAAGTTGCCAGAACATTCTTACCGTGTGTCCCGAACATAAGGGCCACATATATCTAATTAAGTGCTTATTCTATGACACCGCAGGAGCCGCGGGAGGGGTGAAGGGGGGGTGAGGGGGATCTTTAATTAAGAAGTGGGTGTAAAGTTTACCCGTCACAGACACCATTAAAATAATGTAGCTCTTACAACACTTACTATTTTATAGTCTTTATTGTAGGTCTTCAGTAAGTGAAGTCGTTATTAACATTCACAAGTAGCACTTATTTCGAGATCAAAACAATATTATAATAAACAAACCATACAATTTATTTATTTTGTTTTTAATCGAGTACGAAAAATGTATACTTGCTTTAGAAAGAAGCGTAATTATTGGACAAAAACAAATAAACAAATCCTTGCTTGCAAAACGAAAAAATATCTTTAAGAGAAATGTCTCTTTGTTACTTAAACGGAATCATTAATTTGTTCCTGATTGCCAATAACAATCACACGTCTATTAACAATTTACAATCTGGACGTATTCAGGTACGTACTGGGGTGAGGTAGAACAATTTATACTTAAATCTACATCACCTACATAAATGTATTTGAATGCAAACCAGTTGCGTTTAATTTTAAAACTTATAATATCAAAACTTAAGAGTAGCGGCGTGTTAATTTTTTACATTGCTAATAAAATTAAGAATAATTACTTTTAAATTTTAACTAAACAACAATAAATGGACAAACATACAGGTTCTCATGAACAAATTTTTAGTATTGTAATATTATTTAGAAATCACATGTAAAGTGGAATAAGATAGAATTGTACAACAGGAATTGTGTTATTATGTACATATACATGTATATGTATTAGTAATTAGCTATGTCTGTATAATTCCTTATTTCATATCAATTCGAACACCTCGATCAAGTAGTGTTAATCAATTATTCAATCGATTAGAACTCTAATTTGAATGGCCCCAAATTAGTCCCAGTTCCATCTCTGTAGATGCCGCCAGTGCCCAGGTGGACATTACCTGGATCAATTAACAATATTGCCTTGGCCGCGGCCCACTCGTAATTTGCGTTATTTGCCAGCTTATTAAAGGTGAAAACCCACTGATATTCTGGTGCTGTTATGCGACAAAATATACGAATATATAAATAACATGTTTAAAGTTTGAGTCAACATGGAATAAGTTAAAATTTCTTTTATATTTTTACCAAAAAAATTAATATAACAATACGTTTTATCACGCTTTAGTTCTAGAGATATAACAATGAAACAAATACGAAATTACATAAACTACCTTATTTAAATCAGATTAACTGGAGCCCAACAGCAAGCACAAATATTCAAACTCTTAAAAATATTAGAATCGATCAATAAATGGAATATTTATGAATTTTATCAACCGTAAAAACTAAACTGTTTGGCTACCTGCTCCAGTTTTCAAGTCGAAAGCAAGAACTAATAACTTTATACTTCTGAATTAAGGTAAGATAGTAAATGTACTAATTAATTCAATTCAATGTCTTTATAGCAATCACATATGATACAATTAAATGCTACAGTATGTGCACCCTGTGCTTATAATCTAGGGTATAGACTATAGACTTACTACTAACACTAACCTACTAATTTACCCACTGAGAGAAACAAAAGCAAAGCGATAGGTATCACATGACTCCCAAAGAAAAAAAAAGAAAATTATAACAATTTTCAAAGCGCTTCAAATTTTCACAGAATATTAACTTGTAAAAAAAATTATAACAATTTTCAAGGCGCTTCAAATATTCCCAAAATATTAACTTATATATTAATTACCTTTCAAAATAAATAATTAAACAACAATAAAGTAAATATTAAAGGGCCTCCCATACAACAATCGTAAATTTTAAGCAATTTAACTTGAATATTTTTATATAGTTTTCGGAAATCTTCTGTACTCTTTCAATTTCAAAGCCAAGATGTGCTGCGGAGGTTGCTGCGGTGGCTGCTGTGGCGGATGCTGCGGCGGCTGATGCTGCCCGTGCATTACCATCTACACGTGCTGCACGAAGATCTGCTAGCCTTGCCGTGCTGCGCGCTCAGACAGCCATGGAGTCTGTGGTGGCGCGCCTGCTCGCACAGCAGCAGGCTAGCACTGTGGAGTGTGAATTATCCGTGCCATTATGTGCTATAATCAAATGTTATTAATATTTAATTTTGTAAGTAAATGTTTAAAAATATATTAACTACAAAAATAAATACGTAATCTAATATAGGTACATAAAATAGATGATAGTAGTATTGTTTTTATTTTATAAGTCGAGTGAATCTTGTCGCATCCCTCGCTTCGCTCAGTACATCTCTACCCAATCTTACATTAAGTAAGGATTATTCCGTGCAGATGTACGTCCGTTGGGCATCGATTACGTTGATTGGCTCCGAGTAATTATGTAAGGACATAATGCGGACGCTTTGCAACTAGAATCAATAGACCGGATGTTGTTGTCCACATCCATATAATATATGCATATTGGTAGGTGTATAATCATGTACTCGTACTTATTCTGTCTGCCCTGTTAGCTTAGTTGGTAGTGGCTCTGCCTTCTTATCCCAGGGGTGCGGGTTCGAATCCTGCACGACATAAATAATTATGATTTTTTAAAATTTGATTTTACTTGAGTTGAGCCTGGTTGTTACTATGTATAATAATATACTTACTATGTATAGTAATATACTTACTATGTATAAGTAGTTTACATGCATTACTTTAAATATTCCGGGACATTGCACACAGCGCCATCTAGCCCCACACTAAGCTAACGCTTGTGTCGTGGGTACTAGATAACGGATATAATACTTATATATTTTTTTTTTGTAAATACATAATTATTATACATACAAACGACCAGACTCAACACAAGTAATCATAAATTTAAAATGCATAAATACTTGTGTCACGCGGGAATCGAACCCGCAACCCCTAGATTAGAAGGCAGAGCCACTACCAACACAGTATAGTAATATACTTACGAAAGAAAAGTATAAACATATGTATTATATCCGTTACCTAGTACCCATGATACAATGATACAAGCGTAAGCTTAGTTTGGGGCTAGATGGCGCTGTGTGATATGTCCTGAAATATTTATTTATTCAAAATCGTCGTCCTATGTCTGAAAAATCGTTATGTGACATTCTTCAACACCATCATTTGTCATTCAAAGACAAAGTATTTATTGCATAACTTTTGTTATATATAGATAGATTTGTGGTGAGCAGATCTTTTGCTAAGGTATCGTGTCAACGAAACTCAATATACCCTAATTCATATTTCTAGTCAGTTATAGCACAAATAAGTGAATAAGTTTTTGGCTAACATTTAGTACCAAATAATTTATGAACAATGTACATTTTGTTATTATATTCGGACTTATAATTGCAATGATGTCGTTTTGCATTTTATACAAATAAATAAGAATTTTAAACAGATTAATAGTTGATAAAACCCCATAGAGGCTAAACAACAAAACTACATTTAATATCCGAACTCGCAGCACCAGATCTTATAAAACTCAATTTAGTTAAAATCGGATCTTGGCTTCCTTGCAGCCGCCGGTCTCGGAACAACATACACTAGATAAGTCGGAGACTCCTAACTACTAAGCTATCCACCATCTACCTACCTACCATCTACCTAAATCAAATAAAGTAAAACTCCCAAATTAACGTTATATAGTAGATTTGATCCACCATTATACATTCATTCGAAATTGAGGAGCGATGCTCTTGTCTGTGGAGTATGCGCCATTCTCTTCGATTTTCGGCCAATTCCTTGACCTCCTTATACAACATGACGCTTGCCTTCTCTTTGATTTGATCGATATATGTCCTTCTCGGCCTTCCTCTTCCCCTTCGTGCCTCTAGCTTCCCCTCGGCAATGGTTTTCATAAATTTGTCATGTTGTATAACGTGGCCAAACATACCATTATACACGTGAATGTAAAATTTGAAAAAAAAATGTGATATCAATAAATTTAGTTGTAAAATGAGTAAAACCTTCTTTGCGCTCAAACGGCTGAAGCCATATGTATTAAATTTAATGTGAAAACGAACTAAACCCTGGACTTGAGACCTTAAACCGATGTTTCGTGATAATCAGACATTTTAGTACAAATAGATAGATTGATAACTCTTTTTTGTCACACACATAAAAAACAAAATAACAGGTTTCTTTATTAAACGCCTGATTATCTTAACGGCATAGGATAATTGAATGCGAAAGTGGACTGTATTTATAAGAATGTGTCGCTCGGCGGCGCGGTTGACGTGAGATTCCAAACTGGTGTCACCACGTGCCAAAGCCTTCATGCTGCCTTTGCATTGGCGATAAATCCTTCCATTGGTCCGTGGTTGATGTTGGTAGATTACAGACAGATAAACAGACAAAATTTCTAGAAATTGTTGGAATATGTTCTGCTGTGAATTCGAATTATGTGTTTGTGTGTTTTTAAATATCTTCAATGTTCAGACTTATGTCTCTCTTCAGCTTTATTATATGTATGTATAAGTAAATAAGGTAAAACAAACGCTAACGCTACTAACCGCTTACCACGCATATGTGGGTTCTACACTAAGGTACGGTGTACTGTTTTGGGCAAATGCTACGGAGACTAACTCAGCGTTTATAGCACAAAAGAAATGCGTGCGTGCTATCTGTGGACTCCGCCAGACTGATTCTTGTGTACCTCATTTTAAAAATCTGAAAATTTTAACTCTTCCTTCTGTTTATATATATGAGGCATCTCTCTTAGTTAAGTCTAATCTGCATAAATACGCCACATTAAAAAGCACCAGGTACGAGAACAGATTATGTTCGGGTAAACAAAGAACTGTAATTTATGGTAATAGTATCTTTAACATGGGCATACAAATTTATAATAAACTCCCATTGTCAATCAAAGAAGCCAACTCTTTGGGCATTTTTAAGCACAAACTAAAAATGTTTTTGATAGGAAAAGCCTATTACTCTATCAAATCTTTTCTTCTTGACCGTACCATCTGACTTATATAACTTTTCATATTGATTTTACAACAAATTTGTTTTTGTAAATTATTTAATTTTATGGCAAATATAATTCCAGACATAAGCCCATATTACAGATATATTGACATTAGGTATACAATATTTATAGTGACATAAGTATATTTAAATTTAAGTTTTCAATGTTGTATATTATTTTAATTGTAATTTGCACGCCTTATGGGTGGAAGTATAGAGTTCCTATGTAATCTCACTACCATCAATTGTACCTATATTTCGCAATAAATATCTTTGACTTTGACTTTGACTTTGAAAACATTTGGAAAATTTTCACATATTTTTTGCATACATTGAGGTGTCTAATTGGTAAGCTGTAGTCCCGGCGCAACGAATGATTTCAATTCCAGATAAGTAGATTTGCCCTCCCTACGTTAGCTTCTACTTTATGCTATATTTAATTTATGGTTCAGAGTATTACATATTTTATTTGCGCATGATATTCTAGTATTTGGAGGCGTTCGTTGCAACTTGATATGAATTGAATGCAATTTTACGCTGGTATTATGATTATTTTTAGTCATTTTACTTTAGTACGATTCATGTAGGCATATTGTGTACGGAATATTTTTTGGCACTGTCACATTTTCTTTCATTCTATTTTCTTTCACAGGTTGCTTTAATGACAGACAATTCATTTGAATGAAAACTACAGATATAGGATAGGCATTGAATTTTGTTAGTCAACATCCTGTATTATGTGTGTGTGTCCTTGTGTGTGATGTGACCTTGCTTTAGTAGACGATCAATAATCAAGTTTGAATATAAGATAAGATTCAAACTCAAGTCTTGAACTTAACTACCGTAAGATATAGTTTCATACTTGACAATATCGTTGGAGGCTTTTACATACATTGCCTTTGGCTTCCTATTCACATACAAGTTCTACGAAAAAGCTATGATATAACTATCACTTTATGGAGTGCTTTAAGGGATTCAAGGAACTCATTAGAAGTAAGGCTCTTTAGTGTATTTGTTAAAATAACAACATGTTTTGTTGGCAAATTTCAAAAGGTTTTTTATGATAATATCGTTTACTATTGAAAGTTAGACAATTTAGGTTATCAGAAATAAAATAACAAGTGGTAAAATAGGTCTTTACCTATGAAATTGCCGATTTGTATGACAAAATTGAGAAAAATGATTTCTGAACAGATTTGACCATGACATTTAAGTGTCTCAATACATTTAAAGGCAAAATAAAAAAATATATAGAGATGATAGCTCTAAAAATCACCATGCAATGCATATATAAGACAAGCTATTCGACCTCTGTTTAACTCACAAATATTCCATTCAGCTTACCTTCGGGCGCTATGACAAGCTTCAAAAATGGTGCGACACCAAGGTATAACATTAGCATAATCAAATTTCGCCTGATTTCAACCAAAAGCAGTGCATAATGCTGAATTTCTGTGCAATTCCCCGAACATTGGCTGACAGGCGACCGTCTAGATCTTACGTAGGTAAATTTAATATCAGTCTGGGGGTAAATTAAGCGCTATTCATATTCAAATAATTTGGAAATGTCTAGTGGAGCGTCAGGTGGGACTTGCGGTTTGCACGGCAGGGGAGGGAGCCCGGCTTGCAGGGGACTGATGTATGGAGCGGCTTTTAGGAGAATATTAGCTAAAAATTATAATAATCATTAAAAGATTTTTATTTAAGTTAAATATGTAAAGGACATGTTTATCTTAAAACTTAAAGACTAATAGAAGATAGTGACTAATTAAATAATCTTTATTATGTAATGACATTCTCTATATCTTGTTAGTACATAAGTACTAGGCGTGCTATTCTAGCTTCTGTAGCCACTGCTAAATGAAACAATTTGTTAAAATAGGTAGATTACCTTATTTTAAGCAATGTTTGTCATTGTTAGATATCTGTTGTTTATTCTTCTCATAGTTTTTAATATTCTGTAAGATGCAATAACTTTCAGGTACTTGTAACGAAAGTAAATCAGACCGTCCCTATATGCGATCAACTTTCTTTCAGGTTCGACTGCTAGGAGTCACAGCTACATACATAAACATCTGACACAATACAGTATAATAAAGAACAACTCTCTATTGTTACGCAAACAAACCAACATCACGGAGCTACCTACAGTACCTACAATTCGCTCCACTATATCACGATTTACGTCAAAAACTGCGCATCTTTTTCCCTTTGCGTTGCAATATTTTCTTCTTGTTTATCCCCGAAGAATAGCGTGACAGCATGGCCTTTGTAATAAAATCCTGTGACGTCGTGCCGTCCATCTTGCCCGCTAGTGCTGCCCCCATCTTGGACGTGCCCCTTTAGGGCCGTAACTTTTTCGTGTCGCCAGTATTTTATTCGACTATAATTCACCGGATGGAGACAAAATCCTTTGTTTCATTAAATTTTCGTACAACACGTAAGGGTCGGTTTTATGTGTTTGTTGCTGTTAAGTGGCCGTTGTGTTGTAGTTTATGTTTTTTTGTAACCGCGTGCTTGGAGGAGGAGGTAAGTAAGGAGGTGCTTCACATAATGTTGTGGGTATAATGGGAACGGTTATGGAGATAGGGCTCTCAGTGACTCGGGAGAAACTTGAGATTTTTGGAAGTTAATAAGGAAGTCGTTTTTGTTCTAGTTCTTTTTAAACAAAGCTTTTGAATAGAGTTGTACCTTATGTTAGATAAAATGGGGTATCGTGTTGTTGCCGTTTCTTTACTTTCTCCTTTCTATCTTTTTAGAATGTACTTAAGCAACTGTCAGATATTGACAAGTTTTTATGAGACTAAAATCGGTTTAATTAATTAAATGCTTACTCGTTTCACAATATATAATCAGCTCTGTTGTATAAATCGAAACCTAAATCATTTGGACTTATTAGGTATAAAGTCAATTAATATTTATTTAATTAAAAGGTATATTTTAACATAAAACTAGCTGACCCGGTGAACTCTGTTTCGCCTTAGAGGCAATAAATAAGCAGATTTTGGATTTAATTCAATTCAATCAAAAAAACGGGATAAAAAGTATTCTTTGTCTGTCGACTGGTTTTAAGCTACCTCCTCACCAATTTCCAGCTAAATCCGTTCAGCCATTCTTGAGTTATTATAAATGGTGTAACTAACACCAGATAAACCAGATAAACCATTTATTTGTAACCAAAAGCTTACACGTCAATAAGAAATTACAATTCTACATAACATAAATTATTATATATAAAATTACATATCTTTTATTATATCAATTATTTATTTTACAAGATACCTATTTAGGTAGCTTTTTTTATTCGTTTTGAAGAACTCGTCTATTGAATAGTATGTTTCTTGAACGAGCCACTTTTTTAATATATTTTTAAATATGTTGTCTGACATTGAATTCCTAATATCAGCTGGAAGACAATTGTATGCGTCCGGTCCTTTCACGTGAGTCAAGTTCCCGGCGCGAACGAGGCGCACATGCTGCGTGGCCAGCTTGTCTGCGCAGCGGAGCTCCATCGTACCCGAGTACAGGTCTCCACGCGTCTCAAAGAGATCCAGATTAGACCTTACATGTAGAGCCCATTGGTAAATAACCATTGATGGCAGAGTCATAATTCCCAGTGACTTAAAGCGTGGTCTCGCCGACATGCGACGCGACACTTGAGCTATTGCTCGTATCGCCCGCTTCTGCATCCTGAAGGCACGCAGCCTGTCAGCGGCGTGCCCCCAGAGTTCGGCTCCATATTGCAGGACCGAATGTACAGTTGCGAAGTAGCACGTCCGCACTACGTCGGCAGAGACCACTCGTGAAAGTCTCCCTAAGGCGAAGCATGCACTTCCCAACCTCGCACAGAGTTTGTCTATATGAGACGACCAAGTAAGCCCACCAGCACCACTTTCTTTTGTATATACATATAGATACAGCTCCACTTCAACTACAAATTATTTCCCTCAAGCAACTTTCTAGACCATTCTGACTTAACAAAATAATTACTACGGACCAGATACTAAACTGTAATGACGTCAGCAATAAAATGATAAAACGTTAACGCTGTAATAACAATTTTCCGGGAAAAATATTAGCGCTATAAACAGTGTTAACTTTTAACGTTCAAGTCCAAACATTTTGATGATAATCCTCCTCAGAGCCGTGGATTAGGATACAGTTGCATACCTTTGAGGCTTTTCTTGTTTATATGAGGAAAATTTCAATGTTAAATTGGTGAATGACTTTCAAGGTCTTCGCGTTTCTATGTAGTACCAGTGTTGGGCAATAAAATAGAATAGTAGTCACAAGCGTTTGCTTAGTGTGGGGCTAGATGGCGCTGTGTGCAATGTCCCGGAATATTTATTTTATTTATTTATTTTTTAATTGAATTTAAAAAAAATACAACTAGGTATTTTTACCATTACAATTGATCAATTGTTAATTGCAATTAAATTTTGTCCAACACTGCATCAAACTATGTCAGAGACGTCTTTAGGCTTATCTGTAGGCTTTTCTAAAGATTTTCTAAGTGCCCCTTTTTATGATGTTAGAAGTAGTTTTTATTCCCTTGTTTTCATGTTGTATTACATATTGTAAATAAGAATTAATTTAGATTTTTTTTTATACAAACCAGTTGAATCCACCTTATAAATAGATACCTACGTTTATGCGTCGATAAATTTTAGTCAGTCAGACCTTGGATGGGTGACCGAAAAGTGTTATTCCATTTTAGGCGCTTCCGTGGGTCGGATGACACGTTAAATTGTAGGCCCCGGCTGTTTGTCTAGTACGGCAGCCGTTGAACCCTGGCAGAGGCCCTTAGGGCGGCTTGATAAACTCTCGACACCAGAGTTGGCCACTCTCATTCGATAAGAAAAAGAAGAATCATTGCAAAAATTCTTCCTGAAGTAAAATGCGTATACCTTACCCTCTGCTCCTTACTGTGCCCCAAGGATGGTTTTAAGAAAATTTAATTAACTCTGGCCATAAGTTCAATTTATTATCGGCCATAAAATCTAAAGTATTGGCGATAAACCGACGCTGACATTGCTCGCCACTTGCGGCTCAGATTATGTGGCAAGTGGCGACAGCTCGTGGTCGCATGTGGCAACATTATTGTGGTGAGCGCAGAATTGAAGCTAGCCTTACATAGTGAGAAATAGCTTGGTCTTGCTTAGAACTTACTTGCGGCACGACTTAGATGTGGTTTCAAGTTAGGAAAATAAATGTTGCAGATAAACTTTAAACATGGTATACATTTTTATGTACAAATTTAGTTAAGTACATATATGTATATATATTTTTATAATTTGTGTGAAAGTAATATTTACTGCATTGGAGAGGAGGCCTATACTCAGCAGTGCTCAGCAGTGGGTGAACACAGGCTGATATGATGATGATGATAAAAGTAAATTATACATTTTCTAATCGTTGGTATGGAATGGATTCATATGATAGGTATGTAGGGTAAAAGTTATTTATAATGGTGTGTCGGAATTGTTGAGAGTAGGAGAGATAGTGATTAGACATATAAGATAAGTCCTATTATATCGTTTTTATTAGTACACTAGATGGACTATAACGAAACCGGATGCAAATCGCAGGTCAAATCTGGATGCGGCTGGCTATAAGATCGAAGCCAATGGTATACTACGAGAGAAGCCTGTACCTAACAGTGGGAAAGAACCGGCTGCGGATGATGATGATGATGAAACTATATAAAAAAACTACGGGCTAATTTAGTTGTTTGAATTACGTCAGATTCTAATTAGATTCTTTACAACGATGATCAAAGAAATATCTAATCTTAACACAGCATATTATTATAGCATATAATCTTTTATTAAAACCAAGATTATAAAAAAACATCCTTTGACGTATTTGATTATGCTCATACACTCATTTTATATATATATATTGTATTCAAGTGTTTATGCACTTTAAAAATTTATAATTACTTGTGTTGAGTCTGGTCGTTTGTATGTATAATAAGTATTGTATTTACAAAAGAAAAGTATATAAGTATTATATCCGTTATCTAGTACCCACGACACAAGCGTTTGCTTAGTGTGGGGCTAGATGGCGCTGTGTGCAATGTCCCAGGATATTTATTTTATTTTTTTATACTTTTATATTGTTTTATTGGTTTGTTTATTAATCTTTCAAATCACAATGCAACGACGTATCATTTTTTGTCATAACGATAGAATAGGGTTTACAAAGCGGCATAAGGTAAGCAAATTCACTGGCAATTAATTAATGATACTTAAAGAATGGTGGTTAGTACGTTCTGGACATGTGTATATTTTGGTGTACTTTTAATATGTTAGTGTATAAATCTTAATCTATATATCTACGCATACTAAAATAAAGCTGAAAAGGATCGAAAGTACGTACGTCCATACATTGAACATATTTAAAAAAATAAAAATTAATAATAAAATATATGAAAAATTGGAGATACCTACTTCGAATTGATAGCAGAACACATACCAACAATTTCATGAAATTTTGTCTGTTTATCTGTGTCTCTGTTTATCTGTTCATATAAACGCTCATCACGCAAAAACGGCTGATCGCATCATCATGATTGTTAGTGTGTAGGTAGTATGTGGTCTTCGGAATGTCATACGCTACTTTATATCCTAAAATAATGCGAGCAAAGCCGCGGGCGTCCACTAGTCATATAATAATATAGTTTTTAATTGCATTGAAAATTATTTTATTCATTCATATGTACAAAGGAAACTTTTCGTATAGATTCTTTTAATCACTGATTAAAATCTTAGTGTCATAATACTTCCTTTCAAAATGAATTCAAGATTATAAATTCATTCATGAGTGTGGGTGTAAATATATATGTACAATATGTACATGTTTGTTTTTAAATCTGATTATTATATTACAGGAAAATTATATACAACGACGTTTCAAACATGTTTCAAACTTGTTTTAAGAAATGTTTGCACACGGAATGATTTTTTTTCATTTATTTTGTTACAACAGGATAAGTCAGTTTCACAATTTCGACAGCATTATTTTTAGCACTTCGACACTTTAACTATAAATTGCAGTACCTACGAGTATAATAAAGATTGTCATAATGATCATAAATTAATACATCTGATAGTATAAATTTATGCAAAAAAAAATAGATTACTTCACTGATAAAGCAAACTCCCAAATACTTTACATAAAAGAAAATCTAAAGCCTAAAATTGTGAACTCGCTTTCCACCTTCCATCCAACTGTCAAAAGCTAAAATTATTTAAAACTGTCCATGTAAAAAGTTCCGTAACAAAAGGCACGTTACACCGATTAGTCCCTCAGATTAATAGCCTTTCTAAGGCACAAAAATGTTCCGTGCAAAGTTTGTCTTCTTAATAATTTATTGTGGGAACCTTATTCGGTGGCCTTCCTTCTAATTGTTACATGAAGGGCTTTTCTTTTTTATTTCGGCCGGTGGTTGACATTTTGCTCTCGTGGAGATAATTTGGCTGCCTTTATTTTTGGGAATGCGATATAATGTATAAAGGATTGGGCATTAATTAACGTAAGCTCAGGTTGAAATTTTGAGCATAATTAGAAAGTGCAATTAGTTGTTTGAAATAGCGATTTAGTTTCAGTCATTTAGAGATTATTTACTGATTTTACTAGCGAAGAAAACTTTTCCTTACACAGTTAGCATACAATCGTTACTATAGAACTATTCTATTTATTTGTTACAAATGTGTTTACAATAAAAATATTTTCTTATCTTATCATATCTTATGTGTCACTTGCAACACATTTAAACTAATTTAGGGACCAAAAACATATGTCTGAACAAGTGCCCTGTACAGGGCACCGCAAGAGATGACATCTAGTGTACCATTTCAATGTGGTACATACATACAGTACACAGTGGTACAGTATCTAGTAACAATAATAATCTCACTAAATATATCATCATCATCATCAGCCTGTTATCGCTTACTGCTGAGTATAGGCCTCTCTTCTTGTACGCCACTCGTCCCGGTCCTGCGCAGATCGAATCCAGGTGCGGAATTATTCTAATGTCTTCAACCCACCGCATTGGTGGCTGACCTGTGCTTCTACGGCCAGTCAGGGTCTCCTAAATGTATGTTTACAATAAATTACGCCATTATTGGAAACAAAACAGCCCAGTAAATTTTTAAATTTTCTTTGTATAAACAGTACCAACCTATCAGCAATTTCTATTTTAACCGTGAAGCTTTAGTAATGCCGGCAGTTCAGGGCAAACTTTAAACTGCATCAACGAAACTTTTCACACAAAATTTCGATAAAATTGAACCAACACAAAAAGTTTTCGCGATTTAACCGGTTCACTTCCCGTAAATGGGTTGAACAAAAATTTTGTTCCAGAACAATTCTATTACATAGAATGTTCACAAAATGTCTAACTTAATCGCCATGTATTGTGCTGGTCTATTCCACTTACAAAAGCTTGGATTGTTGTAGATGTGGGCGAAGAATGGTTATGCCGAATGTTAATCTATACTAATATTATAAAGCTGAAGAGTTTGTTTGTTTGTTTGTTTGTTTGTTTGTTTGAACGCGCTAATCTCAGGAACTACTGATGCGAATTGAAAAAATCTTTTTATGTTGAATAGACCGTTTATCGAGGAAGGTTTAAGGCTATATAACATCACGCTGCAACTAATAGGAGCGGTATATACGATATCTTTGAGGGCTTCCGTTGCGTGCGCTGAGAAAACGGTTCAAGATATTGAAATAAATTGTATGAAAGAATTATTTCTCTAGAAATGATCTAACAAAATGTCTGCAACAGTATATGTCTATCTTTTAAGGTTAATTCACTAGAACCGTTTTTATGGTAATAACTATTCCACGCGGACGAAGTCGCGCGCACCAGCTAGTGTAAGATAAATATAGCACTGCACTATTTTCCTTCAGGATCAATCACAAAAACAAAACAAAATTGAACGCATTTTAGTATAAAGCAAAGTCGCTTTCCGCGTCTGTGAATATGTATGTATGCTCAGGTCTTTAAATCTACGCAACGGATTTTGATGCAGTTTCCTGAATAGAGTTATTCTAGACGAAGATTCATATGAAATATTATACGTGTAAAACCGCTGGAAAAATCTAGTAAGGTATGAATTATTGCAATTGTATGAATAATGTGATTTATTTACTAAATTTGACATGTAAATTTGTATAATTTATCAATAAAAATCTGAATCTGAATTAAAAAATGGCGGTTTTCACTGTGAAAATATGTAGGTATATAATTTTATTGTTGTTTTTTTATCCCATTAGGTATTTTGAAAAGTTTTTACGTATTATTGTGATAGTTGAATTAACTACAATTCTAGATAAATTATAAATTTTTGTTATACCAGTTTGTAGAATAAAACGCATTAATGTTTTAAGAGTTAACATATTTTTATAAAAAGTCGTATATTATATATGCTATATTCGGTATCAATTGGCCAATAAAAAAGTACAAAAACAAAATTTCCATTCAACAATAAATGGAATTCTACTCCACACTATCTGACTAGCCAGAATTTGTCACGCCATATCGGACCAGTTTACAATATAATATTTACAATCCGCTATATTTATTTATACTTTATTTATCTAACATCAAAACAAAACATCCGGTTCCTTGCCATCTCTAGCAAAAACTAAACACATTTGCCCAATGCGCTTTGTGGCGCAGTCCACGTCAAACTTCTGCCGGCCAATAAATAATATGGAATATTTTCTACGGTACGTTAAATATTAGATCCAACGAATACTAGTTTGGAATTGTTTCTGTAAACTGGTAGAGGAGTTATAATAGACTGTTTTCAACTTAAACTGCATCCGAGAGGACGCGGTGTGTTGATTTTTATTTCATGTTTCTTAAGTTACTTTGGAATTGAATCTTTGATATTGTCACTAGTTCCGAGGAGTTGTTTTTGGAGTTTCTATTGTTTGTGTTACCTGCAAGGCGCTGTGGGGGCTTTGCATAATTTTTCACTTGTTATTTTGTATTGTTATTGTTTATATTATATATGAGGGAAATGTTATAAGCAACTCGTATGTTGAACTGTTACAGTGGCATAATTAACCGGTCTATGACATGATTTAAAAAACATCTCTCTTACTCTCTCTCTCTTGAGTCGTATTTCCTCATGACTGAGGGTCGTGACTCCTCCGCAGAATTAAATCGTTTAAGGAGTTCTCTTGGACAGATATATCGTGGTGGGCACCCTGGTCCTTCCTCGGAAGACACATGTCCTCGGATATTGTGGTCCTTAAATATGTTTTCCTTCACCGTTAAGCCAGTGCAAATCCACACTTAACTTGAAAATACAAGTCGTTCGTATAGGGCTGGATTCGAACCAGCGTGTGTCTGGATGAAAAGCAGACACTGGAACCACTGAGTCACACTCTCTTTACAGGCCCACCAAACTTAACAAAACCTGCCATCTTATATCAATCAATAAGTGTACTAGTATATCATATATGTACTCGATATATGTACGAGAATGATAGTAAAATGTAAAGATAAGTTACACTGACCCTGCTATTAGAACCCCTATTACATCAAATTGTAGTGGAGAGTGAGTCAACCCCATAATACCATGGATTTATAATTCAGAAACGTGGATCGATCAAACTATGGCTATAATCATTGCGAAACCTTCTAGTTAATTTATTTACAATAATAAAATATAAAAACAAGTGAAGGAAAACTAAACATACTACTTCTAACTACTACAAAAAGGGGGACTTAGAAAATCTTTAGAAAAGCCTAAAGATAATCTAAGTGATCCAGCCCACTACCAGAGGGCAGCGTACCCAGCATGCTGGCGGCATTACCACGCTGGATGGCAAAAAAAAACAAAAAAAAAACGAAACCTTCTTGCCGTAAAAATAAATCACCAAAAGAAGAAGACCAACATATTTGACAGTTACAATATTTATGATTTATAATACGGTAGATTATTTTATAAATGGGAAAATTATGTAGTTTGTAAGCAGGAGTTTGAAGTACCTATTTGTAATAAGTCTTGACAGGTGTACATTTTATTAATACCTATTTTTCTTTTTTTTTGGCAGTAACTAAAATATCTTTTTTATTATACAATAAAAATAATTAACTTTGTTAACTAAACAATTAATAAAAATAGGTCCAAGGCCTTATGAAGCAAATTTACATAATAACAGCCACTTTCACTTTATAAATCACTACTTTGAAATTAGAGTACACGTATTCTCTTCAAAAGCCTTAAAGTCCTATCCGTCAGCTGGCTGAGCGTCATATCGTCATCGGCAGTTATAATTCGCTGGCTTAATGCCGGCCAGTATTGTCAATATAGCTGATGGATCGACAGGAAGCAGCCAACGCTCCTTCCGAGTTAATGTACACGGCAAACGCATTAACACTGGATTTGTGACCATAGCTATGCTATAGTAGGTTAGCGATGGAAGTTAACTTATAGTTTGTCTGAATATTATTAGTTTATTACTTTGTGTTCCAAGTTGGTACCAAAATTACGATGATGCAGATTGAGATTACTCCAGGAACCTCTTGTACTATGATATGACATTAAAAAAATTTGCTAAAATATTCTTAGAAATATAGGTACCAAAGTGTTGTTAAATAAAATTTGTCTTCGTTTAAGTTATCTAGGCACTCGCTCTCAAATGTCACTGGCAGATGTCATGATGACGCTTGATTTTGACTGACATTAAGTTATATTCCTATTTTGTCGCTATCATGAACGGTGTACATACCCTCTAATATTATCCAATTATTTCTACCTAAAAGTTGTGATTCGCGAACTCATTCACATAGCAAAATATCGGAGTCGATGGCGCAAGATCAGTGGTGGGAATCGCGACCGCACTGAGGAATACGACGAGAAGTAGAGAAAGAGGTAAGTATGTATATAGTTTTACCCACTGCTGAGTACAGGCCTCCTCTCCAACGTGCCACACAGTACGGTCTCCAGCCTGTCTGAACCATCTCCTACCTACTTGTTTAGAAATGTCATCCGACCATCGGGCTGGTGGTCTGCCTCTTATAATAATATGTAAGTATATTGTTTACCTACAAACTATTTGTGAGAAACCGGCCAAAAAACAATTTCTAGTGTAGATCGAACAACAAACATTCCCACGAATCACTCGAAGATAATATAATCAAAACACTAATTTGTGTAGACCACGTAGTTGCTTTCTAGAGTTTCATTAAATCTTATAATTAGCAGTATTTTCCAGATCAACGTAATTTCTATTTAACAGCGCCTTATCGATTTTAAGAATTTCACTCGTTTATTGATTCATTGACACTTGTTTATTTTTATTTCTTTTACTACGCACTTTTATATTATCAATCGATAAGAAGACATTCACGGTTTGGAAAATATTGTACAGTTCCGTCACATCTATTCTGTTTGGTAATAATCTAAATCTATACATATAATAAAACTCAGGGTTAAAGGTCTGAACAATTGATTTGATTTTTTGATAACAAAAAAACGGCTGAATGGATCATCATGATTTTAGGTATGTAGGTAGTATGAGGTTTTAAGAGTGTCATAAGATACTTTTTATCCTGAAACAATGCGAGTACAGCCGCGGGCGTCCACTAATTAAATAAAAAGAGAAATGATAAAAAAGGCTATTCACACCGAAACACAAAAATTAAATGGTAATTCGAGAGCATTTTCAACTCAAGTCTTTATCATTCTTCAAGACTTCAGTTTTCAAATGACTTATGAATTTTAGAGGACAAAACGCAAAGATAAGAACACAACGTCTGTCCCAGGCGTGCTTTCAGATAAGTTTGTGATTGACAGAACAACAGGTTCGTGATTTTAGCCCTCCGGACAACAGATAAGGAAGTTCCCAGTTCCGCTATGAATAGCTTTACAGTATAGTGTATAATGGTGGTATGTCTTCTTCTGAAACGTGTGTCCGGGAATACAGGGAAAAATCAAGAATACAAATCTTCTTCTTATCGAATGAGAGTGGCCAACTCTGGTGTCGAGAGTTTATCAAGTCGCCCTTAGGGCCTCAGACATAGCTAACCACCGTACCATTACCGTAATGATTGCTTACCATCAGGCGAATTACGGTCAAGTGCAAACCCATTTCTTATAAAAAAAAACTAACCGATTGCCGTACTATACAAACGAAAAACCTATAATTTAACGTGTCATCCGACCCACGGAAGCGCCCAAAATGGAATGCCACTTCTCGGTCACCCATCCTTGGACTGAGTACAGATAAATGTAAATTCCAATCATTAAAGTGTTACTAAATCAATTTAATCATCTTCCATATATTAATTTACTTTATTTTAAGTAGTTTATAAATGCATAATTTCCAAAGTGGGAAATTTCAATTTCCAAAGTTTCGTATGTTTTATAAAGATTGATTTTGTAAGCGATATATGTAACTAACTAGTGGGAGCCCGCGGCTTCACTCGCATTAAGAAGTAAAACTTGCATCCCCTATATCACCTCTTTAAAAGTGGCATTTCCAAAAATTCTTTCTTAGCGGATGCCTACGTCATAACATCTACCTTCATTCCAAGTTTCAGTCAGTTTGGGCTGTGCGTTGATAGATCACTATATCAGTCAGTCAGTCAGTCAATCACTCAGTCACCTTTAAATTTTATATTATAGATATGTGTATAATTAAGGAAAGTAGTGTTAAGTTACCTCTTACCACATACAACCGGTTTTGTTAGTATATATGTAGTACTTATGAGTTATAAAGTAAACTTACATGTTATCTTACCTAATATTACTCCTTGCTCCTGGAATATTATAGTTAAATAACCTGCTACCTATTCAACTAATTATGTACCTAGTAACCTCGAGCATAATATGTAATTACGTTTATGATAAAATCTAATTAGCTAGCGCCATAACTGTCGATCGGTATTAGATATTTTCAATCAAAGTATGATTAGATAATTCAAAAAGATAACGTGTAGATCAAAATCTATGAAAAATAAGATTATAAAAATCAGAAGCAGTTATGTGACGTCATATCTATTTACATAAATATCGTAAGTAAATAAGTAAGTTAGTATAATAAGCTCTGGTGTCAGTTTTCAAACCGCCAGAGTATCGGTAGGCTTCTGATACGGATTAAAACTAGGTTTTAAGACAAACTGCCGCGACCTACTTATTAACGTGTTATCTGAATCAAAGAATCGACAAAATATCATTGCCCTTATGTTTTACTAGTGGATGCTCGCGGCTTCGCTCGCATTAAGAAGTAAAACTTGCATCCCCTATTTCACCCCTTTAAAAGCGGCTTTTCCAAAAATCCTTTCTTAGCAGATATCTTCGACATAACATCTACCTGCATGCCAAATTTCAGCCCGATCCGTCCAGTGGTTTGGGCTGGGCGTTGATAGATCACTATATCAGTCAGTCAGTAACCTTTAGGTTTTATATATTCAGATGATTGTCACTGTCACCCATTCAAGGACTGACCGCGGTAGCAAACATTGGTAACCACGGAACAAAAGTAGGAAAATAGCTGTCCTGAGCCAGAGCAGCTCTTTTTAAACTAATTCTTAATAATCAGTCTTTTGTAAATAAATAAAATTAAAAATTTGAATAACTTTGGTAATATCTGCAATGTCGCAGCGGATTTTTCCAAACCTTTAATATGCTGTTTCTGTAAGCTAATTCGGAATCTACGTTTTCTAAGCGAATTTTGAAAATCCCCTTCTTCTGTCAGTAAGTCGGGTAATGCGGCTGTCAGCAGCGGAGGCGGTCAGTCCTCTGCAATATAGCTGCAGGTCAGCAATTTGCTGCAATTTGTTTGGAGCCAGTTACCGCGTCGCCCCCGGTCCTACTAGTGCTTGGGTCGTGGTATAATCTATAAGAGGACGCGAGTTATAAGTTAGGCAAGATGGTATTTTTGTTAGGACTTTTTAACTATCATCAGTGTACCCTGCGGTTTTAGTAATAGTATCACAAAGCGCATGGATTTTAATCATATTTTCGTAACTAGTGGATGTCCGCGGTTGCTCTCGCATTGTTACAGGCGCAGAATACAGAAGCACAACAGAATAGGATACTCCTAAGTCCTTGTTAATAGCGAGCGGAAGGCACAACAAAGTACGCTCCACAGCCGAGAGTCAATCAATGAATAATTGTTTGTTCGCTAACCGTGTCGTAAAAATATAAAGAGTACCTACGATAAAGTTATAAATATAAAAAATGACCATAATTAAGCTATTTAGAAACGAATCCTTGAGTAACGTGCTCTTATATAGTAATATGTTAGAAATAGGGGGGCTAAATTTTATTATGAGTAGTATAACAAACAGACGTCAACCACCACGCACTATATAAAATAAAGTAGGTATTTTTAGTGTTTTTACTGCTCGTAATCAAACCCATGCCGCCCCCGCCTTTAACTCGCACCACCATGTTAAGCTTCTCCGAGCCTGAAATTAAATCGGCCGTGTGATTTACATTTTAATATGTCTAGGGACTCACCTGTAGTAAAATTAAATTTATGGTATTGACGGTAGACGGTAGCCATTCACTTCCCCGTAAAACTTACAGCGGTTCTTATCTGGACAGCTTTATGGTGATTGAATTAACTGATCAATTGTTTTCAGGTCCGTTTGTCGACTGCGTCTGCCTTTGCTCTGCTCTTGTGAAGGAAGCGATTAAATATAGGTTAAAGAGGAACTTCTGAAGAGAAGCTAAGGGTGCCTAGTTTTAAAATGAAAACGTAGGTACTTATTAGTGGGAGAATCTTGTACAAACTATTGCCATTTAAAGTATCATTACTACTTCTCGTTGAGTGTTTAGAATTATCAGATTTAATTTTTTACTAGTTTTCTCTATGACAAACCTAAAAACAGGA
This sequence comes from Macaria notata, assembly GCA_927399415.1. NCBI lineage: Eukaryota > Metazoa > Arthropoda > Insecta > Lepidoptera > Geometridae > Macaria > Macaria notata. Next base: position 2,704,527 of record OV656740.1, on the reverse strand, counting down.
TTATGGGGTAATTTGTGTAGTTTATTTTATAATAAAGAGTCTAAATGTGTGCGTTTTGACCTAACTGATTGACAACAAAGATCTATATTTTCCTACAGTGAAAAACTCTGACACCAAAGTTAACCACTCACACACGTATTAAAACTAGTAAGAAACAGACAAACTAACCAACATTCCCTTATTATTATTAGTGTAATATAAAAGGTGTGGTAGTTGAGGTCACGATCCAGACCGGAAGTTACGCGTCCCGTCGCCGGTCACTTCCGGTTTCTGACACGTAGCTATGAAAGCCTTCACACGATTCTGACGCCGATATTGGTCAGTATTTTATAGGCTACTGAAAAACTATTTATTTTTTAGTTACATAAATGCCATATTTGTTTTTTAGGGTCACTATTATTATTGACTTTGATAATCACGAACGAATGCTTCAATTCATTGAGCAACGGGCACTTCAAGTGAAACTAACGAAACCAGCTAAAGTAAGTAATACAAATAAATTGCTTCATGAATAATGATAGTTTGTGCATGGGTTCAGAGACAGCGGACTGGAAGAAAACACTAACTGGACTGGATATCAAAATAATTAGTTTAATTTTGTAATTGTATTTTTTTACTGTTTTTACGTTCTAATAGTACCGAAATAAGTTTTATGTGAAACTAGCAACGCTCCACGGTGTTACCCGTAATATACCGGGATAATAAGTAGCCTAGGGAAATTACCTACTTCTTTGGATATTTGGCATATTATAGTGAAATTCAACCTTATTTTTTTATATCTTAGTGGTTACTTTACGAGTACGCGCAGGTTATAAGCAAGTGTTTATGTACCTACTGAGGCATAAAATAGTTGAATTATAGAAAAGTATTACCTGATAAAGATTAGCATCTTTTATAGTTCAATTTATTTTCACACTTCTCTTCTCACTACTAGAGACACACCCTCTCGCTATCATAGATGGCGTTCGTGATGACCCTTTCCTGCGAGATTCGGCGCAGACTTAAACTCTCATTCCCTTAACGTTTGATAGTTTATTTTCAGACAGACACTTTCACTGACAATGTTTGGTGCAGAATCATAACTCCTGGTAAATAAGTAAGTACAAAAAAAACAGAACTGTTTGGGTTAGTAAATCTACTTATCATCTTATTCACGCCACGCCCAGATGCTAAAGGCGCTTTTTTTCCATCAAAAAATTGACAAAAAAACTAAAGCCTTGTCTAGTAATATAAATAGACTACCTGACAAAAAAAATTAAATCGAATTTATAAGTAATATTTTAATAGTTGACAAAGATTATTCAAACATTAGACAACTTTTCACTCTGCCTCCCCAATCTGTCCTTCCGTAACGTTAGATAATATTTCTTATGAATTGTTCTCGGTTTGTTGGGGCCGATTTTATTACGTCCATAAAGAGCTCCGTTTGTTGTGATGACGTAGGACTATAGGTATTGTTTATCGCTCAATGTGTACTTTGGGCTCAGGTTTATTTGAGCATTTCAGCAAGTTGGGTACCACGAAGGCGTTTTGGATAATAGCCGTTTTGTTAGGCGGCGGGGATTTATGTGTGACCCACTGGGTGTTGGTGGATACATTAGTTACGTCAGTGCTTTACGTGGGTTACCTAGCTTGTGCCGGCTGCTAAATAATTCTGGTTCGTAAGATATTGAATCAAGCGCTGGTTAGCGGAAATTCATTAAAGGTAACTTTGGAAAGATGACATCTAATTCTGCTACTACATGTTGAGGCATACACAAAAATGTATGAAGATCAGAGAATATCATTACCGTTGTAAAAGTCAAACCGTTCCATTCCTGTTCTCATTTAAATTTAAATGATAAAATGTTGATAATCGTTATCTAGGCATACGTATGTAGGTACATACATAATTTCTAAGAACTAATGTTTACAGTTTATTCCATTCCTGACCTCACACGCAAGGTCAAGTAATCTTCAATCAAGGTAGAAGACATCCAAAAGCGATTATCCAAAATCTCTATGTAATTCGCCAATTCAAAGTACCATATCTTATCAATCATTTATTATCCACGATATCGTTAAATATATAGATGATAAACAATTTATACACAATGCATTAAATATCGAGATTTAGTGTCTACACGCTCTTGCTTGGTAGACATTGTTTTTCAAAATGTTGTTTTTGAAAAGTATAGTATTGTTGTTCGTAGTTTATAGTGCACGCGGTGAAGATTGCGTTACACACAGCTTTGAGGAAGGGTTTGAGGATTTATTCAATGACAATGCTGGTATTATGTGCTCAGTTATACAACAATCCTGGGTGGAGAGACAGTATATTGATACTAACATACCAGCACCGAATGAACTCAGTACGAAGTTTATTGCTCCTTTGACGACGCCTAGTTGTACTTCCTCTTTCGATTTTTTGATGGCAAATGGAGGTGTGCTAGAGTTTAATATTTATATGGGAGATAGTGATGCTAGCGATCAACTGACAGTACTGGTCACTGAGAAGCTCGTTGATGGAACTGAAGCCATAGCTGGGAGTCTAATCATTAGTCCTAGCTCTGACAACTATGTAGCAGGTTGGAGTTTGCAAACACTTACGGTTGTTGGATCGGAAACTTTCCAGGGATATGTAAGTTAATGTATTTTTTATTGTGTGTGAAAATATTTTCTATTCTTGTAAAACAGATGCTCGTGTACTGTGTAGTTTAATATTTTGTATCTATTTCAAGTACAAATTTTAACCGTACCTACTATAACATCATTTCCAATTACTTTTAATAACTACATTTAATTTTATGTCACAGAGGTACATAAAAAAGTTTTCTGGTAATCACTAATGATCAATAAATCTTTTTTAAACTGAACCCTGGATTAAACTAAATGTAATCTTTATTTTTTGTTAATTTCGTTAAATATTTTACAGATCTCATTTTTCGGTCTCGCGACTGAAAATTCAGTAGCCTTGGTAGACTCATTCAGATACATACCTCCTGGTCAAGATGAAGATACATGCGAAGTATATGACTTAGCATCTATTACAACACCAGTTTATGAAGAAATATCTACAACTGTTACTGATAATGATGCATCTGAATTCACTGTTAGTTATGAAACCGAGGCAACGCAAACAACTGAAAGTGTAACCGTAACTGATGGACCAGAAGTTACTAATACAGCAACAGAAGGAACCCTGACCACTAATGATGATATTATTACAACTACTGGAGCAGTCGTAACAGATGCCCCAGAAGTAACATATAGCACATCAGAAGCAGGCCAAACCACTGAAAGTGTAGCTATAACTGAAGAACCTGAAGTTACATACACGACACAAGCAATCGAAGAAAACATACAAACTACACAAGCAACTGAATCCGCAGTCGAAAGTTGTACAACATACAATTTTGAAACAGACTACGACCTTCATTTCTTCAATGATAATTACTTATGCGCAGGTCTGTTACCGTGGCAACTGGATAACTATACATCCATAGATATATCCAGTCCCAACTCCCAGAGTACCGCCTTTATTACTCCTCATGAGAGTGTGAGCTGTATGAATTCTTTTGTATTTAAAATGGATCCTGAAGGTGTTGTGGAAGCTAACGTTTATATGGACCCTGTGCAAGCTTTAGACCATATCATCATACTGGCTCATAGAGTGACCGGTAGAGAATTCGACACGACTGCTGGGTTCAAAATGTATCATCCGGCAAACGAAGTATTTATTGTCGGATGGAACGTGATCAGATTCAGTCTCCTGGAGTTGACCAGTTTTGATGGATATGTAAGTACATGATATCAGTTATATATCTAATGTTAATCGTACTGTAACAACAGTACTATCTTAATCTATTGATCTTTCTTAGAAATTGTAACGATGTGCGTGATATCTTCAATATTTTATGATAGACGGAATGACAAAGATAAAATTATAAATCCTTCCGTGTTTTTAAAGCTCTTAAGCTCTCATGTTTGCTTAATATAAATACTAGTAGCATAGTTGAGAGATTTCAAAAATAACAATAGGCTACGATGAACTACCTTGACTGTCATATACGTTTAAAAGAAACTCTCAAGACGCACAAATACCTTTTTTTGCATATTGGTGACCCATACAGGCTAGTAGGTACTGATAACAATGCTCGGAATTCATCACAAATACCACAATCCATCGAGACTGGTGCTTTATTTATACGTTTACATGCTATCGAATTCTGCAATCACTAAATTATCTTTTGATGTTACTCTTGGCCACATTTTCAATGTTTGGGGTCGATACCTGATTTGTGCAAATTACCTACTATAATAACTTTTTTGTGTCTTTTCAGTTAATCTTCATCGGCAGTGCTGACCCCGGCTCAACAGTTCTGGTAGATTCCATACGGTACATTCCTCCGCAGACGCCTGTTGACGATATTTCTTGCAACTTCTATTAAATCCGGACTGAATACGTTTATATGTCTAACTAGCCTTGCCTGAGACTTCGTCCGCGTGGAATAGTTATTTTGGGTATCATATTTATTTTTGCAAACTTATAAATTATAGCTGTTACCCACGACTTGAACCGTTTTCGCAGCGCACGCAACGGAATCCCTCAAAGATGAATAATTTTCCCATTTTCGTTTTTTCCACATTTTCCATTGTATCTTCGTTCCTATTAGTTCCAGCGTGATGTTATATAGCCTAAAGCCTTCCTTGATAACTGGTCTATCCAACACAAAAATAATTTTTCAATTCGCACCAGTACTTAGTTCCTGAGATTAGCGCGTTCAAACAAACAAACAAACTCTTCAGCTTTATAATATTAGTATAGATTTATATTAGACAATGGGCTGAACTACTCTGAAACCAATTACAGGGTATTTAATAGTCATTTAGTAACTTGTGATCAGAAGAAATTCCGTAACAAATACATGACTCACTCAGATCGACTTATGTATCATTATTTATTTCATGTTCGAACTCAACAGTAAGTTTGTCTTTTGGCACTTTGACTGAACGTAATCATTTATTGTTTAGTTTACGCACTGTGTCGAAATAAAGTCGATGAGAATAATATTAAAGCTGATTTTTTTATATTTATTTATCTATCATTGGATTTGTTCAATTGTAAGTTGTATAGAATATATCCAAAATATGTGTCAATCAGTTTATTCAGATGTAATACTATTTAAATTAAGAATACAAGAAACTTTCAATGTCGCTGATAAATATTTCATGGTTGGTGGGTGACATGTTTTTGCTTCAATGATGGCATTATGTATGTAGTATGCAGTAGATGTAACTACATAGTACTCGTTTAAACGACGATTTCTAGATCTATATCCTACTCCTTACGGAATCAGTACAAATCTATACATAAACTTACGTAGTTCGTATAGTTTATCGATTTATATTATATCTGTTATTTATTGTGCCTTGTATTTTATATCGAATTATTGCATAATGTGCATATTAAGATTAATTAAATGTGACAGCAGCATTAAGATAAAAAGTTTTATTGACCCATTTATTTAGTCCGTAGGCTTATAAAACTATATTTCGCGTGCAGTTTGTGAAAAGTTAATTTCCTAAAAAATCTGTTTCATTTCAATATTCCAACTTGATCCTTACCAGATACCTGCATTCCATTTCCTAGATTCGAAAAATAAAATAATTTTTTTTTTTAGGCGAAAGACCTAATGTGCCTGTATATTTTGTTTCTCTTTTACCTTTGAAGACCTTTCGATGAAGGACGCGCCCACCACGATGTAATTGTCCAAGGGAATTTCCCTAGCGAGTTAATTCAGCGGGGGAGTCACGACCCTCAGTCATGAGGAAATACGGCTCAAGAGAGAGAAAGTTACCTTTGAAGTCTTAAAAATTTAGTTCAAAAATGTGTGGAACATGTCAATATCTTAATTAGTCCGGATAACTCCACTGAGCGTCACTAGTTTTTTTATACATTCTGCCTTCTTTTAAACAAAGGCTTAGTTGATGTCGTCATTGCTTAACCGATTACGATAATCGGTTAATCCTTTCATTATTTTTATCACTTAAGTTATTTATAATGTCGACGGCTTAAAAGTTTTAGTTTAAACACTGAATATAAAAATATTCAGTGATATATTTTTTTTATTTACATGAGATAGGCTCACGCTTGACTACAATTTACAAGTTTTTCTGAATTAATATGATACAGATCTATAAACAATTTTAGTAGCGGTCATCAGAGCATTATGAAATCAATTTAATTAATATTTTATAAGGATTTATGGACAAATCACATAGTAACAAGATATGTAGGTAATAAAAGCTAGGATTTATTTAATTACTTACGCTTTAATTATTAGGTGCTAATTAATATTATATTACTGAAGACTGGCCTGGGCGCCCACCACGATGCTCAAGATATAAAGTTCTGCGGGGAAATAACGACTCACACCCTCGGTAATGAGAAATGCGACTGCAGGAATTTACATTATTTTTACACACATACAAAATACCTACTTATATGTATATTATTTTTTTTACATGAAATAGGCTCACGCTTGACTACAACTTGCCTGATGTTTTAAGCAACGCTATAATCTACGATCTAGCGCGCTTGCCTAGAAGAAACCGGTTTACTCTCGACTTGAAGACCGACAAATTATAGTTCAAGGGGAATAGAGATTCGGGCAAGGAGTTCCACACTTTGGCTGTAAAAAATGAACATAGAGATATATAAAATGAATATATGTAAAAGATGAACATAGAGATTTGGCGATTGATAACAATAGAAGGATTTTAATTTTTATAGTTGGTTCATCGGTTTTCTATTGGATATTAATAACAAAATAATTATATACATTTAATTAAATTAAGAAATAAGCGAGTGTGGCTCGGAGGTTTAAGCGTCTTCTTTTCATCCTGACGCACCCTTGTTCGAATCCGGCGCTTCACCAATGACTTGTTTTTCAAGTTAGGTGTGGATATTTGCACTCACTTAGCTGTGAAGGAAAGCATTGTGAGAAAACCAACATGTTTGAGGACCACAATATCCGAGGACAAGTGTCTTCCGTGGAAGGACCTGGGCGCCCAATACGATGTTTCTTCCCAAGAGAACTCCCCTAAGGAATTAATTCAGCGGGGGAGTCACGACGCTCCGTCATGAGAATATACGACTCATGGAGAGAATTTAGTTATAAAAGAAAGAAAGAAAACTTTTATGGTAGCAGTATAGTTATGTATATAGCTTAATCTCCTTACATCTAATTATAGCAACAATGTATCAGCACACTTTGCTTGTAATAATAAAACAGGAGTTGCAAACTGTTTGGTATTACGAACGCCTCATGTTTTCCAAATTGGTTTATCGTTTAACCACATGCGAGGAATTCCGTCAATAATTTTGAATGGGACGTATTACAGGCTCCGTAGATTTTGCTAAAATACAAACCTAATTATGCTAATATTATTTTTAAAATTTTCTTTTTTAAATTAAATTTCTTACACTACGAAGAATAAAAAAGAAAAATATTTCAATCACATAATATATATACAACTTCTCTGCTTTATCAAAAGGTAGCATACCCAAATGCTGGCTGCATTACCCCGTTGAATAGCTAGACTAACATTTTGGGCATCGTACAAGTTATAGAGCTAGAGGTGTAAGTACCTTTACCAAAAGTTTCCTTATAAAAACATCTCAACATTTTCACCTGGGTTCAATTTACGCAGGACCGGGATGAATGGCGTACTAGAAGAGAGGCCTATGCTCAGCAGAGGGCGATAACAGGCTGATGATGATGATGAAACATCTTCTCGTAATTTTCTTTAAGTGTCACTTTGTTGATGGTTGTAGACAATATTTTAACGATATGAAAGTAACATTTATATTTAAGAGGTTTAAATTGCAAATTCATATAAATTGCAAGCATTCATTTGCTGTTCTTTTAATAAAATAGATTTACTTAGTCTTGGCAGACTTTCCCTGAGGAACTGAAGTTAATAAAGTAAGTAAGTGTATTATTTGCTTAAGTTATAACTTAACAGGAAAGAGGCCAGCTATGTCAATGTTGCTTACGGGTAACTATTTTATGAGTTTTTCTTGCAAAGGACTAATTATAAAATAGTATCTCTCCCTCTCTTATAAATATCTAAATACTCCCACAGAACCACCAGCTATGGCTATGACATGGCCCATGCTTTCTACCCTCTTAGCGATAAATTCATACGGATTTCGGTATATGTCCCGTTAACCGTTCACAGGCAATAACCTGTCTGAGGCTTGATTTACGGGAGAAAGGCTGTCAAAGGTGGCCCCTTCGTTCATAGAAATACGTATGGTTATCTATAAATAATGAGATATAATGCAGGGTTACAAGTAAATGAGTTAAATATATAATTTTAGAGTGGCTGAAGGACTTCTTTTTCATAGGTAGCACTCGACCATAATTTGCTAAATTGTAGGCGATCATTGTGGTCCAGGATGGAACGTACTTGCCCAGTAAGAACCAATACACTGTAGCTTTAAAGATCGCAAGATTAAATATACTTAGTCCGCAAACAGGGAGTACAACAATATCATTCATTGAATTATTAAAATAATTTGGATCCATACAATTCATCAAGATGTTTTTTCATACAAAACAAAATTAAAACAAAGAGCTCGCGGCAAGAAAACCAACAAAAAAAGTAGTTACACAAACAGGTTTTTTTACATATAAAAAGTAATACACGTAATAAATTTGCAGGTGTAATATAAATATATTTTATATATCTCCTATGATGTTCAGTTCACCCACCAGGTCTTCGATCTCTTGGTTCTTACGAACCCTACAACTTCCATCTTCTCTTTGAGTCGGCCCCAAATTTCTCCTCATTATGTTCCTTAAGGGTGAGCATCCAAACCTCAATGGCATACATCAAGATCGGCCTTATGACAGTCTTGTAAATCCGGATACCGCTAGAGAGACGCCGTGGAAGCTGACTTGCAGGAACTTGAGATTGCAGACTGGCAAGTGGCAGTCCAAGACCGGCGAAGAAAGCATACTCTTGTGCTGGACGCCAAGACCCACTTCGGGTCGCAGCGCCACAGATGTAAGTAAGATATAATATATCTAATTACCTACATACGTAGGCATAGTACCCAAACACCGTTTACCTAGTTTCAGGACTAACTAACCTGAACACAAGTGTCTACCTCAGCTCGATCGCTAACTTTACTGATTGCTCAAGTATCGAAACTTACGTGACGTGTTAGTGTTAGTGTCTAACTCTAGGTCATATAGTTTAGTCTAGGTATTGGCTAGACATAATAGACTAGCTGTGTTTGGTCTCAACCTGTTTGTGCTTAAATCGTTTTTATTTTTTCTCAGTCGAGTTTACAACGAATAATTCACTGGGATCTAACTTAGATCCCAGTGTAATTATTCGTTGTTAAGTTTAGATCATCTAAGCAACTCGTTTTGAAGGTAAAATGTTATATGAATATACAAAGTTCCAAGCTTACCAAACTAATGCCTTGTTATCCAACTAATATAGTAAATATTTAACTACTAACTCAGTAAAATAAGTTGTTAAATTTTTAGTCATAATTTTTTTAACGCCTAGTAAGTTTTGAAGACGTAAGTATAGAAAACGCTTAACTCCTAAATTTCATTGTGATGAACACTTCAGGGTATTGCTGTAAGAAAAAAATACCGATAATCAAGTCATACACATCACAATAACTTACTCGCAAAAAAATCTTTCAATCCCCAAAAACCATTCCTTGAAGGCTCGCAGTCAAAAACAAAGTGTGGCCAGCAAAAAATAACAGGTAAAATCGACACGTGCAGAACTTACCTGATTTCCGTAGATCTACGCCTCCGGGAATACCTGTTATATAAAGTTACCTTAACTTATACGTGCTGATTCCCCAGCCATGGCGTCTTCCACTAATATTTATCCCCCTATATTTATTTTGAAAGTTGTGACGTCTCCCCAAGGTGTCGTGGCTGCGGAGTTTAGCCAAAAGCTTGCCACGAAACTCGAATATATTGCTGTTCTACATTTCTTTATCTTATTTGAATATATTTTGAGTGTTAGTCTTTCGTTTTGGTTATTGAATTATGTCTGTGTTATTTCATACTTCGGTTTTAGGTCTATGAAAGAACCAAGTAATTAAAGGTAGTAAGTAATAAAAATTAAAGTACCTATGTCAAACTATGTATGAACTATTTAGTCTACTTCTTATCGAATGAGAGTGGCCAACTCTGGTGTCTAGAGTTGATCAAGTCGCCCTAAGGGCAAGGCCTTGGGTAAAACTCTGACATGACAACGTTGAAAGTTTTGGAAGTAACACAAATCTGGGCAAATAACAAAATAAAAAATACCTCTGTCACTAGATACTATTTATTACTTCAACAGTTATAAATAAAAAAGTGATCAAATCAGTACGTAATTAACATTCCATGAAAATATTAAGAAGGAAATACTCATTTGTAATAGATAAAGTTTAAATATGAAATAATTAAAGTCTTATTAGTAACACAAAAACGCAAAAATAGCATCTATACCTATACCTACATATAATAAAACTAAAACGGGTCGAAAGTCTGAACATTGAAGATATTAAAAAAAATGTTTGGAGGTACATATGTACTTTGAATTCATAACGGAACCCTTTCCAACAATTTCGAGTAATATTGTCCGTTTATATGTGTTTCTGTTTGTCTGTTTATTTAAGCACTCATAACGCAAAAGCGATTAACGGATCATCGTGATTTTTGTTATGTAGGTAGTATGAGGTCTTAGAATTGACATAGGCTACTTTTTATCTCAAAATAATGCGAGCGAAGCCGCTGGCTTCCACTAGTTATTTATTAATCAAGCAAGAATTCAGAAGCAAACGTGTGAGAGATAAATATCTATTTCGTAATATTATCAAATAAGTGATCTATATCAAGTGGAATTATTACTTCCAATACACGATATTGCAATTAGCCATTAATATATTAACCTTAAATATACCGGGTATATGGTTGAATTTACAAATTAAGTATTTAATAGAAAATGTGTTATATAAAGCACGTGTCTTCAGCTATTTAATTTCATAATTATGAAATTTAAAAAAGAAAAGTTTATCAGTAAAGAATACTTAGTCCATTTTTGACGTGGTAATTGTGGCAGTCAGTAATCTAAATATATTAAACTCAAAAGTGACTGACTGACTAAGTGATCTATCAACGCAAAGCCCAAACCACTGGATAGAAATAATAAAGATCCTTTAAAAATAAGATAACTTTATACAAGGTTACTGGTTACTAACAACGTAAGTATTTAAGCTTTTGTTTGGTTTTTGGAAATTCACGAAACAATTTTTTTATTTTCCCATTAATGGACAGGAGGCGATAAACATTAATTTCTTGTCAGCACAAGCATACTATACGGGTTAAACTCATCTTATAGGTTTTTTGTAACAAGGCACTAGTTATTTTATTAGGCTCATTATATTTACAATCAAACAACAAAACAACTTTTGATATGCCTATATAATCTATTTAAATCGGTGCCAGAAATTCTACGAAATTCATTGATGAAATCTTTTTCACGGGCGGCATTCTCTCTGATTGATATTATCTATGTTAGGTACTATTTCCAACCAATTTATTGATAAACCATATTTTTTAATATGTACCATGTATTGGATTTATCGAAAACTTCAGGAGCGGCGAAACGTTTGTAAAAATTAGATTAAAATGCTCCTAAATTTCGTACTGTTGAGTCTCTTAGTTAAAATTAACTATAGCTATGTTATAGATCTAAGTGATGTTTATTTTGGAAAAGTGTGTGAAGGATATGAACCTTGGAAAAAGTTACGAGACGCAAGTTCATCTAATTTTAGTGAAATAAATGGTGATTTACTTTTCCCAGATGAAGTCTTAAGTTGTGTGTCGATAAAACTATTACCCATGATAGACGGTGTAATAGAAATAAATATATTTTCTAACACTACATCACCAGAAGATTATATTTCAGCTGTTTTATATGAAACTATTGACGAAAACAAAGCTAAAATTGTAAAGAGGAAATATTTGTATCCGTTTATTGAAACAATGGGATCAAAAACTATATTTATTGACGTCACCAAGTCTGAATGCATCGGATACGTAAGTACAGCATATAATTTTATTAAGGAAATGAACAATATGATACAAATCAATAAGTTAATGTAAAGGCAAAAAGTTTGTATGAAGACAATATTTAAATTTATGGGAACTTTTAAAATGTGATACTTACTTACATAAAAACCAAACGTTGTAGAAAAAAAATTATAGTTCACTATTTATATCAGATTTTTCTTGCAAAATTTCAGGTCGTGCTTTTGGGTCAAGCATCAAGGAGCTCTACGCTTATGATACAATCTATCCTTTTTAAATCAAGAGATATTCAAAAGCATGAAACTAAATCAGAAACAAATTATTTACAACATAATGAAGAACTTAATTTAACAAACGCAACCAAAGGATACAAAGAAACAGCTTTATTCAATTCTGCAACAGATGTATTAGGAAGATATAACAATATGGCGACTGAATCAGATTTAGAATCTCAATCTACAACACTAATCACATATGAACCTGTAACAGGCATTGATACTGCGAGTACTACTAATGTCATACCTACAGACCTCCCAGAAACAGCTGTGACACCAACAAGTAGAACTGAAGCCTCCTCTACTGTTACTGACATAATTAATATTCCTACAAGTGATATTGTACCTGCAACTACTGATATTTATTCAACAATAACTGAGCCAGCATCGACAACTACTGTTCTTCCGCCCACCACTACTGAGCTACCTTCGACTATCATTGAACCAGCATCGACAACTACTGAGGTACTTTTTACCATCACTAACCTACCTTCTATCACTCCAGAGCTACCTTCTACCACCACTGATCTCCCGTCTACCGCCGTTGAGGTCACTTCTACCACCACTGAGTTGCCCCCAACTCCCACAGGGCTACCTTCTACCACCACTGACCTCCCTTCAACCACCGATGAGCTCCCTCCTACCACCACAGAGCTCTCTTTCACCACCACTGAGTTGCCTTCAACTCCCACAGAGCTACCTTCTACCACAACTGACCTCCCTTTTACCACCGATGAGCTCCCTTCTACCACCACAGAGCTCTCTTTCACCACCACTGAGTTGCCTTTAACTCCCACAGATCTACCTTCTACTACCACTGACCTCCCTTTTACCACCGATGAGCTCCCTTCTACCACCGATGAGCTCCCTTCTACCACCACTGAGTTGCCTTCAACTCCCACAGAGCTGCCTTCTACTACCACTGACCTCCCTTCAACCACCGATGAGGTCCCTTCAACTACCACTGAGCTCTCCTTTACCACCACTGAGTTGCCTTCAACTCCCACAGAGCTGCCTTTTACTACCACTGACCTCCCTTCTACCACCGATGAGGTCCCTTCAACTACAACTGAGCTCTCTTTTACCACCACTGAGCTCTCTTCTACCACAGCTGAGTTATCTTCTACCGCCACTGACCTCCCTCCTACCACCACTGACCTCCTTTCTACCACCACTGACATCCCTTCTACCACCTCTGATCCCCCTTCTACCACCACAGACCTGCCTTCTACAACTACTGTCCTCCCTTCTACCACTACTGAGCTTCCTTCTTCCACCACTGACCTGCCTTCTACAACCACTGTCCTCCCTTCTACCACTACTGAACTCCCTTCTACCACCACTGACCTCCCGTCTACAACCACCGACCTACCTTCTACCACCACTGATCTCCCTTCTACCATCACTAACCTCCCTTCTACCTCCACTGATCTCCCTTCTACCACCACTGACCTCCCTTCTACCACCACTGATCTCCCATCTACCACCACTGACCTCCCTTCTACCACCACTGAGCTGTCTTCTACCACCACTGACCTCCCTACTACCATTACTGACCTTCTTTCTACCACCACTGACATCCCTTCTACCACCGTTGACCTCCCTTCTACCACCACTGACCTCGTTTCTACCACCACTGACCTCCCTTCTACCACCACTGACCTCCCTTCTACCACTACTGACCTACCTTCTACCACCACTGATCTCCCTTCTACCACTACTGATCTCCATTCTACCACCACTATCCTCCCTTCTACAACCACTGACCTGCCTCCTACCACCACTGATCTCCCTTCTACCACCACTGATCTCCCTTCTACCAGCACTGACCTTCCCTCTACAACCACTAACCTACCTTCTACCACCACTGACCCCCTTTCTACCACCACTGCCCTCCCTTCTACAACCACTGACCTGCCTTCTACCACTACTGGCATCTCTTGGTCTACCACTGAGCTACCATCCACTATTATTGAGGAACAATCGACTACCACTGATGCACCTAGTAGTACACAGGCTCCTTTGACTACCACTGAAATTCCTACACCTACAACTGAATTTCCTATTCCTACTTTTGCACCTATAACTACGGACATTCCATCAACTACGAATGATATTCCTTCAACAACTACAGAATCACCACTAACTACTATTGGGCCTACAACTACTGATATTTCTTCAACTACGACTGAATTATCAGTAACTACTATTGCACCAACAACTTCTAATATTCCTTCAACTACGACTGAATTGCCAGTAACTTCAATAACACCTACAACTACTGATATTCCTTCAACTACGACTGAATCACCACTTACTACTATTGCGCCAACAACTACTGATATTCCTTCAACTATGACTGAATTACCAATAACTACTATTGCACCAACGACTACTGATATTCCTTCAACTACGACTGAATTGCCAATAACTTCTATAGCACCTACAACTACTGATATTCTTTCAACTGCGACTGAATTACCAATTACTACTATTGTGCCTACAACTACTGATATTCTTTCAACAACGACTGAATTACCAATAACTACTAATGCGCCTACAATTACTGATACTGATATTCCTTCAACTACTACTGAATTACCAGTTACTTCTATAGCACCTACAACTACTGATATCCCTTCAACCACGACTGAATTACTTACAACTACTGATATCCCTTCAACTACGACTGAATTACCTACAACTACTGATATCCCTTCAACTACGACTGAATTACTTACAACTACTGATATCCCTTCAACTACGACTGAATTACCTACAACTACTGATATCCCTTCAACTACGACTGAATTACCTACAACTACTGATATCCCTTCAACTAAGACTGAATTACCTACAACTCTTGATATCCCTTCAACTACGACTGAATTACTTACAACTACTGATATCCCTTCAACTACGACTGAATTACCTACATCTTCTGATATCCCTTCAACTACGACTGAATTACCTACAACTACTGATATCCCTTCAACTACGACTGAATTACTTACAACTACTGATATCCCTTCAACTACGACTGAATTACCTACAACTACTGATATCCCTTCAACTACGACTGAATTACTTACAACTACTGATATCCCTTCAACTGCGACTGAATTACCTACAACTACTGATATCCCTTCAACTACGACTGAATTACCTACAACTTCTGATATCCCTTCAACTACGACTGAATTACCTATAACTACTGATATCCCTTCAACTACGACTGAATTACTTACAACTACTGATATCCCTTCAACTACGACTGAATTACCTACAACTACTGATATCCCTTCAACTACGACTGAATTACTTACAACTACTGATAACCCTTCAACGACGACTGAATTACTTACAACTACTGATATCCCTTCAACTACGACTGAATTACATACAACTACTGACATCCCTTCAACTACGACTGAATTACCTACAACTACTGATATCCCTTCAACTGCGACTGAATTACCTACAACTACTGATATCCCTTCAACTGCGACTGAATTACCTACAACTACTGATATCCCTTCAACTACGACTGAATTACCTACAACTACTGATATCCCTTCAACTACGACTGAATTACCTACAACTACTGATATCCCTTTAACTACGACTGAATTATATACCACGACAATCACAGAAATTACAACTGAAAATCCAGAAGAAGAAGAGGGTTTTTGGACACCTTTTACAATAGTAATGATCTCTTTAGGAGGAGCATTGGGAGTAGTTTTAGTGGGTTTTGGAATTTGGTGGTGCAAAGCAGCCAGAACTGGCATGGATTTACAAAATGTGCAGTACGATGATGGAATAAATACTGGGCCACAACTGGCTAGGATAAATAGCTTGGAAGATGTCGTATAAGAACATAGTTTTGGTACTGTACATATATATTTTGTCCCGTAAAAATATTTTTAAGCCTTAAGTTTAAGTTTACATATTTATGTACGTATAACTGCTGTGAGTTGATTATATGAAACATTTGTATTTGTATTCAAACAAAAATTAAGATGTGTGTTCATTAATGTAAGTATATTTATTTAGCGTAAGAAAGTAGTTTTAAGGATATTAAATGTATATAATTTTATGTTGCTAGTCAGTGTAAAATGTGCTTAAATTAATCTTTTCTATAATGAAAGTTGTAATAACAAACTAAAATAACTTATTAGCCTTGTAAAGAACAATGAAATAAACATACCACAATTTACCACTTAAATTTTATTGTGTAGTCATAAATTAAGATTTAAGACGTAGTTGAAATATTTTTTATTATTTTTTAAGGTTTTTTTGTTAATACACAGATAAATATGTAGCTATTGTAAAAACCAACAAAACACAATATGCATTGTGTAACTCATAGCGTTTGTTAGTTGATAGGAAAACTATTAAATCTACAAAGACATATTTTGTCTATGAATGTAACATAGATTTTATATTTACAATAAGAAACGCGGCTTCGTGTATGAAATCCTAACGCCTGTAATTTTTTTGCCGCAAACTCCAGTGTAAAATATTACATTATTGAAAGGAGTCAATAGTATAATTATATACATACTGTTATATGTATTATATAGGCAGTATAACAGCTATCGAAATTGATGTCATAAATAATCAACATCTATAAATAGATAGTTATTTAAGTGAAGATAAATTCGTTGTTTTAAAATTGTTGAGCCTATTATCATAATTTTGCTAAAGATATATTATGTTAATCTAACATTTCGGTGTGTTTTTTAAACTCCTGCTTGTGAAATGGGATTCATTTCGTGAAAGCTAGTATAGTGCTGCAACGCTTGCTCAGGTGAAATAGTACTGGTGCAAGCATAACAGCTAATTCTTTCTTATATGCATCCAGACGTATTAAGCAAAATTTTATAAAACGATGTGAAATCCCAAAACGTGAATATCATCTGACATTCTATTTATTTTACCATCTGGTAAAATGATATTACTCATTAACAATGCATTTATGGCTTGAATTCTTTTTGACTCGTATCTCCTCAACACTTAAAGTTTTCTTTGGCAGATAGCTCAAATTGAGCACCTTTTAGTATATTTTTTGACCCAGGAAAATCTTTTGAAGGTTCTTCCCAACTCCGGGAAGGGCGAATGGTTATGTGGGAGTCTCTGCCAGAAAGACTATCCACTAAAAACCTGTGGTGTTCCACCTCCGCATCGTTGGTCCAGGGCCACGAGAGCGCGGTGTATTCATCCGCATGCTGGCCCGGCAACAAGTCCCACCTCGGGAAGCTTAAGCTCAACATTCTGATGGTCGATGTGTCAGAACACGGGACAAGTCTTGTTCTAACTTAAAAACCAAGTAATCGTTTGTTGTTGAACCGGGGAGAGTCTGAAAATAGTGTGAAAATTGTACCGGACAATATTTATAGCATACCTAAATTAAAAATAAAAAGGGGAATTACTCGCAACTATCAAATATTTTAAACGATTGTATGGATGTGTAAATTGATAACACGACAGATAATAATCCTTGATATAATCTCACCTACGTAAATATTATTTCTTACGAGTCATAAAGATTCTTGATGCCGAATAACAAAATAAATTGCATTAAATGCGATTGTGGCAGTCACCGCGCGGCAGCGCGCAGGACATAATATATTTATACAAATGTAAAACAGTAGTATTCTAGTAAAATATTTGTAATAGAAAAACAAATCGTTATCAAACATCAAAATTACAGAAAAATAGATAAAACACGAAATAAAACCTAACCTAACTAATCTACTTTAATAAAAGGCAGCGTACCCAAAATGCTGGCTGCATTGCCGCGTTGGATAGCTAGACTATCCTTTTGGCCAATGTACCTACATTGTGCAAGCCAGCATTTTAGCCACGCGTAGCCTCTTTAGTAGTAGTAAAGTTTTTTATAAAAATGCCTAGTTCCCCGTATTTCAAAAATACTTGACTGATTTTGATAAAATCGGTACCTACTGGTGCCTAAGTTGAAACATACTAACTCAATAGTTATACTAATTAAAAGAATAATTATCGATATCTTCATAGTTTCTGACAAAATTTGGACACCTGTTTGATAATTTATTTAAACCAAAAATACATTAATCATTAAACTTAAATTTTAACCAGTTCTGACAAAATCATACATACGGTTTGAGTTGATAACCTCATTTTCTAAGGAGTCGGTTAAACACGTCACTATAAACGAAAAGTCTATGAAACTTAGAATATTTCAAGTAAATCACATATTTAAGCACTGAAACAAGTTGTCTAGGAAATGAAACGAAATCACATATCTTTATTAGGTACGTAAGCTTCTTTATTAAAAAGGCCACTATCAGGATGAAAATTCAAAGTACTAGTAATTACTAAAATATCTTGACTCGACCGACTTCTACGGTCCAATGTCTAAAATTACTCATGTAAGTATGTACAAAACTGTAAAAAATAACACCAAACGTTTACCGAATTCCTGCAAGATTTCTCAGAAAAGTGAAATCTAAATCTATTTAATTCTGATAACTAATCCAACGTAAAGAGATTATTTTTTCATTACTGTTGTCTTCCATAAATTTGGGGATACCTTATAAAATTTGCAACAGCATAAATATATTGAATTTTTATATGTATATTTATATTTTTTACATAAGTATACATCTAAAATCTCATTATGAACGAAAGAAAACAAGATATATATAAAATTTATACGTTTTTATTATTTATTTGACCTGTTCTCCTAGAACAATTTAAAATAATTACAAGTAAATTTTTGTTTGATTTTTTAGTGATTCAATGCATTGTTATAATGTACCAAAATGTACATAAATAATTTTTAAAGACAGATCCTAATCAATCATACTATAACAAAAACATTACGCGTAAATGAATCTAAAACAATACGTTGCATTTGCTGCCAACCATTGCTATGATAAGTGAGTAGTTATGATACATATTTAATGAATATATTTTCTAAAAATAACTCTCTCTCTTGTTGTATTTTTCTTGATCCCATTTTAGTTACTATACTAGTGCCTAAAGTATAGTTTGTAGTTGCAATTTATTGCCTTAACGCACCACAACATTGGGCAAAAACGACAACAATGACTACTTTACTTCTTTGTCTCTTTCTAATATAAACACTAATTGAATTTCAAAACCAAAGCGGAAGCGAAATCTGGCCCAGATTATATAGATTAATTATACATTAGTCAGTAGATAAATTTTAAGTGATTGGAGTAAACACACGGATGAATTAGGTTTTTTTTCCTATTGTAATTGTTCTCAATTTTCCTGTAACTAGATTTAATACTACTCCCAAACTGCGGTTTCGTGTAAGCTATTTGATCCAGGGCTTAGCAAATCGGAGGAAACAAAAGAATCCAAACAAAACTAGTGACGTTTGGCCATTATCAAGTTGCAAATTTCGTCGCTTCAACGAATCGTATCTTATCCACGATAATTTTAAAAATAATTGCGATACGTAGACGATTATAGCCAAATGCTAATGTTGATCAGTGTCTGCTAATGTCCGTGCGGTGGAAGTTATAGTTTTAAAATGATAGTTTTTAAGTTTCTCGTTGTTGTGTTGTGTGTTTATGTTGTGAACAGTGATGAGGCTTGTGTCAGTTATACCTTCGAGGAGGGGTTTTATGATATGTTCAACGACTATGCCGGTATGGCGTGTGATTTGGTGCGGACTTTTTGGGTCGAGGGTCGGTACAGTGAGATTGGTATGACGCCTCCCTTTGAGTTAAGTTCGACGTTCATTCAGCCAGCAGCATCGCTGAGTTGTGTGTCGTCCTTTGAATTCCCGGTGGCTGCGGGCAGTGTGCTCGAGTTTACTATGTACATGGAACCAGTGATCGGCAACACGCTGTCAGTGACAGTGGGCCAGATCGGCACAGCCAGTACTGTGGGAGACTTTGCCATGACACCGTCCAGTCCTACCTTTGTACCCGGATGGAGCACGCACAGAATCACTCTAATTGGATCCGGATCTTTTACTGGTTTTGTAAGTAATAAACTGTTTATCATAATGTTTTGGCTTAAAGTATAGAACGAAGACTTGGCGTTTTCTGGTTGCATTTGAGATTAATAGATCGGGTTACTACGCTGTAACTTTGTAACGCATAGCTAGAATCAAACCAAATCAATCTTTTACATAATCAACACTAGCAGCTTACGATATAAATCAAAATGTGTCAAGGCTCCAAAGCACAAAAACTCCGGCAACAAATTTAATTAATTAAATTAATTTTGGTTGGTCTATTAATCAGACTACGCGTGAATAAACAAAATATAATCTTTATTCATTCGTTCATTTCCAAACAACAGCATTGCATTAGATATTTAATTCGAGAATTACATTTACTAATCGTATTTTCCAGGTGTCATTCATGGGAATGCAAGCAGCCAACTCTATGGTCCTGATAGACTCCTTTCGCTATATTCCACAAGTGATTGAGGATGAGGATTGTCCTTTATACGTAGAAGAATTGGAAATAACTACTACAGAAGCACCAACAACAGAAACTGAGGCGCCCACGACTGTCACAGACCCACCAACCACAGTCACAGAACCACCAACCACAGTAACAGACCCACCAACCACAGTTACAGACCCGCCAACCACAGTTACAGACCCGCCAACCACAGTTACAGAACCACCAACAACAGTTACAGAACCACCAACCACAGTTACAGAACCATTAACCACATTAACAGACCCACCAACCACAGTTACAGACCCGCCAACCACAGTTACAGAACCACCAACCACAGTTACAGAACCACCAACCACAGTTACAGAACCACCAACCACAGTTACAGACCCACCAACCACAGTTACAGACCCACCAACCACAGTTACAGACCCGCCAACCACAGTTACAGACCCGCCAACCACAGTTACAGAACCACCAACAACAGTTACAGAACCACCAACCACAGTTACAGAACCACCAACCACAGTTACAGACCCACCAACCACAGTTACAGACCCGCCAACCACAGTTACAGAACCACCAACCACAGTTACAGACCCACCAACCACAGTTACAGACCCACCAACCACAGTTACAGACCCGCCAACCACAGTTACAGACCCGCCAACCACAGTTACAGAACCACCAACCACAGTTACAGAACCACCAACTACAGTAACAGAACCACCAACCACAGTTACAGACCCGCCAACCACAGTTACAGAACCACCAACCACAGTTACAGAACCACCAACCACAGTAACAGACCCACCAACCACAGTTACAGACCCGCCAACCACAGTTACAGACCCGCCAACCACAGTTACAGAACCACCAACCACAGTCACAGAACCACCAACCACAGTAACAGACCCACCAACCACAGTTACAGACCCGCCAGCCACAGTTACAGACCCGCCAACCACAGTTACAGACCCACCAACCACAGTTACAGACCCACCAACCACAGTTACAGACCCGCCAACCACAGTTACAGACCCGCCAACCACAGTAACAGAACCACCAACCACAGTTACAGACCCACCAACCACAGTTACAGACCCGCCAACCACAGTTACAGAACCACCAACCACAGTTACAGACCCGCCAACCACAGTTACAGAATCACCAACCACAGTTACAGATCCGCCAACCACAGTTACAGACCCACCAACCACAATAACAGAACCACCAACCACAGTTACAGACCCGCCAACCACAGTTACAGACCCACCAACCACAGTTACAGACCCGCCAACCACAGTTACAGACCCACCAACCACAGTTACAGACCCGCCAACCACAGTTACAGACCCACCAACCACAGTTACAGACCCACCAACCACAGTTACAGACCCACCAACCACAGTTACAGACCCGCCAACCACAGTTACAGAACCACCAACCACAGTCACAGACCCGCCAACCACAGTTACAGAACCACCAACCACTGAAACTGAGGCTCCAACCACCGTTACAGAACCACCTGCGACTGATACAGATGTACCAATAACGGTAACAGAATATCCAGTAACTGCAACAATAACAGAAGACCCAATAACAGTAACAGAATACCCAATAACGGTAACAGAAGACCCAATAACGGTAACAGATGATTCGTCAACGGTAACGGAATACCCAACAACAATACCAGAAACCACTACAGAGCCGAGCTCAACCGGAGAGGCAGAAACAACCACACCAGAAAATATCGAAACTACACCACCAGCACCGATACTTGAGCCAGAATATAGCTTTTGGACCCCTCTCACTATTACTATGGTTGTGATCCTCAGTTTGATTGCTATCATAGTTATATCATGGGTATCATATTACTTAGGATTTAGAAAGGCAAGTGAAAGAGAGGAAATTATTGACGTGGATTTAGAAAGCTTGCCTAAAACTAACGTTATACCTAGAGCCAGACATGCTTATCCGGAATCCACTAATAGTATAGCATATATGAGGTTTTGAGAAATTGGATTTAAAGTCTAGTGTAAATTAATAGATAGATAGATAATTATTTATTGTTACGCAGAAAACTAAAAATAAAATAAAATAATAGGCACTCTTAGATAAACCGTTAACATCTTATTCCACAGCGGTAAAGAGGGTTGTAACCACGTTATTTATAAAAAAACAATAATTAAACAGTTACTCTTAAGTACGTTAAGAAACGTCAATCTTTTCCACTTTTGTTTCCAAATAAAAAGTATGAGAATAAGATTAAGCATTTCTTGAGTTAGACAAACTGTTAGAGCATTGTTTTTATACAAACAAGACTACCGCCTTACATCAATAAAGAATCGTAAATGCTCAGTCTGTATACCAAAAAAAAAGTGTAATAGTAGCGTATTTTAGAAATATTTACCGTATAGCGTACGTTATTGTTTGTTATGTTGTTTCTAAAATCATATTTTTTGTGTTCGTTGTTGTGTTGTGTTTATAGTTGATAATTAATATATTTGGGATCTATAAAAAGCCTGCTGAGGTTTTTCAGCTATAATAATGTTATCAATAAATAGTAATAAAATTAAAAAATATATATTTATGAACACAAAAATAATGAAACATTATACAAAAATAATTATGTCAATTAAATTTATTTCTCATTTATTGTTTTACCTATTTAAACATACAAGTTGTAATAACAAAAGGTTGTGAACATTTGAAATTAATGTAAATATAACATAAGATCTATTTTTTCCTTTTTTCTGTAATTTAAATGGTTGATAAATCCAGTACAGTAACATTATGGGTATTGAAATTAAAAACACTAAGTTTAGTACGAACAGAAAATCTTTGCAAAATAAATTACAAAAAATGTTAAAAAGATCAATGATTATATTCTAAGAAATATTAATTACAGCAAGTAGTTTAATAATTATATAAACAAAAATGTAAGCAAAATTCTCTTTGCATTTTGCCTATTAAACGTAACTAGTTTAATTTAAAATAGTTTTGCGTAATAAATCATTGTGTAAAAATTATTACGTGTATATCTTTATTTCTTATTTTCTACGCTAAAAATGTTGTATTGATATTATATTTTACAAAAAATTGTTTGAAGTTTCTTCTCTAAATCTATACTATAATATTATAAAGCTGAAGAGTTTGTTTGTTTGTACGTTTGTTTGTTTGAACGCGCTAATCTCAGGAACTACTGGTGCGAATTGAAAAATTATTTTTGTGTTGGATAGACCAGTTATCAAGGAAGGCTTTAAGCTATATAACATCACGCTGCAACTAATAGGAGCGAAGAAACAATAGAAAATGTGGAAAAAACGGGGAAAATTATTCATCTTTGAGGGATTCCGTTGCATGCGCTGCGAAAAAAAATGTGTATGAAAGAATTATTTCTCTTGAAATAATCTAACAAAATGTCCGCAACAGTATATGTCTATGTTTTAAGGTTAACTCGCTAGAACCGTTTTTATGGTAATAACTATTCCACGCGGACGAAGTCGCGCGCATCAACTAGTTTTATATAATAAAATCATTCATTTAATAGCACAGAAATCTTTCATTTCGATTAGGGAGGCTATTTTTCATTCTCCTCATTATTGAGGGTTCCAGTTTACTACTACCAAAATTATTTCGTAAGGTATGTTCTCTTCCACATAGTAATTGGTGCCCAGGGCCTCAAATACACGTGATGTCCTCGGATTATGTGCCCCAGAAACATGTCGGTTTCACCACAATGTTTTCCTTTACTGTTAAAAGAATATCCACATGTAATATAAAATATAAGTTATTGATGTGGGACTTATGTCGAACCGGGGTGCATCAAAATTTGAGGTAGAAGCATTTTCCAATAAACCAGACAAGCTTTTTTATCGAAATCAATGAAAATCTATAAAAAACCATAGAACACAGCGAAAGTAGCTGAGATAATTTATAGTAGTGTCTACTTGTTAGATGTTAACTATAATTTAGTTAGTAAAAATATTTTTTTGTGTTACTGAAACGAGACAAGCAAAACACTTGGCTGATGTAAACTATCATATTTCCTGAAACTCTGGAGAAATATGTTGTGTGTTTCCGCTGCGACAAAACACTACATATTTCTCCAGAGTTTCAGTAACAATGGATTTCCGCAAAGTTACGCCTGATTCAATACAAATACAAATAATTTATTAATAAATGTCAATTTACAGGTCAATGTCATATAAATTTGTATAATTAATATTTACATTTTAAAAACTCATCTACTGAGTAGATAGTGTTACTTAATAGTAACAATTTCAATTTTGTTTTGAATATATTGTAGGAAGCTGCATTCTTGATATTATCGGGCAAGTGATTATATAAAGTCGGTCCTCCTACGTATACCGACTTCGACGACTTAACCAGTGAGTGTGTGGGTTGTACCAACTTATCCCTGTTCCTAGTGTGGTAGGGATGTGATTGTCCTGCGGTACTAAAGCTAACGTAGATTTTAAATGCTTAACCAATCACAGCGCGAATCAATTGTAATGATTAAAGAATAGAAGTATCGACATTCCAAAAACTGGGAGTTAATCTAACTACCCACGTGATCGATGATGGAAGTCATAAATATTACGAAAATGTTTGAGGAACTTAATCGTTTAGTTTACAAAACATACAAAATTTAAATGCGTTTTTTAAAGAGTTATATTAACGGTTTTTTTAGAATAATAACTACCCGGAAGTAAATAATTAAAAATTATAGGCTTATAATAATGAAAGCACATTTTTATGACTATAAATAAAAATTAAAAATTGGTCCTACAAATAGCTACTTTGCTTATTAATTTGTACAAATAATAAAACCAAATAAATTAAATATTTTAACTGGCAAGCGTAAAATAATGTTGTTTATCTATTACCGTACACGAATACCGAGAAATGCGACTTAACTGAAGTATTCTAACAAAATCCTCGCCGATACGACAGATATACAAAATACTCTGACCTCCCTAATTTAATCCAGAGATTACTCGGTCCCAGTCGAAACAACCCGCATGGACAAATGTCTATTATCAAATTACCAATTTCGCCAATTCATAGAACCGTCGTCGTATCTTATCCACGATATGTCATGAATAATTAAGATACGTAGACAATTATAACAACAAGCTTTGACTATGGAGATTTAGTGGCGTCAAATGCCGGCCTCGGACGTGGCGGTCTGAAATGTTAGTTCTTAGGCTGCTCGCGCTCGGGTTGTGTGTTTACCTCGTGAACAGCGATGAGGCATGCGTCAGTTACGCCTTTGAGGATGGGTTCTTTGACATGTTCAATGATTACGCCGGTCTCGCGTGCGCCCTGGTCAGGAACTTCTGGGTGGAAGGGCGCTATTCTGACATTGGATTGGAGCCGCCCCACGAGCTCAGCACGACGTTTATATCACCCCAGGCGTCGCTTAGTTGTGTCTCTTCCTTTGAGTTCCCGGTGTCGGCGGGAGCGCAGGTCGAGTTCACCATCTATATGTCAGGAGAATCCTCGGCCGACCAGCTGACGGTTCTAGTGAGCGAAGTGACCGGGACGAGCCAGGATAGCACGGTGGCTAATATTGTGTTCCAACCGGGAAACGCCAATTTTGTGGCCGGATGGAGCACGCACCGGCTCACACTCATCGGGACTGGATCTTTTCAAGGATATGTGAGTACTTATTTAATATAAATGAATAGTGGTTAACACTATACAATGAGTGGTTAAGATGTTTAATAAAATTTAAAATATCAGTAAATATTTTCACCATGGAATGCGCTTACATTTGATAATAGTTTGCCGAATAGTCTACTATTGCATTATAAAACAACTTCTTCTATTTATAAATCTTTTGAAAAAATAATGGTTTTAATCTATTTAGTTTAGTTTAAACATAAAATGTCAAAGAGTAATTTTTAATATTTGTTTTAGTGAATGCTTAAAGAAACTGATACACTTAAATATAAAAGGTTTAAAGAAAGAAAGAAAATTATTAAGATATAGTAGTACGTGATTTTAGAATATCATTTTTTTTTCTGAAGTAAAACTTTAAAATTCCTTGATAGTAAATAAATAAATCTAAATAATAAATATATACAGTGTGTTTGTAAATTACGAAATCTTCAATAGAGGAACCTAATAGTTGTAATGAAATACTTATACTTATATAGCAGTGCATTTACTTTGCATTGTTTATCTCAGCATTAAATAATCGAATTGCTTAACAAATCAGTATCACTAATCTACGAGAATCATAATAATGTGTGTGGGACGTTAAAATCATATTTATCAATAAAAATTCATTCATTTAAAATCGAGTACATTTGGCCCCGCTTCAAAGCAGTTATTTTATGAATGAAGTCTCTTAATCCATCGATAAATTTTGATCACACAGGATCAAATTTATCTTTTTCAGGGCATTTGTGAGCATTATGTCTAATTAACGAAATAATCGTTATACTTGCTATCGTCTTATTGTTACTTTCGTAAAGTCGAGGATTACTTGCAAATGTAATTTATCAAAGTTTATCAATGTGAAAACTTAGGTACCTAATGCGAAAACAAATGAAATGTGGAGAATCCGGAAAACTGATATTTTTTATCATAGAAATATAGTATTTACTAAAAACTAAGGATATCACCGATCGAACTAAGGATATAGAATTAAACACCTCCCAAATTAAAGTATAACGGTTTGTTTTTCACAGAGACTGCTGGCTGACTGATATTTAATTAGCTATTACACTTTATAGGCTAATTTTGTTTTGTTCCGCTATATATTTGAATATTCTTATACAAAAACTATTTTCATTTGTACCACTTTCTTCACTATTAATGTATTAACCGCAATAGGTCACTCATTAGAGATCACTGACCTTTTATCATTCATATGGCGGGTCAGTAACCCCTAATATCATTTCGCAATATTTAGTAAACTAAACGTACATTTAGAAGACTTGCTTGTCAAAATAACTGCATTTACGAAGTTCAAATCAGTATCTAAGGAAGGTTCGGATCACTTTCAATGATGACGCTAACCTTCTATGTGTTTTTTGGCCTCTTTTCTCATGCTGTGTTTGGTTTATAAAAAATAACACCATGTACAAAAAACTGTCTACGACACTTTTGCAGGTTGAAAATGAAAAGCTTGAAAGTATATGTGAGAAAACACAAAAACTTACACTATTTATCTTTAGCGATCAAGTGCAATTTTTGTTCATTTTGGTATAACTTTGTTTTAATCCACACTCCCAAGCTAGAATTAGGGGTATGTTTGTTTTTTTTTTAATTATAGACACCAAAGTAAAATAATTGTTTCTACATTACTTTTTTCTAATTTACAGGTTTCGTTTATGGGAGTGGTGGGCGCAAACTCAAAAGTTCTAGTTGACTCCTTTCGATATATTCCGCGATCGACGAACTTTGAAGATTGTCCAATTTATGAAGAAGAAACAACAACAACTGAAATACCAACTACCACTACTGAAATATTTATAACTACGACAGAAATACCAACCACAACAGAAGAGCCAACTACTACAGAAATACCGACTACAACAGAAGTACCAACTACAACAGAAGAGCCAACTACAACAGAAGAGCCAACTACTACAGAAGTACCAACTACGACGGAAATTCCAACTACGACGGAAATTCCAACTACGACAGAAGAGCCAACTACAACAGAAGAACCAACTACTACAGAAGTACCAACTACGACGGAAATTCCAACTACGACAGAGGAGCCAACTACAACAGAAGAACCAACTACTACAGAAGAACCAACTACTACAGAAGTACCAACTA
Organism: Macaria notata; assembly: GCA_927399415.1. Lineage (NCBI taxonomy): Eukaryota > Metazoa > Arthropoda > Insecta > Lepidoptera > Geometridae > Macaria > Macaria notata. The sequence continues at coordinate 2,675,916 of OV656740.1, read as the reverse complement.
CGACGGAAATTCCAACTACGACGGAAATTCCAATTACGACAGAAGAGCCAACTACAACAGAAGAACCAACTACTACAGAAGTACCAACTACTACAGAAGTACCAACTACGACGGAAATTCCAACTACGACAGAAGAGCCAACTACAACAGAAGAACCAACTACTACAGAAATTCCAACTACAACAGAAGAGCCCACTACAACAGAAGAACCAACTACTACAGAATTTCCAACTACGACGGAAATTCCAACTACAACAGAAGAACCAACTACTACAGAAGTACCAACTACGACAGAAATTCCAACTACAACAGAAGAGCCAACTACTACAGAAGTACCAACAACTACGACGGAAATTCCAACTACGACAGAAGTTCCAACTACAACCGAAGTGTCAACTACTACAGAAGTACAAACTACTACAGAAGAGCCAACTACAACAGAGGAGCCAACCACAACAGAAGAACCCACAACCACGACAGAAATGCCAACTACTACGACAGAAATTCCAACTACTACAGAACAACCAACTACAACAGAAGAACCAACCACTACTGAAATACCTACAACTACGACGGAAATTCCAACAACAACAGAAGAGCCAACTACGACAGAAGAGCCAACTACAACAGAAGAACCCACAACCACAACAGAAATGCCAACGACTACAACAGAAATACCAACTACAACAGAACAACCAACTACGACGGGAATACCATCTACGACAGAAGAACCTACAACCACGACAGAAGTACCAACTACAACTGTAGAACCAACTACGACAGAAGAGCCTACAACAACGGAAGAACCCACAACCACACCCGAAATACCAACAACCACGACTGCATTACCAACGTCTACGACAGAAATACCAACTACAACAGAAGTGCCCACTAGAACAGAAGAACCCACAACCACGACAGCAATACAAACTACAACAGAAGTGCCAACTACAACAGATATACCAACTACAACAGAAGAGCCAACTACGACGGAAGAGCCAACCAGAACAGAAGAACCCACAACCACGACAGAAGAGCCGACCACTACGACCGAGGTGCCAACGACAGTTACAGATACAACTATAATTGAAACAACTTCTATGTCCACGGGTACAACGATACCTGATCAAACAACTACTATAACAGGTTCTTCCGAAAATCCAGATACAACAACAGAAAACAACGAAATCTCAACAACACCATCTCCGATATTACCAGGACAACCAGGATATAGCTTTTGGACACCTTTAACCATAACAATGGTAGTAATTCTCTGCTTAATAGCACTTATTGCAATAGCATGGATAGCTTATTATATAGGATATAAAAGAGCTAACAAAGAACCAAAGATCGTCGATGTCGATATAGAAAGTTTGCCTACTACTCTAAGCATACCTAGGATAAAAAAATTCTATCCGGATTTGAATCCGTATTTACGATTTTAATTTTAGTTATAGTAAAGAAAATTTATAAAACATTTATATTGGCAATAAGTTTTGATGGATCTATATTAAAATTTGACACAATCAGTCATGAGGAACTGGGCGTCTACCAAGATGTACATACCAGTCCATAAGTTTTTTTTGTAATAATTAAAAAGAAGTTAAGACTCTCAGTAAAGAGGATTACGAGTAAGGAGTAGGTACACCATGTGTAAATGTGTACGGTTTGAAGACCGCTTTAATGTAAATAAAATAGGTTAGGTTTAGAAAACGATTTTCGCACTTAGCTGGCCCTAAGCGCTAAAAATCGTGACACGGCGGTTATTTAACATATGCATTAACGTATGAATTTGAAGAATTTAAAGCAGACTAAAATCATCGGTAACATAAAATATTAGAAAAAATTGGCGAAAATTAAAAGGCAAATTTAATCCACGAAAAAATAAAACGCATTTAAAACACTAAGTCGCTGCTGTATTGAGTTAATTGCATAACAAAAGTAATTTGATACAAGAAAAAAAAGTATTTGCTTATGTGACTATTTATTTTCAATAATTAATCTTCTTTCTTTGTTTCTTATGCATGTAGGTACACTTAGATAAATAATTTTATCATTATTTATTCTCTAGTTCCTTGTTTCTAGCACAACCGCCGTGTTATCGTTTTATTGATAGAGATCTACGAACATCAAAAAAATATGTATTTTGGGACACTGAAGGTCAATTGAATAAGCTGTAAATATAATGTATGTATCTATAGCTAAAAGTAATTACCTAATGTAAATAATTTATTGTTAAATTCCGCGGTCAATACGGGAAACCTTCAAGGATTTTGGTTTAAGCTATTTATTGTAGTTTTTCTTAAATAATATTTAATATTGTTATGATTCTCTTGCTCTTTCTCAATGATATTACGCGCAATAGAACTAAGTTATGAAAAAGCAAGCTGAGTCATAACGATTTCATAATGTAGTTGTAATATTTGTACCAAAAATATTGTAAATTAGTTCTTAAATAGATTCTAACTAAAGTTGTATTATAACTGTAATAGTTTGACCAACTGGTTTAATTTTATGGAAATGAGACAGTAGTAAATAAGATACATAGATTAATAATTTATTTAATAAATGTGTAACATGATTGCAAGCGATATAGATGTATTTTTTTAATCGATGTTATAATAAAAAAGATCAATCAATCAATCAAAAATTCTTTATTGTGCCCCAATATAGCAAGAGAACACAAGTATAAAGAAAAAAATGTAAACCATAATATTTGGACAGAGGGCGGCCTTATCACTTAGAGTGATCTCTTCCAGGCAACCTAGTTTGGAAAACAACGATAGGAAAACAGTAAAGCTGCGGTACCTACTAAAACTAATACAACTTAATAATAATTTAACAAATAGAACAACTAAAAAGCTAAAAACATGTAAAATGCCTACATTTGCATCTAAATGATATTCACATTTTAGGGTTGCATCAGATTCCTATTGCATTAGGTATCTTGTTTATAAATAAAGAGTTTTCTCTGACTATTATATTCTCTGACTCGACATGTGTGTCTATAAGGTTTTTAACATTTTGACGACTATACCATAGATTGGAGCAATGTATAATCTTATTCCTACCAAATTAGGTACACATTAGCACACAAGTAATGTTTGAAAAATATACCGTTCGTATCCTTATCTGCGGAATAAAATGGATTAATTTTCAATTGCAAGGCTACAGAGTACATACAACATTATCTGAGATTATAGTTAACTGGGATTATCTTAATACAGCTTTGACCAATCAAAACAAAACGATATTCTACAAATGTTATCAAACCCTTGTATTGAGTGGGTGAAATCATTGAGAATCCTATTATCAATGGCAAGTATCTCATTATAAAACAAGTTGTTAACAGTGAAACATTCATTTTGCAAATCTATCCTAATAACTTTGTTTTTAGAAACTATTAAAACACATTTAACGAATTACGGTCAAGCGCAAACCCATTTCACGTAAAAAAAACATTGAAGGTTATGTGTACAAAGTAAACTATAGAATAAAATTTTGCAAATGTGCATACAAAGTTCTAGTTGCAAAAAACGATACAAAATTTGCTAGTGATTTGACTAAACACAACTTCGTAGAAAATAAAAGTGCTACATATACATCTTACAAAAATTTGTGCAAAAGTGAAAAACGATATTTGCAAGGTTTGAACTATATTTGGCAACACCTGAAGAGTAGAACAAGGAAACTGGGTGGAGAATATTGGATATCTCAATGATATTTGAAAAATATATAAATAAACATAGATATGCTATGCAGGTTCGTATGTTAAATGATATAGATTAGAGTAACGATAGATTCCACTTAAATTTATTGATGTTTCCTTGTATTAATAACTAACAAGTTATACTAAGATAAAGACGTCTTTGACAATGTAGGACCTAATTGAGTCACACTTATTAATTAGGTAACTGGCGATAAAATATCTGAACGTGTGTTTGTAATAATTAAAGACGGAAAACCATTAAAACATTTGCTTCAGACGGCCTAATAAAGATTTGCTAACGATTATGGAAACAGCGAATTTAAATTAAACATTTAATCGTTACAGATCAATCTACAAGGATACAGCGGAGACAACGATATGGTTTTAATTGATTCTTTTCGCAAAACATATAACTGAACGAGTTCTTAAACTAACGCCGACAAAGATTTACTGATAAATGACGAAGAAGTTTATAAAAACAACCATAAAAGTAATGATTTTGAGCGTGATATAAACAATAACGACGCAGAAATGGATCTTGAAGATGTTAATGCTTATAATAATGTGAAGAGTTGGCGTATAGAGTTCACTGGCGACACCGTAGTTCTAGGATTATGGGCAGTAATTTTAATATCAGTATTGTGTATAACTGTGGCAGCTTTAATAGTTACATGTGCTTATCATATAGGTTGGCACAGAGGAAATACTAAAGTTATACCAGTTGTATATGATGTAGAGCCTCCAGAAGTAAATAACATAATACCGCGAGTAAAAGGAACAGCAAACAATAACTATGGTGAAACTGTACAAAATTATATATAGGTCATGAAGAAATAAGAAAAACTATCATGCTGAGGTAAAATATATGATTTATAGAACTTGATTTTTAAGATATAGATCTTTTGATATAATATCTATTCAAACTTTATTACAAACAAGTGTTAAACACGAGTATAGTTTATGATGATTTAGAATAAGTGTAAATAATATATTATGTACATAATCAAATGTATAAATATTAATGTATGTAGAAACAATACAAAAATATAACGTTACATGAAAGTTTTCTATTGTTTGTATAGCTTGCCATTTTTTAATATGAAATAGTAATTGAGTTACAATATTTTGTATACGCAAAATCTGAAACGAATTGGATTTACTTCATGACGCAAAACAAAACTATGTGTAATCTCTAATGGTATGTAGATAACAGCTGATATCTAAAGATATATAATTACGTGGCCAATAAATAAATACATATGTCTATCTACAACTATATCTATACATGTATAAAATATGATATTTTTTCCTAGATTTAAGCCTAGATTTATCTATAAGTAAGTACTTGTACAGTTTTGTATAGATTAACTATGATAAAGTTTATCTATTTTAATTTTTTTCCTATATTTTTTTAATAACTACTTTATACTAACGTAAAACATGAAAATATTGCGTATTAATAATAAAATTATCAACTATTAAAAAAGCCCAATGCTGATTTTCAGCGTCAACTTCTTTTCAAGTAAAAATGAAAAATGTAACGAAGCTGTGCGTTAAAAAATGTGTAGTCGTATTAAATCTATACCTGCTAATATTATAAAGCTGAAGAGTTTGTTTGTTCGTTTGAACGCTCTAATCTCAGTAACTACTGGCGCGAATGGAAAAAATATTTTTGTGTTGGATAGACCATTTATGGAGGAAGGCTTTAGGCTATATAACATCACGCAGCAATTAATAAGAGCGAAGAAACAATGGAAAATGTGAAAAAACGGGGAAAATTATTCATCTTTGAGGGCTTCCGTTGCGTGTGCTGCGAAAACGGTTCAAGATATCAAAAAAATATGTACGAAAGTATTATTCCTCTTGAAATGATCTAACAAAATGTTTGCAACAGTATATGTCTATCTTTTAAGATTAACTCATTAGAACCGTTTTCGTTTCTATTCCATGCGGACGAAGTCGCTGGCACAGCTAGTATATTGTATTATTCTTTTTTTATCTTAATAAACAAAATATGTTTATACGTAGTGTTGTTTTTTTTTAACTCTACAGTCAGTCTTTTGCCTACCAAATCACCTGAAGCGAAACTCGCACAAGCAAACACAAGTATACCCCATTAGGGAGGCGCTAGGCGGCAGATTATATTTTTGAGAGTGGTAGTCATACCAGGTGGTACCCAGAAATACTAATATTTACGGATCATAAATAAATATCATCATGACCATCATTTTAGACTGTATGTACCCCCTAATGAGTATGGGCCTCCGCTCCAGAGAGCCTTACAAACGCTTTAGATGAAATAAAATAAATAAATATTTCGAGTCATTGCACACATCGATAGACTAGGGACAGCATTATATACGTAATTAGTGGATGCTCGCGACTTTGTCCGCATTAAGAAGTAAAACTTGCATCCCCTATTTCACTTTTTTAAAAGCGGCTTTGCCAAACATCCTTTCTTAGCGGATGCCTACGTCTTAACATCTACCTGCATGCCAAATTTCAGCCCGATCCGTCCAATGGTTTGGGCTGTGCGTTGATAGATCACTATATCAGTCAGTCAGTCAATCAGTCAGTCAGTCGCCTTTGAGTTTTATATATTTAGATATGGGTACATATAACAGGTACGTTACTTAAATAATACTATTATCGAATAGCTGACCGATATAACTAAAATTACAAAATATGTTACTTTCGCCAAAGATATGATAATACTATGCGAACGTCAATAAAGGCAGACATTGTAACGTCAAAACGCACTTTACGCACTTTCCAAATGTTACATGGGAGATAAGTGGGTAACATAAAGTGCAGTGATAGCGGTGAAGCTTTGAATAGTTTATATTCATTGCTACATACTATATAATATTAAATATGTATGTATCTATAAATCTGTTTCTTCGTATACGGACAAAATATTCAGCAAGAGTTTTATAACTTGCTTTACAACCTAATCCCATATTGCACATATACAATAGTGGCTAAAATTGCTAAAAACATCACATAAAAAACATACTTATCCAATTTATTCCAAATTGTTTAACTTCAGACTAAACCCTGGCAGTTAGTAGACCGTAGTCTAGCGATTAAGGCATTCTGGCTGGTATCAGATGAATCAGAAATGCGTAGGTTCGAATCTTGCCGGTCGTGATTATTTTCGATCATGTTCCAATAAAAAGTTTATAATAAACAGTAGTTAGTAACCGAAAATACCTAAAATTATTTATAACTTAACTTATTGGTAAACACAGACGTTATTGGAATACTAGCCCTCAAAATAATCTAATATTACTAATAGCCTAATATTACCAACCGGCAATATTGTATCATAGGTAAATACTTTTTTTAATGTTCTACAGGTTACGTTTAGTTTCAGCAGGCCTGGTGGGAAGCTGAATTAAACCACAATAGCATATTTAATACAAATGATAAAAGTACATAAAATATTGAACCACTGCCGAAAAAACTTAACTTGTTTCGATCACCAAAAGGTAAACTGTTGCGGAAATCCGAACTTCCAAAATAGTGCAAAACTTGACCTAATGCAAACTAACATCATATTACCCAAAACAGGAATGACCTCCGCTGGCCAATGACTGCAGAAGGCTGTTTGGCTCATTTGCCTCTACTAGTTGAGAACGTGGGTGAAGATAATAGAAAACACCTTATAGATATCATTTTAATGTTGTTGAAACTAGATTTTAATAGATTTTTTTTTTTGCATTGTGTTTATTGCATTATCCCACTAATATTAAAATTGTAAAGAGGAAAGTTTGTGCGTGTGTGCTTATGTTTCTTTTTTATTTATTTACGCTCAGACGGTTTGAGAGCTTTGAGGTTAAAATTCTGTATGAAGTTATATTGGACCCTGGATTTAACACATAGGGTACTTACTACCTGGATATGTAATTTTTTTCATAATATACGTGTTAAGCAGTGTTTTAGTGTAGAGCATTTAGACTATATTTAGGTTTTTCTAAAGATTTAGTGATTGTGTGTTGTTAAAACCGATAAAAAAATCATGTTCACACATACTCGTACGTTGATTTGTTTACCATAATACCTAAGTTTAGCTACTTATACCGTATCTATTATGAGAAATCTGTGTAACAGGGCGACATTGGACTAGTTGGTATTTCCCTAACGAGACCATTTCATAGCTTTATGTATTTCTAAGCATAATAATAAGTTCTGGCTTATTGTTGACTAAACTAGGGCATGACCTCTCGTTGGAAGGAAATAAAGGTCTAAAATATATAGAACTAGTGGGTGCTCGCGACTTCGCTCGCATCAAGAAGTAAAACTTGCATCCCCTATTTCACCCCTTTAAAAGTGGCATTTCCAAAAATCCTTTCTTAGCGGATGTCTACGTCATAACATCTACCTTCATTCGAAATTTCAGCCCAATCCGTCCAGTGGTTTGGGCTGTGCGTTGATAGATCACTATATCAGTCAGTCAATCAGTCAGTCACCTTTGAGTTTTATATATATAGATTCTAAGATTTCCTCGCACTGAAATAACTAAACACCTGGAGTTTCCATTCTAAGGAAATTTGTAGGGATATTCTCACGAACGTCTTTGATTCCAAAGTTTACTGAAGTTGAAGTTTACTACGAATAATTATATTACTAAGAAAGTCAGAAGTGTAAATATGAAATCTAAATATCTTTGATTCAGGTATTACTTTAATACCTATTACATATTAGGTATTCTCTTTATTTATTTTTTATGATTTTTAACTATATTTTTTTAATGAGGTGAATTGAATAGGATACAAAATCGACTATTCAGGTTAAATTCGAAGGCGATGGATTCAAAACTTTTGCGTGTTTTATTATAAGAAAATACAGACACAAATTAATATAATACCATTTACGATTTAAAAAGGATCTATTGTTTTTATTTTGCAAGCAAGTTACCAATTTGAAGTACCTTGCTATCAACACAAATGACAGTGATAATAAAATACCATTATGCAATCTGTTTGGGAATACCGACGATAAAATAATCAATATTAATTAAACGCCGCCAAAAGTACCACAATGATAATTTTGCGGTCGAAAAAACCCACTGCGTTGTGATCTTGACACAAATCACAGAAAAGAGAATAAGGTACCTGCTCACACAGAGTTACCATATGATTAAACTAATCTTTTGTTCTTACTTTCTTGTTCTTATAGTCATAGTAAGAAAAAAAAATCACTAGACTATTATGTCACTAAGACAAAAAGTTTATCTAGTAGACTGTCAAACATGTTATGGTTATTTAGTTACTCATACATGTTAGAATCCTTAGTAAAAGGGAAATTGGTTATATGTTGCCATAATTTTTGTTTTTTAATTAACTTGTGACATTGCAGAAAAAATAGCAGAACAATAAAAACATTTTATACGTTATTGTATTTAGTATTATTTTACCTTTTGGAAACTGTCTTTTTAAAACACTGGTAAATTAAACACCTTTATGTCTCAAATGTATCAAAGCTGTCCCATTTTTTATATAGATTACAACTAACTCTATATTAAAATACTACTTCATATGACTCACCAAGGTTTCATAATATGAATTAAATAACATACACAACTCACTGACGTCACATCTGAGTGACATCTGTAAAGAATTACTAAGGGCTTGTCTTACCTAACAATAGGTGGTAGATTATGACCTCTAAAGGTCGAAACATTATGTAAAAAAATAGTTTAATTAGGTTTGTATCTATATCTTTGTGTAACTATGTTTAGTAATTAGGGTTGTGTTTTGTTTTTCAACTTATTTTTAACTGACTGTCCGTAGGCTTTTCTAAGTGCTTTTTATTTTGTAGTTGTTTGAAATAGTAAGTTATAGTTTTTTCATTTATCCATTAAAGGTATGGCCAATTAAAAGACCTTAAGAAATAGTTCTTTTTTTGGAAAATATTTGTGAATCTATTTTTAAGTAAAGTATTTGAGAACACGAAATACATCTAATCCAGTGGCATATTCTGAGGCCTATACCCAGCAGTGGGATGAAACCGGCTGTAGATGATGATGATTTGAAAACCCATGTTATATGATTCTCACGGAGAAATATTGATCGGTAAATAAATCCACCAATCAAAGAAACCAGATTGCTGATTTTAGGTAAAATTTGTAAGAAGACTTGTGCTTAACACTAACACAGGCTGATCTCAATACTAAGTTTTGTCTTATTTATGCAATACAATATTGAAATTTATTTCATATATCTAAAATAAAGTTAATTGAAACTAACAGCACATAAAAAAGGCTTCTTGTTTTGTAAAAACAACAAAGAAGGAACCAATTGGAATACAATTTGATACAAAGACAAAACTCTTCTTTTTAGTGGAATATAGGTTAATTACATCTAAAACTTTTATATACCTCTTAAAATTATGAGTACTTTAAGTAAGATACAATTATATTCAAGTGACCAGCTAAATAAGAAGGTCGTTGGCTAAATTAAAAGCAAAAACAAAGAGTGCCGTAGAACTTCACGATAATTGGTAGCGAAGCCAGAAAAACAAGATGAAATTAATGTGCCACCATCAAAACACTTCAGCAGTTCTTAATTAAGGAGCCACTTAGGGCATTGTTTGTTCATAATAAGGGATACGATTACAGTTGCCAGGACACAAATATAGTCCACATTTGTTGTTAATATAGGTACTTTTAAAAATATTTTTTTACAATGTTTACAATAAAAACTATTATTATTATTGCCTTATGTGGAGGGCCCATTTAGTGAGTGGCAAGTCATCACCCGCTATAATTTTTATAAATGAGGCATAACTGGCGGGTGCCGCTCCTCGTCCAGTGGACCAGTTTAGTTAAGACCATGAACAACTCAATACAATAGCCTTTAACATTCATACCATGTCTGCAATAGTTATTTTATTTACCTAACATCCACTCTCTGTATTTTTTTTACTTAATTTTAAGTATTTTATTGTAAAAGGCCTCTCAGTGTTGGCTACGGCCCCACTGATGCCTTAAAAATACCGGGCTGTGAATCTGTAAAACTATTATATATTTATGTAGCTAAACTAAATGAAATAAAAACAATATTCACTTGTTGGAGTAAACACAGATTCATATGCTATTTTTTTTAACTTGAACGCACTGCACCATAGTTTACCTTATAGCAAAGTATCACTTATATCACAGTTCAATTGTGATTAAAAAGGTGAAAGAACGAATTTACACCCTTTTTAATCTAAGAATCCTGTACGTCTGTAAGGATTTTCACGAAAATAACTTGGCAACACCGGACAAATTTTCACTTAAATTATGTAGGTGTATTTGAAAAGTGCGGTATTGTTTGCGGTCTTTGTTTTTAAAGAAAACGAAACTCCGAGAGAAAAGCTCGGGGGTATCTATTGAACGTATTTTAATTATCAGCATTACTTGTAATCATCATGATAATTGAATCAGTTTCTTTTTATTAAAATCTTAGTTGAACAATTTCATTGACAATGTTCTTACCGTTTTAATGTATTTTAATCAATATTAAACATTGCTTACTGATAACTTACAGCTGTTTTTTTATCTTCAGTTTTAGAACAATAGCGAATAAAACAGCTGTGCCACTAAAAAAAACATAAACAAAGCATTCACTCAAAACGAATTTCGTGACAAAAACGTGTAGCTATTATTACAATAGTAATGAAAAGCTATTCTGATAAGTTTGGCCTGCATTCATTTTTAATAACACGTTTTCTATAAAGAGTTGTTTTCCACCGTATCCCCCTTGGGTAGAATTGTTAAAGAGTGCTTAACGCAGACATAACTTATTCAACACTTGCAAAGTTTTCTGTTATACCTTAACGAAATATAAGACATAATGTTTTAAAAAATTGTTTAAATATTTGGCAACGTAAAAGTTACATTACCTTGTGTTTACATAATTTGATAAATATAAAACCCGAATATATATAATACCTATCTAAAATCTTAAGTAGTAAGAACCTACAACTTGACGAGCTATCCGGCCCTTGGAAGCGATTAGATGTAAAAGCCGTTTGGGTGACAAAGCCGTTAATCTAATATAATATCTAGACGAATCGGCCAACCAAAGACTAAAAACTTTAAACGTAAAAAAATGTTAGCAATTGTATAATAATTCCTCATACAGTTGTGATCTCTCTCTCGAGTCGTAATTCCTCAGTACTAAGGGTCGTGATTCCCCCTGAGAATTAATTCGACAGGGGAGTTCTCTTAAGCGGATACATCGTGGAGGGCGCCCAGATCCTTTCACGGAAGACACATTTCCTCGGATATTGTGGACCTCAAACATGTCAGTTTCCTCACGATGTTTTCCTTTACCTTTAAACGAGTGCAGATCCACATTTAACATGAAAATACAAGGCATTGGTGTAGCACCGGATTCGAACCAGGGTGCGTCCCATTGAAAATCAGACACTGGAACCGCTAAGCCACACTTGCTTCACAGTTTTGGTACAAGCACCCTAAATAAGGCACTAGAAACATAATTAAACTCCCCAAATTTTTAATATCACCTGAACCTTTCAGGAGCGTGAAAAAAGTTCTTTTAAAACTCAATTTCCCGGCCTAATATGAGATAAATTGTTTCACTTCCAACGATATTAGCCTTGATAGCGAAAAGAAAGATAGCGTTGTATTGGTACGGGTTGCTAAAAGTACTAACCAGACAAGATGACCGGCATATAAATGTATACAGACCTGTATTATAGTTCCCGAAAGGCATAATTAAATTTAGTTGTAATAACCGGCTAGCACTTACGTCAATAATTAAGTCGCAAAATTAGCTCGACAAGTTTTGGAAAACTGAGGTTTCCATCATCAAGAGGACGAGTCAGAACGCGCGTCCCGCTTGGCCGCCTCGTCCAGCTAATTTTTCAACTTAATTATTGACGTAAGTGCTCGCCGGTTATTACAACTAAGTTTACATACTAGTTTACTAGTATCTATTAAATAACCAAGTCTAGAATAAATGTCTTAAAACTTTAGATTTCTTTTTAAGTTAAACATATTTTTATACGCACTTTTCATAGACTGTAACGAAAGGCATAACTTCAAACGTAAAATAAATTAGTATGTAAGTATGAGTAGACTTTGACACAAACAAAAGATTAATAATACTAATTACTATTGTGATAATGATGGCTGAAAGTAATCTTACCAAAGAATCTGTGAAAAGGCGTATATACCTAAAAAGGGATAAAAAGTGGGTGGTTGATTTTACCTATAACTAAATGATTGGATGATACTGCTACAATACAAATATAACATATCTTTACATTATATTATTTATTTATTACGCATATGATTCTTAGAGCTCCATACAAATGTAATCCAAATCAGGACAGGCGTTTGAAGCAATAAACACATAATATGTACACTAGTGGACGCCCGCGGCTTCGCTCGCATTATTTCAGAATAAAAAGTAACCTATGACATTTTTAAGACCTCATATTACCTACATACCAAAAATGATAATGATTTGTTCAGCCAGTTTTTTCGTTATGAGCGTTAAATTAAAAAGACTAATAGACAAAATTTCCAAAAACTGCTGGAACATGTTCTGTTATGGAATTAAAATATACCCAAACATTTCATTTTTCTCATATGGTCAGATTTTTACCATCTTCAGCTTCATTATATGTATACTTAGATAGATAAATACACAAACAGTCGCAACTCCATTTAAAACAATTTATAATACTAGCGAGATTCTTAGTTTAGACAGCATTTTTACTTTCATACACTGAAAAAAAATGTACGAATGTAGGTAATGTATATCACCGTGAACTTATTCATTACAAAACATCAGGAACTTGGAAAATAAGTTCAAGTTTAAAAGTGAAACAAATCAATGGCATTTAAATACATCAGGACCTGGATAAACCATAGTAATTATGTCTGAAACAATGCGACCTATTTAAGGAAGAAAGTCTAGTCTAGGTAACGCTAGGCATTGAACTGGGCCTGGCGGTTACCATGAGACATTAACTAAAGCAGAATTAAAAAAAATGTAATGTTATTGTCGATTGTTTTAAAAATTTACTACAAATGTGAGGAAAGTGGTGTATTTTATATTTTTATAATAGGAAGACGGTGGATTGTAAAGCTGTGCATACAATTTTCACACATAATTTTCTACCAATCAAATATCATCGTATTACAATTCGTTATACATATCGTTGTTAAGTTTAACAGATGTAAATGAGCTGTTTTTTTTGTTTTCGGTTTGAATCATAATCGGAATTTAATAAAAAAGAGCTTTTTGTGGAACATCGGTAAAGTAGCCAATTACCACACTAATTTTAAGTCAGTAGAACACATCTATACTAATATTATAAAGCTGAAGAGTTTTTTTGTTTGTTTGAACGCGCTAATCTCGGGAACTACTGGTGCGAATTGAAAAGTTCTTTTTGTGTTGAATAGACCATTTATCGAGGAAGGCTATATATGTAACATCACGCTGCAACTAATAGGAGCGAAGAAACAATGGAAAATCTGGAAAAACGGGAAAAATTATTTATCTTTGATGGCTTCCGTTGCGTGCGCTGCAAAAACGGTTCAAGTCGTGGGTAACAGCTCTTATTTATAAAGCCGAAGAGGTTGTTTGCAAAAATAAATGTGATGCCCAAAATAACTATTCCACGCGGACGAAGTTGCAGGCACCAGCTAGTGCTCTAATAAAGTGATTATCGACTTATCTACTTCGATTATGTTTATGAATGGTTATCGAAACAGTACTTATTCCATAACCTTTTCCATCTTACCACTTTATTAACCCTCTGAATAGAATTCAGTTAATTAGGCCACCGAGGATACCGCCATTGTTCGTTGTTCGCGTGATTTTTGCAGCGAGAATAGAGTAGGGAGTTTAGTCCCAGGAAATTAAATAGGCAGGATTTCATACGAGGATAAAATGAACGTTTCAGGGAAACTGGAGTGAAATGAGAAGTCTATTTGTAAAATGTTTCATGGAAATAAATTTGTTATTTTTATAACAGATTGAATCTATTTTCTTGAATATCAAGAAGATAATTTTATTGTAGTCAAACGCGCTACTTTGACTTCACTGTCACGCTTTTAACAGGCAAACAGAGCAAGTCTTTATAATAGCAAAAAAAACAATTCCGATCAGTTTTCTTTGTAATCTATACTAATATTATAAAGCTAAAGAGTTTGTTTGTTTGTTTGTTTGAACGCGCTAATCTCAGGAACTACTGGTGCGAATTGAAAAAATATTTTTGTGTTGAGTAGACCATTTATCGAGGAAGGCTTTAGGTTATATAACATCACGCTGCAAGTAATAGGAGCGAAGAAACAATGGAAATTGTGGAAAAAAAAACCGGCCAAGTGCGAGTCGGACTCGCGCACCGAGGGTTCCGTACAAACCTGCAAGGTTAAATATTTTGTGATGTAACTAAAAATTTATGGTTTTCGTAATTTTTCCTTTATCTATGCTATAAGACGTTGCTTCGTACCAAATTTCAAGATTCTGAGTTCACGGGAAGCACCCTGTAGGTTTTGATTCCCTTGCAAGTGTCGAAAATTTGCGGCATAAATGGCTGTATCTTTTGATTGCGTTGGCTTAGAAGTTTGATTTTTTCACAGCTTAAAGGGACAGTAGACCTGAGTAATTGATATAAATTTCAGCTTCATACCTCTACGCGTTCCTGAGAAAAAGGGTCTTGACAGACGGACGGACGGACGGACAGACGGACAACAAAGTGATCCTATAAGGGTTCCGTTTTTTCCTTTTGAGGTACGGAACCCTAAAAACGGGGTAAATTAAGTATTCATCTTTGAGGGTTTCCGTTGCGTGCGCTGCGAAAACGGTTCAAGATATCAAAAAAATATGTAGGTATAAAGGAATGATTCCTCTTGAAATGATTTAACAAAATGTCCGCAACAGTATATGTCTATCTTATAAGATTAACTCACTAGAACCGTTTTTATGGTTATAACTGTTCTACGCAGACGAAGTCGCAGGCACAGCTAGTTGTAAATAAAATGTTACTTCCTTAAAATGACGATAAAAAATATATTCCCATCAATAGACATAGAAGAGGGAAAAATCACAATTGCCAGTACGATTTTTACCTGTTGTAAAATAAATTGCAGTGAGAAGCGTTTTTTTCCTGTTGCAAGCCATCCCTAGAGCCCAGCTCGTCGCCGGCCGAGACAAAAGGCACATTAAGGTGCAGTCAGCCGCCTGCACGCTCTTGATAGCTGGGGCAAAAACCCGCGCGTTTATTCTTCAAGTCACTAATGAAAATTATTTAGGTATTAAAATGTGTAGGTACCTGATATTTACATAGATATACATAAAGCATATATGTAAAGTTTGGAAGGTACCGAGACCCACACTTGGTATTGTAAAGGTCCTGTGTTGCAGGTGTCGAGTGTCATTAACACAATAACACACAAAACAATATTTGTTCAGTCGCTTAGTTATAAGTAATAATGATGTTTAATGAAATTTAAGCTTTAAAAAAACTTCAAAATCATGTCCCAAAAATTGTGACCATTTCTTATTATTATTACCATACCATACTAAAATTAAGTAAAACATGTAATAGAAGCTTTCTGAAGAAAATTCTCATTTCCACGACTGAAGAGAATTAGAGTAAACAGGAACAAGCCAAAAACCGTCAGATAATTCTTGTACCATGATGCTTATTGTTCTGTTTTGTTGCCGTTGACAGACGAGATTACCTTCCTTGGAGATCTGGCGTCCAAAAATCCCGGGAATTATAAGTGAAAGACAGTTTAGTTTGGTCATGTATTTTTCTTTTCATGTGACGAATCTTGTTTGTGTGTTTTGGTATGGTTTTAAAGCTTAGAAGTCTGTATAAATAGTAGGTCTCCCGGTAGAACTGCAGTCGTGAAACCACGTCAGAGGCCCTACGGGTCGTTCGAAAAGTCTAGATAACAGAGTTCGCCACACTAGGTATTTAATATGATAAATGTCACGATATCAGGCACGCTATTAATAGCTTCTATAAGAAATTCTTATGTAGTACGGGAAATGGAGCCATGACCGCTACATGCTATATCTATTTGATGAAGTATATAAGTTACCTGAAACGAATCCCCTCTAATAATATTTTATGTCATTCAGCCTTCAAAGCGCACCGACCACATCCCAAATATTAAAATATATACCTCATAACATTACCATACAAAAAGAGGTGCTGAAATTGAGTTTTATAGGCAAATGTTTACCTCCATACCTCACTTATTTATATGTATAACCTCAATATTAAATTTTAACACCCAAAAAGATATAAAATAAAAGCTAAGGGACAAGCAATACCCCAAGGACTTTGTATTTTATAAGCCGTTTTTGCATTAAGGTCGAAAAGACCTTCCTTCCTACACATAAAAGAGTTTATGTATTTACCTAGACGCGGTTGAAGGTTAGTATATGGTTTTATTAGATACTTATTTGGCGAGAAAAGGGTAGGCTTCGTACTTACACGAATCTTATAATAATAATTTCTGAACTGTGTTACTGAACAGCTTTATCCTCGACTTGAATAATGTACTGAATATGATAAACTCTTCTTGGCTCTTTATAACTGAACCATGCATATTTATGCCCTTTTAATTCAAGATACTGCGATAAAATTAAGTTTATATAAATCGTTAATAAGTATCGTTTAATAATAATCTAACGTTAAATCTATACTAATATTATAGAGCTAAAGAGTTTGTTTGAACGCGCTAATCTCAGGAACTACTGGTGCGAATAGAAAAAATATTTAGTGTTGAATAGACCATTTATCGAGGAAGGCTTTAGGCTATATTACATCACGCTGCAATTAATAGGAACGAAGAAACAATGGAAAATGTGAAAAAAACGGGAGAAATTATTTATCTTTAAGGGCTTCCGTTGCGTGCGCTGCGGAAATGGTTCAAGTCGTGGGTAACAGCTATAATTTATAAAGCTGAAGAGGTTGTTTGCAAAAATAAATATGATGTCCAAAATAACTATTCAACGCGGACGAAGTCGCTGGCACAGCTAGTTGCTAAATAATTTCTTAGCCACACGTGAACATCTCATTGCACCTATAACTATAAATTTCGGGATCGATTTGCTTATTTATAGAAATAACCTATGTAACATATGTAATCTAAAATTAAGGTAGCCTAGGTTACTAAGTTAAGTAACTATTTCACTATCTAGGCCCCACAAGAAGCCTTTAACGATTTCAACATTGAGAGTAACGATCCCTAGTACCTACAGCCAAGACAAGATAAGTCAAAGGTTTAGTACCTCATTCAGGCCTAAATAGAAGTTACAGTACTCAACACATAAGTACTAAGAAATAACTTACTGAATCAGGCCACTAAAGTTATATAAGTGTGCATCAAATCACATCAAACTGCATCTAAAACTACTTAACTGCAATACATATGCATGGATGCGCTTGAAAGATGCATAAATTAGGCTATAATTCCCGATGGACAGTTTCAATTATAATACAAACGAATATTACGTATGCAAAGGCGACATATGCCATTATCCTTGCTACATATGGATAGAGGATTCTTATTTTAATATAGGCGCTACATTAACTACTATTAATAAATATATTACTACGACTACTATTGTGATATGTAACTTCCGTATGTTTGTTTTTCCGGTACTAATTTCTTTGGAGTTATTTGTAAAATTATCACAAACTAATTAAGAGTTGATTCAGGTCTGCAAGTAATATGGTATTTTATTATGACGTCATTGCACAGGACATAATGACTACAAAATATATGCACAATTAAGTCTTAAAAACAGGTGAATTAAATTTTATTTTTCTTTACAAAAAAAACCAAACAAAGGTTTGTAATTACAAGGAAACTGCACACAAAGTCTTTTTTTATTAAAATCATTTTAGTGATTTTCAAGAGTAATGGTCATGCAACTATTCGTAATTCTGTTTTAATCATACGATTTAGGCATTATACCACGGTAATAATATCATACAGTATTGTAACTCGGCCGTGTCCTTGAAATAAGTGCCTACGCGCGGTACGTAAACATGAGATAGGGCTGTCGCTGTCGCCCACCTACAGCGTATTAATTGCATCTGGCTACTTTGAGTTTCTATCTAGTTTTGAGATTGTAAATTTATTACTTTTTATTTATTTATTAGCACAGATACTTAGTAACAATATAAAATATTAATATTACCTTAATAAAATACTTTGTGAATTGAATAGAAAGTGTTCAATAAAAATGCAAGTTGTTTTTTTGATTGATAGATTTATTTAAAAAAACCATGATTATGTATGTGACTATAACAAATCAATCTTATAAATTTGCGAACGAAAAATATTTGAATATATTTAAATGAAGTTCGGAATATTTTCTCCATTTTTTCTATATATATTTCACGAAATCATCGCCGGGTACAATTAAAAAAGTAAACGAAAAAAAAAGTGTACGAGATTCTTGTTAATCTTGAATCTCGTTCTGCGGTGTGTGAGTGAGTCGGATACGGATCCGATTCGATTGAGACGGAAATCAATCGGCAAGGAAAGGATTTTTCCAAATCACAATGATTCCATACGATTCTTTTAACAAATTTATTCATTAGAAAAATCGGAAACGTTCCGTGAGCCAAAAGCTAGCGGATTCGTTTCCGACGATGATAAGTTCGATTTGGTGTTTTCATAATATTTAACCCGATTTACACTTAATTATACATTGATTTATTTTTATACATAATAATTCATATGAAATCTACAGTAAAAATTGTAAAATTAGCCTTAAAACTTATATTTTAAATTTCTACCATTGTATTTAATTTCTACCATTTTTACTACGAGCGGATCGGATCATATCCGACTCATTGTGAAACACCATGCTGACCCTCTAAATCTCGTAACGGTACGAGATTTCTCGTACGTCTGGCAGCCCTAACCTGCCGCGCGCATGCCACGACCCGAGCGCATAGGTATAGCTCGCGCGTCGCCCGTTTATATGAAGTTGGAATACTGTATGATATTATTACCGTGATTATACTAAGGGCGTAATATTTACGCATAATCAAAATATGCAATGACGTAATAGTAGTTTATGCAACTGTCATATAATGAAGGGTATTAAAACACGAGTATGAGTTTAGTTTAGAGTTGAGTAAAAGCTGACAATAGTTAATTTTTCATATAATTTTCTAGATTTTTCTGGCAAAAGATTGTGAGTTACTTTTGTTGCCGATTCTAGAATATCCGGAGGCGTACAAATATCATCGTCGCTATCCATTATTCACTTTTAATTTGTATTTAAAAAACAAAACACATTGCGAAACATTAAATTCACGCGTACGTGTATTGTCACAGTGATTTTGCCGCCATTAAAATCTAACCATCTAGAAAGCGCGACCAACCTGATTGGCCCTGCAATCAGGTTGGTCGCGCTTTATTGAAGTTATAATGAGCTATTACAATATCGATGTGGATATTATACCATCATGTGAAATTGCTTAAATTGAGTGTTTTGTTGTCTGTGCTATAACAGTAGCAATTATAAGTCAAGTATTGGAAACATTAAGTAAAATGTTACAACATTAGTGTAGATAAATAAAATAATGCAATTATCAAACACAGAAAAACTTTCTAGAACATCGCTACTGTTCAAGATTATATCAAATCTGATAAAGTGATAATCTTTCCAATGAATGCATTTTACCTACACAAAATACAATATCAAAATCACGATCTACATTTCTTTATGAGACGGATTTCAGGGATAAAATAAACAATAAAATCTCTTTAAATGTATATTTGCTTGTAACATAATAGAAAGTATAATATAAAATAATTCTTTGTTTATGTTAAAAATTACAATACCACAGACTATGCTATTATTGACCATTGAACTATATTAGTAGTAATATCTCAATGTTATTGACAGGTTCACTTATTCGGTTAATAGTTCGGTTTATTGTAAAATAATTAATCATTCATATTTAGCGAATCCCTTTCCAAAAGCAAAATAAACATTGTCATGAAAATTCAAAGAAAATATTTCCCACAATAGTATATCCACACTTCGTAATTTTTCCTACTTTTTCACAGATTACTACTGCTACTGGCAAAGAGTACTAGGTATAAATGTTTACAAAAACAAGAGGGATATGGGATATTCTGGTAGTCTTTGACAAATAATTAGGTAAAGGTATCCAATTCAATAATTTGACTAACTTTATCGTTTAGAGGCCAAACTCCAATAATAATACCTATATAATACATGTGTATTGATAATAAAATATTGTATTTCTGATGAAGTCGGTAAAAGTAACGCATGCTAGATGTAAAAGATATCACTACGTAGATTTGACTTGATAGTAGATCGCACAGGATGCATGATGTTGAACTCAGATAAACATTGTTTTTGTGAGTCTTAACTGATGAACGATAATTTATATCAAACTGAGATATTTTTAACTTTTTATCGTCTAACGACGGAAATGACGTTTGCTTCGCGTAATTATCAAGATCTTTAAATATGTTCGTATGTATGTACCTACTTAATAAACCACGGCGATATTTGACTATTGTATATATGAATTATTTTTTTCTGTTTTAATGATACTCTTCCAAGTAACTTACAAATTAATTTTGTGGGTGGCTTTAGTACATTCAAACCAACTACATTTGTTCTACAATCTGAGAAAATAGGTGAAAAAAAACATAGAAAAACTACGTCAAAAACCCTTTAAAAAATTTAAGAAGCGTGTTTTCGTATTTGTCTTCTCAAAAGTCGTAGAACAAGCGCTACTCGTTTTGCCGTCTTATGCTTTTAAAACAGCTTTGCATTACTTACCAATAACGGCAGTAACCGTGTATAAATATGTAGTTATTTACCTTTATATACTAAAAAAAAACATTACAAACACAAATTATTTATTAATAACACCACAATTACCTACAAGTCAATTTGTTGTAACGTTTAAATTTTAACCTACATATTTAAACCTGCATTATGTCAAAATTATACAAACTTTATAAGTACAGACCCTGACATGGGAGTATCTATAAAGATATAAGATATTTATTTGACAAAACACTGGTACTACTTAACACAACTTATTACTAGATTAATGTAGACAATGTTAATGTGTGTTTCTTGTGAACCCCGAACTAGGCCTGGGCCTGTATCTCGGTGGTTCAAGACTGAGAGTAACCAAAATGGGATATTACTAAGTGATTCGCGGATTTCCATTGTAAAAAGTGATCTACCGGACTCTTACTAGAGAAGCTATGAAATACGCGTAAAAAATGTATGGGTACTAGATACATCGATGTATTCCTACATTAAATTTAATTAAGACAACTGTGATTGAAATGAGATATCACAATAATTGTATAGTACAGTTTACGATGTTTTTGTTTTATTTTCTTACTTTTTTGTGTTAGGGGGATTTGGTCTAACTTCTCCACGGTGACCGGCCGTCTTGGAGAAGGGAGAAGAGAGCTGCTTAGTTTTTTCGTTTATCATGTGTATTGCTAGTTGTGGAAGGCATGCCGTAGCTTGTCAGGGGTCTGTGAGCTGGACTCGCTTGTGCAGGTAGCTGTGAAGGCCGAAGGTGTGTTCCAAGAAGTCTGCGGTCCTGATTGGATGAGGAAGGCGAGAGAGAGAGGTGAGTGGAAAACAATAGGGGAGGCCTTTGCCAAGCAGGCAACTTCTGCTGACAAAAATTAAAACTCAAAGTGTGATTTTTTTTTTAACTAACATATTAATTTTGTGGCAGTAGAATAAAGGCTATTTTATTTTTATTTTATTTTTATACAGTTTACGATGAAAACACATCGATACATAATAATAATAACAGCAATGATTGACAATGCGCCCAATAAAAACCTACTGTTACCATACAATAGATAATGATTTAATAACACACTTCCTGTAATAACATTTATTTCCTTCTTTTCCGGATGATGTTCATATTCTCTCTCTGTCTCAACGAGTTGTATTACCTCATGACTGAGGGTCGTGACTCCCCCGCAGAATTAATTCGTTAGGGGAGTTTTCATGGCCAATGCATCGTGCTTACATTATGCATACTTTTTTCCTACCGTATATTATAAGTGGGATACTTTAGTGACGGTAATTTAGGATCTTGGTCTCTGATATGGCTTAACGACTGCTGTGCTATGACATAGATGCATCCGGAAGCTGCAATTAAAGTTTTCCCATCCGACTCACGGCAGCGCCTAAATACAAAGCTACTTTACAGTCACCCATCCAAGCACTGACCGCATCATCGTAGCTTAACATCGGTTTATGAATACTGAAACACCTCTGTAAGCTCAGCTAAAAGCGTTTATATAATGTACTAGTATGTAATATTATATACTATGGTATACCTATCCTATGCTGCCTATTATTTTTTTCTGGTGATAATTTATTATCACGAAAACTAATCATATTTATATGTTTATTTTAATAGCACACATTTACATATTATATGGGTCATTAAGTCACAAAGGCTGTTCAGCTTTACAGACATAGAAGATCAACTTCAATATACATACCTAGGTAAGTGTATAGATAATGGAAAAACAAGAAAATCTCCACAATCAGATAACAAAGTTCTCTATCATCGATTTATATAACAAGCGATGACACAAAGGCGAGGTACATCTGCTAAACTAATGCGTTCACAATAAAATTAGCGCTCAACAAAAAACCTTGTAACAGCATTCTGTTAGTTCTCTTACCGCATATAAAGGTGAGATTGGCAAGATCTGAGCGCAGTGGGTTCACAGACTCTCGGCCGGTTAATGTGATTAATTTAAATACTATTAATTATATAAATTAGTTAAATATTTTAAGTTGACTTTTTTATTGTTGATTGGATAGTTGCTAAAACGGACAATGGGGTTAACGGTGAGTGATTTTGTTTTCATCGGCAGTGCTTTATTTGATAAAATAATCAGTATAATATTATCAAAAATAAACATAATAACATAATA
The DNA here is from genome assembly GCA_927399415.1 of Macaria notata. Lineage (NCBI taxonomy): Eukaryota > Metazoa > Arthropoda > Insecta > Lepidoptera > Geometridae > Macaria > Macaria notata. The sequence goes on along the minus strand of OV656740.1, from coordinate 2,652,226 downwards.
TATGTCTTAAAAATGTATTAATTGAATAACTAGCAAGTTTCAAAGCGAGAGTAAATCGTTGTAAGTACGCTTTAGCGTAAACCATAACGATTGCTTACCATCATATAAATAATGGTCAAGTCCAAACTCCTAAAAACCTATAAGATTTTGTCTTAATTTGGTACTCATACAATTTTAATATAAATTCAGATAGTGACTGCAAATATAATTCTTATCTGAACATTTACTTCATTTAATCTCGCGTAAAATAATTATTAACCAGGCAACAGCAAACAAAATTCTCGGAATTTTTACATAATTATGACACCATCAAAGACAATATTATATACCTATATCTTTATTTTTTTATGATTCCGAACCAGAGTATAAGTTATAAGCAAATCAATACCAATAAAATTTGATCATTATGATTATGATTAGATATATAGATTATGTATTTGAGTTGATATCATATTTGATATCAACTGATTATTTGCCAGTATCAGTTTTTGATAATTATCATTTGTTATCAACTACCGAACGTGTGTTATCATATTATCAATAAATAATATACCACTAACCTATAGTTCGAATGCAATTCTCGTGTTCACGGACATTTTGTACGCGCCTATAATTTTTTTATGTGTTATCGTAATTAACAAGATTTTGCTACCATTTATTAATCGATACGTAATTTTAGGAAAAAGTCGGCAAATTGAATTGCGTCTGAAACCGCGAGGAAGGGGGTATTTTTCTTTAAATTTCTTAGAAATTAAAGAATGGCCTGTTAGCTTAGTTGGCAGTGGCTCTGCCTTCTAATCTAGAGGTCGCGGGTTCGATTCCCGCAAGACACAAGTATTTATGTACTTTTAAAATTTATAATTACTTGTGTTGAGTCTGGTCGTTTGTATGTATAATAAGTATGTCTTAACAAAAGAAAAGTATATAAGTATTATATCCGTTATCTAGTACCCGCGATCCAAGCGTTTGCTTAGTGTGGGGCTAGATGGCGCTGTGTGCAATATCCCGGAATATTTATTTATTTAATTATAATAAGCAGCCTCCATAAACACTACAAAACTAAACGAAATCTAATATAATTTTAGGACACTATTAATTTGTACTTACATAAATACATTTAAGTATAGTCTAAATATAAAATGAGACAATAAAGTAACCCACAACATTGTTTGCGTACCTTTATAAGAGGCCAAGATCTCTTATCAGATAAAATTAGACACAGACGCCGAACAAATATTTCTAAATAAATTAAAACAATATTATATAATACATAGACCAACAAACTCACGTTTTTTGCTTCAAATATGATTATATAAAGATTCCGTTTTAAACATTTCAACATTCAAATTAATTTTACAATTAAAAAAAAACATAATTGTTTTTTTTTCAGCACCTAATTTTGCTGTCATGTGCTGTGGCCGTGACGATAGCACAAAGAACCGACCCGACAGACTTAGCTGATGGACAGAGACGTAGTGGGGGCTACGGCCTTCTGAGACCTGGGGGATATAACCAGGGATATAACCAGGGATATGGGGGATATAACACTGGATATGGGGGATATACCAACGGGTACGGGGGATATAACGGTGGCAACGGGGGATATAATAACAATCCTGGATACGGCGGGACGGGATACGGAGGCTATCCCGGACAAGGATACCAAGGAGGCTATTATGGAGGTGAGATATTTACTAGTAAGTAGATGATAGCCCGTGGCTTCTCTCGAATAGATAAAATAGTCTAATAGATAAATAACAAAACGACGTCGTGATGATCTGTCGATCTGTCGTGGCGTGAAGCCGAATCAAGCGAACAACATTATTATACTTTCGTTTTTATATATTATAATAGCAGTGTCTTGAGTATTTCAACCGATTTCATGAAAGAGGTAATATTACTATAGAGCCTGTGAGATAAAATGCGTTTGAATCAAATTTCATAAACCAATGAACAAAACTTTAACAAGCTATTGAACCATATTTATTCGAGATAAAAGAGAAATCTCTCTCTCTCTGAGTCATATTTCCTCATGACTGAGGGTCGTGGCTCCCCAGTAGAATTAATTCGTTAGAGGAGTTTTCTTGGACGATGTTTTCCTTCACTGTTAAGCGAATGCAAACCCACACTTAACTTGAATATACAAGTCATTGGTGTAGGGCCGGATACGATCCAGGGTGCGTCTGGATGAAAAGCAGACACTGGAACCGCTGAGCCACAATCGCTTTTAAAATGAGAAATACCTACTCTTATAAACTATGTTTCCAAACCTTACCGTAATCTGCACAGTAGCAGTCGAGTTTCACAGCACACAGACAAACAAGTGTATTTTACAGAAACAAGCTTCATAAATTCCCAAAAACACGTCAAAAGTCCAATCTACTGCGCCTTATCACAAAATGATCTACGATTCTAATCAGTCTTTGTTGGAGCGCCGCCGGTGTTCCGAACGTTAATTAAATGGATATCTCTCAACATCTATCGAAAATAATTTGATAAAAAAAATAGCGATCTTTTCAACGTTGGTTATCATTTTTTGACGCCGGCGCCGCGGCGCCGTATAAAACTTAGCATTAGAACTGATACACATAGATAAGTTAAGAATATAGTTAATGACCTAGTGCCATAGTGACCTATATTGGATTAATGATTACATGGAACTTTTAACTGAAATGGACGGGAGAATCAAAAGTCTACCTAATGCTTCAAATTCTTTTAGAATGCTACGGAACCTTGCTTTTTGATGAATCAAAACAAAACTTATTTATCTGTACAGTTCACTGCGCGCACCAAATTTAATTCACCCTATAGGTGCTACATGGCATCACGTATACTCTTGATGAATCATTGTTTCTTCTAGGCTACGGTGGTGGCTACCCAGGCTACGGCGGTCAGCAAGGCTACCCTGGAGGATATGGAGGTCAGTTGGTCTTCGGGCACTTTACAAACTATTTGGACAATTCCTTACTTTAACCAAGAACTGGTTCTAAATAACTGGACTGACCTTTCTAGAACATTAATCTCAGAAAACTTTTCCACCGCAGTCGACCACTCTCAAATGAATTTACTTTGAAGGATTATCAAAGCAAACTATATACCTACCTTAAGTATATCTTATTAAGTAGGTATTATATTGTAAATCGACAAAATTTCAGCAAATCCAGTAGGTAACCAACTTTCGCTTTATCAATTCCTGTACAATTCAATGCTCGAATACGATATCGTGGGAGATCGAATGATTGTATGCAAGCCAATCGGCAGTCAACGGCCGGTGGAAGGACGGCGTATTGTCTGGTCGACCGAATGGGATGGTAGGGCAAGGAACCTTAGGGCTTGGCTACGTACAGTTTTATTAGGGACAATATGTAATTATAATAGAATATCTATTAGCTAAACTTAGTGTAGTAGAGATCCGATTGCATCGTTTAAAGCCAGTTATATGTTCTAATCCTTTGATCATTGTTGCGTTTGAGACCCAATATTTTATGGTCGTAATCAAGAACTAAGCCATTTCTGAATGTCAGTAAATAAAATCTTTAATAAAATATCTAACCAAATGTGCCAAAGGGCCTGGATTGCTGATAGGTAATAAATTGTAGTATAAAAGACTAGCCCTGTAAATATGCTTGCTTCTAGCACATGCTCAGTTAAGGCCGGGTTGTGACAATGTCTATTATTCTTTATTGTTATTCAAATCTTTTGAAAAAATTGTGCCAGTTATATTATTGTTACCCTAGATGCTGGAGCCCAGAAACTGTACACTGTGTGTAGTTTTATAAATTAAACTAACAATTTTTTCTCCAGGAAACCGCCCATTCTTCCGTCCAGGTTTCGACCGGCCCGGTTACCCAGGCACCGGCGCTGGCTACCCGGGTTACAGGCCCGGTTTCAACGCGGGCAGACCCGGTTACGGTGGTTACGGAGGTTACCAAGGCGGTAACAACCAGGGCTACAACCAAGGGGGTTATGACGCAGGGTTCGACGGAAGGTTCCTGGGAAGAAAAGTTGGAGAGGCCAAGAAAAGCGACGAAGATGCTACCAATCAAGCGTAGTTTTGGAGTTATGAGCACTGCTTTTGTTAATAAATTGTAGGTATTTATAAATGTTTTGAGTTGTTTCGTATAAGTAGGTTTTTTTTTTTTTCAAAACAAAAGTGGTTCTTGTCACTTAACCCTGACTTATTTTACACAGCTGTATGTACTAAATTAAAGTAGTAAAGTAAGTATCACATGAGTAGAACATAATCATTATAGGTATGACAGCGAAAGTGGGTCTGTTTTAACTCTGTATGTTCCGCTTCCTCGCCATAATAGAGCGACAAATTTTGGTGTTTTTTTTAGCTTCAATATAATGTACTATAATAGATAATGTACCTACAAATTTATTAGCAAAGATTACTTTTATCTAGCAACAACGCTAGCAAAGTGCAGAGCACCAAGTACTGATAAATAAACGCCCATACCTACTCAAACGGAATTAGAAAATCAAAGCCATATTAATAAATAATTATATTTTATTGCATAGAATCACATAAAATTAACCTTCACTATAACAACAGAATAATCAATAAAATAAATTCATAAATGCTTTTAAAATTTCATTGATATCATACTAGTTAATAGGGAAATTATCTTTTTGGATGTCTGCTAGCAGTCACTCTATGTAAAAATCGGTAATTCCGCCAATTCAGATATATACGGAGTCGACGCCATAAATTGAAAACAGTTAAGAGGAACTCCCATATAGAGCTAATTTAACCACTGGAATAGGAAGGCGTTATCTATACAGCTCCAATTATACAAGTAATTTCCTTTCATAATGTTTAACACCGGCTAGCACGTCACTAGCTGACTGGCGGGAAGCGGCGCAAGACCGGGACCGGTGGCGATCTCTTGTATCGGAGGCCAAGACTCACTTTGGGTCGCTGCGCCAGCGGAGTAAGTAAGTAAGCACGTCACAATCACAATATGAAAAAAAACGTCATACAAAATTTTGAAGTAAGTGCTAGCGTTGATAAACCTATTAGTAAACGATTTTACGGGAACTTTAGTACAAGTATTCCTTACCTAATAATAATAATAAATATCCCAGGACATTTCACACAGCGCCATCTAGCCCCACACTAAGAACTTACTCCTAAGAGCCACTGAACCAGTCCGAAGTCATGGAATTAAAGAAGCTCGCAGCGCCCGAGCGTGCGTTCGCAAAGTTGATGGGAAGAGAGTTAGTCATGATGTCAGATATGTCGCCTCGGGAGCGGCCCGGCGAGGCTTGCTGCTTCTTTTTAGTCTGTGGACAAATAATTGTAATCAGTTTTTTTTTATATCTAATTGAATATGGACTCTCTTTTACTATAAATAAAATGTATATGGTTTGTTTGTAAAACATGTACATACCTAACGAATCTAAATTTAAGACTTTAATTGTTCATGAATTGTTCATTTCCTTGGTCAAATCGAATATGAGCATATACTTTTATCGATAGATTATATTATTTCAAGTTATATTTATATAAATCATGCATACTACAAATATAAAAATCAAAATCATGCATACTTGCACAACTTGCGGTCGTGTTTTGACAGAAAATTTCGTGCAAATGGTGTCCAAATTCTACGGATTCTCTAATCACTATACAATATCAGGATCGCAATAAACATTTATTTTATTACTATGAAATCCTTGTTGATATTATGAATAATATGCCATCTATCTGTATTTTTGTTACCTTATAACGTTCTATGTGGTAGGATATTTACTATGAGTTTTTTTTTAATCGCAATTTGTTTGTTTACTTAACTTAAACTTACATTGAAAAATGAGCGAAAATAATCACGACCGGCAGGATTCGAACCTGCGTATTTCGCCATCAGCCGCTTAGTCTGAAGTGTTTGGAAAAGAGGGTGGTTTTTTGCGCCTGGCAGTTAGTAGACCGTAGTCTAGCGGTTGAGGCATTCTGAGGGTAGCAGAAATACGCAGGTTCGAATCCTGCCGGTCGTAAGTTTAAGAATATTTACTGGTGGTACACTTTTGGCTAGATAACACTCTATATAGAAAAAATATCGTTAAGACCAAACTATGTGTTTTGGTAGCTTCTTTTAAGGGCCAAACCCATTATAATAATGTCATGCTCGACCTTTGACCATATAAACAAGTCATGTTAAAAAATACAGTTAGTAATATTGGACTTCTTAAAATTAACATACATATTTTCAATTTTTATCATAGATATCATAGGAAAATTTAGAAGAAACTGCGGGATACAGCTAGTAGCAATATAAATATGCATTACTCATAAGATTTGGTTCAGGATATGAAAAAAACTATCTTTGACGTGTAAATTCCCCAGATAGTTGCAAACATAGGCGCTATCGATATATCTACAATACTGATTATAGTTTTATAAGTTGGAGTTAAAGTTTTATAAGTTAATTATGACTACTTTATAATATAGTTATTGCAGGATACAAGAATCAAATATATGATTTAAATATTTTCTTTACTTTGTAAGTTAAAAAAGTTATTTTTTTGGTAAAATATTGGACTTGTTGTTTTTAAAAACTTTTAAGTAAATAGAATCTAAAACTGTTTTCTTGAAATAGACAAAAACAACACAACAACGATTACAGCCAGAAATTGGCAAGAGTCACCGAATTTAGGATTATTTCGAGGTTTCGTACACTTCATACTACACAAGCGCCTCCAGCGGAGATTTTAGAAGGAGGCAGCACTCATTGATATAATTCTTTGTAATATATAAAAAGTAGAGAATATCTCAATTTATTTTTGTCTCCTTGTTGGCTCAGGAAATGCAATTTATATTGTCAACTAGTGGGCGCCCGCGGCTTTGCTCGCATTATTTTGAGATAAAAAGTAGCGTATGACACTTCTGACCTCATACTACCTACACACGAATACCAAAAGTCATGATGATCCGTTCAGCTGTTTCAGCGTTATGAAAACAGATAAACAGACAAACATTCTGAAAACTGCTGAAACGTGTTCTGTTATCGATTTATAATATACCCAATTTTATTTTCTAATTTCCTCTATGTTTTATATTTGTAAAGATTTGAATTGTCATGTAAAATGTAGGTATATCCATCTCGTTTCCTTACCCTTGGATTTCTGTATATGTTCGAAAGAGCCAGATATACATCACAGATTACTGTTTATTGACACGTGGTAGGGCGGCGGGCGATATTATAGATGTATGATAAAAAGATATGATTTATAATATATACCTATAATAACACAATACCATACCATATACTGCAAATTACTTGCACGTTTGTATTAACATTAAAATTTATTTTATTCTCCGCGCATAACGGCTAATCCGATCTTGATAAAATATGTCTTTTAATTTTTTTAATTATTCACTTTTTTATTACCTTTCGTCTATTTCAACTTGTCATTCGGCTCCCGGAAGCGTTCATTTATATACACAATAATTTAAACTCTTAAGTAAAGCCAAAAAGCACTGCTATAACTTCACCTGTTGTTTATCATTATCACATGTAACTGATACTCTATGTGCGAAGAAGATAACACTATCATAATTCAAAACATTTTTGGATTCCTTCTTTCAAGAGTAAAAGAGACAACACTATCATGTTTTAAAATATTGTCTTAGCATATTCAAGAGTGAGTGAGATCACAACATACCGGTTTGTCCTGCTTCTTAACGAGTGGTTGTGCGACGGGTAGCAAGGAGAACCAATGTGAGTCGCTCGCGGCGAGGATGCAGGCGGCCTTATCGCCGCTTCCTCCAGACAACACCGGCTTGGAACCAATGATGCCCGTCAGCTGGCCATGGTGGAGGATTAGACTGCCGAGGAGAGTCTGAAATAAAAAACATAGGTGACTATTATTATTTGTTTGTCATAGAAAAAATACCTTTTCTTTTTTTTATTTACTATTTTCTTTTTTTTGGAACAGCCGTCGTTACGTCAGTGACCCCATATGCGGTTCTTATACTGTAAATAAGCCAACAAAATCAATTTAACCTGTTTGTAAATGTGAAAAATTGACAAATTTGTTAAAAAAATATGGATTTATTCAAGCTTCCGAAAACGTATTTAAAATTTCTGGTGTACTTTTTGCACGGGTTGTTTGGAAAGAGGGTAGACATGGGTGCCAAGAAAATGAAGTCAATATCATTTTCCAATTAACACCTTATATTTATTTTTTTACTAAAAGTAGGACGATAACTTACCTGAACTCTCTGCACAGATCTCTTCAAATTAGTCTGTATATACGGATAGAACACATCATAATCAAACGGATCTATCTTCTGTCGAATAAACTCACACATTTCTTGCGAGACATCTATATATTGCTTACTCTCTCTAGCCACCAATAGCAGCGTCAGATGTCTAACATCCATCAGCAGTTGAAGCGCGCATCTCTGATTTATATCTGTCTCGTTCTCTCTTATGACTCTGTTGTAGTGTGTGAAAGTGATGTCGATAAGTTTCTCTATGAAACTCGTGTGGATTTCTATTGGCAATGTATGCGGTACCACTTCGTCGAGTATTCTGCTCACTGAATACAGATATTGTTGTAGTTTCAGAGAAGGCCCGGCTGGGACTTTGATTGTGGATTCTATTGAACTCCCTTCTTCATCCTTTTCAAAGATCTTTATGGTGTCCCATTGCTGAAAAAAATGAATCAGTTTTTTTGCGTCATGTCATCAAAATATGTCAAAAATATTTATTAGGGCAGCAGAAACAGATTTGAGGTAAAAATAATGATATGCTAACGTAAATGTATGTTTGTATGTACTTATAATAAGTATGTATTTCCAAAGAAAAGTATATAAGTATTATATCCGTTATCTAGTACCCACGACACAAGCGTTTGCTTAGTGTGGGGCTAGATGGCGCTGTGTGCAATGTCCTGGAATATTTATTTATTTCTTCGTGTTTTTGAACAGTCAGCCACTTTTCGGGTTTTGCTAAAATGACTATACGTTGCCAACCATCACATAATTTTAGATATAAATAATAAGGTTTTTTTTAATGCATGATGATTTCAGAAATATTTAAAGTTTTTATCGCTGTTTATTAAAAAACTCACCATCATTAAATAATCGATATTAGCTTCTATGGTAAACTCCTGCGGCAGTCCGTTGGTCAACTCTAGTACCTTGGCCATCGCTATGTCCAACCATTGGTGCCAACAGTATAGCCAGTGAGACTTCAGTGTTACATTGAGGTTGTTCCATCTGAAAAGAATTTTTGGTTAAAGATTTTATACAGCACCAAACAATGTGTGTGGTGAGGAAAGGTGTGTATAGTGTTATAGAAAGCTATGTATTACTTTTTTACATAATTGCCTCTCGTGTGACTACAAAATCGCCAGATGTTAAGCAATGTTATAGTCTACTATGTAGCGCACTTCTCTAAAAGAAATTGAAATGAAAGGCAAAGATGAAAATCGACTTCGTGTGCAATTTGTCATCCTCAAAGTGGGATAAAACTGCTTGTATATAAAATCGAACAGTGAAATCATTTTCAAAATCGGTCTACAAATTAATATAGCTGTGCTGTAACGTAACTAACGTAAAACGGATTGCAAACAAAAGCGTGCTTTTCTGTAAAGTACATTACTCGTATGTATAAAAGTGGCCAACTCTGATGTCACAATTTTTCAAATCTCAATATTTCTGTACACTTAATTTGAGAGATAAGCATCTGCTCTTTTATCTGTAAGTCAGTAAACTTAGAAAAAGTTACCTCTTAATAGCATTATCATCGACACTGAGCGGGTTGTCGGGAATATAGCACTTGCGCAGTTGCGGCACAAGGGCGGTAATGGCCTGCGTGAACCTCGCCGTGTAGATGGCCGTGCTCTTACGTTGTAGCTCCGTGGACTGCAGGGAGGGCTCCGAGAAACAGGACTTGGTGTACTGGAGCATGCTGGAAAAATGTTAGAAAAAAACAATACATATTTGACTGGCCTGTTAGCTTACTTGGTAGTGGCTCTGCCTTCTAATCTAGGGGTTGCGGGTTCGATTCCAGCGTGACACAGGTATTGACGAACTTAAAAAAAATATATATACATATATAAACTTGTGTTGAGTCTGGTCGTTTATAATAATAAAATATTATAAAAATATTAATAAAATAATGAATTTTTTTGTTGTTAAAATCATGTTAAACAATTAAAACAAACTTACCTAGTGTGTGGCATATATTTAGGAGATTTGTACAGTAGATTTAATAATAAATATATAAAAGTAATATGCACAGTACATACATACCTTTGTATATTCTGATCAGTAATATCTCTCAAATAGTTCTCAATCTCTTCTCTATCTCCATACTTCTGGTCCAAGTCTTCTTCGTCTTCGTAAGAGAAGAGAAGTTTGTTTTCATTCTTCTTGTCCGGGTAGAGGTAGAACTTTAGATCTTCGAGAATCTTCTGTAGCTCGTTGTCGAGAGTTTGGCAGAGTTTTTCTAAGGTTGGGGTGTAGCCTCGGTCTTGATGGGACATACCTGAGAAAAAAAGGAATTTGAGTTTTATCGTGTTTTGACTCGCATTTACGTATACATGTATTTATTTTTACTTAGCTGTCAAATAGGGTCATTACTTACGAAATTGATGGATAGATACATAGAAAGAAAGAAAGAAAGAACCCTTTGATTGAACATGAACATGAACATAGGTACCACACCCAGCCAGGACAAGCCTGCTCCGGTCAAACCGGCATACCAGGGGGCACAAGGTTTTGGAGCGTGGTTTTGTGCTAACGCTCCGGGATGGTAGTCGACCGGCTATGCAGCCAGACGCCGATTTGGAGAAGGTTGTTATTAAGGATAGGGATAAGCGTTAGTAAAAAGTGGTGTTCGTTGATTATTGAGTTGACCCATCTTGGGGTTTGTTAGTGTTTGGCTTTGCAAGCACTATATTAATACGTTCGCTGTGTAATGTTGGTTCTATTGTGAGTAATCATAACCGCGTCGGGTGTAGTAGGTGGATCTTTAATGTGGGTCGAATAGATCCTATGTCGCTAAGGGATTGTTCTTGTGTCCTCTGACTCTTGCCCTAGATCTGTCGGGTCTTCATCGCTCAGTACGTCAGTAAACGACCCCTCTGTAAGGTCAAGTTCTTTTTCCCACTTGGAAATCGGAATGAATGTGTTTTTGACCCGTCTTCTTTCCTTCTGTTTGTGCCTTCTATAGAAGTCATAGGTGATCCTCATCCTTTTTGATGGGTATGTTTTTGCTAGACCGCTGAAAAAACTGCGGCATTCTTGTTGGTCTTCCGTTGCTTCGGTCTCTTGCAAACGGCGCCGGCACTCTTTAAGTGTATTTCTAGCCTCTATATCTTGAGGATGATGCTTATAATGGAACTTCGCCTTCTGTAGGTTTGTAATTGCTTCTTCTCTAGCCTTAGAGTACCTTCTTTCATATTTGATAGTCTTATTGGCCGCCATCTTCATGACGTTTGTTATCACTTCCCACGATAGCGGCTCTTTTCGGTTTTCGCAGTTCCTGCTCTTTTTGGTTTCCTCTGATAAAGTTTCTTGGTATTTTTCTCGAGTGGTGGTACTTTGAAGCATCTCGTAGTTTAGGGTTTTGTAGTCAAACTCGTTCGCAACATTGGCCCTGGCTAGTCTTATTGGAGGTCTCGTAGAGTCCCTATTGGAATTTAATGTGAGGGGCTTTACGTTTCCCCATATGATTCTGTGGTCAGATAGGATAGTTTTTTCGCCTTTGATGTAATTAAAAATCTGGTTGTTTTTGGCATCTGTCATTATGTGGTCTATTTGCGACGTTTTGTTCCCCGACGTCCAAGTCGTTTTACAGCTGCGCCGGCCGAATGATGTGTCCAATCGGAGATTTTCCCGTGCAATTAGATCTAATAAGATGTCTCCGTTGTCGTTACTTGTTTGGTGTAAGAGATTTTTGCCTATTTGATTTTTATCGCGAAGTTCGTGTGTATCTGTGAGTCCTATGTGGGCGTTGAAGTCACCTAGTATGATTGTTATTGAGTTCCCTGGTTTGTTCTTGGTCAGTTGTAGTAGCCGAATAGAGAGGCTCCACTGCTTGTATGTATTGAAGCAACCATATTGTTTGTGTTTGCTTTAGTCCAGTTCAGCCTTAGGCCGCTGTTTTTCTTATGAGAATAGCTAGGCCTCTTTTGTTGTTGTTTCCGCTTAGGTGCCACGTATAGTGACTAGATTCGTAGGTCCCGGATTTTAAGTGAGTTTCCTGTAGGCAGGCAATATGGATAGATTTTCCGTCTAGAAACTCGTCGATCTCTCGTTTTTTAGTCAACGTTGCGGCGCCTCTAATATTCCATGTGGCAATGTTTATGTTTTCATTTACTACCTGTTTTTTGTTTTTTTGGTGTGGCCTGGGGCGGGCAAGTCGGTATCCGGACTCATCTGGTATCTCCTCTGGGGTGCTAGTTCCAAGGGTTAGACTAAGGTCATTTTGCGTGGTGTTTGTACTTATTACTCCTAGGTGATTTTCAAAGCAATCAAAGTGGTTCCCCGTAAATATTAGACCTATGCTACCTGCGGCATCGTTTGGTTCCTTAGGAGAGAAGCATACTGTTTCTTGTAGCGGGGTTTTTTGAGAGATTTTCACGTTAATACTATAATATTCCGCTGCCGCTATAAGTATGTCTGTGCCGCCCCATGTACCATCTTGGTATTGTGATAGAATGTAGTTCCTGATTTGTTCGCTTTGTGCTGAGCTATCTAGATTACTTCTGATCGCTAGGTACATTTGTGGATCGTTTTGGTTTTCTTCTACGTGGCGTGCGAGGTCTCGTCGAATGTGTTGGTGGTCGAAGGTTAGGCCATACAAATCGTTAATTTGGTGGGCTATAGCGCGATACAAGCAGTTGCCGTCTCCTGGTATTTTTACGATAGAGTTCCCTATTTCCATATCTGTTTTGTGCCTTACCGTGATGGTATCGCAAACGACGGGGTGCCGTGGCTAGCTCGTGATATCTTTCTGGTATGCGCGTGATCCTTTTTGTTGAGGTTTGTTGCGAGGCTGTGAAGGAAGCTTATATACTATGTACGTATTTGTATTATAAAACTGGTGTATCATGCGCTATACTAGTTCCCCTTTGCCTTTAACGTAGAAGGGGAGTAAGTAGTACTCGAGTGGGTACTTGGGTCTCGTCTATCAACTCTAGGTACGGGGCATTTGTTAGGTGAATGTTAGGATACTTGCACTTAGTATCTGCTGTTTTTCCCTAGGCTATCTATGGGATCTTAACGAACCCTTTCGTCCGGCGGCAGGCGAAGTTCGTTACTTTAGTTCTAGCGTGGTGTCCAGGTGAGTTAGGGCTAATTATTTGGAATCGTACCTACCTACCATTATTTTGGTACTAAAAAAATACATGTAAGTTATAGCGGTACTGGTGAACTACAACTATTTATCAAATATCAAGCTATTTATCAGGTTTTACAACGATTATAGTCAACGAAAAACCTACGCTTTTTGTACTAAGTGTTTTATGTGTATAAAATAAACGTCTGGGCTTTATTTTACGTAGCAAAACTGAGATAAAAAAAAGGGATCATGACCCGACCATAGTGCCTCGCAGCTGTGTCGGAAATTTGCGGGTGGTTTTTAGCTGATCCTATTGTTAATGTTCTGATTTATTGTTTAGTTTTACGTTTCGTGTTTGTTTTGGGAATGAATAGCTGTTGTTTAAGTAATATTTCTATTTGGTTATGTCTTAGGTTATTGTCCAAACGGACCTGCAGATGTGCGTAGTTTTTGTATTTAAGTATAATTCGTATTTAGGCTTTTTTGTTTGCTTTGGGAAAGTAGATTGTCTTATGGCGGGGTTTACCTGCTTTTTTTTTTGTATGTGGGTTATTTCTGGGGGTTCCTTTGTTGTTACAAAAGTCTACAACTGTAAAATAAATAAACAATAGATGTTTTCTTTCTTTCTTCTTTCTTTAAAACCTATCCGCTTTTTAGATAGTGTAGGGTAAGTAGTTATCTATATATTTATCGTGGAAATTTTAGGGAATCCCGATGTATATTATATCTACTTACAACAGCCAGTGTTTACGCATTCGTTACGAGTAATTACAGCCGTGGTATGGGATCGCGTAATCTAGTCTATCCTGGTGGATTTAGCATGCCCTAGGTCGGGATCCTAAGTCCTAAAAGAGTATTTAGAGATGGTAGAAATTGCTTTTAGGACCAATTGAAGTCAAGATGTTTTGGCCAGATTGTCTGAGCTTTGCCAGATCGAAAGATTTTATTTAGGGGGAATAGCAGCAACGACGTATTACTGGAGGTTTGCGTGATCTAACGTAGTTGAGAGTAGGTGGACTTGCTATGGTACAATCTAATTTATTGTACCTGGCATTATTTGCTCTAGTTATCTAAGTGATATGTCGTATTCTAAGTTAGTTTAGCGTAATTGGTAGTAGTAACCGCACTGTTTGTGGAGCTAGGAATGGTATAGTAAGGTCTAGCTAATGCAATCGGTTTAGTACTTAGTATATGGCGCCCTATATACGGTGTTGGTTGCTGATGTGGGCTGCTTGAGTACAGACCTGTCCCTCGTGGCAGACGTCCAGTCAACATCCTAGGATGTTGAGGTAGGAGAGACAGGAGAAAAGGGGTTTAGACCGCGTGCGACTAATATGGAACAAGCTCACCGAGTTTTCCTTTTGCTGGAGTGGGCTACCCCGCGCCGGGCGCTGTCACCGCTGTTATCGGTGGCCTCTGATGCCAATGGCGCGGGTCACTTACACTGGTTGTCCCACACTGATACGATACATGTAAAGATTACACACACGCGTTGCACGGCACCTGGTTGTTAGGCACTTTTCGCGGGCCAGAGAATTTACCTACGCTAGGGACCGTCAAGCTTTGTTCGCAGCGATTGTGCCAGCCGCTGGCAGATGTTGCGCCCATTGTTTAACGGATCAATTGTATTTACTGTATTTACGAGGCTCTACTGATATTTCCCGAAAGCGACCGCTCGGCACGGCGTCCAGGACGCTACTCAAGAAAGAAAGAACCCTTTGATTTTATACAAATTATAAATTACACATTATTACATAACATACATAACAGTAAATTTAGTTTAAAGTTCCGGCTATGTACTTTAAATAATTCTACAGCAAGACACTTTATGTGTGTGAGAGTGTGAGTTAAAAACTATATAGATACAGATATTTGTTATGGCTTATCCAATAACATTTAAGACCGCTTGCTCAACGATTCTAAAACTTATTCAGCGAGAGAATTACTCGGTTAAAATGGATAAACGTGTAACGAGTCGTGCAGCTGGGCCTAAAACTTTAAAAAAATATTATCATTTCTCCTTGTGTCTTTAAGTAGAGTAATTGTTTCTTACCTTTCATGAGAGAGTTCATAACTTTCACGACATCGGCGCGGCTTTCAATCACAGTTTCACCAATCAGGTCCTTCCACACGAACCAGTTTATATCCGCCTCTTTTTCTAACTCAGTCTCGGAAGAAACCTGCGAAGGAATGTAAACAAATTCTATTGAAATGAGTGGACTAGCCTATATATTGTGTTTTCGCATGCCAGAACGTACTATACATTATAATGTTATTTTTTTAAGTGGGATAGGTTTACTTTTCGGTATCAGCCTTTTAATACATTTTTAATTACGTACGAGTTTTTAACTTCAAAAAAGGAGGATTGCAATTTGTCTTAATGGTTTTTTGTAAGGCGAAGCGAGCATGTTTTATTGGTATTTTAATTTAAAATTCGAACGTTTCTCATCTTGTTTTACATTAGAAAGTTACTAAGATCAGGCTGGCACGTGAGCATCGGGGAGGTAAAGATAAAGGTCAAAGGGTCGTGCAGATTGTATACCACGAGACTGGCGCCAGTAGACCGTCTTTTATTTACACAAGACTGCCAAGTGTGAACCGTCTTTTGTTTCTTTTGGAGTAGATGAAAGACGACAGTCTTTTTGTTTAGTTTTGAATTAGGAATACGTCTTATAAATAAAGTGAGCATATATTGTCTTCCATAGAAATCAAAGACGTTAGTCCTTTGTGTTACCTTGGTAAGATCACTAAGCAGACCGGCAGTGAACTTGCTGGTGACGTCCTCCCAGCGCGCGCTGGTGATGCGGTGCGCGCGCCGCGTCACCAGCGCGCGGTAGTAGTGGCACCACACGTGCGCCGCGGGCAGGGACAGCGCCGTGCAGATTGTAGACCAGTTAGAGGGGATTTCTGGGGATACGATACATTAAATTTAGAAAGAAAGAAAAAAGAAAGAGAGAAAGCAAGAAATCGATTTAACAGAAAAACAAACACGAGTAAAAAATAACAAACAAACATAAAATCTGCCACAACACAGCCCCAACTAGGCATAATGATCATTTACAAATAGACTAGCTTGTGTTGTGCTTAAACACACGCTCAAGTAACCCGCGAACGTTGATCCCCTGAAGTATACGGAAAAAACACATTGTTATGGCTTCCTGAATGTTGCCAACAGTAATTTTGAGTTGCCAAATTTAATAAGAATGCTGATTTAGTAGAAAATATGTGGGTGGTACGATTTATCAACCGGCACAATATAGCATACTCTCCCCTACTTATTAGGTACTCTAAGATTAACATGTAGAGTGTAGACAGATTAGACGAGAATAACACACGAAGTGCCGTATTACATACACGATTTGTGAATTGGATGCTGGATAGAGCGTTTGTGTCTAATAATGTAAATGACAAAAAAATGCAGACCATTCATTATGGTTTATCGTAGAAACGCAATTTTACACAATGACTCTAAAATATAAATCTGTATAATTCATGTACAGCAATTTACAATACTACCATGTTTTTATTTACAAATTAATAGCAAACCCAGCGAACTCCGTTTCGCCAGTTTGTAGTACATGCTATGTATCAGAGATGGCGCTGTATGTGAAAAATGATTTTCCCTGTTTTTCCGCTTCTCTGTTGAATTTTTTCCCGATTTTCCTTTGCTATAAACCTCACGGAGGAGCCCGAGACCTTTCCAACGAATGCAAAACTGTGGAAATCGGTTCATGCGTTCTGGAGTTACAGCGACAGGAAGGAAAACCCGACTTATTTTTATATAGTAGATTTTGATCAATGTAACTGAACCTCTCACCAATTTTAAAAGCCTCCTCCCTGATCTCGTGCAGTATTTTGATCCGGTTCACATTTTGCAGTAACGCCTCCACATTGGTGTCTATGTATGCCTTCACCCAGGTGTTCCATATGTGTACGCTCGCCACTATCTCCTCGCGAGCTAGCGGCTGCGGCTCTGACGGTGTTGATAGTCTGAGGAAAGCCGGTTTTAGAATAAAATATATTTTATGACATTCATAAGAAGAGTTAAAAAGAAGCCTAGGTCTAACGCCAACTGTCCCCATATCAAATCTATATATATAAAACTCAAAAGTGACTGACTGACTAACTGACTGATATAGTGATCTATCAACGCACAGCCCAAACCATTGGACGGATTGGGCTGAAATTTGGAATCAAGGTAGATGTTATGACGTAGGCATCCGCTAAGAAAGGATATTCGGAAATAAAAGTTTAAAGGGGTGAAATAGGGGATGCTTGTTTTACTTCTAAATGCGAGCGAAGCCGCGAGTACCTACTAGTATCATATAAATCGTAGCTTCCAGAGAGTGAAGTAGTAACCAACATTCAATTTTTTGTATCTATACGTATGGGTACTCGTACTTCCGTCTATAAACTATTAAGTGTTCATTATAATTAAGAGTTTAGAAGTGTAAAATAACAACAATACAAATTGAAGCTAATTAATGCAGCAGTTGTTCCAAGTTAGTTTTGGATGGATAATCGAA
Organism: Macaria notata; assembly: GCA_927399415.1. NCBI lineage: Eukaryota > Metazoa > Arthropoda > Insecta > Lepidoptera > Geometridae > Macaria > Macaria notata. The sequence goes on along the minus strand of OV656740.1, from coordinate 2,634,399 downwards.
TTCAAACTAATACTCGCCTGTTATCTGTATACAATAATTTTCATTCGATTATATTTCTTTTACAAATATACCTATATTAGTTAATTTGTAGTTACCTGTAGTTAGTAATAACCGGCGGCAGTAGTTTCAAGGCGGCGGGGTCACTGAACTTGACAAGCTCGACGAGCGGCTGAGAGTCTCTGCGGAACAACTCGCGGAGTTTAGCCAACACTGCTCCACCCTCGTTATCTGAGAATGTACAAAAGGTTTTAACGGAAGTCTTTAGAAGCTCATAATAAATGAGATTATAAATACAAGCATAGTAAAGATGGAAACGCGCTATCTACAAAGATGAAGGATGAAAGAAAACATATAATGAATCGAGAAAGAGTGAGAGGCATAAAAGCGAGTACTAAAACAAATGGCTAAAGTTAGGTAAATCTGCTAATGTTGTCATCACAGAACAACGATCGGGCCACATCGCCCCCGCGCGCGCCAGGGCGACAAGCGTGGACTTCAAAGCTCTGTGGTTGTCATGGATTAAAGATTTTAAAAAATCAGTATAGGATGGGTACTTCACAAAGTCAAGTCTTACCAACAAAACATGCTACGACCAATACTATTGTTTTCAGCACGCACTTGACTCCATTGATGATCTACGAAAAAACAATAATTTTAATGCATTTTAATAATGAATGATTTGGTTTGCGTGAAATTCGTGGATAGCCTAAAAAGATACTCAAATTTAGATTCACGTAGGTACCTATATACCAACATTAAACAGGTTGCATTGCTAACCTCTATTTTATGAAGAGGACTCTAATTCTAACTAACTCAGGAAAAGTACCAGGGTTTTAAATGAGTAATAAAGTAAAAAAAGAAGGACCTTCTCCTTAATCTGTGCCTTGACATCCCCCTCCAACCCTGTAGCTAGTGAGAAGTGCAGCGTGCTCTGAGGCTGTTGTTGCTGTCCAGACCAATAGTGTCGAGGAGTGCCACCAATGATGAAGGTTTACCTTTCTTAGAACATGGGACACCCATCTCGAAATCACAGTGTCAGTGGTATTGCTCCAGGTGACTTAGTGGTGACAGTGCATTGTAAAAATAACACCTGAACCAGTTCGAAGCTGATGATGATAATTAAAAGTATTTAGAGGTATGAATATATGCAAGCAACGTATCTGGGTACTAGGTACCAGGGTAACATAAACAGAAGAAGTACCTTCTCCTTAATCTGTGCCTTCACATCCCCTTCCAGTCCAGTGGCCAGTGAGAAGTGCAGCGTGCTCTGCAGGCTGTTGTTGCTGTGCAGGCCAATGAGAGTGTTGAGGAGCTCCACCAGGGACTGGGAGTCCAGCAGGTGCAGGCTGACCAGGCACGAGCAGGCTACCTGGAACAATATTGTGAGAAATATTTTCAAATGAATAATCATATCAGAGAAAATGTAAAAACATATCATTATTATTAAAAATGTGATTTTTATTCATAGGTAGTTTTTCTGTGGTGCATTTATGACTTAGCAAGCTACAAAACTGTGTATAATAAATACACACTCTTGTAGTCAAAATAGCTGAACTTATTTGGATGTAATCTTTTGCTTTGGAGCCCCAAATTGACAACAGAACACATATTTTTTTTTTTTTTCCATAAAATGTTGTTTTTATTAGAAACAATAGCAAAGCCGTGTAAACTAAGAAAACAAAAAGAACTTTGGATTGATGATATGATATGATATTGATGAAGATGCTACTTTTATTTTAAGTTAACACTGCTATACATGTTATTTTGTTAATTTATTAAAATTAAATACAAATTACTTAATTTTGACTTACCTCAACAGAGATCTCAACATCCTGCAGCTTCTGCTGGCACACCCCGATGATGGTCAGGTTGAAGTTGCAGATAGAGCTCCACTGTTGCTGCACGAGGTGCTGTAGAGACTGGAAGCCAGGCTTAGCGTTCTTACCACCTATTTGTAGTTGGAGACCTGGTGATAAAGATACAAACGTTTGCATAAAGTAACAAGAAAGTAATAAATAAGATTGTTAAACAAAGAGCACATAATTTTATTCATGTAAAGTGTAAACTCTTTATAACGATAAACTCCCTATAACATTGAAGTGAGCCCAACTTGGTTGGTTTGGTTGGTTGGTCACATATTGAAACACTCTTTATAGCGATACGCCATTCTCTATTACGAAGAAATGTGTTCATAGTTTTGGACAGTAAATATTTATTATCGGTGTTATTGTTTATGTTATGTTATCAGGTAACAAAAGACTTTGAAGCTCCGAAACATCCGGAGGTCGGCCTAGCTTTTGATACCCTTAATTGTCTTGAACACGTGCAGTATGACGCATTGTTTTCTCGGAAGTGATTTTCTTCGACCAAGCATACTTGTATTATCTCTCGTATTATCAGTCGTAAACCCACTTTGAAATTGTTAACATGGCGTTTTTTTTGTTCACTCCATATAACGATTGTTAACACTCCATATAACGATTGTTAACTCCATACAACTATTGAAAACAGAAGAGGGAAGATGGTTGGCCACCTTATACGACATGACGAATTTATAAGAAACATCATGGAAGGAAAATTGGAAGCCCGAAGAGGAAGAGGAAGGCCGAGAAGATCATACATGGACCAAATAAAAGAAAAGGCGGGTGTCATGTCGTATAAGGAGGTCAAGGAATTGGCAGAAGACCGGGAAGGATGGCGCATACTCCACAGACAAGGGCCCGACCCTTAAATTTATGATGATGATATAACGATAACTCTCTATAACGACAAAAAATGCTCAGTCCCTTGAGTTTCGTTCTAAAAGAGTTTACACTGTAATTGAAAAGTAGGATACCTACTATACGTAACTTAAATTTTGCATTCGGAATCATATTTCTTATGCTTCTTTACCAAAATTTATTGATTTGATAAGGGTGTAATCATACCACAATACACTTTTGAAAGTATGTTTGTAGAGTAGTATGAAGGTAGAGAAAATAATTACTCCTAATATAATGGTAGAATTTGGCTACTATTTTCCCAGACATGTGTGACCAAACTCCACCTGCAGTCTTTTATAATATATAATTAAATACCTGTGTTAATATGCCTCGCCATAATGAACAGCTGGGTAGCTTTGATATAGTCTTCATTCTCTATACATATCCAGATTTTCTCAGGAATTTCCATCAACAGCTTCACTTGCACTGAGAGACTGTGCATTGAATTCATTGTGTTGTAGCTGAAACAGAATATGTAATAAAAGATAAAGAATCTTTATTGATACTGTAAAGTTGTAACATACATAGGTATGGTATAAGTACTAATATCACAGAATATGCTACACAAATTACAATATCTCGTTAAATTGAATTTATAACATTTAGTTTTTATAAAATTTTCGAAGTTACAATCTGTACTTAGGTATTATTAATAAAATAATGAAAATTTTTGTTCTTAAAATTATGTCAAACATAATAGGTATGAAGTCATACCTACACTGTGTCACGATAGTGTCAAATAAAATCTATGGTCATTTTAGCTGTATAGTGGCTAAATATAGCATTCTTTAAGATGTACTGAAAGATGATAGCTTAATTTGCTTACTTAAAAAATACCTCAGTAATTCTGTGATGAGGAACATCACAAACTAAGTTCTCATCACAAAATATACAAGACTACAATCAACAATCTAATAGCCTATCTAGAAAACTTATGAAAGATTTAGTATGTTAAGTAGAGAAAGATAGAATGAAGTGAATTATTCTTCTTTATATGCAAATTTAAGCTCATTGTAACACTTTGTAACATTATTATGTTGAAATATTCACTCAAAACTTTTATATCATTAGTTATAACATGATATAAAAATACAAACCTAGAAAACACAGGCTTCTCTTCAATCTTAAAGCCAACCAAGTGTGTGTTATGCAGGTTCCTGCAGGCCACCATCATGTCTTTAATATGTCCGAGGGTGCTTAATGTTGTGCCCTTCATCTCTTCTATGGTGTCCGCTGCATGGATGAGGTCTCTGTACCTCTCTCTGTGAATGGCAGAAATTTAAATAAGTTTGTTAGATGTTTGATATAGGAATTTTAGGGTTTTTTAAAATAATGTCTACAGTGCTTTGGAATATAATAATAATAAATATAATAAAAGTGTTTATTTCAGACAGAGTCCATTCATAACTAAACTAAAAATACCAAAAGGAATTTTTTTAAAGTAACTTCTAATGATGATGTAAATCCAAAAGTGTTGAATGGATCATTCTTCAGCCAAATGAAATCATCATCATCATCCACAGCCCTTGGGATCCCACTGCTAGGTATAGGCCTCCCTTTTTATGTGCCTGCCATCTGTGTCAATCTTGTGCAGACTTCATCCAGGTTGGACCCTCAACTTTAATGATGTTGTCGACCCATTTCGCGACCGGACGACCCACTCCTCATATACCAGTTCTAGGCCACCACTCTGTAACTGCTTTACTCCATCTGTTATCAGTTCTCCTAACCAAGTAAGAATAATTCTGTGCTAAAATACACTAAGTGTCTATCATCATAGTCCACTATGATATAATTTGAATAATATATTTCACCAGCCTAATCCAGGGTCCATACACTATATTGTCAACCCATCCTGCAAGTGGATGTCAGAACTTATGTACCTACACTTAGTATAGCTTCATGTATATTAAGCAAGCCTCTAAAGCCTCAGCCTAGGTCATCTAGATGCCAAAATACACCTTATCATAGAGTCCTTTTGGGGTTGAGTTTCCAGGTTGAGATTGACAAGGCTTAGTACTATGATGACTAGCCAGAGCTTTTACAAACTAAAGTTTTAATAACAAAACTCGGCCAGACTCATTTGGTGGAGATTAGACTTTTATATTCTTGCTCATATAAGGAGGGCACCTAATCTGCTGATGGTACTTACCCGACCATAGCCCGTAGTTCCTCTCTCTTCCTTTCGATTTCATACTGCAGTTTCTTCTGAACTTGATCCACGTCGCTTATTGAATGAGTTTGAAACAGCTCGTCCGGGACAATGTTTAGGAGGTTAGGCTGCTGCGCCATGGTAACAGTATGATAATGAAGTCCGTTATACTTTGTAATTGAGTTATTTTAGCATGTTTTGTGCGAATTATAAGACTTTATTGGCGAAAAAAAATCCTTTAAATTTTTCTACGAGTGCAAGCAAACGTAAACAAACATTTTACATTTTTAGGCATTGACATCCATACATCATTTTGACGTTTGATATGACGTGTATATAGTGACAATTTAAGCTTATAAAATACTGGCACATGTCGTTATTTCATTAAGCCTTTGTGAATTTTATTATTAATGTAAATTTTAAGGGGTTTAGTTTGTAAGCTAGTGAATTGCGGTGGCATTGCCCACGTGGTATCAGGATAAAATAGAGGAAATATATTTTATTATACTACACCTGCTCGGAAAATATCTTGATACCTTATCAAATTTACGGTAGAAAGTACGTCATTGCATATCGAACAAATATGCAGGGAGAAAACGCATCTGGGCGGGAGAGAATGGATTTTCATACTTACACTTTTCTCAGCAGCAGCGCACCAGGAGTGCGCGGAGTACGAGAACGGTCCTGGATGTCTCGCAGCACCCCCTCCAACCTCAGTTTGGCCACCGGCAACCTGTAGTAAGAAAAGATAATATTAGAGATCAGAAGTAGATTTAAGTGCGGGCAGCAGCGCACCAGGAGTGCGCGCAGCAGCGCACCAGGAGTTCGCGCAGCAGCGCACCAGGAGTGCGCGCAGTAGCGCACCAGTAGTGCGCGGAGTACGAGTACGGTCCTGGATGTCTCGCAGCAACCCCTCCAACCTCAGTTTGGCCACCGGCAACCTGTAGTAACAAAAGATAATATTAGAGATCAGAAGTAGATTTAAGTGCGGGCAGCAGCGCACCAGGAGTGCGCGGAGTACGAGTACGGTCCTGGATGTCTCGCAGCACCCCCTCCAACCTCAGTTTGGCCACCGGCAACCTGTAGTAAGAAAAGATAATATTAGAGATCAGAAGTAGATTTAAGTGCGGGCAGCAGCGCACCAGGAGTGCGCGCAGCAGCGCACCAGGAGTGCGCGCAGCAGCGCACCAGGAGTGCGCGCAGTAGCGCACCAGTAGTGCGCGGAGTACGAGTACGGTCCTGGATGTCTCGCAGCAACCCCTCCAACCTCAGTTTGGCCACCGGCAACCTGTAGTAACAAAAGATAATATTAGAGATCAGAAGTAGATTTAAGTGTGGGCAGCAGCGCACCAGGAGTGCGCGGAGTACGAGTACGGTACTGGATGTCTCGCAGCACCCCCTCCAACCTCAGTTTGGCCACCGGCAACCTGTAGTAAGAAAAGATAATATTAGAGATCAGAAGTAGATTTAAGTGCGGGCAGCAGCGCACCAGGAGTGCGCGCAGCAGCGCACCAGGAGTGCGCGCAGCAGCGCACCAGGAGTGCGCGCAGCAGTGCACCAGGAGTGCGCGCAGCAGCGCACCAGGAGTGCGCGCAGTAGCGCACCAGGAGTGCGCGCAGCAGCGCACCAGGAGTGCGCGCAGTAGCGCACCAGGAGTCCGCGCAGTACGAGTACGAGTCCTGGATGTCTTGCAGCAACCCCTCCAACCTCAGTTTGGCCACCGGCAACCTGTAGTCAGAAAAGATAATATTAGAGATCAGAAGTAGATTTAAGTGCGGGCCGCAGCGCACCAGGAGTGCGCGCAGTAGCGCACCAGGAGTGCGCGCAGCAGCGCACCAGGAGTGCGCGCAGTAGCGCACCAGGAGTGCGCGGAGTACGAGTACGAGTCCTGAATGTCTTGCAGCAACCCCTCCAACCTCAGTTTGGCCACCGGCAAGCTGTAGTAAGAAAAGATAATATTAGAGATCAGAAGAAGATTTAAGTGCGGGCAGCAGCGCACCAGGACTGCGCGTAGTACGAGTACGGTCCTGGATGTCTCGCAGCACCCCCTCCAACCTCAGTTTGGCCACCGGCAACCTGTAGTCAGAAAAGATAATATTAGAGATCAGAAGTAGATTTAAGTGCAGGCAGCAGCGCACCAGGAGTGCGCGCAGCAGCGCACCAGGAGTGCGCGCAGCAGCGCACCAGGAGTGCGCGCAGTAGCGCACCAGGAGTCCGCGCAGTACGACTACGAGTCCTGGATGTCTTGCAGCACCCCCTCCAACCTCAGTTTGGCCACCGGCAACCTGTAGTAAGAGAAGATAATATTAGAGATCAGAAGTAAATTTAAGTGCAGGCAGCAGCGCACCAGGAGTGCGCGCAGCAGCGCACCAGGAGTCCGCGCAGTACGAGTACGAGTCCTGGATGTCTCGCAGCAACCCCTCCAACCTCAGTTTGGCCACCGGCAACCTGTAGTAAGAAAAGATAATATTAGAGATCAGAAGTAGATTTAAGTGCGGTCAGCAGCGCACCAGGAGTGCGCGCAGTAGCACACCAGGAGTGTGCACAGTAGCACACCAGGAGTCCGCGCAGTACGAGTACGAGTCCTGGATGTCTCGCAGCAACCCCTCCAACCTCAGTTTGGCCACCGGCAACCTGTAGTAAGAAAAGATAATATTAGAGATCAGAAGTAGATTTAAGTGCGGTCAGCAGCGCACCAGGAGTGCGCGCAGTAGCACACCAGGAGTGTGCACAGTAGCACACCAGGAGTGCGCGCAGTAGCGCACCAGGAGTGCGCGCAGTAGCACACCAGGAGTGCGCGCAGTAGCACACCAGGAGTGCGCGCAGCAGCGCACCAGGAGTGCGCACAGTAGCGCACCAGGAGTCCGCGCAGTAGCGCACCAGGAGTGCGCGGAGTACGAGTACGAGTCCTGGATGTCTCGCAGCAACCCCTCCAACCTCAGTTTGGCCACCGGCAACCTGTAGTAAGAAAAGATAATATTAGAGATCAGAAGTAGATTTAAGTGCGGGCAGCAGCGCACCAGGAGTGCGCGCAGCAGCACACCAGGAGTGCGCGCAGCAGCGCACCAGGAGTGCGCGCAGTAGCGCACCAGGAGTGCGCGCAGCAGCGCACCAGAAGTGCGCGCAGTAGCGCACCAGGAGTGCGCGGAGTACGAGTACGAGTCCTGAATGTCTCGCAGCAACCCCTCCAACCTCAGTTTGGCCACCGGCAAGCTGTAGTAAGAAAAGATAATATTAGAGATCAGAAGTAGATTTAAGTGCGGGCAGCAGCGCACCAGGACTGCGCGTAGTACGAGTACGGTCCTGGATGTCTCGCAGCACCCCCTCCAACCTCAGTTTGGCCACCGGCAACCTGTAGTCAGAAAAGATAATATTAGAGATCAGAAGTAGATTTAAGTGCAGGCAGCAGCGCACCAGGAGTGCGCGCAGCAGCGCACCAGGAGTGCGCGCAGCAGCGCACCAGGAGTGCGCGCAGTAGCGCACCAGGAGTCCGCGCAGTACGACTACGAGTCCTGGATGTCTCGCAGCAACCCCTCCAACCTCAGTTTGGCCACCGGCAACCTGTAGTAAGAAAAGATAATATTAGAGATCAGAAGTAGATTTAAGTGCGGTCAGCAGCGCACCAGGAGTGCGCGCAGCAGCGCACCAGGAGTGTGCGCAGTAGCGCACCAGGAGTGCGCGCAGTAGCACACCAGGAGTGCGCGCAGCAGCGCACCAGGAGTGCGCACAGTAGCGCACCAGGAGTCCGCGCAGTAGCGCACCAGGAGTGCGCGGAGTACGAGTACGAGTCCTGGATGTCTCGCAGCAACCTCTCCAACCTCAGTTTGGCCACCGGCAACCTGTAGTAAGAAAAGATAATATTAGAGATCAGAAGTAGATTTAAGTGCGGGCAGCAGCGCACCAGGAGTGCGCGCAGCAGCACACCAGGAGTGCGCGCAGCAGCGCACCAGGAGTGCGCGCAGTAGCGCACCAGGAGTGCGCGCAGTAGCGCACCAGGAGTGCGCGCAGCAGCGCACCAGGAGTGCGCGGAGTACGAGTACGGTCCTGGATGTCTCGCAGCACCCCCTTAAACCTCAGTTTGGCCACCGGCAACCTGTAGTAAGAAAAAATAATATTAGAGATCAGAAGTAGATTCAAGTGCGGGCAGTAGCGCACCAGGAGTGCGCGCAGTAGCGCACCAGGAGTGCGCGCAGCAGCGCACCAGGAGTGTGCGCAGTAGCGCACCAGGGGTGCGCGGAGTACGAGAACGGTCTTGGATGTCTCGCAGCACCCACTCCAACCTCAGTTTGGCCACCGGCAACCTGTAGTAAGAAAAGATAATATTAGAGATCAGAAGCAGATTTAAGTGCGGGCAGCAGCGCACCAGGAGTGCGCGCAGCAGCTCACCAGGAGTGCGCGCAGCAGCGCACCAGGAGTGCGCGCAGCAGCTCACCAGGAGTGCGCGCAGCAGCGCACCAGGAGTGCGCGCAGCAGCGCACCAGGAGTGCGCGCAGTAGCGCACCAGTAGTGCGCGGAGTACGAGTACGAGTCCTGGATGTCTTGCAGCACCCCCTCCAACCTCAGTTTGGCCACCGGCAACCTGTAGTAAGAGAAGATAATATTAGAGATCAGAAGCAGATTTAAGTGCGGGCAGCAGCGCACCAGGAGTGCGCGCAGCAGCTCACCAGGAGTGCGCGCAGCAGCGCACCAGGAGTGCGCGCAGCAGCTCACCAGGAGTGCGCGCAGTAGCGCACCAGTAGTGCGCGGAGTACGAGTACGGTCCTGGATGTCTTGCAGCACCCCCTCCAACCTCAGTTTGGCCACCGGCAACCTGTAGTAAGAGGAGATAATATTAGAGATCAGAAGTAGATTTAAGTGCGGTCAGAAGCGCACCAGGAGTGCGCGCAGCAGCGCACCAGGAGTGTGCGCAGTAGCGCACCAGGAGTGCGCGCAGTAGCACACCAGGAGTGCGCGCAGCAGCGCACCAGGAGTGCGCACAGTAGCGCACCAGGAGTCCACGCAGTAGCGCACCAGGAGTGCGCGGAGTACGAGTACGAGTCCTGGATGTCTTGCAGCAACCCCTCCAACCTCAGTTTGGCCACCGGCAACCTGTAGTCAGAAAAGATAATATTAGAGATCAGAAGTTGATTTAAGTGCGGGCCGCAGCGCACCAGGAGTGCGCGCAGTAGCGCACCAGGAGTGCGCGCAGCAGCGCACCAGGAGTGCGCGCAGCAGCGCACCAGGAGTGCGCGCAGTAGCGCACCAGGAGTCCGCGCAGTACGAGTACGAGTCCTGGATGTCTTGCAGCAACCCCTCCAACCTCAGTTTGGCCACCGGCAACCTGTAGTCAGAAAAGATAATTTAAGAGATCAGAAGTAGATTTAAGTGCGGGCCGCAGCGCACCAGGAGTGCGCGCAGTAGCGCACCAGGAGTGCGCGCAGCAGCGCACCAGAAGTGCGCGCAGTAGCGCACCAGGAGTGCGCGCAGCAGCGCACCAGGAGTGCGCGCAGCAGCTCACCAGGAGTGCGCGCAGCAGCGCACCAAGAGTGCGCGCAGCAGCGCACCAGGAGTGCGCGCAGTAGCGCACCAGTAGTGCGCGGAGTACGAGTACGGTCCTGGATGTCTCGCAGCAACCCCTCCAACCTCAGTTTGGCCACCGGCAACCTGTAGTAACAAAAGATAATATTAGAGATCAGAAGTAGATTTAAGTGCGGGCAGCAGCGCACCAGGAGTGCGCGGAGTACGAGTACGAGTCCTGGGTGTCTCGCAGCAACCCCTCCAATCTCAGTTTGGCCACCGGCAACCTGTAGTAAGAAAAGATAATATTAGGTAGCTACTTTACAATCTACTACTAAATATTTGTCACTTTAAGATTCATGTAATATTTACATCTTAATGTATTAAAATTTCAATCTGAGGTTTTTTTTTTCATTTATAAATGTACCCTCTGCGTCTTCATGCAGCGTTATAAAAATTAATTAAGTATTGGTAGGCCCGATCGAAAACTACATCCGGTTCGATACAGCCAGACGGAATAGGAAACAACTATAGAAAGGTAACTGTAAATTAATATACGTATACAATTATACTTAATATGCATGTATGTCTGCAAGTGTTTTTGTAAATTTAAATATAGTCTTGTTTGGCAAAAACGTCGATTCATAAAAAGCTTAAAGGTCAGTCATTAAAGAAAGCCTCGTATGTTTGATATCTTTCTTGCAAAAAGAGCTGTTATTATTAATCGTTGCTATAGTAATAGGCATCTTAGGAAAGCATCATAAAAGATATCGTAACGTCATTTTGAAGATAATTTGATAATTTGGTATAGAGATAATTTCAGTCCCGGGTAAGGACATAGGATAGTTTATATCCCACGTGATAAAAACGTTTTTACAGCGGATAACACCGCGGGCCATAGCTAGTTAACTATAATTTGTACTTAAATAATATAGTTATACTAAAGACATATATTTCCATCTTCGAAGTATATGTGTAAATAATCGATAAAAAAATATCGACGTTGCACAGCCGATGAAGTTAAAGCGTACTGTGTAAGTACCTACATGAACATCTCGTGCGTCGTAGTGTGCGTGCCGAAAGTGTGTTAGTTTTAGTAAATGGTGACACCTGTTTTGTATCGAATAAAGAACGAATTCGCCTTTAGTCACAGGGCGACAAGCATGGACTTCAAAGCTCTGTGTATCGCACGTATATTAAAATATATGTAGCTAGGTAGCCTAAGCACTAAAGATCGCAATTAAATTTATTAGTAAAATCTCGCGAAAATATAAAACTTAAATATGGACAAAGTCTGCAAACAAATATCTACTATCTACGTATCATATCTAGATCTAAACAAAAGCACGTATCCTAAATGCAAGCCCAACCGCGCGCATCCGAACGAATACAAAGTCAAGAGAGCATGAAAAAGCATGTCTGTATCCAATTGCACCCCCATCTCTACAGGGCTACTCCCACACTGGGACCTATAGTACAGCTGCGTCGAGACCACGACCGATAAAACTACAATCACGATCGAATTACAGTAATCAAACCCACTAAATAAAGAGAGATGACCAGAAGGTAGCAAAATAAAATTAATCGTAAAAAAATGTTAGGTCATATGTAACTCTGTACACAATACTATCTCCAAACGCGACGCAACTCGACTTCTGTACGGATTAAATTAACAACAGCAGTTGAATAGTAGGTACTTAAATTGATGGATAGCGGTACTTTGTTAGCGAGAATATTGGAGGGTGCAGCGATTCAAGAACGATCGCAATCTATATGGAGTCTGTTTGATACAGGCTTTACCAACATTTTAAAACTACCTACGCAAGTCATTAAAAATCAGTTAAGAAAATTAAATTACAAATAAGAATTAAACGAGGGTAGAAAACTACTATCTTCGATAAAAATCATAATGTCGTGGGAGCAGCGGGTCATAAAGGCGAACTACGTACTTACAATGTAACGAACGCTTAGTTATTTCACGTGAAAAACAACAGGCGAGCTACGAAGTAAAATATTTAATAACTCTCGCGGAAACTACGTAATTATTAGGAAATAAAATGGTTTGAAATCGAAACGAATTAACGATCAAATTGAATAAAACTAAAATCTTGTAAAATTGTAGGTACTCACATTTCTGGCGACAACAGGCTCCTACAGACTCCGGGCGCATGGAGTCCAGTATTTCTGCGATGGACCGGAAAATTAAATTAAATACTCACAGGATGTAGTAGCGGCATCGATGCCGCAAAAACTTTCGGAAGTTTCAAACTGTCGAAGGAAAGTTGGGCAGAGTTCCCTGCCGAAATGTATTCGCGTCGGCGCGGGCGGCTCTCGAACGACTGAGCTGAGTATCGATCTCGCGCCGTGAAGCACGAAACCATCGCATGCCTTCCACGAAAATGTGGCGGCGGACCAATCACTGAGCTAGAATACGCTCCAGCCACTTGCCGCTCACCTTGTGCCACTACAGAATTTAGTCAGATACCCTTTTCAAGTTATTAAAAACATAACAAATATGTTAATAATATATAAAAGATTAATCAAATTTGTTTCTCTTATCTTTAATGTTTTTAGGTATAATATTAAACACCAAAAACAATAATTGAATTTGATTTGAATTTATGAGAAGATTTCCGGTTACGGTATAAGACCGGAAATAATCTTGCAGGTAAATTCAAATCCAATCTGATTTAATATAATACGAAGGTGAAACAGAACTATTATGGCAATAAATAGAAAAGTAAACTACCGAGTGTGTTAAAAAGTTTATTTATAACTTGATATAATGTAAGCTACAAGTGGCGGTTTGATGGCGCATGCTCAAATCACAAAAATTCAAACTATTCACAGGAAGTCCACAAACAAAGTGTTGATAATTTTATTTCTGTAGATTCTAAAACATATATAATTTCTGTATAAAAAAATACTTCATGCGTTATTTTTTTAATAATTATTCCTCGTTTTTTAGTATTTTGTAATCAGGCGTTGCTCTCTAAGGGGATAAAATAGGGCGCCATCTAGTTATGATGGGCCAAACTAATCTGACTTACAATTTAAACACAGTCATAAAATTAAAACTGCTAAAACGTGTTTTAGTATCGATTTAAAGTTTATCCAAACGCTTATTTTTTTCAAATATCTTCTATGTTCAGATTTTTAACTTCCTTTAGCTTTATTATATGTATAGATAGATTAAATAAGGTGAATAGTCCATAATTTTGGAACTGTACTCACGGCTACAAAATGCGATTTTTAGGTGTGGTGTGGCGGTGGTTCATGGAGATGAACCACCGCCACACCTCACCTCCTAACCAACGTGGCCTTCGTGGATCTCAAGATCACGTTAAGGACAAACACTACATATTTCTCCAGTTTCAGTTACAATGGATTTCCGCAAAGTAACGCCTGATTCAATATCAAATATCATTTATTTTTATTTATATATTCTAGGCTTAGGAATGTTATTTATTTTTGTTAATTAGCTCAATTAGCTCCCCACCCACAATATCAGTAAAACTGATATAAAAATAGCTTTATTTAGTGCTTTGAACCAATTGTGATAATTGATTTCCAAATGTAGAACAAATGAATAAAATTCATAGTGATATTACGAGTTTTATTGGAAAAAATAACCATATAGATTTATCAATTATTAGTATTATTAGAATAATAAACTTATTAATAACATGTAAAGGTCATCAAAAATAGCAACATTATTGATCAAAGGTACAAAGAGAACAACACAAGACTGACTTGCTTATAAACTTAAATTAACAAGTAATTTATTATATATTTTTTGGTGTTCGCAGAGATAGTTAAGACGACACAAAACATTAATCAACTGATTATTATTTGATTTAGGTGATTCGCAAAACTTAGTAACACTTCAGATATTTACGAAAACAAACTCTTACTTTGATGATAGCTTCAATCCTACCATTATTTCTAAAAGGCACTTTTTATTGTAATATGAACAGGCGGTATAGTGACGTAAAGTCAGGTAAATATTAGGAAAGCCTGAAGGTCATTATGTGAATAATCTTCTTTTCTAGACTTATTGTAAATGATTTTCAGAATAGCTCTTTAACAATGCTGTTCAAATAAAGTGCTTATAAAGATTTGCCATTGTTGTACTTGTAACCGAGAGTATAATGGCCAAAAGTCTAAATCATTTTGTTTTTAAACTTCTAAGGGGATGGAAATCAAATATTAGGAAAGTCTGTAGAGCATTTTCCTCTGCAGCCTGTTCTGCAGCTCCGCCCGCCCCGCCGTATCATGGTGTGAATGACTTTCAATATGGCTCGCTCTGGATACTTCTGTTTGAGGAAGTCTTGGATGATGGTCTGCTCCGACACTTGAGAGCCGACGGCGAAACGACGCTTTAACTGCTTCTCGACGCGGGACAGCATCTCGTGATCTTCTTCTGTGGTGAAACCTTCCGCACCTGGATGACAAATGTATACATAGTTTTAGAGATTGTTGCGAGAATTTAAGATTCTTTCAATCAGCAAGGGGTAGGTAGGCTTCTTGTTGATTGATTATAATATCTTTGCACTAGAAGTTATAATAATAATAATTTGTTAATTTGTTTGTTATTTGTTTTTTTACACCTTAAGAGGTTCTCCTTGGAAGGTTGGTTTAAGGGCCAGATACAGAAGGCAGTGATCCTTGATACGGCGCGTATTGTCCGGAGGTTCCTTTCTTTGTAGCCTCTACCACCGGTTGCTTGGGTCCTGCCCCGTTGCCGGCGGCATCACTAGTTTTAAGTTTATTATGATATTTGTTTTTTTTACATACATATATTGTAAAAAAATTAAACATAGTTGTAAATAAATGAATACGGAATAATTTGTTTATTATAGTAAATAAATAAAAATAATAATGTTTATTGGACACACAAATTCTTATAATACTAACACTTATTAATAATGTAATTTAAAATAGGGCATTTTAGATAACAAAAGATATGTCGAGTAGCTGCTACGCTGGGAGAAAGTGGTATCTCGTGTTGTAGCAGCTGATTCCTTCAGGGAAACATTTTTTCAATAGGTTGTAAAACTCATCTTACAGAAACAAAGCTAATCAAAATTGTAATTAAAAAGAGAAATATTTAAAAAGAAAAATCTTAGCCTAATTTTGTGTATTGTGTGAGTGTGTGTGTGTATGTATTTTAATTTTTTTTTTTGTTCAAGTATTACACCATTAAGAGTCAAATGTAAGGTATACAATTTTGGTGGATGTGTACACTAGGCTTGCCTATGTCGTAAGTGCAACGTGTAAAATGGAATTAAATTAAAAATAATACTGCTATTTTTTGCTTTAGCTTAAAATGAGCGACATGTTTAGCTCAATAAGGGGTCGTCCATTAATCACGTGAGGCTCGAGAAAGGGGGGGGAGGGGTCCATAAAAAGTCACGAAATATCACAAGGGGGGAGGGGGGGTGTAGTGACATATCACATGTATTTATTTTTTCGACTAACGCGCGAAATGCAAAAAACCTTCTGCAGGTCCTGTAACCTTTATGTTTACCGCTAGACATTATTGTAATATTTAATTTGAAAAAAGTAGAAAATTAAGATTTTTAATAGGTCTAAATATACACGTGATATATGGGGGGAGGGGGGGTTAATCATAAACATCACCATGTATCACCACGGGGGAGGGGGGGTTAAAAATGCCAAAAAAAAAACATCACGTGATTAATGGACGGCCCCTAAATGAATAACACCACAATGACTTGCGTGTTTTACAATTTCTAAGCATTAAATATCTATTTTTTTTATCTGATTGTTCTGCAAGTCTCTTCTAACCGGTAACAGGTGGGGTGTGGCTGGGTAGAAACCAACCAAGCAATGGAAGCAAAAAATAAATAGTACCACCAACCACTATGTATTTTTTTGGTAAAAATATAAATAGTAGTAGTAATAGTTGCTGGCCTGTTAGCTTAGTTGGTAGTGGCTCTGCCTTCTGATTTAGAGGCTGCGGATTCGATTCCCGCTTGACACAAGTATTTATGAATTTTAAAAAATTATAATTACTTGTGTTGAGTCTGGTCGCTTCTATGTAGATTAAGTATGTATTTACAAAAAAAAGTATATAAGTATTATATCCGTTATCAAGTAACCGCGACACAAGCGTTTGCTTAGTGTGGGGCTAGATGGCGCTGTGTGCTATGTCCCGGAATATTTATTTATTATTATTATAGTCCTCACCAGCGAGTGTACCAGTCATGGCAGCATCGAGTGTGGACACCTGGAAGAGCCTCAGCGCCTCCGTCACGTGCGCCTCCGACGCGAACGCCGCCAGAGACATCTTGGCCAGGGACTCCGAGATGCGGACTATGGCCTCTAGTTGTCTGTGAACTAATAGAGATAGGTTCCATGAAAATTGTAATTGTGAGCTATGACATCAAAGAAATGTTTATGTATTGTTAAAGCAAGGTAAACGTTTGAAGTTCAAAGTGGATGGAAGAACTACTTGTATGTTAGTACGTTTTCGTCAAACAAGTTATTCTAGGTTCCATTTATATCTATCTAGATATAATTGAGTCTGTCCTATTAATGGACACATCCTTCTTAGTCGTATTTCTCATAAATGAAGACTGTGACAGTCCTGTTTAAAATGCGTTTATGGCAGAACTAAGTGAGCAGAATAACGCTACAAAAATATTTATTTATTCATACGTATCTTGCCTTCAACCTCTCTGCTGCTGTCTCGGACAGTCTAGGTCCGCAGCGAGCTCGGCAGTACGCAGAGTACCGCTTGAGAAGTGTCAGAGGTAGCTCGCCCGCCTCCTTCTCTCGCTCGGTGGTGTCACCGCCCATGTGCACGGAGATTATGTGCTTGGCTAGCGTCTGGAAAATGTTGATGGGTAAATTTTATTTTATTTATTTTGGTATAGTCACAGACAATCAGTTATAAAAATATATACTAAACACTTTTAAGAATAATATTTAACCAAGAGTCCAATTACGACTATACACAGCTTTGTTAAATGATAATAAACTCTACATAATATTTGTTATAAACAATTTTAGTATATATACTACAACATAAATCGGAATAAAATAAGATTTAAGATTTCATTCATATACCTCCCCGAATGCCCTGCAAGCAGCGCCAAGTAACTGCTCCATCAATCAAGTAGTCGCTTAATTAATGAAACAATCACGCGACACCACCCACAAAACTCCTGAAAGATGCATATGAATTACAAAATATGTCTTTCAAATAGGTACATTTTTTTTTAACTTGAACGGGTTTGCACTTGACCATAGTTTACCTGATAGCAAGTAAGGCTATGGCCTAAGATGGAGCGTGCTTACCCGATAAGAACCGATTCACTCTCGCTTTGAAGATCGCTGGATTATAGTGCGTGGGGAACAGAGAGCCAGGCAGGGAGTTCCACAACCTAGCGGTACGAACAATAAAGGTGGAAGCGTACCGTTTCGTGCGGGTCTTAGGAACTTCCACCATAAACCGGTGTCGTCCTGCCGTACCTCTACTCATCCGGTGAAAGAAGGGCGCGGGCGGAATTAGTCCGTGCAATTCCGCGGCACACTCTCCGAAATGCAACCGATAGAAAACCGACAAACTGGCGACTTTGCGACGGTGTTCAAGACTTTGAAGTTTCGCTCGGCACAGTTTATTATTACCAATGATCTTCTTGGCTCGACTCTCAATGGCCTCTAGTGCCTCAAGTTGGTACTTGGCTGATCCATCCCAAAGATGCGAACAGTACTCCATGCACGACCGAACTTGTGCTTGATACAAAGTAAGCAGCTGTTCCGGCTTGAAGTACTTTCGCACCTTCGAGAGGATACCCAACTTTTTGGCTGCAACTTCGGCTTTAGACTCAATGTGAGAGCCAAAATTAAGAGTAGGGGACAATGTAATACCAAGAAGATCAAGGTGGTCAGTTATCGGCACAGTCGAATTTCGGAAAGTGGGGGCCAGATCGAATGGCCTCTTTTTAGCGGTGAAAAGACACGCCTGGGTCTTCGCAGCATTAAACCTGACTAGATTGGCATCACCCCAATCGGAGACTGCCTTGAGAGCCAGGTTTATACGCTCGACCATCGCCTCCCTGAGCCACTGGATCTCGGCTGCACTGGCCCGCACTGTTGATGTATAGCTCTCTACAACGGTGCTGTCGTCTGCGTACCCAAAGGTTCCGGGTTTCAGCAGATCGTTTATATGCAGCAGGAAAAGAGTTGCAGAGAGCACCGACCCTTGAGGGACTCCGGCATTGATAGCCATTAGAATTGTAATTTATATATTGCTTCAACTTAACCCATATAAATTGGTTAGGTTCTAGTTCTAACAACACGAAATTAACGTGTTATCAACAGGGATTAGTATCCATTTTATACAATGTTGAAAATGTATCTGAATTATCAAAGTCACAAATTAATATCAGCCAAATTTTCCTCATTCCCACTTGAGTTCACGCTCGTATCCAATCAGCACTTACAGAGAGGGATATTTATGTATATTTACACACAAATCAAGGAGTGTCTTTTGTAATTTTAATTTTAACAAACCATTCCTTAAATATTTACAATATACCTGTTCTGCATCTACTCATCCATTAATTGTACTTACCCACAGTTGGGCAAAGGTCTCTCTAATAGTGACACTATATACACTTCCAGTGCAAGCGAGACGGCAAAACTTTTACTTGATGCAACAAAGATACATATACATACACAAGTCATTCCTAAAATACTTACAATATCACTATTATGGTCGTGCTCATCCCTTATACTGTCCGACTGGTGGACATATATTTCCCCCAATGGTGGAAATATATTGCAGTCACGTGCAACGTGACCGTGAAGGTCATAACTTTTACTCGATGCAACAGAGATATCATAACTTAAACTTCTATTGGAAAATGAGCGAAAATAATCACGACCGGTAGGATTCGAACCTGCGTATTTCTGCTACCGTCAGAACGCCTTAACCTACTAGGCTACGGTCTACTAACTGCCAGACGCGAAAATTCACACTCATTTCCAAACACTTCAGACTAAGCACAACAACACCTTATTAACTCACAATGTCCCTGGCCTGGTTGTGGTGGTCCTTGACGATGAAGATCATGTCGAAGCGCGACAGGATGGTGGGCATGAAGTCGATGTTGTCGTCCGCCTTCGTGTCGTCCCAGCGCCCGAACACGGAGTTGGCGGCCGCCAGCACCGAGCAGCGCGAGTTTAGCGTGGAGGTTATACCCGCCTGGGAGAGAATATAGAGTATTATATAAAAGGTATAGTGTTTTTAGGGTTCTGTACCAAAAGGGTATAACGGGACCCTATTACTAAGCCTCCGCTGTCTGTCTCCAGGCCATCTCATAAACCGTGATAGCTAGAAAGCTGAAGTTTTCACAAATGATGTATATCCGTTGCCGCTATAACAACAAATACTAAAAATTAAAGAAAAAAATATTAAGGGGGTCCTCAGCTCAATATTAAAAACGGTAACAGGTAGACGCTTTAAATTTTCATATAATATTTACTAGTATATTACCTTTCAAAATAAATAATGAAATAGCAATAAAGTAAATATTAAAGGGGGCTCACAACAAACGTAATTTTTAAGCAAATTTACTCGATCTTAATAAACAGGTAGAAACTATGAATAATTGTAAGTAAATATTTAGATATGTGCAAACTATAAAAATAAATACCTATATAACACATAAAAACTCACAGAAATGTAGTATACCTACCAGCTACCAGATACAAACGTAATTTTCTATTATAGATGAACCTTCGTGCGCGAGTCCGACTCGCACTTGGCCGGTTTTTTACAAGTATGGTGATAGTAGAGCATTTACGGCCTCGTGTGAACAACTACAAGTAAGTTGTAGAGACTTTTCAAACAGCCCTAGGGACCTCTGTAATACCTTAGCGATGGAGATGGTCTGCTGCTCTATGGCCGCGTGTATGGCGACGCGGTCGTCCTCCCGCATCTTGTCGAACTCGTCGATGCTATTCTGGTATCACACCGCCCTAGGGGCCTCTGTAATATAATACCTTAGCGATGGAGATGGTCTGCTGCTCCATGGCCTCGTGTATGGCTACGCGGTCGTCCTCCCGCATCTTGTCGAACTCGTCGATGCACACCACGCCGCCGTCCGCCAGCACCATGGCCCCGCCCTCCATCACGAAGTTGCGCTGCAAATAAATAAAAAGTATGAGTGTGGCCAACTCTGGTGTCAAAAGTTTTCTAGCCACCTGTAAGGCCTAAAGGATGGCTCAAAAACTATACGGCAATGAACTGCCGGAACCTACTATTAAACGTGTTATCGGAACCACGTAAGTGTCCAAGTGTAAATTCTATCTATTTGTCGGTCACTTGATTCAAATATAGTAATCATAATTATCATCGAATTATTTCATATTTCAGATTTAAAATTTTCAATATTGATGTGCCAATGTTATTATTTAGCAAATTAGAGTAATTACTATTTTAAAGTCCGTTGAAAGCTGTCTCAAAAATGACTGAGGGGCTATCTACTACCCAAAGATCAGTGGTCATTTTTTTTACACGGATTAGGTCTACGTTTAACTACAGCTTGCTTGATGATAAGCACCACTGTAGTCTAAGATGAAGCATGCTCACCTAGAAGAAACCTATTTACTCTGTGCTGAAATCTAATAATACATCATCATCATCCACAGCCCTTGGGATCCCACTGCTGGGTATAGGCCTCCGTTTGCATGTGCCATCTGCGTCGCTCTTGTGCAGACCTCATCCAGGTTGGACCCTCCGATGTCTTTTTTTATACATAATCTACTTAATTTCAAATCTAAGTGCTAAGATGATGATCACTCTCGCTCGCCGGGTCGCGTATAACGGAGGCGGTGAGTCCGGCGGCGCTGGAGCCCTTGCCCGAGGTGTATACTCCGATGGGAGCCACCTTCTCCACGAACTTGAGCAGCTGCGACTTGGCGGTGCCGGGGTCGCCCAGCAGCAGGATGTTGATGTCGCCGCGCCGCGTGAGACCGTCCGGGAGACGCTTGCGGGACCCTGGCGGTGGTAACAGATACATACTTACATACAAATAAAACTTTCAGAAGACTTGATAACCTTCCTTTTTTGAAGTCGGCTAAAAAACATTTAGAATTTAGAATACTTGAGAACCTCCTTTTTTGAAGACGGTTAAAAGGAAGCCTAACATAAGTTTGTATTCATTGTCATATAGACAATGCTATCTTTAAACTAACGAGTTTTTGAATGATTCGTTTCATTATTAGTAACGCCTGTGATGTTTTATTGTAATTCTTTTTGATATCAAAACTCTAAAGCAGACTGATTTTACTTTGGTATGGTAGTAGTATCCAAAAACTACATTAATAAAGTAAACTAAGTAATTTCTTGAGTAATATAATAGTATAAATAAAGTATGTTTTGATTTAAATTGAAAACCGCAAAAGTCATAACCTTATAGAAAATGTAATACCAGTAATGGTAATAGTATTGGCCTTCACTATTAGTCTCTACATTACTATAAGAGTTGGAAGCATAATCAAATTTAAAATAACATGTACCTCCAAACAGCAAGCAAGCGATAGCCTTCTTCATATCAGCGGCTCCGTATACACTGGGCGCTATGGACTTGCCGATCCTCTCGTAGATGTCTGGTGCGGCGGCCAGCCGGCGGAACTTCTCCTCCTCCTCGGCGGTGAAGGGGCTCAGCCCGCCGGTCACCCCCTCCTCCGCTGTGAGCCCCACAGCCCGTAGGTACGAGGAGCGGACACCTACTGAGCCTTTGTCGCGGTTTTCGCGCTGCAATGTTATAAAAGATATATAATATTAACTAGTGGACGCTCGCGGCTTCGCTCGCATTATTTCAGGATAAAAAGTGGCCTTTGACACTCCTAAAAACTCATACTACCTACATACCAAGAACCGTAATAATCCATTCAACCATTTTTGCTCTATGAGCGATTAAATAAACAGATATACAGACAAAAGTTTTAAGTACACTGAAACGTGTTCTGTTATGGATTTAAAGTATACCCAAACTTTTTTTTCTAATATCTTTTATATTCACTTTATGACCCTCTTTAGCTTTATTATATGTTCTTTTTCTTTTGCGTCGGATAGATAGACCTTATAGAGACTTTTAAACTTTTGAATGGACTGTACAACCTCCCGGATACATCAAATTGGTTTATACGGACTAATCGTTGTGATCATAGCATGGGACACAACCAGACAATCAAGCGATGCTCTGCCAAAACTAACACAGGTCACCACATACTCAGCAACAGAGTGGTTCATAACTGGAACAGGTTGCCAAAAGAGGTGGTCAGTGCAACATCTGTAAACAACTTTAAGAACCGGCTTGATGACTGGTTCCATAAAACCAAAAAATCTCTTGTTAACTTGTGATCATTGCACCAGTGGACTGTTTAATTTTTTTTTTATCTTTGTGTGGACTATATAAAACAATTTTGACACAGTGTGATATGGGCACATCAGCAATTTGCTGCTCGCCCATTATTCAAATAAATAAATAAATAAATAATTGCTAATAGATTAAATATAAGTACCCATTACCATCATCATCAGCCTACAGTCGTCCACTTCTGGACATAGGCCTATCCCAAGGCACGCCACTCAGCCCAATTTTGTGCTTCTCGTCTCCACCTATTTCCTGTTATCTTCATGATGTCCTAGCTCCACCTAGTGACAGGCGCCCTACACTACGCTTGCCAAGCCGTGGTCGCCACTCCAGAACTCGCCTACCTCATAGGTTGTCAGTTCTGCAACAAATATGACAAGCCCATTGCCACTTCAGCGTGCTCATGCATTGGGTAGAATAGAATAGAATATATATTTAATGTACACCATAAAACATAGTAATAACAAAACAGGAAATATAATTGTATAAGTACCTACCCAACACCTGTCATACTTATTTTGCTTCAATTATTAGTACTATTTATTACTTAGTATTATAGGTACTATACTTCTACTAAGAAACAGCCTGGTGACAGACAGACAGGCAGTAGAATCTTAGAAATAGGGTACAGACCGAGCCCTAAAACGATGATTATCAAAATGTGGATGTTAAAATATTACAGGTGACTCTGGCTGTGAGCAAAGACCATGGATTATGACGCATATCCTCAATGCTCAAGAAGGAAGTGCAGCAGAGCATTACACTAGCAAACAAGTGAATGTGGTGGAGAGATGCTTGGGTGTCTTGAAGTCACGTTTCCGATGTCTATTGGCACAACGGACACTGCACTATA
Organism: Macaria notata; assembly: GCA_927399415.1. NCBI lineage: Eukaryota > Metazoa > Arthropoda > Insecta > Lepidoptera > Geometridae > Macaria > Macaria notata. The sequence continues at coordinate 2,610,720 of OV656740.1, read as the reverse complement.
CTCCGGAGAAGGCAGGGAAAATTGTTAACGCATGTGTGGTTCTTCACAACCTCATATGCGAGCCGCACATGGAGATCGACGAGGAGGCTATGCGACTTGACCGCGAACGTCAGCCAGAGTATTCTCTGGACACATTCAGCCAAAGCCCCAGTTCATGCTCAGTAAGACTACAACTCATAGACAGGCTTTGGAGTGCTCACATATGCAACTAATTACTATTATGCACTAGTAAAATGTTAAATTAACTTTCAAACAGCCGACTGTTAGCTGAACAGATTAGACTAACATTGTATGTGTATACCTACATTTAAAATTGCATGTCCTATAATGCTCTGTATAATATAATGTGTGGAATGTGTATAATAAATATAGTGTAGTAATCCTAATAAATGTATATAGAAGTAAAAATATATTAGAAATAAGGAATCACAGAATTTAAGTTTATTTTTAGTTTATTGTACATTTTAATATTTTAGGCTCTGAGGCAGTGAGGCAGCATTATTGTAATGGTTAACAATCAATAGACAGATAAACAAATAAATAAATATTTGAGGACATATCACAGAGCGCCATCTAGCTCCATACTAAGCTTACGCTTGTATCATGGGTACTAGTTAACGGATATAATACATATATACTTTTCTTTTGTAAATACATACTTTATATATAGAAACAACCAGACTTAACACAAATAATTACAAATTGAAATATTCATAATTATTTGTGTCATGCGGGAATAGAACCTGCACCCCTAGATTAGAGGGCAGAGCCACTGCTAACTAAGCTAACAGAGCAGTCCATCATGATCTTGATTCACTGCTGAGCATAGGTCTCTTCGCTGAGGGTGTTAGAATTAGGGCATGGATTCCGGAATTCCGAGATTTCGTAACTCCGAAATTTCGGACTGTTTTTTTCGATATTACGATTCCGGAATTGAAGTCAATATCGTAATATCGCAATCCGATACTGATTTAAATATTATTTTTTACTGATGAAAAAAACCACATTCAGTAACAGAATTTTCTATTGCGAAATGTTACCGCGCGCGAAGTTTGGTTTGAATTTGCCGCCATCGACGTTTGTGTTTGTTTGTAACTCGTCACTCGGGCGCTCTCAAGGACTGCCGCCTGCAGGAGCCGGCCGGTGGGCCACGCCCTGCTCCTAGCGACGCCAGGTACTTCCCCTCGTAGCCGCGTACTCGCCCAGTCGCCAACCAGTTCGCCGCGCCGTTCTCGCCCGGAAGTCGGGAGTTGGTAGTTGGTATATTGCATTAATTCATCATAACTTTATCCAATGCTTACGAGAATGTATATTCAGTTATTCAATAAGCTATATTTTAGATATAGGAGAAAGAGAACGTGTCGATTTTTCTAAAATATTTTTGTAAGTTGATTAATTTTTTGAATAAGACTGTTTAATAGTTTTCATTTATAAAAACATTTTAATCCCGATTTATTGTGTTTTTTAATCCTGTAATTCCGGTACTGATTCCGGAATTCCGAAATTGAACCAGTAATATCGAAACTCAGTACCGGAATCAAACATCATCCGATATTACATGCCCTAGTTAGAATACAGACAAGCAAAAATTATCATCACTGATCACTGCCAGGCATACCTATGCTCAGCAGTGATCAGGGACTCGGATAAGTTCTAGAAGGGAAGTCCCTTCTAGAACTTATCCGAGTCCGGGTGTCTGGCACAGACAAGTTGTTTCAAAACAGAGAGAAGTTCTGGAATCATCGGAAAGCTTTAGCTATTGCTACCATTAAAGATCGGCGGTACCGATAATCTATTACAAATACAATCGAATTGCTTTCACAATCACGTCACCAATAGTAATCGCTTTGAGATAGGCGGTCAACGAACCCTTCAGGACCTACAGACCAAAAATCATGTTCCGTTGCAACGTGAAACCAACAGACCACACACAGACTTTCCCATTCTACATTAACTGTATCGTTTCATCTTAAATATACCTACGTATGCTTATGTATAAAATAATCTTAAACAATAAATTATTATGTTATACAAAAAATATGATTCATTCATACCCCAAACACATACTCAATATATATACAGTAGAGGCAAAATTAGAAGTAAGTATGCCAGGCTTCGAGATTTACGGATGTCTCATCGACCAATTTCGCCAATGGTTGCCTGGAAGAAATCGCCTAAGGCGATAAGGCAGCAACACTTTAATCTATGTATATTTTTCTGTTATGTAATTTCTGTGTTTTATGGTGTACATTAAAGCTATATTCTATTCGCACGTTTTAAATGTTTCATTGCAACTGCAACAGCTAACTTGAGCTGACCTACATTTTTCCCCTAGATATTATCTCTTTGTATCATTTAACTTTCCATAACATAACACTAAGTAATTGGTCTTTGTTAAATAAAAGAGGCAGCGCTAAAATTTTAGAAATAATAAATATAATCAAAGTAATACACTTAATATTCTTTCAGAGAAAATAACAATTTATTCTTACAAATCTACAGTCAAATTCCAGAGTTACATTATAAAAACATTTACTGCATTGCTGTTTATTTCATATATTGCATTAATTGCATAATATCACATTAACAGATCAACACCATGGCGTTTCGAGTCTTAATGCCCACACTTTATAATAAAAGTACCTATTTATTCAGTTCAAAGTGGATTCTCACATTTTTATAAAATATAAAATAACATAATAGTTTGGAAAGTCAAAGAATAATATTATACATGAGATAAAATGTCAAGATACTTTTAAATATAATAATATGGTTCATTGAAAATGTATCTAATATTAATTTATTTATTTTCTCTCAAGGCTCTCAGCCTGTGTTCCTGAGTGTATGAACATCATATATGATTGATATGTAAAGTTTAACCTTTTATTTGATACTAATAACAAATTGGTTTTAAACAGTTAACATAACAAATAAACAATATTTTTTTTTCTGAAAATTTAACTATGTAGATAAGGTGAGCAATAGTTCCAATTTTATTTTACACTAGCGGGTGCTCGCGGTTTCGCACGCATTAAGAAGTAAAACTTGCATCCCCTATTTCACCCCTTTAAAAGTGGCATTTCCAAAAATCCTTTCTTAGCGGATGACTATGTCATAACATCTACCTTCATTCTAAATTTCAGGTCAGTCCGTCCAGTGGTTTGGGCTGTGTGTTGATAGATCACTATATCAGTCAGTCAGTCACCTTTGAGTTTTATATATGTATATGTAGATTGTTTATTTCTTCATAAGTTCAATGCTTGATCAATGAAATTTATCAACAGTAGGTATATAAAACAATGTTTTTGTTCAAAATACCCCAATCCTAAAGGACACAATCAAGAGAAACTAAGATACATAATATGGTATCTAATCAGAAGTGGGGCTAAATACTACCATAGCATTTTTAATATTGAACACTTAAGGGCCTTATTACAAAATGTGGTTTAACTATTAGTCCAGAACTTTGAAAATATGCAGTCCGTTTTTGCTGTTCAAAATTGTTTCTCTACTGTCATAATGTAACCAATGATAAATCAACATCCCAGTTTGAAGTTGACATTTGATTGTTTATATATGATGTTTGAACAACAAGAACCGACTTTTTGTTTTCAAAGTCCTGGACTAATATTTAAACCACGTTTTGTAATAAGACAGTTAATACATAGTCATACAAGAAAAGTAATTGTATTACTATTAGAAACACATATTTCAGTCAAGTGAATAAAAATAAAATTGTTTACAATATTCTCTCTACATGGTCAATGGTAACTTGTACATACACAACATGAATATGTTCTTTTGAACTGACATCCTTAGAAGAGTCATAAGAGTTGAAAATGGAGCAAACTTGTATTAGAATCATAGAAGGGCCACCATAATGTATATGCCCATTTGAATTTTTCAATTATTCAATAATTATATGGGGAAGTCATGACCCTCTACATAATAATCTATACATATAATAAAGGTCAAGAGGGTGAAAAACTGTATATAACTGTAAAAACACAGATGACTTTCGAAAAAAAATGTTTGGGTATTCTTTAATTCGATAACAGAACACATTCAGCAGTTTTTAATAAAAAATAAGATTTTTTTTTTTTATTAAAAACTGCTGAATGTGTAAAAAAAATAAGATTATTTATTAAAAAATCTTATTTATTATTTATTTCAGGCTTAAACCCCTTTTTGTTTGTATGTTTAGACGCGCATCACGCAAAAACTGTTGAACGGATCATCATGATTTTTGGTATGTAGGTAGTATGAGGTCCTGGGATTGTCATAGGCTTCTTTTTATTTCGAAATAATGCGATCGAAGCTTTGGTCGTCCACTAGTGAAAAATATGTGTAAAGAAAAAATTAAAATTTGAAAATTTCATTTTTATAGTAATAACTTTACATGGTATTTACAAGTTACCAGTACCTTGTATATCTTACTTACACGTTCTGATCTTTAACACTTAAGAAATGGATATTCCAACCCAAAAAGTACATATTTCTAAAACATTTTTCTTAATTTTCTTTATAAAATATATAACACTAAAAGCTATAACAATGCAACAGCATGCTGCATTATAATTACTCTTATCATAATGTTAATATTATTGTTGGCTGGTTATAGTGACCTCAATAAATGCACAAAAAGAATTGAAATTAAATTACTGTGAAGTTTCAATTCCCATATATTGTATTGATTGACAAGCACAATGCAGAACCTACAAGCATAATGAACTGCGAATTTTGGGTATTGAAAATGAAAAATCTGGTGAAATCTATACTAATATAATAAAGCTGAAGAGTTTGTTTGTTTGTATGTTTGTTTGTTTGAACGCGCTAATCTCAGGAACTACTGGTGCGAATTGAAAAATTCGTTTTGTGTTGGATAGACCATTTATCAAGGAAGGCTTAAGGCTATATAACATCAAGCTGCAACATATAGGAGCGAAGAAACAATGGAAAATGTGGAAAAAATGGGGAAAATTATTCATCTTTGAGGGCTTCCGTTGCGTGTGCTGCGAAAACGGTTCAAAATTCAAACAATAAATGCCCAAAATAACTATTCCACGCGGACGAAGTCGCAGGCACAGCTAGTTAATGATAAGATTGAATGAAGATTATTTTGAAAACCACATCCTCTATTTTATAACCCTTTATTCATTTCTCTCCATCCAATGGTTGCCTGGAGGATATCGCTTTTAGCGATAAGGCCGCCACTTGTGGCACTAGTATAAGTTATTTTTAATCTCTTTCTTTGTATTTTTATTTCGTGCATTACAATAAAGAATACTCTATCTATCTATAACAAGAACATAATAACTTGCTTGCTTTTGCTGGAAGAGATCGCTTTTAGCGATAAGGTCGCCAGTTAAGACACTAGGCTTAAGTTTTAATTTTTTTTTTAAATTTCTGTAATGTGCTGGTGTTTTTAATAAAGTGTCTATCTATCTATCTATCTTTTATTCTTGTTTGTGTTTCATTTCATATGTCAATAAAATATTTCCATGATATATAGTTTTTATTTTATTTTGCGTCAACTATAGTGTTTATCTATTATCTAGCTATGCTCCCAACAATGCCCAAAACTATAGCATTCAATGACTACATTCTTTATATTGTCAACATCACTACAACCAGCCAACAACAATACATCTCTATCACCACTCTCACTGTAAACACTAAAGGACCGCACATTATTGCCTATTGAGATTACTTCACAGTTCACTTCAGTAACTTTATAGCCTGTGGCTTTCACTTCTTGTACCCAAGTTCACTTTATATAGAGTGGTAGGAAGATAACTCAAGAAGTGTTTTTATTACAGTAATTTATAATACAGTAGACATAGGATCAGCTATGATTTTCATCGAAATGACAAATAATGTATTGCAGACCACCAATTTGGTCCCCATTTTCTAGAAAAAAAACGTCAAGCCAGAAGTTTCAAAAGGGAAATGACGTTGATACTTTATTTATTTTCTTACTGCAGTGAAACTTCCCCAGTTAATCAACTCTGCGGGGGAATCATGCCCTAGAACAACTTCTTTCCTAGCGATGTTTACTAAGGTTGCCTGGAAGAGATAGCTCTACGCGATAAGGCCGCCCAATGTACTTAGGTTAAGTAATTTTACTGTAAATTGTTTTGTATTTTGTTACCTGGTGTACAATAAAGCTATATTAATTGATTTAACAACAAAACCCTATAACATATTGATATCAAACTGACCATATACATATAGGTATGTATAGTCTACCAGTTAGATTCGTAATTCGTATAGAAAATCTATCATGCCATAAATGCTGGAAGTCAAGTTGTGACACTCTATGTTCAGGCTTCAGTAAAACTTCCCCAATGAATCAATTTTACTGGGGGAGTCACAACTCTCAGTGATGAGGAATACACCTCGATGAGGAGGATGTTCATTGCTTGATCTCTATCTTTTTTACGTGGGATAGGTTTATGTTTGACTACAACCAGCCCGATGTTAAGCATTGCTGCAGCCTAGGGTGTAACACGCTTACCTAGAAGATACCTATAAACTCTAGATTTGAAAACCCCTTGAGATTTTGAAATAGATCTTCAACATAGTAACTTTTAAATTATTGTCTGTAAAACTTTTAGTTATCTTGCCATCACTCTTCCTTTTCACTTTGTAAGGCTGAGACCATTTTCACCCTCAGTTGAGTTCAGTACAACACTTCATACACTGTGGCCTTCTTATCCCCCGAGCCGGTCACTATAAACTTGTCGTCCGCAGAAATATCACAACTGAGCACCGATGATGATTCTTTTGACTGAAACAAGAAAACAAATAAAAGTTAGAATTTTAGTGACCAAATAGTTAGGCAATGAAAGCAAAATATTGGTGACTATTCCTTATATTGTATGGGAGTTCAACTTTAGTGTCAACTGTATGTCACTCAAACCGTTACTGTTCTTTTATTTGCAAAAACCACACTTTTTCACAGTACCTACTTACTAAGTGATATATGTACTGGTATATACTAGATTCTAAGATACTCTTCTACTTACTTATGTGTCTCTTTTACTGCCACAAGTTACTTCGAGTACACTAAGTGACTTCAGCTGGTCTGTCCAGTACACTAGGTAACTTTGATTGGTCTCTTAGGTACACTAGGTGACCTACCTTTTTTTTACTAAGGAAAACCCTTTAGAGATACCACCCAATCCCGGGGAGGATTTACGGTGGTTATGTGGGAGTCGCATTATCCTAACCAACCCTAAGCATACCCACTAAAAACCTGGGGTATTCCTCCACTGCGTCGCTGATCGGGGCCCCGAGATCGCTAGGCATACTACCACAGGTGACCTACCTGGAATATACTAGCTCCATAAGGTGTCCGCCACGCATTGAGCAGGTTGTCCTTCCCAGTAGACACGAACCACTTCCCGCTGGCCGCGTACCGCAGGGATAGCACACATGACTCGTGCAGTACTAGCTGGTAGCGGGTCTTTATGTTACTGTCCTGCTCACTTATGGAGCCCTGGTACCTTTAGTGACTACTTTCAGTACGTACTAGGTGACATACTGGTATATTCTAGCTCCTAAGTTACTATTCTGTTAACTTATGTTGCTCTGGTACCATATCAGACTACTTCCAGTACACTATGTAACTTTTGCTGGGCTGACCACTACACTAGGTAACTTTGATTGGTGGTTTAAGTACACTAGGTGACCTACCTGGAATATACTAGCTCCATAAGGTGTCCGCCACGCATTGAGCAGGTTGTCCTTCCCAGTGGACACGAACCACTTCCCGCTGGCCGCATACCGCAAGGACAGCACACACGACTCGTGCAGTACTAGCTGGTAGCGGTCAGGTTTGCCCGCGTGCAGCACCTCCACGTGCGAGTTCTCCATGCCCACTGCTAGCCAGGTACCTGGAAAGGGGAATTGGTGGCAATTAGTGACATGGTTTTAGTTAAATTTGTATGAAATTACATAAATAAATAATACACCTTGAACAATATATCTCGGAGTGTAGTTTGTATTGAGGCTGAACTCATAATACCCACACATTCATCAGAGGAATGTTGAACCCTTTTGACTTGGTCGCAGCGGTGTGGTCACACTACAATAGTATTGGTTGATGTCTAAATAGTTACAAAAGTGGCATTGTTCAAGACAGTTTGTTACGTGTTCCGTAGCCAGTGGCTGCAATACATACTACTCATGAGAAGTTATACAGTATTTCGACTTTTATGTCAATGACTGTATGTATACAATCTCCTTCTTCTTATCAAAAATGTGTGGCCAACTCAGGTGTCGAGAGTTAATCAAGCCGCCTTTAAGGATCTCTGACATGGCTTAACAACTGCCGAACTAGACTAACAGCCGGGACCTACAATTTAACGTGTCATCCGATTATATATTGCACCTGTGGGGCAGTAGCCCAGCGAGAATATCTGGCTGGAGAAGTCGTGCTGGTGCAGCTGGCGGCCCTCGCGCAGGTCCCAGCTGCGCACCGTGTTGTCGAGTCCGCCGGTCCACAGCCGCGTGCCGTCGCCGCTGATGTCTATGCAGGACGCGCCGTCCGTGTGCCCTGGGGGTAAGGGTGACATTTGCTTGACAATAGGAAATAAACACAACTTTTTTTTATTATTTCAATGAAAGCATTTTAATTATAGACAATCAGCATAGTGAAATTATGTTTCAATTAGCTTAAACAACAACGCAGTTGTACATATTTTTAGTTTACGATTAGACAGAGAGAACCGACATGCCATGTGACGTCACAAGGCACTAACACCATACAAAATACACAGAAAATTTTGTTTTGAAAGAGAGACATGAAATGAAATCTTCAATTGGTCATAACTTCTTTATTTTTCAGTGGATATAAATGGGGTTTGGACAGCTAGTTTAGTATTTTGATATATTTGTATAGTTTATTTACAACAATCTAATTTAAGTTCCATGAATAGACCCTATTATTAGAGCATTTCTTTAGGTGTAGGTAAGTAAATTCATGATCCATAAAATGTTTTACAAGTTACTTTTTTAGTGGCATGACAATAGAAAATTAGGGTTTAATGGGGTCATGAAAATTCGTTCACTAATTTAGAATAGAGAATATATCTTTAATGTACACCATAAAACATAGAAATAACAAAACAGAAAATAAGCTTAAATCTATTAAAGTGCTGTACATTGTAGTAAAAGTATTTATCAACACTTAACGTTATAACATTCTACTTATGTTTCCAATACTTGACCTATAATTATATTATAGCACAGACAACAAAACACTCAATTTTAGCAATTTCACATGATGGTATAATATCCACATCGATATCGTAATAGCTCATTATAGATGTTTAGAGATTTTAATGGCGGCAAAATCACTGTGACAATACACGTACGCGTGAATTTAATTTAATAAATTAAAAATTTAAAATGGTGTTACAACATTAGTGAAGATAAAGTAGTGTATGCAACTGCATATAACACGGGTATTAAAATACTCGTTACTATTATGAAACTCGCTGCGCTCGTTTCATAAACTCACACTCGTGTTTTAATACCCTTCATTATATGACAGTTGCATAAACTACTATTACGTAATAATTCCAAAATTATATATTATAATTATATTTACTAATTTTTGTATCAGGAAACGTACGACACTAAAGTACTCATTCTAGCCAATCTCTGTGTTTAGTAACATGGTTTGTTACAATAAATATAAAAACAACAGATATAAAACATAGTTTACGGATACTAACCTTGGAATTGCCTAACTAACGTTTGATTATGTAGATCCCACACCGCTATGTTGCCGTCTGAACAACAGCTAAAGCACACCTGGAAAGCAAGTTTTACAATTTGAAAAACAGATCTAAGTAGTATTTATTACTCGTATTTTCAATGAAATTTTAGCGTTCCAAATGTTATAATATGATCTCAATATGTTGTGGTCGTTCTTGCAAAGTTGGTGTCATCATCATCATCATCAGCCTACGGTCGTCCACTTCTGGACATAGGCCTCTCCCAAGGCAGCCCGACTTTGTGCAAAGTTGGTGTATTTATCCAAAAGGCTTTTATCCAAACAAATGAATTGAAGGTAATGTTAGCGAATGTTAGTATTTCAGTAATGTTTAAACAGTCAAACTTTAAAATGCAATTTCATTTATCCTCAGAATATAATGTAGGTATGTGTTAGATATTTTATGTTTCCTGTTTTTCAAAAAAGCAATTTGAATGGTCTTTACCAGTTTCGTAATTAGCGAGTCAGTCAATAAGGAAACATACATGTAATACTTTTGTAATATTTAAAACATGCATACATTTTTTTTAATAACGTAGTAAGTATATTTTTTGTAAACTGACGAGACAATAGTATAAATAACTGCCGTAACTGTTAGTTAATAAGTTGGATATTTCTATTGGTCAATAAGAATTATCTTATCTTACCTTAGAGTCCGGGCTGATAGCGAGCGCGTAGCAGGCGGGCGCAGCGGAGGTGAGCTCGGCGCGCATGCGCGGCGTGGGGGAGGCCAGGTCCCAGATGGACAGGTTGGAGGCCTCCCCGCCCACTATGAGGGTCCTGCCGTCAGGCAGCAGCTTCACGGAGCGGATGTAGTTGTCTCTTTGCTGGGGAGGGGTCCAGAAATAGTATAAGTAGGCTCTTTTAAACGTCATATATGTTTGTGTGCCTCAGATATTGAATCAAGTCAAACATTGTCTATGATCACACAGCTAAAACACAGGATTCACAGATTTGGCAAGTATATATAAAAAAATTATTTAAAATAACTACAACGGCAAAAAAACCTCAAACTTTAATTCACCTACTTAACTCATTACATTTTTGATTATTAATTTATTTTACTATTTGTCGTTTGTAAGCAGACGCTAGACGTCTTGCTCCAATTAATACTTACCAAACAATCTAGCTACAAGAACGATGTAAATTTTTCGAGCCCGATCTATTGATATGCCAAAGATTCAAGCAGCTTCTAAAAAACTGTTTCTACAAGTTGCAGTTCCGTTAGCACTACTAAACTTCAATTGAGTGTTCTTGTTCTTGGTCATACTTTTAACAAACGTCAAGGTTTTCGTTAGTACACTTACCAAACAATCGAGCTGCGAGAGTGGTTCCAGTGCGTTGGCGGAGCCCGGGTTGGTGATGTCCCACAGCTTGACGCAGCCCTTGCCGCCCGTGTACGCGTGCCGCGCGCCGCTGCTCACAGATAGCGCCACTGCGCACACTACCTGCACAAGTTACAGGCTTATTTATGCAAAAAAAATCTGTCAGAGCTTGCTCGGAGATCAGGAGATATAACCTGCGCTTTGAGTGAACACGTTAACGCATTCGCTGCCCTCTTATTTTGTATGTCTATTTATACATGCCCCCTTTTTGAATTTCAATTTACGAAGCGTATTGAAAACGCATTCTTGCGTTTCGGGCTTGTCGTTAATTTTCCGAAAACGTCAAGACACGGTATGAGCAGTCAAAGCGTTAAATGAGCGGCTGTCATGACCACCTTAGTCGTTAAATTGGAACGACGGTCCCCCAAATAATTTGACAAACTAACCAACTGAATATTGGTTATCTCTTCAAGGTTTCGGAAGTCTGTCGACACTCGCTCTGTGTAAAAACCGGTATTCAGCCAAAACAATTGAATCAAGACTATACAATAAATTGGGAACATGGCTAATAAGAGGAACAACAACATTTGATTGAATAGATAATTGCGTGAAAAAAGCATCAAAGCTTTGAGTGCATCAAAGCGCGTGAAGGAAAAGAAGTGAATATTCGTTTCTTCTAAGAAATAAAGCTAAAATGTATCCCATGACTGGTGCAATATTCCCAATTTTTCTGTATAAACAGTCCGAAAACTATAAATTTGACACTGACCTCTCCATGCGGCAGCGCGGCCACCTGCCTGGCGCCGCGCGGGATGCCGGGCCCGGACAGCGCGTCCGCCGGGAACGGCACCGGCTGCAGCGGCCCGCCGCACGTGTGGTACGAATATGCACTGTAAATGCAATGGTATAAGGGTGAGATTCACATTGTTAATATAATTCTAATAACACAATCTAAATATATAAAACTCAAAGGTGACTGACTGACTGATATAGTGATCTATCAACGCACAGCCCAAAACACTGACGGATTGGGCTGACATTTGAAATTAAGGTAGATGTTATGACGTAGGCATCCGCTAAGAAAATATTTCTGGAAATGCCACTATTAAAGGGGTGAAATAAGGGATGCAAGTTTTACTTCTTTACGCGAGCAAAGCCGCGAGCACGCACTAGTTAGTATAATATGTCTGTATAACTCGTGCCTACGTACGGTTTAGTGGGCGGGTGTCCGTTGGGCCGCGAGTGTTCGTACGTAGCGGGGTGGCGGTAGGGCGCGCCGTACCCGGGGAAGGGGTACACGCGGCACGTGCCCGTCGGGGTCGACGCGCGGGGCAGTTTGCCGCCCGGCGTGCCCGGCTTCTCCTGGAACCAAGTACACTCTAATTAGGTGACTGATCAAAGCTAGTGGCCTTAGAAGAAGTAACATAGGGTATTTCTACATACACAACTTAATAATAAAATAAATGCAAATAAAATAAATTTTAAAAATAAAATTACCGCGAATATATTCATAGAAATACAACATGACTTTTTAGGGTCGTTGCAGCAAAAACGCACTAAGCGTCAAGCGTTTATAACAAGAATCAATTTAAGCTTAATTATATATTCGTTCTATTAAAAAGCTATGTACGCTCTTTAAATTATATGTAACTTACAGAACATACCTGTGCCAGAAAATCCACAGGTATTTATACCTGTGCATGTGACGAAATCGTAAGCATAATGGTGTACGCCCCTTCTATCTATCATATCCAGCTCTGCAAAGATTTCATCATGACCACATTCGAATTGACAAAGAATAATAACATACAAACAAACAACAACATACATCTTTAGAGCTCTTAGGTGTGGATCTACTGGAGGAGGAGCCTGAGCGCGAGGGCGGGCGCGGGCCGTTCTCAGCGCGGTCTGCGTCCGCACGCACGCCGGGGGAGCCACGCTCCTCCTGGAACCAGGGGGGTGGTATTATTAGCAAAAACAGACAAGAAAATAAAAACTTTACCTAAACAATTATAATTGCTCGCTAAGGATCTTCCTAATTGGTGAAAATAATGTATCAGACAGACAAAGGATAATCCAATCTAAAGTTCTTACGAGAAATTCTAAATGTCGTAGAATAAAGTTTGTTCCTTTTAAAGTACTAAAACGATTAGTATCTAGTATTTGTTCATCTGTATTTTTTTTTCTTTTACAGCGCAACGAAACAACACATCATAGCTAATTTTTGTATGAAAATTTATTAGATTGTCCTGAAACTTGAATATTTCTAGCTAGGTATTCTGAAATAAAACGCGCAAAACCGCGGGCATCTAGTCTATACTAATATTATAAAGCTGAAGAGTTTGTTTGTTTGTTTGAACGCGCTAATCTCAGGAACTACTGGTACAAATTGAAAAATTCTTTTTGTGTTGAATAGACCATATATCGAGGAAGCACAAGGCTTTAGGCTATATAACATCACGCTGCAACTAATAAGAGCGAAGAAACAATGGAAAATGTGGAAAAAACGGGGAAAATTATTCATCTTTGAGGGCTTTCGTTGCGTGCGCTGCGAAAACTGTTCAAGATATCAAAAAAATTAGTATGTAAGAATTAATGCCCAAAATAACTATTCCACGCGGACCACAGAGCTTTGAAGTCCATGCTTGTCGCCCTGTGACTAGAGGCGAATTCTTTCTTTATTCGATACAAAACAGGTGTCACCATTTACTAAAACTAACACACTTTCGGCACGCACACTACGACTCACGAGATGTTCATGTACACAGTACGCTTCAGAACAACTTCATCGGCTGTGCAATGTCGATATTGTTAATCGATTATTTACACATTTCTTCGAAGATGGAAATATATTATGTCTTTAGTATAACTATATTATTTAAGTACAAATTATAGTTAACTAGCTACGGCCCGCGGTGTTGACCGCTGTAAAAACGTTTTTATCCCGTGGGATAAAAACTATCCTATGTCCTTACCGGGGACTGAAACTATCTCTATACCAAATTTCATCAAAATCGGTTCAGCGGTTTAAGCGTGAAGAGGTAACATACAGACAGACAGACAGAATGACAGACAGACATACTTTCGCATTTATAATATTAGTATGGAAGTATAGATTAGCATGGATTTATCATGAAATAAAATAATATTTAGGCATTAACTCTTGTATTTGTATATTAAATTAAAAAGTAAACACTTTAATATTGGAAAACCGAAAAATTTAAAAAGCTGTTCTAAATTATCTATTTCAAGAACAAGATCAAACTTGAAGACAGAACACATTCGCAGATATAGCCTATTGCTACAGATTATTACTATATTATTACAGTCCGGAGAACAGGATAGTTTTGTTGTTTTTTTTTTGTTCCGTCTATACTTCCTCCGACAATGAATGTCAGAGACATTGTTAGACTAGTTATCTAGTCTATGTCATAGTTATGTTGTAATGAGTGCGAAGAGATATTTGCTCAGTTTTCTTTTTACTCAGATATGATAATCTAATGTCTGCGTATTTTTCCATGACAGCTTTAATCAAATTTCGTTGGTATCGCGCCTTCAGCTAATCTCGTGACTTTATTCTTGTGAATTATCAAATCATCTTCAAAATGACTGGAGCATATTCTGGCATTTTTATGAGGAAACCAGTTGTATCTACTGGTCGCCAATATCCATTTATTTTTTAACACTGGATTTTTTGGAAATCTGTAAATTAAGTATGTGTTAAATAAAAACCGTAATCCAGAAACATTTCCATACAAAGCCAGAAACATCATATACATTATATCGATTATCGATAATTTGCTAGGTTCCATTTACACATCACTTTGCTATCGAGAAGTAGCGTCGTCAAGACAACGAATGTGTTAATGCCATTCAAAATGTCAAAAGTTTTTTTTATTAAAATTACGAAATTTTACTACTTACCGATGGTATTTCACGCCGGTAACACTGGAACTATTGTTCTTACAATTTTTAACTTCACACCAAGACATATTTAATAGTTTATCATGCTGTAAAACCGAGTAAAACGACCGAAAACTCTCTCGCTCGGACTATGTTCGACAACAGACTGACAAGCGCTGTCGTAGGTTAGGTTGGCCTGTTTACTGGTCCAAACGAGAACCACATATTATTATTCATTTCGCTTCTATGAGGGGGCGCGCGCGGGGGCGATGTGGCCCGATCGTTGTTCTGTGACGCGGACGAAGTCGCAGGCACAGCTAGTAAGTAATATGTATTTCTTACCTCATTAGCTACATCTACAACTAAATCTTGATCGCTTTTCTCCGCGTCACTGTCCTGAAAACAAGTTATAGAGTCGTTACTTTAAAACAATAGCGTTCAATTGTAAGACATATTTGCCTTGAGACATTGGTTTGAAAACACTTGTGTAAACATGTTTTCAATTAGTGAATTAGTAGGTTTTACAATGTTTTTGTTCAGACATAATCTTTATAAATGAATAACGTTGGTTTTACAAGTTCATTTTAAATATTTCCGAACCAAGTCTGGTTTTTGAGTTGAGTAAACTTATATGTCCCCTTTTTCATGATGGTTTAATAGTAGTTTATGCAACTGTCATATAATGAAGGGTATTAAAACACGAGTGTGAGTTTATGAAACGAGCGCAGCGAGTTTTATAATAGTAACGAGTGTTTTAATACCCGTGTTATATGCAGTTGCATACACTACTTTATCTTCACTAATGCAATTAATCAAACAACAAAATTAAAAGCTGACAATAGTTAATTTTTCATATAATTTTCTAGATTTTCTGGCAAAAGATTGTGAGTTACTTTTGTTGCCAATTCTAGAATATCCGGAGGCGTACAAATATCATCGTCGCTATCCATTTTTAACTTTTAATTTGTATTTAAAAAACAAAACACATTGCGAAACATTAAATTCACGCGTACGTGTATTGTCACAGTGATTTTGCCGCCATTAAAATATAACCAACGAGAGTGCAGCGCGACCAACCTGATTGGCCCTGCAATCAGGTTGGTCACGCTTTTCCGATGTTATAATGAGCTATTACGATATCGATGTGGATATTATAACATCATGTGAAATTGCTTAAATTGAGTGTTTTGTTGTCTGTGCTATAACAGTAGTAATTATAAGTCAAGTATTGGAAACATAAGTAGAATGTTACAACATTAGTGTAGATAAATGAACTTACGCAATCAATTTACGTATACGAAATTGGTTCAGAAAGTATAATGGCGCAAACATATAGCATTATGCAAAAACATTGTAATACTTTTTTTAAATACTAAATTTATAGCTCATATTGCCATTATATCGCTATTACCTTTGTATACCGTTGGCTAGGCAGGAAATAAAGGTACCACAAAATAATAGCTTTCTTTCTACGCTGTCTTATCACTAAAAGCTTTGTTTTCCAGGCAATAGGATATACAAGAACAAAGTATACCCAGCTGATGTGGCTCAACAAGGGCTGAAGATGATGATGATGACAAGAACAAAATTATAATAAAATAAATACCTTCTCTTCCTTACGTCGTTTAACATCCAGTGCCTCAGGTTCGACAGGTGAGCGCGGTCTGTACTTTTGTTCTCTTTCGTGAGGTGACACTGATCTTCTCTGTAACAGAGTAAATTAACTTTGTTTGATAAATTGATCAAAAATTAACAGAAATAATGGCAAAAGTTTGTTAGCAAGAATAAGAAGAAAATTGCAATGCCTATTTTGTGTATATTGATTAAATTGTAAAATGTTTGGACTACTAAATGATGAATGATTTATTATTGCACCTTATACTTAGACGTTTATCTATTTTCAAATAAAATTTATATTTTTTTTTGTTGTTTGAGCTGTAATAAGGAGCAAACATAAGTGTTTTATTCACAGTCAAAAAATGTATTATTATTTTGTTTTCACAGCCATTTATTGGTCCTTAGAGCCGGATATCAATCATCGTACTAAAAGCGGGTAGTTAAAAATATCAAAATATATCTTACCCATACCTGTTGCATGTCTCGCGGCGGCACGAGGCGGTCGTGGTCCCGCGGCTGCCCGGGGAGGTGCGGGGGAGGGGCGGGGCCCCCGGGGAGGAGGGGGGGCTTTATGTCCGCCGGCGGGGGGAGCTCTACCTGGAAAAGTAGGCAATAAGTTATGTGAATTTGTTATTGTATTCTGTGCCCCGTAAAAATAGCTACGCAAAAAAAAATCGTCTCAAAAAAACACAACTTAAAGTTTCGAGTAGTTCTTAAAGACATTCATAGTATTACAGAGGTATTAACGCGATATGGTACATTTATGTATGTAATAAACCAACAAGCCTCCTGCTAAATTGTGATTAGCACCAGTAGACTACAATTTTGAAATATTGTGATATAGGCACATCAGTAAATTGCTGCGTGCCTTATAAGCGAGCAGCAATTTTCTGATCAAATAATGGTTTTTTAAGCATTTTTTTTCCAGACACATTACCTTATGCGCGGGCGGCGGCAGGTGAGGCGGGGGCGGCGGGCCTCCCCCCGGGAACAAGAGCCCGCCCCCGAGCAGCCCGCCCGCCCCGGGCACGCCGTGCGACAGCCCTGATGCGTGGATCTGTTGCTACAACAAACGTGTGCTATTGGATACTGCTCTATGATAGTCTTGATGGGTAGATATGACTGTGTTAGAGTCTCTAACTTAATGTATTGATATAAGATTCTGGGCTACCATAGGTATGTTGATTAAACTCGGACGCATGTGAAGTTGGGCACAGTATATTACTTTTTGATGCTACGTTACACAAGTACATGTAATTTGTATTAATCAGTTCATTAAGATTCAAACTCTTAATGAATCGATTTATTGGCAGCCAAAATCATTCTATTCTTTTCATACAATAGAGGAGTTATATTTTATAGAACTTTTTTGGCTGCACTTTTGATAAAATAAAATTCTATACTAATGAACAGGGTTAAAGTGGATTGCTGTTGCACTTAAGTTTATCTAGAAACTCAGATTTGTTCTCTTTGTGTAAATAATATGATACCCACAATTGTACTGTAATATATCAACCACTTACTTTGTTATTTGTACACAAAACAATTCAAATGAGTTTCAGTTTTGGTCGATCAAAAAAATGAAAGCTTCTATCCATGATCACAAAACTAAATAAATTAATACAAGTTATAGTGCTTGCATACAATGAAATGTGAAGTTAGATGTAGGACACTGGAATACAAATCAGAAAACCTGACTAGAAGAACTAGAAATTTACCATCAGTTGTATATACCATAATCAGATCATGGTATGGTACATTGCCATCTTGATTATACTCACATGGTCAAGCGTGCACAGCAGTATCTAGGCGCCCAGTACTTCGGAGAAGTTCTCCAATTAAACAAATAATAGGTCTTTACCTATGAAATTGCCGTTTTTTCCTTACATTTTAATCTGTTTGTAACTTTTACGTACAGCTATATTTTTTCCAAATACAATTTTTATTGTATTAATTGTTGAATTATGTACCGTTTAGACAAAAAAGAATGTATTACTAGTGCATATTACTTATAGGGAAGTCATTGAAAACACCTCTTTCAATGTGTCGTCGGTTTCACTACTTTAACTAGGTATATTTTTTTCATAAACTCTGTTTTTGAGAAATTGATATACGCAGTGCATAGCTTTTTTCTATCGAGCTATAGTTATCAATTGCATCTAAATCTGTTCAGACATTTCCATACAAACATTAAAAATGTTTGTATGGAAATATCATTTTTCTCAATTTCGTCATACAAATCGGCAATTTCATAGGTAAAGACCTAATATGTCATGAGAAGGAAATAACCCATCATTCTTTGAATGAAATGGGTGATTATCCTATTTTCCAAGGTTTAGTTTTAATAACCCAGCAATTTTACCGGAATCATTAACAGTCAAAACCAAACCCACTTCCTGTTTGTATGAAATTTATGGATCATTCCCACTAGATCCATTGCGCAGATCCATAAATCTACTGGAATAAACTAATAAATGAGTAAAAAATTAGTAAACTAGATCTAGCATTTCTATTTATGAATTCATGAATAGAAATACTAGATCTAGTTTACTAATTTTTTAGTTACTTTTTTTAGTTGACTCATACCTCTGTTACCGGTTCGTAAACGCTTTTAGGGGTCGTCCATTAATCACGTGAGGCTCGAAAGGGGGGGAGGGGTCCAAAAAAGTCACGAAATATCACAATTGTGTAGTGACATATCACGTGTATTTATTTTTTAGACTAACGCGCGAAAAGCAAAAACAATCTGCAGGTCCTGTAACCTTTCTGTTTACCGCTAAGCATTATTGTAATATTTAATTTGAATAAAAGTAGAAAATTAAGATTCTTTATAGGTCTAAAAATACACGTGATATATGGGGGGAGGGGGGGTTAATCATAAACATCACCATGTATCACCACGGGGGAGGGGAGGTTAAAAAAATGCCAAAAAACATCACGTGATTAATGGACGGCTCCTTAGAGGCTTTACATGGCCTGCCAAGGTCTGATCTACTGTGTCACAAAAATCTAATTTTCACAGATCCTTAATGGACCTACTGGGACAAAACGTTCCCACTAGATCCATTGATCGCCGCTATGGATCAAGTTGGAATGTTTTTTCCCAGTAGATCCATTATGGATCTGTGCAATGGATCTAGTTGGAATGTTTTTTCCCAGTTGATCCATTATGGATCTGCGCAATAGATCTAGTGGGAATGATCCGATTTAAAACCACCCTGTTTGATAACTATTTAAGACACATCTTCACTTGGTTAATATGTATTGTTAATCACAACAAAGAATGCACCAAGCATGAAACTGACAGACTTACGAGCAATTGCTGAAGACCCTGTTGCTGTTGTTGCTGTGAATTTTACAAAATACTTAAGAACTGTTGGAAGAATTCTCATCTCTTTTCTTTTACTCTTTATATGAGGAAAACTCTATAACTTATTATGGCAAGACTTATGTAAAAGTTTTTTGTTATCATGATAGTAAAGAATGTGAATATTAAAAAAAAACTTTCATAAGACTTGATAACCACCTTTTTTTTTTAAAGTCAGTAAAGAAAATAAGAACTGTTGGAAGATTTCTTATCTCTTTTCTTTTAATCTTTATGCGAGGAAGGAGAAAAGCTCTAAAACTTATTATGGCAAGACTTATGTAAAAGTTCTTGATAATATGAGAGTTATGAGTTACCAGAAGGGCTATAAAATGAATATTTCATTCATTTTAAATTTAGTCTTGTACCTAATACCTATAGTTTAGCTTGTATATATTATTGTAATATTTATGTTTATTCATATATAAGAAGTATAAACCTTTTGATCTTTTTTTTCATTTAATATCTTAAACACCTCATCCTACTCACTTAATTTGAAGATTATATCCCTGACAGATTGGTTGCCTGGAAGAGATCGCTCTTAGCGATATGGCCGCCAATTAAGACGCTAATTTTAATATCTGTCTTTTTGTATTGTTTTTTATACGTGGTGTTTTAATAATGAATTTATCTATATATCTAGCTGATATTGCAGATTCCTTCAGCTAAAGTAGGTGCTATTATTAATTCTGTGTTATAAGCAAGGGTAAGGCAAACTTCATACTTAATTGTACATATACATAAACAATTTGTGATTAAATTTTATTTTGATTTGTGCTCAAACCATTACTATTATTGCTTACATTACAAAATGAGATTTGTTATCGTAATCAATTCCGAATTACATGCTTAGAGTAATGCTTGTAGCATGAATTCACATAATGTAGTTTTAGTTAACTTTAATTTTGTTTTACCAATTGGCTCTATTTTAATTTAACGCACGTTTTCTCTTGTTGCGTCAGAAAGTGGTAAAATTACAAGTACTTTATAAGCCAGCTTGCTTTTAAGCTGGAATATTAGGAACTAGCACCATCCTGCAGCGTTTCTCGCGTTAATTGACGATGAAAAAGGCTGTTTACTAATTTGGTTATAATTAGTTCAGCCAATTAAGCATGTAAAAACTAACACAAACTTTCGCCTTTTATTAGAATGATGTGATTTTGTCAACAAGCAAGATTTTGAGTAAAATTAATATGCCTATTTAGCTATGAAATAAATTATTAACAAGGGAACAAAAATGGCATATGATTACCTAAAAAACTAAACATAATACTCATCTTTTCAATGCAATTTTATAACCTCATGCATATAAATAAATAGTACTAACTCCTTGCATTATAAATTTTGTTATTTCATCACTTTACATTTACACATATTAAGGAAGGCCAGTGAAACTTACATAAATAAAATCTTGTTTACATTATAGTTAAAATGACTTCCATTCCTTTTCAAATGTCATAAATTAAGTGATTCAATACTGGGATTACTGGAATAGTTGTAATAGCTTGATTTTTGTTGTAAATACAAGAAAAATCTAACTATTTACAATTGCAGTTACAAAATAACACTAAACATGATCTATATACTATATACTTAACTTATAATATACTTACCCCAATAATAGCATTCAGTTCTGACATAGTGACTTGTTTTGCTCTGTCAACGGCCGAAGCAACTTGCTGCTGATGTTCCTGTGCCAGAAATGGCAAAACTTGACCAATGATAGCACTCAGCCGCTTTGCTATTTCTGTCTGTAAAGGTTAAAGGTATTGCTTCTTTTTCTCTATGCAAGTTGTGTATGTTTTGTGTATGGACTAAAAGTTTGGAATAAATGACATTTATTATTTATTTATTTAAAGGATGAATAGAAAAAAATACTAATTATTTATTCAATAATGCTAATTAACATGGTCGCAACTAATTACATTAAATAACTAATGCATGCCCAATGATTGAACGACGCAGATGGCACATGCAAAGGGAGGCTTATACCCAGCAGTGGGATCCCAAGGGCTGTGGATGATGATGATGATGCCCAATAATTTGCCTACATAATATCAGGATGAAAAGCAACCTTTGTCACTCATGTTACCCTTTACTACTAACATTAACCAAATCATTATATTAAATCTGTTGCTCTGTAGCAGTAGGCATCCTGAACTAACAGAGCACTTTTGAAATGTATTATTACTAAATGTATTATAGTATTTTGATAAAATACATGAGTCAGACTCTTATGTATTTCAAATTATTATTATTTTAGCATTATCTCACTTAATCATGGATGTCCAAGAGTTTTAAGTATAAGGAACAGACACCAGTTTTTAACTTTTATACTATTATTCATATTTATATAAGTAATAATTACTACACAATATAATACATACCTGTTTATGCATTTCCACATTTAGGCCATACGACATTTCATAATACTGAAAAAGAAAAGTATTTTTGTACATAAGTCAAATAACAGCAATGCTTATGGCTAATTAAGCTAAGCTGTTTAAGTATACCTAATTGACCTCTTTGAGGTTATGCAAACATTTTTAAATATTATAATCATAGCTATATGAAGACATTGGTTTAATATGCAGTTAGGACTCTCATGCTTTGTGTCTTGTTGTAAACAGATTGTGCTGTAGATAATCTCATTAAACATGATGTGTAAAGCTGTGATTGCAGCATTTAGGGGTAAAACTTATCTTAATTCATATTTTATGGTATGTTGCTGTGTAAAAAAGTTACATATAAATCTGCATGAAATATCATAATACCAATAGCATGTAATGTAAAAAGCAGTAAAACTCATGATTAATAAAAACCTTAATTGTTGCTATCACTAAATCACACACAGCCCCCACTATCTTCATTAGGTACATATTCAATATTTACACAGACCTAATCTTGTTTTCCTACTTTTATCACAATTTACTCATGTTCAACAATCTTATTTGATATTTGCATGCAAATCAAGTATGAGGCCAAATAATCTTTTTATTTGTCTGTGGCAGTCATAAAAAGTTTCATTACCATAACATAATGCCTTTGCATTTCAGTCTTCTCACTGGCTAGCTTCTCACATTCCAATTTTAAACTGAAAACAATGAGATGAATTAATTTCAATCCACAAAACAAGTATGCAAATTGGAAATTTAACTGTACTTTTGTAATGTTACCTACCTGTGGTACTGTGCTTGCAGGAAGCTAAATTCTTCTTTTATACGCTCTAAAGTGTCAGCTACTGTAAATTTAATTGGCCCAGTGGGTGGCTGTTGGCCCTGTAAAGAATAACACACTTTAAGTATGGTTACATTTTCAAGTTAACAATTAAGCCATCCATAGGTCACATGTTTATAATAGAATCATAAATCAAAGCTACGCTAAGTAGCGTGAAATAGACAATACGTACCCTAACGGCAGCCGCAGGGTGCCGCGTAGCAGAAGGATACATGGTTGAAAATTATGAATACAATACAAAATCAAATATTGTTCTCTTTTGATCCGTTTAACAGTGCACTCAGCACCATCTCACATTAAATTTTGGTGTCCGCTGATGCTACGAAGCCTCAAATACCGGAGAGCCCGACTTACGCGCTAACGATGATATGCATAAACTTTTCTCGCTAACTTTTATATTTATGCTCATTTTACTCGTAATGTAGTAGTTGAATAATAGTATTCATGAACGTGCATATAATCGTCGTTCACTAATGTTGTAAAAACAACAGTTATAGAATTTAATCAACAGATTTTTTCAATTAAATTTAACCAAATTCCACGCGACAGCTTTGACTCGGCTTGCTTTGCTTGAGAGTTGAGTTTCGTTTCGGTTGTCGTTTGTTCGTTAACTTTTCCATTTTAATGTCAGTGTCAATGTCTATTACTATCGAAACATGTCACGTCAATTTTTGCTTCTAACAAAACAAGGTCACCTCGGTGGTCTATTCAGCCCAAGGCGCTGTCGTGTAAAATTTTACTTATTTCATGTTTTTATAAAAAGTTGATATCATAGCTGAAATAAAAACATATTATTATATGTAAATAAAAATAATAAATCTATTAAAATCAGTAACGGATAATTGTACTATAAATTTTCAAAGCCAAAAACAGCATTATGGTTTTGCCAGCATTTCATAAGTTGTTTCATTTAGTGTTACTTTCCCTTTGAGATAGTAATAGCATAATGCTGGATTGTACCTATGCCTGTGCCTATGGAAAGTATTTATATACCCACACAAAGTTTTGTGTTCTTTAAGTTTATGTTCGTTTGGTGTATATTTATAAAAAAATGTATATATACTTGAGTAGGTTTCTACATACATAAATAATAATATGCAGGTGTCTGTCTGTGCACTTACTCGTTTCGTTCCTAATAAAAAACATGTTTAAGTTATAACGGAGTGTACCTGTACATGTACCTATTTTATTACAGGATAACAATATTGATTAACATGCAATGATGTTATCTACAAAATGAACTAATTACTACTAATTATATTTATTCTTATACCCTTTATAAAAATCGTAGAATAGTAACAGAATTATAGATCTACCTACTAAGGTTCAAAGTGGCTGTGACATAATTATTATGGTCGAAAGGAAAGATAGATTTTGTCGATTTTTATAGACACCACTCATTATTAAACTTTTATTGGAAAATGAGCGAAAATAATCACGACCGGCAGGATTCGAACCTGCGTATTTCTGCTACCGTCAGAACGCCTTAACCACTAGGCTACGGTCTACTAACTGCCAGGCGCGAAAATCCACACTCATTTCCATACACTTCAGACTGAGCGGCTGATGGCGCCACTTGTGCTGTCAGAATATGTCTAACAAGCACTCATATCGATGTACTATGGACACCTGATATGACGAGAAATGGGCCTTTCGCGTTTTAATTATGAGTTAATTTATTAAGTGCTAACCTGCACTATGGTTGTTTACCACTCATTATGTGAAACATTCAGCTCGGTACACATGGCAATACTTTATAACTGTTATGACAGTGACATTTATGTTTGTGTGACGTTAACTCGGGCGGCACGCCAAATGCCAAACGCGATTATTCCAAGGTGATTGCTCGTTTTGAAAATTTCGAAATAATTATTGGATTGGATTAGAAGTCGAGCAGCAGAAGTGGCAGATCGCCGCCGTGGTGCAGCTGTTATTTTGTGAATATTCGCCCGAAGTGTTTTGAAACCCAGACTGGTTGCTTTGTTCCGAGGTGATACAGTGTCTCTTCAATGATTATACTCAGAAGAAAGTGCTGTGCCTGAAGTGTTATCTTTTGTGTTATTTGCGCAGCAATGAGAACCAACATGGATTTCAAAACAGTCGTTTTTAACGCTGCTCGAGATGGGAACCTTACCCGATTGAAAGTAAGTATCCGCATATTTGTTATAACATAGGTACAACGAAGCAATACTGTGTGCGTTTCATAACGGTATAATCACAAGTTGTAGCAACTATTTGAATATACAGTTAGTCATTCAGTTCACTCCACGTTTTTATCTCGATATTTAGGCCACCTCAAATTTGTTGTGGACGTAAAGCGATAAATTAATAACACGCGCAATTTACCACATCCTACTTATTTTGCAAAATGTAATCTTATTACAAAAAACCTATTACAAAAAATGTTGTTCAGGAACCCTGAGTGACCTACCTAAGGTAGTGATTTACTTACCTAAATGAGATAAATACAATTTTGCAATTAAACTTTGTACATAATGATTTATTTAGACAGCCAGCATTGTTGCTACAAAAGCTTAAAGTTATCCATAATTTGTTTTCCTAAGGGATGACAATGCTCCAGTTGTTATTGTTGCTAATGTTACTGTGACCTCATTAAGTATTTATAAGTAAATTTGTCCCCACAATTACAATATTTATTTAACTTACCAATGTATTTACTTGCCCTGTTGTACTTACCTATGTCAACTTACATAATATCTATCAATATAGGTACATCAGTAGGTAGATACATATGATTGATTTCTGAATTGTGTCAATTTTATTTAGGTTATTTTATTAATCATGTGTCTACCTCAGGTAATTTTCAACAGGAAATGTGAGCAACAATTTTTTTTTGTTTTGGCATGAAACTTGTTGGTATAGCTATATGTGGAACTTAGTCATTTAAAAAAAATAGTATTGAGTAAGCCCTGAATAGATATAATTTATTACATTATAGGCAGTGTCTTTAGATGTGCCGCAATACCTCTAAGCAAATGTTTTTTTTTTCTAAAATGCATATGCATTTTTATTTTTATTTTATGTGCAAGTATTTATGAATAAATAAATAGATGTAGTCATTTGAGAGGCCAATGTTCAGATATGGACAAATAATGGCTAAGAAAAGGGAAGAAGTGAAGATTCATTTGACTCCAGAAATATTTCACTACCACTAAGATTGTTATATTTAGAAAGTGTGTAAAGTTTCAAAGTTTAGTTGATTTGATTACAGTTGATCTTTAGTGTGAAAATAATTTTGCCCCAATAAATCCACATGTAACTTGAAAATACAAGTTATTGGCAGGAATCAAATCGAGGGCAGTTGGAATGAAAAGCAGACACTGGAATCACTGAGCCACACTTGCTCTTTTGACTGGAATTAAATTTAACCTTTAAGATTCAAAGATTCAAAGATATTTATTGACCTTATAACATTGCGCTACAATAGGTACGTCATATAATACAGTAATCATTTATATAACTTAATACTAATTATTAACGAAAGAATTAAAGATAAAAACATAAAAATGTGTACATAATGTCATTTACAAACAAACAATGTCAGATTTATTTAAGTAGATAAATTTAATTTAATTCTAATATTAGATAAAATAAAATATTTTTAAGCTATGTCAAAGAAAATTCAGTTTACATAAAAAAAATAAAAGTCACTTACAAACAAACAATGTCAAATATGGATTCTTAAATAAATTTATAAAATGTCATAGGAAATAATACTACATAATAATTTATAATGTCACTTACAAATAACAATGTCAAATATTAAGTATATCAGCTTGATCCTATTTTACGCTGAATAATTTTCTCTGAACTATATTTGTTTATTTCAACATACACTAGCAAAATGATGGCTGATAAGTATTTTTAGTAAGGTGATAATACCACATAGACTTCTTTTATACCTTCACAATGTGAGTGAAGCCACAGGCTTCAAATACTCAATTATAAATTTAAGTTTTGTATGATATTTTTAGCGAATGTTACTAATAGCTGCAAATCAATTCAGATGCTATTACACATTAAAAGGAAAGTAGGAGAGAGAGTATTGACCTCATTGGTGCAATGCAAGTGGGTGTTTCTAATACATGCAACATTATATGTATACAGTAGAACCTCGTTAAGTCGAAAACCTCCAAAACTCGAAAAAATGTTTTGTTCAAACACCAAAACCGCCATTACTCGAAATCTTGACCCTCTATTAGTCGAAATAATTACCGAGTCCCTCCCTCCAAACCATTTTGGTACATATTTTCCCTCGTATAACTCGAAAAATTTAATTTGACCTCTGTATCTCGAACATACCAAAGTTTTATTTTATAAATTTCAAACTCCATTATTTGGAATTTATTACCTCTATAGTTCGAAGAAAAATATGTTAAGATTTTAAGAACTTGCCGACAAAGTGAGTACACCATTGTTTCTTAGACAACATTTTAGGATTACACAATAATCATTTATGACTTACGTTGACACGTGTTTGCTTGCTTGGTGTCAGGTGTTCCATTTTTTATAATTTTGATTTTCTTTGAACTTTAGCGAAGCAAGTCATTTGTTGTCGACTTAAAAATTGTCAGAAACAGTTTAGTTCTACTGCAATACACATCAATTAGTAGAACAGTTTACAAATAAAATTGTTAAAACAAGAGGGGTAAAAACTTTGAGTCTTGCAGAAAAATGAGAAGTGCTCGAAGCTGTAAAGAGCTGTCAAAAAAAGAAAGATTTTGCTGATCAATTTGGCCTTGCAATGAGTACTCTATCAACAATAACAAAAAACTTATCAGACATCATGAGAAAAATACAAAACGGTCACAATTTGTCCTGCAAAAGACGAACTGCAGAATTTCCGGGCTTGAAGGAGTGCTTAGTTAAATGGTTATAATCAATAAAAATATGTTTGTCACCTCTGCAACTTGAATTTTTATTAATTTTACATCTCTAACTCAAAATTCATAAGCAAGAACCTCAACCTCTATGTCGAATCAAAATCTGTCTAAGTTGAAATCCTCGATAAGTCGAAAACTCTATAACTCGAATTTTTTGGTGTCTCCCTTGAGATTCGACTTATAGAGGTCTTACTGTATATGTTACAGAGCAGAGAACTGTAGATATAATCCATATGTAGACATGGAATGATAAATTTACTAAAACAATACTAACAGTTGAAATGTTTGTGATAGAAGTAAATGGGCAATAGTTTTATTGACACCAGGAACTGACTAATTTTCTTATTATGTATATGCTTCATTTCATACAATGGAATAGTTAAGTATTAATTGTAGTTAATAGTGTTCATTAAGAGGAACAG
This sequence comes from Macaria notata, assembly GCA_927399415.1. Taxonomy (NCBI): domain Eukaryota; kingdom Metazoa; phylum Arthropoda; class Insecta; order Lepidoptera; family Geometridae; genus Macaria; species Macaria notata. The sequence goes on along the minus strand of OV656740.1, from coordinate 2,582,164 downwards.
TGACAAATCAATTAAAGTTGAATTATAGAACACAAAGATTTTTGTAGTTATGAACATTTTTAATTCATGTCTTTGATGCACCTGAAAAAAAATCAGATGTTGTGAATTTGTATGTACCTACATATCTATTTTCTTACCTTCATATCTATCACTATTTTCTTTTGATTTATCATCATGTTTTAGTCATTCAGTCTAAAATCCTGTAAAACTCAACGAAATAATTGAACTAACCCAGTTATGTTTACTCTGTTTTACTATTTTCGTATGACAGAATGTGGCGCCAGTTAAGCCCTACTGACTGTGTTATTCTATGACACTATTCCTTTAATCTAGAGGTAACTGCTATATAAATCTGTGTCACAAACTTTATGCTGTTTTTATAGGTGTGTCTATTCGTAAATGTCGTATGTTTTATTTAATTTATTTGTTGTGAATGCATGTTGATGTGGAAATTCCTGGTCAGATGCGTCGGTATGTGACCTATTAAAGTCCCTTTGTAAGTGTGGTGAAATTGTGGAGCGTGTTTCATCAGATAATTCAAATAGCGATATAGAGATCGTAAAATTTACGATGTACCTACCTACCTACGTACGTATATTATGTTTAAATAGTTATTGTAACCTCACGAGGACTGGTTTTGGTTCCTTTATATTGCACACAAATAAAATATGCAATACATTCTGTTCCTGGTCTAACATACAAATGCATAGCGTACTCTTTCTGACGCACAATCGACAAAAAAAATAGTTGACTGTCGTAGATCGGAATACCTGTAAATTTGCTGATCCCAGCTGTTCGGCGAAGATTGTATAGCTAATCGCAATCTTATCAATGCCTCTTAAACTCTTAACACTAAAGATTGCATCATCTTATTTGTCTACAATGCAAAACTGCTCCGTCATTCTGACTGAACCAGATGAAACTGCAAATGATTGCACCGCGTTAAAGAAGGTATATACTTGTTACCTACCGCCATTGCTGTCGTCCTTTTGCCGTCACATCCGCGTGGCAACAACAGAATCATCAACTGTGTGTTCTGTGCACATAAACTCATTACCGGTTAGATACAGCAATGTACAGACAAATGGCGCAATGAGCGTAAACGGCGCAATGCCCTCTTTACTGATTTAAAATAAGCAGCTTGGATCCTTGCTTACTCACCGCAAGAGATTATCTTTTATGGATTCCATAGAAGTGTATCTGAAACACATACAATGATTGTTAAGCTGCAAGATACCTATAATGTTACAAAAAATAATGTAATTACGAAGTTCTGTTACGTTCAGTTCTTAAATTGGAATTCAAATTATCCATAAATGATTATCTATCTATCATATGTGAATAGACCACCTGTTTGTAAAACTAGAAGCAAAGGTCACCAACCTTACTTAACTAGACCAGTTTTGAAATAACGAAACTTTTTTACTAGAAAAAAATGTCATAGTCTCCATTGACTAGGTACTCTTAGTTCTTCATATTTTTTTTACTAATTACTCAATTGAAATAAATGAACTATATTCATCATCATCATCATCTGCTTAATGAGAACCACTGCAGGACATTAATATTGTAGATTCTATTGGGCAGTAATCTTTGTCCACAAGCAGATGCGTTGCAACTTGCGATCTGTAAGTCCAAACGATAAAATTAACCGTCCGATGCGCTGGTACGAAGCCAAACCGTCTGCAGCAATCAGATCGAGAAATAGATGTGATGTTTCTATAATACAAACACTCGTAATAGTTTGACTAGCTCTCTTATCTGTTGCTTCGGAGAATTGTTTTAACTGGATTCTTGTTATGAATACCTATAAAAATAATTTTTCGGGACTTTGCACACAACGCCCTCTAACCCCATAACTACTAAGTAATCGCTTGAGAAAAATAACAAAAACCGCTTGTCAAAAATAAAATATGTAGGTACCTAAGTAAGTAGGTACTTACTTTAAAAAAAACAAATCAAATTCTTTTATTATGGACAACAAAGACATCCAAATGTAAATATGTTTTGTTTGTTTTTACTTTGCATGAATGATATAATGTGAAGTATGTTCGGGACGCTTTCGTGGGTCTAATGAGACATTAAATTATAAGTCTTGGTTCATTTTAGTAAGATGATACTAAGACGTTTTGAAGTCCCTTAGAAAGTAAACATTAGAGATAGTTATCCTCTATCATACAAAAAAACGAATGTGTACTCTTTTCTTGTAACTACGTAGGTACATATGTTTGTAAAATATTATGTGGATTAGTGAGTCAGCGGCTATGTATTCACTTTCTCTACACTTCCGGTAGGATCAAATACAAAGGATATACCTACCTACTTTCGTACCTATGTATCCATCCATATTGTATAATATGTATATTACTCGTATCGTATGTGTGTAAGTATAATGAGTTCGTACGGCTTCTAATTTGAAATCCCCATATTTGATTCCATTGTGATTAAACGTACCTATGTATGATGATTCGTATGTTTTATAGATAGATAGATATACACTTTATTAAAACACCAGCACAATACAGAAATTTACAAAAATAATATTAAAACTTAAGCCTAGTGTCTTAACTGGCGACCTTATCGCTAAAAGCGATCTCTTCCAGGCAACCAATCTGGCAGGGATAAGACGCAAGTATAATGGTAGACGAGGTGTTTTAAATGTATGTGAAATTACATAAATACATAGGTATCATAAAATAAACATACATAAATAGCAAAATAAACAAATACACTAATACATACTTCAATACATATGATGATAAGTAATAACTAAATATATGTCAAATAACGATAACTACAATAGCATATATGTACTTACTTCTTTTCTATTCAACTTTATTATTTATCAACGTTTTATGAGCATTTGGATCAAATGCGTTAGAGACAATGTCTTTGTACCGTTTCTGAGAGAAGGAAAATTCAATCCAAAATTAACCCTCAACGGCGCATCGGCTCTTGTATTCTATTTCGTTTTGTCATCTCGAGTTTTCTTTGTACCTATACAATGACTCAGTTGCAAAGACTTGTGGGCTCTGCGGAAGATGGAACAAGGAAGTCGAAGGAAGAACGGTTTTTGTCTCGACCGATATGTTTTAGTTCGCAATACGGAAACCCGTCAAGGACACGCGACAAAAGTCGGTTATTATACCTAGATTGGAATACCAGCTCAATAGATATTGTGAAGAACTTTGCTTTTTAGACCTCATTTTAATGGTCAGTTAATGATTGGCCAAAATGTGCAAATTACAGAATGTCGATTTACCCACATGACATAGGCACAGTTATTTTGCTCTTTCTTACTAACTATATTGTTTTTATGGTGCTCTCAGTCGTGACCGTTTCTTGTTCTTTATATTATATAGACTGAAGACGATGATGGACGACAAATGTTTTTCTACAGTCACTCTTTGGTACGAGACCATAAACACTGTTTTTTTTCCGCTTCTCAGTTGGCCGTCAGCCAGAAATCCAACAAACGGTCGCCTCGACGACCAAACCTTCTTATTGTACTACTTTTTATATTAATAATGAATCACGTTTAATTTGTATTACCCTTTGTTTTGCTTCCCTCGCTTGCACAATAACTTTGTTTGTTATTATTAGAATTACAATTCCAGTGGCTTCTGTCCGAATGAGGTCACAGCTCAGTCATTGACCCGTCTTCCGGGACAATAAACCTTTTAGCATTCAAGATTTTCCTTTACCTGTGACGACGGTCGACAGCCGGACTATTGATGTCCTCATTTTTAGATCAGATAGTCAGATACACTTCCTCTCGCCTCGCTTTGTTTAGATTATCATCTGCTAATGCTTAGTTGCTTCTCAAACGACTCTATGATGGCAATGGGCAGCTGTTTGGCCTACAAATTACTTTGTAAGTACATCAGCTTTTGCGGTCTCGTTTTGACTATAACCGGAACATTAAGGACGCTCATAAAAACACTATAAAGCTTAAAACTAGATACTGGAAAAAGAATACAAACTATCTTTTTTCCACTTTTTCATCCAACCAAAAGAATAACGATCTTGGCATAAATGTAAAAGATTATCTCCTATACCTAGTTACACTAAGATAATTTATAATGCGATAAAAATAATCCATTAGTATTAAGTGTAAGTACATGTGTAACTGTGTATATAACTGTATTTCTTTTATTGCCAATTTGTTTAAGCAAGTAATCTGAAGTCAAAAGATCGTGATGAATGCAGTGTAAACATTCGAAAGATGCAATGTTGCCACACAAAGTTCACGTTAATTTTATTGCTTATTTGAAGAATGTGATTCATTGTTGACTCATGCTTTCGCTGCAATTCTTTTTATCCATCGAACAATGCATTTTGTTTCTTAGAAACACTTATTAGTTACTTACCATAATATCTTAATTTTTATTGAGTTAGCAACGAACTCGTGGCTCGGTTTATAATTTTTATTTATTTAAGTACCTATCTACTTACTTAAGTAATTGTTAATCTATACTAATATTATAAAGCTGAAGAGTTTGTTTGTTTGTTTGAACGCGCTAATCTCAGAAACTACTGATGCGAATTGAAAAATTCTTTTTGTGTTGAATAGACCATTTATCGAGGAAGGCTTTAGGCTATATAACATCACGCTGCAACTAATAGGAGCGAAGAAATAATGGAAAATGTGGAAAAAAACGGGGAAAATGATTCATCTTTGAGGGCTTCCGTTGCGTGCGCCGCGAAAACGGTTCAATATATCAATATAATATGTATGAAAGAGTTATTCCTCTTAAAATGATCTAACAAAATGTCCGCGACAGTATACGTCTATCTCTTAAGATTAACTCACTAGAACCGTTTTTATGGTAATAACTATTCCACGCGGACGAAGTCGCGCGCACCAGCTAGTATTAACTATAAGGAGCTAGCCCTCGATAAGGAACATTAGAAGTAATTGGGGGAGATCTTTGCTGCCTTTGCCCAGCTGTAGGGCAGTAGAGGATAATCAAATTAAAAAAAAAAACATGTTAGGTACATTTGAGAACGTCATTATACTAGTAATAATGACCTTCCCTAATCAATCAGGCTAGACAGGATTATCGTTATTTACAATTGGAATCTTATCATTAATACGCCTGTGTTTGTTTATAAAGTGCAATATTGCAATCGGTCCGCCGATTATCGCCCGTAAAGGTCAACGCTCTACGTTATTGTTTTGTTCATAACGCTTTGCTTGCGTTCGTTTTGCTTATGCCAAAAGAAAACTGAGACGTTTAGGCAGACATGTTTAAATAGTTACTGAAAATGGTCTAAGGAACACTATACCTAGTGAGAGGAGGGACTTTTCCAGAATCCGTTAGGTACTTAATTAATAGGACTGACTTTCTGTCATAGTAATTAAATCAAGTCAAATGCCTTTGGATGGTTTGGAAATTTGAGGCCTATGCTGGCTACACTCATATTATGCACTTTGTTACTACTTAAATGTCTAAAACCGGGAGTTAATAGAATGGTTTCTTCCTTAACCGTTCTACATCTTCGACTATAGTGGCTCACACCAGGCAGGCTATAGACTAAAGACTAGAGTAGAGGCACGGCAAGGAGGCACCGATATACAGTTGAGGTTCCAAAGACTCGCACCAAGCGTTTTGCTTCGACTTTCATCGTGCGAACAGCCAAACTGTGGAACTCCTTGCCCGAATCTCTATTCCCCTTGAACTATAATTTGTCGGTCTTCAAGTCGAGAGTAAACCGGTTTCTTCTAGGCAAGCGCGCTACATCGTAGACTATAACGTTGCTTAACATCAGGCAAGTTGTAGTCAAGCGTAAGCCTATTTCATGTTAAAAATAATAAAAAAAAAAGTAAATAAGAAAGAACTACATAAACCCATTCCGAGTCAACATACTAAATACATATCGACAATACTACAAACCAACAAACAGCTTTAACTAAACGCTATTGCGTATACGTTACAACACGTTCATGTACAATTGATCAGGCTAGTGCTATTTTGTGTTCAAAACGCATTACTTACGTGAGGCAATGTTTGGTAAAAGATTACAGAAGTTGGTGGTCGTTGCGAATTTGATGTTGAACTCTATGGTGTTTTTTGGTGATAGGCTTACGTTTGACTATGGCCCGCCTGATGTTCAGCACCGCTGTAGACTGCGATGTATGTTTGTCTAGTAGAAACCTATTTGTTTTGGATTACTATTTACTTTACCGTTGGATTGTAATGATCGCGTCTGTCAGCTGCAATGAATATGAACCAGAAATTACTTAGTTACGGGTACTTAACATTGCTCACATTTCATCAAGTCAATAGTTATTGGTTATTGGTTTATCATCATCATCCACAGCCCTTGGGATCCCACTGTTGGGTATAGGCCTCCCTTTGTATGGGCCTGCCATCTGCGTCGATCTTGTGCAGACCTCATCCAGGTTGGACCCTCGACTGTGACGATGTCGTCGACCCATCTCGCGACCGGACGACCCACTCCTCGCCTGCCAGTTCTAGGCCACCACTAGGTTATTGGTTATGCATTGCAAATTCATCAAGTAAGGATTCAAGAATAACACAAATGGAAATTTTAGCACAAATAAACGTTGATAAGAGAATGTAAACAACACTGATAACCTGCGTCGGCGTGATATTACTGCGGTTGTGATACTAACAAAGTATATCGCTATAGATATGATTTCCAAAACTTTACGCTCTATTAATTACTTACACGTACATGGTAAATAAAAAAATATTGTAAAGTAAACAAATATTCTGGAAATTATGAACTACTTAGTGGACGCCCGCGGCTTTGCTCGCATTATTTCAGGATAAAAAGTAGCCTATGACACTCCTAAGACCTCATACCACCTATCAAAAATCATGATGATCCGTTCAGAATAGACACAGAAAAACAGAGATACAGATAAACAGACCAAATTTCTAGAAATTGTTGGAACGTGTTCAGCTAACAATTTGAAGTAGGTATCTCTAAAAAAATTAATTTCTTCAATGTTCAGACTTTCGACCTGCTTCAGCTTAATTATATGTATAGATAGATACTAGATATATATGTATACTCGTACTTGTTATGTACCTAGTGGATGACACCTTCATAATAGTTAGGTATGTACATAATTACTTGGTGCATATCAATTACTTGACACAAAAGTAGATACCTAAAATAAATAGGTGCAATTAAATTACTAATGATTAAAAATAGGTACCTACATACATAAATAATGACATAAGTAACAAGTAGATATTCAGATATGTACCTACTTAGTGTAATGTAAAACTTAAAACGTAAAGTTGCTCTTCCTTTATGATCAGTTGCTTATATCACAAAAACTAGGCAATAAATGAAGAAGTCCATAATATAAAGCCGAATTGATACCACTGATACTATAGTTAGCATTTACAAAGCAGAAAACACAAACGAATTAATGCGTACCTTAGTAAATAGAATCCGTTTTATTGTAGAAGTAAATAATAGCTAAGTAGGTACTTAAGTACCTAAGAAAAGTGAAAAAATATTGTATTCGTGATAGTAACTGATAAGATAAAATCTCCAGTCTAATAAGCAGCCAGCATCTAGTTTTTAATAATAATTAGTAGGTAGTTAAATACCTACTTTACAATAATTGTAGCAATGCACTCTGCTTATCGGAATACGCAGATATATGTATATACGCTCTGCCTTCTCATTTTATCTTACAGAATGCAATTCTACAGATATATAAGGCTTCTAAAGATTCAATTTACCAGTAACATAAAAAATACTGTACGTACATACGTACTAAAGTTTCAGCTTAGTCACAACACAAATAACGAAGATCTTTTAGTATGGCTCCCGTATAATTTTGGATTTCGGATGCAGTTGCAATGGAGTGAATGTGACGATAAAGTCTTTCTGTTTTGCTACTGCATTTCAGCCATTTTATTTCAGTCGTTCTTATAAGTAAGTAGAACAAACATAAATCTGTTAAATAACAGTAACTTAACTAAAGCAATAAATAACTTGACTGCGAAAAAGTTTTGCATTGCCGATTGCACCGTTTCGACTCACGGAACTTTTTCTATAGTTAGCTATGAATTTAGCAAGGCAAAGCTGGTCACGACAGTATTTTGATGACGTTGTAACTTCGCGTAGAATTAAAAGTTCTTAGAGAGGTACAGCTATTGATTTATTACATGGTCGATGGCTATAGAGAGTTCGTAATGAATACTCTCTATACTCAACCATATTACAGCTGGAAATATTCAACAAAATATTATTTTCTTCTAGCAGTTTTGTGATTGAAATAGCCTCTCCGGAAACCGATGCGCCCTCTGTGATAGGTATTATATGGATAGTAAATGACCATCTAAAGAAATAAACACGTACTTAGTATACTAAAGAACGTACTAAGTGAATCGTCTAATCCCCCTTTGATTCAAATTATATCGTGACTCCCTCGTTTTTGGCAGACATTTGGTTTTTGACATATTTTATTTCTAGATATTTTTATTCTACGCTATCAACATATTATACAATCTATCTATTAGGAAGCTAGTCTAATTTATTGGAGACTGCATAGCTCGCACAAAAACACCTTTATGTGCCGTCTTCCTCATTGTTGCAAAAACTTGAACCAAACATTTTACCGTTCATAGATTTATTATGGGTGCCAACTAGACCGCACTGTTATACTTTTTACATCAATCGATAAGTTTAAACTTGAGCACAATTTAAAGTAAGTAGGTACTTATCTAAGTAATACTAATTCCACTTCTTGTTTATGTAGGTTGTACATTATGGTTTTTAATTGATCTAAACCAGAGTTTAAAAAGTACCTAGATAGTTTTTAGCAGTTTTTTGCTGCACTGAGCTTAAATATATTTAGTGAACCGTGAGTCAAAACATCTACCTATCTATGCAGATAATTTTTAAGCATTTTCCTCAATTAACTTATTGTTGACGGTATTTTCTTAAACTCTTCTTCCTCCTACCATACTTGGGAGCCATTTAGATACATAATTGCGTCGTAAAGTAGCCAAATGGCTGCATGAGCCCGAGATGTGCACGTGACCTTTAATGCTAGTTGACTAGTTAAATTAATCCGTTACCCTAGGGCTGACGTAGAACTGAGAGATCAATGATATCTTTACCTCCAAGGACAGGAGCTAACATGTATAAATTTAGTGCTTTTGGAGTTAGGATGTAACTATGAATAATTAACTGACAATTACTTATGTATATAATAAATACTTACATCCTGACAATTCGATAGTATAACAATATGAGTATATAGGTACCTCGTAATATGAGTCAAAGCCTGGAAGAGATCGCTCTATGCAATAAGGCCGCCCGATATACCTAGGTTTAGTTATGTCTCTTTAGATTGTTTTATGTATTTTTGTTCTGGTGTACAATAAAGTTTTATTCTATTCTATTCTAAAGTCGAGGGTCTGACCTGGATGAGGTCTGCAAAAGATCGACGTAACTAGATGGCTCATACAAAGGGAGGCCTATACCCAGTAGTGGAGTCCCAAGGGCTGTGGATGATGATGATAAATATGAGTTATACTTATGTGAGTGAAACTGACTTAGTACATAGATTAAATCGATAGGTTTGAATCCGAATAAAAATAGATACTTACTAAAATTGCGATGACAAACACATTCAACTTGACTTTGAATATACAATCGGGGTCACGACGTTAACTCATTTTAACTATAGTATAAGCATAGAAGTATAATAAGTATGTAAACACAAAATATGTATGTCGTAACGTTTAGGTTATAATCGATATGAACATAATGTATCGTGAATAATATATGTACTTTCATCGTGCGAACAGCCAAACTGTGGAACTCCGTGCCCGAATCTCTATTCCCCTTGAACTATAATTTGTCGGTCTTCAAGTCGAGAGTAAACCGGTTTCTTCTAGGCAAGCGTGCTAGATCGTAGATTAAAACGTTTCTTAACATCAAGTTGTAGTCAAGCGTGAGCCTATTTCATGTAAAAAAATAATAATGTATAATATTGACTGTTTTTTTGAAAATATTGAATAGTTAGATTTTTATCTCACTTAAAAATCAAATCAATCAAACAGTTTATTGGTTACAAAATACATATGTAAAACGTACCTATTTTATGTGATGTATATGCAAATGTACTTTAAAAAGTATTGGTACGCGGTGGAATGACTGACTCCTGCGCTAGGTACCAGAGGTCCTGTGTTGCAAGGAAATCAGAGACACTACCACCCCCACACTAGTAACCATGTTTCTTTGCACTAATAATACAATAATTAAGTAAAAACACTAATTAAAACAACTGAACAAAACTTAAAAATTAGAAAAATAGATATCAATCAATGAGGAAACAAAAACAATGTAAACAACTGTCAGTTTATCTATTCTTGGAATGGAAAAGAGATTTGTGTTGCCACTAAATTGTTCATTAATTAGTATTTTACTATTGAACTTGTAGCGTGTGGATGAAGTAAGTAGTGGTGGTGTGTAGTTTCTGGGTGTTGTGTAAGATTAAGTATGTAATGGAATTGTAAAAGATCAGGTTACGTGATTTGCAACAAAGCATAGCTCCTATCCATCATTTATAGATATATAAAACTCAAAGGTGACTGACTGACTGATCTATCAACGCACAGCCCAAACAACTGGGCGGATCGGGCTGAAATTTGGAATGAAGGTAGATGTTATGACGTAGGAATCCGCAAAGAAAGGAATTTTGGAAATGCCAATTTTAAAGGGGTGAAATAGGGGAGCAAGTTTTACTTCTTAATGCGAGCGAAGCCGCGAGCATACACTAGTTTTGTAAATATAGGTACTTTAAGAAATCCTCTCCGAAACCTTCATAATTATTACGTTTTATTGAATTACATTTCTATAACAAATAAGTACTTAGCTAAGATTATCTATAAGTTACTAGAACATTCTAGATAGAATAAAAATTGTTCATGACATTTGTTTAATTGCCTTGTTTACGATGGTTGGAGGCGAAGCAGGATTGGTACCGGTTCATGTTTATGATATTTTTATCAAATTATATCTATGAGTACCTACTTCTTTAGATGTTTCGCCAAGACGCCATGTACCTTGTATGAATATGAATAGATAAATTAGTAGTGTCATTTTTTACATTGTCGCGAATTTTACCAGCAAGATCTGCAGAAGCGACACACGCACTTGATATACATAATATGTACAACTAGCGGATCCGACAGACTTCGTCCTGTCTGTTGACTATTTTACTCTCTAGTTAGTTAGAAACGTTTGTATGGGAAAAAAAATCTCTAATTTTTCTCGCCGTAGAAACCATCCTTGAACTTCAACGAATATTAAAAAAACAATTGGCCTAATCGGTCCAGGCGTTGTTGAGTTGAGTTATGCGCTTACCAACACATTTTGCGATTCATTTTTATATATAAGAAGATATATGTATCTGTATTTATTTATCTGCAATAGGCAAATAGTTTCGAACAAATGTTTAGTATCTGGCTTTTTTGTAATAAACAATTATATCAAGGATAATTCACCCAGATATTTGAAGTGATATTTAAATGTTTTCCTTATTTAAGTACAAACGCACTAAAGTATATAGTTTCTATTATATAGGTATGGAAGAGGTGGTTGTTTGATTAAGCATTTATAATTCTTTGTTATTTTGTTAAGATATAACTGATAAAAGGAAAGTTAAATTTATTAAAATAATAAAAAACAATATTTACACATATTAATACTAATAGAACTAAAAAAGAGTATTTACATCTAACTGATAACGAAGTCTACTTATCTATACTCATCGTGACATTGATGGTTTAAGTCAATACCTTCGTACTCATTTACGTTGTATGTTATTCTGTATATATTCAAAACAAATATATATATATATATATATATATATATATATATGTATTTGTGTATAGTTAAGCTTGGATTTCCTAGGAAAGCGGTTCCGACATATAGCGGCCGTAATACAGCGGTGAATGAACGTTGTCTATGTAAACGTAATGGCGCGGTTTCCTAGAGAGCGGTAACTTGCACCGTAATTTACTTTAATTAATTTTGCGTCCGTAATATTACAGCCGCTATATGAAGGCACCGCTGTCCTAGGAAACCAAAGCTTTAGTAATATATATGTTACCGTCAATCTGTATAATTCAGGCATTCTATACAATGCCTAGAAATTTTATAGAATGTCTGCTGTTCCACGGGCCATGTGTAAAATATAAAGATTTTGGTCTGTATTTATCAATGTTTACGCGTCTTAAGGCCGGGTTACATGGATGTGTATATGGTGGGCAAATGATATATGGATACTTAAAATCAACTTCGCTTAAAATTATGATTACGTCTCCCCGATCACCCTCAATGGGATGGCCTTAAAACAAGTGACTAGGTTTAAGTACCTCGGACATATACTTACCGACGACCTTAAGGACGATGAAGACGTGGAGAGGGAGCGCAGAGCACTGGCGGCTCGAGGGAACATGCTGGCCCGCAGGTTTGCCCGATGTACGGATCAAGTTAAAATTACCCTTTTCAAGGCGTATTGTCAGGGTCTGTACACGGGTGCATTGTGGTTCAGGTGTTCACAGAAGTCGCTGGACACTCTGCGCATCCAATATAATAATGTTTTCAGGATGTTGTTGAAACTTCCCAAATTCTGTAGTGCCTCCGGAATGTTTGC